>CM028137.1:848915000-850160625 GCA_016271365.2 Neoceratodus forsteri | reverse complement strand
CTAAACAACTCACTTAATCGCTTGAAAGATATTTTCTCCATCCATGCCATCCAGTCATACCCAAGGAGTTCTTCCCAATACTCATGTATTTTCATTTTCTTGGACAAGCTGATGCTTTTCAAAACTCCGTCTTAGCCAGTTCCAGTCTAAAACCATTTTCCTCAAGACATACCATCCTGCCATTCAGAGACTATCCTCCTCAGTTCCTTCTCGTACTTACACTCATAATCTGATACCTCCATACCTTGTTATTACAAGGATCAGTACTAATCCTTCAGTCTCCAAGCCTTTCAATCTTCACCAGAAGTGCCCTCTTTTAGCATGGCTTCATCAATTTCTCTCTTGGAATCAATTGAACTGCATCCAGAACCCTTTATCAATTCTCTTTCAGTGAAGTAAACACTGATACTCATCAAAGATCTGCATCCTGCTTATCGTATTACTGGAGTATGAGCTCATGAGTTATCTTGTTCACATTTCTGCATCTCATTGAGTAGTTTATTACATCATCATTTTTTGCCTTAACCCTCTCATTCACTAGCATCTTGTCATCCCCACTTCAACCATTGTCTGATGTTCAAGATGAGTCCTGATTCCTATTCTTGATTATGAAAAAATGTTGTTCATCAGCTCCTTCAACATTCTCTCCTACTTGCCTGGAATCTTCTCCATATCTTCTGACTCCTAATTATCATCCAGCAATGAAAGACCATATTGTTTGAAGTATCTGAGAACTCTCCTATGACCGCTTTCTAAGTCTATTGCCTTCTCATGGTCTTCTTTTTCCAATAGAAGCAACATCAATAGCATCCAAAACAACATCCTGTAGGAAATCCTCACAGGAGAGTAATCCCACCTGAATGCTACTGAGTGCAGCAGGCCTAAACAGCAGAACTTCCTTGAAGCAGGGGTTTTTGTGCATGAATGGAACTACAATAAACAACACGGGACTGATAAAGGAGCTGCAGGAGTGCTGCAGAGAAAGAACTACTGACTGAGAGCTAACAACAAGATGCTGCTGTAGAAGAGAACACAGGAATAGTATTTTTGGGAGTGACTGGACATAGATGCCCAGACAGACATTTGAAGGACAAAGACCCATGCTTCAAGAGCACTTGAGTAAAAAGAGATTGAGAGATAGGGAGAGGTCCATTTGGAGACTGGATCCCTAGCTTAAGATAAGGGAACCAAGCTTGTTTTATTAGCGGTGATCCTCCTGTACAAAATTCTACAAAGGCGCTGTTTCAGCAACAGGTGGAGGTTGGTCATGGGGAAACCTCCCCTACACGGGATTTTTTTAGCACAGTGCTGATATGTAATGCAGTCTACAAGAGAACTTGTGTTGCTAAAAAGTAATGCAGCTGATCTGGATTAATTGAATTGCTTTTACTTGGAGCCCCTTGTTTTTACACCACTGAGCTAGTGTATCTGCAGAAATGCTTGAGACTGCACGGAAATGAATTATGTTGCACTGATTCTAGGATGGGATCTGGACCCAAAAATCTTGAGATCAAACCCAAACTCCACTTGAAACTCACTGAATAAATTTGACCTAGTATTGAATCAAGCTGATTTTCATTGCAATTGTTCTACAAAAGGTTTTTGAATGTTTCTTCAATAATCGATGGCTACAAGTAGCTGAATGTTTGTTACAACTGTTTGCTTATATAAAACAATTTACACTTTTCAATACTTATATTATTCTTAAAACTGTTTTAGCTAATGTTTTTTTTTGGTGGGGGAAATGTAAGGAGTTCACCAAAATTGTCTTCCTACAATAATACATTTTAGGGCACATTATGAAGCTTCAACTCTAGTAGGTCTGATGAATATAGAAACTAGAAGAACTCCATGTGTTTTGATCCCAATATTTATAATTTTTTACTGCTCATTAAGCATTTAGCTACAAAGCTATAAATATGTTTATGCTAACTAATGAAATCTGTAAATGTTTGTGAATCTTCATATCTGCAGGGGATCCTATGATACCGTGAGTAAACTATAATTGCATCATGGTAATGCAGATGAATTTTAAGTTTATCTAAACTGTTTTCCTTTTTGCTTTGGGTGCAGGTTTAATAGACTCAGGCTGAGCCAGTGGGAGGCAGTAGGTATAAGGAGTAAACTATGAGACTGGAAGCTTGGGAACATTTTTGTGTTTGAGATGGCCTGTTGGGGAAAATTCATAACTGTATCTTTGAGGTCTGCTATAAAGATGGCAGTAAGGGCCATTTCCCATTTACTTTAAGAGCTGTTCCCTTTTATGATCCATCTAAAAAAGGTGTAATTCCCTAAATGGTAAGGCTTGTCCCTTTGGCTTTAAAATCCAGAATTTTGCCAGATAAGCATTTATGTCAAATTAGTCTAGTCTGTGACCATGTGCGTCCTCTGATGACAGTATTCTGGGACTTGATCTG
Source organism: Neoceratodus forsteri (assembly GCA_016271365.2). NCBI lineage: Eukaryota > Metazoa > Chordata > Ceratodontiformes > Ceratodontidae > Neoceratodus > Neoceratodus forsteri. The sequence goes on along the minus strand of CM028137.1, from coordinate 850,158,208 downwards.
ATCTGCCCCTCTGTGAATGGAATCAGGTTATATTGGATTTATTTCCTGAATCAGCAACCCCTGTTATTGTATCCTGGTTTCCCTAAATATTTACTGGAGATAATAGATTCAAACTTACATTAACTTTTGTTTACAAGCCTGGATAACTGCTTTATGTCAATTGTCTTGTTCTATCAACACTTATGTTTAATTCTTAGTTCCATATTGTATGCTTGTATTGAATGTTTTATTCTTTTTTAGAATATTGTAAAGGCAACTGCCAAACAATAAAACTTGAAACAAAACAACATCCTGCTCTTTCACTAAGACAGAAGATGTAGCATGGGGCATCTTCTCTAAATCCCAAACAAGGAAAATAATCAGGCATTTAGGGTCATCTCCTCTTAGTATGCCTAAAGGACAGGCAGGTCAGTAGCCATGGGTCCTTAAAGGTTTCCTCCACAGGGGGTGTCCCTCTCCTGCATCCTACTGTCCACACTCTCCAAGAGTTGGAGGAGGTTGTCTTTTTTTGGGCCTTCTATTTCCTAAACGCTGCCGAGCTCCACTACAGAGGGTAGGAATAGAGAAAGGCCAAAGTTAAGATATGCACAAGCATTATGCTCTATTCACCAAACATTGAAATTGGAGGGCTGAAGCCCAAGGTTCAATGTGGGGAGATATAGCTCCTCCCATATTCCAAATATAAGCCAGCCTCTCCCAGCAATCCATGCTCAGTGAGTTTTGTTCTCCACCATCCTCTCCAGACTTCTCCAAAACTCTACTTATCCTTGATGCTTGGTCTTCTATTCCCTAAACACTGCCCGGCTCTTCTACTGAGAGTGGGACTAGAGAAAGGCCAAAGTTAAAGTATGCACAAGCACTACACTCTGTTCACCAAACACTGAAACCATTTTACTGTTTCCTTTCATTTACCAAAGTGAACATGGATTTAGGTTTCCCATTTAACCTTTTTTGATTGTGTGGCTTTTCCAGACATGTGTGTATGTTCACCAAACCTGAGCTATCTGATCCATGAATCATGGACAAGCCATGGATGGAGTTATAATGGACAAAGATCAGGGACAGAGCAGGGATGGCCATGAATGCCCATGGACAACCTTGTTTGTCTTTCAAAATATGAACAACCAGAATGAGAAAGACTTTGTGACTTACATGGCTCTCTATATTAAGGTTTGTTTTTGATGCTCACCCCCTCATGTTCTCATATCCATAGGGCTGATAAGCTGATGCAGTGGGCTGACAAATCCAGAACTGCTACAGACTACCAGTTATACTGTGCATCAAGAAGACAGTGACCAGAGACAACCTAAACCCCTGCTTGGCTGAAAACTGACTGTGGTGAGATATCCTGGGTTCAGAGACACAATCCCATGGATGCAGATCCAAGGCCTTCAGTAAGGCCAGGTTCCAGACTGCCGGATCCCAGATGTACACCCTGGAATGCTATGTAGCTCCCCAGGACAAACTCTAACAAACTGGCTCCTGAACTTATTTTTACAGTACTAAACACTCCCTCTTAGCTCACAGGGTCTTAATCCTTTCTATGCTAACTAGTTACACTACCTGGAGATAGTAACAACCCTCCAGCGCTTGTGGAAGGAGGAGCATTACAGTACAATGTTGTATAAAAAGCTAGGACATTTATTCACGCTGAGCACTCTATCTCATATCTAAAACATTAAAGGCAGAAGCACCTTCACTATACTTATTTTAATTCTGTGATCAAAACCCAGTTTCATTTGGGGTGCTGTAGCAGCAGTGGGATATAGGATTTGTGTGATGTCCTGTTGGTGAAGGAAAGACTGCTGCTGATGACACTTGTGAATTGCAAGTCCCTAAGTCAGTCATCCAGTGGTATATCAGCTTACAACTAGAGAGACGCACTCATAATTACTTGGTGATTCATACATACCATGGGAGAGAGGCTTCTAAAGGTTGCTGGAAGGGCAGAAGACCTCCAACGTCTGGAGCATGACTGTGTTAGAATGGACCTGGTTCCAGGAGTAAACTTTCTGCTAGTACAAGACCTATTACAACAGCAAGGCCTGTTCTTTCATTTTTTGTAATTATTTTGGTAACCAGGTAAAGCCCACTAGACACAAGTGCCTGCTTTCAGGGGCAACCCGGAGCAACTCAGGAGCACTGGGTGGTTAAATGACTTGCTCAGAGTCACACAGTATGCAAGTGGAGGTTGTGGGAATCGAACCCAGATTTCTGGATGTTCCAAACTAATTCACAGTTCATTACTCTAACCACTAGGCTATACTGCAAGGCCCATAACATGAACTCTGTTATGGTATGGACACCCAGGGGCCACCAAGCTGATGAAGAGGCAAGTGCACCTAGAAGTGCTGGGGCGTTATTTTGTTGCCTGTATCTGGTTGGAAATGCTTTTTTAGAAATATATTGACTACAAGAACTTTGAATCTATAATGAAAGTGTGTGCTGCATGATTTCGCTGTTTTTGCCACCAATCTGGAGAACTGGGACTTCAAGAAGGGAGGCCAGAAGAGCACCTGGAATGGTATAAGAAATAAATGTTACTGGGTGACGATCTGAAACAAGCAGTTGTTGGAAGTCCATCGGGATCTGAAGGATCTGCCATTCAATGGGTGGGGCAGGCTCGGCAAGGGATTTGACTGACCACAAACCAGAAATCAGGCTGTGGATTTGTAAGTGAGCTTAAAATGCAAGAACTGGTGACTTCCATTTGAAGTACTGAGGGAAGCACCCATGTAGACATCAAGGGGGGCTTTGAGGAGCCTAGCTAAACTTTCATGGTAACATGGAAGTGGAAATTAGAATAAATGACAGCTGAAACAATATAGAGCTATCGAGAAGCAGAATTAAGTAAGCTGGCACAGTGAGGGAATGGAGTGCGAGGGCAGCGAGGGACTGCAGAGGGAGCAAAATGCAAAACCAGAAATAAAGAGGGATGTAGAGAGAGGGACAGTGAGGATAAGGAGGGAGGCAGGGGGAGACTGCATAGAAGAAGATAAAGAAAAAGCAGACATCCTGAACAAGAACTGCTGCTCAGTCTCCACATTGGGTGGGTGGGGAACTACCATGGATTGCAGGAACAAAAGGGCGGGAGGAGGACACACGTCCATTTTCAGAGGAAAGAGTTCTGAAGGGACTTGCAGCTATAAGGTGGATAAGGCTATGGGATCGGATGGGATACACTCAAGGATACTAAAGGAATTCAGGGAAGGTGCTAGCTGTCCCACTGATGGCCTTATTCAATAGATCACTGGAAAAAGTGGTGGTTCTGGAGGACTGAAAATAAGCAGATGTGATCCCTTTTAAGGGCTGCAGTAAGGAGAAACATAGAAACATAGAATTTGACGACAGATAAGGACCGCTTGGCCCACCCAGTCTGCCCATTTCCCTACCTACTGGATAAGCTGCAGATCCTGGTTAACCAGTAGCCTACTGGAGGAGGAGGAGGCTAGCAACTATAGGCCGGTTAGTCTCATTTCAGTGGTAGCGAAATTAAACCCTGCTAAAGGAAATGCTGGTAGAGTATACTGAATCCAGTGGGCTGCAAGACTATAAACAGCATGGATTCAGTGAGGGGGAAGGTCATGCCAGATGATTCTGATAGATGTTTTTTTAGGGAAATAGATCAGGGTATGGCAGTGAATGTTGCCTATCTAGGCATTAGCAAGACCTTTTACACTGTGCCACATAGGAGGCTGGTAAAGAAACAGCAGCCTAGGGGTGGGATCTAAAGTTGTGAATTGAGTTAAAAACTGGTTAACAGATAAGCATTAGAAGGTGGTGGTTAATGGCACTCACTCTGATGATGGGAGAGTACCAGTCGAGTGCTGCAGGAACCAGAACTGGGACAGGTCCTCTTCAATGTCTTCATCAGTGACAGCGCAGAAGAACTGGGAGGAAAGGCATGCCTTTTTGCAGATTATATCAAAATTTGTACTATGATAGATGGTTTCCCAAGATTGCTACACATTTTCTCCACACCCTTCAGTGAGGAGGGTGTGGAGGAAATGTGTAGCAATCTTGGGAAACTCAAGGAGTGTTCAAAAGCATGGCAGTTGGAGTTCAATGCCAAAAAATGCAAAATCATGCACCTTTGGAATAGGAACCGAGGAGCTGAGTACGGGATGGGTGGGGTACTGTACTAACAGTGACAGTGATTAAACAGAAAAGGAATCTTGGGGGTATCACAACTGATGACTTCAAAGTGGCAGGGCAGTGTGACAAAGCAGTGGGCAGGGCAAGTGGGGTGCTGGAGTGCATGGGGCCTATCCTTGGCTGGGGAGGCCTCAACTGGAGTATTGTGTCCAGTTCTGGAGGTCGCACCTCAGAAAGGACATAAACAGGGCAGAGGTAGTAAAGAGGAAGGCAACTAAAATGGTGCAATAATTGTGCCAAAAACCTTAAAAGGAGAGACTGAGGCATCTCAACATGTACACTCGGGAAAAGAGGAGAGTGAGAGGGGACATAATAGAGACCTACAAGTACCTCACAGGGGTAAGAAGGGTGCAAGAGGGGAATCTTTCTTTTAAATGAGAATGAGTAGCAAGACCAGGGGGCATGCAATGAAGCAGAACAGGGGAGTTTAAAAGGGATATGAGGAAGTGCTACTTCACTGAAAGTGTGGTAGTCACCTGGAACAGACTTCCAGTGTGGAAGTGGTAGAGGTGAAAACAGTGGGTGGCTTCAAGTATGCATGGGATAGACATAGGGGAATATTAGTAGTTAGAAAATGTGCTAACAAAATCCCGGGCTCTGATTGGCTGATAGCCCTGCCAAGGTGGGCATCTGTCAGATGACAGAGCCTGGGTATTACAAGTGCCAATCCCAAACAGACTGCATTACCACTATCAATGGGCACACCTGATTTTCAAACTTGACACTCACCATTTTTTTCCGAGATTACTGACAAACTCCCCTCCGCCCACCACCACCCCATGGTCCATGTAGGTAAACTATTACTTTGTAAAGAAAACAACACATTCACTACACAAAAATATTTCAACCACTGCAGAGAGTTGTCAAGGAATGGAGCAACTCGCATCCATGCTCCCTCAAAGACCTGCCGGTTCAGTAGACGTTGCAAGCCGGCAATGCATCTCTGTCTCCCCAGAGTGAAAATGAGGAAACAACTGCAGCCGCTCCTCGAGCTGATTCTCGCTGTAGCATCCTTACTGACTAGACATACTCGCAGTAAAGACAATGTATAATGTAAACATCTACCCACATTATACTAATGCATTCTGTTGCTGATCAGCCTCAATATTCAGGTCCCTTAATCTGCGGTCACCAGAGTCCCGACCACACCTTGGTCCGATTCTCCCAGAGAAAATGACATGCCCCTCTGAGACCTCCTCCCCCACCAGCTCAAAAATGCACATCATAACAAATAATTTAATTCACAAATGTACCTGTTTAGCACAGGCTCACTTTCCCTTTTCTTGCTCGCTCGATTACTCTTGATTTGCAGGTCCTGACCTTCCCTATTTTCTCAGCACCTCGATAGTGCATCCATGGGGGGGGTGGCAATGATCAGAAGAGTTCATGGGCAGGTGTAAAGTTCAAAATCTATACTGCTACCCTCCTATATCAAGTGTGCCAGGCAGGGAAGGCAGCTATGGCAGGCAGGGATTACTTTACCATAAACCTCCTTTCTTTTGTATTTTTAGGAATTTATTTTGTACCTATTTTTGAAGCACTGTATAAAAATGTAAACTGAGGCCCATTTTCTAAGCACAATAATACCCTCCTGGGTGGGCAATATTGGTCGATACTGGATCTTCAAGGGGATATAAGGCCCTCTGCCTGTGGCATTGGGCCTCATCATGCCCCTGGGCAGTCCGGTATTGCCCAATACTGACCACCCTGTTGGGTATCATTGCTTGTATAGACAGACTAGAGGAAGAGTCACTGGAGACTGGTTAAGGTCTGTGAGACAGACTAGACAGGGACCATCTTTGCAGACTGAGTGGGCTAAGTGGCCCATTTTCTGCTGAAAAACTCTTATGTTTCTATGGAGGGGGAGCCAGTAAGTGTATGTCTTCATGAGAAAACCCAAGATATGCCTAAGCTGGAGCCAAGCACACCAATGAGTGCAAACGATTCAACACAGGCACAAAACACTGAGGCCAGCCCCACAAGAAGCAAACTAAGGCAGAGAGGTCTGGGATTGCCTGCTCATCATAGTGCAAAGGGGGTAAAGTTAGTCCTCTGTCTTATCAAACCACAGTGAAGCATTTCCATTCAGCAAGACCAGAACAGAGCATCGTCTCCTGCTGTGTTCACCCTGTCAAGCAGTGCTGCTGTTTTGTTCAGTACTGAGTACAGTACCTGCAAAGAAACTGCTGGGAACAATTCCTTTGGCAGTTTGTATTCATCTGTAGCACAGCTAGGCTTGCAAACCATCTGAGATGGTATCTTTGCATGTCTCTAATGTTCCAAGAGTAGCAATGCACAGAAGGAACTATACTGGGATCAATGTCATAACTGATGTCAAGAAAGCCACTGGTCGACCCTTGATATCAGGAAGGCTTGTAGGATCTGGGAGAGAGTGGTTATATAACATGCAAAGCCTAGTGAGAAACATTGCCCATTTTGCCACGCTACACAGTTTTGCCTCTGACCTTTGCACTGCACCACAGCTCCAAAGAGCTTTCCTAGTTGGACCAGTCTGTCATGGTAGGAGCTTACCCTGTCTGCTGCTGGAGTGGGAGTAAGTCCCTCACTGGTCATATCAGTGACAGTAAACTTGTCTGGCCCATCTCTGCAGGGGCTAGGATTTGGGAGTAAACAAACACTTACATAGTTCCATCAGTGAGAGAGAGCATGTTGGGACTGATTCAAGTGATGGGAGAGGCAAAAAGATTAGTTTCCTCAGTGGTCTTTAGGTAGGGTCAGATGCTCATCTGAAAGGACCTGGTCCAGTCAACAGGAACAGAAAAAGAAAATGGGGAATAATTGGGACTTTGTCCAGGATTTGGGAACATGCACATACATTTGTGCTTGCCCAATCTCACAGCTGGAGTTTAGGACTCCAATTTGTATCACTTTAAGCCCTCATTTCATGTGGACTATCTATCACTTTCCCAAGTTCAGCTTTCTTCATACTCTCAAAAAATCTGTTTAGCTGAACTCAGGTATGCTGAGGTGTGAACAAGAGTTCTAGCATGTCAGCACTATTTAGCGATGTGACCGAACATTGGGAGATGGCAGGGTAACTTCAGACTAACTGTGAGGGTTTCACTTTGGCAGGAAATTATTTTAAACTGAATACTTTGGTATGGGGGGGTAAGTGCTGCATTGCATTCTTTCTGGGTTCTGACACTGCTACAGACACTAAAGGCATGTTTAGGAATACCCACCCTAAAAGTAAGTAACAGATGTCAGTGTCCCTTTAAACAGCTGAATCAATGAGCTTATAATTATAATGATAAATATAGTCAAGGGGGGCTTGTGATGTTCTTATATTACTTATACTTACTAACTTTTTCAGATGATTTGCTCCATTTCCTTTGCTTCATTTTTAAGTATGTACCACAGAATTATGAACTTCAGAAGAAAACCTTAACCCCAGCTTTGGCATGATAAAATGTGGGGTTTTCTGAACTTCTCTAAGGGAAATACTGTTCACTTGAATTTAATAAACGATAGCACAGCTAAACCCTAATTAAAGTTTGCTTTCTTTAAGCATTACCGCCAACATGAAGGAAATGCAGACTAGTGTTTAGAGAGCACTGAGCTGTGGCACAGAACATCATGTGTGTGAGCTCCCACTATAGATTCTGACTCACTGTGTGAACAGCAACAAGGTACCTGTCAGACTTCAGTCCTCTCTGCTGTATTATTTGGTAAGAGATACTCCACTGTAAATGAGGTGTTACATCTCAGCTCAACTATACTAAGCAGATAAAATATAAAAAAATATATATTTTGGAGATGCCTTAAATGAGGAAAGAAATATAAGCTATCTTCTTAAAAAATCACTTGCCATAAAATTAGGAAAGCTTTAGAAGGTCTGCACAATGAGCCGTATGCACTATGCCAAAGCACCGCGTAAGCTGGGCATGTTGGCATAGCTAAGTCAGAATGCCGTGGAGTGATGGTCGCATAGCATTCATGACTGGGGCATGCAGCTGGCATATGACCAACCCCCCCCCCCAGACACACCAACAGCAATGCACCAGGGGTGGGTGGGGGGCATAAAAGCAGTACATGTCATGCACAATGGTGAGTTGTGCTGCACACTGGGGCACGTAGGGGTCAGGCAGGTACACCAGAGAAAGCCCTGTTGTAAGTGCCCCTATACACCCAGCCTCCATACACACACATCAAGAGAAGGGACACACTAGCAGCAGACAGTACCCCCACACACAGCATGGGCCAGCCCTGACCTTGTGCCCCCCTTGCAGACACCCCACACTCAGTGGAGCAATCCCCACCCCCAATGCTGACCCCCCCTCATGGCTGCACTGCTGTGCCCAAGCAGCCCATTGCCTGGACGTGCCAGCATGGCACCCGGTGAGGCACGGCCAATCCCCCCCCCCGGCACTGACAACCCCTTACCCATACTTGCGGGTGTTGGACTTGGAACCGGACAGCCAGCGTCATAGTCCTCTGCACACCATTTTTTTTCAGTTGTTTAACCAGGTGAGACACACTAAGATGAAAGCTTGTTTACAGGTGCAACCTGGGAGCACAGGGAAGTTAAGTGGCTAGCTCAGGGTCACACAGTATGCAAGTGAGGGCCGTGGGATTCAAACCCAGGTCTCCAGATTTGCAGCTCAGAGCCTTAAACCACTGTGCTATACTGCCTCCCAATCTCCATGGCTTCCGGCCATCTGACCTATGCAGGGACACACAGTAGATGTGCAGCAATGTAGGTTAGATGGCCGGTGGCCGTGCAGATGTGCAAAGGGCTGTGCCACTGGCCATCTGGCTCCCAGCCCAACACCTGCAAGAACAGGTAGGGGGTTGTGGAGTTGCACCATGGAACACCAGTGTGGGATCACAGTATGGGGTTTGGGGGTTACCAGCATGGGGCAGCAGGTGTACCAGTGTGCATTGTGTGCATGAGTGGGAGCACCTTTCTACATGGGCGCCGGGGTGCCTTGGGCTGGGGAGGGAGGTGTGTGTGGCCCCCATGCACCAGGGGGCACTGCCTGTGGACCTTAGCCTGATGGATCATTGCCAGGTGGGTCCAGGTATCTGCGGGTGTAATTCACACACCTGGACCCATGCCCATCTGTGCTAGTGATCCATTGTGGACTCAGGGTGGGCATCCGATTGGATACCTGACTGAGTCTGTTATGCCTCCCTGGCCACCCTGCACAAACCTGTGTGCTGGGGCAGGGCCATGAACAGGTGGTGAACGGTAGTGAATTCCAGCTGGTGCACACCTGTCCGCAGGTATGGTACTATGCGGGTGTGTTACATGCCTCTGGCATGAATAACCTGTCCATTTATGCATAGGGCCACTGTGTGTTGTGTTGAGTCACTTTGGTAACCAGATTTCAAGAACACATGAAAAGAAAGCATAACAGAGCCTGAAATGCATTTTCATTGCTTAAAATTGATCTTTAATAAGTACGTGTAATCTAGTCATTCAAAGATTTGTAGAACTATCTCTATCTGAAAATAAATATATTCCCGCCACCCCCAAATTCTCAGTTTAATCTGACTTTAGCAAATAGTTTGTATTAAGCCTTCATATTTGAACACAGGGCTCTGTTCATATGTCTGGAAGGCTTATGCACAATTTATATGTAGCTATCCCACAGCACTCATCGCCCCATGCTGCTTCATGTGCACTGGCTCATGGGTGGCATTTCTTGTCCTTGGATGCCATTTTGCTCAGGCACAGAGCTGCATGTGAAAAGATGAGGTAGTCAGGAGTTAGCACCTGGCTGTACAGAGGTTTCTGTTTGAAACACACGTTTGGCCACAGCTACATCGCTCCAAATTAACAGGTTATGGTGGGATATGGCAGCCCATCTCCTTAGGACTGAAACACTTCATGAATAGTATTGCCCTGCCAAACCTAGTACTTTTAAAGTACCCCTGATGCTTTAAGGAGAACTTGGACAAAGTTTTCAGACACATTTCAGTTTTTCTTTCATATATTCCCTGTTTTTAGCTTCCACTGTTTTTTGTAACTGTTCAATAACATGAAGAAAGAATTGCTGTCCCCAGGCTTCACCTGCTCTGGCTGCTTGTCTGCAGTGTACATCATGCTCTTCTGTTTAGAACATGATAATTGTTTTCACAGTAGCAGATCATGATGTCACAAGCAGAGGACTGTATAATGCCAGGTGTAGAATAGATGAACAGTAAGATCAGATGAAGCCTAGAAGACAGTAATCCTATTCACATGCTAATGTGCATACATCAGTGTGACAGACAGCTATATATAGTGACCATGGGCTGATGGATTTATGTCAACCGCAAGTTGCGGTTGACATAAATCTGGAAGGACACCCTGGCACCTTTTCTATTAGGGGCTTTGCCCCCCCAACTCCCCATGAGGGGGGCTCTGCCTCTTGTACACTCTGAACTATAGGATTCCAAATTCAAGTTGGAGTTGATTCGGGGAAGGGGTGCAGGACCAGGAGACAGAGTGCCAGGGTCTCGGGCGGACCATTACAGCAAACTGTCGATGTTGTTGGCATTGACATGTTCTCTGTAATGGTGTTGCTCTGCAGCTGGCATGCCATGACCATGTGATGTACACAATGCTTCTGTTAATATACTTCTGACCCTGATCTCTTTTAGGCATTTGCACCCTAGACAAAGGGGCCAAAGAAGAGATCTTGAGACTGAAGGAAATGATTAAAGTATGAATGAATACCTGAGGGCAGAAAAGGGAGTGCCAGAGGAGGAAAAGTTTGGCAGATACTGGCAAACCAACCTGGTGGAGTTCTATAACTGGGTAACTAGGCAACTGGACAATGGCCATGCAGTGGCTGTCCTGTACCTGGACTTCAGTAAAGCATTTGACTCAGTGCCACATGAGAGGCTGGGAAGTATGTTAGAAGGCACAGGGGTGGGTGCAAAGCTGGTGAGATGGGTAGGGTACTGGCTTCAGGGAAGGCAATGGAGGGTGGTGGTGGGTGGGGAGCTCTCATCCCCAAGGATAGTGACAAGCAGAGTTCCACAGGGCTCGGTGTTGAGACCAGTGTTGTTTGGGATAATCATTGCTGGCGTATCATTGGGCATCAAGAGCAAGACCAGTCTGTTTGCTGATGACACCAAGATGGGAGCAGTGGTGGATGACCTAGGTGGATGGCATGGGTTGCAAGATGGTCTGGTAAAGCTGGAAATATGGTTGAACACCTGGCAACTGGGGTTCAATGCCAAAAAGTGCAAGGTGCTACATTTTGGGGCAAAAAACCCAAGGAGGAGTTGCCAGCTGGGGGGAGTGCAGCTAGCTGTGACAGATTAGAAGAAGGATCTGGGGTGCTCATTATGGGGTCAATGAACAACTCAGCACAATGTAGGAAGGCAACTGCAAAGGCCAATAACATGTTGGGTTGCATTGCAAGGAGTATATCTTCAAGGAAGGGAGAAGTGATTCTACCACTGTATAGATCATTAGTTAGACCGCACCTGGAGTACTGCGTGCAGTAATGGGACCTGTATCTGAAGAGGGACATTAAGTTACTGGAGGGGGTGCAGCCCAGGGCAACAAAATGATCCAGGGGCTGGGGGAGTTACCATAAGAGAGGAGGCTGAGGGGGTTGAACATGTACTCACTGGAGAGGAGAGGAGAGGAGAGAAGAGGAGAGGAGAGACGGGGATATGATTGAAACCTTCAAGTACATGAAAGGAATAAACAAGACAGGTACGGAGAGGCTGTTCAAAGTAAGGGAGGGGAGGGACACCAGGAGCCATGATATGAGACTGGAGGAAGGGAGGAAGGTTCTGGAGGGAGATGATGAGACATTTTTTTACAGAGAGGGTGGTAGCTGGGTGGAATGTGTTACCAGCAGATGTGATATCCAGTAGAACAGTGGGCTGTTTCAACAGGGGCTGGGACAGGACAAGGGGGAGGGTCAAGGGAGGGGGAGGGTGAGAGGGAGGAGCAGCTGCAGAATAAGGGGTGCTAACTGCACATTCAAACAGATTTGTTAGATCACTAGGCCTTTATCTGCTGGCAAATTTCATATGTTCTTATGTTTAAGTACAGAGGGGCAAAGTAAACTTAGGCAGGGAGTGCCTGCCTTTGATAAAGTTGGGGGAGAAGTTAGCCTGAGTTGTCTAATTACACCACAGGCATAGACACACAGGCATAGACAATAATGTATGGGTAACCATACACAACTAGGCTGTGTTTCTGTTAAGCAGTTGAGGTGATAGCATATGAACCTAAGGAGGAAAGTTTTTATTTATTTATTTAGTTTTTGTTGACCGGGTAAATGCACTAGACAAAGTCTGCCTATTTTTAGGCACGACCCGGGGGGAAGGGGATACAGATGAATGCCAACTGACTTTGAACCAGATTAAGCTGTTGGTGGTATTTTAGTGAATGGGGAGGGAAATGTGGCCAGTGCACTGGGGAAATCCCCCTACTGTCCTGTTGGGGTCCCTTACATCCTGGCATTCTGCCAAGATTGCCATCTCTGGAGGTGCTGTGGAGGAAATGGAGGTGTTGGAGGCAGGGGAGATGGTCTCCTCCCCTGTCTCTGGGAAGTGAGAGGCCACACTAGCTGAAAAGCTACCTGATACTGGAAACGCTATTCCTCTGATTCCTCCTGAAGCTGTTGATAAAGTTTTGCTGCCTTCTATTATTGCTGCTGCCCTGTATTCTCTCCCTCTGACTACTGCTCCTGCTGATGTTGATACCTTGCTAGCACTAGAAGAACAGCGTTATTTGGCGAAAAGAACGGAGCTCCTAGCTCTTAAACAACCTGCTGTTGTGTTACCTGGAGTTTCTCCTGCTGACTCACCTATATGGAATGCAGTTGCTTTGCCTCCTGACACTTCTAAATTTGAACTGACACTTCCTCATTCCTCTCCTCCTTGTTCATCCTGTTCTGAACCAGCAGCGTGAGCTTTGACTGATGGTCTTTCGGATGGGGGCCCGCCCGGAATGGCATTATCGGCTTTTGATCAGACCGGCCTAAGACGTGCCCCTCTACCTAATGCTGTAGACCTGAGTATGGACTGATCTGTGGATTCTGCTCTCAGTGCAACAGGTTGGGAAAAAAGATCCTGCTGCTGGAACCTGGCACTCTGGTTCTTCTCCTATATGGATTCCTGTGGAACAAACAGACGTTTCCTTACCTATTGATCCTATGACTCCCTGCTCCTTCTCCACCCCTAGGACTTTCTTTGCCTCCTGAATTATGTCTAACTCAAAACACTATTTTAAATATAACTTGTCGATACGCCTATTCTGGAGTTAACTTCTGTGACTGACCAATCTGCAGAACGTTTAAAAATCCCAGGGCCCTGGGTCTCGTCAACCACCCGTTAAACAAACTGTTTCTCCTAAACCTACTACCTCCAGGATCTATACCTCTTGCTTTTCTGTTCCCACGCAAAAAGCTAAAAGGCATAATGCAGTCAGACTACAATATTTGGGTGGAATGCCTGAAATGCCTGACCATGTTTTTTGTAGGACGAACTTTGCTCAAAGACTCCATGAAATTTTTTGCATATTAAATCCATGCTTTAGTTCATGTTTCTAACGAGCCTAATTTTGATGTTAGCCTTAAAACTTTAACTGGGTTGGAAAGATTTTGGACTAAATTCCATAAACAATCTACTCCCTTATGGGCCCCTTTTAGTGCTATCCCCTTAACTAAACCTGCCCCAAAAAAATATTACTATCTTATTTAGCAATGAGGGGGTAAGTTTGAATGATATCACTGTCTGGTTGAAACAGCATTGTACTCTTATTTCAGACCCAGAAGCCATTTTTGACACAGAAAACTTGTGGACAGAGGTTTGGAAAGTGAGGGTCATGCTTAAAACTACAGATGCTGGGATATAGCATTTACCTAATAGTTTCATGTTAGATAAAGATAGGGGGGTTCTTTTTTACCCTGGACAGCTGAAGGCATGTAACAAATGTGGTTCCATTAGTCATCCGAGCAGCATTTGTGATACGGTGAAATGTTCTGATTGTAGTGAACTAGGCCATGCTGGTTCCCAATGTGTTGAAGAACCTAAATGTGTTCTCTGTGACGAAACTGGCCACACTTCTCAGCAGTGTACTTGGGCAGCTCATAACTCCCCTACTCTGACTGATGGGGAGGAACAGTGGCTGCTCATTACTGTAGTACAACAGTCTAAACTTAACAGCCAGCCATCTGGCCCCCTGAGTAATAGACTGTCACGTCAATCTTTGGATGCCCAGCCCCAATCCTTGTCTCCACCTGCTGCTCCCTCTGGCGATGAGACAGAGACTCCTATTACCTTACGCCATCTTCCAGTTGTTCCTGTACCTGATCATCCTCCCTCTTCTCCTGCCTTGCCTGGTAGTTCTAGTACAGTTCCCTTGGCCCCTGTTCCTTCCTCTGCTATACCTACTGGTACTATGGATTAGACCCCGGAGCAGTGGTTGGCAGTTGAAATAGTCAGTTGCAATTTAGTGCAGTTGCAATCAGTTGCAATTGCATTGGATTGCAGTCATAAAATAGTGGAGCTGAAATCCACTGCAGTTGATGATTCCATGACCCATCCAGGTTTGTTTTTGTGGTGCACTGCAGTCTGTGTTCTCTTTTTTTCTTTCCTGAGGGAGGGAGAAGGGGGAACGTGAATGTCTAATGGTCCTCAACCGCCGGCACTGAGCCTTAGAGCCAATAAAATGCACCCCTGGCTCTTGGACAGGAAACATCCACCAATTGGGGAGCTAGAAGGAGGAGCCAGGAGCTTGAGAATGTCTGTGACTGGCTGCATGAGATGGTGGAGAGAGAGCGTGCCTGTGTAGGAGAGGAGACTGTCAGGAGAAGAGGCATCTGTGTTGTTGTGTGGGCAACAGAGTGAGCAGTGATTTTCTACAAGGATGAAGTTTGGCGGTTCGGCCTTTAATTTAAAAATAAGTTAACTGTGTCCACTGTCCTGGCGTGTCTGGTGCCCAGAGAGAGAGAGAGAGACTGTGGTTGTACAGGTCCCAGTCAGTCCTCCAGCAAAGCCAGGCAGCAATCATGTGAAGGCAGCAAGTCAGTGGTCTGGTTATGGTCAGAATCAGCCCATGACCCTGTCGGTAGGGCCCATGAGGTGACTCTCACTCAGTCTTGGTCAGGTCTTCAGAGCTGGCAAGGAGGAGGAGTGGTAGGTGCACTAGTTCCAATGCGTGGCGTACCAGATACCAGAGTGGGGACGTGGGTCTGAATTGGGGACCAACTGTGTGGGTTTGGAGGAGGGAGCACACAGCTCCAGAAAACACTTGCACCACCACTGAGTAGAGCAGCAGCGGCAGCCTGAGCCATGGAGCCATGGAGCCACCTGACCAACTGGCAACAGTCTATTTCAGTGAGCAAGGTACTGTATGGGATGTGTACGCAAGGCCAGCCAGGGCTGGGCAGTGGGCAGTAGGAAGGAGGAGGAAGATGGTCTTTCACAGACTACTGGCTTGTCTGGCTGGTTGAGGGCTTGGGGTTGGGGTTGTGGGGCCTGGGGGTGGGACCGAACTTGAAAAGCCAAGACAATCGATCATCATCAATCTACTGCCGGTGGCCTGGCTGGGTTCTCTATCTGACTGTGGTGGCATTGTGAGTAAGTCAGACTCCCCACGAGGTCATGGAGCAGGCCAGGTGAAGGTGGTTGGTTGGTGATTTCCCAGACCCATAGGAGGACAGAGCAAGGAACATGGTTGGTCGGTTCCAATGGACAAAATGTTTGTTGTTTGCCACTGTAGGAATCTGATAGACTAAATATTAAAGCCATCACGGCAAGATGAATAAAATTTTAAAAACACATTGGTGTACATGCTGAAAGCCAAAACAAGTTCAGAAACTGTGTCAGAAAATATATATTTTTTTTAATATGTATGAGTTTCTTTTAGCTTTAAATTTAAACTATGGATACACCTCAGTTCTGGTATACCATACAGTAGGTATTTCTAGGGGTCCTCCCTTAAATTCTTTTTAGACTCACAGTTTCTACAACTACTAGTAAACTAACATATACTGATGCAGAAGGGTACCTTCTAGCTTCTATGGGAGGTTTAAGAGGCCCTACCTATACTGTATTTTAGATTCACAGTTCTTTTTCTAAGTAACTAGTATTACTGCTGCTTATTTTTCTGTAATGTATACTGTTTTTCTGCCCTGCTTCAACTTGTTACTTTCAGGGGCTTAGTATATTTTCTTGTTGTTTTGACTGGTTATTGTGCTTTAGTGGGTCCCTACTGTGTGTAGATTTGTTTCACTGCACTTTGTATTTATATTTTAAAGAGCAGCCAGCTTCTTAGCTGCTGCTGACTAGTTGCTGCTCCCTCCAACATATGCAATACCTCACCTGCCCCAGAGTTGAGGTGCATAAATAATTCCTTTTGTTTCTGCCCATTTATGGAGTTATAATGCTGCTAAATACCAAATGCTAAAAACAGAGCTGCTTCCTGACCTTAAACCCTGTCACGCACCCACATAGGCACATGCAGCCCCGTTTTATGTCAGAAGGCGAAGGATGTGTGTGCGTGCACACTATTGATTTCAGGGGTGGGGGGGCTTTTCCATACATTTTATTAACTTTTATAGTCGAAATTTTAACTAAAAAAAGATACAAAGTTAAAAAAGTATGATAAACTACTACATAATAAAATTCAACAATGGTGAAAGTTAAAAAAATTGGTTGGATTTTCTTCAGTTAGTTGAAGTCAGAAATTTCAAACTAGTGGAACAAATCAGTCATAATGTGTGGTAAGTCAGTCATAATTGGTTTTCAACTGAATCCGGGGTCTACTATGGATCCCCCCTGGAAACTGTTGCCCCTAAGACCAGGGTTACACAGGGCTCTAGAAAACTAGGGTCACCCTTTTCCAAGGTTTTAAATATGGATGATATCCCCATGGCAAATAAATATGAGTAATTACATGACCCTTCGGAAAATATAGATGCTGACTCCTCATCTGTGCTTTTCTCTCATCCAGAACTGACTACAGATACGGAGCTTCCTGTTGATAATTTGGGGTCTCAAAAAAAGAAGGCCAAGGCTAAAGTTAAACATAAAGAAAGTGTTTCCCAGAGGGGTAAAGCTAGGTGAAGGTATTACACCTTGTGACTTATTCTACACTTACTTAATTTGATGGCACCGTCCTTTTCTATACATACTGTGAATGTTAACAGTATAAAAAGGCAGCCTAAGAGGGATTTGTTTTTTCCTTTTTTGCCTTGTCTTACGTTTTTAGTGATCCTGTTACAAGATGTACGATTTCACTCCCTTCCTGAGATAACAAGGGCGCAGCAGGTATGGTTTTCTGGCCCTTCCTTTTGGTCCTTTGGACAGGCGACTTGTTCAGGTTTAGGGATATTGTTTAATATACCTGGGCCGAGATATTCAAAAGATTGCGCCATTTTCAGTGCACCATGCACAACCCACTGATGCATGACGCGATATTCAAAGGAAAAGTGTGCCGCTTAAATCCCGATGCGTGGGCGCATCAGTAATATGTCAGGCACAGGTGGAGACATGCCATGCATAACCTGCACAGCCCAATATTCAGCCTGGGATGTGCAGAGTCATGCATGCACAACCCCTACCTGCGCCTGCACAAAGTTAAGCCAAAAAAAAAGGAACAAATGATGGCCACCCACAGGTGAGCTGCCGCATTGCAGGGTGCAGCACGGCAGCTGAATTCCTGCCACAGCTGGCGGCGCCCCCCCATGCCCCATTGCGGGCATCTGTGTAAAGACACCCCCCCTCCAATATCTCTGGTGGTCCAGTGGACACTTATCTGCCCGATTGCGGGCATTGGTATGATACACCCCTTCTCAAATATCCCTGGTGGTCCAGTGGACCGCACTCTGCCTGATCGTGGGCATCTGTAAAACATAGAACAGTCCTATTACCTGGTCATCTAGTGTACACCTCCCCACCCACCCACTGGGTCCCTGCCCGCTCCCCCTCCGGTCAGCCGGTGGGCGGAGCACCCTGCCTGCCACCGCCTCCCACCGACTGACAGCTCGGTAGGGCTGCACGCCCATTGGTTCACAGCATGAGCCAATGGGCATGCAGCCCATACCGCATTGCTACAGTCCAGATATGCGAATGAACCGGGGGAGCGGGTGGCGGGCAGTGGGGCTCAGTGGCGGGTGGGAGGGGGGTACACTAGACCACCAGGGTAATAGGACTGTTCTATGTTTTACAGATGCCCGCACCTGGCAGAGTGCGGTCCACTGACCACCAGGGATATTAGAGGGGTTTTCTTTTAGACAAATGCCCGCGATCAGGCTACAGGGGGCGTCGGTCCCCAATGGCTGCTACCTGGCTGGGCGCCAGGCACAAGTCATCAGGGATCGGCACACCTGCATGCTAATGGGATGCAAATGGGGCCATAATGACATGCAAATGGCCCTATGTGCACCTTGCATAAATTATGGCCCCATTTGCATGTTCCCTTTTGAATATCGCAGGTGCTGTACATGGTGCAATGGCACTTGCACTAGCACATCTCCTTGCTCCACTCTGGCCACTTGCACTGGCACAGTGCCACTGCGCCATGCACAGTGGGGGTGGCCAGGGTGCGATATTCAAAGCTGCTGTGCCATAGCGCAGCTCTGTTGAATATCACCCAGGCCACACCCCTGCGCAACAAAGTTGAGCTGAACCCAGGCTTGTGCCACAGCCTGGCGCAGTTTGAATATCCGGGCCTTGATGTTCATATTGTTAAAGTGCTTGATTTATGTCTAGGTAGATTATTACTTCTTAATGTTAGACTTTTTAATGTGGCCTATAGGATTATAAATATTTATGCACCTCAATCTAAGTCCCTTACAATTGAATTGCTGAAGATTGCTCAACCTTATCTTTATACTTCTAAGTATGTTGTCTTTGGGGGAGATTTTAATTGTGGTTTACCCACTAAAGATAAATCACAAACCCCCAAGACTATTAAGTTAGTTTATGATACTAATTTTTTGAAAACAATGTTGCATACTGCTAAGCTTCAGGATGTATACCACATGCTGAATCGCACCCATACCCCGACTTTTCATAAAGGGCCATTGGTCACTCGTATTGATTTTTTTTTGTATCATAACACTTGCAGCTTTCTACTGCTACAGTGACTGTTGCGGAATTTTCTGACCATAATCTTTTAACCATTGCTCTCAGTACTACCCATAATAGGCTTTTTGGTCCGGGTACATGGCAATTGATTACTTACTTGTTAAGTGACTTACAGTTATTGGCGCAACTTAAATTATTTTTTCAGGCTAGGAAATCTGTTTTTATTCTCTATGATGACTTATTGAGGTGATGGTCTGATACAAAATCAGACTTACAGCATTTATTAAAGCAGTTTAGCAAACAAAATCATAATGCCCTTTATTTTAACTACCATCGGACGCGACATGAGTAATAGAAACTTCTCCCTTTGTCCTATACCATGGGCCATGACTTTACTGCACAAATCAGTAAACTAAAAACTGATCTTAGGGTCACGTGATGGCAGCCTGAAGAGAAACAGCAGTCACCTGTGGCTCCACTCTCCCACTGTTAATTTGTGCATTTTAATTTGCATCGAGAGTTGGTCACGGCTTTTAAGCGACTTTGGCTACGTATAGTGGTTCTGTACGTTTGAACGACTCGGGATTCTGTGAGGAAGGAATGGAAGTTTTCATAAAAAAAGCCCCTCCGTGGCACTCCCCCCTGCTGACGCCGGAGAAGGACAAGGCCGCAACACACTCAAAGCAGCAAGCTGCAGGGAGAACCAAATCTGCTACGTGTGCTACAGCTCTTTCGGAGGAGAGATTCCTCAAAATAATGCAGCCCTTACAGGAAAAGATTTCTGACATATCGGATGACCTACAGCAGATTAAAATGTCGGAACAATCCTTAGCAGTTCGTGTTGGGGACTCGGAGGCTAACATTGCTTCTCTGGAGGTTAAGCAGGGGAAAATGGAGCAGGAAGCCATACAAATGGGCCACAGGCTCAAGAAGCTAGAGGAAAAACTCGAAGATCTAGAAGGGAGGAGCAGAAGGAATAACCTCCTAGTGATCAGAATACCAGAGAAAGAGGAAGGGAATAACCTGATTCTTTTTGTTCAGAAACTGTGTAAGAGGATTGCCTGGCCATCCCCTAATAGCACAACTTATATTATTGAGCATGCCCATCGAGGCCTCTGCCCTCCTCCGCCTCCCGATGCCCCCCTCTACCCATCATCTTTAGATTATTAAACTTCCTAGACAAGCAGTTCATTCTGAGCAAAGTCATGACCTTGCAGGAAGTCCTTTGGGAGGGCCGTAAAATCTGCATTACCCAAGAACGCCCACAGTCTGTCCGGTTGAAACGTCAGGAGCTGCACCCGACAGTGTCCAAGTAGATTGCCACAGGGAAGCCCTTTTGCATGCGATTCCCTGCGACACTCCAGGTTAAATCCAGAGAGCAATGGCTCTCATTTGAATCCCAGGAGCAAGTGATGAAGGAGCTCAAGGTCTTGTTCCCCAACCTTTTCAAGTGATGGCAGAATTGGAGCGAGCTTCCTTTGGGAGTGAGTGTACGAGCATCACTGATCTGTTGGCTGGATATGGTGTCTTAATACGCTTTTTGGTATGCCTGCCTGATGGTGAGAGAGAGAGAGACCACCTTTGAAAACTGGAGGAGAATCGATTATTTTATTTCACTCGAGTGACACAGCCCCTTCCACCACGAGAGTAACTCAGCGAGCTGACTGCTCGAGCAGGACATTGGGTGCCGAGTGTCACCTAGCCCTTTCCCAATCTAGAGATGATCTGCGAGGAATGCCTACCCTGGACTGCAGAGTTCTTGGACACTGAACTTCATTTTAAGTGTTTCTGTTATTAAGACTGTATTGCAGGAGATTTAGCTGCATGTTGCCAGTGGTAGTTAGTATAATGCATAGGCGGATCAATGCTCTTACTTTTTTTTACTGTTGTTGCTCACAGACTTGTCTGCCCGGTCAAGATGTTAAAGGACCAGGTGCAGAGTCAATCTGGGGGGGCATTTGTTTCTCACCTTTGCAGCTTATCTATTTAGTTGGGCTGAGTCTGTCCAGCTAGCGATTACGGTAGTCCTCCTATTAACTTTCGGGAACTTATGGAGGATTCACACTCTCAATCTCGATCCACCAGGAAAGGGGGCTAAATGACTCAGTGGTGTATTTTCAGTAAACGGTACGAGTATATGCACTTGAGAGTGTCGCGGTGCACTATGTTCTGTTGGGGGGGCTTTCCTCACTTTTTTGGGGGGTCAACAACAGCAGGGGTGGGGGGATGCGGGTGGGGTGTTATGGGAGCACAGGCTGCAGTAACATCACGTACTAGAGGTAGCACTGTGGTACAGTTGTTTAGAACTGGGGTATAAAATAGTGTAGGTAGCTAGAGTTAGTTGTGCTTAGTGTTAGTTCATGTGTATGGTTGTGTTTTTGGGGATCAATAGTTATGGGCAGGGAGTATTAAGGATAGGGAGGAAGGGGTTCCAATTGTTCTCGTCTCGCGCTATTTTAAAATAATGACAGGGGTAATGTCACAGTTGGATTATTACTATGAGTAGCCCATATAAGTTCATAAGCTGAAATAACAAGGGCTCCCAAGACTGTTGTAAGAGGCACATTATTCTTTGACACTTGCAATACCTGAATACCGGGATTGCTTTCCTTCAGGAAATGCATCTCCAGCGGGAGGATATTGTTTTGTTCCACAGACGGTGGGTTGGTCAAGCATATAGGGCGGGTAAATCCACCAATAGAGGGGGAGTGGTAATCCTAATAAACAAGAAGATTCCCTTTACCCTTGAAAAAGAACTTTGGGATCTTGATGGGAGGCACGTCATAGTGCATGGTTTGCTAGAATCTCATCAGGTGATACTGGGAGCATCCTATGGGCCAAACGCTGAATCCTCCCATTTTTTCACGCATTTGATGAGGTTGGTAGCTTCCAACCCCCCTAAACTTACTATTTTGTGGGGTGATTGTAATATTACCCCTTATTCACACATTGATAGGTCCAACTCCTGGAGAAGGGTATTTTCTCCCACTCAGAGGGCTTTACACGAGCTCATGAGGGGGGCGGATCTCATCGACGTTTGGCGTGTCTTGCACTCACAGGAGCATCAACATACTTTTTTTTCTCCGTCACAGAAAATATTTTCGAGAATTGACTTCCTCCTTATGAGTTCCTTTGCCCTCCCAGGAGTTATTGATGCTGATATACACACCAGGGTTATCTCCGACCATTCACCGGTCTCCCTCTTTTTCCTAGTGGGACCTGGTATTAAAAAGTATACCCTTTGGTGGTTCAATACTCAGTTACTACAAAAACCCAGCTCTCTGCAACACATAAGAGATTTCATCACTGACTTCATAAGGATCAATAGGGAATCAGTTGGCAGGGTCGAGATAGTTTGGGTGGCTCTTAAATGTTCCCTGAGGGGGGAATGTATCCGGATGGCCTCAACAAAGTCCCGGCAATTCAAGTCACAAATGAACTCCTTGCTCTCCTCAATTCACCAATTGGAAACTACAATTTCTTGATCATCACCTGATGAGGACTGGACCAAACTACATGGCCTGCAAGCCTAATGTTTCAGTCTCATTTCCCAAAAAGTTGAGCTTTCATTGAAACGTACAAAATTTCTCTATTTAGAATCAGGGGAAAGAGCTAGTAAGCTACTGTCCTTGCGGCTCAGGCAAGAGGATGCATCTCGGTTTATTCCAGGTATTAAACTGGATAAGGATGCACCAGTTGTCACTGACCCCCGTGCCATAGCAGGGGTGTTAAGGCAATACTATCAGAGACTACATGCTGAGCAGCTGGACAATCACCCCTCTATGGCAGATATCATGAAATACCTCAGCTTAATTGACTTACCTAGGCTGTCACCTGTTCACACTTCTTCCTTGGTGGGCCCCATTAAGGTAGAAGTGATGAGGGCAGTTGCACTTCTCCCAATGGACAAATCCCTGGAGCCTGATGGACTCCCTAATGGTCTCTACAAAGCCTGCATATCAGAGATAGCCCAATTATTGACAGAGGCCTATAATTACTGGTTTAATAAGGGGTTATCTGACCCGACTTTTCTGAGAGAAATAATCACACTCATTCCTAAAAAGGGTAAAGACTCACAATACCCGGAGAGTTACTGGCCTATTTCATTGATTAATACTGATATGAAACTCCTGGCCAAGATTTTGGCCAATAGGTTAGGACCTCTCATGCCCCTCATGATAAGTAAAGAGCAAATTGGTTTTATGACAGGTAGGTCCTTGGGAGACCACATGCGGAAGTTATTGCATCTCGTCTCGGTGGCTAGTGGCTCAAAGCTTCCCATGGTTTTGGTGTCGCTGGACACCGAGAAGGCTTTTGATAGGGTGTCATGGGACTTCCTCTTCACCACCATGTCAAGGTTTGGTCTCCCCGAGGTCTTCCTTAAGTGGATTAGGTTGTTATACTCTTCCCCGTCAGCCCAAATTCGATGTAATGGGGTTCACTCTGAGGTTTTCCTGCTTGATAGAGGTACTAGGCAGGGGTGTCCCCTTTCCCATCTTTTATTTAATATATATTTAGAACCCCTTATTCAGAATTTGGTAGCCACCCCAAGCATTCGGGGGATCCAAGTGGGGGGCCAAAGATATACTCTTTTAGCATACGCGGACGATCTATTGTTGCATCTGGAAGACCCGCAGGATAGCCTACCAGTTCTTTTGGAGCAGGTCGGTGCCTTTTCCAAGGTTTCCTCCTACAAGCTCAACCTTACCAAAACTAAGGTATTTCCCCGGAACAATAGGGTTTTTCGAGGAGAGGTAGCTGATTTTGCTTTTTCATGGGAATCGAAATCCCTCTTATATTTGGGAATCCAAGTGACAAGAGATATGGCATCTATGGTGAAAGCCAACCTTTCAGATTTATTGACTAAAATCAAAGCAGATTTGGATAGATGGGGTGCTCTCCCCTTGTCGCTTTGGGGAAGGATCTCTACGGTGAAGATGAATGTGCTGTCCCGTATCTTATACCCAATGGGTATGCTGGGCTGCTTCCTCCCTAAAACATAGTTTGTCAAGCTGCAATTAATGTGGAATACCTTTATTTGGCAGGGCAAGAGTGTTAGGAGGTCCTACTTCAAATTAACTGCTCCAAAGGAGCAGGGTGATCTTGCGGTTCCTTCCTTTTTCTTGTACTACTGTGCCCATCATCTGAGTAAGTTAGCCCATTGGGTGCAGGAACCACATGTCATAAACCCACAGGACTACTCGCCAGAGTGGCTGGAAATAGAACGGTACCTTCCTCCCCACGTTTCAAGACAGATTCAATGTGCATGTTAGTACTATTTTCCAATATAGACAGCTGAAGGAGGCTGTAATCTCCCACATAGGTAAAACCCAGGGTCCCGAGGTGGAGAAAGTGGACCTCCCCTCTATTTTGATATTGGCCATGCAATCCCATGCAATCTCTTTAGTTTATAAAAAAATTACAAGTATTTCAGCGCAACCTGTCTCAGGGCGTTTGCTATTATTGGATTCAGGAATTGCCACTGGACACAGAAGCAGATTTCTGGAAAAAACTGTGGTGCTATTCCTATATTTTCATTAAACAGGATAGACTGAGCCTTATTTAGTTTAATATCATGCATAATTTATATTTTACTCCTCTTAAACTTCACAAATTGGGAAGACTTTCTTCCCTGGCCTGTACTAGATGCAGAGGGGAGCTGGGTACTTTGTTTCATATGTTGTGGACATGCCCAAAAGTGCAAATCTTCTGGCAGGCAATTAGGCACTCGTTGGATTCATTTTTGGGGTTGGACCCATTATTTACCCCAGAAGCCTGTCTATTGAATTTCTTTCCTCAGGGTACACCCAAGGTCAGGAAAGGCCATATGGTCCTGGTTGCCATAATTGCAAAGTTGGTTATATTGCGGCACTGGAAGGACAAAGTATCCCCACCTGTTCTGGAATGGCATGAAGAAGTTTTGCTGGCTCTGCAGTTGGAGAAACACATCTGTCTAATGTGTAATAGGTACGTAATGTTCCAGAGCAGATGGGGTGCATTACAGGCTCTGCTGGCCGTTTGGAAGACCCAAGCAGGCTAGGTTACAGACCATTGAATGATCACCTACTTGAGTGGTGTACAAGTAACATTTGGTGCGAGGTAGTGGGTATAGGGAAGATTAGATGGAGGTGGAGGGGAGGGAGGGAGGGAGGGAGGGAAGGGTATGGGAGGTAGGGGGGTTGATGGATTGCTTTGGAAATACCTGCTGTATGTTATTCACTGTTTTAATGCCATCTCCCCCAAGGGGATTGTGTGTTATGTAGTGTTATCTGAAAATAATAAAGTTTATTGAATAAAAAAAAAATGATCTTACTGCCTACCATTCTAACAAATTTACATTGTTACAACAGCAGCAAAGAATTGGTGTTACAGGCTCCTATAATGTGGTTTGTCCATTTGACAGCTGCACGAAACGTATAAATAATAACATTTTTGAGGTTCTTCTTGATAAAAATCAAAATGAAATTACTGATAATTTGGAGAATCAGCATTGTATAGCTGATTAAACCGGAACGTTGTTTGGTCCCATTCCTTCCAACGTAGATGAGGCCTCTGCCTACCTTTCCAACATTGAGATCCCTGATGTCCCCCAATTCTTAACTGACTTAACAGCTAGAGAAATACAAGGACAGGAAGTAGATGAGGTGATTTGTGCTTTACATTTGGGAGTGGCTCCAGGGTTGGATGGCCTTCCAAATAAACTTTGTAAATTATTAAGTGTTGACTTGAGTAATGAATTGGCTGCTGTGTTTAATTTTGTTTTTCGAGCGGAAAAGTTACCATTGGACATGAATATGGATAGTCTCATTTATATATATGAAAAAGGAGACAAGAGGCTATTACAAAATTGAATACCTCTTAGCCTTTTAAATACTGATTTTAAGATCTTGGCCAAAATCCTTGCTCTTCATCTGTTGAAAATTGCACAACAAGTGATTTCTACAGCTTAGTTTAGTAACATACCAGGGTGAAGTATCTCAGATCACGTTATTCTGCTACAGGAACTGGTTGAACAAGGAAAGCATGATATGCTGGAGGCTACCTGATTTCCTTGGACCAAAAACAGGCCTTTGATTCAGTTAACCATGAATTCTTATGGTATACTTTACATCATTATAATGTCCTTGATAGGACTATTTCTTGGCTCAGATTGTTGCATCATTCTGCTACGCTAGTTCCTATTGCAAATGGCTGTAGGGGTCCTATGATACCATTGAAGAGAGGTGTTAGCAGGGTTGTCTGCTAAGCCCTAACCTGTACATATTTTTTTTAGATCCTGTACTTCATTCTATTAAAACATCTCAGACTATAGTTCTGCTTTCTACTTCGTTACATTCCACTCCCCATACTGTCATGGCCTATTCAGATGATATGAGTCTGGTTGTGGCAGATATACCTTCAGTAAGTGAAGCGGTACATCAATGTTTAGTGTTTGGGTCCATTTCTGGGGCAGCTCTGAACCTGGATAAGTGTGTCGGTCGAAAATTAGGTTCTGGTGGCTTGAGGGACTCTCTGGTTTCTGACATTAGGATTAGCTCTAACCCTATTAAAATTTTAGGAATTATGTTTGGGGTTGGTTCTTTGGATATCTTAAATTGGGGTCCTAAACTGGATGTTGCACAGGCTAAAGTTACCCTTTGGTATTTTTTTTTCAAGCATTATGGGGCAGTCGCCTCAGTCCAATTAAGTGAAACATGACTTATTTACCTCTTATGCAGGGTGGTCTAATTATGGTTCATCCTTTATTTTTTTATAATAGTATTTTTTTTTTTATAGCTAATATTAAGCCTCTTTGGATAAATTGCGATAAGGGCTGGGAATCTTGTTTTTTTGAGTCCTGTAGTCCATAGTTTAGGCTTTGGGAATCAAATAGTCTTAAGACAGTTCAGAATGTTCCTTTCATACCGAGTTATGTTAGAGAGACTTTCTTACGCCTTAAGCATTGGAGTATTCAAAGTACTATGGTAATGACCCTACATAGGAAGACCTTGTATAGGCATTTACTTAATCAGATTTGTACTGAAACCTATAGTTTTTCATAAGTGTCCAGAATCCTATCTGGACAGTCTTCTAACACTTTTATGTAACACACAGATTCCTCAGTGGATGTGGGATCTGCATTGGTTAAGCTGCCACAAGAGGATTAATGTGAAGGCAAACCAAAAGCATAAACAGCTGACTGAGAGATTTTGTTCTAGATTGCATTTTATACAACAAGAAGAAACAATGCATCATTTACTCTTCCATTGTACTTATAGTCGAGGTTTCTAGTCTTTTCTTGCAACTAGGTGGAAAGAACCTTTATTTGCATCTGTTTTTTATGACAATTTAATGTATGGTGTCTTCTCGCCTGTCTGGAGAAAATGGAATATTGACACCTTGAATGTTAGTTTTACAGTTTTGAAATGGCATATTTGGACCGCTCGATGTCTCTTTACTCTACAACAATTAGATTTGTCCCATCAGGTTATATTGCAAAGAGTTGAATCTGATTTACAATCTGTTTATTTTTCTGAACTGAAGTCAATACCTAACAGAACTATGTTGAAAATGTGGAAATGTTTGCCCAGGATCACTGACTCAGATGTTCCTGTGACATGATTTTCTTTTTCTTGTATTGTTTTTTTCTGTTGCTATGCTCAGTTTTCTTGTCAATAAAAATTTCCCCTACTCCTTTCGTTAGAGGGCACTGCGTTGCTGCGAGACGGTGAACAGAGTGTGAGAGATTTTGGAAGAACAAGACATGAGGGGGGCTGAGGAGCAGTTCTCCTCCTCGGCCTTCCCTGTTCTAGAGGCTGCTATGGATATGGAACCTATTTTGGAGGAAATGTCTGTGTTGGTCAACGAAAATATGGATGGTTCGAATGCTAACTTACTTTGTATAGCTGAGTCAGGAACCGGGGCTCAGAAATCCAATCAGAAAGCTGTCTTAGGAACAAAGGCAGCTGACATTCGATTTAGGATGGAGCTGGCTGAGAAACAATTTGTGGAGACCCGAAACAAATTGCAGGAGGAATGCGGCTGCAGGAGGAGCAGTGCACGACTCAGGAACCGGATATGGTAACAAGTGAGATGGAAACCAAATTGTGTGTTGAGAGTTCGAGTGAGATGGAGAATCTACCCTTAACTTCTGTGAATATTGCTTCCCCTGGCTCTTCGGTAGTACAGGTAAATAAAGCCATAAAGGCTTCAACATCGGATGGGAGTGCACAGAAAGAAGCACAGATGGCTAGTGACATTGTTTCTCCCCCAAATTCTGGGAATCAAATTCCTCAAAGTAATGTACCTCTTTCAGCTTTACCAGGTGGTGCAGGGACAGGCCCTTTATCCCCGATTGTTTTTTCCATTGGGGTTTCCTCAGGTGGTGGAAAAAAATTTATCGGTAAGGAGGGAGTGGGTAAAGGACAAAAAATAAGTTTGCAGATCCTTGATGCCATTTGTAAATCCCCTGATATTGATCAGACTACTCCTGATACACCTTTATCAAGGCCTCCTCCTAGTTCTACAGACTGGGTCTCATCTGCTTTGAAAGCTGCTGGGTGGGTAAAAAATTATTCTGGTATGGGATGGTATGCTAATTTTCAAAGTAAGCAGGCTTCCGGTTCTGTCCCTAATCTACCCCTTAATGTTTCTACCCCCTCTCCTGAATTTAGTGATGGCTCTACTTTGCCTCAAGGGCAATGATCTCCTTTGGGACAAAATATAGATACATAGCCTACTACTTCTACTACTATATTAGAAGATATTAAAAAATTGGTGGGTGACGATTTGGTGCCTGGTTTGCTGGACTCTTCCTTCATAGCTCCTGAGAAGGATTTGGTTATTCCTATTCCTTTATGTCAGAATAGCACCCTGAGATGCCTATAGGCCCAGAAAAGTCCTTGCAGGCCCCTGATACAGTATGACATGATAAAGTTAGGGATCAACTCTTTCCTTCTGACACTAGGCTTCTATCAGAACCGGCAATGAGAAGAAATGCAGTGCATTTAAAATTTAGGGGTAATATCTCAGATGTCCCTGACAGACATTTTGTAGGACGAGCCTTACTTAAAGATAATATGCAGTACTATGCCTATGAGGTATATGCCCTCTTACATGTGCCTGGGGATTCTGTGTTTGACATCAATTTCAAACACCCAGCAGGTATATAAGGTTTTTGGAAACAGTACCAACTGTTGAAGCTTTCTCTATGGAAGCCTTTTTTGGCTATTCTCCTGACCAAACTCCTGACGAAGAAAATGACTGTATTATTTTGGAATGAAGAGGCGAATGTTGCTGATATTACTTATTGGTTACAACAGCATTGTACAGTAAAAGGGTATCCAGAGCCGATACTGGATGATGAACAACTATGGATAGGTAGATGGAAATATCAGGTTGTATTAAACATGGAACAAGGACTGACTAAGCACTTGCCTAATTGTCTTTTTTAGGATGGGACCATGGGGTAATTTCTACCCAGGACAACCCAGGGTTTGTTTTAAATGTGGGGATGTTGGACATTTAAGTAATGTTTGCAATAAGCAGAAGTGTGGCCTTTGTGGTGAAGTGGGTCATTTTGGGGCTCAGTGTTGGCAACCCTTGCTGTGTAATCTGTGTGAAGAGCAAGGTCACACTTTTCATAACTGTTCCTGGGCTTCCCATAACAGTAGAGACTTGGCTATTCGGGCTGAGCAAGATGCTTATGTAGCCACTGCACAAAAAGAGAAGCTGCGTATGCTGGAATTATTGAAGTCTGTACCGAACATAGATCCCAAACCCCAAAGAATATCTAGTCCACATAAAGATGCCTCCACAGAGGAAGTAACTCTGGATGGAGCGATACCTAAGCCTCAGACTGCTGTCATAGATATTGCATCTGGCATTGTAGAAACTACGAGTACCTCGGATACAAAGGCTGTAGCTGATTCATGTGATCCTCTTTCCCTGAATATTATTGAGCCTGTGTACAACATGACTCTGTGCAGGATATGGAGATTGTGGTGGGGGAAAATCCCATGCCTCCTCCTAATGTTCAACAAGAGGAAGTTTTCCACAATTACTAGATCTAAAGCAGGGAAACCCCCTATAGACTCTTCAATAGTTTTTAAGGATTCAGATGGTCTCCCAGTACATAATTCCTATGCTTTGTTGTTTGAACAAGGGGTTGAAGATGAGAGTCTTGACTCTGACTTAACCTCTGTTGCTTCTTCACAGGTTGAAGTTACCACTGACACAGGGCCTGTTGATAAGCCTAAGCCTAGGAAACGTAAAAAGAAAAAATGACTGTGATTGACTATTTCTCATGTCTTGCTATTTTGTTTTTCTCTCCTATATATTCTACCTCTTATGGATGTCACCATTTCTCTTCTCACTATTAATGTGAATAGCATTAAGTCTGTAGTGCACGTTACCCCCTTGGTGAATGGGCATCTAGGCATTCCAATATATTTAAAAAATGGTGTTAGACAGGGCTTTCCGATGAGTCCTTTGCTTTATGTGATTGGACTAGATCCCATACTAAGGAGCATTGAACAGGCAGCAGACATCAAAGCTATTGTAAATATGAATGGAGTTGTTGTACAGAAAGTTACTGCTTATGCTGATGATTGTGCTTTCTCTATAGCTGATATAGAATCTGGAAAACAGATTTTAAGGATGATGGAAGAAGTTTATGATACTACTGAGATTAAGATTAATATAGGAAAAAGTAAAGTTGTAGTTCTGGGAGCTGCACAGGTGGTGGAGAAGTTTTCTATCTCTATGACGAAAGAAGAAGTTAATATTTTAGGTTTGTTCTTTGGCTCTAGAGAATCAGAAGTCAACAACTGGAACTTTGTATATGACTTGGCTAATCTTAAAGTTATGCCATGGCTTTCCTGGAAAATGACTAGGAAAAAGAGGGTTTATTTGCTTAGAACATATATAGCTCCCATTTTCTTATATGTCTCTCATGTCTTTCAGCTTTCTTTTGCTATGCATACAAAAGTTATGGCCCTTTTTATTCTTTTTTTGTGGAGCAGTAGGTTGAATCCAGCCAAGAGGGTACATACGTATAGGGCTTGGAAAGCGGGGGGCCTGAATATGATTCAGCCTTTAATATATATTTTTGGGAATTTCTTTTTTAGTTCTATTCATTCCTTAGTTTTAGAATCTGAGGGTATGGGATGGTTATGTATGCGGTTGTGGGGGACCCCTTTTTTGACGGCTTGGAGTAGGGGTAAATAGCATCCCTCTGAAAAAGCTCTTCTGGGCTATTTGCAGACTACTTTATGTTATATTAGGACTTGGAAAATTGAGCTTGGTTGGTTTTTGGGACATGAGAAGAAACATTTTTATAAAGTTGTGCTGGACAAATGGTATAAGGAAGAGCCCTTATTTCAGGTACCCCCTAAAACTAATACCGAGTTGTTACTAGAAAGTATTGTGGAACCTCGGATTCCCCTCAAAATGCAAGATTTAATTTGGTTATGTGGACACCAGAAATTGAATGTAAAGGGCAATCATAAACATAAACAGATTGATGGCAGAGGCTGTGGAGAATTACTTTGTAATGGTCAACTGAAAACCATGCAGCATTTGTTTTTTGACTGTGTACATGTTCATGGGTTTTGGAAACAGCTAGCTGGTTGGTGGGGAGAAGATCTTTTTCAATATATGAACTATGATATTTTAATATTGGGACAAATTCCTGCTTCATGGTTAAAATGGACAAAAAGTTCTATTTCTGTAATTTTGGCTTGCTTAAAGTGGTCATTATGGCATGCAAGATGCCAAAGATTTCTACAAGGTAAAGTGGTCACACAGCAGGAAGTACTGTTTAATATTCAGGGAGAGCTTAATAAAGTCTATAAC
The DNA here is from genome assembly GCA_016271365.2 of Neoceratodus forsteri. Taxonomy (NCBI): domain Eukaryota; kingdom Metazoa; phylum Chordata; order Ceratodontiformes; family Ceratodontidae; genus Neoceratodus; species Neoceratodus forsteri. The sequence goes on along the minus strand of CM028137.1, from coordinate 850,126,207 downwards.
TATGAATTTCGAACATTAGGACAGGTTGTGGATTCTAGATTGTGGAAGAATGTTGGGTGGATGGGTTAATAATTGTTGTATTCTCTGGTTTTCTGCTAGATTATTGCATTTCAGATATCTCTGTGCTGAATATAGAAATGCTTTTTGGTGCTGGGACTTTTCTTATATTCTCACCGTTTAATTTTGCTGAAGGATTGTGCTGCTATGAGCACTATGTATGGGATGTTATTCTGTATGAAGTATGTGGTGGGTCATATGAGTTGTATACTATTCGTGTTTTGATTTCACTATTGCTACTGCTCATGTTTTGTTTTTGAATATTGAATAAAAATTTCCCCTACTCTTTTCAAGAAGTGCCATGGGATCTTTAACATCCACCTGAACTACCACCGGAGCAGGCAGATGGGACCTCGGTTTAACGTCTCATCTGAAAGATGGCACCTCAGGAGTGCAGCACCCCCCTCATGCTGCACTGTAGTGTCAGTACTGGGATATTAACCCAAGTGCCTGGTGTGGGGCTAGAACCCACAGCCTTCTGATCTCTTAGCCTCAGAGGCGAGTGTGCTACCTGCTGAGCCACTGACACTGACAAGTTAGAGATGTCCATGCTGTCATGTCAGTCCCAAGAAGAAAACACTGCTGAGTTGTAGGTGGTTGCCCATATTTTATTCCTAATAGTGCTTTTTGACATGGTACTCATGGAACCCCTCCCTTAAGAAAATCATTCTGTTTGTTTGTTCAGTGGAAGGCTGCCAGTGTAAGCTGTGGTTGTGTAACTTTTGCTTGTCTTTTCTCTGGTTTTCCACCCTCTATAGAGGTGCCAGGAGAATAGTCTTGAGGATAAAAAAAAAGGTTATAGCTAAAGAGCCATACCAGAGGCAGAGCACCAGAGATGGAGGAGTGGATGGAAGTTGTACTTGAAAAAACACTTTTAGGAATGGTGCTGATCAATTATGGGTGTTTCAGTAGTCATACAATGTGGAGGAATCTGGCAGCCACCATTGAATAACAGGGTAAACCTTTTAATTCAATGGAATGCCATCAGCATATGTTGTGCTTGTGCAGCTGTTGTACAGTAATACTCTGGCTTGTCTCTTTCTCTATTTTTCCACCCTCGGTAGTGGTGCCAGGAGAATAGTATTAAGCCTAAAGGAAAAGTTATAGCTAAAGAGCCAAAAGCACAAAGTGAGCTGTAATGGAACCCAGCTCCTCTAACTCGTGGAATAGACCTAATAACATGGAAAAGGGGAAAGACCCCCATGTGGCGGAAACGTCTAAGGAACCAAGGTTACTGGTTTAGCCTTCTCTGCAGCCTTAGAGTAAAGAGACTAGCTGTTAATACACTTGGCTGAGTTCTAAATGTGGTTTTCTGATATAGGTCTCAAAACAGTATGGTGAGCAGTGATCTATGACTTCATTAGGTAAGTCAGAATGTTCTTTCAGAAGCTGAGGTGGCTGCTCCTATTCTAAATGAATGGCCAGAATGGCCAGAAAAGAAAAAGCATCAAGATCCAGGCTGGCCGGTAGTACTCTGACATGGAGAACAGACTATGATGTGGTGTACAGAAGAGATGAAGAGATAGAAACATAGAAACATAGAAGTTGATGGCAGAAGGAGACCGCTAGGTCCATCTAGCCTGCCCATTTGTTTTAGACCTATTTGACACTTTAGTTGACCTTTGTAGTCAGGGCTCCCATGTGTCTATCCCATGCATTGTTGAATCCTCCCACAGTGTTGACCCCCACAACCTCTTGGGGCAGGCTGTTCCAGGTGTCCACCACTCTTTCTGTGAAGAAAAACTTCCTGGTGTTAGTAGAGAACCTCCCTCCTTGCAGCCTGAGGTCATGTTCTCTGATCCTGTAGCTCTTGAAGTGAAAAAGTTCCTGTGCTTGTAACTTGTTAATGCCTTTTATGTGCTTGAATGTTTCAATCATGTCCCTGCTCTCTCTTCTCTGCTCCAGGAAGTATATATTCAGTTCCCTAAGTCTTTCCTCGTGGGACATGTACTGCAGACCCTGAATAATTTTTGTCACCATTCTCTGTACTGTTTCCATCCAGTCAATGTCCTTCCTGAGATGAGGCCTCCAGAATTGGACTCTGTATTCCAGGTGAGGCCTGACCAGCAAACTATACAGTGATAGTATCGCCTTTATCCTCCTGCTCGTGATTCCCCTCCCAATGCAGCCCAGCATTCTGTTGGCCTTCAATGTTGCCTTCTCACACTGCTTACTAAACTTCAAGTCATCTGAGATTATGATTACCATATCTCGTTCCTGGTTTGAGGCAGCCAGTCTTTCACCTCCTAGGTTAGGATGTCTGTCGAAGGATTGCAGAAAACTGAATATGAATTGGGCACAAAGCTGGGTTTATTGCAAAGTAAGAGATATGGACTCTTCTGTTTATTCTGTCAGTTCTGGATCTGGATAAGGTGAGGATGAACTATTCTGCAGGTACTTCTGTACACAGTTAAGAGTAAGGTGCATGGCTGCAGCAAAAACTGAGGAAGGCAATGTAAATTCTGCTGGTCACAAAAATCCAAAGAAGGTCAGTGTCATAGCGTTGTGTAGGGTGAGGTCAGCAGAGGGTCCCAGATGGGGTGGATCCTGGATTTTAAGAAGGGTCCTGTGGCAGGAATAAAAGAGTGGAGCCAAATATAAAGGTGGAGTCAAAGGGATGTGGCTATTAGATGAAATAATGCTTATGGATTCATCACTGTGCTCTCAATGCAATGGCTGTGGTGGGCCACAAGGAAGTTAATTTTAAATATTTCATATATATTAAAACATTAATGCTGCTTAGTGTAATATCAAATTAATGATTCTTCTGTAATACACACCTTGTTTGTACCTACTGAAAATGAGGTTGTAGTAACATTCACGTGGACACTTCATTTATTGAGTCTTTCATTAACACTATCATTTTGTTTGGCTACACAATACATCTTCATGTAACCATAGATTTTATGTGGCTGATATCGCATGAGGTTTAACATGCATAAACAAAACGGGGGTTCTGCCCAGGTGATCTGACAAAATCCTTTTTCTCTCATGGCACAGTATCCCAAATATGATTTAGCAGTTACTGGGATTATCTGCAACCAAAATACCTTGGCACCATATCTTGTCTTCAGTACGCCCACATACATACAGTATGTACACAATACCAGCATAAACACCAAAGCACATTCGCCAGTCTTTGCTTATATGCAACATATTTTTAAAACCTTTCAAATAAGAACTAGTCAAATACATGTAAACGTTGCCACCACTTTTCATAATTGCCTTTTTCTTGTCTATCACTTCCTTGAACAACCACGACACAATCAACTAAAAATCACAAAATCAGTTTCATTCTGCATGGATGTAAGGCATAGCAAGCAATCAGTGTATCAAAAGTTTTCCCTCTGTCTTCTGTGAATCCTAACCCTAATTCAGTTACAAACTGAGTAAAATGCACTCTACAGCTGAACAGCTCTAGGACATATAATTGCCTAAATGATAGAGCTGAGCTGCATCCCCTTTAACATCTCAGCTGATCTGTGATATTAAGAAACCCGATTAGAAATCAGAAAAAAGAGAGTAACAAAGCAAAAACTCTAAAGGAATTGCAGGCTCTTTTATACAGCTGCATTCTCATGTCAAGGCTGCTATAAATCTGAGTAGAAATCAGCCCCCACTGATGTCACAGAACAAACTCCTTGCTGATTAATTGTGCAAGCAGGCTGTACTTTTTTGTCCAGTTTAACCCCTTTCACACCTGAATTAAATATAATCAATGTAAAGTCAGTTTCAAAAGTCACTCATGTATGAGGGCTTAAATTATTGCAGCAGTGCATATTAAAATGTTTTCTGTGGCCCGCCAAGAAGGTTCCTGCTCCCGCAGGATCTGCAGGATGGCTAAATCCACCACTAGTCTCAGAAGCCTTTACCCAGGAGAAGCAATAACTGAGAATGAGCTTCCTTCTTTCTAGAGGAGTCTTTTTCTTTAGGTCTTGCTTTGATTGCTGAATTTGATAGATGAGATGAATATGTCAGATTGAAAGAACATCAAGGTGAACTGGATACCAGAAATATATTGTTTGTCATGCTGAAAGATAAAAAGTGTAAAAACAGTACGATGCAAGTGATGAAATGAAAAAGATGGAACTGTGGAAAGGTTACCTGCTTATATGATGCAGAAAGTACTTAATTTATTCCAAGCTGTTTTGTAGCTGGCTTGAGTCTATGAGGCTAAGATAAAGTTCCATATAGTAAGTGAATTGTAAGTGAGAAACCTTGAACAATGTTTTACCATACGCTATGTCCTTATAGAACATGGATATTCCAGTTCATTCTGATAAAAAAGAGTCCACACAGCGAGGTCTGATCAGGTAGCCGCAGTGATAGTTTTATGATGGTCTAAAGGTATACTGAATGAGTAGAAAGGTCCGTGATCAGGTGTTTCTTTGTTGAATACTTTTGGGTGGCTACATTGAAAGGATTCATTCAGAAAGATGCAAAAGGGGCAGCTGTGTAAGGATTGATTATAAAACCCTTTTGACAATTACTTGCCGGTAAGGTATCAACAACTAGAGGTTTATCCATAGCAGATTTTAGACTGAAGCAACGAATGGATGTAGTAGGAACTGTGTGAAGCCCTGTATGAAATCCATTTGCTAGGCCCAAAATAAGCAACTGCACAAGATACTGAGAGGGTGAGTTGATAAAGCTGCTGTGGACAAGAAATCTTACTGGCATCAATGGATGGGCAGATTGTCATCTGTAGATGAGCAAGCATGGAAATTGTTTTTCAGTAACAAACCAGTTTTGAGTGAGCTTCTCAATAGTGACTGCAAACATGTACATGATTGTAAAATGTAGGCTGTGTCACTGAAGTCATTTCAGACTGCTCCCCTGGCAGAAAAACTATTTGACATTCCCTTTATCCATGAGATTTCTTGCTGCATCGCAAACATATTGTGAAAGTGGGCAAGTTGTTGTAGAAGTGACAAGAGGACAAATGTCAATGACTGTTAGAAGACACATGGCTGCCAGATAAGAGAAAGAGCTTCTGATCATGCACATTAAAGCACGTTGACCAGAAAATGCCTACAAAGCAACTTATTTTCAAGGGCTGCCCAGAAAAAGTGTGACTTGAGGAAGGATTAACCCACGATAGGGCATGGGTTTACTAAGCATTAATTCATGCCGGGGGGGGGGGCATGAGACCACAGGTCAAGTGACTTCAACCACCCAGGCATGTATTAATGCTCAGTAAACCCATGTCCTGGAGTGGGTTGATCCTCTTATAACATGGGCAACATCATGTTAGAGGTTTATCTAAAGGAATATTAAAATAAATCTCTGTGAACATGCATTTATAATAAAATAGTCCTTCCGCAGGTAGCAGGATCAGGAGTCTGGGAGTGAACAGGTGTAGTGATAGGAGCAGGATTAACTGAAGTAGTAGCTGTATAGATATTAAACAGTTCCTATTTTAGGCAGTAGCAGAAAAGGAGACTTTTAGAGTGTGGAGGATGGGCACAAGTTTAGGAACTGTCCAACCTTTAATAGACTGCTGGTATTTGGCTGCGACATTCCTATGAAGATCTTGAAGATAGTCAGAATCTTCCAGATCCAAAGGATATGTGGTTCCATCCTTATGTGGTGACATGGAAGCCAAATAAAAAGAAAACAAAAAGAAATGGAAGGCTTGTAGTGGAAGCCTGTCATAAGGAGGTAATCGCTAAGAACGGATAACCCCCGGTGTCCCCGTTCAAATATGGGACCTGGTTCCAAGTATGAGCTTTGGCTAAGCACACGGTGGCATGATTGTACATCTCAAAGGCCATTGCACTAGTGTTACATCACTTATCCAGGAGCCCTCTGACTGAGGAACTGAAAAAAAGTCAAATTGAATGATGTGAAGGGTTTTGAACAAGCACTCACCAGAGTTTGTCATAGGAGGTCTGGTGGATAGCAACACTATAAGACACTGGAGCCGACTGTGTATTAAATGCTGCAGGGAGAGACAACCTGTTGGTGAAAAAAGAAGAGGGACATGAGAGACAAATGAAAGACACAGGGTCAATGAAGATGAAAGGATATGAGCTGTGAAGGATTAAATGGCCATCACAGAAAACCAGGAAGAAGCAGCAGAGCAGTGAACAATATCAGAGTCAGAAGACATTAGGAATGAAGGCCCACATAATAAAAAATGATAAAACCAAAAGGACAAAGAGAGACATACAGGAATGGCTGGCCAAAAGCAATAGTGAAGGCAGGCAACACAGGGAGGAATGAAAAACACAAGCAGCAGAACACAGGGGGAATGAGAAAGAGCCACACTGGAGTGCTGGAACACTGGCAAACACAGACAGGGGAGGGGGGTGAGGTGTCAACAGAGAGAGCCATGGGGACACCAGGAGATGAATGTTGGGAGAGAAAGGCAAGACAAAAGGGAAGACAACCAGATCAGCAACAAAACAAGGAGAGAGGTAAGCCACAAGAGAAAGAATGGAAGGGGTGGCAAAGAAAAGGAGAAGTGAGTGGAGAGGAAACAGCAACAACAAAATGTAATTTTGTAATACTGTAATTACAGACCAGCAGTGGCAGAGCTGTTGGGCAACTGTGCACAAACTGTACCATGATCCAAGAAGCCAACTTAAAAACAAAATCCTCCATTCCTGGTATAAGACCCAGAGGAATTGTTCAAGGCCAAAATAATCCCTAGTGATCATTGCTGTAGACGGGATATTTACTTCACATCCTATGGACATGTCTCGAACTTAAAACCTTTTAGGGTCAGGTGTGGACCCTAACAGCTGAGGTTATACATAAAACTATGCCACTCACCATGGAATTCTGGATCCTGGGAATCACCTCCCCTGCCTTAAAACTATCGCCCTCTGAGAGGAGATGGTTGGTGTTGCCGGGTATGCAAGTTCAGAGGCTGCTTCTTTGCAAATGGATGACCACCAGCATCCCCTCCCTGACTGAACTGCTTAATCCCTCACAACCTTATCCTCCCTGGACAGGACCTCCCAGATGGTGGGTAATAACATGGCCACTTACTGTACCTGCAGAAACCCATTTATGCCCTACATGGATCCCAGAAAAGGAATAGGCTGAGTCCCCCGACCACTTCCCTGGCTATAATCCCCCTAGAAAACCCCTATCCTCTAAGTAGATACTAGGAGATAGTAAAATATAGCAACTGAGTAAGCTTGCAATGTTAGAATCAGGCATCATTTTGTTGGTACCAAGATACTGTACTCTGTGGTTCCATATTTTCCTTTTTCAGAACAGAAGAATAGAGCATCTCTGAGTAGGAGAATGGGCATCAAAGTGGTGAAGTAATCTCTTAAGAGGTTGACACAGCTGGAAGACTCGTGGTAGGTCCCAAGCTCCTTATTCTTTTCCAAATCAGCTCTTGCAATTTTCTGGGAATTGAACAGACACCGAATAATGTATATAACCAGGAACTTTTCCTGAGTTAAGGTGTAGCAATGTAATGATTCAGTCCCTAGAGGTTCTTACTAAACTGTTGAAGCATTTTTACTTATAACCTATTCTTCTGTACTGTTGTTTATTGTTTATGTACAAACAAAATGAGAATCAATAAAAAAAATTTCAAAATTAAAAAAGCACCAATGAGAGGTATGGAACTGCATTTATGCATAATAATGATCCACTTCTGAATATTAATTAACTCTGCCAATGAACGCAAGGCAGACAAGGTTAATTAATATTCATGAACAGGTCATTATTATGTATAAATTCACTTTCATACCACTCATTTGCACTCTTTAAATACATATTTTCATGTCTTCTCCACTGCAGCCCTCATGACTCCGGACCTCAACGAACTGATCTCAGAGTCTGGGACCATCCAGGGAGCTCCTGATTTGCTGCTATCATGGCAAGAAAATGGAACTGACAGGAAAAAAGTACTGCTGTGGGAAGAATATATTGGCAGTATGGAGTGCTTCACAGATGCAGAGATGACTGAGATACTGAGGGAATCAGGAGCAATGAGGGGGTTGGGTGGCAGAGCCACAGTGAGGAGAGCGAAGAAGAAAAATGGACAAAGGGACAAGCAGGAGGCAGCAGGAAGGAGAGAAGAAAAATGGTAAGCACAACAGGAGACAATGAAGAATGGAGAAATGGATCCAAGCAGCACAAATGGAAGGTACGTGAAAACGCTTCTAGGCAGGGTGCTGATGGATTATGGGTGTTTAAGTAGTCGGAAAAGAGGATGAGTCTGCCTGCCGCAACTGAACTGCAGTGTAATACTTTTAATTGTGTTCTACAGTTGAAATTAAATTTATAGACTTTTACTACAAGAGGACATCCTTCAGATGGAGGATTGGCTCACCTTGTACAAAATGGTATTAAACACCAGCAAAACCAAGGCGATGCTGTTTGGGTCCAGATCCCTTGGATCAGACCAGTCGATGCTCCTTCATCTGCAGTCCAGAGGGGGAGACAAACTCGAGGTGGTCACCTGTATGAAGTACCTCGGTCTAACCCTAGACCAAAGCCTCACTCTAAAAAATCATGTTGACCAACTCACCAAATCCATCCATGGGAAACTTGGTCTCCTCCATAGATTAAAGGACCAGATTATCCCTGAAGCCAGGGTAGCCATCGCAACCAGCATCCTACTCCCTAAGCTCACCTACGCAGCCCCCATTCTCCAAGGTGTGGCCTCTACGGAACTTAGCAGGTTCCAGACCTTATACAACAAGATTGTGCGGTTCGCCACAATGTCCCACCCTAGAACACATCACTGCGAGGCCCAAGCCAAGCTCAGGTGGCCATCACTGGAAGCCCGCCTCATCTACCCGACTCTCTGCCTAACATATAAGCTACTGGACCCTTCCCCTCCTCCCAGCCTCAAAGGGCTTGTCAGGGTTAAATCCAATCTGAGGAGCCTCCACACCTCAGGACAAACCCTCCTTGTGGTTCCTAAAACTAGGACTAAAGCTGGGTCCAGGTCCTTTGCATTCACCGCCCCTTCCAACTGGAACAACCTCCCACTTGAGATACGTGAGGCAGATCTGGCCCCTGCTTCCGTCCAAACTCAAAGCACACCTGCTCATCAGAGTACTTGCCAATGCCTTAGGACATGACCCCACTGCTCCCTCCCTCCTAGGAAGGTGACTTGACTCTTTGGCAACTTAGCCACTATCTCATGCACTCCCATGTTCTTCAGGTTTTGCGATGCTTATGTTTAAAATTCGACACCTAAGAGATCTCATTGACTGTATGTGCATGTTAATGTTTAAATATCCAAATCTAGGAGGTCTCACTGGAATGTATGTTCCGCATTCACCTATCTGACTGTAACCCTAGAAACCTTCACTGTCTAACAATATGTCATTTATTAATGTGTACTGTTCTGTTACCTGTTGGTTATTATCTTAACCCCCGGGTCGCCCTTGAAAAAGGGACCTCTGGGGCCCAGTGGGCCTACCCGGTCAACAAAATTCAATAAATAAATAAATAAAAGGTACAACTTTAGGTACTGGCTGGTTTGTAAGCATCTGGTTGTGGGATGAATGAGGCATTTCAAATTGTATGATCATTGATCTGTGCTTGACAACTGTTTGGACTGTGCACACCAACACTATGGAATGTGTGTGTTCTACAACAATTTAGCATATACACAACAAGGATTCTGAGCAGGCAGATTTTTATACAGAAAAATGTCTAACCATATACCATCAGTCTTCTCATTCAATGTGGTAGCTGGTTTGTGTAATGTAGTGTATCTGTGAATGTACCCATTTGTCTTCCTTGCTTCTAGGTATTTCCATCTTTGGTAGAAGTGCCAACAGAATGGATCTTGAGGCTGAAAGAAATGATTGAAGTATGAATGAAGTCCAAAAGGTCTAGTTCTGGAAACAACAATGAACCACCTCCTCCATCATATAAAGTGAGGACTAGATCCACTCAGGAAAGGAAAAAGTCCAGGTGGTGGAAACCTCTGGGGAACCATGGTACTGTATTGTGCCTGCCCTCCCCTTGGGCTTACTAAGAGGACATGCACCTACAGTATATGACTGATGAAGTACTATAACTGGGTTTTATGGTGTATGATTCATAGCTGGAGGAAACTAACAGCCTAGGAGTTTGATGATATTGTCTGGAATATTCAGTTTTGATGCTGTGGTAGCTGCTGCAATGAGAGATGTATGACTAGACAGAGCAGAAGTTTCCTCGTCTGAGATATGAAGGAGGACTTCTTTTCTGTCATGAGGAGAGAAAACATACAAGATTGGAAGGATGTTGTGTGATGGACTGTTGGGAGCTGCCAGAGGGATTATTTACTAGTGCACCAGCGGATTGAGATATTGTGGACATAGTGAGACCCACATGTATTATTTTAGAGTCTGACAACATGAACTTGTAGTGATAGACAGGGAAAATAGGAAAGACTAGATGGGTCTTCTGGTCCTTTTCTGATAACACCTTCTATGTTTCTATTTGTAATTGCATTTTATTTGCCTTTTCCCATGAAAACTCTCTATTATTTGTCCTTATCCCCTATATAAGCCTGTATTATTATTTAAGCGGCATATGTAGTTTTCTTTGTTATATTGCATTTTTAACAGTTTAGCACACTTCAAATTTTCCTGATCCCTGCCTGACCTACCTACTCCTGCATGAAACCAGTCATGCCGCTAAGGCCCTGTACTCACCTGAGGGCTTCCAATTCACTCTTGTCTCCCTCAGGAATTCTTCATTGGCCTTACCTTACTTAACTCTTCTAAGTCCATCCCTCATGGACTGGACCCTAAATTTCTCTGTATCTCAGTTCCTGCCAATGTGTCTCCTCTCTCTCTCTCCTTATGAAACTCTCTTTCTCCCTCAGTGCTGTCCCTCAGGCCTGAAAGATTGTGAACATTTTGCCCCTACACAAAGGGGTGGGCGAACTCTCCTGCCCAGCAACTTCTGACTGATCTCACTTCTCCCCTCTCTTGCAAAGCTGCAAGAGAGTATCATCTACTCCAGGCTTGCTAACTACCTTCATTCCTCAAACTTCTTCTCCCCCTTCCAGTCTGGTTTTAGGAAGCACCATTCCACTGTCTTCTACTTTCTGCATGTAACTGACTCCATTCTCACTGGAATGGATAAAGGACACATCACTACTGCTATAGTCATCAATCTAGCCAAAGTCTTAGACTCTGTCCCACCCTCTCCTCCTGGATAAGCTGAGCTCTGCTGGTCTTTCAGCTCCTTCTTATGACTGTTTCTGTTCCTACCTCATGAGCCACCAACAGTAGGTAGAGGTGGGAGATGCCCTGTCCCTTCCCCAACCCATCCTGGCAGGGGTCACATAAGGCTCCATCCTAGGTCTCAAGTTTTCTCAACAACCTGCTCTCCTCTTGTGTTTCTTTGCATATCCACATATATGCAAATGACATGGTCATTCACACCTCCAGTCCCTCAGCTTTGGCAGTGGAAGGTCTGCTCCAGCAAGAATTTCATGACATTTTATGCTGATTCCACAGCTACCAACTCCAGGTCAACACTAAGAAAACAGTGTCCATGACCTTCAGCACCAGCCAGAAACTGACCAGGCTCTCACTCTCACCTGTCTTCTCCACACTAGATGGCTCTGATCTGGAGGTAGACCCTGCTTTCAAGTACCTTGATATGTGGCTTGATAGTAAGTTCACATTCTCTGCCCACACTGATGCAATTCTTGCCCCAAACTCAGTTTCCTGTACTGCAACAAGTAGTGCCTTTTTCCCCACATCCACTGGGAGATGGTCATCAAAATGGTTCTCCTGATCCTCAACTATGCGGATGTGGTTTATGGCATTGCTTCTTCCTTTTCCCTTGCCAGACTGGATACCCACTGCAATGCTTACTGCCAGTTTATGACCAACTCTCCCCCTCTACTCCTCCCTTTCCAGCTTCCTACTCCATTCACATTGTCAATCCCACTGCACCTCCTTCACCTCCTTCATATTGGTTTGAGTCCCTTCCTTCCCATCTCTCCTCACTTCTGTCCGACATCCCCTCATTCTCCTACTCTCTCCAGACCAGGGATCCCCATACCTTCTCCATTCCCCACCCTCACTCCTCTGTGGGGTAAGCTGCCTTCTCTTTCTGCCTCCCCTCCCTCTGGAACCCGCTCCCCTCCTCTATCTGCCTTTCTCCCTCACTCCCAAACCTTGCATACCAGCTAAGACACCTCCCTGTCCCCTCCTGTTCCTGTCAACCTTTGCCCTGATTCTTTTTCCCCTACTTCCTGTCCTCCCCTCCTATTAATGCCCTCCTCCCATTCTATCAGGCTATGCCAGTGGCCTGATTCTGTACCCCCAAAGCACTATCACCATCTCCATCAGGCACTGGGCACTTTACATTAAACTTGCACACTTGTCTACAAATCATTGCTATGAGCCATGGTGTTGTTTACCTGCAAGATCACGAAGTGGGAGAGAGGAGGTTATACTGCCCTTGTACAGATCACTGGTAAGGCCGCATCTAGAGCATGGAGTTCAGTACTGGTGCCCACACCTCAAAAAGGACATTAACCTGCTGGAGAAGGTCCAGAGGAGGGCTACAAGGATGATAGCCAGTCAGCAGGACAAGACATATGAGGAGAGGTTGAGAGCACTGAACATGTACTCCCTGGAAGACAGGAGAGAGAGAAAGGGGGGACATGACTGGGATCTTCAAGTACTTGAAAGGGATAAATAAGGTTGATAATGAGAGTCTCTTTAAGCTGAGTGGCAACCATGACATGAGGTGGCACAGTCTTAACATGGAGGGTGGGAGGTTTACGAGGGAGGTCAGGAAGCACTTCTTCACAGAGAGGGTGGTGGACACTTGGAATGAGCTGCCAAAAAAGGTCATCTCGTTGAACACAGTGGGCAGCTTTAAGAGAGGCTGGGATAGGCATGGGGGAAGGTAAGGATCATACGTAGGGAGGATGGGAGGAGTGGGGAGGGAGGGCAGGGGCATTAGCTCAAGCTGCAGACCCTGCAATATGAGCAGATTTGATAGACCAAATGGCCTTCTTCTGCTGGCTTCTTCATATATTCATATGTTCATATATTGCTTTTGCACCTGTAAGTTGTCTATGTAACAACACTCTGACGTTTGATGTAATGGTTCTTTCTGTACTCCTCTTCCACTCTCCCCTGGATTGCACCTGGAAGTGAGCCTCAGCTCATTGTTTTTTTTCCCAGTTACTAATTTTTAAATAAATACTGTAAATAAATAAACTTACAGAATATACAGCACATATACTAATTGTGGGGTTGTTTTTGAAGTCCCCGGTACCCATTGAGATAGGCAATACCCTAATTTAGCTTCCTTGTAGAAAAACCCTGGCACCGCCCTTTCAGCTTGTTCCTGCTAGATGGAAGGCCTGTGTTACATGTACAGACTCCAAATCACATTCATAAGGATTCTAGGGCCATCTGTCCCAAGGCCTGAAGATTCCAGACCAGTACAAGAGATATTGGACTATACAACACCTGGGGGATATGGGTTACATATACATCACCCATTGCACTACTTACCAGATAACCTTTTAACTGGCAACAAGAAAAAGAAAAATACTTTTATAATAAAAAGTAAATTAAGCGTCATTTCTGACATAACATATTCTTATAGTGTACTCTTCTTAACAGCCCATGTCTCTAAGGCCATTATTTTTATTTGTTTATTTAAGTCTCGGAATGATAAACCTTTGAGTCACAGACTCATTTACAAAGGTTCCATGTCAAGTGTACAACTTACAGGTATAGCCAGGCAATGAGAAACATATAGAACAATTTACAAACAAGTAGTACTCAGTAACAATAGTAGAAGGGATATCAACAGGGTATGGAGAGTCAAACACAGAACAGAATGAGTATATGGTACAACAGTAGCAGTAGCATCAGCAGTATAAAAAGCGAGGCATTTAAAAAACAGATTACAATGTTAGATAACAAGGCATTATACAGAGAGAGAGAGAGAGAGAGAGAGAGAGAGAGAGATGAAAATGAGGTAAAAAACAAACACAGGAGAAGCAACAATGCCCAACAATAAAGTTCAACCAATAATACCCGAAACTAGCATTTAACAGTCAAGGTGGATATAGTCATACTCAACTATTTGGGGGCAGAAACCTGGGGGGGTGATGCTCGAGGCAGGAGGTTAAGTGCAGTCACAGGAGCTACCAGCTAGGAAGTGCTGCCATTAGGAGTTGAGGTGGGGGGTAGGTGATTGTAAAATAAAACAGTAAGTCCACTGTAAGGTGGATGTCCCACTTAGCTGCCTTAGGGGTTGAAAGGCCACTACCTTACACTGCTACTGGGCTGCCATTGGTGTTTGCAGTGTCTCCTGGGTTCTTGCCTCACTTATGAATGAAGGATGTTTGCATCCAAAAGAAAAGAAATGCATAGTTCCTCCACTCAAAGAAATAGTAAAGTGGGTAAGATGTTGTACCAGTACTACCTCCTTGAATGTTTTACCTGCCCACATCTGCACTGTACTCCCCCCACAGACCCCACACAATTGAAATAGTTTCCCCACTTAGCATGCAGAGTATAACTGCTGCAAATAATGAAGATAGCTTTAAACTGTAAATGTTTGACTTAGAGATTCAGGCTGTGAGCAGTACTTTTTGCTGGGTTCATATAGTGTTGACTAGGTTTGATTAACACACCCTGCTTTATCCTAATTTAGAGTGTGTCCTGTTTATTCTTTTCTGTAGGGGTAGTATTACCGTGTGTTTCCCTACCTGAAGCTGTGCTATATATAATTTAATATTGTTCCTTTGTTTTGCCACATTGCATTAGGAAATGTAATTCTCAGTTTAGCCACTCTTAAATATTCCACTGTTGTGCCTATGTAGTTAGATACCTTGTATTTGTTAGACCAAATTTAGGGTGCTGTATTAGTCTGTTAGCCCATTAGATCTGTTCGTTATGCTAGCTACTTTCTGTTTTGAGCTATACTAGTGATAATTAGTCACGTGTATTTATTGCCCTGCCTTCTACATCTCATGAGTATTCTATTGGTAGTGACCCTTCTGCCACACTCCTGAACTGGCATATCCCCTTGCTCATCAGAGATGACCAATACTCCCCGTTATTCCATTACACATATACTATAAAGTTTATATCCTATCAAAACATTATATTTTAACTAATTAACTAGCATCTGATGTTCTCCCCACATTACTTCTGAAGCCCTGATTCAGATCTGCAACCTTGAGAATTCTGCTCTAGCATTAACATACCCCCAAGCAGGAAATCCCTTGCTTCATCCTCTAAATGTAGCCATTTATTTGTGATGTTCCTTCTCCTCCTCAGTGAATCCCTAACTAGCCTTGAACCCTGGACCTCCTTCACTACAGCCCATCACCCTCACCACTACACCAGAATGGCAGCTCGGCAGCACACTGCCAGACTACACCCCACATACCTTCTCCTTCTTGAATCCTCCTCTTTCAGTCCCTCACTCTCCTAGTATCTCACTCTTTTTTTCCCGTACCTTGGTGCTACAACCATGCCTTGCTACCCTTTCAGGGTTGCTTACATCACAGGCACTGAAACTGAGTCACGCAAAACTGAGTTGCTCAATTTCAGTAACCATCATAACGTGCTCCCCCCCCCCACTAGTACCTTACTAAGACTACCAAAAGGACTTTGGATATTTCATACAAGTCTCAGAAGCCTGCTCCCCAAAATTCACCTTGCAAGAATTTGGATTAGCCAAAACAATCTGGACATCTTTATTCTGTCAGAAACTTGACTTTCCCTATAGTTAATTCTGCCACCATTTCAATCCCAGGCTACTCTATCCATAGGCAGGATCACCCCAAATGTGGAGGTGGTGTTCTCATTTATTCAGCCAGCCACCTAAAATTCTCTGCCTCACATCAGTAGTCCATTCCCAAGTCCCATGAGTTCCTAACCGGGCTACTCTCTTTCTCATGCTTAAGCCCTAATTTTATCACTGGTACAGTATGTATTGTGCACCTGGGAAATCTCCTGATTTAGCTACTGTTTCTGAATTTTAAAACAGCAGTGCAATGAAAAAAATTATTCCAAAAAATGATTTTTTACTATGAAAATGAAAACTATTAGCAGAACTATTGATTTGGGTTTTCTGGATGCTTCCTATGCTGTGTACTGCACATTTACATTTTTGTCTGGATTCTTACCCTCCTTGGGTCCTCAGTATTATTTCTATGCAAAAAGGAGACAACCATCTCTTTTTTTCTTGAGAAATAATTACTTTAAAACTTTTGTAAAATTCTTAAATGATAATGAAAACTGAAACCGTTGTCACCAAAATAAACTATAAGATATCTGGCATGGATTAAGCAGAAAAAAAAGGTGGGGCAAAATGTTAGTCCATTTTCGTTGCATTGCTGCTGACATGAAGGATGAAGCATACGAATATTATTCTCTAATACAACTAACGCCACAATATTTAACATTGCTACAGCAAATGTGAATAGTATAAAGAATGCCAGCAGAAGATTATTTTGTTTTCAATTTTAAAAGATCTTCCTTTCGAAATGTTCCTGTTACAGGAAACTAGACTCACTACAATATCTGATATTAATCAAGCAAAACACTTGTGATATTGGAGGTTATCATTCTGGTCTTTTAGAGAGGGCAAATGTGATGGAGTAGGGATTTTGTTTAAAAATTATGAATATAAAGTAACTAGAATAATAAATCTAGTTCCTGGAAGAGTTATGATGTTAAATATAGTTTATCAAACAGAACAACTATGAATTATTAATAATAATGTTTATGGTCCAAAAAAAAAAAAAAAGCTAGACTGAAATTATTTGGAAAAATTAAACCATTCTTGTTGACTTCTAGAAATGTAATATTAGGAGGTGACTTTAATTGTACATTATCTAAAGAAGACCATGGATCATGAACAGAGGAATTTGTTTGTGATTCAGTTTTTGATAAAAATGATAGCAGAAGCTGGACTTCAGGATGAATACAGAACATGCTATAACAACATCTGGCAGAAACCATGAGGGCTGCAGTTGAGAGTGATAAATGACAGCTGTCACATTCATGAGGTGCTGTAATGAAATTGCTACGTTGAAAATTTGGGGTAAAAATACTGAAAATTATGTAAGTTACAAGGCTGTGTTCGCAAAATTCAATGTGGGTTCATTACTTTTTTTATTATATTTTTACACCAAATTTTCAGCAATAACCTTTGTATGACCCCACCTCATGAACTAGTGCAGAGAAAATGTCTAAATCCTACCCAAAAGGTGATTTCACACAGGGAGCATGAAATCATCTTTCAGGACAGATTTGCCTAATGTCAGTACAATTGTTCATGAGGTGGGGCCCCAAATAAGGCATGTTAAAAATTTGGGGCAAAATATGCAAAAATGGCCAAGTTATCCCATTAAGTTCAAAACCCCATTGAAATACATTAAACCGCATACATGTTTCCTCAGTTCGTAGTCCAGCTTTGAAGAGTAAAGATGTGTCTGTGGTCCACAGAAGATTATGGTGCTGGACCTCCAGTGGGTAAGTAAGGGCTTGGGGGAGTGGAGTAGTGGGTGCTGAATGGGAGGGTTGGGTGGGAAGACAGTAACACCTGCAGCAGACATCGATGTATGGTTTCCTTTTTACAGGTTTTACTAAAGAAAAAAAAAACTACAAGGGAAGGTTTTCTTTATTTCAGGTTGTGACATTGGGGGATTGAACACCCCCATGTTACTGTTATGTTTGTCAGGGGGCTGAGGTGGTGGGTGTTGAGAAGGAGGGTCAGGTAGGTGGAACAGTTTCAGGGGTGACAACAACAGGGAGGGACAGGAACACTGTGGGATTGGGCACCCCAAGTGTCAGTGTTATGTTTCTGGGGGGGGGGCTGAGAGGAAGGGTTGGCTGCGAGGGTCCGGAGATGAGAGGGTGCAGTGGAGAAGACACAAAAATATGTATTTAAAAAGGAGAATGGGGTGAGGCTTAGCTTGGATCCAAAATAAATGCTTAGTTTAGAGGCTCCCGTTTCCACATAACTATACATCCACAAAAATCCATTACCGGCAGCAATAAATGTAAATAGAAATACCTGTAAAAGCTGTTCTACCTCCAGTGCTTGTCGTAGGTGGCTCAGATTTCTGATCAGAGCAAATACAGTGGCACAACTTGGTCCAATACATTTTTAGGCCCAACACTGCATGGACATCATGGCAGCAGAGTTTCAGGGCAGCATGGATCCCAGGATCATACAGGAAATGTTCGCCCAAGTCATGACAAAAATGGATCAAATCACTACAGCCTCAAACTTGACCACAGCCGCCATCCAGAATATTGAAAAGTGACTCTTTCAGATGGAGTGGCAGCTTAGAGTGCACGAGGTTGCCATACAAGAAAATACTGCCGTCTCCAAAGATCAACAAGCTACCATCAATTATCTCCTCAATAAAGTCGATGACCTAGAGAACAGGAGTCATAGGAAAACCTCCAGTTTCTAGATTTTTCAGAAGGGGCAGAAAAAAACAATGCAGCTAATTTTCTGCAGGCAATCCTTCCTGAACTCCTCCAAATGCATGGACAGCCCCTTAACAAATAGAGCAGGCACACCACACAACACACTAGCACCCAGGTTGAGGGAGGAAGAAAGACCCACACCTATGCTGGCCCTCTTGTTGGACTACAAGCAGACGGATGCAATATTACTAGCAGCTTGAAATAAAGGCCAGCTATTCTGGCAGAACTGCTGCATTTCCGTACTCCAAGACTACTCAAAAGAGCTGGCAAACAAGTACAAAGCTTACTCCGAGGCCAGAAGGCACATGCATTGTCTTGGAGTGTCCTCCCTCAGATATCCTTCAGTTATGAGGGTAATACACAATGGAATCCCCTTGAATGTTGAGATGCCAGAACACCTCATGGACTTCCTTAACAAAACTTGGTCACAAGTGATGAGGTGCCCTGGGACTCCCTCCAACAAGCGACCTGAATATGGAAGGACCAACCCTAACTCAGCCACCACAGCAGTCCTGCCAGAAAGGGGAGGATACCAGGCCAAGACAGAGGGGACATGGATGCTCTCCCAATGAAATTGCAAGTGGCAGCCCTCCAAGCATCACGAGAGGAGAGAGCACCCATCAGACAGAACTGCACTCTGAAGCCCCAGAGAAAGAAATCCACAATGAAGGATCAGTGATGGAGATGACTGGTGGGCAAGCCAGAAAAGATTTGCAGTGCTCCTCTCCCCCTCTCCAGACTCCCTTCTTACAGGCCCTGACTTTATGGACATGATGGGAACCCCCTGAACCTGGTAGAACAATCAGCCAGTACTTGGGTGGAGAGGGCTGTGACTCCATCACCAACTACCACAGCAGTGGCTGTGATCCCTGGCCCAGACCAGGCCCCACCAAAGATTTCATCTGAGAAGACAGATGACCGGGAAGAAGGAACTCTGAAGGTCACCAAGGAACCTGAGCACAGCATCAGATAAGTGCTGATTTAATGTTTTTTGGGGGAAATGAGGGAGGGAGGGAGATGATTAGGGTTTGTTTAGGGGAATGGAGCTGCCAAGAAGGGCAGAACATCCACGCTGGTTTGGTGGCTTGGGGCAGTGGTAAGCTGTGTCTGCTCCCTGATCCCCCCCCCACACTGTTCTTCTTTAGTGCCTGATCTGGTACACCTCAGGGATGTTGACAGCTAAGTTTGGATGGGGCTGGGCAAGGACTGCAGACCCATGCCAAGAGATTAAAAGTTGTATATGCTATTGCTACCTGTTAACTGTTTTGAGTAAAAGACTGATGCTACAGGCCCAGTTATAGCAGCCCAGAGGCCGAGTCAGTAGCCAGCTCCTTTCTTGGGCTCCTTCTTTATTTCTGAGCACCATCTGTGACCAAAGAGATATCAGGTGTGTGCACTCGAGGTATGAAATAAGGGAAGGGCTTTGTCTCATTGGCCCCCTCAAGTGATAATATTCCTCAGCCCCCCGCCGAATATATACAGTATCTTGAGAGACCAGAGAAAGAAGCTGCTACATTAGGTAGCATACATGAGAGGTGGGAGGGCTAACTAGTAAGAAATAAGGGCTGCAGCCCCCCAGGGGATTACATTCCGTGCCCCCCAAATGTATATCTTGAGAGATCGGAGAAAGAAACTGCTATGTTAGGTAGCATACATGAGAGGCAGGGGTGCTAACTGGTAAGGAATAAGGGCTGTAGCTCTTAACCCCAGAGGTCTCTTCTCCCACTATGTAGCCCCCCAGGTCATGGATGGTGTGTCCTAGGAGGTGCTTTGGATAGAGTAAAATGGGGTTGCTGAAGATACCTTCTAAGCTGCAGAACCCTCCCTGTAAGAACACAAAAGTACAGGCTTATACAACCAAGAGATATAGCACATGCCCCTCTACCGTTCATGCCTTGCATGCCTTCTATTAGGGCCAGTGCAAGATACTGAACACCATTAAGCCCCCCCCAACTCATCCCCCTTTCTACCCCCATGATAGTAAGGTAAAAGGGAACCTCCACGCCTCCCCCATTTACAAACCAGTGACTTCCGACCTAGGGCATGGGCAAAGAATCATGCATGCTAACATACAGCCCCCAATCCCCAATACCTACTGTCGGGTCTCTCTGGCACAGAAGACAGCTCATACCCAGGTACTTAACTTCTAAGTCCACCTTTGTGTAGCTGCCACTATAGGATAGGGGGTTCAGGATAGAACCCCCTCTCTTGCTTAACACTTTCACCCTCCACTTAGACCCCTGAAATAGGGTGCTAGCTCATGGAGTGAAGGAAGGATAAGCGATACCTTCCCCAACTCCCCCCAATGAAGAGAGGTGGTGAGCCCTGGGTATCTTCTGATGCCTGGAATATTTCACTTCTGCTTGTTGAGAATTTGGGCTCTGGACCTTGTATATAGTTATGGTTGGTTAATAAATTATGATGTTGATGTGATGGTTTATGTGATGATGCCTGAAAATGTTGAAATAAACAAAAGGTTGCTATATAGAGGTTTAGATAGAGTGTCTCCGCTGAGGCATTAGGTCAGGGATATACCACTGGAATTAAATGGAAGGCTAGGTCTGACTTTGGTTCCCAGTTTTGAGAATGCCCCTGCTATGACTCAGTTCCCCAGATCTGGGAATGGGTGAAATCTCCTGCACAACATGGAATGTGAGAGGGCTAAATACCCCAGTAAAGAGAAAAAAGGTGCTCTCACCTTAAAAAGCTTAAGCTGCACCTTTGTTGTACTCACTCCAGAAACAGGAGCTCAGTAGGCTGCAGAATCTGTATAACAAGGTAGCCAGATTTGCCGCCAACTCACACCCCCAATGGCATCACTGTGATGTCCTGGAGTCCTTAAGATGGCCTTACCTCTGCCACTAGTTTCAGTACCCATTGTTTTGTTTGGCCTTCAGACTTATACAGGGCCCTCATCCTGAAGGCCTCACTGGCCTACAAACACTCCAGCAGACAGCTGTGTACCACTGGCCTGAATCTAATGGAGGTGCCAAGACTATAGACAGTTGCTGGCAATAAATTGTTTACCCACTCGGCCCCAGTGCTATGGAACAAACTTCCACCCCAACTTCAGCTCCCCAGCTCCCTCAAAACTTTCTGGAAAGGGCTTTGAGAACATCTGCCAGAAAGCAGCACCTGTTCCTGTACATAGGCAGTGTGCCTTACCTGGCTGCTGGTATCCCATGAAGTGGGCACATGGGGAAGGGTGCCTTCCATAATGGTGACTCCTTCCTGGCACAATCCCTCAAGGTGATGGGAGGGTAGGGTGACCGGATGAGTGCTTGGGTGAACAGGGTGACAGGATGTCACTATGTGTACGCAGTGTGGTGGGGGAGCAAGCACGAGGAGCGTGGGCTGGGAGGGGGCGGAGGAGCTGTAGGGGTGGTGCGGCAGTCGACCGCTGCTGCTGCCAGGCTGCTGGGGTTGGCTAGTGGTTGGGGTGGGTGAAGTTTCGGTTCAGGCCCGGCACTGGTGCAAATTTATTGCGCCTAGCCTGAACCTTTATTTTTTAATGCTTTCACCCCTCTGACATGCACCCCCCTGGAGTTGAGACTCCTTTAGTAGAGGGGTGCGGGGGGCATCCAAAAGCATTAAAATACATGTCCCGGCACCGTTGTCCTGTACGCTGGGGTTGTCAGAGTGTCTAAAATGATTTTGGCACTCTGTGCGATAACGGTGATTGCCTTTAGGTATTCACCATTATCACATAGAGCCCCTGGCTACCTCGGCCAACCCAAGGCCCTTGGGCAATTTGGGCTGTCTGGTCAGCCCTTAGCCATGACTATTGTTACTGCACTTCCCTGCTTAGCCAGAATGTGTACTTGTCTTTCCCTCATGCTTGTCACTCAGTACTTTGTTTTCACTAACGAATTGTATGGTCTGATCCTCTGTACCATTTCATGTATTTGTTATCATTGCCAAAATACTGTACATGTAACTAACTCCGGGTAGCCCCTGAAAAAGGGTCCTTCGGGATCCAGCTGGCCTACCAGGTTAGCAAAATTGAAATAAATAAATAGCACAATTGAAATAAGTCAGACCTAGCCTTCCTGCAGGAAACCAAACTGACCCAGGTAGATCACATGAGACTAGCAAGGGATCGGGTGGGACAGGTTTTCCACTCTTCGGCTCCAACCAGGAAGAAAGGTGTAGCCACCCTGGTACATAAGAAATTGAGGTGGTCCCTCATTAATGTAGAACATGATGGGCAGGTTAGGTGGGTCCTGGCATTGATGGACATCCACAAGTTACATTGTTACTGGGGAATGTTAATGGGCCCAGCACAGATGACCCTTTGTTCTTTCATGATATTGGGAATTTAAACTAGGAGCGGGGGGTGGCAATTGGGCAAGAGACATGCAGAGACCACAGGTTGGGAAACCATATGAGCTTACCCCCCATAACAGTGACAAAGGACAAATGGCAAGTACAATTGGTGATGCTGGTAAAGGAGGGCAGGATGGGAGGGAGGGAAGGGTGAAAGGTGGTTACCCTTAATGCTAGGAGCCTTGAGAGGAAAACTGCAGTTACAGGTGCACATGGCAGAGGGAGAGGTGGACATTGCAGCCTTCACAGAAACATGGGCCACCCAATACAATGATTGGAACCTGTCTGTACCAAGGTACAGGCTATTTCATAGAGACAGGATGATTGGGAGGGGGTGGCACTATATGTGAAGGAAGGACTGAAGTGTGTAAGGGAGGAAGAGGAGGAGGGTAGTACGGAGTCACTTTGGATGCAAATCCAGAATTCCAAGAATCGGATTCTCAGAATGGGAGTGGTGTACAGGCTGCCATCTCAGATGGAGTAGTTAGACAGGGAACTAGCGGGACAGATAAGGAGGACCAGCGAGAAGGGCAGTGTGGTGATTGTGGGGGACTTCAACATGCCAGGAGTGGACTGGAGTACCCCAACAACTAGGAATAGAAGGGAGCAGGTACTGCTGGATGCCTTCCAGGACAGAGTCCTGCTGCAAATGGTCAGTGAACCAACCAGGTTAGAGAATACTCTTGACCTTGTGCTGGCAAATGGGGACTTTGTGAGAGAACTTACGGTGGAGGAACCGCTGTCAGAGAGTGACCACCACTCAGTATGGCTCACACTGGATATGGGCAAGGAAGGAGTGGAGTCTGGCACAAGAGTGCTGGACTTCAGGAGGGTTGAGTTTACGAGGATGGGGGAAGTGGTAAAAGGGTACCTGGCCAGAATTCAATCTAGTATGGACACTAACCAGAGGTGGGAGCTCATAAAACTGGGGATAGTGGAGGCAACCAAAACCTGCTGCAAGGTCCAGAGCAAGAAGGCTAGGGCTAAGAAACTGAGCTGGTTGAGCAAGGAGGTCATGGAAAAGGTAAGGAGGAGGAAAAGAGCTGCCTTTAGGAAGTACAAGAAAACAGGGAGGGGGGGAGGACAGGGAGGAGAACTTGATGGAATCGAAGGAGGTGACAAGGGCAGTAAGGGGAGCCAAGGCATCTACAGAGCTCAGGCTGGCACAAGGTATTAACAAGGGGGAGAAGGACTTCTTTAGGTACATCAGGGAGAAAAGGAGCTGCAAGGACCACATAGTAAGGATTAGGAAGGAGGGGAGTTGGGTGGAAGCAGGGCGTGATAAAGCAGAAGCACTAAACGATTACTTCTGCTCGGTATTTACTAAGGAGAGGAGGGAGGTGACACCCAAGGGGGAGGAACAGCAGAAACAGGGGGGAGGTGGTGACAGATGGGGGAATCATGGAGGGCAGAGTTTGGGAGGGTTTGAAAGCACTGAGGGTGGACAAGGTGCCAGGCCCAGGTGGCATCCACTCCAGGGTACTGAAGGAGCTGGCAGAGGTCCTTTGGGACCTTTGGCAGACCTACTTAATGCCTCACTACACTTGGGGTGTGTACCTCAGGACTTGAGGATGGCTCATGTAGTGTTTCTCCTCAAAAGTGGCCCCAAGGATGAACCGGGGAACTACAGACCAGTGAGCCTCACATCCAACGTGGTTAAGCTAATGGAGACTACCCTGAAGGAGAGGCTGGTGGCCCTCCTACATGCCAAAGGACTACAGGACAGCAGACAGCATGGCTTCATATGTGGCAGATCCTGCCAAAACAAGCTGGTGGAGTTCTATGACTTGGTAGCTAGGCAACTGGACAGGGGCCATGCAGTGGATGTCCTGTATCTGGACTTCAGTAAGGCATTTGACTCGGTGTCGCATGGAAGGCTGGGAAGTAAGTTAGAAGGCACAGGGATGGGTGCAAAGCTGGTAAGATGGGTAGGGAACTGGCTTCAGGTAAGGCAACAGAGGGTGGTGGTGGGTGGGGAGCTCTCACACCCAAGGGTAGTGACGAGCGGTGTTCCACAGGGCTCAGTGCTGGGACCAGTGTTGTTTAGGATATTCATTGCAGACATATCATTGGACATCAAGAGCAAGACCAGTCTGTTTGTTGATGATACCAAGGTAGGAGCGGTGGTGGATGACCTAGGGGAATGGCAGGAGTTGCAGGATGATCTGGCAAAGCTTGAAACCTAGTCAGACACCTGGCAACTGGGGTTTAATGCCAAAAAGTGCAAGGTGCTACATTTTGGATGAAGAATCTAAGGAGGAGTTACCTGCTGGGGTGAGTGCAGCTAGCCCAGACAGAGTAGGAGAAGGATCTGGGGATGCTCATTACATGGTCAATGAACAACTCAGCACAATGTCGGAAGGCAGCTGCAAAGGTCAACAAAATGCTGGGTTGCATTACAAGGGGTATATCCTCGAGGAGGGAGGAGGTGATTCTGCCACTTTATAGGTCATTAGTTAGACAGCACCTGGAGTACTGCATGCAGTACTGGCACCCATATATGAACGTACAGACATACAAAGAAGCCAGCAGAAGAGGGCCATTTGGTCTATCAGGTCTGCTCGTATTTCAGGGTCCACAGCTTGAGCTAATGTCCCTGCCCACCCTCTCCACTCCTCCCATCCTCCCTACCCATGATTCTTACCTTCCCCCTATGTCTATCCCAGCCTCTCTTAAAGCTGCCCACCATCTTCAACGAGATTACCTCTTCTTTCAGTGCATTCCAAGTGTCCACCACCCTCTCTGTGAAGAAGTGCTTCCTGACCTCTCTCCTAAACCTTCCACCCTCCAGCTTAAGACTGTGCCCCCTTGTGATATGGTTGCCACTCAGCTTAAAGAGACTCTCCTTATCCATTTTATTTATCCCTTTCAAGTACTTGAATGTCCCAGTCATGTCCAGTCTCTCTCTCCTGTCTTCCAGGGAGTACATGTTCAGTGCCCTCAACCTCTCCTCATATGCCTTGCCTTGCCTTGCTGACCAGCTATCATCTTTGTAGCCCTCCTCTGTACCTTCTCCAGCAGGTTAATGTTCTTTTTGAGGTGTGGGCACCAATACTGCACTCCATACTCTAGATGCGGCCTTACCAGTGACCTTTACAAGGGCAGCATAACCTCCTCTCTCCTACTACTGATCCCCCTAGCTATGCAACCCAGCATCTTGTTTGCCTTTGCTGCTGCTTTTATTGCACTGCGTGGAGTGCTTCAGGTCACTAGTGATCATCACTCCCAGGTCCTTCTCCTCCTCCTCTGATGCAGATACTCGGACTCCACCCAGGTAATACTCTGTCCTGGGATTCTTGGCTCCAATATGCATAACTTTGCATTTCTTGGCATTGAAGCCAAGTTGCCACATCCTGGACCACCTCCCCAGCTTTTCCAGATCTTCCTGTAGGTCTCTTATCCCTTCAGCTGTGTCCACTCTCCCACAGAGCTTGGTGTCACCTGCAAATAGGCACATTTTGCCTTTAATGCCATCCCCAATGTCATTGATGAAGACATTGAACAACACCTGACCCAGCACAGAGCCCTGTGGGACCCCACTGGTTACTTCTCTGGTGCCAGATAACTCTTCCCCCACCACCACCCTCTGGGTTCTGTCCCTCAGCCAATTTTCCACCCATCTGACCATCTTTTCCCCAACTCCAAGATCCACCAACTCCCTGATCAACCTTTTGTGGGGCACAGAGTCAAGTCATATCCAAAGAGGGACATTAAATTACTGGAGGGGGTGCAGCGCAGGGCGACAAAGATGATGAAGAGGCTGGGGGACTTATCATATGAAAGGAGCCTGAGGGAGCTGAACATGTACTCACTGGAGGAGAGGAAGGACAGAGGGACATGACTGAAACCTTTAAGTACATAAAAGGAATAAACAAGACAGATACAGAGGAGCTGTTCAAAGTAAGGAAGGGGAAGGACACCAGGGGCCATGATATGAGACTGGAGGGAGGAAGGTTCAGGAGGGAGATGAGGAGACACTTTTTAACAGAGAGGGTGGTGGCTGGGTGGAATGCGTTACCTGCAGAAGTGGTATCCAGTAGAACAGTGGACTGCTTCAAAAGGGGATGGGACAGGACAAGGCGGAGGGTCAATGGAGGGGAAGGGTGGAAGGGAGGGGCAGCTGCAGAATAAGGGGTACCAGCTGCACATTAGAGCAGACTTGATAGACCTCTAGGCCTTTATCTGTTGGCAAATTTTGTATGTTCATATGCCCAGAAAATAAATGCCCTGGCCCCCCCCACCCACATCAGTTCTTATGGGAGGGGACTTTAACCTCACTTTGGACTCCCTAATGGACAGAAGTGCCAGCCGGGCAGAGACCCATAGTAGAGGAGTCATAGCCTTATCACAGCTGATGAGGGATGTGGGACTAGTAGATATTTGGAGGATTTTTCACCTAAGGGAGAGGGAGTACTCCTTCCACTCCCCAGTACACGGGTACCACAGTAACGTAGATGTCTGGCAGACTTCCCCACAAATGACACAAGCATTCCTGGGATCTGAGATAACCCCCTTGTTCATATCCAACCATGCCCCGGTGCAGCTCACCTTCTGTGGGGCTCCCTGCCACAGATCTCATCATCCTGGAAGATGGATCCACTCCTGCTCCAGGACCCAGAGTTCATGGCATGGACACAGAAATCTACCACCCTCTTCTTCTAAGAAAATCCCATAGGGGATACTTCACCGGGGAACACTTGGGAGGCATTTAAGGCAACCGTAAGAAGAAGGATGATGGGATATGCCACCAGTAAGAAATGGGCAAGGGAAAAGCAGCTAGTAGATCTTGAAAAGGAGCTCTCGATTGCAGAATGGGAGTAAAAAGCCACCCCACATTCAAACCCCCACTCCCATTCGGGGAATAAGGATGGACATTAATGACATACCAGTCAGGAAGGTGGAGAGCTCCATTCTCCAGCTGAGGCTCAAGTACTGGGATGCAGAAGAAAAGGGAGGGAAGGTCCTCACACACTGACTTGGAAAGCAGCAGGCTTAAAGGTTTATTTCCAGCTTACAGGATGCCAGTGGTCATACTTGTACCTGAACTTCAAAGATAAGTGAAATAATGAAAAATGTTTACAGTTCCCTGTATATCTCTTTTCACATCCTCAATTCTAAGGAGTTGGAAAACTTGTTAGCCACACTGGATTTACCACATCTTACCCCCTAGCAGGTAACCCAGCTGGATGCCCCCAAAATGGAGGAAGAGGATAGGTGGGACTATATGCACATTTAAGACAGGCAAGGCCCTGGGGGGATGGGTTTACAATGGATCTCTGCCAGTACCTGTCATCATGGATTGCCTCTCAGCTAAGCCAAGTGTATTCTGAAGCACTAGAATTAGGTAAATTTCCACCTGCCTTCAGTGTGGTGGTAATAACTATTCTCCGCAAAATGGGAAAAAGGCCCACAACCCCCAACAGTTATAGGCCCATCTCCTTAATGAAAGTGGACAGCAAAATCTTTGCAAAAATCCTGGCACTCTGACTGAGCCCCATGTTACCCCAATCGATACATCCCTCACAGGTGGGATTTGTACCAGGGCGCTACTTTATATTAGATCATTTATTAACATTTCTGCAGTTGCAGAAACCCTGTCCACCCCCTCTGTGGCACTGGCTTTAGATTTTGAGAAAGCTTTTGATTCTCTGGAGTGGGATTATCTACAGTCAGCGCTAACTCACTTGGGGTATGGGGGAAGGTTCCTGGCCTGGACTGCTTTCCTATATTCGGCCCCTACTGTCAGGATCCTTACCAACTCTCTATTATCAGTCCCTTTCCCTCTGGGCAGAGATAACAGGCAGGGGTACCCACTATACCCGCTCCTCTTGGTGCTTGCAGTGGAGTCATTAGCTGCGGCCATCATGCAGTACCCTCAGATCTGAGGAGTTCCTATAGGGGACAAGACTACTCCACACTTATGTATGCAGATGACTAACAGGTATACATAGGTCCTCTACAACAAATGCTAGGTCATTTCACACTCATATCCGGACTTAAAGTGAACCAGAGTAAAACAGAGGTAATGTCATTGAATGTGGTATGTAGGGCTGACATGATTACCCCTACAAGTTAAGCTGGGTGTCAGAAGGAATAACATATTTGGGTATCCATGTAGTTAAAATCACTCCCTGACTATGGGACCTAAACCTTAAAACTCTCCTGGTGGAGATTAGTATGGAATTTGCCAGATGGAAGCTGTTACATTTTATCCTAGCAAGGAAAATAGCTGCCATAAAGATGGTGATCTCATCCAAACTGCTACACATGATTTCCCACCTGGCCATATATTCTCCTCCCCCATTGGTATACTAAATTGATAAGATTGTGGGTAATTTTATTTGGGAAGGCAAGAATCCCAGGTATAGCCATGGCAAACTCAGGGCACATTAGAAAAATGTATTGGGGGGGGATCTGCCCTGGCTGGAGGGATATACAATGGCATATTGCATAGCACAAATGGTGCAATGGTTCTCCCCTCACTCCCCCTCCTCCATGCAATGGCTTCAGATGGAGGAAGCCCAGGCTGGTATGTATGCCCTAACCCCATTGCTGTATAATAGCCCCCCAGCCAGCCTCAAGGGACCCCCGTCCATTGGACCATCTCTTCGATACTGGGCTAAAACACATGGGCCCAGATATTCAAAAGGGTTGCGCCATGCGCAACAGGGTTGCGCATGCGCAAGTCCTACATTGCGCCATTCTGCAATATTCAGCAGGAGGCAGTTGCGCCACTGAAAACAGGTTGAGCAATAGTGCAATGCAAATGAATGCATGCTCAACAGGAGGGGGAGGAACCATGCATAAACTGCGCAACCCGATATTCAGTCGGGTTGTGCAGAGTTGTGCAAGCGCAACCCTAACCTGCGCCTGCACAACTTTGAGCCAAAAAAGGATCAGTTGAGGGCCACCCACAGGTGAGTTGCTGTATTGCAGGGCGCAACACAGCAGCTGCCACCCGTGGCTGGCCCCAACTCAGTCCCTGTGCCCCCCACCAGCCCGATCACGGGCAGAACATAAAACAACCCCCCCCCCGCCCAAACAGCTCCCAATGCCCGATCATGGGCAGAACATGAAACAACCCCACCCAGTGCCCGATCGTGGGCAGAATGTAAAGACCTCCCAACCGAATATCTCCTGGTGGTCCAGTGACCGTAATGCCCGATCGCGGGCAGAATGTCCAGTGACAACCCCCCCAAACATCTCCTGGTGTCTAGTGTCCCCCACCCCACCCCATCGAAGCCCCACCACCCCGCCTCCGCAGCCGGGCATGGCAGTATCCCACCTGCCACGCCGCTCAGCTGATCGACTGCTGAGGACGCTTATTGGTGCAGAGCCAGAGCCACGGGCAGTAGCCCATACGCATGATAGTCCAGACGGTGAATGGTTCATTCACAAATCCGGACTGTCGTAGACGGTATGGGCTGCACGCCCATTGACCCTAGCTCTGCACCAATGGGCGGCAGCCTCACCGACAGTCAGTCGGGCGGTCAGCAGACAGGTGGATGCTGCCGTCACCGCCGCCGGGGAGCGGGTGGTGGGGCTTCGGGTGGGTGGGGTGGGGGGACACTAGACACCAGGGAGATGTTTGGGGGTTGTCACTGACATTCTGCCCGCATCAGGCATTACGGTCCACTGGACCACCAGGGAGATATTCGGGTTGGGGGTCTTTTACATTCTGCCCGCGATCGGGCACTGGGGGCTTGTTTCATGTTCTGCCCGCATCAGGCATTGGGAGCTGTTTGGGGGGTTGTCATGATATGTTCCTGCCCGCCATCAGGTTTTGGGAGCGGGTGGTGTTGTCATGATACGTTCTGCCCGCAATCGGGCATTGGGAGATGTGGGCGGGGGTGGTTGTTTCACCGTTGCTCTGCGATCGGGCTGCAGGTGCGCCGTCCCAATGGCTGCTGCCTGGCAGGGTGGCCAGGCGCAGTCCTCGGGGATCGGCGCACCTACATGCTAATGGCATGCAAATGGGGCCATAATCAGATGCAAATGGCCCCCCCTGCGCCTTGCATGAATTATGGCTCATTTGCATGTCACCTTTTGAATATCGGAAATTTGCGCATGGCGCAATGGTACTTGCGCCACCGCAAGTTTAATGCTCAACTCTGACAACTTGCGGTGGCGCAAGTTCCACTGTGCCATGCACAGTGGCTGTGGCTGGGGGGTGATATTCAAAGGAGTTGCTCAATAGCGCAACTCCTTTGAATATCGCCCCGGCCACACCCCTGTGCAACTATTTTGAGCAGCGCAAGGGCTTGCGCCTCAGAATGGCGCAGTTTGAATATCCGGCCATGGTATATTAAAACTAACCACACCCCTCTGATGTTTATCTCCCCAGGACAACAATCTCATCCAGGTGGGGATCAAGTGCCTTTTTTGGTCCCTATGGGCAGACAAGGGTATAACAAGTATTCAACATGTGATGGACCTAGCCACTTGATGAGTGGCCCCTTTTCAATTCCTTAAAGAAAAGTTCCAGACACCCCAGTTGGACCTCTGGAGGTACTTGCAGATGAGGAGTGCAATCCAAGCATATCTTTGGAAACACACCAATCATCATCCAACCAGTAGCCTGCAAGGGTAGATGTCATTAAAAAGAGGGAGGGCTAACAGGACATACACAGATATTAGAAGCAAATTTCCCAGCCAATCACAGGAATCCAAGCACAAGTGGGAAAAGGCCCTGAATACTGTAAATACAGACCAGCAGTGACAGAGGTGTTGGGCAGCTGTGCACAAACTGTACCCTGAACCAAGAAGCCAACTTAAAACCAAAATACTCCATTCCCGGTATAAGATCCCGGAGGTACTGTTCAAGACCAAAATAATCCTTAGTGATCATTGCTGTAGATGCCTGTCGAGCACAGGATATTTACTCCACATTCTATGGACATGTCTTGAACTTAAAACCTTTTGGGGTCAGGTGTGGACCCTAGCAGCTGAGGTTGTACATAAAACTATACCACTCACCCTGGAATTCTACATCCTTGGAATCACCTCCCCTGCCTCAAAAATATGACCCTCTGAGAGGAGATGGTTGGCGTTACTGTGTATGCAAGTTCAGAGGCTGCTTCTTTGCAAATGGAGGACCACCAGCATCCCCTCCCTGACTGAACTATTTAATTCCTTTATAACCTATCCTCCCTGGACAGGACCTCCCAGATGGTGGGCAATAACATGGCCACTTACTATACCTGCAGGAACCCATTCATGTCCTACATGGATCCCAGAAAAGGAATAGGCTGAGTCCCCCGACCACTTCCCTTGCTATAATCCCCCTAGGAAACCACTATCCTCTAAGTAGAGCACTAGGAGATAATAAAATAAAGCAACTGAGTAAGCTTACAACGTTAGAATCAGGCATCGTTTTGTTGGTACCAAGATACTGTACTCTGTGGTTCCATATTTTCCTTTTTCAGAACAGGAGAATAGAGCATCTCTGAGTAGGAGAATGGGCATCAAAGTGGTGAAGTAATCTCTTAAGAGGTTAACACAGCAGGAAGACTCGTGGCAGGTCCCAAGCTCCTTATTCTTTTCCAAATCAGCTCTTGCAATTTTCTGGGATTCGAGCAGACACTGAATAATGTATATAACCAGGAACTTTTCCTGAGTTAAGGTGTACCAGTGTAATGATTCAGTCCCTAGAGGTTCTTACTAAACTGTTCAAGCATTTTTGCTTATAACCTATTCTTCTGTACTGTTGTTTATTGTTTATGTACAAACAAAATAAAAATCAATAAAAAAAATGTCAAAAACAAAAAAAAGCACTAATGAGAGGTATGGAACTGCATTTATACATAATAATGATCCACTTCTGAATATTAAAGAACTCTGCCAATGATTGCAAGGTAGGCACGGTTAATTAATATTCATGAACAGGGCATTATTATGTATAAATTCACTTTCATACCGCTCATTGGCACTATTTAAATACATATTTTCATGGCTTCTCCACTGCAGCCCTTGTGTCTCCGGACCTCAACTGACTGATTTCAGGGTCTGGGACCACCGGGGCAGCTCCTGGTGTGCTGCTATCATGGCAAGAAAATGAAACTGACAGGAGAAAAATACTACTATAGGAAGAATGCATTGAGACTATGGAGTGCTTTGCAGATGCAGAGGTGACTGTGATGCAACTCCTAAGTGTTCTTCATTAGGAAAACTCTTCTTTTTTGATCACATGAGGTCTGCAGGGCTCCATCCACTGCAGCACTAAAAAAGGAGGATATACCTATCATAACAAGCATTTGTCAGTGCTGAATGTTTGCTTGCTGGCATTGGCAGTGGTAGTGTAGAAGTTACAGAGTTGCGTAATAGGAATGGCAGTGAAGTATTGAACTGAAGCCAACCCCACCACCACCCTGCAGAGAGTGACAGGCATTGGGGTGTGCGTTTGGGTTGTCAGGCATAACAGCCATGCCATTTCACCACACCCCACCCTGCAGACACTGACAAGTGTCACGGTGTTCCTTGGGGTCTTTTGCCCTTATGCACACCCCATTTCATTAGGAAATATGGTGAGATGGGTGCGATATAGGAGAATGGGGTGAACTTTGGGGCCGAAGAGTCCAAGGCATACCTCGATGCCTCTCACTGACTGCAGGGTGTGGAATGGTATGAGCATCACAGGCAAGAATCCCAAGTCACACCCCTGATGCCTGTCATTCTCTACAGGGTTGGGCGTTATGGTTGGAAACCCTAATACCTCAGGCATTCGTTGGTATTTTCACTCCAAATTTTCAACATGTTTTTTTTGTGACCCCACCTCATGAACAGGGGGAATATCAGTTTGTTAGCCGAAAGCTGCTTATGCACAGTGACTACGGCATTTAGCACCACAGGTGCAAAAACATTCAGAACAGGATGTAAAAAATGACAGCTGTACTGTTCATGGGGAGGTGTAAAAAATGGCAATGTTGCAAATCTGTAGTAAAAATATTTAAAAAAATGGTGAAGTCACGAGCGTACATAGAAACTGTGCAACGCACACCCGTAATATAATTAGGTTGGGGATTTTTTACAGCAGATTGTCAACTCAGGCATTTTGGTGCCTCCGATCATGAACAGTGTCACTGTGATTTTCTTTATCTATGCCGAACAATGATTTCCCACAGCGATAACGCATCTCTGTGCTGAAAGTGTGAAAACACACTTCAGCCATGTTGTGAAAAATGACAGCTGTACTGTTCATAAGGAAGTGTGGAAAATGCCACTGGTGAAAATCTGGACTGAAAATATGAAAGTCATGAACTAACGAGGGTGCGTGGAAACCGCGCAATGCTCATCGTAACACAGTCATTTTATGGACTTTGTCACCAAATTTTCAACATAGCCATTTTAAGACCTCTGCTCATGAACAGTGTAACTGTGATTTTCTTAATCTGTCCTAAACATTGCTTTCGCACACCAGCAGCACCATTGTGCGCTACATGTGCGAAAACACATTTTGGGCGATATATGATAAATTGCAGCTGTACTGTTCATAAGGAAGTGTAATAAAATGGCAATGTTTGAAAATCTGGAGTGAAAATATTAAATTTGCAAACTTACGAGCATGCATAGGGACTGTGCAACGCACGTTCGTAACACAGTCATTTTTAGGAATTTTTTCACCAAATTTTCAACATAGCCATTTTAAGACCTCTGCTCATGAACAGTGTCACTGTGTGATTTTCTTAATTTGTCCTGTACATTGATTTCGCACACCGACTGCACCATTGTGCGCTACATGGGCGGAAACACGTTTTGGGTGAGATGTGAAAAATGACAGCTGTACTGCTCATAAGAAGGTGTGATAAAATGGCAATGTTGAAAATCTGGAGTGAAAATATTGAAAATTGGTGGACCATTTAGCCGCAAGTGAGGAACTGTGCCAACGACTGTAAAAGAGTCATTTTTTAGGAATTTTCACTAAATTTTCAACATAGCCATTTTAACACCTCAGCTCATGAACAGTGTCACTGTGATTTTCTTAATTTGTCCCATACATTGATTTACTTTTGACTGCGCCATTGTGCGCTACATGGGTGAAACACATTTTGGGTGAGATGTGAAAATGAAAGCTGTACTACTCATAATAAGTGTGGTAAAATGGCAATGTTAAAACCTGGAGTGAAAATATTGAAAATTCACGAATCCCATTTAGCCTGCGTGAGGAACCGCGCAATGCACGCCAGAAAACAGTCATTTTTGGTTTTCAATTTCATCATGGCGATCCCCTTCATGATGATGTCACTGTCATGGCATTATGCAGCCCGGAGGGTGATTTCACGCAGTGACGCAAAATCACCCTTCAGGGCCCGAATAACGCCATGACAGTGACATGATTCATGAGAAGGGGTCCCAAAAACCCCATGTTGAAAATTTGGTGAAAAAATTCCCAAAAATGCCTGAGATATGCAACAAAGTTGAACCCCTATCTAGCCCATTATACAGCTTACCAGCAATTCCTCAGTTCACGGTCGGCTTTGAAGAGTGCGGATGTGTTCCTGGTCCACCGAAGATCGTCGCGCCAGGTCCGGAGGTAAGTATGGGGTGAGGGGTGTGCAGGGATGCAGGTGCGCAGTGGGTGGGGTGCGGGTTGTGGGAGGGGCCAGGGAGACTACGTGGGACTGTTTTTCTTTACAGGTAAAAAAAAAAGAATGACGCGGAGACGTTTGCCATGCTGGGTGGGCTCCCAGCGTGGCACAAGAGACGGTTGGGAATGTTCAGCCGGCGGGGGATTGGGCAACTCCGTCGGCCAAAGTATGGATTGCCACGCTGGGGTGGGCTCCATCGTGGCACTTAGTACTCCGGCGGGGGTGAGTACAGTGGGCCGACGGGGTTGGGCACCCTGTCGGCTATATTGATATTTGCCACGCTGGGGTGGACACCCAGGCGGCATTTTTGAAGGCTTTGGGGATGCAGCACAGCCAATGGGGATTGGGCACCCGGTCGGCTATTCAATGTGTGCGTCGTGTGGGGGGGCAGGGCGGGGCGCACGCCTGCGTGGCGACTGTGTGTGTGTGGGGGGGAGCTGAGCATGAGCAAACGATATCTTATCGCTGCTCACTCAAGCGTAGCTCCCCCTTTGAACTGTATGCCACTGCATTTTGGAGCTTGTCATAGACAGCTCCAGAATGCATTGGCTTACAGGGGCCGCGCCTGCCAACACACTGACTGAATTGGAGGAGGAGGTGACACACCTCCGAAATCTCAGATGATGGCACTATGTTTCTTGCACATGCGTGCAAGCAAACATAAAAAGAAAACTTAGCTATAGGAATTTACTTTTTATTTGCATCTGCAAACCAAGGAGTTATAAAGACCAATTTAGTACCACTAGACAATTCTAACCATGTGTTGCCTGGTAGTAGTTTAGGAGATGGAAGAATATATCAAACTGCTATAGGTGTATGGAAACTAAATAATAAAGCATTAGAAAATCTGGATATAAAAACTAAGGTAAAACAGTTGATTTTAGCATTACCGATTGTAGCTTACATAGAAGCTGACATAGGAAAATAGTGGGCAGGGACAAAGAAGGAAGGAGAAGACTGGTTTCAGAGAATAGTGAAAAATGGGAGAACTGACTCTCTTGAATATTTTCACTTAGAGCACATTTCTTGACTTTGATCTCCTTAACTCATGAAGGAAAAGGTAACTGTATGGAGCAACTTAATAATATAAAACAGGAAATGCAAAAATGTCAGTATGACAGGGCATTATCCTTACTGATGGAACATTAGAGTGGGACACAAGAGAAATCTGTTACGGGTAACATATATGATAGCTTTAGAGAAAAAATACAAAAAAACTAAAGTTTTAGAAGATGAAAATGGACAGATACATGAGAAAGAAGAGGAAATAATTTAGGTTTATTCAAGACTGTGATAGAAATCATTTTGGTACAGTAGATACAGAAATACAGGAATCCATTTTTTGAGTAAATTAGGAGAATCCAGTTTGTCACAAGTGGAGAAGGAAACTTTACAAGCTCCAATTTCCATAGAAGAAATTACCTCAGCAATCAGGAGTTTGCCAAATAAAACAGCCCCCAGGAATAGATGGATTGACACTGAATTTTATAAGGTTTTCATACAGGAAGTATCAGTATTTTTACATATTGGGTGGGATATTCAAAGGGGTTGCACATGGCGCAACAGGGTTGCACCATGTGCAACCTATCAATGCGCCCTGGTGTGATATTCAAAGGGGCAGGTTGCACTGCACAACTCCCGATGCACCAGGGCGCACCAGTAATGTATGCAGTGCAAGTGTGGGGGGGGGTACACGTGCATATGTGGCACATCCCGATATTCAGCCCAGGATGTGTGGTGCATATGCTGGCACATACCTGCCTTGTGCTGCTCAGGAGGGCGCAATGTTGAGCCTGGCAAAACCAGGAGCAAGTCCTCCCCACCCACAGATGAGCTGCCATATTGCAAGGTATATCACGGCAGCCACCTGCTGTGGGTGGCCACCTGACCACCCAGTATGCAGTCCACATGCCCCCTGCCCAGGAGTGACATGCCCTCCATGCCCGATCGCAGGCATATGTCGTATCTATATCCCTGGTGGTCCAGTGGACCGCTCCCCTTCGCCCGATTGCTGGCATAAGACATCCATATTTCTGGTGGTCCAGTGGACCGCTATCCATTGCCCGATCACAGGAATATGTCATAATTATCCCTGGTGGTCCAGTGGACTGCTATACATTGCCCGATTGTGGGCATATGTCATAATTATCCCTGGTGGTCCAGTGGACCGAACTCCATCACCGATCGTGGGTGTATCCGATATCACCCTGGTGGTCCAGTGCTACCCCCCTCCCCACCTGTCCACTGGGTCCCTGCCCCCTGCACCCCACAGTCACGCGAGGGCAGCAGCTCCCCACTCGTAAGCCACCCAGCCATCTGCCGACGATTGACAGCGTACAGTAGGGTGTGCCCTGATTGGTCCACTCGGCACACAAGCATGCAGACCATACTGTACTGCACAGTTCCGATTGTGAATAAGCACTTAGTCACAACTCCGATCGTGCAGTATAGTATGGTCTGCATGCCCATTGGCCCACGCAGTGGACCAACGGCATACAGCCCTACTGCACGCTGTCAGTCAGTGGGTGGCCAGGTGGCTTGCAGGTGGGAAGCTGCCGCCCGCCACTGACTGGGGTGCCAGGTGGCAGGGAACCCAGTGGGTGGGTGGTGAGGGGGATCACTGACCACCAGGGTGAGGGCAGTTACGCTCGCGATTGGGTGATGGGGTTCGGTCCACTGGATCACCAGGGATAATTATGACATATGCCCATGATTGGGCAATGGATAGCAGTATACTGGACCACCAGGAATAGTTATGACTTATGCCCACAATCAGGTGAAGGGGAGCAGTCCACTGGACCACCAGGGCTTCTAATTTCACATGCCCACGATCAAGTGAAGGAGAGCGGAACACGCCGAGGAGCAGGAGTTTTTTGGCAGGGTGCCAGGTGCAAGTTGCTGTGGACCAATGGGTGTACAGCCCTACCTACAGTGTCAGTCGGCGGGCGGCGGGGTGGCAGGCAGGTGGGGTGCTGCCGCCTGCTGGCTGACCGGGGGGGAAGCGGGCGATGGGGCTCAGTGGCGGGTGGGGGGTACCTCTAGACCACCAGGATATTGGACAGAATATATTTTTATTACAAATGCCCATGATCAGGCAGACAGCGGTCCACTGGACCACCAGGGATATTGCACAGACTACTTTTTATTACAAATGCCCGCGATCGGGCAGACAGCGGTCCACTGGACCACCAGGGATAATGAATCCTTTTTATTTGTACTGAAGTCTCACGATCAGTTGTGGGGTACATTGCTATGCTGTGCAGGGGGCATCGGTCTCCAATGGCTGCTGCCTGGCAGGGCGCCAGGTGCAAGTCATCGGGGATCGGTGCACCTGAATGCAAATGGGGCCATAATGACATGCAACTGGACCCATTTGCACCTTGCACACATTATAGCCCCATTTGCATGTCAAGTTTTGAATATCGCAGTTGCTGCACATAGCGCAATGGAACTTGTGCAAACGCATCCCCCTGCTCCACTCTGGCCACTTGTGCTGGCGCAGTGCCACTGCACCATGCACACTGTGGGTGGCCAGGGTGCGATATTCAATGATGCTGTGCCATGGCGCAGCTCTGTTGAATATAGCCCAGTCAACGCCCCTGCGCAGCCAAGTTGTGCTGCGCCAAGCTTGCGCCACAGCCTGGCGCAGTTTGAATATCTGGGCCCGTGTATTTACCACCAAAAGAGATACAGACACAATTTAAGCTTAGTTTTCCAAACAACATTGGGGAGCAGACTAAATCCCATAAAAAGAAATATTCTGTATCTATCTATCAAAACTGGAGGTTTAAATATGATAACTCTAGCAGCAGTTTTGTGTAGTTTATCTTTTGGAATTTAGCTCCAGTTTTTTGACAAATAAGAATACAATTTGGGAAAGCTTGGTGAGACAATGGGCAGACATATTTATATCTAAATGGGCTTTGATTTTCAGTAAAATGAAAAATAAATGAAAGACACACCCAACAATATCATTCGATTACTAGAAAGAATTAAGCAATGGGAAATGTTTAAGATTCAAGTAGTAAAACAGTCAAGAGATCAGATATTTGATACCACTCAAGCAAAGGGTTATGAAATCACATCAGAGTATATGGGAATATCTTATCAAAATTATACCAAAGTGGAAAAGTATATCATAGGTAAATAGGTTCCTAAAAGAATGTGGGATATAATATGGTAAGGTTGCCACGAAAAACTGTCAGTTAAAGGCAATACGAAACTTAAGTGTATGAATGAAAGTATGTGCTCCAGGGAAGAATGTGTCAGACAAATAGGAAACTTTGGAGCATTTTTTGCTAATATGTTCATTTGTACAATCCTTTTGAAAGAAAGTGGCATTAAGATAGAAGGGTATAACATGATTTCAGGTAACATATAAGGAAATCATATTAGGATGTTTTCTTATGGAGAATGAATATGATGTTAGTACCTTAAGATTAATTTTACAATTTATTTTTGTAGTAAGCTAGGTGTAAATTAATTTTTCAATAACAGAAAATGAATCAACTTGCTATAATTTTGTTAGTAGAAAAATAATCACAATTGAAATATGAGCAGGAATAATCTTGAATGACTTTGAATAAATTACAAAGTAAATGGAGAAATACAGAGGGCAAGATATTCAAAGGGGTTCCACCTGGTGCAACCGAGTTGAGCCGGCGCAACCCTGGTAATGTGCCCATGGGCAATATTCAAAAGGGGGACTTGTGCAGCACAAGTCCCAATGCACCGGGGCACAATGTTAATGTATGCAGTGCAACTGAAGGGGCATGCCCATGCAAATGTGGCACATCCCAATATTCAGCCCGAATATATGGCGCATCTACTGACACAACCCTTAGATGCTCTGTATACCGGGGCACAAAACTGAGCCTGAAAAATTCAGCTCAAATGCTGGCCACCCACAGGTGGGCTGCTGTATTGCAGGGCACAACACAGCATTCGCCAGCCGTGTGTGGCCACCAACCCACCCAGAACATCATCCACAAGCACCCATATTTTCCCTGATGATCTAGTCATATGCCCTCCCTCCTCATAGCTGTGATCACTGGTTATAATATTTAAAACACATCCCTGGTAGTCTAGTGGTACCCCCTTCCCTCCCCATAGCCGCAATCACCAGTTATAATATTGAAAACACATCCCTGGTAGTCCAGTGGCACCCTCCCACCCAGACCATAACACAATCATGGTAAGCCCTACATAACACAATCCCTGATGGTCCAGTGGCATCCCCACCCACAGGACCCCTGCCCACCCAACTCCCATTGGTGGCAGTTGCAACTGCACCCCATACTGCTCTGGCTGCTCGCGATAATCAGCTACAGGTGTGCTGTAAGCCCATTGAGTTGCTAGTATGGACCATCGGCTTGTGGTATTATTAGAGACAGTCGCCAACATGTGAATGAGTCTCATTCACCTATTTGTGGATTGTCTAGTCCAGTATGTTTCTGTAAGCCCATTGGTCCACAGTGTGAACCAATGGGCTCACAGATCATACTGTAAGCTGTTATTTGGCGGGCAGCCGGGTGGTATGTGGGTAGGTTGCAGCTGTCTGCCAATGACAGGGAGGAGCTGGTTGGGTAGGGGGTCCTGTGTGGGTGGGGGTGCCACTGAACCATCAGGGATTACGTTATATAGGGCTTACCTGTGATCGGGGTTATGGGTGGGATGGGAGTGCCACTAAACTACCAGGCATGTGTTTTCAATATTATAACCAGTGATAGTGGCTACAGGAAGGGAGAGTGGTACCACTAGACTACCAGGGATGTGTTTTCAATATTAAAATCGGCGATCATGGCTACGGGAGGGGAGGTGCCCCAGGACCCTCTCTGTCCGCACCACAGGCTGTGCAGGGCATCAGGTGCATTTCGCTGGGCTGCCTTACTCAGCTCATGCAAATGAATCCATAATGACATGCAAATGGCCTCATTTGTGCCTTGGATACATTATGGCCCCATTTGCATGTCCAGGTACGAATATCGGGGATATGTGCCCAGCTCAGCTACAGTTGCGCTGGAGCATTCCCAGTCCTATCTATCTGGGGGATGTGCTGGTGCATTGTATATGTGCCATGCACATTCTGTGTTTTATTCAGAGGTGATACGCCTTGGCACATCACCTTTGAATATCTCCCTGTCTTGCTATGGCACACCTCGGTTGTGCTGCCATTGCCGGGTGCAGTCTGAATATCTAAGCCAGAATGTACTTGTCAGATTTAATTACAGGCAAAGGGGGATAGATGACATAGAGACTATGATTTAGGTTTCTTTGTTAAGTTTTGAATGCAAGAAAGTATTATTAACCACTGAGGTTAAGGCAAGAATTAATTGTGATATGTAAACTTATTGATGTTTTTAACAATGTATTTTTTGATTTGATGTAATTACTTCTTCCCAATAAAACTCCCCCAAGATGCTCTGGACTCCTCATCTGGTGGTCAGCATATTCTACCAGGAGACCTAGGGCAATAAAGTCTCCCTAATACTATTCAAACTAAGCTTAAAGCTCTAAACCTCTCCCAACTGGTAACATCTCCTACTTTTTTCAACACTAGGTGGCAGAACCACAGCACAATCGATTTGTTTCTTACAATACTTCTCGTCCTCATAGACTAACAGTAAAAGATACCCTCCCCAAAATTTTCAGTTACCATTGTATGATCTTTTGCGTTAGAAAGATAAAGACCCCCCCCACCCCCAAAATTAGTATGGCCAGATCTTACTCTGCCCTTGTTTTGCCGAACCCGGATACAGCCCTAAATCATTTTATTACTATATTTAACTCCATCTGTAGTTGACACACACTCTTTAGATGCTCTAGAATTCATGGCTCCCACCTTCCCTGGGTCACATCTGATATTATTGACTTTTTCCATTTAAGAGAAGCTGCCTGGGCCAGGCACAAAGCTTTGGGGGAAGCCTTCTGATAAGCAAACATTCACTATGCTCCAAAACTACTGTATTAAATTTACCCAGCAGGATAAGGCCACCTATTTCCATTTACCCAACAGGATAAGGCCATCTATTTCCAAAATAAATTCTTGTTCAGTGGCTTAGACCCTTACAGATTTTGGAAAACAGTTCAGTGTCTCCATAACGCCTCCTTGAATGCATTGGGCTTGCGTAGTGATATAGTTCACCCCTTATCTGCTGATGTGCTAAATCAGTACTTCGTAGATGACTAAAGGGCCCTCATATCTCCTTTGGCAGCCACTAGCCTGTCATTGCCTCCTTTTACCTATGGGGGATTTGATCTCTCCCTCATCCAGGAATTTACATCCTCAGGGAAGTCCTCTCACCAAATGTTCTACCATCTTGGGATCTGACAGCCTCTCATCCTGACTCCTAGCCACTGGAGCTCCAACCCTGCTCCCCCTTATCACTTACATGTTCAACCTATCTTTGGCCACTAGTACTTTTGCTTCATCTTAGAAACATGCCCCGGATGTCCCACTCCATAAAGGAGGTGCTACCAATGCCCCAACCAACTACCATTCCATATCCTTACTCCACTTTTTCTCCAAAACAATTGAGATCTTGGTCAGTAAACAACTCTAATCATTTTAACAAATCAGGCTTCATCACTCCTTTCCAACTGGGATTCTGCCAGATCCATTCCACTTCTACCTCCCTGCTCACATTTACTGACCACATCCATTCACGCATGGATACCAGCCAAGGGACTAGGGTAATTCTCAATGACTTGGTTAAAGCATTTGATAGGGTTAATCACACATTGCTCTTAGCCAAGCTACACTTCTCTGGTGCCTCTGCTTCCTCTGTATGCTAGTTTAACTCATACCTCTCTGATATGTCTCTGATGTCAGAAACCAAGATGGCGGCCACATTGGGCTAGCCGCTCTGTTGCTTTGTTGTACCCATTTTTTCGTTTGTTTCTGAGCACCTCTTGGTGCTTTTGCTGTTCGGCCTTCATTTATTTTAGCTTAATTTAATTTCACCGATCATCGATTAGTTGCAGTGTTTCGTCGTTTTTGTATAAGCGACGCGGCTGCTGTTTTTGGATGAGCATTTGTCGGTGGGCTGACTGGTTCTGGGTCGGACTGTGACTTCTTGGATTGCTGGCATTGGACGTGGGCCTTCCTGTTGGTGTTGGATGTGGACTCCCCTGTAGATCTGTCGGAGTTGCGGCGGTTGAGCTGAGCCAGCCGGAGTTTTGGCTCCGCTCTGCTTCGTTGCTCCGGGTGCTCCCGCCATGAGGTTTGTGTTCCCCGCGTTCCTTTTGCCTGCTTCCTGGATTCCTGGATTCGCTGAGACTGGATTTGCTGAGACTTGGATGCCGGATTATAGAATCGGGGCTTACCTGGTGAGGCTATATTGTTCGCATTATTCTTGGGTCGTGGGGTTTTTGCCTTCGTACTGCTCCCCCCCCCCCACCTAGTGAGCCTGGTGACTGCTTTGTCTACATTCTAGGTCATGGTGTGATAGACTGAGAAGCCACTGCATCATTCTGGGTGATTTTGCTACTTGGAATCACGGTCTGTGAATTGAATTAATTCTGGAGTATCCAACCGTGCTCAGGGATCTGTTATATTCCTGAGGATCAAGCTTTCTAAGGACCTTGCAATTTTCATCTAATATATGGTGGTACAGGGTTTTTCTGTCATCACAGGAGTTGGTTTTAATTTGTAGGGTGTGTTGTCTACCTGGCAGTCTCCAGCCAGGCAGGAGTGGCCTCGGGTGCCTCCCAGGGAGCTGGGGGAGACCAGGGCCTCTTCTAGGTTGCCTTGGGGTCAGCTGTAGTGCTGACCTGCGAGACAGCTTTAGCTGTTGGCTGCTGTCCGAGTGGGGGCAATACTCCCTGCAGAAACATATCTCCTGACTGTATTTTATTGGTTTTGATAATTAATTACTGGCATCTG
The DNA here is from genome assembly GCA_016271365.2 of Neoceratodus forsteri. Classification (NCBI taxonomy): domain Eukaryota; kingdom Metazoa; phylum Chordata; order Ceratodontiformes; family Ceratodontidae; genus Neoceratodus; species Neoceratodus forsteri. The sequence goes on along the minus strand of CM028137.1, from coordinate 850,081,937 downwards.
AGGAGCAGCCGCTGGAAGATTTCTGGATTTCTTTACTTATTTGAATTTCCGAACTTTTCGCAAAGACTTTTCTGATTCATTTGGACGTTATTGATGGAACACCAGAATACTGTTTTTAGTCTTTGGACTATAGGTAGTGAGAGTGATGGTTATTTATTATTACAAATTTGAATTTGACTCCCTGCCATGTGAGAGGTGGTGTTGGGAGATTATTTAATATTTTTAGCATTTGCTGCATGTAGAAGTGCTGCATTATTTTAAGATATAAAATTGTTTAAAATTCAAATTTGTTTAATATTAATAAGTTATTTTACATGCTTTTAAATTATTGTATTTTATTTTAATTCTATTGTTAGTTATTTTTGAGTTGTCTTTGGTTTATGTTTGTTTATTGGTTTGCTCTCCTTCCTCTGTGAGAGAGAGTGGGAGAGGCGTTTATAAGTGTGGTATTTTTAGGTTTATTGTTAGGTTTATTTAGTGATTTGTTTAATAATGACGGTTGGGCATTATTCCCCACCAGGCTCGGGAACTTCAGCCTTTTGAGTGCCCACCATTATCATCCGACACCTATTTTAGGTGTCGGGCATTGGGCATTCTAAAGAGGCGAGGACGAAGGTGGAAAGCTGGGCCTTGTGGGGGACAGGAGAGGGGAGGGCGGATTGGGGTTTTAGGGTCCAGAAGACGTCCTGGTGAAATGGGGTCAAGATAGAGGTTGCTCCTATCTTGTCCCCATACCCAAGAGTCCCGAAAATATCGGACAGGTACCGAGGTCTTCCCCGACATCTCATCCTGCCTTGGCGGTGTTGTGCAATGCCAGATCTATAAAAAACAAGACAGCTATTGTAGCTGATCTTGTTGGGTCAGCTAATCTGACTTGCATTACCGAGACATGGCTGGATGAAAATGCTGGCCCTATATTGGCCTTGGCAACTCCAGCTGGGTTCTCGGTAATACACCGTCCAAGGCAGGATCATAGGGGCGGAGGTGTGGCCATTATGTTTAAATCTGAACTGGGCCTTGTGGATGTTCCATTGGGGAACACCAGATCTTTTGAATATATCCTGGGCGAGGGGTGCAGGTTGTGGGATTCTCCTCGTCTACCGTCCACCAGGTGACGGTGGCGAATTCCTACAGGAGATTGCAGACTTCATTGTCGACCTTATGTTGAGGTTTCCCAGATTAATACTTCTGGGTGACTTCAACGCTTGGGTCGACGATGAACTCTCTCATTTTGGTCAAAGTCTCCTCCAGTTGATGAATACACTGGGCCTGACACAGGTTGTTACCACCTCTACCCATACTGGAGATCATTCACTAGATCTGGTCTTTCTCTTGGGTATGGAGATCACTGACTTGGGGGTGGAACCAGTCAGTTGGTCGGACCATTACACCATAAGGTTCAGTTTCAGGGCCTCCTCTAATAGGTCTGCCCCTACGGAGATGATCCAATACCGCCCTTTAAGGGGTGTTGGCCCCAGTGACCTTACGGCGGTGCTGGACCTATCGAGTTTGTCGGGTGAATGCATGAGTCCAGATGATCTTGTACTCACCTATAATAAGGCTGTGGGAGATGCACTGGACAAAATTGCTCCTGTTCGTGTTCGGCCTCTCACTATCCATCCAAGGAGTCCATGGTTTGATGGCTCCTTGAAGGAATTAAGGCGAGTAGGTTGAAGGCTGGAGAGAGCCTGGCGGAAGTCGGGCCTTGATGTCAACAGGCTTAGATTGTTAGCCCATTATGATGGCTACCAATCAGAAATCACTCGTAAGAAGGCAGAATTCCTGTCCAGAGAGATTTCTGCTGCAAAGAATTGACCGGCTCAGCTTTTCCGGACTGTGGACAGGCTGTGCAATCCAGTCTGTCTTCAGCCTAGAGAAGCTTTTTCTCAACTTAGCTGTGAGGAGTTCGCTCGCTTCTTTGCAGATAAGGTTGCCGACATCAGGTCCGGCATCGGTCCGAACTCTCCTTCGGGGGGGGTCACGGTGGGCAACCGGTTGTACTTAATCCTCTGCCTATCTGGTTGGAGTTTCACCACCCGGAATTCGCTGACATTGTGAAGATCATCCAATCAATGTGTCCAACTAGTTGTAGTTTGGATCCGGGTCCTACACCTCTGTTAGTAGGTTGTGTAGAGGTCATCTACCCAATCCTTGCTGACATTGTCTGGAAATCCTTGGAGAGGGGGGTTTTTCCTAATCCCCTCAAGGAGGCAGTAGTCCATCCACTCCTTAAAAAATCCTCCCTGGACCCAGACTGTCTAGCTAACTACCGCCTATCTCTAACCTGCCATTTGTTGGTAAGGTTATTGAAAAACAGTTGCACTGCAATTGGATGAATATCTCACCTCTCATAATGTCTATGATACTCTCCAATCTGGCTTCAGGAAAAGCATAGTACTGAGACTGCCCTTGTTCGGGTATTGAGTGACCTCCTAATGGCCAGAGATCGAAAGGCTTATACCATTCTGGTCCTTCTTGATCTTTCTGCTGCATTTGACACTGTAGACCATGAGGTGCTATTGGAGAGGCTGCGGGTTTTTTGTAGACTGTCTGGTACAGTCCACGAATGGTTCCGTTCTTACCTCACTGGTAGGTCTCAGAGAGTCGTCACCGGAATTTAGTCCTCTGATGCCTTCTCCCTACCATGTGGGGTACCTCAGGGTTCCATTTTAGCTCCCATGTTGTTTGCAGTGTATATGCTGTGATTAGGAGAAATCATCAGGAGATACAGCTTGAGTTTTCACTGCTATGCAGATGATACTCAGTTGTATTTATCCTTTCTCCCCGATCAGAGTGATGCACTCTCCGTACTTAACAACTGTCTGGATGAAATCAGAATTTGGATGAGTTCGAGTTGGTTGAAGCTTAATCCGGATAAGACCGAGATATTGGTTGTGGGCCCAGGTCATCCTGGGAGGGGTTTGGGTGTGGCACATCCATCAGGCTTATCACTTGGTGGGGTACGCTCTCTGAGCTCTCGACGGAGTGCAGAAATCTGGGCGTTATTTTCAGCGATGGTCTGACCCTGAAATCTCAGGTGTCAGCTGTTGTCAAATCCTCTTTTTATCATCTGAGGAATATCGCCCGGATGAAACATCTGATTCCCCAGGAGGACCTTCCGACCTTGGTTCACGCCTTTGTTACTACCCGTTTGGACTACTGTAATTCCCTATACCTAGGGCTTCCAGGGATTGATATCCGCCTCCTGCAGCTGGTACAGAATGCTGCAGCCAGGCTTTTGACTGGGACTCCAAGAACCAGTCATATTACGCCTGTGCTTCGCGAACTGCACTGGCTGCCTGTGCGGTGGCGAATCACCTTTAAGGTTGGTTTACTAACCTTTAAAGCCCTACGATCAGGGACCGGTTACCTGAAAGATCTTCTGATTCCCTATTGCCCTCCACCCCTCCGCTCCGCCAATGAGGATTGCTAGAATTACCAGGGTTCGTTTGAAGTTATCAGGATCTCGTGCTTTTGCCTTTTCAGCTCCTACCCTGTGGAATTCTCTACCTCATTGGTTGAGAGAATGCCCGACCGTTGACAGTTTTAAAATTGCTTTAAAAACATATCTTTTTAACTTGGCTTTTTCTTTATAGTTTGATTGTTTAATGTTGATTTCTGTTTTATTACTATGTACAGTGCCTTGATTTTGAAAGGCGCTTTATAAATAAACACGAATTGAATTGAATTGAATTGAATATGTGCAATCAGTCAAATTAGGGTCTTCGACTTCCTCTCAGCTCCCAATATCTTTAGGGGTTCCCTAAGGACCAGTCCTTAGCTCCTTTCTGTTCTCTGTCTTCATTAACAATCTCCCTAACTGCTTCAAAACATGCAAATCCCACATGTACCCAGATGATACAATCATTTTCTTCTGTGGTCTGTCCCTATCTAACATTGTGCATTATCTTCAGTCTGACTTTGTCAATGTGCAAACATGTTTCCTTGCCAGTCAGCTAGCTATGAATTATAAGAAAGCTGTTACCATGCTCTTTGGCACTACCCACTGATTTATTTGTTTATTTTTATTCGTTTGCTTTTGTTTACCAGGTAAGCACACTAGACAGTCAAGTGCCTATTTTCAGGAGCAACCCGGGAGGTTACAAGGTACAGTCAAGAACAATTTGGCAGTGTACATCACTTCACATATAAGACAGTCTACATCACATCACATAAGAAACAGTATGGTACCGGTGTTTGACAGCAGTCAATATACAGAACATCACAAGTGCATATTAATGGGCTGGAGCCCAAAAGCTCAGAGATTGTACAGAATATTCACAAAAAATATGTACACAAAGGCAAGAAAGGAACACATTTCCAGACAGTACAGCTGATATAGCCAGCAGATTAAGTGCATTCAGTACCAGTAGACTCATCTCCTCACACAGTAGTGGCCGGGTTAGAGTTGTCTCAGCCGGTCAGTTTGGAGTTGCGAAGACCCCTTAGGTGCAGAGACGGGAGGATGCCAATTTGAGGAAACCCCATAGGGAGGATTTGAAACAGGAGTGGGAGGGGGAGGAGCAAGTATTTACTGGGAAGGAATTCCACAATCTAGGTGCAAAGACAGCAAAGGTCCGGTCACCCATTTGAGTACGGGTTTTGGGAACCTGGAGAACATGAGAGCCACAGGATCTTAGATGGTAGGAGGGGGTAGCAGGTTTTTGGGACAGAGCAAGAGCAGGAGGTGAGGCAGTTCTGATGATGTTGTCGATGAAGCTGCCGAGGACAAAGGTGCGATGATTTTCTGGGGGAAGCCACTCGAGCCTGGCGTACAACTCACAGTGGTGCATGAGGCAGGGAGCAGAGAGCGCAAAGCGACACACATTGTTGTAGGCAGTGTCCCATTTTGCTAGACTGGTTTTTGAGATGCGGCAAAGGAGACAAGCCCATAGCAGAGTGAGGGAAGGAGGACCCCCTTGGCCAGGGTGAGTCATGCAGCTGGGGTTAGATAGCCTTTTTGCTCTGTAAGCCAGGCCCATCTTGCAGTTTTCAGCCTTGCAAATGTTGCGAATGTGCAGGGAGAGGTCAAGGTTTGGGTCAAGGGTTACCCCCAGGTACTTGACAGATTCCACAAGTTGCAGCAGGCAACCATTACCTCCTGTGATTTGTAGTGGAGCAGTGCAGGTTTTTGTTTTGGCCAGAGAGCCAAAGAGCATGGCCTGGGTCTTTTGTAGGTTAATAGCAAGCTTGTGGCCCTTTAGCCAGGCTTGGATTCGAGTGAAGTCAGAGTTCAACCTGGTGTTTATGTCTTTGATGTCCTGGGAGCTGGTGATGATGACAAGGTCGTCTGCATACAGGGTGGGGTGCCCATAGACCAGGACCGAGGGCAGCTCATTTATGTAAAGGGAAAACAGGAGGGGCCCGAGAACAGATCCCCGGGGGACCCCACACTTCACAGGAGAGAGAGATCAGAGAGGGCTTGACTGAATCTAGTGTATTGTTGTCTCCTGGAGAGGTAGTTAGAGAACCAGGCATGAGCTGGGGGGGCTATGCCAAGGGACAAGAGAGTGGAGCCCAGTAGCGAGTGGTCAACCAGGTCAAAGGCTTTTGAGAGGTCCACGAAGATGGCACCTGTCAGCTTGCCTTGGTCAGTGGCAGACATGATCTCTGAGGTGAACCCAGCAAGGGTGGTGGTAGTACTGTGCCCTTTTCGGAAGCCGTGTTGTGCTGGGGTGAGTAGATCATAGCTTTGTAGGTAGTGGGTGAGCTGTGAGGCAACCACCTTCTCAAGTAGTTTACTAACTGCAGACAGGATTGCAATGGGACAGTAGTTCGTGAGGATTTTGGGGTCCCCTTGTTTGAAGACTGGGACAACTCTGGCCACTTTCTACACATCAGGGATGGATTCTGAAGTCAGGAAGATGTTAAGGATGTGGGCAATAGGCCCAGCCAGAGGCAAGGCCTCCAGGCAGAGCAATTTGGGCTCTATGTTGTCGTGCCCAGCTCCAGTGTGAGGGGAGAGAACTACAAGGAGTTTCTGTGTCTCTGTGGCAGAGATGATTCTTAGGTAGAACAGAGGATGAGTGGTTTTACCACTGAGCGAGTGACCTTGAGCCTTAGGGGCTGGAAGGGGTGAGCAGGTAGGTCAGAGAACATGGAGTTAAAAGCATTGGCAATTGTATGTGGGTTGTTGCAGCTAGCCCTGCCAATTTGCATGTCAGAGACCTGGACTCTGGCAGAGCCTCCTCCATTACATTCATCCCCCTCTACTCTTAGCTGAACTCCTTATTTGGGGACCCCAATGACTCTGTACTATCCTATAAGTACCTCGGGGTGATCCTAGATCAGGAGTTAGACTATTAACTCCACACAAATTATGTAGTGGGAAAATCTTTTGTCAAATTAGGGTCTCTCTACAGAATTAAAAATTGTCTCCCTTTTAAAACCAGAAGAAAATGTTGAATGCTCAGTCTTCGCATTGCTAGGCTATGATGATGAAGTTATCTCTGGATCCTCCTCCTCCTCCTCTGCCCCAGCTAAGCTCATCATCCTCTTCAACTCACTCTGCAGATTTGTGCTGGCCCTTACCCATCCCCCACATCATTGCACAATGTATAAGGATATAGACTAGGCATCTATCCTTATGAGACTGTCCCTCCATATTGCATTGCTAGGCACCAGATACTGGTCTGAGAAACTATGGATTATAGCTGGGGTGGCCAGAGCAGGCTCAAGCCTGGCTCGAGATTACTGCTTGGCTCGACTTGGCTTGACCTCTGTCAGAAATTGAGAGCTAAGGTCAAACCAAGCCAGTTATGGTCAAAATAAGCATTTTTGTCAGCCTGAGCAGCTATTGTAGTGTCTGAAATGTTCAACTCGTATGCAGAAAACAGCCTGCAGTAGCCAGGTCTCGGCCTGTGTTTTGGCTTGCAGAGTCAAGCCAGACTCCTGGCTTGGCTCTGGCTTAGCTCTAAGTGAAAATATCCTGGCTGGCCCACCTCTACTATGGGTATATCGGTGACATATTTACCCCTTCTTCAAATCCCTTCTACTGCTTGAGGTTAGAGAACGGAAAAAGGCTACAAATTCTGACTCTCTGTGGAACAAGCTTCTATTGGGTACAGACTTCCCCAAATATGGAAAAGTCTTCCCTCCTCCCTCACCTCCATTACCATTTTCCAGTCTGCAAAGGCTAAGCTTAAGGGCCACTACAAGGCCCCTTTTACCTGCCCAAACTGTCCTAGAGGTATTTCCTTACTTTAATAGAGGCTTGGTCCTGGCTAGTTTACTTTTACCCTCACCATGTAAAGAGTTGGGTATTTTGTGCCTATGGTACCTAAATGTGATTCAACTAAATGTATACACTCTGTAGATTGATGCCTTTGTACATATCTATTCCTGCACATTGGATGATTTTGCATATACATTCACTCAAACATCTTTACTACTGAATTTGTTGTATTGTAGTTCTTGATTCTTTTTCTGTCCCTCCCAAGCCAAGTTGCAGCTGGAAATGAGCCCCTATTGGACTGTTTTTGCTTACCTGGTAAAATATGTTACAAATAAACAAATAAATAAACAGCAAAACACAAGTTTAATTAACACTGCTAGCCCTGCAATGGAAGAAGGGTTACAGCAGTCCAACACAGTACCCAGACCCAGATTAAATGACCCTCTAGACAGGGTGTCAACTACCACCTGATTCAGGTCACAGTTAGTTAAACCCTGGGAAGGCACTGCTTAGTTTTTGGTGCCTTGGCTGCCAATAAAAAGGTTTGACTAGGTGCAGCCACACTTTTCCCTCCCTTCCCTTCCTCCCTCCCTCCCTCTATAATATGCCACATATGTTGAATCAAAGCTTATGTAATGGAGGCTGCTACTCTCTGCCTCCTACTATCAGGGTATACAGTTAAACACAATGGGAGCTCCCTTACTGCAGTTCCTGAGTACCCAGTGTTGAAACATTGCAGATGTCTGTAGATATATCCATAGGTTAGCTGACACCAGTACAATTACATTTAAACAAATCAATTTAATTTCCCCTAACCTCAAAGGACATGTCATTTCTTAAACCTGACCAACGTTCCTCCATTCACTCAAAATACCACCAACAGCTTAATCTGGTTCAATTTCAGTTGGTCACTGTCTGTAACCCCCCGATCCCCCGGGTCTCCCATGAAAAAGGGACTTCTAGTCTCAGTGGGCCTACCCGGTCAACAAAATTCAATAAATAAATAAATAAACCTTAAAAAGTGAGCTATTTGTAATCTGGCCTGATGGCCAATTTCCAAACAAACATCAACCGACTGTATCTCCCTGATGTTGGGCAAGCCCTAAAGTTACTCATGGTTCCCCAAATAAATGGCTCAGACTGTGTCTTCAGGCTGCTGACTCTCTGATCTCCTGTGGCACATCCACTCAGACAGGCTCCCTCCACAGACCCACTCCACCTCTGGGCTGGCCCCTCAGTTTTTTTAAGGACAGGATCCTGGCTTTTCCATCCTTTTTGCTTTTGCTCCCAACTGCAAACGTCCTCGTCTGACACACAAATATCAAAGCTTCCAAACCCTTAGGCTGAAGGCAGCCAAATACCTGGCTGTAGTGTTTGCTATAGGAGCAGGATCTGTAACTCTGGTTCTCAGTCTTTTGCTGTGTGCTGGCTTCTTAGCATTGTAACACATCGTGATTTGTACACAGTTGCTGCCCATCGTATTTCTTCTTTGTATCTCAGATGCTTTTCCTTGATTCTTCCTAGGACCAAAGCCCAGTGTGACATAGCTTACCTCTACATGCACACACACGCGCATGTGCACGCGCACACACGCACACACACACACACACACACACACAGCAGGTCTAGGCTCTTTGAGATTTCATTCTGATCTGCCAGCCTCCAGCAAAGTCCCCTTTTTATCATCACAGTCTCAGACCAGTCTCCATTGGTCTACTTAGCTGTCACTCCAAATCTATGATGCCCTGTAGGCACCAGAAACCACAGTCATTGCATTCCATGTTGAGTTCACCAGCAGTCTGCTCTGAGCCCCAAGTCCCCTGACTGGTTATTCTGGAGATCAAGAGTCATAATGATAGCACTGTTCAAATCATCCTGGGGTGCTGGTCACAAAGTTTCTCCTTCTGAGGGCTCAGTCCTGCCCTATTATCTAGTTCCCACCCTCCCAGTTCAAGTGACAGTGGTGGAAGAAAGCTTCCAGTTGTGCTGGGGTGATGATCAAAAAATTGCTCTGTCCATGGTGGATGCCCACCTTTGATGTGCAGCTGGAACTGTGCTGCAAACCACAAATTGTTTTTTTTTTCCTTTTCACAGGAGGCACCATATTCTGTGGTTCCTGTTATGTCCTGCACACTCTGATTGATTGGTCCCTTATCCACTGAAGTCAGGTCCTGGGGGCCAACAGAGTCAGCAAGAGAGGCAATCCAGGTAAGCCCCATTTTCTAGGGGTTACAAATGTGATTTCATATTTTGTATATTCTAGACATATCTCATATTTACAACATTTCTGTCGATTTGTTTGTTTTAATGAGATACTAGATGTAGTTACATGAAGGATTTGCTGAAATTACTTTCAAGAAAAATGAAGTCATGTTGTTCTTCTGGCATAAGGCAATGTTCGGTTATGATTCATGAGGAATTAGTTTAAAAGAACATTTTTTATTTGTTTTTCTGTGCTCTGTTTACACCTCTCCTTTTGGTATATTTTCTTCACCATTACTTAAAGCAGTATTTTACAGTTAGAAAGCAAAGCTTATACATCTTGAACTTCGGTACTTAAAAATTCCTAACATTCCTTTCCTATGAATCTGCTGCCCACAGGTGTTTCCTTTCTAGACACAATTGTGCTAGGAAATTCAAGCCTTTGTTTCGATAGTGTTTATTAATCCATTTTATTTTGGTTTTTTTAAATGGCCTTGGTGAATCTTAGGTGTAGTCAAATCGCTATTCTTTCTTTCTTTCTTTCTTTCTTTCTTTCTTTCTTTCTTTCTTTCTTTCTTTCTTTCTTTCTTTCTTTCTCCTCCACAGCTCCAGCAGCCACTCCAATGGCCTGCCTGTCTGAAAATACTCACAAAGGGTATAGCCTTCCAAGCTGTTACGCTTCTGCAGCTGTGTCCCCTATCACGCTGGTCATGCCTGAAAATAGGCCAGTTTCTGCCTAGTGCACTCTACCCAGTTACCAAAAACTAAATAAATAAATACATAAATAAATAAATATTTCTGACCTCCTAAATCTCTCCAGCCTCTTGGCCTCAGTTCCTAACACACTGAAGTGGGTAGATATTATACTCCTCACTAAAGGGGTTAACCCTTCAGTTCCAGGAAACTACCACCCCATATCTGTCTAACCAATTTGGACCAGTCTCTAGGAGAACCTGGCTCTCTCCTTAGCTCATACCCTTCTGGACTCCTCCTCCTTCTTCATCCCATTCAAGTCTGTCTTCAGGAAGTCCAAAGCCATGGTTTTCTTCATTCTCAGACTCACTGACACCATCAACAAGTGGGTGGATCAGGGCCTGATTATTTCTGCTATTTTTGATGACTTAGTCAAAGCCTTCAGCACTGTTGGCCACCCCATTGTCCTGGACAAATTTATTTGTGCTGAACTATTTGTTGCTTTTGGTCAAATAGTTTAGCTCCTACTTGGAGGGTAGGGTATAAGTAGTCAGCTTAGGAGAATCCCTCCCCCCCCACTCCCAGTCAGATCAGGTGTCTCCCAAGACTCTGATCTTGTCCCTATCCTGTTTTCACTATTCCTTAATTCCCTTGAGTGTTGTCTCCCAGAACATGCACATGCACAGGGCTGTTACTTGGAGGAATTAACCTCCTGCAAGTACTTCTGACTGAACCATCACCTTAACTTTTCTGGCAATCTACCAGGTGAGATGCTTTACTACCTTATAGCCTAATCAATTCAGATCTCAGAAGCTAAGCAGGGTTGGGCCCAGTCAGTAGTAGGACAGGAGAGAAAGCATGTACACAAGGTGTTGTAGGATGTGGTGTTGGTAGCTCTGCAGGGGGCAGCCCCAGCATGATGTATGGTTCACACTGTGTGTTGGAGGTGATGCCTTTTTACTGAGACTTCAATTGATGTTTGGTCTGCTTAATTCAGTAGTTGCTCGGGTGGACATTAAAATCCCATGCCACTTCCTGAATTGTGTAGTGGTGCTTCCCCAGTGTTCTGGCCAAATTCCTTTGATTCATTAATCCTCCAACCCATCAGTTTGCCTCTGTATCACCTTTCCCCCAGGATGAGGCTGAAAACAGAAAGCCTTTCCTTGCACTTCTTTCACGGTCAACAAAAATCAATATAAATAAATAAATAAAGAAGCAAACAAATAAATAAAAATAAAAACAATAAATACATATAGACACCAGTCATAAGAATCTCCACCTTAAAATGAATGAGATTTACAGGAACAAAGCTTATATCCCAGTTTCTGTCCATCAAGAGATCATTAAGATGACCCTTCTGGTTTTTGATTATGTGTGTGCTGTATACAGTGCTGCACCAAAGTCCACCCTTGCTAGATTGTTGTTTTGCCCTTAACTGCCCACCCCCACACTCGCCTCTGCTCCCATCATACCTCACCTTCCCTCCCTTCTCTTGAGTGTAGATGACTCACCCATTGCATTTTGTTTATCTGTAAATTCTGATTTGGAACCCTCCTCTCATATCCCAGCTCCTTACTTTCCTGTCCTTCTCATATTCCCACCGCAACTCTGCAAGTCCATAGAACAACAGCCAAAACAGTTCCTAAATAAATTGTCCAGGCATTCTAGCCTCTAGAAATGCTTCTCGGCTTCAATGAAAGCTTACAATAGGGTGTCAAAGTCTCTTTACTTCTCACAAAGGCCGTGAGCTATTTCCTACTGTTACACAGGACAGATGACTCTTGTCAGACTGTGTCCCATCTGAGAAGGCAGAATTGAAGCTTGCGCTCATGTAGGGAACTATGGTGCAAGCCTAGCCTGAGTAGCCAACCAAACAAGTGCAAAGATCTAGAAAAGCAGCACTAGACCTGTTTCAGTAATGGAAACTCAGGCAAACTGGATGACCAGACAGTTGGATGATTTCAATTGTTTATTTCAAGTACATTTGTAAGAATTCCAAAGTCAAAAGTGCTCAGTGACCCACTGCATACAGACATTAAAAACTAGAAGCAGACTTCACATCTGAGCTTCCACTGTCTGCCACTTGCCCCAGCACTTCAGTCACCTGACCTTCCTCAGGGGCCGTGGCCATGCCCCCTGAGGTAGGTCAAGCGACTGAAGCACCAGCCAAGTGGCAGACTGTGAAGTGCCAGGTATGAAGTTTGCTTCTAGTTTTCAATGTCTCTGTGCAGTGGGACACTGAGTACTTTTGTTTTTGGAATGCTTACAAATTAACTTAAAAAAAAATACAAGTCATCCAGCTGTCAAGTCATACAGTTTGTCTGACCCTCTAATATCGAAGTGGGTCAAGTGCTGCCTTACTGTATTTTTATGTCCCATGTTGGACTGCTGTTAGGATGACTACAGCCACATATTTCTGGATAGCTGATATCCCTCTCACACACACAACAAAAAGAAGTCTGCTACAGAGAAGTGGAATAGTGGCAGCTCAGTGCCCTCTCACCAACTGTCACTGACGCCTCACTGGGGCTTATGCTGCTGCAGCAAGTCCCACCCCCTGCAGTGACTCACAGACTCCAGCTCTGATGAGTTAACTGTCTGCAGTCTGGAATTGCCAGTTTTACAATAGAAACCCACAAGGATTCTGGCAGTTACATATGGTATTGCCATGTTCATTTGCCTAGCACCCCTCCTCAGGCACCAGTTGTTACATGCCTTCTTTTTTACTTTCTCAGTCATGCCTGTAAGTAGGCATTCAGTTGCTTAGTGTGCTTACTGGACCTGGTAAACAAAAAAACAAATTAATAAATTACTTGTGCTCTAGTTCCACAAGAGAAAACATACGAGCAAAGGTATAAGGAACTGGATCTGTACATGTTGGAGACTAGAAGGGAAAGAGGGGACATGTTTGAAACTTTTAAGTATGTGAAGGGGATCAACAAAGTAAGGGAAGGGTGTTGACTTAAAAAGAAGGAGGGGGCCTAAAACTAGAGGGCATAGCCTAAGACTGCGGGGGGAGGAAGATACAGAGGCAATGTGAAGGGATGATTCTTCATGGAAAGGGTGGTGGAGGCCTGGAACAGGCTACCAGAAGAGGTGGTGGGGGATGAACCATTAGAGGGATTAAAGAGGGCATGTGTAACCCCCCCACTACTTTACACAGTTAGCTACCCCTTGGCACCCTTGACTGGGCACAAACCACTTCGGAAACTGATACCATCCCCAGCTTTGGGAATGTATACCAGGCTCATTACTTCTAGTGGTCAGAGAGGGCTGGGGTGCACAAAACCAAAAAACAATTGTGACCAGTTAAGGTTATCTACAAAACCCAGGTCCTGAGAAGAGAACTTTTTGCTAGGGCTATGCTAGATCTATACTTCTGGAGGGGTACCCAGTGACTCCACACAGGAAGCAAAAACGTAAATGTCCAAACCAGGTTGGGTTCTAGAGTGTGACTTTATTCCAAAAGATGTTCTCTAAAGCAAGGGTGGACCCCCAAGGTTTACACATCGTGGCACAAGGCAACTGCAGAACAACAAAATGATCGTATCTGACAAAAACTCTATTTATTCCCATATTTCATAGGACACTGAATTCTTTTCAGTGGCAATGGCCTTAACTGAGCAGACATTTCTTCTAGTGGCACTGGCCACAACTGAGCACACATTTCCCATATGGCATAGGACTTTAAAATGTCTACAAGTGCCAACTGGTCACAACAGAACCATTTATTCTAGTGGCACCGGCCACAACAGAGCACACAGGGGCTCATTACTAGCACAACCCACACCAGGGGTAAACTTCTCTTCAGACATTGGTCACCATGCCCTGAATAACCAGGCACCCTTACGGAACCTGCGGTGCTAAACTGGTTACTCCAGATGGGGGCTGCCCACCCATTGCTTCCATATTCATACCCAGCCATTCTTTCAGAGTTACACCTTAAAACATCTTGTAAAACATGTAAAAAAATGCATCTTGGAATGAACTTTCACAGACAACATATGAAAACACTACTCCAGGAGTGTAGAAATTAAAGTCCTGAACAATGTGCATTAGTCTGTCTCTGGACCCCACAATTGTCAACCAACTTTAAACATGATAAAAGTCTCAGAACAGAAACTGGTGTACCTTTTCCCTTTTAGTCAGAGAAACACCAACGCACAGGTACTTTCTTCAGGAAGCACAAAGTCAGATCTACTCACAGTTAGAACCACACGGGCAGCTTCAAAGTGTCCTGGATCAAATAGGGGATTGTCCCTAGGCTCCATTCTCAAGCAGTCCTTCCATCCCTCCAGGGATGAAAATCAGGAGCTCCTGTTGTAGACAATGGTTTCCACCACTTCTTTTGGCAGGCAGGTGACTTTCAGGACTAGGATGAGAAAATAGGCTCTCCTCACAGAGCCCACAGCAACTCTCACTCCTCATACTTCAACTGCTGACACAGAACTCGCTGCTGCTCTCTGACAGACTGATCCAAGATTCTAAAACTCTCCACTCACAGCCAGCTGCTGTGGCTTATGCTGCTGTGAGAGTTCTAAATGACCTCATCTCTCTCATCTCAGCTGAGACCAAGTAAACAAGAGAGTGAGCAGGTGAAAAACCCATTTAACTAGTTATTCACCAGCTGCCTTCCATACCTAGCACTGACACTGATGGGATTCTAGTAACCCCAGGGGACTGGGTGGTTACACATGGGACAGACATATGGGGCTGAGTAGTGGGGGGGAGCAGTGGAAGGAAGGAGGGATGAGTAAGGGGCAGACTAGCTGGGTTGGTATGGTCCTTTTCTGCAGTCAAGTTTCTATGATTCTATGATTCCATCCATCAGTGCAGCACTGCATTGTGTGATAACATAGCCATTTGCATAAAAAAGTTCAAAAAGCCACCAGATTTGATATTATTTGAAGTCTGGGTACAGAACCCAGACCTTAGGGTGCAATTCAATTTATTTCCATCTTTTACCCACTGGAACATTAATGAAGAATGTCATCTAATGCAGAAAAATCTTTTGCAAAGCCCCAACTGTAAGTAGTTTGTGTGAACAGTGACTATGGGTTGCTTAGAATTGTAAATCTATATTTAAAGATCACCATCTTAGTCTTAATTTTAAAAAGGGTCAGGTAGCCATACTTCCTACTAAAGTAACAAGGGCAATCCAATCACTTTTCGGAATGACACTTTTGGATGGCAATAGGTCAAACTTTGGCTCTCATGCAGCCAGTAGCCCAATCCCTTCCACTTCTTGAGTATCACACATTGCCTCATTGTTCCAGTGTTATGTGAGGTAATAGTTAGGACAGCACTGCAGTGCACTCTGTTGAAGTAAAGGGATATATCTTCAAGTACTTTTTTTTGAACCCATAGTGTGCTCTTTGACTGAAATCAAAGCTACACAGCTCAACTGAAAAGAGCCTTTTCATTTAAGTAGCACTATGATTTCAGATGCATAGGTACACAGACATTAAAAGACACTGCCATTTGCTTCAGTGGAAAGTGCTTCAGTGCTCTCTCAGCTATTACATCTGAAACAATACACTGCAGCACAGTATTAGATTCATGAAGTTGAAGGCATTGGGCTGCTGGCTCCACAAAGTCAAAACATGATCCCTTCTATTGTGAAAGTGACATCCTAAAAAGAGATCAGATTCACCTGGCTGCTTCAGTCAAAGGCAAGGCCATTTGTGCCTTTCAGGGAGTTTTATAAGTTGAAGATCATACGTCTCTGATATCATAGAGCAAACTTTAGAACACCAGACTTTTAGGCACATTCTGTCTTATCTGTCACATACTGTATTCTGGTTATAAAATGGATTGGGTAAATAGTGTGTTCTGACTGTCCAGAGCTCATGCATTGGGACAGCACAGTGCAAGGGTAAAAAAAAATGCTGCCAATCTGGACACAGCACACTAACAATATCAATGCCTTTTTCAAATATTCCTGATTATCACTGCAAGCAATGCTGCCACCTTTACTCACTGAAAAAAATATTTTAGGCCCTAAAAATAAAACTGCCTCAAAATAAAATGAACAAACAAATTGATAAAATGTTCTTTTCCTTTAATTGCCATTCCTTACACTCATACACAAAGGTTATATGGCTCACAGATTTTTTTGAACTTCTTTTCTGACCATGGGTCCCCCTCCAATCCTTACCTGCCTCCTAGGGAAATATTTGCTTGCCCTGCTGCAAATAAAAGTGAATCATTGGCTTCACTGAGGCCTTCTGTTGGGTGCGTTGATGTAGGGAAATGTAAACAGTCAGTAGAATTCTTTTTTTTTAACATTAAAGATTTTATTAATTTTTCAGTTTTACAATAAACAACAGTGAAACAGCAACATGTACCCACCAAGTGTGGAGTCACTAAACTCAAACAGACATTCTGCAGTACCACAGGGTGTGATTCCCATATAAACAGATGCATTCAAAACAGTACCATACTTTATTAATATCAATATACTGTAGCAGGTCGTTGTCTATAGCAGCTATTTAGTGCCATCAGTATCATCCTGTCTCCCTTATTCATTCTGACCACAGTTATGTTTATTTATTTTTATTTATTTTTTTACGAGATTTACCAGGAAGGCATACTGAGCAACTTGCTCGATTCCAGATGTGACCTGGGGAACCTTTCCATACCTTATACTGGACCTTCCACACATCTAAAACACAAAGGAATTGGTCAGTACTTTCCCTCTTGCAATCTGCCTATCAGGCAAGTCTGAGTCCCTTCATGGGCCATTGGACAGCAAAGCAGAATAGGTGTTAGAACGTTCAGGTAGAGGGGTTGCCAGGTGGAGTGGGGGGGAACTGAGCAGAGGTGTGAATGTAGATAGGCATCCAATTTCTTGTAATATTTAGTCAAGCCGGTCAGTTGTGGAGACCAAGGAACACCTGACTAGGCTGGGTGACAAACTATCATCTATTTCATCTGGCATCTCCTTCTCTGAGATCCTGCCAGTCTGGGAGAGAGGAGCAGATGGACGGAAGGTCAGAGAAGGGGAGATAGGGGAGCTAAACACATGGCTCAAGGGCTGGTGCCAGGAAAAGGACACAGATTTGTAGGAACTGGCAACAGTTCTGGGGAGCAAAGTTCTTTAAATTTGATAGACTGCATCTGACTAAAGAAGTCAGTGCGTTGGGGCAGAAGTTTGGCGTCTTTGCAGAATATTTAAACTAGCAAATGGGAGAGGGGTGCAGCACCCCCATCGTCGAATGGGAAGAACACCCCACCCCCCTCAGCTAGTGGTCAAACAGGAATTCAGCATGTTTGCCGTTCATTTGCATCACCAGGAAAGAAAAAAGGTTTGTCTCCCCATACGATGCACAGGGGTAATGCCAAACTTCACCCAACAACTAACACACCAAAATCTGGCCAATGGAAAATCATGTACACAAATGCTCAAAGCCTGGGAAATAAGATCCCAGACCTGCAGGCAATAATGTCAGAGGCTAAACTGGACATAGTAGCAATTAATGAGATGTGGTTTACCAGTAACCACACTTGGGAGACTTCAGTACCTGGCTATGTATTGTTCAGAAGAGACCGAGGTGCAAAAAGGGGGGGGGAGTGGCCCTGTATGTTAATGAAAATATCAAAGCTACAGAAATTCAGAATACACATAAGGAGCCAGATGAACTGTGGGTCACCCTGGAAACAGAAAATGGGACAGCCATAAGAACTGGGGTTGTCTACAGGCCCCCAGACCAGAGGGAAGACATAGACACATTACTGTTAGAAGATATACAAAACATGACAGCTAAAGGGGAGGTTCTGATAATGGGAGACTTCAACATGCCGGATACAGATTGGTCAATACCAGCAGGAACATCTGCCAGAACTAGACTCATAGTGGATTCCCTGCAGGGAGAGGGCCTCAAACAACTGGTACAGCAACCCACAAGAGACAGGACTATCCTAGATCTAGTACTGACTAACAAAGAAGGGATCACAGATCTCCAGGTAGAAGGTCACCTGGGAGCCAGTGACCATCACATGGTATGGTTCAATTGGCTACTACATCTAAATCATCCCATTCCAAGGCAAAATATGGGACTTCAGAGGAGCTGACTTTGATAAGATGGCCAACAGAGTTAAGCTAGCCTGGCAAAAAGAAACACAGGTGAGGGGTACAGGCAAAGTGGGCAAGCATTATGATGCAATACTTGAAGCAACATCCCATTGTGTTAGACAGAAAAGGAAGTGCAAAAGAAGAAGGAAACCACTTTGGTTCTCAAACACAGTAGCAGAAAAGGTCAGAGCCAAAAGGCTGGCCTTCAGGAAATATAAGGGAACACAGCGGATGAAGATAGGGAGGGCATACCAAACTGCCCTAAGGGAAGCAGTAGGCAAGGCAGGCAAAGTCCCAAACTGAGGAAACACTAGCATGAACAGTAAAATAAGGTGACAAGACTTTCTATAGATACATTAGTGAAAGGAGAAAGTCCAGAGGGGGTATTGCTAAGCTTAATGGAGAAAAGGGAGCATGTGAGGAGGAGGACCCTGTAAAGGCATCTATCCTAAATAGATACTTTTGCTCAGTATTTACTGAAGAGAAGGTAGGGCAGGGTCCACAGCTCAGCATCATGGACACAGGGGGGAGGGAGGTGAGCACTACTCCCTTCACAAAAGAAAGGGTCCTACAAGAGCTTGCTAAGCTCAGGGTGGATAAGGCAATGAGACCTGATGGCATACATCCCAGGGTACTTAAGGAGCTAAAGGAGGAACTAGTAGAGCCA
This sequence comes from Neoceratodus forsteri, assembly GCA_016271365.2. Lineage (NCBI taxonomy): Eukaryota > Metazoa > Chordata > Ceratodontiformes > Ceratodontidae > Neoceratodus > Neoceratodus forsteri. The sequence goes on along the minus strand of CM028137.1, from coordinate 850,063,127 downwards.
TTAGCAGAATTGTTTAGTGAGTCTCTGAGCACAGGAGAGGTCCCAGAAGACTGGAGAAGGCTCTTGTGATCCCGCCTCCACAAGAGTGGTAGCAGGGAGGAGGCGGGAACTACAGACCGGTCAGTCTTACCTCAGTAGTGGACAAGATGATGGAGGCACCTTAAGGAAAGGATAGTGCAACACCTGGAATCCATAGGGGCACAGGATCCAAGACAGCATGGGTTTACAAAGGAAGGTCCTGTCAAACTAATCTCATAGATTTCTTTGACTGGGTAACCAGAATGGTGGACCAAGGGGAGCAGTTGATGTCGCTCACCTTGACTTCAGCAAAGCTTTGACACTGTTCCACATAGAAGATTGATAAATAAGCTGGGTAGGCTCGGGTGGGTCAGAAGTTGGTCAACTGGGTGGCAAACTGGTTGACGGACAGAAAACAGAGAGTGGTGGTAAATGGTATACAGTCAGAAGAGATGCAAGTCACAAGTGGGGTACCTCAGGGATCAGTCCTGGGGCCAGTCCTCTTCAACATCTTCATTAGTGACCTTGCAGATGGACTAGAGGGTAAGGCTTGTCTGTTTGCAGATGACACCAAGATCTGCAACAGAGTAGATGATCCAGATGGGGTGGGCAGAATGAGAAGAGATCTGGATAAACTAGCAGAATGGTCAGAAGAGTGGCAACTGGGATTTAATGCAAAGAAGTGCAAAATCATGCATATAGGGAAGAGAAACCCTGAAGCCACCTATAGGCTGGGAGGAGTTGCTAGCAGTCACAAAGGAAGAAAGAGACTTGGGCATCATCATCACTGATGACCTAAAATCATCAAGCAGACCTCTAAAGCAGTAGGTAAGGCTAGGGGGTGTTAGGGTGTATTAGTAGGGGTATCACAAGCTGTAAGAGGGAGGTATTAATCCCTCTGTACAAGACACTGGTTAGGCCCCATCTGGAGTACTGCGTGCAGTATTGGAGGCCACACCTTCACAAGGACATTAACCAAATTGAGGCAGTCCAGAGAAGGGCAACCAAAATGGTGCAGGGACTGCATCAGAAGACATATGAGGACAGATTAACGGAGCTCAATATGTATACCCTTGAGCAAAGGAGGGAGAGAGGTGATATGATCGAGGCATTCAAACACCTTAAGGGCATAAACAAGGTGAAAGAGTCTAACATGTTTAAATATAAGAAAAATAGCAGGACAAGAGGACAGAGCATGAGATTAGAGGGAGGCCGATTAAGGGGGAATGTGAGGAAATTCTTTTTCACAGAAAGGGTGGTGGATGCATGGAATGGCTTACCACAAGAAGTGGTGGCTATGAATACAGTGCAGGGCTTCAAACAGGCATGGGATAGGCATAAGGGAGCAATACAAATGACTATGAATAGATAGGCCACTGACAGAGCAAAGGCAGATGGCACATTTATAAGGTAGAAAAAGAAATGGGCAGACTGGATGGGCCTTACGGTCCTTATCTGCCGTCAACTTCTATGTTTCTATGTTTCTATGTCAATTGATTTAAGTTGCTGTAAGAAAGTCTCTTGAAGATAGCCAGTTTGGCAATAGCTGCATGCTATGTCACTATAGACGGAGGATGTGGTTGTCTCCATTTCATAAGGATGGCCCTTTTAGCTTCCATCAAAGCCATCATCACCCAGCTTTTGAGTGGCATCAGAAGAGGGTCTAGTGAGGAGGCATCCACCAGTAGGAGAAGTGGAGTCACTTGTTCAATCTCGATGCCCACCACCTTGGAACAGTCCTCCAACACTGCTGACCAGAAAAGTGTCAGCGCTGAACATTGCCATAGTACATGCAGTAGGTGTACAGGACTGTGCTGACATTTCCAGTATTGGGCATGGTGTAGGAGCCCCAGGGATTGCAACTGGGCTGGTGTCCTGTACAGTGCAGCAGAATTTTCAATTGTAGCAGCTAGCTACGGGAATCCCTATACCCCAAATGGGCTCCCTTAAGGCACTGCGACCAAAGCTGGGGGGGAATGGCAGTTTGTAACTCCTGTTCCCACTTCATCCTACACTTATCTGTGCCCTCCGGTTGAGAGTCCCTTAACATTCAGTAGCTTTTACCTGCAAGCCCTTTCTGCCTTCCAGGTTTGTGAAGGCTACTCAGCCAGTCCCATTTTGCATCCCAACTCTGGTGGGTCTGGAATGACTGGATTGCACTCCATATCTGGAGAAACCTCCAGAAGTCCTAGTTTTGGAGCACATATTTTTTTGTATCTGCTCAAAGAACATCAGTGGCTCTGAGCTGGGCAGGCACATGTCCCCTATTAGATATATACCTTTGTTAACTCACGATGGCCACTGTAGGGTTTCCTTCCCTACCATGATCATCTTGTTATCCCAGAGAGGGGGTAAGCTCAAAGGGGGGATGCTATGCTGTTTTGGGAGTTCATGTTAGTGACATGCAAGTGTGCCAAGACCTCCGGGTTTCTTCCAAGATAGGCAGGTTGAGTGTCTTTAGAATCTTTCCCACCTTTTGCAAATGACCGAGCCACCTGCCTCCTGACAGGTCAGTCTCTTAAGAAACCCACATAGGTGTATTAGCAAGGGTATGTAAAAAACATTTTGTAGCCTGTGCCATCCTGTAAGCCAAGCAATACCCCTGGAGTCATGGCAGGCATAGGCTGTCCTTGAACCAGTGTGCTCTCAACCTGTTTTTTTCCAAACAGTGAGGCCTTCCCCTTTCAGGTAGCACTAACTTGTTCAATGTCTGGAATATATTATTGGGGATTCTGACTGGTAGGTTATGGAACAAATAAGATATCCTGGGGAGTACAAACATTCTCACTGCCTCTACTTTCCCTTCAAGGATAATTTTAGTCTTAACCAGTGGTGTATCTCAACCGTTAGGGAGTTAATTAGAGGGTTAAAGTTTGCATCTACCAAGTCCCTCCACCTAGTGGTTATAATGACATCCAGGTATGACAACCCCTGCAGGGCCCACCCTATAGCAGTTCCTTTAAGGCACTTCTTGGAGCAGGCTATGCTGAGAGGGGAAAGTATAGTCTTTCTTTGATTGACTTGAAGTCCTGAGAATTTTGCAAACTCTTGTAGGGTCACCAATACCGGTGGCAGCAACAGCTTTGGAATGGTGTACGTCAGCAGCAGTTCATCTGTGTATGAGTTAACTAGATATTCCTTCGCCTTCACCTGGATGCCCTGTATCTCCAGGGAGGCCAGCAGTTTCCTTTTTTTTTTTTTTGAAATTTAAATTTTATTGTTATTAAAGATAAGAAAACACAGTGTCCAAAACATACCAGGAAAAACATTCAGAACATAAACATGCAAAACAACAAAAACATAAAACGAAACCCCCCAACCTCCAAAGAGATAAATCCCAAAAATATACAAAAATAACCAGAGGTATCCACCCAACCCCCCCAAAGGAAACCCAGATGAAATACACAACAACATAAACCGTAACACCTCTCAACATCCCACCTTCGACGGACCCCCTCCACCCAGGGTGCACCACCATGAATTGATACAGTAATAGCATGAAGATCTATTGGCAATAATTCAAAGCATAGTCACAGAACAAACTTAAGGTATAGGTACCTCAGGAAAATAAGGGAAAAATCTGGTTATAATAGGCTAACAGAGAAAACGAGGACATAGATGTATGTGGACATAGGGGCTTGGGTTACAATAAAGGAACCAATTTATTTTAAACAAAGGGCCTGTAGTTTACCCCATCTCCTGTGGAACAGATCCAACTGCCCTCTAAGACTAGCAGAAAGCTCTCGGATTGGAATGATAGCAATTCAGTTAACCAGTCAGCCAGTGTTAGGGCCAGTTGATCGGTCCAATGTTTAACACCATTTTTTAACAGCCATAGCCACCAAGGCCATGTGGATATCTACGTCAACACTGTCGACCCGTGAAAAATCCCTCAAGGACACACACCTAGGACTGAAAAAGCCAGACAGACCTAATAGAGGATCGAGATAACTCTTAATCTGGGACCTAACAGGGCCACTTTGGGACAGTCCCAGAATACATGGACAATATCTCCGTCCCCATGCAAGCACCTGAAACTGCTGGAATGGAAACCCTCCCAAATTGAGATAACTTAGCTGGGTGTAGTACAGATTATTAACAATGTAATACTGAGTTAACCTGAACCTGTCCTGGTATGGTATCTGTGAAGATCCTTCCAGATTCCAGACCAGTCACAATAATCCCGGCAAGAGATGGTTCCAAATATCCGAACCAGCCACCCACCAGGTGAGTTATAGTTCAGAAGAAAGAGTATATCAAAGAGACCGAATGAGACTGGAAGCAAGCCTAGCCACTTCAGAAAGGAAAGGGCACCACGGACTTCCAAAGGGCTCAAATCTCTGATTGATTAAGTGCCTCAGTTGATAAACCTTGAATATGGATCGGCTAGGAATATGGAACTTCCCAAGAATATCACCCGAGGAGAGAAGGAATTATCACTAAAGAAGTTCCCCAGACTGGCCTCTTTGATTTGCTGCAGCCATTCAGGACTAATCCATGACTCACCTAATTTAATATTAGGATTCGCAATAATCGGCTGCTCCAAATCCGACACAGGAGAAACCTGAAATGCCTCAAACATTGCCGAAGAACCTCAATAGCAGTCCTAATGACATTATCTGGGATCCATTTAGCTAGCAACTTTGGAGATAGATAAAAGAGCATGCTTATCAAATTTGATTGCAGCAAGGAAGCACGCCTAACTGAAGCCAGATAGGGCAGGACACATCCGTTCAGCAGAAAACCACCTACCCAACCTAGAAAAATGGGCGGCCCAATAGTACAGCAGAAGGTTGGGCAATCTGAGACCTCCTCGATCCTTAGAGAGAGAGATAGTTTACTATAAGAATGCCTAACTGCCTTCTTGGACCAGATGAATTGAGAGAACAATGTGTGGAACTGCTGAATATAGGAAACCGGCAGCTTAAGATTTACCAGATTCAATGGGTAGAACACTCTGGGGAGGATATTCATCTTAATCACATTAATCCGACCCCAAAGTGAAATGGGAAGAGCTGACCAGCATTGAAGGTCCTGCGCATCCGAGTCCCTAAGCAACCTAGGTTTAACTCCTCCAGGAGAGAGGAATCAGTAGAGAAAAGGATCCCTAAATATTTAATGTACCTTGGGCCCACTTCATACCAAAGGAAGAATTCAGCCTTAATAGCATAAGGTTAAGAGGAAAAATTTCAGATTTGAAACATTCAGCCTATATCCAGAAAAGGACCCAAACCTCTCAATCAGCCCTAAAACCTCCCTAAGAGACTCAACTGGTTCCACCAGATGTAAGAGGATATCGTCGGCATACACTGAGAGGATCAGTTCTGTTTGACCCAAAGTAAGTCCTTTAACCAGGGCCGAGGCCTTAATCCTCCTGAGTAGCGGTTCCAAGTACAGATTGAACAGGAGAGGCGAGAGTGGACAGCCCTGTCTAGTACCTGCATAAAGACGGAAAAGAGAAGAAAAAACCCCATTACAGTATACTCTGGCAGAGGGGCAGTTGTAAAACGCCCGAATTATATTAACAAAAGCATGCAGGAAGCCCATCTTCTCAAGGACTGCCCAGAGAAACCCCCAGTCAACACGATCAAAAGCCTTTTCGGCATCGAGAGAGACCAGAACCGCCGGATGCGGAAAGGATTGAGCATGCTGCGAGATGTGCGAGAGGGTCCTCAGGTGATCAGTCGAAGATCTACCAGGCACAAAGCCCGCCTGCTCAGGACTCAGCAGTGTAGACCATACCTTTTAATGCAGTCAGCCAAAATTCTAGCAAAGATCTTCAATCGTAGTTCTGGAGTGATATAGGTCTGTAGCTAGCTGGGTCCATAAGAACCTTGTCAGGCTTAGGATTAAGACAATGGTTGCCTCAAAAGCGCTGGATCTACTTCGGTGGCTGAGGCCAGATAGTCATAGAGCCTAAGGAGGGAAGGACAAGGTCCTTAACAAAGGTCTTATAAAAATTAGCTGGGAAACCATCCGGCCCCGGCGTACGGTCCGGCGTGAGAGAAGCAATAGCTCTCTCAACTTCCTCCTCAGAAATGGGAGCAGACAAAGTAGCCCGCTGAGCCTCCTACAAACAAGGAATATCAATCTCAATAAAGTAATTATTTAGGTCAGCAACGGTGTACAACTTCTCGAATTCACTGTACAGCTTAACATAAAATTCTGCGAAAACGTGAGCAATTTTCTGAGGCTAATGACAACTTCCCAGAAGGGAGACTAGAGGAATAAGCCTATGACTTTCAAGTACCTGGAGCGCTGTGCCAAAAGCTTGCCAGATTTTTTCCTTGGTCAATATATTTGGCCTGGGTCTTGATAAGGAGATATTCAGTTTTCTCCCTCAAGAATCATATGCTTGTCTTTGACTACCAAAAGCTGCTTGAGATCCATCAGGGGGAAGTCGAGAGATATTTAGCCTCAATTCCCGAACTTTACCCATCAAAGCTAGGGAGTCAGCTAGTCTCTTCCTTTTTCTGAAAGAAGCTACCTTGATAAATTCGCCCCTCAAAAAACACTTAAGAGCTGACCATATCAGATCAAATCTAGAAACCGAGTTAAGGTTCTCTGCCAGGAATATTGATATCAAAGATCTTATTAAAAGACAAAGAACCTCTGTGCGTAAACACTGAAGCAAGGGTTACCCCAAAGGGCATTTGGCTGGGAAGCCAAGTTTCAAGAAAATACAAACTCACACATGCCCCCACAATGCAAAGCATCATGGGCTGCATATGCAAATCACCACAGAATGTTTGCTGGTCCAACTTTAAGCAGAATTGCATGGTGCCAAAAGGCCTGTCACACAGTTTGCAAAGGGTGCTAACAGGTATATTGGAACCCATTAAACAAAAAACTATTTAAAAGACAAAGAACCTCTGTGCGTAAACACTGAAGCAAGGGTTACCCCAGGGCATTTGGCTGGGAAGCTAAGTTTCAAGAAAATACAAACTCACACATGCCCCCACAATGCAAAGCGGTTCTTTGTCTTTTAAATAGTTTTTTTTATTTTAATGGGTTCACCACAATATATACCAGGCACACTGCCTTAGGGGTAGCTGGTCCATTCCACTGGGGTGTCAAACAGACGAGGCATACTGATGAGTCCTGGTAGGGCGAAACATGTGTCTCATGTCTTCTGTTAGCACCCTTTGCAAACTGTGTGAGAGACCTTGGCACCATGCAATTTGCTTAAAGTTGACCAGCATAACATTCTGTGGTGATTTGCATATGCAGCCCATGATGCTTTGCATTGTGGGGGCATGTGTGACTTTGTATTTTCTTGAAACTTGGCTTCCCAGCCAAATGCCCTTTGGGGGTAACCCTTGCCTCAGTGTTTACGCACAGAGGTTCTTTTTCTTTAAATAGTTTTTTATTTTAATGGGTTCACCATAATATATACCAGGCACACTGCCTTAGGGTAGCTGGTCCATTCCACTGGGTGTCAAACAGACGAGGCATACTGATGAGTCCTGGTAGGGCTAAACATGTGTCTATGTCTTCTGTTAGCACCCTTTGCAAACTGTGGAGAGGCCTTTGGCACCATGCAATTCTTGCTTAAAGTTGGACCAGCATAACATTCTGTGGTGATTTGCATATGCAGCCCATATGTTTGCATTGTGGGGCATGTGAGTTTGTATTTTCTTGAAATTTGGCTTCCCAGCCAAATGCCCTTTGGGGTAACCCTTGCTTCAGTGTTTATGCACAGAGGTTCTTTGTCTTTTAAATAGTTTTTTTTATTTTAATGGGTTCACCACAATATATACCAGGCACACTGCCTTAGGGGTAGCTGGTCCATTCCACTGGGGTGTCAAACAGACGAGGCATACTGATGAGTCCTGGTAGGGCGAAACATGTGTCTATGTCTTCTGTTAGCACCCTTTGCAAACTGTGTGAGAGGCCTTTTGGCACCATGCAATTCTGCTTAAAGTTGGACCAGCATAACATTCTGTGGTGATTTGCATATGCAGCCCATGATGCTTTGCATTGTGGGGGCATGTGTGAGTTTGTATTTTCAAAGATCTTATGTTGCTTACTGTCTGAGAATCCTTTAAAAGCTGTGTATTCAGCCTCCAGACCGAGTCCTGAGAGTATTCAGGATTAAGGGAAAGCTTAATCCAGACAACCGCGTGGTCAGAAAGAATAACTGGATCAATACCGACTAAGCCGAAGCTAGGGAGAAAGGAGGCACTCATCAAGATCATGTCCAGACGGGAATTGGTAGCGTGAGATTGAGAGAGAAAGGTATAGGCCCGGAGAGAGGGGTTGGCAAGTCTCCAGGGATCGTGATAAACCTAACAGTGATCTCAAGTCCGAGAAGGCTTTATGGGCTGGAGAAGATGGACGCTTATCTCGGGGGTCTCTATCCAATGTCAACGAGCAAGGGAGGTTCCAATCTCCCCAGTAAAAATTGAGCCGGAGGAAACTAATCAGTTTTTCCGTAAGGGACCTAAAAAATCTAGAATCTCTCCCAACTGGACCGTATATAGACCCTAAGACAACTTTTTCACCATTAAGAACCCCTGAATCAAAACAAATCTCCCTTCCGCATCCACCACTGTCTTCTCTGCCATAAATAGGACCTGCCTTTTAATAAGAATTGCGACCCCCCCTGCTATAACAGGAATTACCAGCCAGATAGGAGCAGGAGAAACCTGAGCGAGATAGCAGGTTGGCATCCGACTGAGTGAGGTGTGTCTCTTGGAGGAAGAGAATGTCCGCACATTAATAATGAACAGTGTCAAAAATCTGGAGGCGCTTTTACCTTTCCCGGAGTCCACGACATTCCATGAAGCAATTTTCAGAGACATTTTAACACTTTAAAATACAGTACACAAGCCAGATATAGCCAGACAATCATATACTTGAAGAGAAAGGTAGGTGCACCTCCCACAGAATACCCATTAAAGTCCATGTAGTTAGCTTCCGAAAGGACCCACCAAAACAGACCCCCTCCCATCTTGAAATACAGACACCCTAAAGAATTAAATTCAGGAAAGGCAGACAGCAACCCACCTGACCCCCCCCAACCAAATAAAGTCTCCCGGGTGTCTCATATAAACCAGTCCCTAATAGATGCCACCCTCCCACACTAAAGTCTGTCCTACAAAAGGTACTAGGCAACGGAACCAACCCCCCATCCCCAAAACCCACAAAGCCAGCAAAAAGTATAAAAAACCCCAAAAAACTATATACAAGGGAGGACCAGAATAGATATGTTGTTCAGGTGTAGTATGCCAGGTCTGGCCCTCCAAGTCCCCTTGCGAACCCCCATATCCCGGTGAACATCGTGAGTAGCCTACCCGGGGCCAAAAGAGCATCCATACCCTGAGACCAGTACCAAAAGTCGACATCCTCACCCGGAAGAGGTTAGCCACCCCCCCAGTCTCAAGCTCGTGATAGGGCATCCAGCGAGCGGCATCCAAAGGCCATAGACCCCCCCCATCGCCACCCACCGACAGCATATACAGGGACCTGAGGAAGAAAAAACAGGAGAGGCAAAATAGAGGGAAAAGGGCAGTACCCAGCCCCCCCCAGGACAAGCGACAGCAGAGGAAAAAAAAAAAAAACCCTCAGTATACATGCCAGCATCAGCCCGGCCATTAACGCCAAGCTGTCGGATCGTCAGAAAACCGTGCCCAAAAAAGAAAGACCAGATCCACTCACCCGTCCTTGGGATCACCAGAAGTAGCATGAGTGTCGGTAAAGCGAACTAAGTTCATATGGTCTGAGTTGGGGCATTGTTTCCAGAGGGACAAGTTAAAGAGACGGACCCGAAGAAGTCCGCTCAGCCGAAGTCCCCAGGAAACACCAGCCCATAGCTTAGTTCCTCCCTACCAGTCGGAAAAATGCCGGAGAAGACCCAGCCACCCCGCCTCTGACAACCCTCCGACCCAGCAGTCAAACGGAGAAGGGGAAACGGACAAGAGAAATCACCCTAGAGAGGGTAAAAAGAAGGGAAGAATGAAGGACACCCAACAGGAGAAAAATTAGCTGGCACTTCCCAGGGGTAGGGAGAGCATGCGGCCTAGTCACCCTCTACAAGCAGGCCTCACCTCGGCCTGCCACCATAGGCAGTGAAGGAAACCACATTAAAAGAGAAAAGAGACCCAGTTTCAAATAGGCAAACAGAAACACCATCAGTCCCAACATAGGTACGCTCATCCTGGCTTCCTGAAAAGATCTGGCAACTTGGTAGCGAGTTCCTTCAAGGCAGGTCAGGCGATGTGTAGTATAGGGCGCCTCCAACAGTAATCTTGAGGGTTGCAGGGTATATCATCCTGAAAGGATTGAGGCAGGGATCAGTTTGGTGACAACCTGATGAAAGGCGAGCCTCTTCTCCCTCGTCTCTTTCGGGAGATCTTGAGTTATACGCAACTTACTCGAGCCCCATAGGATCTCTTTAAGCTCTCTCGCCCTCGTGAATACGTGTTGGCGCTCCAAGTAACTTAAAAATTTAACTATTATGGGCCGAGGAGTAGAACCCAGTGGAGGCCTGGACCGTAGGGACCGGTGAGCACGCTCCAGGTGATACAAGGGGCTGATTGGCGAGGGCCCGACCACCTTAGCCAGAAATTTTTGGAGGAATGCAAGATTATCAGGCCCTTCTTCAAGTTCAGGGAGACCAAAAATTAGGAGATTATTTCTACGGTTGTGTCCTTCGAGATTCTCCACTTTATTTTGAAGTTTTCTGATGTGCTGCTTCAAATCGTCTACCGCGGCCTCCGATCTCTCCTGTCTTTTTTCTACTGAGTAAACCCTGGCCTCAACGTCCTCGACCCTGGTGGAGACTGACGATAGATAGGAGCGCAGCGACTTCATCTCGGCTGCTAGGTCCTTCAAAATGTCCTTAATAGGGCAGAGCTCTTGCAAGAACTTATCCTCCATTAGGGGAAGGACCGCTGATGCTTTATCCTCCGTTCGTTCTGGTTTGCCCGGTCCCTGGTTCCTTTGTTTTTTAGTCGCTTTGTTCGGGAAACGGTAAGGTGTGTTGACTGGGGCCTGCTTCATATCGGCCTCCATCTTCAACAAATTAGCTAATTCCCAACAATAAGAGGAAACAGCAGGTGGTAGTAGTAGATAAAGTCCGGCATTACGAAATTAGCATGTATCGCTTACTTAGGAAGTAAATAGTAAGATGGCGACGAGAGGGGGGAGCTCCAAGCCTGTGCAGCCGTCTAGACAGATGCCATCACGTGATCCCCAGGCCAGCAGTTTCCTTGCCAGTGGGTGTAATGCAATTAGGAAAAGCAAGGGAGAAAGAGGGCAGCCCTGGCAGGCTCCTTTCTTTAACTCAAATGCTGAGGAGATATTTTTATTGGTGAGGATCTTGGCAGTTGGGGCATTGTAAAGAGTGGTTATCCTCATGCAGAAATAGGGACTGAAGCCATATGCTTCTAAAGTCCTATGTAGATAGCCCCATTCCACCTAGTCAAAAGCCTTGGAGAAGCTGATTGCCAAGGCTGCCATAGGGGTGTGGTACTAAAGAGCTTGCCATTTCAGACTAAGCACCATCCTTAAATTGTTTGCCTCACTCCTACCTTTACTGAACCCTGCCTGAGATGAGTTTATCAAGGAAGGCAAGATATCCTCCAGCCTGTTAGCCAGGACTTTCGCCACTATCTTTGTGTCAACTGATGTCAGGGAGATCAAGCAGAAGTTGGAGCAATCAAGTGGGTCCGAGGATTTTTTCGGTAACAGGGTAACTATTGCCTCCATCATAGTCGGGGGGAGTGTTCCCCTGCCGTGGGCTTCCTGTAGTGCCTTCAACAGGGGTGAGGATATCTCATCCCCCAACATCTGGTAAAGCTCAACTGCCATGCCATCCACCCATGGTGCTTTCCCTTTGGATAGCTGAGAAGGAGCTACTTGAAGTTCTATGAGAGACAGGGGTGTGTCCAGTCGCTGAATCTCATCCACGGAAAGATGCAGCAGAGGGGTGGAGCTTAGAAATTCTTCCATTTTCCTAAGCAGGTCCACAGCCCCAGTGGGAGGTTTGGATTAATGTAGGTCCTGAATGAACTGCCTCATTGTTTTGTTTATGCATTCAGGGTCAGTGACCATCATCCCAGCATGGTCCCTAAGAACATGTATCTGAGATGAGACCTGTTATTTCTGCAAGTGTTAGGATAGATGTTTGCCCCCTTATGTCCCCCTTCCCAGAACTTATGTTTTGCTCTGAGGAGCTGCCACTCTGCTTTATGCTGTAAAGAGTGTTGATCTTATATTTCAGCCCCAAGATAGAGGCAAGGAGGGTACTATCAGTGGGATATGAGACCTTAAATCTCTCCTCTAGTCCCACCAGTTCCTGCTGTAGCCTGGTTACCTCTGGCCGCCGTTTCTTATTCTGGGCAGCTGTGTAAGCTATGATACGCCCTACTGCTTTGAAGGCCTCCCAGACTATGCAGGCCCCAACCTTCCCCTCAAAGTTAATCTGGAAGTAAGACTTTGCCTTCTCCTGCATCTACGAGCAGAATTCTTTGTCCCTTAGCACTAAAGGATTACACCTCCACCTGGATGAGGAAGGCTGGCTCCCTTGGGGGAGAAAACAGCAGGAGGTGGGAGCATGGTCCAATATAATTATACTTTCGATAGCAGTGCTGTGAATACCTTGCACAGCCACCCTATTAGCCAGACAAAAGTCAATGCGACTATGTGTGCTGTGCACTGGGGAGATGAAGGTGTAGTCCTTCCCTGAGGGGTTGTCCCTGCACCAAGGGTCTATCAGTCCCCACTCATCCTGCAGCTCCCATAGTGCTGCTTTGGCCTTGGAATATGACTCAGGGGTGGGGTGTGATTTGTCCAGGAATATGTCATCAGCCAGATTGAAGCCCTCACTCATGAGTACTGGAATATCACTTGTGAGCTGTGTCAGAGCCTGGGTAATCTGAGGGAAAAACTCTGCGAGGTCTGAGTTTGGCTCGTATACATTCACCATGACTACCTAGCTCCCTGGGTATGTGAATCGGGCAATCACCCAATGGCCCTGCTTGTCTGCCTTTACGGCTTCTTCCACCCATGGGCATGCTTTATGAACCAGTATAGCTACCACCCTTGACTTGGACAAGGCCGAGCTATTCACTACCTGGCCCACCCATTGTTTTTTAAGCCAAAGTACCATCCTGGAAGTGAGGTGTGTCTTCTGGAGCAGCGCTACCTCCATATGGAGAGATTTTTAGGTGTTGCAACACCTTGGTTCTCTTCTCGGGGTGATTGAGACCTTTGATGTTTCAGGAGACACACCTCCACCCCTGTTGTATGTCGTTGGTCATATCCGCCTAAGTCTTTACACACAATTCCACTCAACTTCGGAGTACCCAACCTTAGTTTGAGCTGAAGCAGCTATACGAAGGAGCAGGTATCCACTGGGGGGAGATGGGTGCTTGCCTGTGAACTGTAGGACATTCTCTGGGTTCAGCTGGGGTAAACTTAGTTAATTAGCTACAGCAAAGAAAGAAAGAAAGAAAGAAAGAACAAAAGGATGCTGTAAGTACGATGGACGCTGATATTTAACAAGCCTAATGATCAGTCACTCAAGCTGTAACTGTAACTTTCCTAGGAAACTAGGTTGGGGTTGTACCCATGCTGCTACTCAAGCAGCCTATATCACCCTACAAAGTAACACCTGTAACCACAAATGCCTCTCCACCCCTGAGTGATTTACCCCGGGGCAGGGGGGGGATGGTCCAACAACCTGTGGTTAATTAGAGCAGGAGCACGATGCACTAGTCTGCCAGCTACTGCCCTGCTAGTAACCTGTAGTACTGTGCACTCTATCTGTGATAACACAGAAGACACCAAAGTTGGGCACAAAGAGAAACTGAAGTAATGACCAACCGGTTTCAGCAGAGCTAGCTTGGCGTCCAATGGGGTGGTTAAATACCTGCAAAAGGTTTGGTACCCACCCTACCCTGGACCATTTTCACCACTAATGGCTGATCCAGGAGGAAATATTTCATAAACCATGAAAGGGGGTACTGGTTTCCCCAACCCTGAACAATACATTAATTATTCACATTTTAGTAGAATGCCACTTAACATATATACATGCAACTTATTTTTGTAGGTAGCTTAATCCCAATGTCACTCAGAATTGTCCCTCCACAAGCCACCCCCAACAACATGGGCTCCTCCTTCGATCCCCTGAAGAAATGGGGGGAGGGGGCGGGCGCAAGCCTATCCACTGGGAGACCACCAGGGAGGGGTCTGTGATGTACTGGGAGAGGTACCAAGGAGAGGTATCATGACTCTGGATGTTGACCTTGGGGCATTTTGAATCCTATGTAAGAGAGATTTTCCCCTCACTACCCCAAGCTTGTGGCATATAGGGGTGTCCGATCTGCAGAGCAGTGTCTTAAAGCGATCTTAATGGGGAGGATTCCTCCTAGCAGTAGTTCTGGCCAGCTGGGGGCTGAGAGAAGGGAAACATGAGTATACTACAAGCCCCAAACGTGGTATGCCCCACTCTGTTCATGCTTACCCCCTTTCCAATGTCAGGTCCCAGCCCTGCCATTTACTGGTGGTCCATACCTAAACCTGGACAGGGGGCAAGTGGCTGGGGACTGAGACACCCAGCAGGCCTCAGATTAATTAAGAAGGAAAATAACTCCTGGGTGGGGAAGGGGATCAACCCCCTATTGTCTTGCTTTTTCCTTGTCCCCTCTGAGGTCCCCCACTCCCACCTTCACTCCCCTCTAATCTGCAGAAAGTTGGGGTAGTTCAGGAATCAATTGTGAAGCCCTGTAGCCTCTTATGCTAAACAGAGGGAGGGGGTCATGACACCCCAACATACATTAGGGAGAGGTGCTCTTAGCTACCTAGCACCTATGAGGAGGTGGTAAACAAGAGCAAACCCACCCCTATTTCCCTTCTGGAGCCGGCTGCCCTCCCCCCACACTTAGGGCTGATTACAACAAGTTAAACTCTCTACTAAACACGATAGGAGGAACAAACAACTAACAAGTAGCATATAACAACACAGAGCAAATAGCACTTAGCCCTTTTGAGCAGTTGCAAGTCCAGCGATCACCATCTTGCAGTAACCACAGTTGATATCAGCCCTCTGCGACTGTTAGAGCAGTTAGAGCAGGGCTCTCTTCATTGCTGGGTGTTCCCGATTTCCCAGCCACCACCTCCGCGAAAGATTGCAATCTCGATCCTACAGGCCCCAGCTACTGTTCCTTGTAGTCGGATGTTTCAGGATCCTCTGTCAGCTCGTCTATGGCATCCACCCAATCTATTGGGGAAACAGTGTCCATTGGAATAGCATGAGGGTCTGCAAGATCTTCTTCCCACCCCACATCACTTGAAGAGTCTTCTCTAGGTAGTTTGGCAGGCAGGGAGGATGGGAACATCTGAGCAGAGACATTCTTGCAAGGGCAACTTCTAGATCTATGCCTGGAGCCCTATTCCAGAGGTGGTCTCCAGCATCTGGTCTTTTCCTTTCTGTTGGCTGCTGTAAGCTAGGTGTTTTGACTGGGCCAGTTTTATGGAGGTTAGAGGCCTGAGGGCCTATTGCATGAAAGCTGGGGAACTTGGTGGGTGGACCTGTGTGCCCTTGATTGTGCTCCCTGTGGAATTAATTTTCTTTGCTGCCATTCCCTCTAGTGGGCACCAGCCCTCCTGGGGTCCAAAGGCTTCTGGGGTATGTAGTTGTTATAGATATTGCAGGCCAATGTTGTCTGAGCCAAATTACAATGTCCTGAGGTGAATCTGCTAACAGTTCCTTGCCGTCTTTGGAGACCTGTAAGGTGGCCAGCCCCCTGAAGTGATATCTAAAACCATTGTCCCTCAGAGTTCTTGTAATCAAAATAAGGGCCTTGCATTTGGTTTTCATCTCCTGTGAAAATGCCCTGTAAAATGGTATGTGGGCTACTCTCCAGATAATGTCCCCTTGTTCCCTGACCACTCTCGACACCTGCTCTTTGACCAAATATTTGAGCAAGTAGGCAATAATGGGGCACGATGGAGAGTCAGGAGCTCCAGACTTGCCCCAGATCCTATGTTCATGCTCCACCTCAACTGGCCCCCTCCATTTTCCCCCCAGCAGCCTGGGTATGAAGTCGTTCAGTAACCGTTCCATGTTGGGACTCTCTAGCCCCTCGGGGACACCAAGGGTTTGAATATTATTGTGGCATGCCTGGTTCTCTTGGTCCTCCACCCTCTCCCAGAGTTTTTGTAACTTAGCCCCATGCTCCTGCAGTCTCTGCAGTAGTCTGTGTTGCTGCCTCTCCAACTCTTCCATTCTTTGTTCAGCCATGTGAAACTGATCCTCTAGCCAATGAACATCTGCTACATTTCTAGTAAGAGCTGTGCTAATACTGTCCACCCACACCAGTAGAGCCTCCAACAGTTTTGTGATATAGGATAGTGAGTCAGTTAGTTGGGTGGGTGCCTCTACGGGTCCTGGAGGCATTTCCTCTGTGTGGGCAGCAGGAGGTAGTTGTTGGGAGGAAGCCATTCTGCCCAGGCTATCACTCGATTTCAAAAGCCCACTTGCAAAGCCAAGGATGAATTCTGATGTGCCTCTGATGCACTGGGAGAGCTTGGATGCTTGCGGCAGCCGGAAACACCCTGCTGATTCAGGTATCACAGACTTTTTTATTTGGTGTAGTCTGGTTTAGTAGTCGGAGCTCCTGGTCTCTATGCAAAGTTCAGGCCCGGTATAACTTTAGGGCGGTGTTCTACATCTAGTATTTTTTTTTATTTATTTAGTTTATTGTTGACCGGGTAAGTGCACTAGACAAATCCTGCCCATTTTCAGGCATGACCCGGGGGAAGGGGAAACAGATGAGTACCAACTGACCTTGAACCAGATTAAGCTGTTGGTGGTATTTTTAGTGAATGAGGGAAATTTTGCCAGGACACAGGGGAAATTCCCCTACTCTTTTTGCAGAGGGCGCTGAAGCGCTGCAGGAGAAGGAGAGTTTGATTGTGTTTCAGTGTGAATTTGGACTTGGAGGAGGAAGGAAGTGGTGTGGAGAAGATGGAAGAGGTGCTAGAAATACAGAACGTTACCGGCATGGAGAGACAAGTTTTGGGGGCAGATATCCAAATTGAGGAGTCCTCTACTTCTTCGATGGATCAATTGAATGAAATGCAAGATTGGGATGAAAAGAATATTCAGCGAGATTTGGATTTAAAGAAAAAACTGCTGTTGGATTGAATTTCGGTGGCGCAATAGGAGTTTATGACAAGTAAGTTAAATTTAGAAGAAAAGAAAAGGAAAAGGTCGTCAGTGAACCCATTACCTGGGAGGAGTAAACAGGTACCACTAGAAGTAGTTTTGGAACAGTCTCTTTCTCCATTGGGATTAAATTCTTCAAGGATACAAAATTGGGTAGCTGACGTCATTCCTGAGACACTAAACTCTGATACTGAATGGACCCCTGGGTCGGCTTTGCAGAAATCCAGGTGGACTCAAAATGGAGACCGATGGATTCCTGACCCAATTATCCATTTACCGGGTTCTCCAAAAAATGGAGTTGTTTCCCCCCAAGAAGCCCACAAAGTATTAGTACAGCCGAGCGTGGTAACGGAGGTGGTAGTTGGGCCTGCTGAGGCTGCAGTAGTGATTGTTATTCCTCAGGATATGGTAAGATGCCAAGCAGTTTCAGTTCCTTCTGGGCCTATCATTGTGGAAGCCCCAGAGTCTGGTCTTTTGATTGAAAAATAAGTTTCTCTTGGTATCTCGAAAGATTTTTCTATAGAGACACAAGGTAGGATTGTTTCAAGGGACTCTGTATCTAAAGGGATGGAGGGAAAAGAGAGGGATCCTACAAATATAGTGCCATTTAAAACATTTGCAGGACTTTTTCGAATACATTTTTTGTTTTGTATAAAATACAAGGGGAATGCACCCATAATCCCTGATAGGATATGGGTAGGGAAGACTTTAATTAAGGATTCATGGGTTTTATACCTTCTGAGGTGGTCGCGTTTATACATGCTCCTGGAGATCGAACTTATGATTTAAGTTTTTGTACTATGCAATCATTGGATAAGTTTTGGAAATTGTATTATACACTTAAAGATTTTGGAAATTGGATTGATTTCTTGGCTATTCCGGTCACGAAGCCAACCATTAAGACTGTTACAATACTATTTAGAAATGAGGGAGTTTGTATTAATGACATCATGTGCTTAGCTAGAAGGAAGTTACATTTAAAGACTGCCTTAGAAAGATTCTGCTAATAGCTTGGCAGTAGACACCAGGAGAAAGGACTGCTGTGTGACTGAACTTCTCTACTGAGACTATATTGCCCTCCTTCCCTCCCCTCCACCCTCCCATCCAAAGCTAGTTCTATTTTTATAGGCACAGGATTTGACTGACAACAGGAACTTCCTGTTTGGGAGCAGGAAGTGAGTGATCACAGAACCACCAAAGACCCACCATCCTAGAAGGGCAAAAGTAGCTCTCCGGCCCCTTCTAGCTGCTGGAGGTCTGCCTCTGAGCAAGTAAGTGGTCTACTGAGAAATATAGGATATTCTTGTCTCAGAACAGGACAATCAGAAGCTTAAAGGGCACACAAGCAGAAAGTAAGGCGAGAGAGAGAGAGAGAGATAAAGAAACAGAGGAAAGAGTAAGGATTGCAAACAGTTAAGGGGCCAGAAATAAGACATGATTGGAGTGGTGCAGTGCAGTGGCTGTGGAGCAGCAGTCTTCCAGGAGACATTCTGGAGGATGGCGGTGTTGTCCCATCTGCAGGCACCTCTCTGGGCTGAGGGAAGAGGTTGCTCATCTCCAGGCTGAGTTGGCCAGGATTTGTGGGACCTCCTCTTCCATCCAGGGACCACCAGTGTCACTGCTGTTGCCTCAGAGGTTGCCAAGAAAGAGGAGCGGTTGGACCACAGTGGGCTCAGGGAGGGTGAGGGTGGTGGAAGAGAAGCTTATCCCTCCAGTTGTACCTCTCCACAATTCCTATGCCATTCTGGCAAAGTGTGGTTCCCCTATGGAGGCACCCGCAGTGGAGACCAAGGAGGATGCTGGGAACCTCCACAAAGGAGACCCACAGGAGGGTGGCAGGGAACCCTGCAGGGGAAGGAAACAACTCCTGGTGGGGGACTCCATTGTTAGGAAGGTAGAACTGGGGGAGGAAGGGGAGAGGGAGGTAAGGTGCCTGCCTGGAGCCATGGCTTGGAGGGACAGGGAGTGATTCCTCAGGATTGCCAGAGCAGCTGCACAGGGGAGGGAGCTGGATGTCATTGTCCACCTAGGGACAAATGACCTGGCTAAGAAAGGGATTAGAGAAGTGCAGGAAAAGTTTGTGGAATTGGGGAGGGGCCTTAGTCAAGTACCACGCACGGTAACCTTCTCGGAGGTGCTGCCCATCTATGGCATAGGAGAGGCTAAGGTGTTCTGCACCATGGGATTCAATCAGTGATTGAAAAACTGATGTGGAGCTCAGGGATTTGGCTTCATTGGGGACTGGGGGTCCACCTGGAGTGATGCAAGCCTATACTGGCATGATGGGCTGCATCTGTCCGGGAGGGGAACCAGGAACCTAGGTGATAGGTTTAAATGCTTCATTGGCAAGCTTTTAAACTAGCCAAGTGGGAGACACTGGAAAAGAGCAGGGAAATCCTAGCCCCCCCCCAAATAATCACGGTTGTAAGTGCGGCAAACAAAAACATAGAGGTGTCGATAGAGAGAAGGGCAGGGGTAAATGGAAAAAGTGACTAAGGCAAGAAGGACAGAGATGAGGCAAAAGGGAGTAAGGACATCAGGAAATGGAGGGTAATGAGTACCAATGCCTGTAGTCTGGGCAACAAGCTCCCTGAGCTGGTGGCCTTGATGGAAGAGGGATGCCTGGATATCGTAGCAGTCACAGAAACATGGTACACAGAGAACCATGACTGGGATGTTAACATACCAGGGTACATAACCTCACAGAGAGACAGGAGGGAGAAGAGGGGAGGAAGCTCTCATGGAAAGGAAGAGATAAAAGCAACTGAACAAAAAGAGTAAACAGGGAGGAGAGGAGGCACTGTGGGTCACCTTGGAGACTGGAAAAGGCACCACAATCTGCACAGGGGTTGTATACAGACCCCCATGTCAGGGAGGGAATGGACAAGGATATGATAGAAGGCATTCTTAGAATGGCAGAGAAAGGGGAGAAACTGTTGATGGGAGACCTGAATATGCCAGATGTTAACTGGAGCACATTTGCTGCAGCCACATCCAAGAGCAGGGCCATTCTTGATGCCCTACAGGTGGCAGGCCTTAGACAGCTAGTTTCAAAACCCACTCGTGAGGGAGCAATCTTAGACCTCATACTCTCAAACGGGGGCAGTGAGAGGATCTCAGATCTAGAAGTGGGTTGCCTTCTGGGGATAAGTGACCATCAAACAGTGTGGTTCACGTTAAACTCAGCTACAGAGTCAAGCCATACAAAAGTGAGGGTACTGGACATTAGGAGGGCTGACTTTGGCAAGATGGGAGAGTGCCTCAGAAAAGCACTAGCAAACAGGCTAGAAGGAGGTGTGGAGCAACAATGGGGAATCATCAAAACTGCCATCACAGAGGCAACAAGCCTTTGTGTGAAGCAAATAAACAAATCAAAATGAAAGAAAAAGCCACTATGGTTCTCAAAAGAGATGGCTGTGAAAGTCAGGAAGAAAAAGATAGCATTCCAGAAGTATAAGGAAACACAGAAGAAGCAGGACAGAGAGCTGTACCAGTTAAGGCAGAAGGAAGCAGGGAGGGAAGTCAGAATAGCAAAGGCCCAAACTGAGAAAAAGATAGCCAACTCAGTTAAGAAGGGGGATAAAACCTTTTATAGGTACATCAGCGAGCGTAGAAAGACAAAGGGAGGGATGGTGAGGCTGAATAGAAGAAACGGTGGGTGGGCAGAGGGGGACAGTGAAAAAGCAGGGATACTGAACGAATATTTCTGCTCAGTATTCACAAAAGAGGAGAGGGAAGTGCCTAATCCAATTAACAGAAGCACTCTTGATAGGGGGGTCGATCCCAGTCCTTTCACAGAAGAAAGGGTTCTGCAAGAACTCCTAAAACTGAAGGTGAACAAAGCAATGGGTCCTGATGGAATTCACCCCAGAATTCTAAAAGAATTAAGGGAGGAACTAGTGAAACCACTGGCTACTCTTTTATAAATCATGGAGGATGGTGTGGTACCCAAGGACTGGAGGAAGGCGGATGTGATTCCCCTTCACAAAAGTGGGACCAAGACAAAGGCAGGAAACTACAGACCTGTCAGTCTGACCTCTGTGGTAGTGAAAGTGATGGAGTCACTTCTGAAGGAAAGAATAGTTGAATACCTAGAGGCCAGTGGAGCACAGGACCCAAGGCAGCATGGGTTCACAGTGGGAAGGTCATGTCAGACGAATCTAATAGATTTCTTTGACTGGATGACCAAACTAGTA
Source organism: Neoceratodus forsteri (assembly GCA_016271365.2). Lineage (NCBI taxonomy): Eukaryota > Metazoa > Chordata > Ceratodontiformes > Ceratodontidae > Neoceratodus > Neoceratodus forsteri. The sequence goes on along the minus strand of CM028137.1, from coordinate 850,041,734 downwards.
GACCAGGGAGGGGCTGTGGACATGGTCTACCTAGAGTTTAGCAAGGCATTTGACACAGTCCCACACAAAAGATTAATAGTCAAATTAACCAGCCTGGGAGTGGGTCCCAGGGTGGTAGCCTGGGTAAAACATTGGCTGCACAACAGGACACAGAAGGTAATTGTAAATGGAGTCCACTATGAAGAAAGAGGGGTTACTAGTGGGGTACAGCAGTGTTCAGTATTGGGTCCAGTCCTTTTAATGTCTTCATCAGTGACATTGCAGAGGGACTGGAAGGAAAAGTATGCCTTTTGCAGATGACACAAAGATCTGCAACAGGGTTGATACACAAGGAGGAGTGGAAAGGATGAAAGGGACTTGGCAAGGTTGGAGGAATGGTCAGAAGTATGGCAGCTAGGATTCAATGCAAAGAAGTGCAAAATAATGCAACTGGGAAACAAGAACCCAGGGGAAGAATACACAATGGGTGGGGAGGTAGTAACATTCAACAAAAAAGGAAAGGGACCTGGGGGTAATCATATCAGATGACCTTAAAGTTAGCAAGCAATGTGAGAAGGCAGTAGGGAGGGCTGGGGGTATACTGGGATGTATAGGAGAGGCATCAGCAGCAGAAACAGGAAGTTGTTATCCCTCTGTACAGACAGTTGGTGAGACCCCATCTGAGTACTGTGTCTAGTTTTGGAGACCCCATCTCCAGAAAGACATAGACAGGATAGAGGCAGTCCAGAGGAGGGCAACTAAAATGGTGCAGGGTCTAAGAGAAGCTACATGAGGAGACACTAAAGGAGCTTAATATGTATACCCTTGAGGAAAGAAGGAGAGGGGGACATGATAGAAACTTTTAAGTACCTCAATGGAATCAACAAAGTCCAAGAGGGTAGCATCTTTCAGAAAAGAGACTTGCAAGAACAAGGGACACAATTTAAAGATGGAAGGAGGGCGGTTCAGGGCAATGTGAGGAAGTATTATTTCACAGAGAGGGTAGTGGATGCATGGAACAGCCTTCCTGAGGAGGTTGTGGGGTCTAAAACTGTGGGAGAATTCAAGAATGCATGGGACAGACATAAGGCAATTCTTGTGGGGGGTAGGAAGAAATAGGCTGTTGGTTAACTAGAATCTGTGGCCTATCCTGTAGGTAGGGAAATGGGCAGACTAGATGGGCCAAGCGGTCCTTATCTGCCATCAAAGTCTATGTTTCTATGTTCTGGTTGGAAAAAAAATCTACTTTTATGGAACATCCAAAACCCATTATAGATGAGAATGGATTTTGGAATGGTGGCTGGTTGCTTCGGGTCCAGTTGAATCAAACTGAGGCTGGAATTTCCCACCTACCCAGTTTCTTTTTTTGGGCTGAGATCGGGGAGTCCTGTTTTATGCAGGATAGCTCAAAAGTTGTTACAGATGTGGAGCTTTGGATCATTTAAACATAGATTGTGAGCAGATTCGATGTTTTCACTGTGGAATGTTGGGTCATATTGCTCCCCATTGTAATTCCCGCCCTTTTTGTAATTTATGTGGGGAAGAAGAACACTCATTCCAGGACTGCCTTTCGGCAGCTCATAATACAGAGGGGGAGTCAGATCATGACTATTTTTAAAAAAAAGTCAAACAACGTTTTGGGCAAACTGCTGAGCAGTATCAAGAAGGTACTTTTCCCACCCATGGCCGAAGGCCAGGGTCGGGGGCCAGGGGTAGAAATCAACCAACTTCCACAAGGGCTACTTAGCTAAATAACACAGTGGTACCTCCACCAAAGCGTTTCATAAGGCAACCACAGCTACAGCCCAGTCAAGATGAAAGTGTGACCCTTTATGTTACTCCACAAAGTTCTCCTGTGAGAACTGTGACACTAGACTCCTTTCTTTTAAGTCAACAACCTAACAAATCAGTTTCACCCATTCCAGAAACCTCTGTGATAGCAGACACTGATAATACAGGCTCTCCCTCCTTAACCTTGAGGGATGAGTTGGAAATGCCTGAAATGGAGGATGGGTTTATGCTCCCTTTAAAAACCCAGTCTCAGAGACAGAAAAAGGGAGAAATTTCTCTGTCACCATTACCCTTAGCAAATAGATTTTCAGTTTTCACCTCATGGGGTGAACAGACAGATTCAGTATTACCTATGGAGGGAACGGATCCAGATCCTTTCCCCCCTCTGGAACCCAGATCTTCAATGGTAAAAAATTTAAGTCAATCTAAAATTCCACAAAAGCGGGTGACTAGATCTAGTGGTAAATTGGCTGCTTTTCCTCCCTGATCCACTCTGTTTGAGGATTGCAAGTCTAAATGTGAATAGTGTTTTATCACTGAGAAAACATTATGTTACTTTTGGGATACTTCAACAGTTACCATACGATGTATTTTTTTTTACAAGATTCTAGGTTACAAACTCTTAGTGATATAAATCAGATTACTAAAGAATGGAAAGGGGGTTCATCCTTTTAGTCATTGGGATTGGATACTCGTAGTGAGGTGGGATATTGTTTCACCTCACCTGGAATTCGATGCTATCATATGGTAGATATTGAACCAGGACAAGCTTTTTTGCTAGATGTAGAAATTAAAGCTGCTCATTGTAGATTGATTAATATTTATGGTCATCAGTCGAAAACTGTTAGAATTGAATTACTAAAAAAAAAATACAACCATATCTGCATACTAGCAGAACTGTTTTTTTTGCTGGGGATTTCAGTATTAATTTATCAAAAGATGGCCCATTAGACAAAGTTTATTGTGATAGAGCTTTTTTACATACCGTGGTAAATCATGCGGGTTTAAAAATGGTTTATGAAGGAAACACCTACTTATTATAGAGGATGACTCTTTTCATGTACAGATATGATTTTCATTAAGCACTCCCTACCGTATGGTAAAATGTTTCTAGTATCAATTGATTCTTCTGACCATGTTTTAGTGGGGGTTCATATTGAATCTCCTCCTCGGAGAATGGCAGGCCCAGGATATTGGCGGTTGAATTCTCTTCTTTAAAGGATCCTTTGGTAGTATCAAATTTGTCTGAGATAATTCAGGATAAACTTTCTATCCAGTTCTTGTATGAAGATATAGGAGAATGGTGAGAAGATTTAAAAGGTTGTTTAAAAAGTTATTTTAAGGAAGCAGGGAGGGGTAAACAGATTTCAAAATATTTGAAATATTTAAATTTAAGAGAACAATTAGGTGAATTATTAACAAAACACCATTTGGGACAAGAAAATGTTTCATAGAGATTCAAAAAGTAAAGACTAGTCTGGAATTTTATCAGTATGATAGAATGTTGTCATTGAATCAGGTAAAAATTTTTGGAACTCAAGGGAAGTTGGAACAAGGGAATCCTTTCCTTGATTGTCATATGAGAAGAGAGAAAAGATTGCTAAATGGTTTAAACACATCTAACAGAATGTATGTTACTAATAATGCTGGTATTATGTTAATTTTAGAGGAATATGTACAATCTGTGTTTGGGACTTCAGTTCCAGATGTAGGTTTTCATGATCAGGTATTGAAATCAGCATCTTTACCACAGTTATCCCCAGAATTACAGTCTTCTCTGCTTTTGCCATTTTCCTATTTAGAAATGGATAAAGTTATTAAGTCTTTGAAAGGGAATACAGCACTAGGATCGGATGGATTGACTGGAGAACTTTATAAAGTTGTTTGGAATCTTATTCCACAGGAATTTTTAGTGGTTTTTAATTTTTTCTTGCAAGATTTTTTTTTACCTTCTTCAATGTATGAAGGACTTATGATTTTTTTGTATAAAGCTGGAGTACGAGATGAAATCCAAAATTGGCAACCAATTACATTATTAAATGTTGATTTTAAGATATTTGCTAAACTATTAGGTAATAGATTGGCATCAGTAATGGCAAAACTAATTATTTCTGTACAATTTTGTTCAGTTCCTGGTCAAAGACTGATAGAAGCCTTATTATTGTTAAGAGAAATAATGGAAAGTAAAAATTCCCCAACAGGGTCAGTGGGTGCAGGTTACATAGTATCTTTAGATCAGGCAAAAGCTTTTGATGAGGTCTCTCATTCTTTTCTTTGGGATTGTTTAGCTGCATATGGTTTTCCGGATTTGTTTATACAGGGAATTAAATTATGTTATGCCTTGGCATATGTAAAACTGTATGACAACAGTTGGATAGGACAGAAAATTGTCTTTCAGAAGGGGGTTTGACAAGGTTGTCTGCTACGCCCACTTTTATACGTATTTATGATAGAGCCATTGCTTCAGCTAATTCACAATTCTCCTAAAATATATGGTTTAGGTGTGGGTACAGTATTAGAGTATAAAGTGTTAGCCTATGCTGATGATATTTGTTTATTGGTAAATGATAGCTCTGTTCAGTTGGCTTGTGACTTGTCACAGGAGAGTGGTAAGATTACAGGGGCTCGTTTAAATGTAGCCAAGTCATGTTGTCTGGATGTGTCAGACTTTAGAGACTCAGATAGTTCAGTATGTGATATTCCGATTTCTAGGAAACCTTGTCGTATTTTAGGAATATATTTTGGTGGAGAGGACATGGCACATATAAATTGGGAGAGAGTTTTGGAAATAGGTCATGCTAAAGTCAAATTATGGAATAGGTGGAAATGATCAAAAAAGAGAGAGCTATTTTTATTAAAAACTTTTTTGATACCTGGATTTTTATTTATTAGTTCTGTTTTTTTTTCTGCCATCTTCTTTAGAAACGTCTTTGTTGAGCTGTTTTCTTATGTATGGGGAAGTAGGTTGAATCTGGTGAAGCGGAATATTCTATATAAACCAATTAAATTTGGGGGTTTGAATATGGTACATCCTGGGGTGTATTTCTTTATGATTTTTCTTTATGATAATATTATTCCTTTAGTAAAGGGGACGGTTCAATTATGGAGTAAATGGGGGAAAGAAGCATTAGATGGGGTACTAAATGAGTGGTCGACAAAAACATTCTTGCATAAAAATAAACAGAGTCCTCGCCTACCAAAGAGGTGGGATGGAGTAATCGACGTTATAAAGAAATGGGGAGTACAGATAGATGATACTCTTCATTTCTCCCAGAAATTATTGTATGAGCATATTATTATGGAATGTTTTGATGAGCCAGTGTTTACAGGTTTAACTCAGTTAGAGCAAAAACAACTCTCGGAATATATTATGGATAAAAGACTTCCAGTCCATATGTGGAATACAGTATGGTTGGGTCTACCTGGTCAAATTAATGTAAAGGGTAACCATAAGCACAAGGCTTTAACGGAACATTGTTGTACTAGGGGGACGTGTATTTTAAAAATAGAAACAATGGATCATTTATATTTTAATTGTCCATATGCAATACAATTTTGGGACATTGTTAAAAATAGATGGAAGTGGGCAGGTCCAGTTCCCTCAGACCCAAATTTATTATATTTTGGAATAATTCCTACTTTATCCTTTTCAGTACATCAAGGAACATTTCGTATTATTTATGCTCATTTTCTTTATTGGATATGGATAGGTCATTGTAGATTGGCTTTGCAACAACAGTTTATTTCAGCTTTAGAACTTTTTTTTTATTATTAGTGCTGATTTGAATAAATGGAAATTGGAAAAAAGAGATAAGTATTATTTGGTTCAGTGGAAAATATTGGGGAACAACCTTGAATTTATTGGAAATCTAGGAATGTAAAACAACTGGAAATTATCCAGGTTACTAGAAGGGTTTAAAAAAAAATAAAAAAAATTTGGTGGTAGGTGAGGGGTTTCTAATGCGGGATGTGTTATGTTTTCGTAATTATGATTTTCCCATTTTTCAATATATATCTTTTATATTAAGTATGATGTAATACTTTATTGTATTTTTGTTTTTGTTTATACAAAGTAATACTGATTTGTTTATCTGTTCTTTTATAATATTTTCCCCAACTCTTATAGTGGGGATGGGGAGGGTTGGGGGTATATTCTTTTCTCTTATGTTTAGGATATTTTGTATGAATTAATACTTTTTTTTTATTCTTTTCTCATTATGATTATGTATGAGATAATATTGATTTGTATAATTTTGTTACGATTTGTTGCAGATTCCAATAAAAAATTCCCCTACTCTTTCTGATAAGCGCTATGGGATCTTTAACATCCACCTGAAATACCACCAATCCATGCAGATGGGACCTCAGTTTAACGTCTCATCTGAAAGATGGCACCTCAGAAGTGCAGCACCCCTCTCATGCTGCACTACATGTCAGTACTGGGATATTAACCCAAGTGCCAGATGTGGGAACTGAACCCACAGCCCTCTGATCTCCTGGCCTCAGAGGCGAGTGTGCTACCTACTGAGCCACTGACACTGATAGCAGTATCTCAAGCCTGATTTGGTGTTCACTTCTCCCTCACTACTGCACTCTCCCAGTGGCTCAAAACTTCATTCCAGTGGCATTTGGTGATCGAAGGATGTGTTCACCTGCACTCCATGCAGAAAGGAGTAATTTTGCTCCAGATCACAGCATTTTTAAAGCCATTAGGTCCTGGGAAGGATGAAACAAAAAATCTAAGCTGCCATCTTTTCAGTGGTGAAGCCATGCCCCCTAGCCAGTAGAATTCTACAAAGGTTTAAATTCCTGCATTCCATGATAAACCAAAATTCCATCTATTCAACATATGGATAGACCTATGCTTGACAGCCAGAGAAGGGTTACTTTTTACTAGCTACATTTAGCTAAAGAAAATATTTGTTTTTAATTAAAAAAAAATAGGAAATTATTTTTTTCTCTCTGTTTACTCATTTTATAAGCACAATAAGATACTTTAGTTGCATGCATTATGCTGAGCTCACTGAACTTTCATGAGCTGACGGCACTTGGTGAGGGGTGTTGTACTACACCTCTAGGCAAGGCAAAGCAAGGCAAGGCAAATTTTATTTATATGGCGCCCTTTCCAATGGCTCAGAGTGCCTCACAATTCATAAAACAGGTCACACATTTAAAAATACATCGAATAAATACAGCAAACTATCAAGCAATCAATAAAAATATTCAAGTCAGAAGTTAGTTAATAATCAGGGTAGGCCTGTGTGAATAAATATGTTTTTAGCCTGTGTTTAATGGTATCCACAGTAGGGGCAGAGTGAACTACTTCCAGGAGGGAGTTCCACAATAACAAGGCCACAACTCCAAATGCCTTATCCCCAGATTGTTTTAAATGAGAATGGGGTACTGTAAGCAGACCCGCATCTGTGGCAGGAGGGATCGAGAGGGACGGAGTATAAGACTCCAGGAGATCTTTCAGGTAGCTTGGGCCCAGTCTACGTAGGACCTTGAATGTTATCAAACACGTCTTGAAGATGGTATGCCAACAAACTGGCAGCCAGTGAAGAGCCAGAAGCACAGGCATGATATGGGCACTATGAGGATTTGCCGACACAAGCCGAACCATGGCATTCTGGACCAGTTGACATCAGTGTACCAAGCTTCCAGACAGCCCTAGGTAAAGAGCACTGCAGTAATCCAAACAGGAAGTGACAAAGGCATGAATAACTGTCTCAAGGTTGGCTGGCTCCAAATACAGTTTGATTCAGGCGATGTTACAAAGATGGTAAAAAACATTCCTGACTACCGCCGTCACCTTTTTTCAAATGTCAACCTGCAGCCAAGAATGACACCCAAATCCTTCACCGCATCCAAAGCTCAAAGACAGTGACCATTCAATGATGGAAAAGAAAGATCACCACTTATCATTGCCAACCCAATTCATCCTGGGTCGATGACCATCATCTCCGTCTTCCCTGAGTTGTGATATAACCAGCTGGAGGCCATCCAGTCATTGATTTCTTGAACACAATATCCAAGCTCTGACACCTCATTTATCTGGTCTGAGGTGCAAGGCAGATAGAGCTGAGTATTATCTGCATATCAACCCCATGCCATCTAATTATCTCAACCAAGGACAACAAGTACATGGCGAATAACATGGGTGCCAAAACTGATCCCTGATAAACCCCGCAGGTGACCACCATGGATTCAGAGATGGAATTGCCCTAGGTCACCTGTTGAGATTTCCTTGTAATGCATGAACATACACACAAACATGCGAATGTGCCAGCAGAAACAGACCACCTGGTCCATCTAAGTTTGCTCGAGTGTGCAGCCAACTCCCCTAGTTTGCAGCTGCCCCATGCCCCCTCGCCTTTGTCATCCCACTGCCACCCCCCAACCTCACTCTCTCATGTTCCCTGTCCCATGCCTTTTTAAAGCTGTTCACAGATTTACATGATACCACCTATTCTGGTAGTGCATTCCATTTTGCTACCACCCTCTCTGTGAAATAGTGACTCCTCATTTCCCTCCTAAATCTTCCCCCCTCTATTCTTAGCCCATGCTCCCTGGTGTCCCTCCCCCTTCTTAGCTTAAAGACCCATCTACCCCATCCTTATTGATCCCACTCAGATACTTGAATGTCTCTATAATGTTCCCCCGTCCCTTTTATCCTCCAGGTTGTACATATTCAGGTCTCCCAGCCTGCTCTCATAGTCTCTCTCTTCCATTCCACATATCATCTTTGTTGCCCTCCCCTGTACCCCCTCCAGAAGCCTGATATCATACTTTAGGTATGGCCTCCAAAATTGCACACAATACTCTAAGTGCGGCCTTACCAGCGACCTGTAGAGGGGCACGATCACCTCTCTTCACCTAGATGAAAACCCCCTCGCTATGCACCCCAGCATTATGTTCACTTTTGCAGCTGCTCTCCTGTACTGGGCAGTGTTGTTCATGGTCCCTGTTATCATTACCCCTAGGTCCTTCTCCTCCTCATTGATCCCCAGCTTAACCCCCCATCAGTATTCTCTCCTTGGGTTCTTTGCCCCAAAGTGCATAACCTTATACTTCTTTACATTGAACCCCAGCTGTCACCTCTCTGACCACTCCTCTAGCTTGCTTAGTTCCCCCTGCAGCTGCTTCCATCCCTCCCCTCCATCCACCCCTGCTCTGATTTTGGTGTCATCAGCGAACAGACTTACCTTGCTCACCACCCCATGTGCAATGTCTGATATGAAGAGCCCAAATAATACTGCCCCAGCACAGAGCCCTGTGGCACCCCACTCGTCACCAGCCTTGGAGTTGAGAGCTCCCCTCTCACCACCATCTCTCACTCTCAAGCCAGCACAAAACAGTACCAGTGAGTCCCACAGAGTTCCTCAGCTGATCAAGCAAAACACCACGAGCCACAGTGTCAAATGCCAATTGAGAGAGCCAAAAGGACCAAGATGGAGCAAAGTTCCTGATCTCTTGCTTTGAGGAGATGATGCGCCACTCTAACCAGTGCAATTTTGGTACTATGACAAGGCCTAAATCCAAACTGGAAAGACTCATAGATGTTAAATAACTCCAGACGAGCCTCTAGCTGCCTCACCACAACCTTCTCAATGATCTTTCCTAAAAAGAGAGAATTTGAGACAGGCCTGTAATTTGCCAGGACCTCAGGGTCCCTTAAGGGTCATAGGAAATCCCCTTCCCTCAATGAACACCCAATGATCCTCACATATACTGGTCCTAGAAAACCAAGGCTACCAACAAGGAGCCAGGTTGGTCCAGGATCAAGTGAACAGCACGTAGAACACAAACCAGAGATCATCTGAACCACATCTTCTTCCACAACTGGAACAAACTCAGCCCAGGTTGGCAGATTGTCATTACCCATCCTTTCTTGGATACCACTGGCCCATAACAAGTCACTTGAGGTGATCTTCCTCTGAATTGAGGATACCTTAGAAAGAAATTACAAAACTACATGCACATTTCTGCTGAAAAAGCTTTAACAGACTGCAGACAGACTGGATTAATCATTATGTCTGCGGTACAAAAAAGCTGAGCTGGCCTGTTCTTGCTGCAGCTATCACCCTTGACATGAACTCTGTCTTTTTCAAGGTGATTGCTCTCTGATTGTCACCGTAGTGACTCTTCAGAGCCAATTTGTCCTCAATGCAGTGAGATCTCCTCCAAGAACACTCCAACCTCCATTGCTTAGTCTTCAGCTGTCTCAGTTCCTCACAGTAGTATGGGGAACTGCAATGGGAGGTCAAGGGATGGATGCGGACAGGTGCCAGGGAGTCCAAGGCAGCAGTGAGAGCCATTTTATAGCCCTCCATGGCCTTCTCTGCTCCCTGGGCACAAGCTGTCTCTATGCCTGAGATGTTCAACACCACCTGGAGTGTGCAAAACCCCAAATTTCATAACGGGTGGTACTGAACCATCTCCATGGGGGATGGAGTATTAACACGGGGAGCCCTGCAATGAAACGACATGTCATGATGATCCAACCAAAAAAAAAGGGTCAACCTTGCCTGCCCTAATGTCCTGCCCCAATGTGGACAGGTGTGCAATTAGATCTGCATAGTGCTCACCCCCGGTGTGTCTTACTGGTTATGTGTTCAACTTCCCCATATCATAAGAAATACAAACACTGAAGAGTTGGTTTCAAGTCTGGCCTGCTGACATAGTGGTAGGGCTACCGACTGCAATGCCAGTGACCCAGGTTCAGGAACAAGCCAGGGTAATCAAGGGCCAGTGGGGGGGAGGACTGAGCATCCCAGAGGATGTTCTCCTTTTCCGTTGAGGGTGGATAGTGCAGTTAGAAGGCTGGCAGGCAAGACATGGCTGATGCTGGTATATGGCAATACATAATATTTGCCTGCCCCTGACAATTAAGGAGCCTGGTATATACGGGCCCAGCTTCACCACTATGGCACCTCTTGATGAGACTCAGAAGACTCTGGGGTGAATCTCCATTACCCTGCCTAGCGGAAAAACAAAGGTAGGTCGGATGGGGGGTGACATGTTCCTAGGGAGCATCTGAAGGAGGTGGATGCTGGAAAGACAGGAAGGGGGAATAAACAGAAAATATAAAAACAGAGTTGTTAGCTAAGAAAACTAACAAGGCTGCTGCTGTGAGTGGACCAATGTATATGCATCATGGGAGGTAGGACAGAAGTACACAAGTGGGGGAAAAAACATGTCCCTGCTGCTCAGCGATTACCAGCCCACCCCTCCCATGTTCACAGCCTCGGTCACACCTGTCTCTCTCCTGGTCACACCTGTCTCTCTCCCCCCGGCTCCTGGGGCATTATGGATGAATCTTCCTTGGCTAGATCTGAGGCTTCTCTGGGGCTCACTGTGATGGGGTAAGTTTGTGGGGTCTCTTCCAGGAACAGTCAAGGTCTGATTTGGTAGGTGGTAGGATGTGCTCATAGTCGAGCAGGCAGCAGTAGAGGCAGGAGTGACCAGATAGGAGGTAAGAAACTGTGGGCCAGATATTCAAAACTTTGCCCAGGGGCAAAATTAGCACTGCCCAGCGGGCAAACCGAGCCCGGAGCACAAAGCAAGCCATATTCAAACGGAATAGCCCAGGGCAAACAGCTTCTGAATATAGCATGGTAATGAGGCCATGCAAACTGGGCTGGGAGTGCAGGGCAAACATTGCCCTGGAATAAGACAGCACTGAATAAAGCAACCAGGAAGTGCAACCCACAACAACAACACAGTACACAGCAACGTGAGGGCAGGTACAGACGAACTACGTGGCCAATGTGTGTGCCAGCAAATGCATGGACTCAGTACAGTTGCAGGAAGCAGCAGATGAGAAAGAACAGTGATCAAAACATTACAATATTCCCCGTACCATTAGCGCCGCGCTAACACATTAGCGCGGAGCTAAGCAGTTAGCCTGGAGCAAACACGCTTGCCCGGAGCTAAAATGTGCCATATTCAAAAGTGCCATGCAAATGAGCCTACTTAGGTAGTCTCTGGGCAAACAACCGGATTAGCATCTCATTATACCCTGATTTGCACACAGTTTGCCTAGCGTTACTGCAGGGTCCCATAGAGCCACCTGTAGGTCAGTCTGGAAGTACAGGGCAGACAAGGTCCAACCGCAGCTCCATCTGTAGGTCAGTCTGGCAGTGCACGATGATAGCTACAGGCTACAGGTAAACAGTACAGCATAGCATAGCATAATGTACCCCAGGGGACAGGACAGCATAGGCACAGGTGGTGGTGGTGCTGCATGCAACTGTCACACTGTGGCATGCTACAGTGCACAGCAGACACTACAGTAGCAAGGGAGACAGTAGTGTGAGGGACGAGCACTGCCTATGGTGTGTAGGGCAAGTGATGCTGATTGCACTGTACACAGTGACAGGCCCAACCTGCAGGTGTTTACTGACAGTCGACATTACTGTTACACTGTTGTGTGACCCACAGATGCTGTACCTGTGGCATGTGATGCTCACAGTGACATGTACATATCTGGCTTTGTGTGTTGTGGCAGTTGTACAGCTGTGTGGTATGTGGCTGGGGGGGGGCATATAGTATCCGAAAGGCACACTAGTGTTGGGGGTATTCCTAATACTGGCCCATGTGCACTGCATGCTGAGTCCCAGCCTTGTGGCCACATCTGGTCTCAGGCACAGCCTGGCCACCCATACACACTCCCTCAACATCCTCCATGCCCACAGTGCTGCACGTGTGTGCTGGCATCTGTTTTTGTCCACAGATATGTGTGGTCAGCAGGTGTGTGCTGTATGGCTACACTGCCATGCTGTCCACTGGCGGCAGGGTCACCACTTACTGCCTGGCATGGCTGGGACTGGTGGCAGATGATGGCATCATTGTGATGCCATTGGTTAACAGCAAGCTTCCACTATGTTTGGCTTTATCTATGTGTTATATTTATGTATTAGGGTCGCGCAAGACCTAAGCTAAACCCCAACAGATCCCGCACAGCCATTTATATTGCGCAAAAGCTGATTGCCAGGAATAAGACCAGCTTTTTCTGGGCGGTAATCTACACGCGCTAACTGTCGCGCTAGGGTCGCTACAACCACCTAGCTGCCGCGCTAGCCACTGAATATAGTGCATTGCGCCTTTGTATTCATGTCAGTTTGCCCTGCATACATTATACTTTGCCTGGCGCTAATGCAGTTTGCCCGCGTTATTTGGCCTTTTGAATATGGCAGACCCGCGCTAATCCCGCGCTACACCTGCGCAACTGATTTTTGCCCAGCGCAAAGTTTTGAATATCTGGCCCTGTGTCTCTGACACATGTGAAAAAGTGCAAATTAAGCAAATAAAATCTGACTCTAGCCAGCTGACCTCACAACTGCTGTATTTATGACATCACATTCTGCCATCCTGGTAAGCACTATCATGCCACTAAGAAAGATACAATAAGGTAAGGGTGTGTTAATAATTTTTTCCTGAATGGCTGAATATTTGTTATTCTGCAGCCAAATATTCAGGACAAGGTATTCATTAATCAGTATTCTGGTGCCTAATGAAAAAAAACAAAAAAGAAAAAGAAACAGCCCAGCATCCACCTTTCGCAGCCCAGATCCTGTTTTTTTTTTGTCTCAGAGGTGGTGCAGTCTCCTTCTCACGTTGAAAACAGGGTGAGTGAGAAAGCAGCCACTGCTTCCTTGAATCAAGGAGGTTATTTTCTAGACTACACTGAACTGAATTATTACTTTTTGGACCTGTTGAAGTAACTAGTATAGATTCTGTTTTTGGGGTGGATTTTTCTTAGTTTTAACTTTAATTTGCCAGGGAGGAACTGTAGCTGGGAGATATTTGCAGTCAGTTGTGACTAGACCTGTTACTTAGCCCTTGTGAAATAGGTGTCTGAAAGAAAGGAAAGCAGTCCCCGGGGTGGAGGGTAAGAGTTGTAGGTGATTGTTTCTGGACAGCATAACTCCTTTATAGCAGGGGTTCTGACATCACTTCCTCAAAACTGCTAACAACATACACCTGTTCATGTCCTTAAAAGCACAGCACACTGAAGAGGGGGTTGAGACACTCCCAAGTTTGCACACACTAAAGCAAGAACAAAAAACCAAAAAGCATCTGTAACTGGAAGGTACACAGACATGTGGGGAGTGATGTAATGCACTGGCTGTGGAGCAGCAGTCTTCCGGGAAACATTCTGGAAACTATGTTGCTGCCCTATTTGCAGGCACCTCTCTGGTCTGAGGGAGCAGGTTGTTCATCTCCATGCTGACCTGACAAGGATTCAGGAAACCTGCTCCCCCACCCAGGGACCACCCAGGCCACTGCCACTACCTCAGAGGTTGCCAAGAAAGAGGAGTGGTTGGACCACGGTGGGCTCAGGGAGGGTGGAACAGAGATGCATCCCTCCAGTTGTGCCTCTCTACAATTCATTCACCACTCTGGCAAAGCATGGTTCCTCTATGGAGGCACCTGCAGTGGAGACCAAGGAGGATGCTGGGAACTTGCACAATGGAGACCCACAGAAGGGTGGCCCAGCACCCCACAGGGGAAGGAAACAACTCTTGGTGGGGGACTCAATTGTTAGGGGGTACAACTGGGGGAGGGAGGGGAAAGGGAGGTAAGGTGCCTGCCCAGCGCCAAGGCTTGGAGGGACAGGAAATTAATCCTCAGGATCATGGGAGCAGTGGCAAGGGGGAGGGAGCTGGAAGTCATTATCCACCTAGGGACGAATGACCTGGCTGAGAATGGGATCAGAGCAGTGCAACAGGAGTTTGTGGAGTTGGGGAGGGGCCTTAGACAAGTATCACACGTGGTAACTTTCTCAGAAGTGCTACCTGTCTATGGCATGGATGAGGCTAGGGCACTCCGCACCATGGGATTCAATGACTGGTTGAAAAGCTGGTGCAGAGCTCAGGGATTTACATAGAAACATAGACTTTGAAGGCAGTTAAGGACTGCTTGGTCCACCTAGTCTGCCCATTACCATACCTAGAGGATAAGCTGCAGATACTGTTTAACCAACAGCCTAGTTCTTCCTACCCCCCACAAAAATTCCCTTATGTCTGTCCCATGAATTCTTGAATTCTCACACAGTTTTAGACCCCACAACCTCCTCGTGAAGGCTGTTCCATGTGTCCACCACCCTCTCTGTGAAAAAATACTTCCTCACATTGCCCCTGAGCCGTCCCCCCTCTATCTTCAAATTGTGTCCCCTTGTTCTTGCACATCTCTTTTTCTGAAAGAAGCTACCCTCTTGGACTTTGTTTATTCCACTGAGGTACTTAAACATTTCTATCATGTCCCCCCTCTCCCTCCTTTCCTCAAGGGTATACATATTAAGCTCCTTTAGCCTCTCCTCATATGACTTCTCTTGCAGACCCTGCACCATTTTAGTTGCCCTCCTCTGAACTGCCTCCATCCTGACTATGTCCTTGCGGAGATGGGGTCTCCAGAACTGGATGCAGTACTCCAAATGGGGTCTCACCAACTGTCTGTACAGGGGGATAACAACTTCCTGTTTTCTGTTGGTGATGCCTCTCCCTATACATCCCAGTATCCCTCCAGACCTCCCTACCACCTTCTCACATTGCTTGCCAACCTTAAGGTCATCTGATGGGATTACCCCTAGGTCCCTTTCCATTTTTGTTGTTGTTGCTACCCCCCCCCACATTGTGTAATCTTCCCCTGGGTTTTTGTTTCCCAGGTGCATTACTTTGCACTTCTTTGCATTGAATCCAAGCTGCCATACTTCAGACCATTCCTCCAACCTTGCCAAGTCCCTTTTCATCCTTTCCACGCCTCCTTGTGTATCAACCCTGTTGCAGATCTTTGTGACATCTGCAAAAAGATGCATACTTTTCCTTCCAGTCCCTCTGCAATGTCACTTATAAAGACATTAAAAAGGACTGGACCCAGTACTGAACCCTGCGGTACCCCACTAGCAACCCCTCTTTCTTCAGAGTGGACTCCATTTACAATTACCTTCTGTGTCCTGTTGGTCAGCCAATGTTTTGCAAAGGCTACCACCCTGGGACCCACTCCAAGGCTGGTTAATTTGACTACTAATCTTTTGCGTTGGACTGTGTCAAATGCCTTGCTAAAGTCTAGATAGACCATGTCCACGGCCCCTCCCTGGTCTACTACTTTGGTCTCCCAGTCAAAGAAATCAATTAGGTTCATCTGACATGACCTTCCCGCTGTGAACCCATGCTGCCTTGGGTCCTGTGCCCCACTGGCCTCTAGGCCTCTAGGTACTCAACAATTCTTTCCTTCAGAAATGATTCCATCACTTTTCCTACCACAGAGGTCAAACTGACAGGTCTGTAGTTTCCTGCTTCTGTCTTGCTCCCACTTTTGTGAAGAAGAATCACATCAGCCTTCTTCCAGTCCTCAGGTACCACACCATCCTCCAATGATTTGTTGTAAAGGGTAGTCAGTGGTGTCACTAGTTCTCTGCTTAATTCTTTTAGAATTCTGGGGTGAATTCCATCTGGCCCCATTGCTTTGTCCACCTTCAGCTTTAGGAGTTCTTTCAGAACCCTTTCTTCTGTGAAAGGACTGGGATTGACCCCCCTCTCCAGAGTGATTCTGTTAATTGGATTAGGTGCCTGCCCCACTTCCTCTTTTGTGAGTACTGAACAGAAGTATTCACTCAGTATCCCTGCATTTTCACTGTCACTGTCTGCCCACCCACCATCCATTCTATTCAGCCTCACTATCCCTCCCTTTGTCTTTCTACGCTCCCTGATATACCTATAACTGAGTTGGCTATCTTTTCCTCAGTTTGTGCCTTTGCTATTCTGACTACCCTTCCTGCTTCCTTCTGCCTTAACTGGCACAGTTCTCTGTCCTGCTCCTTCTGCAATTCCTTATACTTCCTAAATGCTATCTTTTTCTCCCTAACCTTCACCGCAACTTCTTTTGAGAACCATAGTGGCTTTTTCTTTCATTTTGATTTGTTTATTTGCTTCACACAAAGGCTTATTGCTGCTGTGATGGCAGTTTTGATATTTCCCCATTGTTGCTCCACCCCTCCTTCTAGCCTGTTTGCTAGTGCTTTTCTAAGGCACTCTCCCATCTTGCCAAAGTCAGCCCTCCTGAAGTTCAGAACCCTCACTTTTGTATGGCTTGACTCTTTAGCTGAGTTTATTGTGAACCACACTGTTTGGTGGTCACTTGTTTCCAAATGGCTACCCACTTCTAGATCTGAGATCCTCTCACTGTCCCCATTTGAGAGTATGAGGTCTAAGATTGCTCCCTCATGAGTAGGTTCCAAAACTAGCTGTCTGAGGCATGCCACATGAAGGACATCAAGAATGGCCCTGCTTTTGGATGTGGCTGCAGCAAAGGTGCTCCAGTTAACATCTAGCATATTACGGTCCCCCATCAACAGTATCTCCCCTTTCTCTGCCATCTTAAGTATGCCTTCTATCATATCCTTGTCCATTCCCTCCCCCTGACATGGGGGTCTGTATACAACCCCTGTGCATATTGTGGTGCCATTTCCAGTCTCTAAGGTGACCCACAGTGCCTTGTCTCCTCTCTGTTTACTCTTTTGTTCAGTTGCTTTTATCCCTTTCCTGACATAGAGAGCTACTTCCCCCCCCTTCTGCCCTCCATGTCTCTCCTGTAGGTTGTGTACCCTGGTATGTTAACATCTCAGTCATGGTTCTCTGTGTACCATGTTTCTGTGACTGCTACGATATCCAGGCATCCCTCTTCCATCAAGGCCACCAGTTCAGGGAGCTTGTTGCCCAGACTATGGGCGCTGGTACTCATTACCATCCATTTCTTGATGGCCTTACCCTTTTTTGCCCCATCCCTGTCCTTATTGCATTTGTCACTTTCTCTATTTACACCTGCGCTTCTCCCTATTGACATCTCTATGTTGGTGTCTACCTCACTTAGTACCCTGATTTTTTTGGGGGGGCTAGGATTTCCCTGCTCCTTTCCAGTGCCCCCCCCTTGGCTAGTTTAAATGCTGGCTAGTGAAGTATTTAAACCTATCACCTTGGATCCTGGTTCCCCTCCTGGACAGATGCAGACCATCACGCCAGTATGGGCATGGATTTGGCTTCGTTGGGGACTGGGGCTCCACCTGGAGGGATGCAGGCCTATACAGACGTGATGGTCTGCATCTATCCTGGAGGGGAACCAGGATCCTAGGTGATATGTTTAAATGCTTCAGGGGCAAGCATTTAAACTAGCCAAGGGGGGAGGCACTGAAGGGGAGAAGGGAAATCCTAGCCCCCCCCCAAAAAATCAGGGTAATTAGTGAGGTAAACACCAAAATAGAGCAGTCGATAGGGAGAAGGGCAGTGGTAAATGGAGAAAAAAGTCAGTAGGGACAGGGATGGGGAAAAAATAAATAAAGCCACAAAAAAATGGAGGTAATGAGTACCAATGCCCGTAGTCTAGGTAAAAAGCTCCCTGAAATGGTGGCCTTGATGGAAGAGGGATGCCTGGATATTGTGGCAGCCACAGAAACATGGTACACAGAGAACCATGACTGGGATGTCAACATACCAGGGTACACAATCTACAGGAGGGACAGGGAGGGAAGAAGAGGAGGAGGAGGACTAGCTCTCTATGTAAAGGAAGAGATCAAAGCAACAGAACTAAAGGGTAAACAGGGAGGAGAGGAGGCACTGTGGGTCCCATCTCAGGGGGAGGAAATGGACATGGAAATGATAGAAGGCATCCTTGGGATGGCAGAGAAAGGGAGATATTGCTGATGGGGGTCCTGAATATGCCAAATGTTGACTGGAGTACCTTTGCTGCAGCCACATCCAAGAGCAGGGCCATTCTCCATGCTCTACAGGGGGCATGCCTCAGACAGCTAGTTTTGGAACCCACTTGGGAGAGAGCAATCTTAGACCTGGTATTCACAAATGGGGATGGAGAGAGGATCTCTGATCTTGAAGTGGGTAGCCATCTGGGAACAAGTGACCACCAAACAGTATGATTCACGATAAACTTAGCTGTAGAGTCAAGCCACATAAAAGTGGAGGTACTGGACTTCAGGAGAGCTGATTTTGTCAAAATGGGAGAGTGCCCCAGAAAAGCTCTAGCAAACAGGCAAGAAGGTGGGGTGGAACAACAATGGGGAAACATCAAAACCACCATCACAGAGGCAACAAGTCTTTGTGTGAAGCAAATAAACAAATCAAAACAAAAGAAAAAAACACTATGGTTCTCAAAAGAAGTGGCGGGGAAGGTAAGGGAAAAAGGATAGTATTCAGGAAGTATAAGGAAACACAGAAGGAGCAGGACAGAGAACTGTACCAGTTAAAGCAGAAGGAAATGGGTAAGGCAGTCAGAATAGCAAAGGTCCAAACCAAGGAAAAGATTGCCAACTCTTTTCAGAAGGGGGATAAAACATTTTATAGGTACATTAGGGAGCAAAGAAAGACTAAGGCAGGGAAACTGAGGCTGAACAAAGAGGAAGGTGGTTGAGCAGAGAGCGACTGTGAAAAAGCAGGAATACTGAATGAATACTTCTGCTCAGTATTCACAAAGGAAAAGCAGGGGGAAATACCTAATTTGGTCAATAGAAGCACTATAGATAAGGGGTTGATATTAGTCCTTTCACAGAAGAAAGGGTTCTGAAAGAACTCTTAAAACTGAAGGTGGATAAAGCAATGGAGCCTGATGGGATTCACCCCAGGATTTTAAAAGAACTAAGGGAAGAACCAATAACACCAATGACTACCCTTTTTAATAAATCATGGAAGGATGGGGTGGTACCTGAGGACTGGAGGAGGGTGGATGTGATTCCCCTTCACAAAAGTGGGAGCAAGACAGAGGCAGGAAACTACAGACCTGTCAGTTTGACCTCAGTGGTAGGGAAAATAATGGAATCACTTCTGAAGGAAAGAATTATTGAGTACCTAGAGGCCAGTGGGGCACAGGACCCAAGGCAGCATAGATTCACAGCGGAAGGTCGTCTCAGACAAATCTAATTGATTTCTTTGACTGGGTGGCTAAAGCAGTAGACCAGAAAGGGGCTGTGTACATGGCCTACCTAGATTTTAGCAAGGCATCTGACACAGTCCCACACAAAAGATTAATGTACAAATTAGCCAGCCTGGGAGTGGGTCCCAGGGTGGTAGCCTGGGTAAAACTCTGGTTGGACAACAGGACACAGAGGGTAATAGTAAATGGAGTCCACAGTGAAGAAAGGAGAGTTACTAGTGGGGTACCACAGGGTTCAGTACTGGGGCTGGTCCTTTTTAATGTCTTTATAAGTGACATTGCAGAAGGACTGGAAGGGAAAGTATGTCTTGTTGCAGATGACACAAAGATCTGCAACAGGGTTGATACACAAGGTGGGGTGGAAAGGATGAAAAGGGACTTGGCAAGGTTGGAGGAATAGTCAGAAGTATGGCAGCTTAGATTCAATGCAAAAAAAGTGCAAAGTAATGTACCTGGAAAACAAAAGCCCAGGGGAAGAGTTCACAATGGGGGGTTAGATACTGACAACAACAAAAATGGAAAGGTACCTGGGGGTAGTCATATCAGACAACCTCAAGGTGAGCCAGCAATGTGAGAAGGCAGTAAGGAGGGATGGGGGGATACTGGGATGCATAGGGAGAGGCATCACCAGTAGAAAACAGGAAGTTGTTATCCCTCTGCACAGACAGCAGGTGAGACCCCATCTGGAGTACTGCGTGCAGTTCTGGAGACCAAATCTCTGCAAGGACATAGACAGGATGGAAGCTGTTCAGAGGAGGGCAACTAAATGGTGCAGGGTCTGCACTGGAAGACATATGAAGAGAGACTAAAGGAGCTTAATATGTATAGCCTCGAGGAAAGGAGGGAGAGGGAGGACATGATAGAAACTTTCAAGTACCTCAAGGGAATCAACAAAGTCCAAGGTAGCATCTTTAAAAAAAAGAGGTGAGCAAGAACAAGGGGGCACAATCTGAAGATCGGGGGGCGGCTCAGAGGTAATGTAACGAAGTATTTTTTCACAGAGAGGGTTGTGGATACATGGAATGGCCTTCCCGAGGAGGTTCTGGAGTCAAAAACAGTGGTTGAATTCAAGCATGCATGGGACAATCATAAGGCAATTCCAGGGGGTGGGTGTAGAAAGAAGTAGGCTGCTGGTTAACTAGGATCTACAGCTTATCCATTAGGTAGGGAAATGGGCAGACTAGGTGGGCCAAGTGGTCCTTATCTGCCATCAAATTCTATGTTTCTATGTTTCGATCATTAGTCCCCCCACCCTCTGTCAGAAGCTTTATTCCATCCTCCTCTTCCCTTCTCAGCACCCACAATTGGATGCACAAACATACACATTTTGAAAAAATCCCACAGTGGGAGACTGTCCCAACCTGCCCTTCTTCCATCACTGGCCGCCATCTGTCTGATTGTAAATTAGTGTTTATTTACACTTCCAAAAATTATTCTTACTTCACTCCAACCCCCCTTCCTGGTAGCACCCTACTCCTTTCCTCTCCCCCAGCACCCAATTCTTCATACCAGAAGGCAACTGCCACAACCCGCTCCCCTCCATGGCCAGCTGTCTTCTCATGAATGAAAGTGCTCTCATGATTTCTTGGTCTGTATAGTAAAACTAGCTGATCCTTCATTCCAGACATGATGGTCACAGCTTACCGGTGTGGTTCAGTTGGTAGCACTGCCACCTCTGGACCAGAAAGTCGTGGGTTCTCATCCAACACCGGGATTGAACCTGCATCTAAAATTGTTGGCATCTGAGTGCAGTATTAGGGGGTGCTGTACTGCTGGGGTGTGCCATCCTTCAGATGAGATGTTAAACCAAGGTCCCTTCTACCCATCCTGGTGTTGTCCTGGAGGGTATCCAGGTGAAGTAAAAAAAACCAGGGCACTATTTGCAAAGAGCAGGGGATAGTCCCGGTGTCCTGACCAACATTCCCCTTCCCATAAAACCAGTTCATGCAGTTGTCCAGGCTGTGGGTGTTGATGTACGATATGGCCGCCACTACACATTCAGTCATTTCACTACCAGTCTAGCATTGCTTATAAAGTGCTTTGGGACACACTGTGTATGAAAAGCACTATATAAATGCTGATTCTTCTTCTTCCCCGTATTTCATAATTGCTCAATTTTATGTGATTAATATTATGTGGATGACACTTCCAAAAATGAGAAATAATATGACGACAGAAGTAATTTTCAATAAATAAATAAATAAAATAAATAAATGACTGCAGATGACACTGATCAATGATAAAAAAAAAAAATTGAAGCCTGAACCAGATCCAGATGATGATGATAATTTCTGAGTAGCACAATGTTTCCTACTGGCAAAAGTAAGCCTTCAGTTTTCTTTTGAGGGGTCAGTTGCGGACCATACTGCCCAGCTGTCTGCCTAGAAATCTCTGTTGCTCAAGTTTTTGTTGTTTCAGGTTTTAATGCCCGGGGTGGATCAATGCTGTTTTTGCATAATTCCAACCCAGATCTGGTTAATTGATGATACGTGTTGGCTAATGTAATGTTATGGAGATGACACTTAACAAAACTGAGGATTACCATGTCAGAAGGAGGAGGAGGAATTACTGTGTATGACACTGACTAGTGATAAAAATAATGATTCCCAGACCAGAGTCGGATGATGACCTATATGTAACACAAAAAAAGGAGGAAGATCTCATGTTTTCAGTAACTCCAAGTGCAAACAGGCCACATATGTCCAACAGCTTATTAACTTCTTTTTTACTCTTTGCAACATTTAGATGTGCACATTTAAGTACTATTGTGGTGCTCACCGAAGCATGGGAATATGACCTTTGACAAATGTGCTCCTTACATTTATGAAGAAATTAAAGATCATGTCATCAGCAGTCATCAAGATGCAATATGAATGGAAAAGGACTTCACTTCAGCATCATGTGAGTTATAACTGCTTCAACCAAACATCATGTTCACTTTTGTTTTCTGAAGTACTCTTTGAAAACTAAGGAGAAAAAGAATTTTTGGGGTTGGCAGTATAGCCTACAAGTTAGAGTAATGATCTGTGAATGAGCTTGGTACATCCAGCAGACCAAGTTTTGATTCCCACAACCTCCACTTACATACGATGTGACTCTGAGCAAGTCACTTAACCTCCCCAGTGCTCCCAGGTCACCCCTGAAAACAGACACTTGTGCCTAGTGGACCTTTGACACACTGGAGATGGTTGTGGGAAAAGAAGAAAGGAGGGTTACTAATGTGGACAGGCACTGGCATCCAAAAATCAAAATAGGACTGTACTAGAATCAAATGTGCAAAATCAACAACAGAGATTACTCAGCACATTAGAGACAGCAGATTGCTTGAAAGATGCAATGGCATTGTGTTGATTCAGCACACAGTAGAGCAGTGCAGTTAAAGAGGAGTCCGTTTCCACCAGCTCCACAGCAGCATGCTCTCCCTAGCCTGGCTGCCCAAACACCGACACCCCCCGAGTTCACTCCAGAACCCACTCTGCCAGCACAGAGGCAAGATGCAATTCCACTGGGCCTTCGGGCAAATAAATTAACAATGCTTTTAAGCAAGGATCTCAGCTTGAACAAGTAGTCCACCAGACACATTCACTGAATGTCTGACATCTGAATAAGCAAGCACAAATTCTATGCCCACCTATCTTGCTATGACCAGGGACTGGTATGTGGACAAACTTCTGTCTTCTTTTGCTGAGTGCTCCTCACTAAGTGACATCTCCTCTCACACCACAGTCTGGATCTCACTGCACCTTTACTCAGTGTGGGGCAGGTTTGTTGTTGCACATAGATGACACCACTGCTAACATGCTGGAATGAATGTCATTTGTGTTTGGTTTGTAGCACCGGCTTTTGTGACTTTTTTGGACAAGGACAACACAGCCAACATTACTAAAGCAGTGATTAATGAATAGCCTGAGAGCACCCCCGAGTTGATCATAATTTCAGTCTTGTGGTGACAGTTGCTACAATTCATAATGTTGAATCTGGCAACACTGGCCATCTGCAGGCATTTCACTGCTTCGTCAAGGTCACTAATCAACTGCATGAAGTCCAAGACCACCTTGGTCCAATTCAGTAGTTGCTGATCCAGGATCATGTAGTGTGCAGCAGTAGAATCTTTTATGTTACAGTGTATAGTAGAGCATTGTTCTATATAGAAATCCATCCTTTTCGAAATGCTGTTGTACCAAAGTTCAAAGGTCATGGAATGCGATTGTACCCTTCTGTGGCAGAACAGCATTCTAGAACCTCTAGAGACTGCATAGGTCAGTTTCATTGTAAAAGAAAAAAAAAACACAATGCACACATTTCACATAATACTATACACTATGAAAAATACAGGATGGGCAACTTTATGCATAACTAGTTTGTTCTGCCACACCTGGGTTCTGATTCCCATGGACCCGAGGGAATCAGAACCCCTCTATGGCAGAACACATTGGTTGTGCATAGTTGCCCATCCAGTATTCTCTCTATATTATGCACATCTGCTGGAACAAAGGAGGGTGCTACAAGTGCATGATATGCTGCCAGACATTGGGGAAACTCTGCCACTAACCCACAGTGGTTGACTGAGTCTACAAAGAGTGACTGTCTGTGGTCTTACAGACCATGGGAAAGGTGCTGGCTCTATTTAAAGAAAACCCATTACCTTAGTTCTATCTTATGTCTAAGTCAGTAGAACCTTTTTTGCAACCATGCCAGACCCTCTTTTAAGTGCAAGGTCCTGCACTTAGCAATGGAGAACCACTGGAGGAATGATTTTAGGAAACAGTTTTGAGAAGAGCTCAGCACTGCAAGACCCAGACCACAATCATATTCCACAGCAAAGCACATGTTCCTTGTTTGCTAGGATCCCACTTTGTTAGCCTGCTTTGATTACTGTTGGGATGTACTTACAGTTACTGTTTTTCTTTCCTGCATATATGTCAGCCTGTAAGTGACTATTCCTGTTGTACTATGTTAACCTGTTGACAGGTGATATCCTCTCTGGGATCCCCATGAAAACAAGATGCTACATCTCATGGGGTCATCCCAATTGTAGTAATTTCAATACTTACAATAATGACACTGAAGAGAATAAGTTGGACATATCTCACCATGTGTCTGCATATTATCTACTGAACTGATACTTTGCAGAGGAGCTTGAACATTCTTTAGTAGATTCACTGGGCTACTTGGCTCAGAAGCTTAACTCCTCATCATATATTGGCACAACTAGCAATTTAGTATACCAATTGCCCCATACTAGTTTACCGTCGGAGGTTTTGTTTAGCTTGGCTGAGGATGTTGTGAAGACTGAAAATTCAAATCTGGATCCAGAACACCTGCAACAATTGGTGTTTATAAAGCTAGATTTACCAGTCTTGGGGCGTTACATAGAGAATAATGCATAGGTAACTGTGTGCTATGAAGTTGTTTTACATGCTGTCAGTGTGTGATGTCCCATAAACCTTGAGAAGTTTATGTGGACATCACATACTGAGGGTGTGTAAAAAATTGCAGAAGTGCACAGTTGCTCATGTTTTATATTTTTATAATAACTGGTGCAGAACATAAGCAAAAAAAGAGGAAGTCATGTGTGGTGCTCTCACAAAGGTGATGTTAATTATGTGATGAGTGCGTTCTACTCTAAGGTGGTGAAAAGAGATGAGCGAGGCACCAGAGGTCTGAATTATATTTCGGGTAGGATAACTGCTATCCGGACAAGGAGAGGCAGGAGTCAACTTAGTAGTTTTTAAAATGCCCAAAGGGCGGATGTTTTATTTGCAACCAAAAGAGGGGGTAGACAGACACAGTCACAAGAAGCTTAGGGAAATGCCCAGTTAACAATAGGGCAGATTATAACCAACCACAAAAACAGTTAGAGTATGGACAGCATTATGGATATCTAAACAGCAACAACTAAACTCTAAAATGTCTAAACTCTAGACTATTATTCTCTATTGGTGCACTATGGCCCATTGCAACTATACATCTAAAATTCCTTAGCGGTATCCTGTAAGAGCAACTAGTACATAGACGGAAATCTGATGTGCTTCACTACCCACAATGCAATATTTGGTTTTACAATGACCATCCAGTTCTCACAAAGTCCAAATGTCTGTCGTCTTCGTGCACACTGTTGTTCTTCGTTGGTAGCTACAAGGGAAATAAAACAGAACTGTGGAACCCTAATCTCAATTCCCAGCAAGGACCTAGATAGGGCCACTGGGGTGGTGAGAGGTTTGGTAAACAGACCATATATCTTCGGCAAAAGCCCACTCTCTCCGAGGCTGCCGGAATGTAGAACCAAAGCAACTGGTTCCTGAAATAACACACACTGAAGCAAGAGGTTCCTCGGCCAAAACCCACTTCTAGGGTTGCCAAGGATGAAGAAAGACCAAGATCTGCGTGGCGATGAATCCAGTGGAGGACTACCACGATCCGACTGATGCTGCAGCACTCCAAGGGCCAGCTGGAATCGGAAGGAACTCTGACAGGACCAGGAACCATAGGAATCTGAAGAGATGATGGTTGAATCTGCAATCCTCAGGTCAGGAACTAACACAAAACAAAGAAGCGGCCGGGGCCGCGTCCGGACTGAGCTTGATGGACTCGACTTCGTGCGACGACCAGGTGGGCGCAGAACAGGTTCTCCAAGATGAGCTCTCTCTTCTGTAGAGGGCGACCAACTTCGGGACATCTGGAACAGGAACCACGGAACGGCACTGGCACGGCGGTCGTGATGCGTTTCGGCGGACGTACTTTCAAGCTGTGAAAACAAGAAAACGGCGGGTACGACTGATACAACTGACGACGGACTTCGACTTCGGCGGACGACACGAACGGATGGGATGAGTTGATAGATGATCTTCCTGAAGTGAAGAATGCTGGAAGGATGTCTTCTTCTAAGTAGAGACTGATTCCGAGCACGTGGTGTAACAAACCACACTAGGAGACTGTAGTGTGGTAGAAGACTGAGACTGTCTTTGTACAGTAGCAAACATATAACTGAAGAATGCCCAAAGAACTGTGGAATAGTACAATAATTTGCCGGGGAGGGCAAATTATAACTTCAGGGGTAATTGTTACTGATAAGGGCCAATGTCCAGGTGCTTAGAGCAATAGTTCAGGTACTTGGACCAATAGTTCAGGTACTTAGGGCAATAGTTCAGGTACTCCGGACAATAGTTCAGGTACTTAGGGCAATAGTTCAGGTACTTAGGGCAATAGTTCAGGTACTCAGGACAGTAGTTCAGGTACTTCGAGCAATAGTTCAGGTACTTAGGGCAATAGTTCAGGTACTTAGGACAATAGTTCAGGTACTTAGGGCAATTGTTCAGCATAAGCAGTACAGTAATCACAGTAAATTCACAGTTTAGGCAATTGGAACACTCTCAAATGAACCCCTGTTTCTATAGGTAGGGTACTTCTGGGATAGGATCCCTTACTGTCCGCTGTGGCTGGGGCCTCCCTTTAGACCAGGCTTTACCTCGGGCCTAATGCCCTACCATTACCTCGGGCCTGAAGCCCTACGTTAGCTTGAACCTGCCTTATTCCACTAGGCTGGGGCCTCCCTTTAGTACCACTGGGCTGGCTTGCCCTATTCCGCTAGGCCGTGGCCTCCCTTTAGTACCACTAGGCTGGCTTGTCCTATTCCGCTAGGCCGGGGCCTCCCTTTAGTACCACTAGGCTGGCTTGCCCTATTCCGCTAGGCCGGGGCCTCCCTTTAGTACCACTAGGCTGGCTTGCCCTATTCCGCTAAGCCAGGGCCTCCCTTTAGTACCACTAGGCTGGCTTGCCCTATTCCGCTAGGCCGGGGCCTTCCTTTCAACCAGGCTTTACCTCGGGCCTAATGCCCTACCTTTACCTCGGGCCTGAAGCCCTACGTTAGCTTTGGCCTGGTGCCCCACCTTATATTGGGCCTGCTGCCCCACTTTACACTGGGCCTGGTGCCCCTTGAAATACTGGGCCTGGAGCCCTACTTTAAATTGGGCCAGGTGCCCTCCTCTATATCTGGGCAGGAATCGCCCTTTTAATTGTATTGCCCCTTTAAATCTGCAGGCTCCCAGTGCCTGCTGTCATTCAGTGCAGAAAATCCCGCCTTTAATCCCGCCCCTTATGAATATTTATAGGCCGGGCTAAAGGCCTTGCTTTCTCCCCTCCCAGGAGCGTCGCATAAGCCCGCCTCCCTCTTGAATATTAAAAAATGGCGGGTCCCTAACGACCCGATGGTCCCCAGCTCGGCCGCCTTTTTCAAGTGCCTAATGCGCTTTTAATACCAAATGCAGTCCCCTCTAATAAACGGGCGGTCAGCACGACGTGTGCTGCCGCCGACTTACCGCTGTGCGGTCTTGTGGGCTCGCCGGGCTGTCGGGAGGTGGGAGGGATGCTGGCAGTGGGAGGGAACAGTACAGGCAGCGAGAGGGACAATTCTGGGGGGCCGAAAATGGCCGAGGAAGGATGCAGCTTGCTTGCTGCCGACGTGGGACCGAAAATAAACTTTTTAAACTCACTCGGGGGGCTAAAAATAATAACCGGAGGGCAAAACAAATAAACGGAGGGGCTTTTAAGCCCAAGAAACGTGACGGGAACGGCGTTTTTCTTCGTGGTGCCCCGATGGCACCACCGACCAAGGCACTACTGCAGCGCAGGATTCTTCGGTGGACTGGAGGAGGGGACTCACCAGGGAGTCAACAGGACTGGCTTCACAACCACCAGGTAAGCCACAAGTCCCTGTTGCACTCCTGTGATCCTCTCTACTCCTCAGTCCCACAGCAACTGACCAATTGAACAGTTATAGAATTATTTTTAAAAGATAAAACTGACTGTGTTCTAGAATGGCTGGATTGGAATGCTGTGCATGAGCCACTTAGCACAGCATTCCATCCAGGCCATTATGACATGGGATGCTTTTTTTCTGTCTTTTGACCAGGTGTAAGTGCACAAGGCACTTTTTCCATTATTTACAGTGTTTTGTATGTGTAGGGAGGTTGACTTTTATACCTAGGGGCCCTTTAGCATTGTACCCTGCCACCTACACCTGCAGCAGGTACTCTGAGCACCTCTGTGTCCTGTGTTCATTTAATTATTTTTATTATTTCTGGAATGACCACGTTTGGGGCATTACACATGTGAACTCACTCCATTTTTCTCTCTCACATGTTCACCGAATAGTGAGAAAACAGCAGTGCTCAACTACGGAGGTTAGTATAAGAGAGTTATTAGAGTACTGTGACATGCAAGCAATTTTCCCATTGTTGAATTGTAGAATAGGAAACCGAAGCATGAAAACTCCAAGTGCTGTAATAATTGGGTACAATGTCATACCTGGTTATTACGGGATCTGATCACACTGATAATCAGTGTGATAAAGGGGTCACAAGTTCTTATAATATGATTTCCCAATGTAAACTGTATTGGCTGTGTGTTCAGAGCACCCACCATTTTCAGATATGTATCCTGCTGAACTGAGCTCATTCAAGTCAGATTCACTGAGAACTGAAAGGCTGTTTAACTTCTGTGGATACATAGCCATCCACATAAAGGAGCACTAACTATCTCACATACACAAGTAGGTCTCATGGATGGTGAGCAGTGGGAAGAGGAGTACCTCACTACCTTCATGTGTCACACATGGAATGCTCGAGCCAGTAACAGGACAATCCTCATTTGTACGGACTTGACTCATTGAAAGGAAACAGTCAAGAGACTGACCAAAATAAATCACCCTGTCATTCAGCCCAGTGGTGTGTAGGGCTGAGTTACCAGCTGCCTCTCCTTCTGTCACACTGGTGACCTCAGTTCAGGAATGGAGCATGGGTGTTTTGGGGTGGACAAGAGGATGGATGATTGTACATCCCTAGGACAGCTCTCCTCCCTTGGTTGTGGGGGACAAATGTATCCCACTGCTCATCTGCTACCAGGAGAAATCTGGTACAGCGAGACCACACATGGAGAGGGACCCCACATGCAGAGTGCTGGAAGCATCTCCTTGGAAGGGGAGTATGAACATTGCATCCATTGTTTATTTATTTATTTATTGAAATGTTTCACCAGGAAGGCACTGTGAATGACAAGTCGCTCATCTCCCGATGCGACCTGGGGGGAAGGGTACAATAGGAGTGAAACATTAAACATTCAAGTTACAAGATCAACATTAACATACAGATGTAAGGCAGGTGTTACAAGCAGTGTTACAACAGAGTTGTGCATAATAGGTAGAAAGAGTGGACAATAATAAGTGCCAGGTTAATAAGTAAGTAAACAAGTGCTTACGTAAAAGAAAAGGGGAAAGGAGAGGGAGGGGTGAAGTGGGGGAGAGGGGGAAGAGTCGTGTTCAAATTACATTCAAGTTACAAGATCAACATTAATACAGTTGTAAGGCAGGTGTTACAAACAGTGTTAAAACAGTGTTGCTCATAATATGTAGCAAGAGTGGGCAATAATAAGTGCCGGGTTAATAAGTAAACAAGTGCTTATGTGAAAGAAAAGGTGGAAAGGGGAGGGAAGGGTGAGGTGGAGGGATGGTGGGGGAAAGGGAGTAGATGAGGGAGACAAGCCCCTGGGGGGGTAGGAGAGAGACCCATGAAGAGCATTTGGGGTCCCTTACATTCTGTGAGAGATCAAGGGAGGCCAGTAAGGGGGAGAAATTTGAGGGGGAGGAGAGGAGCGCTAGAAATTTGGAGGGAGGGGGTGCACAGGGTAAAATGAAGGTGATGGTAGAGGGGTAGGGTTTATCCACGGCTTAGAGGAGGGAATTACGGAGGGACACGGCAGGAGCAGCTGGGAGCAAGGTAATTATTGAGGGCAGAGCTCATGGACAAGGCAGAGGATGAGTGCCAAATTTGATGGGAAGTAAATTCCAAATTTTTGGGAGATGGTGAGAGTAAGCGGACTGGCCGATTAGGGTGGCTTTGTGGGGGACTACCAGAGTGAGGGAGTCAGCTGATCTAAGGAAATGGGAGGATGGGGAGGTGTTATAAGGAGGAGGAGGTGATGTTGGGAGGGAGCTCACCCAACCAGTACTTTGAGGTGACTTCAGTACAGTGGGAGAGTCGCATATTTGTAAGAGAGGGGAAGGATAGGGCACAATAAAGATCGCAGTGATGGGTGCGAGGGGGCATCCAGGGCAAAGCGACAGAAGGAATTGAAGAGGGTGTCCAGTCTGGCCAGGGAGGACTTGGGGCAGCACCATAGACTACATCACAGTAGTCAAAAATGAGCAGTATCATCTTCTGAACAAGTTCACGCCTAGCCGTAGGAGGGATGCAATTATGGCTCCTGAACAGGGCACCAAGCTTGGGTGCAGTTTTTTCTGAATGGCGTCAATATGTCCAGAGAAGTTTAGGTGTTGTTGGTCCAACCAAACACCTAAGTACCTGAAGGAGGATGTGTCTTTAACTAAAGTCCCATCAAGGGTGTGGAAAGTGGGTAGGGAGGAAAGCCTGGAGAGTCTTTGCCTTGTGCCAAAGGTCATGGAGACAGCCTTCTTGGCGTCTAGGAAAAGTTAATGGTTAGCAAACCAGATCTGAACCTTGTTGAAGTCTTGCTGTAAGCTGGTTGTAACCTCAGCAGGACAGGAGCCAGGTGCATACAGGACTGTATCACTGGCATACATATGTATAGCAGAGGAGGGGGAGCAAAAAGAGGGAATGTCATTTAAGAAGATGGAGAATAGGAGGGGCCCTAATACAGAGCCCTGGGGGATGCCAGTGCTAATCAAGAGGGGAGGTGAAGTGGCATCCATGTAGCATCCAAGATATTAACTGATTGAGTTCTGCCAATAAGGTAGGCCTTGAATCAGTTTGTGGCAGAGGGAGAAAGGCCAACTTCCGGGAGTGAGTCAAGGAAAAGGAAGTGAGAGATGGTGTCAAAGGCCTTGGCCAGGTTAACAAAAAAGGCAGAGGTAATTTGGCCATTGTCCTTCCCAGTTAGGATGGAGTCTATGAGCCATAAGAGAGAGGTGGTGGTTGAGTGGTTTTTCCTGAAACCAGACTGGAAAGGAGTGAAAAAGGAGGTGTCGGATAGAAAAGAGGTGAGTTGGGAGAGCACAATGTGTTCTTGAAGCTTGGTAAGGGTAAGGAGGAGAGAAATGGGGTGATAGTTACCAGCAGATGAGGGGCCACCCGCTTTGGGTAGAGGGAGGACCACTGCATGTTTCCATGAAGAGGGGACTGAAGCAGTAGAGAATGAGAGATTTAGGATTAAAGAGAAGGGGTAGGCAATGGCCGGAGCGGAGAGAGAGAAAGAGATAGAGAGGGAGAGGAGTTTTGGGTCAAGGCCATCAGGGGAGGCACCTTTAGAGGGGTTGATAGTGAGGAGGGAACTTAGGGCATCATTTGGGGTTACAGTAGCGAAAGAGAAGGTGAGGTGGGAGGGTGGTGGAGGGGGCACACCAGTAGAGGGTGGGGAGGGTGATGGGTAGGAGGGGAGGGATTTCAGTAGCTCAGTGGCACAGGAGGTATAGTAGGAGTTAAATTCCACAACTACAGCTGGTGGGTCAGACACCAATTAGCTATTTACTTTAAGTACCGAGGGGGGGGGCAAGATGAGGGGGTAAATAGGGCATGGGCCACCTTCCAGAACTTTGAAGGGGAATTTATGTTGGTGATCAAGGCAGATTTGAAGTATTCAGTCTTGGCTAACCTTGTAGCCCTGGTGCAAGCATTTCAGTAGTTTGTGAGGTCACTTGGATGCTTGGTAGCTTTATGACACTTCCAGGCTCAGTCTCTAGCCTTGAGACAGGCCAGAAGTTCAGGGGTTATCCAAGGTAAGTGGTTACCTCTGACTCTTGTTTGTTTGAGTGGGGCAAAGGCATTTCAGTTTACAAGAAAGATTTCTTTGAAGTAGGCAAGGGCCTTATCAACTGAGGGGAAGGAGGTTAGGAGGGAGCAGTCAGAAGTGGCAAGGTTACTTATGAGTTGTACATGAGGTAGGCCCAGTGTGGAAAAACAGGCTGAAAAAACAACATGCATACTATATTCTAAAATGTTGTGCAATACTATATATTCTAAAATTATGTAACTTTTTTCATATTTCAATATTTTTCAATATTTTCTTCTTAATTTCTCATTTTATTCAAAGAAAGTGGATCCTTGTGGGAAATCCATCTCAGTGGTTTCTTAGTGGAGTGCACCCTGGAGGAGCTACTTCTGATCACAAAGGAGCTTGGGTTGCTTAGAGCCCAAACCAGGCCCCCACACCAACATTTTTCACAGGTTATTCACAACATTTAGTTTTTTTTTTACATTTGCACACCAGCTGTTTTAGTTTTTAGGTCAGATAGTTAAAACAGGAAAAAAAAATGGTGAAATAAAACAGTACTGGAATATCTCTAAACAACATTATAGATCGAGGGAGATCTCCCCACCAGTCAGAGGGCTCCTTTCCCCTGCATGTGAGACAGTCTTATTCTGTAAAGACGATCTCACATGTAGCTGCCTTGGAAATGGGCATGTTTGGGGAATGTTTTTAAAAATTGTAATCTATATTATCGATCAGTCTCGATCAATAATATATTAACACTGCTGCTGAGACCAATCTTGCTGTTCTAAGAGTGGTCTCACTTAAAGTTTGAGGTTATCAGAATGGCTCACCTTTAGTTTGTAGGTTCTCTTACCCTAAGAATGCATGTGGGACCACTCTTAAAACCACAAGAGTAGTTTCAGAAACAGTATATACATAATGAGAACGTGTTTAAGAACATAAGAAATCTCTCTAGTCTCCTCACTGTGTTGGGTTTCTATATTTTTAACTTGCTGTATCTCACTTACCTGCTACTATGTTCCACTATTTTAGCATCCTAATAGCTTGCTTTCATGAATTTTGCAATATTCTGCACCATTGAAAAGCAATGTATTTTCTGTGCATGTTCTGCACCACATAGAAAAACAAAACACGAAAATACTGACATTACTGCTTTATGTGGGGAAACAGTTCCTACAGTCCGGAATGTTAGTTAATGGCCCTTAGAGTAGATTATTAATGGAAGTCTGAGATGTCTTTGAATGTGTCCATTTGATTTATGATAAAGGATTTGTATTAGTTTTTGTGTTTAATGGCCTCGTACATTTGTAATGTGCAAATGTTGCTGTCATGTAATGGACAACAATGCTAAATGCTACAGTATCAAAAAGATAAGAACAAGTCCATTTAAGGAGAGCTGAAAAAGGCTTCAGTATGACTTAAAGGAGAACTGCACTGAGCCTGTGAGTCATGTTTCCCAGCTGTAGCTGTTTTTTAAGTACTGGTTCAAATTTTATTATTGTTTCATCTGTACAGGCCTTTTAGCAACCACTGTAGATATTTCTGATTTACACTCTGGTTGTAAGTACCAGTTTAGAACAGCATGATGTAGTTTATGTTCTGTAGTAGAACACAGATAGATTATGGCAATAACAGAAGAGCAGAGCCAGGGCATAAACTATATCACACAGCTACAAAATGATCCATACCAGTGGCACATAAATCAGAAACACACACTTTGATAACTAAAAAAAACCTGCATACAGTAGCTTGAACAATACCAGAAACTGAACCAGTATTTTTAAAACAGCTCCTACTGGAAAAAATGACTTGCAAATTCAGTGCAGTTCTCCTTTTTATGGTCATCTGGAACAAGCTGTTACATTCAGTCCTACATAGCTGAGAGAAATACTAAGCATCCCTATTTTGCTGTCCAAAGGTGGGGGGTGGGGGGAGACGAAGTGCATCACAGAGTTTAGGCGCTGTGAGAGGGAGGATGCAAGTCACCTTGCCAGCATGCATTGGTTGCCCAAGCCACACATTCCCCCCTCACCTTCCTGCCTCCGAGACAATAATCATACCGTGTTGGGATTTAAATAGCTACAGCATATGTTTATTGACAAATTTTCAATTATAGGATTGACATGTGCAGAAGGAAGTTTCTCCTCAATTCATAGCCCTAGCTATCCCCTCCCTCCATGAGGGAGAGAGATCCCACCCCACCCTGCCCCTCTGGCAAGGCTGCATCCCAGGGCACTTGAGTATTCATGGTGCCAGAACGGTAGAGTGGGAAGCCTTGTGCCATCCATGCAGGGTGTGGCTCTCGACATTCCCCCCATCTGGCACTAAAGATTGTGGACCTCCAATGGGGAATCCTGCCCGCTAGGGCCCAATGCAGTTCACCCCCACAGCAGGCATGTTGCATCCCTGGGGCACATGCCTGGTGACCTCAGCCTATACTGATGGGTGCAAGCCGTGGTCCCTTTTGAGGTCACCTGTAGGAGGCCCCAATCCGTGCCAGGTGCTGGAGCTCCTCTTTCCCCAACAGCTCAGCTGGGCAGACCCAGCTTGACCTGAGGCAAAACATGGAGATACTCCTTATCTTCATACAAAGAGGCTGCAGCATTGACGCTACCATCACCCCCAATGGCTGAATCTCCTAGCTCTTTGCTGGTGGAGGCAAAAAAACAAAACAAAGAAAACTCTCCTGTAGTGAGAAAAAAAATTGGAGGATTCCTCCACAACCCCTGCCAGTGGTACCCCATGTAAGGGGCAGTGATCTCGCACTATGTTTTGTGGGAGTAGTGGGTGGATTTACCTCTAATGGAGAGATGTAGGAAAGGAACTTCGGGACCTCTCGCACCCCTTTTAAGCCTTTCCTGCATCTCATTTCTCCCCTACTGTGGCTCACCCTATCTTGATCCTTGTTGGCATGGGCCAGTTCCTGACCCCCCTGAGACAGTTTTTCCATCCCCAGCCCACCTAAGCCAGAGGTGATGGAAATGGGGAGGTGATAGGTCAGCCACAGGCAGCCCAGCCCACTTCTATTGTCCCGGGAGGAGAGGTGTTGGCACGGGGAGGGAGGGAGGCAGCCTGGGCATCAATCACCCCTCTCCCTTGATGCCTACTGGGAAGGCCATTGGTTGCCCAAGCCACACATCCCATCCCTTTCCATCGTTACCCCCAAGACAATAATTGCAATGTATTGGTATTTAAATAACCACAGTCATATGTTTATTAACAAACTTGCAATTCCAGAATTGACGTGTGCAGAAGAGAGTTTGTTCTCAGTTCGTAGCCCTTGCCCTTCACTCCGCTCCACGAGGGAGACAGCTCCCCACCCCAGCCTGCCCGTCCTCTAGCAAGGCTGCATCCTGGGGCACTTGAGTATTCATGGTGCCAGAATGACAGAGTGGAAAGCCTTGGAGCATCCAACTAGGCATGGCTCTCGGCATCCCCCCCAATATGGCACTGAAGAGCGTGGACCTTCAATAGAGAATCCGCTCTTATGGGCCCGGTATGGCATACCCCCTCCTGCAGCCACAGTGCATCCCTGAGGCATGTCACCAGTGACTTTAACCTGTTGGTGCTGGGCACAAGCCGTGGTCCCTTTTGAGAATGCCCATAAGAGAAGCACCTTTCCATGGTGGGTGTTGGTAATCCCCCCTTTTTTCTGACTTCTGAACTGGGCAGAACTGGCTCAACCTGAGGCAAACGTTGAAGACACTCCTTATCCACTACAAACTGGCTCAGTGATCAGGTCTCCCACAGCACGTCACAGTAGGTTTGGAGCTATAGCCACTGCAAATTTCCTAAAAAGAAGTCACATCCCCATTCAGACAAGTCCCACCACAGCACAGCACAACAGGAGTGGAGCTATCACTGCTGCAATGTCCCTGCAAAATAAGTCACATCCCAAATCTAACAGGCATATGCCATCAGAACGAAATTGGTCCAGGGAGTCCAATGTGATCTGATCATGCTTGACCATGCCAATGGGCACTCAACTCATAAAAGTCCCCATCTCCCCACTGATTTTTCTTCTGGTCTTGTCCATTACTTTATCATTGGTGACTCCTCCCCACTGTTTCGCTGTACAATGTGCGACCAATGTATCTTGGCCTTTGGCAGGTTGCATTGGATCATGGTTACATCCTCCTTCATCATATGCAACAATGCGAGTGACTTCACAATGCCCAAGTTGCTTCTGCCCAAATGGATTATCAAGATGTCCGGGCATGGCTCCTTCCAACAACATGAGAAGCAGCTGATCCCAACGCATACCGCATGCCCTATCCAGTGCACCTAGACAGGAGTATCATTGAAGCTCAAAACTTGTCTCCTGGCTTGGGACCACTCCCGAACCCCTGCCCAATGGATGAAAGAGTGCCAGCAGATCCATGCCCACTTCCCAAGTCCCACCAACCTGCTTAATAAAACAGAAATACATTGAGCATGTGTAAGCATATATAACTTCTCAATAGTTGGGATTTCTATCTGCCTAACCCTTTTATTTCTGCCTGCAACATACCCCTGCTAGCCACCCAAGTAGCCACCCCTATCCATAGCAAATAAGTACCATACTCACCTGGGTCTTCCCCACTATATGAAGGGCCTTTTTAAACAACTTGGTGAACTGAAACTGAATTAGCGGTGACCCGTCCCTCTGTTTAAAGTATGCCCAACCATCATCTCATGCCTTGCCTTGTATCTAGCTAGCACCATGCTGAGCTTCCATCCACGCCCCAGTCCCTAACCCTAGCCCAAGTGCCCCAAGCCTGCCGATCAGCTTTTGACCTCCTGATGCGTACCAGTGCCTCATTGCCTGACAATACTGCATCTCCCACATGCAAGCCCCTCCTACTCTGATCTTGTCTTCTAGCTGCTGTGACCTCTGATACTCAGAAGGCTCCACAGAAGGTCAAGATAAATGCCACCTAGAATAGCTGTGCCTCCTGGTGGTCTGCGCCCAGCGTTGGCAGAACCACAACTATGCATTCAAGTGTCTAGGGCTTTAACAGCCTTCTACTGTCCTGAGGTTTGGGTTGTATCCTGCCCCAACCCTCCAGTAGTTTCTGTACCCCGAAAGCCTGTGTAAAGTCTTGCAACCCCACTGCCATGCTGAACCAGCCTATGCCCAACCTCTAATGAAGAGATGCAGAAAAGGGACTTCAGTACCTGTTGTGCCCCTTTTAAGCCTTACCCGCATCTCTCCACCCCTACTGTGACTCACCCTATCCCAATCCTAGTCAGCATGCGCCAGCCCCTGCCCCTCTCCCTGCCATGGGGTTTCCATCCCCAGCCCACTTGGGCCAGAGGTGATGGGAATGGGAAGGGGATATGTCAATCACAGGTGGCCCAGCTCACACCTATTGCTAACAGTGGAGGTAGGCAGCCCAGGCATAAATCCTCTTCCTCTCTTGATGCCTAGGTGGAAGGCCCATACTCTGCTGGCCAGTGAAAGAACAGCACTGGCTGTTGCTCTGAAGGCAGTCTTGCATTCATCCTCTGAGTATGGACAAAGTGCAGTAATGGCAACCCCTATTTCTGGGTAACAAACAGGGGGAAAGGGGCAATAACAGAGTAAAGCAATATATTGAATAAGGCTCCATGTTATTTGGGGATGACCTGGCCTGTTCCAGAGACAACTGTATCATGCTTGCAGTTGTCCCGGAGGACAAAATGCTTGTCTGTTGATGAATTTGGCAGAGGGTTTTACATATGACGAGCCAGATTGCTTAGACAGAATATCTTCATACACAAAAAACTGCGCACTAGGAACATGGTGCTCCAAGATTGTAACTAGAAACCGCAGTTCTGAAGAAAATCTGGGCACTCACAAATCATGTACAACTGGACTCAGAAGTTTTAAACAAATATTACTTCATTTATTTAGAAAACAAAAAAGGTAACATAAAAATCTGAATCGCTTGATGCATTTCGGACAGCCTTCTATCCTTTCTAAATAGCTGAATACAGATAACCAATACACATACATAAATATCTTGTTACAACGGACAAAGTTCATGATGTCATAATTATGAGGTTTGAAGACATTGGTGCAAAACCACCATCACATGTGCAATAAAGCAATTCAAGTGCAGAGCAGCTTAAAACACTTCCAGTGACTCATACATAATACGTTACAAAGCAAGCAGATACCAAAACCCAAAACACAAAAGTGCTAATATATTATAATGTGCACACAATTCATTTCTCAATATTATTGCACAGTTCTCATATTGAAAATGCTTTTAGCAGAATCTATTAGACACAATGTAGTAACACTCATTATTTTTCCGCTAGATAAGGTTTCAGGTCAATTCTTGTGTTCAGACCTGTATTTTTCAGAGCTCCCACCTTTATTATCCAAAAGGTTGCTCTTTTTAAAACCAAATTGTTAAAGTTGCCCCTTCTTGGATTTCTGTTAACTTTGTCAATTATAATGAACTGGAATTTGTGTTCCTGTCCATCTCTGGTTCCCATAATGTGAGGAGCAGTTGCATAGAAAGGATCACCTATCTTGATCACTCTCATGTGTTCACCAGGCCTTTCTTTAAAGCTCCTGGTAGTTTTGCCCACATAAAATGCAGTATAGCTGCAAACAGCAAGGTAAACCACTCCTGATGCATTGCATGTTGTTAACTGCTGTTAACAGACCCTTGGTGACATCATTGCATCAGGAGCCTAAAACATATGGCTGCCCCCAGCACTTAATAACAGGCTAATTTACATATGAATAACTCTGGACAGTTAAGACTCACAGGTAAGCACAATAGCTAACTCAAATTAGCTTTTTATAGGCTTTCAGACACTAAGAAATCCTAAAGATGACAGTTTCCCTTTAAGTGACAATCATAACATGAGAGGTCACAGTAATAAGATGCAGGCAGGGAGGTCTAGGAGCAAACTGACAATGCACTTCTTCACACATAGGGTGGTGGACACTTGCCATGTCCCACACTTCAAGAGAGGCTAGAACAGTCATGGGGGAAGTATATGAGTAATAAAGGTGGGATGGATAAATGGAGTGAGGAGGTGGAGCAGACCAAGTACATCAAGTTCTGAACACTGTAATAAGAGCAGATTATTTAGACCAAATTGCCTTCTTCTCTTAGCTTCTTCATATTTTTGTATTTTCTACGTCATAACCAAAAGTCAAACTTTGAATGACATTTTGTGCTTCACAAACCAGAATTAGTACATTGAACTACATTTTTTGGCGTGTGAACCATATATAATATTCTAGAGCAGATTTTCTGCTTTGTGAACCAAAGGTACTAGTTTTAACCACATTTTCTGGGTTACAAACCAGAATACTAAGTTAGAACCACTTCTTCTGGTTTGCAAACTAGAATTAGTAGTTTGAAACACTTTTCCTGCTTCATGAACCAGAAATTTTCTTGTCTGAACCCCCTCAAAAAAGAGGTTTGAACCAGAAATCACTTAGGAGAGATCGTGCATGGGTGAAATATAAGATTTTGGAAAATTTCCTCATAAACAGACTATAAAATCTTGCTGAGGGAAAACATTGTACATCAGGGATGCTTTAGTTTTGCTAAAACTATCCCTTTACAAGTGTTTTCTGACTTCATTGACAACAGAAAGAAAGAAACAAGATGGCAGCAGTCACAAACTCCCACCCCCAAAAGTGGTTTATGAGACCCATTTGTGGTTCGTGATACATTAGATTTGTGAACCAAAAAACACTCTCACAAACCAAAAATTTCTGCTTCATATGGGGCATCTATCTGAATCCAATTTTTAAATCCTTATAACTCATTGGAAAGTGTATGTGAGAGAGCCAGAAAGAGCCTTCAAAATCTTTTATCTCTTGTGTTTTCTAATGAATGCACAAAAATAAAAGTAAGCTCTGAATATGAAGTAGATTGATCCTTCTGGGTCACACATACAAAAATCATAGAAAAAACTCACAGAAAAAGTAAAATGGGATCTGTACCTATTCAGGATGGGTGGGTCAGTCCGCTTAAAATCAGATCCCCCCCCACGGATCTCATAGGATCTGACAGACCCGGGTAGATCTGGACCATGCTGTTAAGTGTACTGGGTCTGCCTTGCCATTTTTGTTTCTCATAAATGGCTCAAAACCCCGTCTTCTATCTGCAAAATGTAGCCACTTCTGTAAAAATGACAGGGGAAAAAATATTCAAAACTTCCACTGCTCTGAGGAGGAAGGAAAATAAAAACTGTGCAACATGCAGCACAAAATAAAAATTCTCAGATAACATATGCTACAGCTGCAACATTTAGTCAGCATAAGGCACACAGGTACACAGAAACCTTTTTGCTGAATAAATGTTTCAGCTGTAGCTCATCTATCTGAGCCTTTTTTTTGCTCTGTGAGTTGTCCGATTTTCATTTTCGTTGCTAGCCTGTTTGTCGTGGTGCACCGCATCTTCTGAGCTGCTTTTTCTCTCGCTACTGGCACTACTCTTCCAATCCCACTGTGTGAAAGGAGACCCATTAGCCCACAGATAATGAGCAGCAGTTGGCTAACTGGTGATGTGATGCATGCTAATCCATGCCCAACTGAGTGAGCCTGCAGCTACGCAGTCAAGTTAAGCTTTGGCGCCTTTACTTAAGTAAACAACATAGCAACAGCATGGGTGAAGTAAGTTTACTGGCACCATGTTAGGGCAATGGGCTGTGGATAGGTTGTACTGAGCCTGAATGGTTGAAGTTTCCCCAACTATATTGTGGGGATTGGTGATGCACACTTGTAGAGGAATTATGGAGTCATGCAACTGGACTGACTGCTCCTGAAGGCTGCTACATGGGACCTGGGCCCAGGACTTGCACTGTGTAAGAATGAATGATGAGGATCATTTGTGGATGGCGCAGCAGCTTTGGGAAGGCTGACCTGCTTGATCACCACAGTCCACATGGAGAAACAACCGGATGTAGGAAGAAGTGCAAGGACAGCTGAGCTGAGATGGTTAGGCCAGGAGGTGAATGTTTGTAGCAGTCCCATTAAAATACATTACAACTATCTTTATTGGTTTTGGAATTGATCAGGTATGCTGTGCACTGTTGTATGTGCTGTATTTATTCTTCATTGACTATACTGGGGCAGGGGGTTCATACTGGGCAGGGTGGGTACAACAGATGGGAATGGGCATTGGTGTTCATACTGGGAGGGTGGTTGCCAGCAAATGAGTGGCAGGAAGTTAAATACTGGAGCAAGGTTGTTCACAATGGGGCAAGATAGGGACTACCAGATGAGTGGGGTATGGGAGTTTATACTAGGTAGGTGTATTCTCACTTCATACTGTGGAAGGGTGGGTGCCCAGTGATGTGATGTTCCAGTGACAGAATAGTTGTTAGCAGGGAGGCAGTGGTGATATATGTGTGTGTGTGTGTGTGTGTGTGTGTATATCTATACTGTGCAGTGTGGGTGTCAGAGGAGCAGGAATGGGAATATTACTGGTGCAAAGTGGGTGTCAATACATGGGATGGGGATCAGTGATCTGCTTCTTACTGAGGTGGAGCATTTGTAAGCAGGTAGGAGGGACTTGGGGTATGTGTATTGGGATAGGAAGGATGCTGATGTTTTCGATGGCAATACCATGCCCTGAAACCAATGGTAAAGGGAAAAAAACATTGATTCTCTATAGCGCTGATAAATTGTGAGACAAAGATGGACTATGTATGGAATAAAAGCAGAAACCTAGCCTAACATACTCTGGTTAGAAAAAATGCTTCATTTTTACTTTCTGGGTGAACCTCTGGGTCTTTCTGATGCAAAACAGTCTATGTGTTAATGTTTCATTACTGTTTTCCAGTATTATTATTTATTTCCTAAAGGTTCTGATTAGAATCAGAATTATTTCAGACTTACTTCTTTATCAGTTCTCCACTACATGCTCAGTTCTTACATATTGGATGAAGGTTGAGCCACCTGCCGAGCCGACCCAATGCCTACCCCTGTGGCTCCAAATAGAACAGACCCTAGTTTCCCCATATAATATATCTCTCAATACTCTCATTTTTTCTTCCACTAAGAATTTAATTAAAAGTTTTAGGAGTTTACCCATAGGGATAACACTTCGTGTACATGCCCAACTATGATGGGAGTGGTGCAGTGCAGTGGCTGTGGAGCAGCAGTCTTCCAGGAGACGTTCTGGAGGATGCGGTGTTGTCCCATCTGCAGGCACCTCTCTGGGCTGAGGGAGGAGGTTGCTTATCTCCAGGCTGAGTTGGCCAGGATTTGTGGGACCTCCTCTTCCATCCAGGGACCACCAGTGCCACTGCCGTTGCCTCAGAGGTTGCCAAGAAAGAGGAGCAGTTGGACCACAGTGGGCTCAGGGAGGGTGAGGGTGGTGGGTGGTGGAACAGAGGCGCATCCCACCAGCTGTATCTCTT
Organism: Neoceratodus forsteri; assembly: GCA_016271365.2. Taxonomy (NCBI): domain Eukaryota; kingdom Metazoa; phylum Chordata; order Ceratodontiformes; family Ceratodontidae; genus Neoceratodus; species Neoceratodus forsteri. The sequence goes on along the minus strand of CM028137.1, from coordinate 849,998,918 downwards.
CACAATTCCTATGCCATTCTGGCAAAGTGTGGTTGGAGGCACCCGCAGTGGAGACCAAGGAGGATGCTGGGAACCTCCACAAAGGAGACCCACAGGAGGGTGGCAGGGGACCCCACAGGGGAAGAAAACAACTCCTGGTGGGGGAATCCATTGTTAGGAAGGTAGAACTGGGGGAGGAAGGGGAGATGGAGATAAGGTGCCTGCCTGGCGGCATGGCTTGGAGGGATAGGGAGCGAATCCTCAGGATTGCCAGAGCAGCTGCACAGGGGAGGGAGCTGGATGTCATTGTCCACCTAGGAACAAATTACCTGGCTAAGAAAGGGATTAGAGAAGTGCAGGAAGAGTTTGTGGAATTGGGGAGGGGCCTTAGACAAGTAGCACGCACGGTAACCTTCTCGGAGGTGCTGCCCATCTATAGCTAGGAGAGGCTAGGTGTTCCGCATCATGGGATTCAATCAGTGGTTGAAAAAACTGTGTGAAACCTCAGGGATTTGGCTTCATTGGGGACTGGGGTCCATGGAGTGATGCAAGCCTATACTGGCATGATGGGTTGCATCTGTCCAGGAGGGGACCAGGATCCTAGGTGATAGGTTTAAATGCTTCATTGGCAAGCATTTAAACTAGCCAAGGGGGGGAAGCACTGGAAAGGAGCAGGGAAATCCTAGCCCCCAAAATCATGGTAGTAAGTGCGCTAAAAACCAACATAGAGGTGTCGATAGGGAGAAGGGCAGGGGTAAATGGAGAAAGTGACAAAGGCAAGAAGGACAGGGATGGGGCAAAAAGGAGTAAGGCCATCAGGAAATGGAGGGCAATGAGTACCAATGCCCGTAGTCTGGGCAACAAACTCCCTGAGCTGGTGGCCTTGATGGAAGAGGGATGCCTGGATATCGTAGCAGTCACAGAAACATGGTACACAGAGAACCATGATTGGGATGTTAACATACCAGGGTACATAACCTACAGGAGAGACAGGCAGGGGAGAAGAGGGGGGAGGAGTAGCTCTCTATGTAAAGGAAGAGATAAAAGAAACTGAACAAAAGAGTAAATAGGGAGGAGAGGAGGCACTGTGGGTCACCTTGGAGACTGGCAAGGGCACCACAATCCGCACAGGGGTTGTGTACAGACCCCCATGTCAGAGGGAGAGAATGGACAAGGATATGATAGAAGGCATTCTTAGAATGGCAGAGAAAGGGGAGATACTGTTGATGGGAGACCTGAATATGCCAGATGTTAACTGGAGCACATTTGCTGCAGCCACATCCAAGAGCAGGGCCATTCTTGATGACCTACAGGTGGCAGGCCTCAGACAGTTAGTTTTGGAACCCACTCGTGAGGGAGCAATCTTAGACCTCATACTCTCAAACAGGGGCAGTGAGAGGATTTCAGATCTAGAAGTGGGTTGCCATCTGGGAACAAGTGACCATCAAACAGTGTGGTTCATGTTAAACTCAGCTACAGAGTCAAGCCATACAAAAGTGAGGGTACTGGACTTCGGAGGGCTGACTTTGGCAAGATGGGAGAGTGCCTCAGAAAAGCACTAGCAAACAGTCTAGAAGGAGGTGTGGAGCAATGGGGAATCATCAAACTGCCATCACAGAGGCAACAAGCCTTTGTGTGAAGCAAATAAACAAATCAAAATGAAAGAAAAAGCCACTATGGTTCTCAAAAGAGGTGGCTGTGAAAGTCATGAAAAAAAAGATAGCATTCTGGAAGTATAAGGAAACACAGAAAGAGCAGGACAGAGAGCTGTACCAGTTAAGGCAGAAGGAAACAGGGAGGGAAGTCAGAATAGCAAAGGCCCAAACTGAGGAAAAGATAGCCAACTCAGTTCAGAAGGGGGGTAAAACCTTTTATAGGTACATCAGCGAGTGTAGAAAGACAAAGGGAGGGATAGTGAGGCTGAATAGAATGAACGGTGGGTGGGCAGAGGGGGACAGTGAAAAAGCAGGGATACTGAACAAATATTTCTGCTCAGTATTCACAAAAGAGGAGGGGGAAGTGCCTAATCCAATTAACAAAAGCACTCTTGATAGGGGAGTCGATCCCAGTCCTTTCACAGAAGAAAGGGTTCTGCAAGAACTCATAAAACTGAAGGTGGACAAAGCAATGGGGCCTGATGGAATTCACCCCAGAATTCTAAAAGAATTAAGGGGGGAACTAGTGAAACCACTGGCAACTCTTTTTAATAAATCATGGGAGGATGGTGTGGTACCCGAGGACTGGAGGAAGGCGAATGTGATTCCCCTTCACAAAAGTGGGACCAAGACAGAGGCAGGAAATACAGACCTGTCAGTCTGACCTCTGTGATAGGGAAAGTGATGGAGTCACTTCTGAAGGAAATAATAGTTGAGTACCTAGAGGCCACTGGGGCACAGGACCCAAGGCAGCATGGGTTCACAGCGGGAAGGTCATGTCAAATGAATCTAATAGATTTCTTTCACTTGGTGACCAAAGTAGTAGACCAGGGAGTGGCTGTGGACATGGCCTACCTAGACTTTAGCAAGGCATTTGACACAGTCCCACACAAAAGATTAATAGTCAAATTAACCAGCCTGGGAGTGGGTCCCAGGATGGTAGCCTGAGTAAAACATTGGCTGGACAACAGGACACAGAAGGTAATTGTAAATGGAGTCCACTCTGAAAAAAGGGGGGTTACTAGTGGGGTACCACAGGGTTCAGTATTGGGTCCAGTCCTTTTTAATGTCTTCATAAGTGATATTGCAGAGGGACTGGAAGGAAAAGTATGCCTCTTTGCAGATGACACAAAGATCTGCAACAGGGTTGATACACAAGGAGGCGTGGAAAGGATGAGAAGGGACTTGGCAAGGTTGGAGGAATGGTCAGAAGTATGGCAGCTAGGATTCAATGCAAAGAAGTGCAAATAATGCACCTGGGAAACAAGAACCCAGGGGAAGAATACACAATGGGGAGGTAGTAACAACAACAAAAAGGAAAGGGACCTGGGTAATCATATCAGATGACCTTAAGGTTAGCTAAGCAATGTGAGAGGGCAGTAGGAAGGCTGGGGGTATACTGGGATGCATAGGGAGAGGCATCAGCAGCAGAAAACAGGAAGTTGTTATCCCTCTGTACAGACAGTTAGTGAGACCCCATCTGGAGTACTGTGTCCAGTTCTGGAGACCCCATCTCCGCAAGGACATAGCCAGGATGGAGGCAGTCCAGAGGAGGGCAACTAAAATGGTGCAGGGTCTGCAAGAGAAGTCATATGAGGAGAGATTAAAGGAGCTTAATATGTATTCCCTTGAGGAAAGAAGGGAGAGGGGGCCAATGCTAGAAACTTTTAAGTACCTCAGTGGAATCAACAAAGTCCAAGAGGGTAGCATCTTTCAGAAAAAGATGTGCAAGAACAAGGGACACAATTTAAAGATCGAGGGGCGGTTCAGGGCAATGTAAGGAAGTACTTCACAGAGAGGGTAGTGGATGCATGGAACAGCCTTCCTGAGGAGGTTGTGGGGTCTAGAACTGTGGGAGAATTCAAGAATGCATGGGACAGACATAAGGCAATTCTTGTGGGGGGTAGGAAGAATAGGCTGTTGGTTAACTAGAATCTGCGGCCTATCCTGTAGGTAGGGAAATGGGCAGACTAGATGGGCCAAGCAGTCCTTATCTGCCATCAAAGTCTATGTTTCTATGTTTCTATGCAATGCTTTTCAGATATCTTTGTCAAAGGATGTCTCCCAGCCTATATGTGCTAATCTCAATTTCAAGATCGGGGGTTTGCCCCTTCCACATAATTTTTGGCCAGGGAATACTCAGCTTAAAGTCATCGACTTATTACAAGAACACAAAGTGATATAATTCCAAACGGCCTGTACACAGTTCAACCTCCCTAACTCTTTTTGCTTTAAGTACATTCAACTACAACACATGCTTCTACAAAATTTTGGAACTGGGTATTGGACACAGCACTTAGCTGGTCCTTTTCTCCCAGCTATCTCCAATTTACCCTCATCCAATCTTATTTCTTTTCTCTACCACCTCCTAAGGGATGGCATAGAGGAACTGCGTGGAGTGCCATACTATATCTGGGACCAGGTACTACCCTCTGAATCCCCAACACTACGACCATGGTCTAAAATCTGGTCACAATTATATCAAGATGTGAAATGGATTAGATAACGCATTCTACAATTCTATGTAATACATGATCAATACTATACTCCTGCCAGACTTTATCATATGCGGAGGCTCCCCTCAAATCTATGCTCCTGCTGTAAGGAATGTCCTGGCACACTACTGCACATTCTATGGGAATGTAATAAATTCACACCCTTCTGGGCCATCATTAAGTCTAATTTGGACCCCCTAGTAGGCCTATCCAAAGCCTTCAGACTGGAAATTTGTATAATAGGAGATTATGGGGATCTTTTGATTGGTAATCAGTGAAAACACATGGCATTAATATCCCTATGCGCCAAAAAAAGAAATCATGCGCCATTGGCTGGATCAGAACATTCCAACGTACACAGAGTGGTTAAAAGAGAGATCTTTGCTTTACAAGCAGAAAGCACGATTGCCCATATAACGAAGAGGCCACAATATATTCCAGGAAAGTATGGGCCCCTTTACATACTTTATTAACCATTTAATGGTTAAATGGCACTGAATATAAAACATTTTCTTTTTTTTTTCTTACTTCTCTTTTTGTAAAACTATTATTACTAAAATCTCAAATAATATTCTAGGCCTTCTCTAGTAATCGTACCTTGGCCTAATGAAACTACAGGTCAATATCACTGCATACCTGAGGGGTTAGGGATGCGGGGGGAGAGGGTTTAAGGGGGGACTCGGGGGCAGGAAACAGGAGGAGGAGGAATAAGTGCATGTTTTCTAAGCTTAATAGGGATCTATAAAGGAAATTACATTCACAATCAATGTCTCATTAGACTTCTAGGTAATTATTCAACATTGTAAAAGCTCACTAACCTACATTACTTGCTTGTGAGGATGTAACATGCAGTCTTCTCAACTTAATGTCTGTAATGAGTGATATGTGAACTCTTCCTACCAGTAAAGCATTTTCAATCTAAAAAAAAAAGAATCAGAACTATTTAGAATCTATAAGGACTTTGACCTGGATCCTGATCCTGATAATAAGGGTCAGGACCTTTTCGGGCAAGCCATCCCTAATTCCTATCAACCTCCTGCCTCAATAATCAGGAATACAATCAGGGACACATGAGCAAAACCATGGATACATCTTAAACAAGCATTTGTCAATGCCAAATGTTGTCTCACTGGCATTGGCATTGGTAGTGTCGGAGTTAGAGGTGCATAATAGGAATGGCAGTGAAGTATTGAAGTGACGCCAACCCCACCCCTACCCTGTAGAGACCGACAGGCATTGGGGTGTCCCTTTGGGTCATCAGCTATAACACTCATGCCATTGTACCTCACCCTACCCAGTAGACACTGACAAGTGTCTTGGTGTGCTTTGGGGTCTTTGGGCATTATACTTACCCTATTCCATAAGGAAATACACTGAGGTGGGTGCAGAATGGGAGAATGGGGTGAACTTTGTGGCTGAACAGTGCAAGGCACACCACGATGCCTGTCACTGGCTGTAGCTTGGGGGTGGGGTGGGGTGGAATGGTGTAAGCATTACAGCCAATGATCCTAAGTCACATCCCTGACACCTGTCAGTCTCTACATGGTGGGGTGCTACAGCTGGAAACCCTAACAATATAGGCGTGTGTTGGTATTTTCACTCCAAATTTTCAACATGGGCTGTTTGTGAGCCCACCTTATGAAAAGCGGCACTATCAGTTTGTTAGCTGAAAGGTGGTTTTGCACAGCAGCTATGCCATTTGGCGACACAGGGACAAAAACACATTTTGGGGAGTATGTGGAAAATGACAACTGTGGGGGATCACGTGATGAGTCCGGTTGGGTAAGACGTCCCTTGCGCTGCTCCTGGGCCCCTCAGTTATTAAATAACCCCTCGTAGCACTGCAAGGCTGTTTTAATATTGCAGAAGGGGTTCGTTAGGCTTAGCAAGGCTCCCGGATGAGATATTGGCGAGTGGTGACCCGCGATCCGCTATTCGGCTTCTGATTCGCGGTGAGCAGCCGGCGGTAGAGTCAGACCATGACACTAAAGTAGTATGGATCCCGAGATGGCGAGTCTCTGGCTGGAAGGGCCCCAGCTCCAAACGGCCCAAATCACAGCTCTCAACCCCAGAAGACCAGGAGGAAGTAGCAACGAGAAGGGGAGCCAGCCCAAATGGGGGAGACATCCTGGAAATTAAGCAGCTTTTGAAGGGGCTAGTCATGGACTTTGCAGAAGTAAAGCCAGGCTGCAATTGTTAGCCCAGAGGATGGGTGATGCTGAAGCCCGACTTGCATCTCAAGAGAGAAACTCTCCATCATGGAGCAAGAGCTGGTAGTGGTTAAAAGGCAAATTAAAAAGCTGGAAGAGAGAATTGAAGACCAAGAATCGAGAAGTAGGAGGAGCAACTTAATTCTGGCAGGGTTGCCAGAGAGAGCCGAAGGGTCAGACTGCATCTCCTACATTCAAGAAATGCTGCTTAAAATGTTTGGCCCCACACCTTATGGAGATGCCTATAATCTGGAAAGGGCACACAGAGCGTTAAGAGAAATTCCCCCACCAGGAGCAAGACCAAGAGTAATTATCATGTGTTTTCTCAACTAGAAGGAAAAGATGCATGTTCTATCTGCAGCAAGACAGAAGAAGCCTATGCAATGGAATGGGGCCACCTTGTGGTTATTTCAAGATCATACCCCTTCTGTAAGAGAAAAGCAGAAAGAATATCTAGATATCAAAAAGAAGTTATATCTAGCTGGAATCAAGTTTCGTCTTGTATACCCTGCCATTTTGGTGGTGTGACTTCAATCAGGGGAAAAGCGCTTTCTTACTGTGAAGGAGGCCCTGGAAGGGCTAAGAGTGGAACTCCCTGAGCTATTCAGACCACTGAGCTGAGGCAAAACAGAGCTTAAGGAAAGTTGTAATGTGGACTAACTTGGACTCCTGGGGACTTGTTTAGGGTGGTGTATCTGTCTAATTTCAGTTTCCTGATCTATATGTATAATTACAGGTTGTGGGAAGGCTTGAAAACCTGATCAAGAAGAGGGAAGGGGCCATTATTATTGGAATGTTATTTTTGGATTATGGTTGTGTGAGAAATGATCTGAAATAGGAACTTTAAGGTGGGCATTAAAGAGGGATAAAATAATATTTCTCTAACATTGCAGCACTAGGAGAAGTGATATTCTGGGGAATTGGTAGCGAGAACAGAGGTTGCAGGTTTCTGGTTGGAATGGGTCTGGATAGACTTACTAGCGCCCCTGCATTTGGTGTCCTAGCTAGGCCTCTGATTTCAACTATTCATATTCCGAGAACAGACCAGAAATGGCTGGAATGCATCGATGGCGAAGAAGGCCACTGAAAGACTTGGGAATAGTTTGGGGAGGGGGACTAGGAAGTGCTGGATATAAGGAGAAATTGCTAACGGGAGGGTGATCTTTTGAAGGGGAGAGGGATTTAATAGTTACTGTTACCTTAGAAAGTTGATAACCTGGAGTAGCAATACCTGGGGTATGTAAGGTTACTACGTGTTTTGTTGGAGTTAATGATCCAGTAGACAGGGTCAATTGATATTGGGTCTAGAGTATTATAGGTGGTTACTTAAGGGTGACAAAGAGGAACCAGTTGTAAGCGGAGTAAGGCCTCTCGAATGCTGTAGTTGATTGTAGAGGGTAAGGGAGCAGCAGAACAGGAGCTCATCAAGATCCGACGTATAGGAGGAGGCGATCTAGGGATCAGGGGCAGGGGTAAGGGGAGGGATAGAGATAGGGATATGGGAGAAGAGAGAGTTCCCGAGGTGGAGAGTAAAACGGGCAGAGCCAGACTGAATCTTGGAGACTAAATGCCCCAAAGGAAATGTTAAGCTAGGTTCATGGCAAAGGTTAAAATAATCTCGTGGAATGTTAAAGGACTCAGGGGTAGACGTAAAAGAATGGTAATATTGAGACAACTGGATCAAATGGGTGCCCAAATCACCACCCTGCAGGAAACGCATCTACTGACCGAAGAATTGAATAGTCTGAGGCGAATATGGGTGGTGCAGGTTTTTGGCATAGGAAAGGAAAGAGCCTCGGGTTGGGTGGTGATTTTAATTAGAAAAACGTACCCCTTTACTGTAGAACAGGTATCAGCAAGAGAAGATGGTAGAGCCATATTTATCTCGGGTCTCATGCATGGAAGGGTCGTCTCGATAGCCTCTATTTATGGACCAACCCCTTCTAATCCAGAATTTTTTACCTCTCTAGAGAGAGACATAGCTGGTTATATGGGACACTTCCTTATCTTAGCAGAAGACTGGAACATTACTGCGGATATTATAGAGGACAGGTCTCCAGCTACTAATAGACCCCTATCGAAAGCCCAGGTGGCCCTGAATAAGTTGTTGGAGGCCACTGCCTTGGTGGATCCGATACAGTCCCACTTCATAGGAAATAACATGATGACCTTTTACTCAGCAGTACACAAGACTCATTCTCGGATAGATTTTTTTTTAGTTAATAGAGAGGTGCTTTTGGGAGTAAAGGGAGTATCAGTAGAGAACAGAACTTTCTCTGATCATTCCCCAATAGTGTTATCATGGGAATTGATATCAGGACCCCCCAGGCCCTTCCGATGGAAGCTGAGTGATGCTCTTCTGTCAGATGTTGCAGCTAAGGATAGTTTAGAAGGTGCTTTAATAGAAATCATACATCAGCAACTACCTATACTGTCTGACAAAAAGCTAGCTTGGCCAACCTGTAAAGTATTATTCACGAGTAAGGCCCAAGACTTGACAGCTCGAAACAACAGACTCAGAAGAGCAAAAGAGGATTTTATTATGGGGGCTATTAGCTCTTTGGCTCCACTGGAGGGATCATCGGAAGAAATTGACTGGGAACTCAAAAGTCTAAGGTGGGAAGTAGAAAATATTGTTTACAGTAAGGTAGACTTTTGGTTAGCTAAAATCAATGCTAAATATCTCCTGAAGGGTGATGTTCCAGGACGATTGTTAGCATCCAGAGTCAGGGAGTGGGAGGCTAGTAGGACAATAACAGCAATCAACCAGGGAGGGAAATATATAATAGATCCTCAAGAACTTGCAGATACTTTTGCAATGTACTTCAAGGACCTATACCAGCTAGAAAACAATGTGGGAGACGAGGAAATTAATGCCTTCTTAGAGGGAATACCCTTGCCGGTATTGGAAGCTGCACAAACAGCAGAGTTGGAGGCACCTATTGGGGCAACAGAAATTCTGGAGGTTGTTAAATCTTTACCGGTGGGTAAAATGCCAGGGCCAGATGGCCTTACAGCTAAGTTCTATCAAACATATATACATATTCTTTTGCCTCTCCTCCAAGAATTCTATAACAAGGTAATGCAAGAGGGTGTTTATCATCCCCCCCTCTATCAGGCTTATATCACATTAATTCCGAAACCAAATAAACCTAAGAATGTATTGTCTAGTTACAGGCCGATAACATTAGTGAACCAGGACATCAAGATCCTTACAAAAGTTTTAGCCAACAGAATATGGCGGAATGCAGCGGGGGTAATTAGCAGGGAGCAGGTAGGCTTTATGCCAGGGAGGGGAGCACATGATGCCCTGAGGAAGTTGCACCACATCTTACACTATGCATCAGATTGTCAAGTACCCCTAGCCTTGATATCTTTAGACGCAGAAAAGGCCTTCGATAGGGTCTCCCATGCTTTTTTGTTTGCCACAATGGAAAGGATGGGATTTCCAAAGTCTCCTTAGGGAATAAAAATCTGTACGCTGCCCCTCTGCTAGAGTGTTGTGCAATGGTTACATGTCTCAAAATACAATTGAAAAATGGGACCCGGCAAGGGTGCCCCCTCTCCCCAATATTATTTAACATCTATTTGGAACGTTTGCTGAGGATAATAAATAATGATAAATATGTTGGGGGTTGAGATATTGGGCGAGAATTAAAATTATCAGTTTTGCTGACGATGTGCTCCTATACCTCATGGACCCGCAGATGGATTGGAAAGGGTAAGGAGCTAATAGGGCACTTTGCCGGGTATCCAACTATGCATTGAATCTAACTAAAACCCAAATCCTCCCGCTGATCCCTTATGTATATAAGGCAGACTTTGCCCGCTCCAAATTCAATGGATGCCTGATAAGATCAAATATTTGGGCATCTGGATTACCAGAAACCCTGAGATAGAGGCGAAGTGAATATGGAAGAGACAATATCAGGAATCAAGGGGGATATAACAAGATGGAATAAGCAGTCATTGAATTTTATGGCAAGACTTGGGCTGATCAAGATGAATCTACTGCCAAGATTGTTATACCCGGTTTATCTAGCCCCATATTATAGCCCCAAAAAAATGGTTTAACAAGGTTAAAAAGCTAATTTCAGATTTTTTATGGAAGTTTAAACCACCCAGGAGAAAATATAAAGCCCTGTGCTTACCTGCTTCTCATGGGGGGATTAAGCTGCCTGACCTCCACCTGTATTATGTGGCGGGCCAGTTGGGTCTCATGACTCGATGGAATAAAGGGGAACAGGGGGAGGCTTACATCCCGGAATGGCTTCAGTTGGAGACTCAAATGATGAAGGAGGCAGGACTTTCCCTAGAGACCCCACTGTATGCTGATATAGCTAAGTGCTTTAAGCGAGATAGGGAAAACCCAGTAGTGAAGACAGTAGAAGCCTGGTGGTCATGCTTGACTAGGGTTCAGAAAAGAGACCAGAAGAAGGCCATAAAGCAGCCTTTACTGGGCAATCCTAACTTGCTCATAGAGAATAGGGTACTTAAAGGGAAGTGGGCTAACTGGGTTCTAGGCCTGAAACTAGAAGATGTAATTCGAGATTCTAAGGTGGTTCTCCCACCACAATGCCACGGAATGGTGTATTTTCCAAAATACAACTCACAAGCATGTTGGAGGAGAGCTAAGAAGGTTAGGGGTTCATAGAAGACTCTTTAGTTGGGAATATCTGAGGGGTTGATCCAAGCTCAAGGATCTTATCACAGGTCTATAAAATCACTCTTAGCTTCTTGGGACCGAGGGCACCTCCGCAGTGAATTATGGGATAGAGTTTTAGCCCCAGTAGTAATCGACTGGGCTAATGTATGGAATAATGCAAGGTATATTGTGATACCCAAGTATAAAAACTTACATTTTTTTATTGTCTCAAATATATACTACACCCCTGTGAAACTATGTAAGAGGGGCCTAAAGCAGACAGACCTGTGCTTTAGGTGTGGTACAGAGAGGGGTGACTTGATACACATATTGTGGAGCTGTACCAAAATATCACCGGTGTGGGTTGTGATAAGGAGGCGAATGGACCCATTAATGGATTACTCAGAGTTTATAAAACCAGAGATCTGCTTCCTAGGGGACCTGTCACTAGTAGCTGGAGTTAATGCTAAATATCATGTATCCCTGATGGCAGGAGTAGTTAAATCCTATGTAGTCCAGCATTGGAAGGATGGTCATTTATATAGTTATGGTCAATGGTTAAAGGACCTTACTGGGATGCTAGCTAGAATCAAGAGGCATCTATATGCAGAAGGGAAAAAGGAGGTATATATTAAAGGATGGGCAGCTCTGGAGGCAATATATTCTCTACAAGAAGTAGATGGTTTGGCACAGGTCTGTCTGCTGGGCAGCGTCTAGCTGAAGTATCTTGGCTGATTAGATCAAAGGGTATTTAACTTCCTGGATAAGTCTAGTAGGGTTATTAACAGATGAAGGATGAAATGGTGGGGGCTTAGAAGATAATATAGATAAGGGTCTGCCTGACCTAAGGATGACTTGGGGACTCTCTCTCGCCCGAGGGATGCAGAGGGAAAGCACTCCTACCTGGGCTAGTATTAATGCAGGCAATGTAGAGAAGGAATGCCTATGAGGATGCAGAGGGCTTAAGTAAATATTGACTAGAGAGAAAGGAAATGGGTAGCCTATAGGCCTTAAATTTAACTAGGGACTAAGTTGTGACAAATGGGACGGGGAAGGGTGATGATTCCTCTGCATATGTATATAGTTTGCACGGCCAGTTTTGGGGCGGTGCACCCCGGATTCCAGGCTATGTGTGTATGTCTGTTTACTGTCTGTAAAACCTAAAATCAATAAAGACTTGTTTTAAAAAAAAAAATGACAACTGTATTGTTCATGAGGAGATGCAAAAAAATGGCAACGTTGAAAATCTAGAGTGAAAATATGAAAAATTGGTGAAGTTATGAGCATGCATAGAAACTGTGCAACACACATTCATAACCCAATTATTTTGGGGATTTTTTTAACCACATGTTTAACATAGGCATTTTGGGACCTCCCCTCATGAACAGTGGCACTGTGATTTTGTTAATTTGTCTGAAACGTTGATTTTGCACAGTGACCACGCCATTGTGTGCCACAGGTGCGAAAAAACATTTAGGGTAGGATGTGAAAAATGACAGCTGTACTGTTCATAAGGAGGTGTGAAAAATGCCAGTGTTGAAAATCTGGCATGAAAATATTGCAAATTTGCGAAGTTACAAGGGAGCATGGCAACTGCACAATGCACACTTGTAACACAGTTATTTTATGGAATTTTGTCACCAAATTTTCAACAAAGGCATTTTAGGACTTCTGCTCATGAACAGTGTCACCGTCATTTCCTCAAACTGTCCTGAAAACTGATTTCGCACAGCGACCACGCTATTCTGTGCTGGACTTGCAAAAACACATTTCGGCCAGGATATGTAAAATGACAGCTATACTATTCATAAGGAGGTGTGGAAAAATGCCAATTTTGAAAATCTGGAGTGAAAATATTACAAATTCACAAAGATACGAGCATGCGTGGAAACTGCGCAACGCATGCTTGTAAAACATAGGCTTTTTGAGAGCCCTCATCATTAACAGTGGCACTGTCATTTCGTTAATCAGTCCCAAAAGGTGATTCCGTGCAGTGACCATGAAATCACCTTTTGGGACAGAATAATGCCATGAAAATGCCTGAATTCATGAGGAGGGGTCCCAATAACCACATGTTGAAAATTTGGTGCCAAAATTCCCAAAAATGGCTGAGATATGCACCAACGTTGAAAAGAAACTATTTATGCGTTATACAGCTTACCAGCATTTCCTCAGTTCGCGGTCGGCTTTGAAGAGTGCAGACCTGTTCCCGGTCCACCAAAGATCTTCTTGCCAGACTCCAGAGGTAAGTATGGGGTGAGTGGGGTGTGGGGAAGCAGGATGCACAGAAGGTGGGTGCAGGTTGTAGGAGGGGGAAGGGAGACTGCGAGGGACTGTTTTCTTTACAGGTTTAAAAAAAACATTGGACAGTTTTTTTCAGGATTTGGCACACTGGGGTGGGCTCCCAGTGTGCCACCTATGTTTTTGGGGGATGCTGTAGCCGAGGGGATTGGGCACCCCATTGGCACATACCAAAGGGGGGACACGAGCCATGGGGAATTGGGCACCCCCCTCAGTACACAACAAAACTGGGGGTGAGACATTATGCTGATGGGGAGTGGGTTCCCCCATCAGCAAAATAAATGGGGATGGGGATAAACGCTGATGGGGATTGGGCCCTCCCCCGTCAGCAAAGAAAAATGTTTGGGGGGTGCATGATGCCGAGGGGGATTGGGCACCTCCTCAACATACATTCTAAATGGAAGGGGGTGTCATTATGCTGACAGAGAAGTGGGCGCCCCCGTCGGCATTGTGACAGAAGGTGGCAGCAATCACTGCCACCATGTTGCGTGCACGTCAGGAGGCGTGTTGTGGTCCCGCTGCATGAGAGCTTCACTCTCATTGCAGTGGACCTTTTCATAGATCTGGTGGCCACATTAGGGATGCATGATGTCAGTGCCTGCTTCTGGCTTATTGATGAATGAGGGACACACCTACTGATGCATGCCCTGCATTCCCCCAACAGTGACCGTGCCCCCAAATCTGCTATTACCGCAAGACATTGGCTGGGACGCAAGCACGAGCCAACATAAAAAGGGTGATATGAGTTCATTCAGCTGTTACAATAAGTGTCTGTAATACAAGCATTTTCTGATGGAGAACTAGAATGTAAAACTATTGCCTGGTATGATTTTATTATTTAAATCGCTACCCTTCAGCTGCAAAAATGCCAAATTAAGGAAGGACAGATGAAATTTATAATGAAAAATCGGGGACAGTTGAGAGACATGATGGAATCAGTGTCAAAACTTTCTTAGGGACTATTTTACTTCAAAAACTTGTGGAGCTCATGTGCCTGCCTGAGCCTATCAGCTCACTTCTCCATTTTCAGCTTCTCTTCTGCTGCCGCTAGAGGCTGTCCTAGCAGGGCTGCCTGTCCTATCCTACCAGTGTTGTCTTCTCCACAGCAGAACATTTCTCTCAGCTTTGTCCTCGAGTCTGTTGTTTAGCACAACAACTAGTGATCACAATCTAGGGAAGAACCTGATGGTGGGGCTGAGGATCCCACATGAGCCCCACTGCACATCCCCTGTGCTAAGGACCATACTAGCAAATACAAGATATAACCTGGTAAGGCAGACACCTCATAAGGATAACAGAACTGCTCAGATGTAGGTAACCTCACTCCCTCAGCACCACTATTTGGGTATAGAGGCTTGGAGGAATAGGCACCACACCAAAGTAGCCCAACCACTCTACCAGCACAGTTGGTGCTCATGGCTGAACCAGAACCCTGCTAACATTGGAGTACTGGCCGTGTTACTCCTGTACGGAGCTGCACTAGGATGGGTTGATGCAAAAATAAGTGGCTGCCAAGACTCTAACCTGTTTAGGGGGGCGCAGGACCTTCACCTACCACACCTCACATATTGCCCTGGATCCTCAATCCTGCACTCACTGGTTATCAAGCACAGATTAGCTCACAAGAGAGCCTGCTACCTCATCTTCTCTGGTGTGCCAGGTAACCTATTAAAATGATCTTTCTTTACTCAGCAGAGGGTCCTCCACCTCATCCTGCTAATATTGAAATTGTGGGCTGGTGACATTCTCCCCAACCCTGGGCCCCCACCCACCAACCCTGGGCCCCCACCTGCCAACTCCATCCTGGGATCCTCTAGGGACCCTACATGGTGTCACACCAAAGGACTGAGGGTGGCCCACATGAACATCTGCAGCCTATGACCTAAGATGCCTGAGGTGCAATCATGGGTAGATACATATAAGCCCAATGTGCTAGCCATATCCGAAACATGGCTAAAGCCTCACATACTCCCTCACGAAGTGGAACTAGACCACTATAACTCCTTCTGAAAGGATAGAGAAGGGAAAAAAGGAGGGTGTGTCCTTATTTATGTGACTTCCTCCCTGGCGGCTTCCTTGTCCCCTGTTGAAATGCCAAGCACTACGGGGTTAGAATCGCTATTTATCCAAATCATATTGGGTCATGCTAAGCATCTAACCATAGGCTGTATCTACAACTCTCCCACCAGTGGCACCGCAGCACTCCAGAACCTAGTCTGCTCAATAGCAGGGGCACGGCTCACAGAACTGCTGGTCCTTGGGGACTTCAACTTCAAGTGGGAACCCACCACCGAGCAAAACTACAAGGCCACACTTCTTGATGCAAACTTGACCCAGGTCATCACTGAGGTCACAAGGCACAACCAAAAAACAGGGAACCACTCCATCCTTGACTGGATCCTTG
This sequence comes from Neoceratodus forsteri, assembly GCA_016271365.2. Taxonomy (NCBI): domain Eukaryota; kingdom Metazoa; phylum Chordata; order Ceratodontiformes; family Ceratodontidae; genus Neoceratodus; species Neoceratodus forsteri. Next base: position 849,983,229 of record CM028137.1, on the reverse strand, counting down.
CCTCCAAACCCACCAACATACAAGTGCTGACGTGATGTCGGACACCCTAAGAGATCACTCACCCACTTTCTGCATCTGGAAAAATCGGCTTCCCAGGATTCTGCCCAAGTTCATAGTGGCCAGGGATTTCTCTGGATTCTCAGCTGAGGCATTCCAGAGCTCCTTAAGAAATACAGACCGTTAAGACTCCTAGGGAGCACAGACGATGCAGTACAGTATTTCCAGCGCACGTTCTCTGCGGTGGCCAGCATACATGCCCCAATTAGGACCAGATGAGCTAAGGGCCATTGCCACAAATGGATTTCACATAAGCTGAAATCACTGATGATAGCCAGAGACAAGGCCTGGAAAAAAGGCAAGGAGATCTGCTAGCCCTGCTGACTTCGCTGCCTATAGATCACTGTGGAACCAGTGCCAAAAAAAGCTCCAAAACTGCCAAAAGGAACTACATAAAATCCCTTCAGATGAAAACACTATCTGACCCAAAGTCCTTCTGGACAAGCATCAACTCCCTGCTAAAAGGTACAAAAACACCCCAGCAGGGTAACATAATCTGTAATGACACTACACTCTCGGATGGAGAGGCGGCCGCATCAGCCTTCAATTGCTTCTTCACCGACCTGGGGGCTCTCAGACCCAACCCCCCACACAGCTCTCAGAGCCCTTTGGCCACTGAATTCCAGGACCCTCTGACCACCCACTTCCACCTGCAGACAGTGCGAACCAAAGATGTGCTGCCTTTCCTACAATCCTTAAAACCCAGCGGATCACCAGGACCTGACAGACTGGACCCTAGGCTGCTAAGGGCTGCTGCCCCAGCCATTGCACTACCTGTAACCCTGTTAATAAACAGATCTCTGCAGGAAGGAACAATCTCACTAACATGGAAATGGGCCCATGTAGTCCCAATCCACAAGGGCGGAGCAAGAGAACCCATAGACCACTATAGGCCCATCTCCATCCTATGTCACCTGACTAAGATTCAGGACCGGCTAGTGTACAGCCAACTCAGAGACTACCTGGAAGCCAACAGGCTACTGGCCCCCTCACAACACGGCTTTAGACCAAAGCATGGGACCGGCACTGCCCTCATGAAATTCACCTCCGATGTCCTGGCCGCCTGGGACAAGGGTACCTCCACTGGGGTCATATTCATTGACCTCTCTAAGGCCTTCAACCTGGTGGATCACCCACTCCTACTAATTAAGCTTAGCCAAGTGGGGCTGGATCAGCACTCCCTCAATAGGTTGCTTAATTACCTCACTGACCGCTCTCAATAGGTCAAGTGGAAAGGAGTCACCTCCGAACCCGTACCTTTAACTGAGGGGGTCCCACAGGGCTCAATCTTAGGCCCGCTTATGTTCTCCCTATTCACAAATGACCTCTATGGCCATTGTGGGGGCAGCTCCATAGTACAGTATGCTGACAATGCAGTACTGTACAGAATAGGGGACCACTCATCCGACCTAGGACCCTGGCTCCAAGACGACTTCACCAAGGCAGAGACTTGGCTAATTGAGAATCGCTTGGTCTTTAACCCCACCAAGACTAAGGCAATGCTGTTCAGGCCAAAATCCCTGGGTCTCTCCAGGGCCCATCTTCTGCCACTCACTACCATATCTGGCTCCAAAATAGAGGTGGTACAATTAGTCAAATACCTTGGCCTCACATTAGATCAGGGGCACACTCTGAAGCCCCCTGTGGACGTAGTAATAAAAAACAACCACCAAAAACTGGGCCTCCTCTATCACCTAAGCCACAACATGTTACCAGAGACTAGACTGGCAATCTCATAAAGCATCCTTCTCCCAACCTTAACCTACGCTGCCCCCATTGTACTCGGCATCTCTAAAATGGACCACAGCAGATTAATGACCCTATACCACAAAATCGCTCGCTTTGCTTCCAAATCCCACCCGAGGACCCACCATTGTGATGCCCTCACAGCCCTCAACTGGCCATCCCTGTACAAAAGACTCCAGTACCCCCTATTAAGCTGGACCTACAAGCTCCTCGATGCCCGACCTCCGGCAGGTCTGATTGGACTACTTGCCCGAAAGCGGACCAGACAACTACTCCGCTCCTCGAACAAAATCTCCTGGAAATTCCCTTGGCCTGCTCTGTCGCTGGGCATAAATCCTTTACTCACCTAGCCCCTGAATCTTGGAACAATCTCCCCAGCCATCTTCAGGAGGCACCCACCCTAGCCATCTTTCAAAAGGGACTGCATGCTCACCTCCTCAAACTTGGTCCCTGCCCCTGCACCAATGGCTAGTCAACCACACCTCGCGTCAATTTGTATTGGCTCTAAACTGCTCCCCTACAAGGGTTACAACTAATGACTGCATAAGCTGGTACTCTATCCCATATGGAACTTCCTGTATGCATTTAAAGCACTTATCACCCTCACCTCTATCTGCCGTCACTGCTGTACTCTATATTGTAATGTATTTACTGCCCTCTTCTACAGAAACTGTATACTGTCCTTATAACCCCATATTATATGTACTACACTGTTCTGCTGTACTCATCAATGTAATATACCTCCTGTATTAGAAGTACTGTACTGCTTTATTAGATGTTCTACTGTATTAGACATACTGCACTGTACTGCTGTATTCACTAATGTCATGTACCTCTTGCCCTCTTCCACAAAAACTGTAAAACTGTATACTGTCCTTGTAATCCTGTACAATATGTCTGACACTGTACTACCTGACTGCATGTTCAAAATTATATGTAACAAACTCTGGGTCACCCCTGAAAAAGGGACCTTCGGGGTCCAGTGGGCTTACTCTGTTAACAACATTTAATATATAAATAAAGACTGAGTCCCATTAAATACTTGAATAAAAAACAAGCTGTTACCACTGGCTTAAAATAAACCCTTGCACTAGTGAATGTCTTTTGTTTCTCTTTACTACCAGTTATTTTTGACTGAATGAAATGTGTAACATTACACAATTTCTCATTATCAGCACAGGAGGAGATATACCACTATGAAGGAAAATTTCGTAATTGGCAGGGAGAAGGTTAATGTCTCTATTAATAATACTCTCCTACAGACCATAGTCCTGAATGGCATCAAGTCCAACTGCACTTGCACTGTCATTACCTCTATAAATCTTAAGAATTTACAGTGCACTGAGGTATACAGTTCCATTTTATAACAGGACTTTCTTTATATTGGATTTCTTGGTGGCAGAAATTATCTAGCCTTCCAGGCTTATAGAAAATGCAAAGTTCACTTCAGTATGATAATATTATTGAGACTAGCTGCAGCCAAGATTTATAGCATGCTATTTAAAATGTAGTCAGCAGTATACATGTAAGCATTAAGCCATGAGAAGGGATGTGTCTACTCAGGAATTAATCCATGGTTTGGGGGATGCCTACAACCACCCAACCATGGATTAATTCCACAGTAGACACATCCTTTCAAGTGGCTTAATGCTCTTGTAACAGGGCATCCACTCAATCATGTTCTTATTTTACCCAGTAATACCACATCACTTAGAAACAGAATGCAAACGATTGATATGGGAACATTTTTAATGTTAACAGTCATCACTTTCACATCGCAGTGTGCAGTGCGACTTCTGGCTGCAAACCTTACTAATATAGTGGTTCACGACTTACTCCTTTTTGTAAAAAACAACACAAGATGAAATCTCTGTTTTTACATTGTTAACATTACTTATTGTCCCAAAATGACTCACAGTTTGATGTCTGCATTGCTTGAAACAACGTGTAATCAAATACACTACTCTTCCGGATGCAAATATTACATATGCATGCTGGGATTCATTGCGTCATTAATACTTGACTTCACACTTGCACTACACAATACTGTGCTGCAGGGATGAGAAATCTTGACAGCTACCAACAACATTTTAACCTGCTAACATGCAAAGGTTAGTTCGCTGAACTTATGAGCAACAACGACAGGAATGTTACTTTTTTCAACAAAAACTGTACTCTGCAACATTACTGATTTTGAAACGGAGTGGCGCATTACATTTTGAGAACTGCTTAGGACCTTCTGAACAATTTACAACATCTGTTATGGATGCTGTACAGGATTTTGTGTTTGTGTTTGACCAGAGGCATAATAGTTAAAATTCACTGCCCCATGTATTGTGAAATTGTGCAAATTGAATGGACTCCACTGGTCTGCTGGACTCCTATTTATATTACTTGGGGATGTGCTCTGCGATATGTCGCCCATGTTACCTGACATGCTATTGTTGATATGGTTTGGAGGTGTGCTTGCAGGTGTACTTAATGTTTCTGTAAATGCGATCCCTGTCTTACTAGGACTCTGTGCTGGCTTCACTGGGCAACTTAACACTTCTGTACCTTGCGGCCATGCATTACATATTGAACCACTGTTTTTTCTCCCTGTGGACAATATCGATGACCACTACTCATGATCGGACACAGATGGAAACCAGTAATTCCTTAAATTGTTCTCACATCTATGTCTGGTCACTAACATAATCTCCCTAGATGCTAGACCGGCCTCAGATAACAGGTGTATGGCGGTGCTCCTGATACAGTGGTTTGTATATTTGAGGCTTAGGTCGGCATCTAGGGAGATTTGAGCTATCATCTCACCTAAGTAATTCTGCCCCATGTGCTGCATGCCATACCAGATCTGTTTTTTGTCCAGTATGTGTTGTGACAATTTTTTGGCATGCAAGTAAAATGCTGGAGCATTTTCTGGACAATGGCCAACATACTGTTTAAAAAGGCAGACAGTACAGTTCGGACTTCCAGGTTGTGCAAACAGCACACCTCATAAACTGTCTGTTACTCTCTGTTGCTGAGTTATGATTTTTTTGTGCTCTCATTAAATGTCACACTGATATACTCTCTCCCTGCATCATCCGATTTCATAGCAAAAGAGTTCTGCTTCAATTTGTTCAGACTTTCCCTGCCTCTCCTCACTAGACCAAGCTGAATTTTGAACCACAGTCTGCAAACAAGTCCATAAGCAGACTGTGGACTCAATTTGGGGCATGTGCGTATCCACTCCAGACCTGCATCTGTTATCCGAGGGTGGTGAGCTGCCACGTCCTGTCCTGACCGACGATACTCTTTGAGAACAGCTACAAACACATTGTTAGCCACTTTAAATTTGCTATCACTGGCTATGTTCAATTTTTGGTTGATCTCTACACTGTTTCAGTAACAGTTTATTCCCACTCTGATTCCAATAAATGATGAGATGCTGTACTGCTTGCCATCACTACAATGCACAAACCTGTAAAATCTTGGCAGCAGACTTAGTGCTCTTGTTACAAGAGCATTAAGCCACTTGAAAGGATGAGTCTACTGTGGAATTAATCCACGGTTGGGTGTTTGGAGGCACTCGGCCCCAACCCCTCCTCAACCATGGATTAATTCCACAGTAGACACATTCTTTTGAGTGGCATAATGCTTACTTTTCATATCTATCTCCTCATTTACAGACTGCAGCCAATCAAGGAAAACATTCACAGACCACGATGTGTTTTTGTATTTTTTTTTGTTCTTTTTCAATTCCAGTTGATCCAAAGCTTCAGATGTCAACTGCACATACTGACTGCTTTTTCTTTAGTTCCACATGTGCTGACGTCTCTGGAGTGGCATTCTCACTCTTCCTTTTGCATGATGTTTTCTTTGTGGATATCTGCAGCTTCTCATTGTTAGCAGTATCTCCATACTGCAAATCTACCCATCTGCTGATTCCTGCTACCCCACAAATGCAAAACGTCACATTACACTGATCCATGTTGAATGCCTCCATTTTCTTTTGAATTTCCCTCTCTTTCCTCACTATTCATTGGGGTGGGTGGGGATTTCCTCTCTATAGCCACTATCCATTAGGGTGGGTGGGTGGGGATCACATAATACACTGCCATGACTTTGTGTGGTTCCATATGGTACTGCAACAGCAACCATGGGTCTACTAGGGAATTAGACCATGGTTGCTCTATGATCACATGCTGCCTTTTGTCCAATTACTTTGCACTATTTCTCATCCTTTATTAATGCCCTGTTACAAAGTTCTCTTGCACAGCAGACAACTGCTTGGAATGTGGTTAGTCACCAGTCAGAAATATATAGAACTGTATAATTGTTATTTCATGAGATCATATAAGCAACATTATGTTCATACCTATTAGAGGATATGTTTGGGACAGGATAAATAAATGACGAAAGAATTACCACGAGGATCACAGTGATATGATTTCATCTTATTTCCCTTGAGAAAAACATAACTGTATATGCACAAAGTAAAATACATGAGGGAACCCTTCGAATTGTTTACAGGATCTCACTTTTACACTAACAGATTAGGGAGAAATTTGCATTTTTTTTTTTCACCTTTATTAAGTGTGTGTGTGTTAATAAATCCACAGTTTTCAAATTGACATTTGTGGCAGGATTCTCAAATGGATTCTGCCAGTCACACCCATCCTTATTTTCAAAAGGAAGCTCCATCCAGAGTGTTATCCTGTTAGATTAAATGGTCTAACTGCATTCAAATATTGTGTCCGTAGAAAAATGCAATTGGCAAAAACTGATTCAGCTCCCATTTGTGACAATTATTTTTACTGCAAACTATGACTTTTCATCCCAAATCAATGCATCATTTGAAAATAATACCAGGTCTGATCGGACACAATCGGATGGATGCAGACACAGTTGCAGCCTTTCATTTTATGCCCATGTCAGACCCTTTCAAAAACCAGCCCTTAGTGTGCCGACTATAAAAAAGATTTTTGTACTGATGAGATCATAATAAAAAAAAAAATTAAAACAGTCATACTCACAAATGACCCTCTCATCCATTGACACACATGCCACTTATAATCAGTACACACACAATGAAATTATTATACTAATGACTCTGATGTTGAAAGATCTAACATCCAGCTTTTACAAACGAAAATATATCAGTGATTGCATATACTGTGTTGATAAACTAATTCAGCTGAACTATCTGAAGTTTTTTCTTAAACCTCTATTAAGCATATGGTGGGTTGTTCAAGATATTATATGTTACATTCAAAGTAGAAATACCTCTTTACTATTGTTGGAAACTGTTCTTATGAGCAATCACTACACCAGCATGACTGATGATCTGCTGTTTGATGCAATGAGAGAGTAACGTAATTTATTAAAGAAACATTTCTGGTCTTGTCCTGTTTCAGATATATAGCAAATGACAACTGGGTGTTTAAATATAGGTTCTAAACTGTGTCTTTCAGGCTGCAACAGATAAAGACTAACAGAAAGCAAAAAATTTTAAGGTAATACTACTGAATCTTTAATAAAGGGGGTCAAGCTCTCTTGTGGAGCAGCAGTAAACTAAAAGCTTAACATAAGTAAATCACATGGGCTTGCAAACAGTACAGTAAACAGCATGTAATTAATTATGTCATTACAGGGAAGGAATGAAAAAAGCACCATGGCCTTATACATAAAATAGAAAGTATAAAGGCTATCAGGAAACACCAAATGTGGTATGAACCAGCTGTAAATATGCATTAAAATTTTTGATGTATAAAAACATTTAAGAAAATCTATATAAAAAAGGAAAAAAAGTGTTATAAAGCAAAGTGCATTATGTATTAACAGGAAAAAAGAGAATATTTGAAATAATTATCCCGTGATCAAGCTCCATGCAGGAGCAAACTGTAGGGGAATGAAAATAAAAATATTTATACAGCACTTGACAGTTTATGTGATTATTGGAAAAAGGCCCCCATTTAGGAAAAAGTTGGCTTTTGCGATCCTAAGGGGAGGCTGAAAAATTTGAGTAACTCCATTACCTACCACCCATTTCATGACACTGTCAACCACCGTAGGCCTCAAAGTGTCCTTAGTTAAAAAAAAATTTTTATGATTATTCACATTCTATAGAGACTGTTGATGTAACTGGTATCTTGATTCAGATCCTTTTTTCTTTTAAAAAGTGAAAAACGGACTGCCCACCATATTGGTGTTACCACACCAAAACATGCTTATTTACATTTCTTGACCAGCTCCCACCGCATCTTTCCTGGACTCAGAAATACTCCCAACACAATTTAGCTGTTCATTATGCAGTGGGAGTAGAGGAGATTATTGGATTGTGAGTGTCTGCACTGTCTGAGAGTGTTTCTAATGTTTAGAAACTTTTCACCAGGAGTAGTTAAATGATTTGAAGCAAAACAAAGCTGGGCATAGCTACACATTACCATGCATTTTGGTTCTAATAAGCAAGGAAGCAGACAAAACAACCAACAACATCAATGAATTTTAGAGACAGTAAGCAATCATAAAAATATGTGTTTTTACCTAAAAATAATATGATGCAAAAAAGGTTGACAGTGTCCCTTCAAATCCTTGTAACTCAGGAACTGTTTAATATTTTTTGACCAATCCTTCGAAAGGCACTACCTCAGTACAGACCACATATACCCTAAACATGTTGTGCAGAAATTCAGTACCTTGTAGCCTGTACATGAGAGCAAAAAATCACACACAAAAAAAACACATGCTAAGTATAAGGAAAAAATGGGAGGGGTATCCAGATCTGGGAAACCACACAAGGTGCTGTCATGAAACTTTCTATGTTTTTCAAAACATAGCATGTCAATGGAAAATGCAAATTGTGGGCTTTTCTGACAAACCCCACCAAAGGTATTAAATTGCAAAGATAGGGCACCCTACTTAACCCTAACTATAATGTAGATAGATAGATAGATAGATAGATAGATAGATAGATAGATAGATATAGATATACAGATAAATATAGATATATAGATATAGATATATATTGCAAACAATTTCATTAATGCATCAGTTAGGATTGAAGTGACAAAAGTAGGGAAATGAGACAATAGGGTTGAGCCCTTAACACCCCCACACCCCACCAGCCCACCCCACACCCACCCTCCACAGACAAACAGGTGTCAGCGTGTGCCTTGGGGTTGTCAGCCTAACTCTCACCCTATTCTATGTGTAAGAAATTTGACATGGTACAGTATAGATAACCCATGAAGTGGGTGCATGAGGAAGGGCACTATCCATTCTGGTGACACCTTCATGGCACAATTCACTCATGGCGATGGAAAGGTAGGGCAACTGGATGGGGGGTGAGTGAACTAGATGACAGGATGTTGCTATACGTACGCATGCGAGGGGTGGGAGCAAGCTCAGCAAGCGTGGGCTGGGAGGGGTGGAGAGGCTGTAGGGGTGGCACTGCGGTTGCCGGTCGAGCTGCGTCATGGTGTCAGGGATTGGATAGTGGCTGGGGTGGCTGAGGTAGCAGGTTCGAGTACCGGCGCTGGTGCAATTTTTATTGCACCTGGCCTGAACCTTTTCATTTTTACTGCTTTCACCCCCACGACATGCATCCCCCCTGGAGTTGAGAATCCTTAAGTGGGGGGGTACGGGGGGGCCAAGCCCCCCATGAAGGGGGTGTCGGGGGGTGCAGTCCCCCACAGAAAGCAGTAAAAATATGTCCTGGGCCATTGTGCTGGTGCGCCAGGTTTGTCAGAGTACCAAAAATGTGTTTGCCACACTGAGCGATAATGATGATCGACTTTAGACATTCGCCATTATCACATAGACCCTACAGTATAGGAGAATGGGGTGAGAGGTAAGCCCGATGACCCCAAGGCACACGCCGATGTCTGTTGAGTGGGCTCCCTAGGGTCCAAAGCTACTGGAGGGGTTGAGGAAGCAAAAGCTGACACGGGGATTGTCCTCCCCAATGTCAGTACATTTTTGGGTAGTGGGCATGGTTATCTGACACTGGGATGGGCATCCCAGTGTTGGAAAAAAAAAACAGGGCAGGGTGATCAGAGGGTGGGGGGCTACTAGACACCAGGGAATGAATCTTTTAAGGGAGTTAGAAGGTCCACTATACACCAGGGAAAAGGGCACAGTTAGCTTTCAGAATCCCTTTTTGCTAGCCGATCTGGTGAAAAGGGATCTACTGGTGAAAAGGGATTGCAAAAAGGGATTTGAAAGTACAAAAGTGCCATTATTAAAGTAAAAAACAAAAACAAAGGCATGGGCGGGTAGAGGAGATCCCCTTCACCCAAACCCAAGCCTTGTTTTTTAAAAAAGACAAGACGACCCTGGGACAAGTTGTGAGGTTTTGTTTTCTCCCCTCGCTAGGGGGGGAAAGAAGATGACTGCTGATAAAGATAATTTTTCTCATGAAGAGGGATGTTCTGAGATTTCTCAATCCCCCTTCATAATCCCTCTTCACCAGCCCTTCATGACCAGGAATCATTGATCGAAACTGTGCATCTATCCCAAAGACCGAACTGAGCAAGCTCAGAACCCAAAATTTCAAAATGTAATAACTTTTGAACGGATTAATGTTTTTTTTCCCACCAAACCAAGACTGGCTTGTTCCTTAGGATAACCTCTTTTTACCCTGAAACATTCAGGTCAAAATTCCAAATGGTGTGTGTGCAGCACAATGTCAATAAATTACCCTGACATTTGACACTTCACTGCACAAAACCCGCAACTCCAATTGAACTGCAGCTTGGTAAATTAAGAGATCAACCACCTGAGCCTGCGTATTCTAAATTGTGTGCAAATCCATTGAACGGTTGCAAAGTTATGAAAGTGCAAAATTTGGGATTAAAAATTAAACTGCCTATTCAACCCTAACTATAAGGGCCCAACCGCGCCTCTTATAATACACTGTATATATATGTGTGTGTGTGTGTGTGTGTGTGTTTGTGTATATATATATATATATATATATATATATATATATATATATATATATATACATACACACACTAACAAAACTTCATTGATGCAACAGTTGGGTTGTTCACAGTGACAAAAGCAAGGAGATTCACTGTTAGGGTTACCATCCCTACCACCCACCCCCACCAACAGGCAGGGTGTGCATTGGGGTGGTCAGCCTAACTCTCTCCCCATTCCATGTGTAAAGAAGCTGAGGTGGTGCAGCATAGGAAAATGGGGTGAGAGTTAGGCATGACAACCCCAACGCACACCCTGATGCCTGTTGGTGGGGGTGGGGTGGTAGGGGTGGTAACCCTAACAGCGAGTCTCCTTGCTTTTGTCACTGTGGAACAATCATATTTAATGCATTAATGGATTTTTTTGCCATGAATTTCCCTTCTTTTTGAGAATGTGCAACATAAATAGTGAATGGTATATGTTGGTGGGAGCACAGGGCCCTTCGGGCCTCACGGCCCACCCTGCTGCCCATTTCTGCATAATAACCCTAACAATTATGTAATAATGCTAACACTAATGGTAATGTTAACACTATCGGTAACACCAATGGTAACGTTAATGCTAACAGTAATGTTAATGCCAAAGTTAATGCCAATGGTAATGGTAACGCTAGCAGTAATGATAACAGTAACAGTAACGATTACAGTAACATAAGCGCAAATGCATATGCTAATGCAAATGGTATCACTAACGTAAACGGTAATGGTAATGCAAATGTAAATGGTAACGCTAACAGTGATGCAAGCGCAAAGGCAAATGCTAACGATAACAGTAATGGTGACACAAATGCAAACATAAACATGAATGGTAATGGCAATGGTAGCACAAATGCAAATGCTAATGGTAACGCTAATGGTGACATAAACGCAAACACTAATGGTAACGGTAATGCCATTGCAAATGACAACGCAAACGCAAACACTAATGGTTACGGTACCACAAACACAAATGCAAATGGTAACACAAATGGTAAAGCAAAAGCACACGGTAACACTAACAGTGACGTAAAAGCAAATGCAAAAGCAAATGGTTATAGTAACGTAAACGCATACACTAATAGTAACGCTAACGGTGACGCAAACGTAAATGCAAACGGTAATGCAAATGCAACCAGAAATGCAAATGCAGATGGTAACAGTAACGGTAACACCAATGGTGATGCAAATGGAAACTCTAACACAAACGGTAAAGGAAATGCAAGCTAAACACAAACCATAACGATAACTGTAATGCTAACGTTGACGGAAATGCAAACCGAAATGGTAATGGTTACAGTAACGTACACACATTGTGTCCGAAAGACGTGCATCAAGAAGCATAGTGAATGCGAAGAATGTGGGCATAATAGTGTGACACGGACAGGAAAATGAGCACTTGGGGTGGGATATTCAGACTGCGCCAAAAAGATGTGCAATAGCGGGAGCAGGAGCAAGAGCAGTGCACCATTGCACAACGTGCACGATATTCAAACCAAGCGCAGGCCAAGGTGCACCTGCACAACACAGCTGAATATCACGCCCCATGCACCATGGCGCAATCAGGGATGTGCAGTGGAGCAGGGCCGATGTGCAGTAGCACATCCAGTGATGCACAGGGACAAGGACAGAAAGCAGGGGTGCACTAGCCATGGAAGCGCCATCAGCGGAAGAGCATGCAGCAGGCCAGACAGACCAACCCCTCCAAGGCCCCCCATGAACTGCACAACCAGAGATGAGCTGGACTGACCACCAGCCCATGAACCCCAGCACTGATTCAACAGCAGAGGCATGGTGCCCCAGCACACTCCCCAGGCAAACAGTGGCCACAACACAAGGAGGGCCGGACCCTCCCACACCACTGCACCCCACCAATGCTGACCAGCCCCTGTACAGCAATCCCAAGACACCCGGCCCAGAAGCATCACCAAACAGTGCATGGCACCGAAGGCATGCCACCACCACCACCGTGACAATGCAACCCTGTGCTCTATGGCGCCATGCATGACAGCCCCACTGTGATTCCCCTGCAGCATGTGACACCAGCCACTGACACAACCACAGCATACACAATGCCCCCCTGCATGGCTCCCACTGTGGCACAGCAAAGAGGTCAACTCTGCGTCAGTACTCGAGGGACCCTGTATGTGACAAGGCCAGCCCTGGACACCACCACCAGCTGGACAGTACCCCGCACACCCATCCATGCACGCATCCTGTCCCAGCACTGGCCCCACCAGACAGCACAGCTGCCCACTGTGGTGCATGGAGGCATGCGCCACACAGGATGCAACACAGGGCATGAACAAATCTCCCACCCTGTCCTAAGGGTACCCGGTCACAGAGGCACACAAAGCAGGGCAACAGATGCCGCTGTCACGTGTCCAATGATGCCGTGTACCCACGGCCTGTACACCACCATGGTGCAGGTGAGCTAGCCATGTGGTGCATGCACCATGAACATGTCCACTGCCAGCATGCAGCTGGAGCACATGTGACAGACAGCAGACCGCAGGCACCACCACAGACACCAGCGACAGCATGGAGGAGGACAACAACAGCACTGCCCACAGTGTCACCTGAGGCAGATGTGCAATAGACCTGGAGACAGGATGCCAGCTGCCAAGGTGCTGTGCCCAGAGGGAGGCTGGCATGGACAGCCACCAATGTCATGCCAGCAGACATGCATGCATTGATGGGGTCGGCACGACCGTGCATACCACAGACATGCATGGGTCTCAGCCACATGGGCCAGGCACTCTCTGACAGGGGTGACTGGGACACAGTGCATGCACCTGGGACCACTGCATACAGGCATCCAGTGCACAGGGCACAACACACGTACCACAGACAGGGACCATGGCCCACACCCACACCAGTAGAGGGGCTCTGCCAGACACACACATGACCAGACCTGCACCACCCCCAGACACCATGCACACCACTGCAGCAAGGCACCAGATGCCTGCTGCAAATCAGAGACCACCACAGTTGTTGTATGAAACATGTATATAATTCAAAAGGTAACAATATTAACAATAACTATTTACATAACTATATACAAAGTGGGGGAAGGGTACAAGGCTACAACTCGGGGGGATGGGCATGGGGCAAGAGGGAACAGCAAGGAGTGGGACAAAGGGGTGTGAGGGACAGTCCATGGGGAAGGAACAGTGCGGGTGCCGCAAGCCCTACTGGCGACTCCTCTCATCCCTGTGCTCTCCGTGACACCTTCTCTGTCACTGCCGGTCGCTCCACTCCATGCCATGCAGCAGCTCCAGTGTGGCCTGGGTCACCTGCAGCATTTCCTGGATGTGACGCTCCAGGGTCATCCAGCGTTGTCCACCTAGGACAAGGGAGCAGAGTCAGTATGTGTGACTGGCCAGATCGCCACAGCCCACCCAATGTGCATGGTATACAGCTGTGGGCCTCTCCCCTGTGATGGCATGTGACCACCCACAGTGGGTGCACCCATAAGACCCGCCTATCCAGGCACACATAGCCATACAAACCGCTCCATCCCCCACCGCCTATGCACTGCACAGCACCAACGTGGCTGTACAGTGCCAGGCTATACAGTGTGATGGCAGTGGCACAGCCAAGTGCCCAGTGCATGCACAGCCCACCTGCGACATTCACCCACACATGCAGTGCCACAGGACAGTGTGAAGTGCTCCGAGTGGCTTGCACAGCAGTGGGGCCATGTGCGGGGGGCCATGCCCCACCACCACCCCTGCAACCCACCATGCACAGATGTAAGGGGAAACATGTCACTCACCTGCATCCTGGTCAGCAGGGTGCTGCTGACCCATGGCACCACCACTGTGCCCAAGCTGCAAGGCCACACCACCTGTTCCAGCCTGCCAGCCCTGCTCACAGGCCAACCAGGCCCTACAGCGATCCTCAGGGCCTAGGGTGCAAACATGGAAAGGGTAACATCAGTACAGGCTAGTAACATAGCCCCCCTTTCTATGTGCATGCTCACACAGCCCAGCCATGATGCGGTGGTGTAGCGTGTACACGAGGCACCCCCAACACTGGCAACACAGGTAGGCCCCCCCACGGCATGGCCTGATGGCCACCGTGATACCTGGACAGACAGATACTACCAGTGATGTGATGGAGCACCTATCAGGCCATGGCATGGTTCCCCACTGGGCACGTGCCTGCAGTCACTCTAGGCGGTCAGGGTCCCACCGTGGGAGGTCACCATATCGGTGGCGACACTGCTCTGCTGTTCTGCTGCACCCTGTGGCCTCCTTCAGGCCCTCTGCCACCTCCTGCCATACTGCTGTCTATGGTCTCAGGAGGGGTACCTGGCCAAAGAGGGCACCTGCATGGAGCTCTACCAAGGCCACCAGGTTTACAAACTCAATTGCTGTCCAGATGGGAGCTCTGGTGCACTGCATAGTGCAGTGGCAATTGGCAACAAAATGGCGCCCTGTAGCGCACGTGCCCCATGTGCGGAGGCAGCATGGTACTGCGCTGCCAGTCGCTATCATGCTGTCACCAGACTGCGCAATAGGGGTGCAGCCATGCATAGGCATGGTGCCTAGGGGGCCAAGGTCAGCCGCAGGGTCAAGGGTCTGTCTGCGCACGGAGCGCCACAGCGCTATTGGGAAGCCCTGTGTGTAGTGTGGTAGGGTGCATGTGTGTGATGCCTTGCAGTGGTCTACTGTGCTGTGGTGCCATGGTGCCCACGGCACACCATGGCATGGGAGCCCCCTGAGCATACAGCACACTTGCACCACAGACACAGTGGTGGCCATGCCCTGTACTGCCTCCTGTACACAGCACATCAGCAGCGCCACTAGCATCAGTGTCAGCACCCCGGGCATGTGTGGTGCAGTGCCGATTGCTCAACACCATTGCGCAAGGTGCATTTATTTATTTATTTATTTAAGAGATTTATCAGGAAGGCATGCTGAGCAGAGTACTGCTCGATTCCAGATGCTCCCTGGGGGTAGGGAGTTACAAAGGTAAAGTAAAATACAGCAGAAAAAGAACATACATAATGTTTTAAGACAAGCAGTGGGTGAAACAGTTATTGTTCAGTGGCGTAGGTGCAAAACCATATTATATGTCATGCATAAGGTACATACCGACAAGGTAGAACCAGACTGGTGCTATCAGCTGGAGGGTTTAGGAGTATGGGGGGTGCTAAGGGGGGGTTACAGGTGCAGTTGGTAGAGAGGTGCGTTTTAAGAAGGGCATTGCATTGAGGAGTACTTGAGGAATGTCTAATATCGGCTGCCAGGGTATTCCATAGTTTGGGCAACCTGAAGCTGAAAGCAGCCTGGCCGGACCGGGTGGATCTGTGAGGAATGTGCAGGAGCCTAGCGTCGCTATTTCAGAGAGCATAGGTGGGTGGGGAGAGGGCGGTTAAGGAGGATGACAGGTAGGAAGGGAGAGTTTGCAACCAGAACTTGGCAGAGGTTTTAGCGCAGTGAAGCAATCTTCTGTTGTGTAGAGACAGGAGGTCCAAGGATTGGTAGAGGACACAGTGGTGGGTGTTGGGAGGATGGTTCAGTGATAAATGGCAGAAAGAGTTAAAAAGGGGATCAAGCCTAGCTAGGGAGGTTTGGGGGGCTGCACAGTAGACAACATCGCCATAATCAATAATAGGTAGGATCATTTTTTGCACTATTTCTTGTCTGGTTGGTAGAGGAATGCAATTTTTGTTCCGGTAGAGGGCTCCCAACATGGGGTGCAATTTTTTGTATAGAGCATCAATATGCGCTGAAAAGTCAAGAAGTTGGTCTAGCCAAACCCCAAGGTAGCGATAAGTGGTGCAGGCCTCTAGTGGGGAATTATCCAGAGTATAGAACGTTTGTGGTGCAGTGAGCCAAGTTAATTTGGACCGAGGGCTGAAGGTGAGGGAGACTGGTTTTTTTGGGTTTAGAAAAAGTTAGTTTGAGGTGAACCAACATTGGATGGAGTCGAAGTCCTTCTGTAGGCAGGCTGTCATGGCACTAGTGGATAGGCCAGAGGCAAACAGCACCGTATCGTCTGCATACATATGGATAGCCATTTGTGGGCAGGCTGCAGGCAGGTCATTTAGAAAAACAGAGAACAGCAGCAGGCCAAGTACAGACCCTTGGGGGACTCCACAGGTGACTGGGAGTGAGGTGGATCGAGCCGCGCCAATGCGGACTGATTGGGACCTACCTGTCAGGTATGAGTGGAACCAGTTATTAGCATTTTCTGACAGTCCTGTTTGAGCGAGTTTAGCCAGCAACAGGGGATGGGAGACTGTGTCGAAGGCTTTCGCCAGGTCGATAAATATGGCAGCTGTTATTTCCCCTTTGTCCATACCCGTGAGGATGGCGTTGGTGAGGCGAAGGAGGGAGGTGGTGGTGGAATGTTTTTTTCTGAAACCGCCTGGTAGGGGTGAAGAAGATATGGTATCAAGATAGTGGTGAAACTGGGAGAGAACAAGGCGCTCTTGAATCTTGGCTAAGACAGGGAGCAGGGATATAGGATGGTAGTTGGATGGTGAGGAGAGGTCCCCGCCTTTAGGTAGTGGAATGACTGTGGCTTGTTTCCATAAGTTGGGGACCACCCCGAGTTTAAAAGACAGGTTAAAGAGCAGGGTTAGCGGGTGGGCTATGGCAGGTGCTGAGAACAGGAGCATTTTGGAATCAAGGCCCGATGGACATTTACCTTTGGATGGGTTAAGAGCCTGCAGTAATTTTAGCACCTGGCCAGGTGAGACAGGGCAGAGAGAGAAGGTGGCCGGTGTGGGTACAGTAGGGGGAGCAATGGACAAGGGATAGGGATGAGAGGAGAGAAGGGAAGAAGCAGTGGAGGAGAAATAGGAATTAAACTCAGTGGCTAACAGGCTAGGATCCATAATGATATTCCCTGCAATGTTAAGAATAGGAGTGGGGGGTTGGGCAGGTGGGGAAAGAAGGGATTTTATTGATTTCCAAAATTGAGTGAGGTGGGCAAAGTTATTGTTGAAAGCGGTTTTAAAGTAATTTGATTTGGCCTGTTGTATGAGTCTTGTACAGACATTTCTTAGCGACTGGTATTTCTGCTGAGCCGTTTGAACACCTGTGGCCTTGAAAGATTTCCAGGCACGGTCTCTGGCACATAGGTGTTCCATGAGGGTAGTTGTTACCCATGGTAAATGTGAACCTCTTTCCCGGGATCTCCTGAGAGGGGCATGGAGGTCCCAGATGGCGAGGAAGTTTGTGGAAAAGAAAGCTAGGGCCTTGTCCATGGAGGTGGCCCTTGGGATGAAAGACCAGTCAATACTGCTGAGGTCGTTTAGGAGAGCTGTCAGATCAAGTGATTTATAAGCTCTGTTGTGCAGCATGCGGGGTGGGGGGGCCAAGGGTCGGAAGATCTTCCGCACCATATAAATCATATGGTGGTCACTAAGGGAGTCAGGTAGTATGCCAGCTTTAATGATCTGATGAGGGTGGGTAGTTACAGCCCAATCCAGGAGTGTGTGTTTGTTGGATTTACGGTTTAGGCGACTGGGTTCCACTATTTGTTGGGACAAGTTAAGGGCATTTATTTGTTGTCGCGATTTGGAGGCTGCACTGCCTAGCCAGTTCTGGTTGAAATCACCAAGGATATGAAGTTCGCAGCCATCCGTATGTGACCTCAGGTTGCCAAGATGGTCAAGGATGCAATCCAGAGGTGTACCTGGCAGGCAGTATGACCCTGCTATGAATACTGGGATGGAATGGGGCAGGTGGATTTTGATTAGTAGGGAATCAATAGATTGGATGGGGGCCGTCAGGGAGATTATGGAAAACTGGAGATTGGAGGAGATATACATGGCGGTGCCCCCACCCTTCTTTCTGCCCTGTCTGTCCCGGCGGATTAGGGAGAACCCAGGTATGGAGAATTCTACATCCTGGTTGTGTGGCTTCAGCCAGGATTCAGTGATGATTACAATATCAGGGTGAAGGGCAAGGACTGTAGTTTGTAGGGTCACTATTTTGTTTAGGATACTGCATATGTTTAGGTGGACAATCTTAAGACCTTTAGGGAGGTGCGTAGCTGTTGCAGGGGTTGAGTAGCTATGGTTGGGTGGGCCTGGGTTAAGTTCAATGTCCCCGGCTATAAGGAGAAGGAGGGCCAGGGTGTGTCTTAATAACCGCATGGTCTTTGGGGATAACTCATGTCGAGTAGAGTGGTTGGGAGTACATAAGTCAGTCTTGGGGTCCGAGTAGAGGGGGATATATAGGGCCGGCTTCACAGCACGGAACACAGGGGGGAGGATAGAGGCCCCAGAGCCCAATTGTGCCAATGGGACTGATTGTGGTTCACTGGTGCCGAGGAGGAGGAGGAGTGGGGGGGTGGCTTGGTTACTGTAGAGAGAAGTGGCAATGACTCAGGTAGCTTAGGATGGGATGAAGGTGGGAAGGAGGATAAAGTGAGACAAAGCATAATGATTGTTAATGTAAGAAACTGCATTTTTTATTTTTTTTATTTTATGCACAGTGGGAGATAGAAACTGCTCTGCGGTGGCCACTAGTGGCTGAATAACATGAGGAACTAATGGGAAAGTGGGTTGATTGCATCAGTGCAATATTCAGCCAGGATATGCAAATCAGCTCATGAGCCATTCCACGGTGCATCCACTGCATTAGCATCCAATTACAGATGCACCTGCTTTTATTTGCATGCATTGAGCTATAAATACATGACCTAAGGCTCCATAGGCCATGGATCGGTACTGCAGTGCTTTGAGGTAGGTCGCATGCTGTTGCGATGTGGAGACAGTGGTCTGGGAGGGCTGTATGGGACTGCACAGTCCAAGGTAACACCTGTCTATCCCCCAGGCACAAGCATGACCAAGCGAGAGGAAGAGGAGGAGCAGGGAAGGGTATGAAGGAGGAGGCCCAACTTTACCAGGACTGAGTCTGATGCCCTGTTTGGGCATACCTCGACAGGGAACTGCTGCTTAGCAGACAGCGGGGAATGCCACAGGCCCATGCTGCGGCATGGGGTGAGGTGGCATGTGCCATCAACCAGCAGGGCAGCCACCAGTGGTCTGTGCAGGAGTGCAAGAAGAAGGTTGGCGTGGACAGGAAACGGATTAAGGGCAAGGTGGCCACCATCAGGGTGGCACGTGCTGCCACCGGTTGGGGCCAGTAGGATGCACCCCGCCTGACGCCATGGGAGGAGTGGGTGGCCAGCAGCATGCGGCATAGTGCCATTGAGGACATTCCTGGTGGGGGCTTCCAGGCAGGTGGCAGCCCATCACTATATGGTAGGTCCAGCGTTGACAGTGTGTGGGTGGTAGGAGGGCATGCCACAAGGCCAGGCGGAGCCACTAATGGTACTGTGTTCCTTAACAGCTCCTGAGCATCTACATGGGGCAGCGGTGGTGGGTGTGTCCACCAAGGGGGTGGCTCTGGACATGGAGGAACACCCATCCACCTCCACAGGTGTCTGACGGGACTATCCGTCTGCATACGTGCACGTCTGTCCGGACTGATGCTGGTGGTGCGAGTGCAGACATGGCCCTGCCTGTGTCCCAGCGTAACACAGCTCTCAGTGTCCAGTGTGCTGGGACATGGATTGGGGCTGGATCCAGCACTGATGATGACGTGACACACGTCCCGGACAGTGATGCATGTGGGACACAGGAAGGTCCCACAGAAGGCAACTGCATGGATGGTTCCGTGGGTGATGCTGGTGTGGTTGCTTGCGCAACAGCCCATTCCCAGCCTGCATCTGTATGCTCCAGTGGGGCAGCACTAGTGTGCGGCCAGGGTGGTGGGGCTGTTGTGGCTGCTGTGGCCGCGCCTGTGTCCCCTGGTGATAGGCAGCCAGAGGGGCAGTGCCAGCAGATGGCCAATGTCAATGGAGGGACTGGGACGGGGGGATGGTGGCAGTGCACCACGTGTGGATGTAGCCCAGAATGGCAGTGCTGTGCAGCGCCCACCATCAAGGCGTGCTGGGCAGCAGAGCCAGGAACACCACAGGGGACAGCATGCTGGACATGCAGATGACCCCTTGGACGACCAAAGCAGTCTTCTCCAGGCCTCAGTAGATCAGCAGATGTGGCTTGTGGTGGCAATGGATGCACTCAGTGTGGTTCTGCACCAGGCAGAGGAGTGGTGCAGCAGGGACCACGGCTTGCTCCTGGCAGAGTTGGCCCAGCAGCGGGAGGATGTGACCACTGCCATTGACAGGCAGACCACTGCAATGGCAACTGTCATGGCTATACTGGGCACCCAGTTGGGTGCCCAGCCACCGCACACCTCGCAGGGTGCTATGTCCACCCCCTGTACCCAGCACCATGCAACCCCTGCCATTTCGATGCCAGGTTCAGCTGTGGGCATACCAAGCATGCCTGGTGCTGGCATGTTTGGTGGCCTGCAGACCCCTGCGTGGACATGGTTGCATTCATGCAGCATCACCTCTGGGGGCCCGTTGGTGCCACCCCAAGAGGCCACTGGTCAGCCTGGCATGGCTGGCAGGTCTTGGTGGGGCTGTCCACACATCCGTGGTGGCCATGGTATTGTGCCACATGACTGACCCATCTCCCACCATGGCCACTGTCTGCCGCTGCCCTGTGTGTACTGTGGTGTTCTTTGTGCGACGCATGGGTGAGGTTCTCAGCCCTGCACACACATGGTCCCTGTGCACACCCTCCCGGCTGCTGGCCACTGTGGCGTGTGCATGATGATGCCTGCGTAGTGCTGTCTGTCACTGTGCAATGGTGCTCAGCGTCTGAGGCACACACAGTGCCAGCCACTGGGCATGGTTGTGTGTGGTCCTGTAAGGGTGTGGGGGTGCCTGTTGGGGTGGGCGTGCCTGTTGCCCTTTGGGCATGTGTTGAGGTGTGTGTGCGTGTGTGTGCTTGTGATGTGTGCAGCCCTGCCCATCCCTACCACCATGTGCGGTCCCCTGCCCACTCCCATTCCCTTTACACCGTCCGCCCCTGGTGTCCACCCCTGCCTGTCTGTGGGCTGTGCCCTTGCCCTTGGTGGTTGCACATGGCCCCGTTGCCTACCTGTGTTGTCCAAAGTGCTCCTCTGCGATGGTGTCCCAGTGCTGCTGTGCCGTCTGGGCCAGCCGGGGGTTCTGTCACCCAGGGGGTGGCTGCCCTACACCAGTTGGAGCAGCATCCTCATTGTCCCCACTGCTGTCCCCCTCCCTGACCTCAATGGCTATCCCACAGTCGGTGGCCATGTTGTGCAGGATACAGCAGGCCAGGAATAGCCACCAGGCCTTTGAGGGGCTGTACTGTAGGGCACTGCCTGATGTGTGCAGGCAATGGAACCTTGCCTTCATCAGCCCAAACACCCGCTCGATGACATTCTGTGTTGTAGCGTGTGCCTCATTGTACTGTTGCTGCACTGGGGTCATGGGACACCGGTATGGTGTGAGCATCCAGGGCCATAGCGGGTAACCACTGTCACTTATGTGTAGAGGGGAGTCATTAGCATGGTGGTCTGCATCACTATGCCATGGGCCATCATTGCCATTACCCATGGCACCCCTGACAATGCCCCACACCCCCCCATGTCTGCACACATAATCCAGTGTGCTATGCGTACTCACCTACCAGATGGCCAGTGGGGATGTCCCCACTCTTGAACCTGTGGCACAGTGCAGACTGGTGCCAGATGAAGGCATTGTGTGCTCCTCCAGGGTGTGTGGCACAGACATTGATTATGCACCCCCTGGCATCGCACACCACCTGTCAGTTGACACTCGGGTAGCCCTTGTGGTTGATGTACGCCGCCCCCTCTAGAACAGGTGGCATGCGGATGCCTACATGGGTGCTGTCTATGGCCCCGAGCACACTAGGCAGCTGTACTACCCTGTGGAACTCCTGTATGTATGCTGTGCGCTCCACCTGTGTGCTGGAGAAATGGATGTACTCCGCAGCATGTGGCAGTAGTGCACTGAGGAATTGTGTGAGTAGACATGATGCGTCCGACTTGGTTATGCCTGTCATGTCCCCTGTTGGTCTCTGGAAGGTGTCCGTGGTGAGCAGGCACATGACGGCTGTGACCTTCGTATCCACTGACAGCACATGGCTCCGTCATGTGGGTGCCTGCATCTCATCACTGCAACAGCTCACAGAGCTGCCTCAGAATCCCCCAGTTCAGGCAGTACTGGTCCACAATCTCAGTGTCACTGTACTGTTCGAAGGTGGTGTGAGCTTAGTACTGCCTGTTCTGGGCATACCACCATGGGCCCTTCCACGGCCGTGCCTCCCTGCTGCCTGCCTTCTCACACCCCTCATTACCACCTCCATCTGGAAGGTGGCACTGGCCATGTCCCTGGCTGGTGTTCCCCACCCAGCAGCTGTCTTTCTGTTCCCCCCGCTTTGTGTTGCTGGTGCTGCCCCTGCACCGGATTCACCTCCTGCTATTCACCTCTGGGTGCTCTGCCTCTTGCCAGTGCCCTCTGTCCACTGTGGCACTCTCCGGCCCTCTTGCACACACTGGCACGGGCACATCCACTCCTTCTCTCACTCAGGCACACCTCCACTGGGCCCTGTCCAACTCCTGGCCACACCTGCCCCCTGCTTCCTGTCTTGCCTCCCTGCCACTCTGTCTCTGCACTCCCACCTATGGCTCCTCTGTGGCATATTCTTCCTCCTCTGTCTTGCTCCCTTTTATTTTGTCTCATTTCTGCTGTAGTGCAACTTCCGCTTGCTACGCTACTGCGCACGTTGCATACTGCTGAATATTGCACTGCGCATGTTATTCCTGGTTCCGCCTCCTGCAGTTGCACATGCATTCATTACTGTTGCGCTATGACGCATTGCATGTTGTGCTGCGCTGCTGCTCCTGCTGAATATCGCACCATGGCGCATTTCCGCACTTACACTGACGCATCCGCTCTGAATATCCCACCCTTGGAATACTAAATTGCTTATATCTCAGGAACTGAACAAGGTAGAAAAAAAATTTAAATTTCATATTATTTAGGGCTTTCCATGCTAGTTTTGTACTTGGCTCCCCAGCACAGGACTAAGAATTTTTGTGACGAAAAGTCCGTATCTAAAACCATTTTTGAGATACGGGACCCAAAAGGCGCAGTGGATGCCGTAATGTTATCCTATGGGAAACATTGTCAACTTTGGAGTAGGGTAACTTTGAAGATCTGTAATATTTTGGCACCAAACCACCAAAAGGCACATCTGTGGAATCTTGGCTTTCTACCCTGCAAATTTCAGCCCAAAAGACCAAACCATTATCTTGCAGGAGGGTGGCAAAGATTTTTCAGTTATTTTGGCCATACTTTTGCAAATTACTTTCGTGATTTACCAAAGTTTCACCAAAAAAAGCATGAAACTTTCACATTTGCAAAAGTATTTTATGAAAGTATTTTTCCCCAAAATTTTAAAAATGTATTTCTGGGGTGGGGGGCTTAATTCCCCCCAAAAAGATATGCCTAGCACCTTCAGGACCAGACTAAGTGAACACAACAAGAATCGTGTTCCTAGAGGGTCCCAATTTTAAATGGCAGGCATTTTTCTGAGCTCTAACTGAAAACAAAATGGCCAACTCATGAAAGTAAAAGGGCCATTTGCAACAGTAAAAATGGCCATTTGCAAAACTTTCCATATTTTAACTTTCCCATAGACTATAATGGGAAACTTGTCTTTTGAATAACTTTTGAACCGTTTAATATTTTTCATGAAATCTTTGAAAGGCACATTGGTGACCCTGGCTACATGTTTCCTGACATTTTCGGACTGAATTCGCAAACCATGCGGCCTATGGGCCCGAGCAAAGAAATGTGCAAAAAGTCAGTTTTTTGCATTTTTTGGCACTCTGTAGCTCTGCAACCTTACATCCCACCATAACACAGCTTGTCAGATCCAGAGATCTATTGTGCCAGACCATGCTTGAAAAGTTTCAGGCAAATCCATCATATGGTGGCAAAGTTATTAAGGTGCGAAATTTGAGGTTTAACCTTAAAGTGGTTACTCAACCCTAACTACAGTGGCACTACCGTGCCACTGTACTATATATATATGTATGTATATATGCATATATATATATATATATATATATATATATTTGTGGCAAAACTCCATTTAATGCATCAATTAGGGTGGTTCCACAGCAACAAAAGCGAGGAAATTCAGTGTTAAGGTTGAAAACCCTAAATGCTCATCCCCCACCACACACACACACACACACACACACACACACACACACATGCAAATAGGGGAAGGACCAAGGCAACACAACCAATCACACACATCCAGCAGGAGGTGTATACCTGTGTCACTGTAGGAAGTGGAGAAATCCAACTTCAGATATGATACATTAGTTACAAAGTTGTTCTTCGAGGTTAGTTCACATAAAGGTGAACCAAGCTGACAGCTGTGAAAATGGTATACCTCACTTCATTTTCAACATATGGGTGGTGAAAGGAGTCATGGATACTGCAATGTGAGTCTATGGCAAATTGCTCAATTTTGGAACACTGTTACTTTGTAATCCTTAAGTATTTTAGCACAATAGCAGGAAAAAGCACATCTGTGGGACCAGGTCTTGCCACCCTGAAAATTTCAGCCCAAAAGATCTAACCGTTTGCTTGCAGGATGATGGCAAAGATGTGCAGTCATTAGAAGCATACTTTCACAAAATACTTGCGCAAGCACAAAAGTGTCATAGCACGATATGTGTTTAGTGGTGTGTGGAGTGTCCAGGATGACAGTTACAAGTGATGACCCTATGGCACAGCCCGATGGGAGCATGGGTGTGTGGTTTCGTGGTTTAGATAGTTGCATGTTATTCCTGTTACCTGCTGCTGGTTGTTTGCGATTGGTTGTGTTGCCTTGGTCCTTCCCCTACTTGCATGTATGTGTATGTGTGTGTGTGTGTGTGGTGGTGGTGACGGTGGAGGGGAGGAATGCGCCGTTAGGGTTTTCAACCCTAACACTGAATTTCTTCACTTTTGTCACTGTGGAACAACCCTAACTGATGCATTAAATGGATATTTTTGCCATGAATTTCCCTTCTTTTTTGAGAATTTGCACTATAAATAGTGAAGTAACGGTAATACAAAAGCAAGCGTAAATGGTAACGCACATGGTGACGCAAATGTAAATGATAACGCAAATGGTAATAGAAACACAAGTGCAAACATTAATAGAAACAGAAATGGAAATGCAAGCACGTACAGAAGTGCAAATCGTAATGCACACAGTCACAACAATGCATTTGGAAACGCAAACGCTTACGGTAACAGCAATGATGATGCCAAAGGAAACACAAACAGAAACAGAAATGCAAACAGAAGCACATACACAAATGCAAATGGAAATGCATACAGTGACACAAAAGGAAACACAAACAAAAACAGTATTGGAAACATAAATGTTAACAATAATGCAATCGCAAACGCAAATGCAAATGCAAAGGGTAATGCACACGGTGGTGTAGACGGGAACGCTAACACAAACGGTTATGGAAATGCAAGTGGAAATGCTAACTGTAAAAGTAATGAAAATGCACACCCTTTTTTTCCTCAAAAGTTGCATTGAGAAACACAGTGAATACAAAGAATGTATGCATAATAATGGACCTCGGAGCAGAAAATGAACATTTGGAATACTAAATTGCTTATATCTCAGGAACCGTACGATGTAGAAAAAAAA
This sequence comes from Neoceratodus forsteri, assembly GCA_016271365.2. Lineage (NCBI taxonomy): Eukaryota > Metazoa > Chordata > Ceratodontiformes > Ceratodontidae > Neoceratodus > Neoceratodus forsteri. Next base: position 849,956,880 of record CM028137.1, on the reverse strand, counting down.
ATCAAATCTTATATAATTTATAACTTTCCTGGCTAGTTTTGCAAGCATTTTTCTGATGAAAAGTCCATATCTTGAAGCATTTCTGAAATACGAGCCCTGAAAGGCAAGGTAGATGCCATAATGTTAGCCTATGGGAAAAACTGTTAACTTCAGAGTGCCATAACTTTGCAGCCCTCTAATATTTTGTCACCAAGCTACCAAAAGGCACATCTGAGGGATCTTGGCTGTCTTGTCTCCAAATTTCAGCCCAAGGACCAAACCATTCTTTTGCAGCAGGGTGGCAAAGATTTCCTATTCTTTTGGGCATAGTGTCGCAAAGTAGTGTCTTGATTTGCAACTCTTTCGCAAAAAAAAGCATGGAAGTGTCGAATGTGCGACACTATTTTGCAACACTACTGTTTACAAAAATTTCAAAAACATATTTCTGGGGTGTTTAACCTCCAAAAAAGACATGACTAGCATCCTCAGGGCTTGACTAGGTGAACACAGCAAGAACTGTGCCCCTAGAGTGTCCCAAATTTAAATGCCAAGCATTTCTCTGACCACCAAGTGAAAACAAGATGGCAGATTTGTGACACTACAGGGGTCATTTGCAACACTAAAAACTGCATTTGCGACACTGTCAAACTTTTTGTTAACTTTTCCCATTGTCTATAATGGGAAACTTGTTTTTTGAATAACTTTTGAACCATTTAATATTTGTTCACGAAATCTTCAAAAGGCACATCGGGGACCCTGGCCACATGTTCCCTGAAGGTTTTGGACTGGTCACACAGACTGTGTGACCTGTAGGTGCAAGCAAAGAATGTGCAAAAAAGCATAAATACCACATTCTACGGTGCTATGTAGCTCCACAACCATATATCTGACTTTTACGAAACTTGGCAGATCCAGAGATCTGTAGTACTGCTCCATGCATGCAAAATGTCAGGTAAATCTGTAAAATGGTGGCAAAGTTATTAAGCTGCCAAATTTCACACTTTAATCTTAAATGGGGTACTCAACCCTAACTATAATGGCACTACCATGCCACTATAATATATACATATATATATACACATATATATATATATATATATACACAAGACAAAGAACCTCTGTATGCAAACACTGAGGCAAGGGTTACCCCAAAGGGCATTTGGCTGGGAAGCCAAGTTTCAAGAAAATACAAAATCACACATGCCCACACAATGCAAAGCATCATGGGCTGCATATGCAAATCACCACAGAATGTTATGCTGGTTCAACTTTAAGCAGAATTGCATGGTGCCGAAAGGCCTCTCGCACAGTTTGCAAAGGGTGCTAACAGATGACATAGACACGTGTTTCGTCCTACCAGGACTCATCAGTATGTCTTGTCTGTTTGACACCCCAGTGGAATGAACCAGCTACCCTAAGATGGTCTGTCTGGGTTATGTTGTGGTGAACCCATTAAAATAAAAAACTATTTAAAAGACAAAGAACCTCTGTGTGTATATATATATATATTTTTTTTTAAATAACCCCATTACTTTTGTTCATTATTACTTTTTTCTTCTTATTTTTTTGCTCTTTACATAATTCAAGTTTTTACACAATGAACTACTTGTTTCAGAATGATGCTTTAATCACCACCAGTTACCAGCAATAATTCTATGTGTGTTACTAGCATGTATCTACCGATTTACTGTTAATTATGTCATGTGCCCTCCTTACAAACTTTAAAAACAATCCTCCTAATAAAATCTTTAAACCATCCTTTTGCCTTTTTAACTTCTGTTTCAGATTTTCACCTTTTTTCCATTTTCATCCTCTGTTCTTTCTTGCCCTGCAGCTGCATTGTGGTTTACCCATGCCCCCCCGGAAGAAAAATTATCTTTCTCCAATGGCACCTTTTCTGGCACGTTATATATATTTTCACTTTGGAGTCATTTAAATGTTACTACTACAGGCTAGTATTTGTGACATATGTATCTCGTGTTTGACCATGTGGCAATATTTTACATCAGTTGCTGCTGTGATTGCCACTAGGCAGATCCCACCCTTTGCTGCAGCACATTAATTCTGCTCATATTATGGCCATACAATTTACAGCTGTATCAACTCTGTTATTCACTTGGGGTTGTTTTATAATGAGAATCTTTCTATCTTTTTGCATATGTATTGGCAAATACTTAATAAGATGCAGCTTTACAATTAGGCAGTGTAACACTGTGTTTCCACAGAACCTTGAAATAGCTATAGTCATTTAATTTGCCAGCAACAAACACACTTATTTTAATGTATACAAGGACTTTTTTATGTTTTTTAATATGTTTCATGTGTTTATATAACTATTTACATATTTATTAACTCTGTTGTTATGTACTATGTGATGCACTAGGATTTTGGATGTATTTTCTCCAAGATATCACCCACTGAATTGTAATCCTACCGTATACTACTATGTCTAAATTTCAAAGGGACTGTTAATTACACTGGCTGTATTTAAGGGAGCTTTTGTGTCTATGACTCTACCCCGTGATGAAGAGTCAGATTGACTCAGAGCACCGGGGATGGAGAAGCTTGTTTTAACATTGGATTTATAATAAAGATTATTTTAAATGGCATGCGTTAGTGTGTGTGGTGCAATTTGTGCACTTTTGTTCATACCATTCACCTTTGCACACCTGAAACTCTTTCCAGGTAGTGCACGGCCTTTTTGTGTAATGCAGCATATATTTACACTAAAGGAAATAAAACTCACTCAACTGCAGCTCAGTGCCACACTGAATGTGTACCTGCTTAGCAGGTAAAGAATAAGCAATTCAAATCCAGGTAAACATAGTCTGAATCCTGACAGGGACATAAACATTTCTTTCATATTTTTTCAATTTTTTTAATTTTTGTAGCGTGGAAACTCGCTTTAGTGGAAGTTCATGGTGCTGTGGAGTTGGAATAGTAAATCATGTGAGAAGAAAATTTAGCTAAAAATAATTTGTGAAGATAAATCACCTGCTGTTCCAGGTTGTGACTTACCTTCTGATCCTCAGGAACTGCAATTCCCATACCTGCAGCTCAGTGGCACACCGGATGTCTGTTCACTAAGCAGGTACAGTAGTAGTGGTTACAATCCAGGTAAGCAGACAGAATATTGTATTTTAATACATCATTATTTTGCACTTTACAGACCTTATTTGGCACCTTTAGTACCATTGGTACTTTGGTTATATTTTAATTCCAGCTTTTAGGAGTATCTCTAGTGCTTACCTGCATCCTGCCATTTTGTATCATCCATGGGGTGCTGGCTCCACCAAGTACCATCCATAAATAGTTCAAAGTTTCTAGGGGCAACCTTTGATGTGCCCCACTGCCACCCACATGCTCAGAGGGCAAATAATTATTATTTAACACTCACACATACCTTTGTTTTTGTCGTAACCCACATGTACACAGTACTGTTAATGGCGCACTTTAAAACTTTAGCTCCCTTCCCTACTGGTCAGCTTTCTGTTTTAGAGGAGAACTGTCACCACCAAGGGCCCACACACTCAAGTGTGGGGTTGGTCCAAATGTGCACTTTGTGTGTAAAAACATTTTGGTTTACTTACTGTTTACTGTAGTATAGTAGATTGTATCAGACTAGTTTTGTCTAGTTGTAGACTAATATCTTTTGTTAACACAAATCACTGAATCTCCCATAGATTACATCCGAGCAGAAGGCAGCCATGAGAAGATTCAAACACCTGCTGTGCATGTGAGAGTTTATATAAGCTCTTATCTTTTGTTTGATGGTCCTGCTCTCCTCCAAGGGCTATGTACTGTCACAGAGGCCTGTACTTAGCCCCTGGACAAAAGCAGTCCAGGGAAACACCTGATTAGAGATTATAAAAGTTTTAACATGCACTGCAGGCTATTGAATCTTCCACTGCTAACTACTGCTCTGATGTCAGCAGCAGGTGATTGTGGGATTTGTAGTGAAAGAAGATGTCAGTTTACATTTACAACTAAGCAAAATGAGTACCCTATAATCTACTATACTATGGTAAATAGCAAGTCAATCTACAGCAAGTGTTTTTGCACACAAAGTGTACATCGGAGCCATCCACACAGTTGAGTGTGGGTTCCTTTGTGCTGACTGTTCTCCTTTAAGTCTGGTTTGGCTTAGAAGTAAAAACATACCAAAGAGTTCAAAGTACTCACTTTGAATAAGTTGTATGCTGTATATTTATATTGGGTCATATTTTTTATCTTTCTGTCTAACCTGATTTCTGAAAGAGTCAGCCTGTCTCAATCCCCTATGCATTTGCCTGCTTGCACTGTTACTGTTTGCCATATTTACTCTGTTAGTGTCTGGGGAAAAGAGGTAAAATGTTTTAGCACACTATGAAGGATAAAAACTGACAAGGGACAGGTAAGTGTTAGCAATACTCCTAAAAGCTGTGATTACAATATAAAAAGGAATCTAGGAACATCTAGTGATGTGTTTATCTGTGATTTTTACCATTTATGAGTGGGGTCAGAATTTGAAATATACAAAGACAGCAGTAGCTGTAAGTAGGTGATTTCTAAAGAATAAACATTGTGTTAGGAAATAAGCAAGTGGCTTAAAAGTAATCTAATGAGAGCAATCCTTTTTCCCAAATGTCCAGGGAGAGATTCTTCCTGGAGGTTAAACAATCAACTCCCCAAGGATAAGTTAATTATAGAGCACATTAAGGCAAAAATCTTGGGGTTTATGGACCAGAATGCTGGGTCCATTGGAAAGGGAGACTTAGAGTGGTGTGCTCTCAACTGTTTTCTTAGAGGGGAGTTTATTAGATTGACCACTAGGAGGAAACATATCCGTTTGGTGGAATCATCTGCACTTTTATCTCATAATACCATTTTGGAGATGTCTTTGTCCTCTCAGTCCTCAGAAGAGGATCATATGGAATCAGTCCTTTTAAGGGGCAAATATGCTGACCTTTTGCAAGACAAAGCAGAACATAATATTCTTAAGACTCACTCAAATTGTATCGATCAAAGAGAAAAGGCAGGCTGTTTGCTAGCCCTTTGACTTCGAAGGCAGGAAGCATCTCATTTGATCCCCAATGTTGAGTCCATAGATAACACTCTTAAGACTTCCTCCCAGGATGTGGTGCATGAGTTTGTGTTGTATTACAAAGATCTTTGTGGCCCTATGTTAAACCCTCCCTCTCCTTCTGAGGTGCTGGACTGTTTGGCAGATATCTCCCTTCCCAGATTGACCATGGAGCAGCAAGCCTTCTTACCCAGACCCTAATCCCCAGCAGAGATTGTTGCAACCATTGATGGCCTGGCTTTGGACAAAGCACTGGGGCCCAATGGCTTCACCTCAAATTTTTATAAAGTATTTGCCCCAGAGCTAGTTACCCTTTTACAGTGCTTTTTGTTTGTTTCCTGAAACATGGTACTACAGATCTTTCTATCCAGGAGGCTATGACAGTACCGATTCTTAGACCAGATAAATCACCCTCTAAATTTACCAGCTATAGGCCCATCTCTTTATTGAATTATGATATCAAGATTCTTACAAAAATTTTGGCACCCAGAATTACTGCTATCTGGGCTGGTCTTATTAGCCCAGAGCAGGTGGGTTTTATTGCTGGATGCTCATCAGTGAATCACCTCCGTAAACTTAGTCATATTTTCTCCATATCCAGGGACTTGGTTATGCCAATTGCACATGTTTCCCTGGATGCAGAGAAAGCTTTAGACAGGGTAAATTGGAACTTTTATTTCTGACACTGGAACAGTCTGGGTTTCCTCCAACATTCCTTTGCTGGGTCAAGACTTTATATTCTGGCCTGTGGGCTTGTATTTATTGTATGGGTATTTTCTGGTACTCGGCAGGGTTGTCCCCTCTCCCTCTTGTTTTTTAATTTGTAATTGGAACCCCCAATTCATAAACTCAAGGCTGCCCCAGGATTGTTAGCAGTTCAGGTCAATTCTAAAAGCCTTCAAATCTCGGTGTATGTAGATGATATTCTGCTGCACATTACTCATCCCCAGGTATCCCTCCCTGTGGCATTGCCAATTATTAAAGAATACAGGCATTTTTTGAATTATAAGCTTAATGTTGAGAAATCAGAAATTTTACCTCTTACCCCTATGGTAAACAAAATTATATTCTTCCATTAGAATTGCATTGGGCCCCTAAATTTATCAAACATCTGGGTATCTACCTCACGACAAGTGATCATCTCCTTCAGAAATGTAATCTAGATGACTTGTTGATTGTGTTGCAACATGACCTTAAATGTTGGAAAGCCTTACCTTTGTCCTTGTGGGGGATGATCAGTACTGTTAAAATGAATATACCTATATGTCAGCTATGATGAAGTGTAGTAACTTGCCATAATGACATATCACAAAACCCTGCATGACAAAAGGGCTTAATTGCCACTGACTTAAAATGGCCCCTGCAGTAAATTGCAGTAATCTGTGATATTCTGTAACATGTCTGTGCTTCATCCTGGCTTGACACATCTGTACTTCCCAGAGTCTTTTACCCTCTCAATATGCTCAATGTGTATCTCACAATTTCTTGGTTCTGTCATTTACATAGTATAATTTCTTATTTTCTTTGTACTGGCAAAATCCCACACAGGTCGTATTTAAAACTGGTGGCTCCTAAACATTGTGGTGGGCTTGGACTTCCGTATTTTCTAGTTTATTATTTTGCCAGTCATTTGAGCAAAATGTTTTCGGTGGTTAGATCCTTCCCTTTCTGGGCAAAGTTCTGATTATGTTCCCATTTGGTTGGATTTAGAATTGGAATTAATAGCTAAAGTGTGGGTCTTGGCAACATCATTGTTTTTTGTTTCTCAGGCATCCCTATCTTGCTGTTTACAGGACTCGGTTATAACTGACTCAGGATATATTCATAATTTTGTTCACAGTTGAAGTATGCCCACTTTAGAGATATTTCACAGCCTGTTGTGAGGAATCCTACTTTCAATGTGGGGTCAAATGTTGACTGAAAGGTGGCTGCCTCAACTTGTTAATCTTAGAGTGTGGGATCTGTTCTGTCCTGGTGCTTTGTGTTCCTCCTCAGAGATCATAGTACTATACCACATGGACGGCACTCAGATTTTTAAGGTATACCAGCTAAGGCATTTGTTGACCTCATACTTTGGACTGGATCTCTGGGAAGTTGACAATCATGTACTTTTACATTCTATCCAGGAAGATCTGACTTCTAAACTGCATGTGGTAGCCACTTTATACTCTTTGCTGTTTTCTTGTTTGTTTCCAGGCTTGGATGGATCATTGGCTCACTGGAATACCTGTTATAATTTAGAGGTCTTCCAGTGGCAGAACATCTGGAGGGATGTCTACCTGTTTATTTCTCAGGATAAACTTAGACTTACACAATTTCATTTTCTAAATAAAATGTATTTTACTCCCCTGAGAATGGTTAAAATGGCTCAATCCCCATTGTGTTTTAGGTGTGGACAGTCGGATGGGACTCTTATGCACATCTTCTGGGATTGTCCTAAGGCAGCTCCTTTGTGGTAGATTATTGAAGACAAACCTGATCCTCTATTAGGTTTATCTGGGCTGTTTACCCTAGAGATATGCATAATAGGGGACTACAGTCAGATCCTGGTTAGGGAGAGGAAGTCTTATATGGCATTAATTGCTCTCTTGGTTAAAACAGTGGTGTTGTGACATTGGCTTGATCATATTTCACTTTCTTACCGTGAGTGGTTACAAGAATTATTGCAACCACCCACAGTAAGTGGTTGCAAGAATTATTGTGTAATCTAAGGGTGGAAAGAATGATTGCGAGTCTTCACTACAGGCTTTTACTTTTTGACAAGTGTTGGGGCAGGTTATACACTTTATACACAACATAGTTGATATTTGCCATTCTACATCATTTTGTTTGGACCTGGCACCCCCTAGGTCAAGTTCTCCATTCATTTTTTATATTTCCTATTCAGCTGTGGTGGCAGGGGTTGGGGAGGGTCATGGATGTTTCTACTGTCATTGTTCTCTGTGTTGTATTGTTGGTTGGATCTCTTTTTATTCATAATAAAGTTTATTAAATCTAATGAGAATGTTTTTTTTACCTTATTTTCTGATGCAGATAAATATTCAGTATGAAACATAGAGTTGCAGCATTATAGGTGGGTGTAAGTGGTGTAAACCATAAATAGATATAAATAGACACTTACTAAGACTAAACTGATTAAAATCAGAATTGTGCATACACAGTTGATACACTGAGATTTAACTGACTGGTCAGAGGACTACAGTCTGAGTGGAGAGATTACTCTGTGTTACAGCAGGTGTATAATGCAATGGATTTAAAGTTTGAATTAATATAACAATATAATAAGATTATAATTATGTACACAAAAGAAATACACAGAGAACATGATGCTTTATAAAAAAGTAAGTTTCAAAAGTCAATATGATTGTATAACATTTAGGCATTGTTCCTGAAATGTTGACCATGACCATGCCTAGCAGGATAAGACTAGAGGTTTGAACAATAAAGTCCTTAATAAACCAACCAGTGACTGGGTCCTTACTCTGCACTGTGTAATATGTGTTACTATGAGGTACTGTGGAGCAGATCCCTCCAGTGTTTGTGCTTTTCATTATAGAAAGCTGGAGGGCAACACTGCCTGTGTGTGTGTCTGCTTGTTGGCAATGCCAGTATGTATACATACTGTTACCCACTAGTCTGGGGAGTGGTTGGTGGTGCTATTCAGGGGTTGCACTGGGCTCCATATACTTTCACCAAACAAAACTGCCTTACACATATGGGTGCTACTGTTTGCAGGTGGTGAACTCTCCCCTGGGACAGCAGTGCAGTGTGCACTAATCCAGATTTCCTGTCCAGATTGTGTATAGGCTATGCATTGAACTGTGACAGCTGCAGGGGTTTATGCATGGCATCTACTTAGGAGTAATCACTGTCAATGAGGTTCTTCAACTCTTATCTAAGATAGATGAAAAAGGCACTGAGAGCACTAAGGACACTGAGGGGAGTGATGGGGTTTCAGCTAGTTGGCTTAAAGCTTAACTTTTTACTTGACCAGGTGCTTGGTATTTTGATAAAAGCCATTGTGATTCCAATCCACAGTGGGCTTAACTGATATTGATAATTACACCACAATGTCTTGTCGTCTGTGCTTGCCTAATTATTGGAAAAGTTAGTATACCAAAAAAACATTCATTACACCAGTTCTCAGAATCTTGTATCCCTTAGTCAGCATAGGTTCAGAAAACACATGGGACATCTACTGCCCAAGTTACCAGGCCATGAACAAAGGCATGCTGACAGACGTCATGTTTTTAGACATGTCTAAAACTTTTGATCTTGTCAATAATCAGCTGCTGCTCCTTACACTAAAATTTCTGGGTTTTGGTCACTCACCCATTAACTCATTCCATGACCACCTAACCACTGAGGCTATCAAACGTCCAGACACACAACCCCACCTAGCCATCAAATATGGTTTCCCCAAGGGTCATAGCTAGGCCCCTTCTTCCTGTTTATTAATGCCATACAGGCAATATGTAAGCACTCCAGTATCCTGCTGCACTCTCATGATATAATACTATACTCAAAGTCTAGTGATGTTAATTAAATAAATTCAAGACTGTGTTCTGAAAGTCATCCCATCCAGTCTACCCATTTTCATTGTGATTGCTTTTGCTGAAAACCCTACTTGGTCTATTGCACTGTTTCTTCCATCCCTTTGCTTTGCTGTATAATTCCCTTGGGCCTATCCCAGTCTTTTTTGAATATCCCACTGTTTTCACCCCAACTGCCTCCCCTGGAAGTCTGTTCCAGGCATTCATCACCCTTTTTGTGAAGAAGTAGGTCCTCACATCTCTCCTGAATGGCATACCATTGAAACAGCCATGATCTTACAGCGACAGCAACCCATTGACACTCACAGTGTTGACCGTGTTGCCAGAGTGATGACTGATTCATCGACTCCGGAGTTTGGCCGCTGTCCCCCGACATCCGCCCCCCCAGAGTTGGAAAGTTGGAATCCTTAAGTCTGGGGGGATGGGGGAAGAGCCCCCAACATGGGGGAATACTTGGGGGCACAGTCCCCCCATGAACACTGATCAGGTGTCAGTGGATTCTCCAGTTGGGGACCAGAGTCGGTGGCATCTGGGATGTCAGTGGCCATGTGTCACTGTAGGGGAGGTCACTGATATTCCTGTTGCCGCGGCATGGTGGAACCCTCATGAACCACCCCCCAGCTTCATATCATGACCCCTTGTTCTAGAGCACCAATTTCTCTGAAAAATATCTGCCACCTGTACCTTATTCACCTCCATGAGATATTTAAAGGTCTTAATCATATCCTCCATCTTTCTCCTATCCTCTAGGGTGTACATATTGAGCTCCTCACAACTCTTTTGATGCAGACCCTCCATGATCTTGGTAGCCTTCCTTCAGACTGTCTGTACTTTACCTATAACTTTCCTGAGATGTGGTTTCCAAAAGTGGACACAGTACTCCAGGTGGGGCCTTACCAATGATCTATATGGGGCAACACCACTTCCTTCTTCCTGCTAGTGTTACTCCTACCTAGACACCACAGCATCCCACTAAATCTCCTGATTGCCTTGACACATTGTCTGGCCACTTATAGGTCATCCAATATAATTATTCCCAGGTCCCTTTCCTGCTTGGTCATTATAGGTACATTTCCCCCTATTTTGTACTTCACCCCTAGGATTCTGGGGCCCAAGTGCATTCTTTTGCACTTTTTTGCATTAAACCTTAGCTAACTAAGGCTATGCTCTTTGACAGCAAGCCTTGAGTTCTTTAAGCACAGAGGTGGTTACGTCTGACAGCACCACAATAGTATGCATGGATAACTTTAATTGTCTCAGGGTACATCTCAGCTCCTTCTACATCTCTGCTGAACACTACAATGTTGTTACAAAAGTGGTCCACTAGAAATGTGGTATGCTGTGTCAATTCAAGAATTGTCTTCCTTCTGAAGCCAGAGTCAATATTGTGTAGCAGATACCGCTCCCTTTAAAAAAATATTGGTCCCTAGTCTGCAATATGGCTCCAGCCTCTGAGCTCCATAGGAAAGAAGTGTTCCACAATCAGATGGCATGATTTGTACTGATGGCAGACTTATGAATGCACCATTATCTCCTGCAGCTGGCTATCACTGGACAATAAAGTTACTCTTACAGTTGCTCAACTGCTTACAAGGCAATGACATATGGGTACTTGGTGCACCTAGTTTCTAGGATGATACTGCCTCTGACAGAAGCTGAGCTCTTCATTCTACAGAAACTAATCTGCTTAATGTTCCACGAGCTAAGATGGCCATGGGGCAAAAAAACTTTGCTTCCTGGGCCTCACACATTTGGGTCAATATTATCTCACATTCAGACTACAAAATACCACACTACCTTCAAATCAGCATTTCAGGAACATCTCCTTGTGAACGCCACCTGAAACTGTTTCTGATACTCTTCATACCTCATTTGACCTGTACTATCTTTTTAATCCTATGTTCTTTAATGTTGTTACATCATCTCCTGAGTCACTATTGTAAAAAGGGCTCTGTTCCAGTTTGTTCACCCAGTCAACAAAATAACTAAATAAATAAATATGCCCTGGGCATATAGCACTATTGTCAAAGTCATTTCCCTCACCCTGTACCTTAATGACTATGCCAATAGGCACATATTCCTCACCATTCACATTGGTCCAATAGCCTCAGAATCCTATGAATTGCTTGTCCATGTCCCTGGTGTTCAGTGTATCCCACTTACATAGCACCATTTCCTTCTGTCATTATTATTTTTTTTTTTTACCAGGAAAGACACACTAAGCTGAAAGTTTATTTACAGGTGCGACCTGGGAGCACAAGGAAGTTAAGTGACTTGCTCAAGGTCATACAGTATGCAAGTGGGGGCTATGGGACTCAAACTCAGGTCTCCAGGTTTGCAGCTCAGAGCGTTAAAGCACTGCACTATACTGCCTCCTTCTGTTACTATCATGGGTCCAGAACCATACGGCTGGGAACACAAGCCCCCCCCCCAACACACACACTTTTGACTCTTGAGTCCTTTAAGCCTTTCAAGCAACAAAAATTAATCCTGCATATAAAAATGAATCCCAACATTATATGCCCCAGGTGTCCTTAAAGAAATCCACCCCCTCTCTAATTGCAGTGTTCTAGCATGCTGTGTTACTGTTGTCTGCAGTACCTAACACATCCCCCTTCTGGGATGAATAGTTAAGTTAATGTTGAACACATTTCAAGAACATGTGAAAGTAGATGTTGTTTTCTTCTGGGAGCTTAAAGAAACTTTGATAAGAAGTAGTATTATTACTACAACTGAAGGCACAGCAGTATGTCATGGTCTTAGCAGTACACAAAAATTGTATTAGACAAGGTAATAAAAAAAGGTGTTGAAGTGTATTATTAATTAAAATTTTACATCCTGGGCTTCTTGTACTGCTCCTTTATATGTCTCTATTCTGTCTACTATTTTCACCCATACTAAATTATTTTCACAGTTATTACTACAAGTCTGATTGGACACTGACTGCCTGCCTATTGAGTACAGTAAGCACTGTTTTTATTGTGATCTCAGATTAACACCTTTGAGAACACACTCATTACATAGGTTCCACATCAGAGTTACATTAACAGTGATTTAGAAAAAAACATATGGGTATATAGTAGAACTGTAAGTGCAGGCTAATAACAAATAGGAGTCTAAGTATAAATCTAAATATAAACAAGATGACACAGTCAGTGGACTAAGTCAACAGGCTATTATAAGCATAAAGAGTATCTGAGAGGGTTAAGGTAGTTTAAGGGAGAAAGGACAACACAGACTGGTGTGTCTAAAAGGAAGAAAGAGGAACAGCAGCAGACAGTGTTGTCAGGATGGAGGCCATTGTATGGGGATTATAGCAGCCCAGTGGTGGCCACACCCAGTAAAGAAGTAGAGAAACATTGACCCATGAAGGCCTTGTCAAAGCTTTTGGGGGTAGGGGCTGTAATCAGGTGGGGAGATGATTATAGGAGAAAAGAGGGGGTGTTGGGTGAGAGGGAAGTTTCAAGGAGGAAGGACAGGAAGAACTACATTACAATATGACACAGGATGGGAGAGAAACACCAAGTGCAAGATACTAGTGGCCATGACAGAGTTCTGCCTAGGCATGAGGTAAAACAGCATTGAGGGGCTAAGGGAAGCAGTCACAGCTGGCATTAGCATTGAGATGTTTTTGGAGCTCGTATTTGAAGGGGTCTAATGCTGTTATTGAGGAAATGGTGGGAGGAAGATCATTAATTAATTTGGGAGCATGGTAGTCAAAACCTCTTTAACCAAGGGAGGCACGACACGTAGGAATTTTAAAGACCATGCTATCTGAGCTCTGGTGGAATGGCTGTTTTCATAGAGGGTAAGGAGGTTCTGGACACCCATTGCCTTCAGGCCCAGACACACTTTCATGGCCAAGAGGCATGTTTGGACCCTGAGCCTACCTGTGAACTGGAACCATTTAGCTTGGTCATATAGTTCACATGTATGTGTAAGCCATGCAGAGCCAGTTAAGAGCTGACAGGCTTTTTTTTAGAACAATTATAATACGGCGGAGGGCTGTGTCTGTAGTTGAGCCATAGGCTACTATGCCATAATCAACAATGAAGACCACAGAACTGTGGATAATGAGATTTAAGGCATTCAGGGTAAGACTTTGCTTATGTCTATGAAGCAATCCAATACGGATGTTCAAAGCCAGTGCAACATTTTCATTGTGGTAGACATATGACATAGTGCTGTCTATTGTGATCCCTAAGCATTTAAAATGCTGGCCGAGTTCCAATGTAGTTCCATACTCATTTGTTATATTGAGTGGGTGTGAATGATGCTTATTCTGGGGACTGGAAAACATAGTTCATAATGAGTTTTTGGTCTCTGAACCATCTTTCAACTGTAGTAAAACTGTCCTGGAGTTTGCGTTCCAAGGGAAAGGGATCAGGGTCACTTGTATACAGGACTGCATCATCTATATAGAGCAGAATCGGACAGCTACTGACAAGTGGAAGCCTGTTTAGGAACAAACTGAACAAAATGGGACCCAGAATGGCACCCTGGGGAACACCGGAGCGAACAGGTCTACTGTCAGACAGGACACTATCAATCCTAACTTGTTGAGAGCAATTCGTGAGGTAGCTCTTAAACCAGGTGACTGTATCATTAGACAGACCAATAGATGCAAGCTGTTTGACTAGTAGGCCATGATTAACCGTGTCAAAAGCGTTTGACATGTCGATGAATGTGGCACCAACAAGTGTGCCATGATCCAGGGAACTGTGAATATAACTGGTAAACTCTAGCAATGCAATGCTGTGTCCTTTGTGAAACCCATGTTTCTCCGGGCACTGCATATTGTACTTTTCTATGTATTCAGTTAATTGGTCCACAACTATTTTTTTAAGAGCCTTAGATAAAGGCGGGAGTATTGAGATGGGCCGATAGTTACCTAGTGACGTTCGATCACCACTCTTGAAGATGAGTAATTTTTATGTATGTTATATTTTAATGTATAATTTATACAGTATGAAATACTGTACAGTTTTTGTGTGGCACCCAGAGCCTTTGGGATTGGATGTCTTTTTAAATAAATTTGACTTTGACTTTGGGTGTCACCAAGGCCACTTTCCATAACCGTGGGAACTGAGATAGTTTTAGTGAGGTGTTGATTACGTGTGTTAGTGGTGCCATAAGTTCTTCTAAGGTAAGAGCCACAAATTTAAGGTCAAGGGAGTTGCTACTGAATCGGGACTTACACAGGACCTTTTGGAGGTATTTCCTTGCTTCGCCACGAGAGATGGTCCTAAAGAGGAGCAGGGGGTGAGAGAGTGGTGGGGCTGCAGAGCTTGGTTTAGAGGATGAGACTGTTTGGAGGAAGAAATCAGAGGTTAGGAAGCCATTGAGGTCTGAGAAGGCTTTATTGAGAGAATTCACAATAGAATTGGGATCAGTAGTGGATACACCATCAATGTTCAACATAGTGGGGGCTGACTTAGTGTCTTTACGAGTGATTTCTTTGAGGTTTATCCAGAATTTTCTAGCATCATTCGAAGTGCAAGTGAGGGCTTCCTTGTAATATTTTGCTGTGTGTATGGCCCTAGTGCAGTCATTCTGGACTCTTTTGCAGGCTTGAATGTCCACTTGCTTACCTGTAGCTCTGGCAATATGCCACAGATTATCCCTTGATTTCATCCATTCAAGAAGCTCTGGTGAGAACCAGGGGTTGTTGTAACCTTTGATTTTGTGTTTTTTAGTGGAGCATACTGGTCACACACCTTGTTAAGCAGCAGGATAAATTGGTTTAAGGCTGCATCAACAGAACTGGAAGAGTAGACTGTTGACCAGTTTTGCTGGTGAAGGTTAGCTTTTAGCAGTTCAAGATGACCATGTTTGAGGACTCTATGGATAATCATTTTTGGTGGGGGATTGGAGAAGTTGTTAGCCCAGTGAAATAGAACTGGTGAATGATCACTATTAGCAACCGGGAGCACTGTGACATGAGAGATGTGGTCCGGCCGATTAGACAAGACCCAGTCAAGCAATGAGGAGGTTCCAGTCTTGTAGTTTATCCTGGCAGGAGAATTGACAAGCTGGGAAAGGTTCACTACAGAAACTGCATCCCTATAGGCACTAAAGGCTGGTGTGAGTCAATTGGCATCAAAGTCACCCAGCAGCACTGTTTCATTGTTTAAATTCAAGGCACCAAGGAATTCCATCAGTGGGTTTAGTCCAGGGGTCTTCTGACCAGGTTGAGTGCACAACATGAGAACTGTGAGGGTTTTGTTGTGCTTCCCAAGAAGTACTTTTAAAGCTAAAACTTGCAGGTTGGTCCCAGCATCTGGAAGAGGCAGTACGACAGCTTGTAGGTTCTCCCTAATGTAGACTGCACATCCACCCCTGTGTTTGGTTAGACGATCTATCCCATACATGGTATAGCCTGGGATCAAAATTGATGCATCAGCAATGTTAGGAGAGAGCCAGATCTCTACCACTGAAAGGATGTCGGGTTATGTTGTAAAAAATAGGCATTAAGGACATCCATTTTAGGAAGGAGACTGCAGATATTTATAGAGCCAGTTGTGAGTTGCCTGACATAACATTGAGGATCAGCTGTGGGTGTTGATGGACCCGGATTAGGATGGATATTTCCAGATAGCAGCAATAAAAGTAGAGCAACGTGGCTTAGATATTCTTTCAGGTGTTTACTGCTGCATTTGAATACCCTACACTGATTTGAGTAGGAGGAAGATTTTACCTGAATATTAAAAATTCCAGGAAAGTGAGCCAAGGGGTGCAGCCACCGTATTCGTTGGTGGAAAAACTCCATTAAAGTTATTGTAGGCAGCACTCGGGGAGGTATAGGACATTTTTTGCAATAAGTCAACGTTGTGGCACAGTGGACGTTGAGGGCCATACCATGCAGAGATGGATTAGTGGGAGGGAGCAGATTTTCACCTAAGTAGGTAGTGTAAATAAGCAGGATTAGCACAAAAGCACCTCTCAAAAGAAGGACACTGAGCATTGTGCAGGTTTACTAAGGTGTGATCGACGGAGGAGTAGCCCCTTATAAGAGTAAGGTGTGATCAAAGAAGGAGTAGTCCCTTATAAGAGTAAGGAATAAATATATGTTATTACCCCGTTAACAGTAGAAACTGCTGTTGCCCCATTAAGTGCAGAGAGTAAACTGTAATAATATATACTGGGCTTACCAATTGGGAGATGGAGGAGGAGGAGGAGAAAAAAGTCAGATGATGAGGATTTAAAGGAGGTCTAGGGTGGGGGGTTGGGCAAAAATCTGCTCTGGTAAAGCAAGCACTGCTGAGTGCTGAGCAGCAGCAGGTGCCAAGCACAAAATATGAATCTCCTTGTAGCAGCCAATGGGTAACCTGCTACGGTGCAGTTCAGTCCAATGGGGAAAGTGGCTTTCAACACAATCCTAGTTCATGATTCAGCAAGAAGCATACCTAGTTGCTGGAGGGAATTCAGCCAGGTCCTGGTGCGGGGGGCAGGCGGTCCCTCTAGATGTAATGCGGCAGCTGCGGAGGGGTGGCTGGGCTGCTACCATTGCTGTGGATTCCGCTCAAGGCAATGGGCTGAGAAGGAAGGCAAAAGCAGTGGTTAAATTGGTGCAGAGGACAAAAAGGTACACAACGTCTTTAGGCTGGATCGTCTGTCCAAAAGAGGTGGGGGCTGTGCTCTCTACCTAAAAGACTCCATACAGGAGCACCACATCATTACCTCACTCCAACCCACAACTGCTCAGATACTGCCAGTGAGAATCCTCCTCGGAGCACAAAACAAAACCCTCACTGTTGCCACCATCTACATCCCTCCCAAAGAACAGGGAACTGGTCTAACAGCTGTTCTTGACTTTGTAAAGTCACTCCCACCAGACACCGAATCCATCCTCCTACGCAACTTCAACATCAACTGGCCTGCTGCCGATGCTGGTGCACACAGGGATACCGTTGCTGCGGTGAACCTCACACAAATGGTTGACTCACCAACCAGGGAAAATTACAGGACCAGCACCAGCACACTCTTGGACTGGATCCTTACCAGTCACCCATCGTGGATATCTAACACTAATGTCCTCCCTGACCCTCTCAGCGACCACTCCCCTGTTAGCTGCACCTGGTCAAATAAATTCATCGAACAACTGCCAAAAACTATCTCCAGCAGGGTTCTACCCAGTGGTCACCTTCCTCAACTCAAATCCCACCACCTCCATCAAGACTGGCCCCCTATCTTTAATGCGACCAATGTAAACACTGCCCTTGACCACTTCATAAACATCTTCACTGTGGCCTGTGACACATATGCTTCTATTAAGAAATGCAAAGTCAAATTACTCAGTAACCCTTGGCTCACAGGTGACCTCCTCAGGATGCTAAAAACAAGAGATCACCTATGGGAGCTGGCCAGAAAATCTGGAAGGCAAAACGACATCCAAAATTACAAATGTGCCCTCAATGACTGCACCAAAACCATCCAGCAAATGAAGTCCACCTACTATAAGCATGCCCTCACAAACTCCTGGGGCAATGGTCAGGATTTCTGGAATAACATAAAGGAACTCACCGTGAATCCACCCAAAATCCCCCCATCAATACTCAACATCAACGGAACCACAACTCTCAACCCAAAAACCATTGTGGATACCTTAAACAAAGCCTTTACTGACCTTAGCGCTGTCCTATCCCAGGACTACTTCAAAGATGGTGAAGTCCCTCTGTCCACAATGAACACTACTCCCACCAGCTCCCCTCGCTTCTACTTCAAAGCAGTCAAGGCTTACCAAGTAAGCAAATATGTTACCAAAGTCATTGGTAAATCAAGATTCAATAATGACTCCCTTGATCTCAAAATCCTGTCTCTCACACTTGATGAAGTGCTTAGTACTCTGACCAGAATTTTCAACCTCTCCCTCAGCCTTAGCCAGTTCCTGGACAGATGGAAATCTGCCACTGTCACCCCCATCCATAAAAGTGGTGACAAAACTGCCCATGATAACTACAGACCTATCTCCCTACTACTGCCACTCTCCAAGGCACTAGAACACATTGTCTTGGACCAGCTCACAGAATACTTGGAAATGTACAACATCCTGTGCAAGCAACAACACGGGTTCTGCAAAGGTCACAGCACCTCCACAGCCCTACTTGAATTCACCGGCGCAATCCACAAGGCACTTGACTCCGGTGAACTACTAGGCTCAATCTACATTGACTTAACTAAAGCCTTCTACTCCGTCAATCACTGCCTCCTGCTTGTCCAGCTTCAGAACACTGGGCTGTCAACAGACTCCATTGGCTGGTTTAAGAGCTACTTTGAAGAATGGTCCCAAACAGTAAGAATCACTGATACACTCTTGGACCCTAGACTGGTCCGCTCAGGAGTCCCCCAAGGCTCCATTCTGGGACCCCCTCCTCTTCAGCCTATTCTTAAACTCACTACCGGACAGCTGCCCAGAACAAATAATTCTCTACGCCGATGATGCTGTGATCCTCACCTCGGACACTGATCCAATCCAATTACAAAATAAACTTCAGCAGGTCTTCTCCTCCATCGAATCCTGATTCCTAAATCATAAACTGCTTCTCAATCAGAAAAAAAATAAGTCTATGGTCTTCTGCAGCTCCCACAACAAAAACAAACAACTTCACCTCTTCATTGCAACCAAACAAGGAGCTATCCTAGAGCAAACACAATCATTCAAGTACCTCGGCATCACCCTTGATCCACACCTCTCATACGCTGTCCATATCAGCAATGTTGCAAAGTCTGCCAATGCGAGGTTAGGCATATTATTCTGGCACAGGAAACACCTAACCCCAGAAGCACTGTCAGTGTCTGTCCAAAGCTCCATCGTCAGCATCATAGACTACGGTCTTATCATATATGGGTCTACTACTACCTCTGCGCTCAAATGCATTGTGACCTTCCTGAATAAGGCCTGTCATCTCATCACTGGCTCACATCGCCGTTCCCACACATGTGACCTTTATTCCCAATCTGGATGGCTTCAACTGGACAAACACGTAAAATACCAAACCTGCATCACGGCCAAGAAAATTATAATAGGGCTTGCCCCACCTGGTGTCTGTGCCCTCCTTAAGCCTAGACATAGGAATGTCACTACAAGGAGATCCAATTCCCATCAACTACATATCCCACGATGTCGCACGACCCAAGGACAAAGATCATTCACCTATTGGGCATCCAACTGGCTCAACTTTCTTGGCAGCGACATAGCGACCACTCCAACACTCGGCCTCTTCAAGTCCAAGCTGCACCTTTCACTGCTTGTATCCTGTGATTACCCATCTCAACATTTCCACCGTTCCAGCTACACATGCTCCAGCACCCAGCACTTACAATCAGTCTTTGCACCCCTAGCACCTTACCTGTCGTATTCCCTCGACAAGACGCCCTGGCTGCACTGTCTCCCACCCTCGCCCACATCCCCCCATGTCTCCACTCCTGCCCCTCCCCCCAAACACCTCCCGTACTCCCCCTTACCCCCTGCACTCCTACCCCTCTCGATCTCCTACCTCACTCCCCTCCCACCCACCCCTTCCCTTGTCTTGCTCATAGCTCATGTCTTTGTACTGGTTATTACATGTCTGTAAGTCAATGACTATATGTTTGTAATTAAAAATGATGACTGTTGTACACGCTGATGTGGAACCTTTGTAAAAGAGCCTCAGCTCAAAGGTATTGTAATCCTAGATGAAATAAATAAAAAATAAATCAGGGCAGGTAGACAGGGAGGACAAAAGGGAGATAGTTAATAGTGGCCTGAAGAGGTGCTTACCAGGAGTTTTTGCAAATGAATAGAGGAGGTGATGGGGTAGTAAGCACCCAGGCACCAACGGCTTGAACACTGTAACAATTTGCTTGGGAATAGCAAATGAGTCTTGGGTGAAGTAGGTAGGAAAGGAAAAAGAATTCATTAAATATTAGTAGAGGGATAGTTAAATGGGAAGGAGGTAAGGATCAAGAGAGCTAGTGCTTTTTACATACTTAACATATCTGAAATAGAGGGCCAGAGAAAACAGCAGTAGCAGGAATATAGAGAGTGAAATAATTAGTAAAGGCCAGGTATAGGAGAAAAGGTAGAGGGTGAGAGCAGATGCACTTTCACATGCTGAAGAAAATGGGCCAGAGAAAGGGCAGTACCGGGTATAGGCTGTAGGTAGGGGAGGGAGAAAAGAGAGTGAAATAGTTAGCAGAGAGACAGATATGGAGAAAGTGGTAGATGCGAGAGCAGAAGCATTTTACAGGAGAAAGATGGATAGGGAATTAGCAGCTTTCAACAAGTGGAGTATGTTTCAACTCATAAATTAACAATTTCTAAGAAAAATAGTAATAGTTTCTACAGATAAATATATCAGAGCAGACATAAAATTAAAGCCTAATTCAAAGCAAAAATCTGCACTGGTAAAGCAAGCACTGCTGAGCGCTGAGCAGCAGCAGGTGCCAAGCACAAAATATGAATTTCCCTGTAGCAGACAATGGCTGTCCTGCTAAGGTGCAGTTCTGTCCAAAGGGGAAAGTGGCTTTTAAGCCAATCTTAGTCCATGATTCAGCAAGAAGCATACCTGGTTGCTGGAGGGAATTCAGCTGGATCCTGGTGAGGGGGGGCATACGGCCCCTCTAGACATAATGTGGCCACTGTGGAGGGGTGGCTGGGCTGCTACCACTGCCATGGAGCCTGCACAGATTGATGGGCTGGTTGGTGGAGGGAATTCAGCCGGGTCCTAGTGCAGGGAGAAGGCGGCCCCTCTATTGCTACCTTACCCAGGTGATGTTTACTCTTTCCTATTTACCCTATTTTATCTCTAAAGAACAACAGATCCTTTGTGATTTCTTCTTCATTCTTATATTACATGAGTAGACATCACCCTATCAAGATCCTTACCCCAGGACCAAAGGTATCCTTATAACATCTCACGGCTCACTATCCTGACACTCACCTGCCCGGGCAGTATTGCACGACAGATGTAGTATCCTGACACTGTTAATCCCGGTGGCTTCATGCCCAGTGGTGTTATGGGAGGGCAGAAGCTGATATTGCTACCTTACCCCTGGTGATGCTCCAGAAAGAAGTATCGGATCTGGAAGCTGGCTGAGCTGCCCCACTGGTGTGGAGGGCTAAACCATTGGCAGCTTGGCCAGCGTACCCTGGTAGGCTCAGTTTCTGGTCTGGGCTATGGATCTTTAGGAATTCTGCCCCTGTAACTAATGTATTTTTACTCAGAGGTCTGCTCCCCCTTGGAGTTTGTTATATTAGTTATGTGGGATATGGGGGCAAAACCCCAGTATTGAGGTGTCTTTGTGATAGCGGGATGCCTGACAGTATTGTTGAGCATCCAAGTCATGCAGGATTTCTTAGTTCGGGACCATAAACTTGGTATCTTGAGCATCGGGATATCAAGTTTCAGTCTATCATAGTATATCTGGACCAAAGTATGAGATCTACTACTTATTATCTATACTAAGTGGGTGAGTTGTAACTGTGTGGCCACATCCATTACATATGGCCTTAAAATGTACAGTAAGTTGGACAACATTGAGAACACTTAGCTGTGTAAAACTCTGCACTTATGATGGCTTCCCCATGAGCTTGATCCCCCCCCACACACATACTCACACACACACACACACACACACACACACACACACACACACACACACACATGCACATATCAGCCCTGGACTTGCTGTGGGACTTTTTGGAGAAGGCAATGAACTTACTGATTAAAAATCTACCAGTTTCTAAGATGTTCCATCTTTTAGTCCAGCATTATTTTGCTACATGAGGAGGAAGACAGATAACTGAAGTAGTGAAGCCACAGACAATTGTGGATAATAAAGTGGCTTGGAGAAAAATGAAAAATAATTGTGAGAATGGTGTTTCAAAGTAACTGTGATATCATTATTAGAATGGCCAGATCCAAAAGTGCTATTGAATATAAGAATGAAAAAAAACTGCAAACCAGATCAGAAAGCAGTGACTTTTAACTTACCATTCAGATGTGATTGATATAGATGGTAACATTGCTGTACAGTACTTTTGTCAATGAGTATGTCCATGAAAACGAGTTACCAAAATGTAACATGAGGGTTAATTTTTCAAATGAACAGTAGATCAACTTTGATAAGCTTTTCAACATACTGTGATCCAAGAGTATAAAAAGGGTCATTTTGTGAGATAAATCTGTAACAGAAATGTGAGAAAAAGCCCACTCAGTGAATATGTTGCTGGGATTATAGCACAGGAAAAAATACACTTTAAGAATAGTGGCTGACTTGACAGCTACAGGGATAGCATAGCACAAGTCAATTAGCACTTCCCGTGTAGCTGTTGTCACATGGGAGGAAGTGGAGAATTGTCAAACAGCGTGGTGCCTTGCCGAGCTGCTCCTGTGGTTGAGGGGGCTAAGGCCATGTGTAGCTAGGTTGGCAGGATGTCCCAGAGATCAGTTATATTCCTGGTCTTCTGTCAGTAGTGGTTTTCCTCTTCCTCCCCTCCCAAGTTTAATTTTTCATTTCTTCTCTGCCCAGCCCACACTTTTGTTCCCCAGTCTCACTGATCAAATTTCACTCCAAATTCCTCTTTGTTCCCATGATGCTACTACCCACACAGAGTTGATTATTTTTAGTTTGGGGGTTGCTGTGAGAGGTAAAGACCCCCGCTAACATTTATTGCTGCTGTTTGTTTTGTTTTGGCATGGTAGCGCTCAGTGTTTTTCCTGAGCGCTACCATTGCTTTTGCTGCTTTTCATGTGTGGTTTTTGACTATGCTATAGTTGCTTTCTATGTTTTCATCTAGTGCTAAGAAAAAGTACCTTTAACATTGTGTGTGTAACAGTGGACATCACAGTGTTGCACATGCAACAATGGACACCATACAACAGTTTTTGTTAAAAATCACTTGGCTTGAAGTTGATTTACTTTACTAAGCATTTTAACACACTGTGACCCAAGAGTGAAAAAGGAACCATGTTGTAAAATAACCCCTGACAGAAACTTGGGGGAAAAAAAGAATTTTCAATGTTGCACATGTAACAGTGGACACCAGTCAATGTTGTGCATGTAGCAGTACAACAATGGGCATCACCTGGACCCCTGACTCACCAAAGTTCCACAGCATGTTTAAAACTCTATACCTAAAGAAAATGCCAACCCCTCAAAAAGCCAAAAGATTTTGCTGAATTTTTTTTTGGGGGGGGGCATGTAAAAGTCTAAGTTGACGAGATACCACAGGTTACAGTAACCACAACACTTTAAGTGAATCAGACATTTAATATGTATTTAAAACCGGGGGGGGTGCCTTCATTAACAGAAAACAGCGCCAGAAGCAGTTTTAAAATTCATTTTATTGAAGTACATCTAGAAGAAAATTTGCATAGAAGCCATGGAGTATACAGTACTGTGGTTTAGCATGTCATGTTTTACTGAGACAAGTCAATGGCATTTTGGAGTTGGACATTTAAAAAAACATAAAATGGGTGCACCTGGGCATCTTAAATTATGTAATGAATTTGTACTTGTGGCTACCTCTAAAATTCACTGATTGTAACTGCAGTGCTATAATTCACTAATTATAACTGCAGTGGCTATAATTCACTGATTGTAACTGTAATAGCACTTTTTTAATTGTCTTAATTCATGCACTAAATATTTTGTACATTGGTACCTTATTTCATGAACTGACTTCCGTGTAAGGTAAGATGGTAAAATAATCGTACATGTTTTGGGCACTGATCAGCTTAAAGGGCCTGATTCTCAAAGCCCTTAGATCGACACAAGGTGCCTGCATCAAACATAAATGCTGCAAGTGGTACCTTGCATCAAAATATGCAACCTGAGCTATTCTCAAAAGCAGCCTGTATCAAATGCAGGCCCTTACACCATAAAAAGGGCTGCAGCATGGTGCTAGGGGTCTTGATGTAAAGTACCACATCCTTGAAAGTAGGATTCTCAAAACTCTCCCAGACAGAGACATTCTAAGTACTGCTAGACCAGCCGGAGCTGGTCTTAAGGTACTTCGAAGTATCACTTTGCATCAGTGTTCCTCAGTCTCCCCTTCCCAGCCCTGATCACCCATTAATATTTACGGTAAACACCATCGTGGTCCAGTGGACCACCCTCCCTGATCCCTTGTTATTTAAATAAATCACATAATACCTGGTGATCTAGCAGACCACCCCAGCCCTAATCTCCTGTTAAATAATTAAAATAACCCTGGTAGTCTAGCAGACTGCCCCAGCCCCGATCTCCCATTAAAGAATTAAAATAACCCTAGGGGTCTAGTGAACTACAACTTTAACATTGTGTGTGTAACAGTAGACATCACAGTGTTGCACATGCAACAATGGACACCATATAACTGTTTTTGTTAAAAATCCCCTGTTAACATTAATTCTAATGTCCCTGGTGGTCTAGTAGACTGCCCCAGCCCCAATCCCCCATTAAAATAAATCATAAGTTCCCTGGTGATCTAGTGGACCACCCCAGCCTAGATCCCCTGTGACAATTAATACTAATATCCCTGGTGGTCTAGTGCCCCCCAGCCCACAGTGCCCTACAATCCTGATCCTGATCCCCCCATCCTGAGACCAAGCTGGCGACTGGTACAGCCCACTGCTCACCACCATGGCCAACCACCAACTGAGCTCTGAATGAGTGTGTTCCTTATATAGTATGTGCTCCATATTAGACAGCAGCTGTCAATCACTGAGCACATACCATTCATAGCTCAGTCAGTAGCTGGCTGTGGTGGTGAGCAGTGGGCTGTTCTAGTCGCCAGCTTGGTTTTGGGGTGGGGAGCGGGTTGGTAGGACACTAAGTGGTGGGGGTGCCACTAGACCACCAGGGATATTAGAATTCATTTTAAAGGGGGATCAGGGCTGGGGTGATCCACTAGACTACCAGGGTTATTTTAATTATTTTAATGGGAGATCAGGGCTGGAGAAGTCCACTACACCACCAGTGATTTTATATTATGTTTTAATTAGATATTGTGGCTGGGGCAGTCCACAAGACCACCAGGGATTTTATGATTTATTTTAATGGAGGATTGGGGGTTGGGGCAGTCCACTAGACCACAAGGGATATTAGAATTAATTTTAGCAGGTGATCAGGGCTTGGGTGGTCCACTAGACCACCAGGGATTTTATAATACATTTTAATGGGGGATTGGGACTGGGGCAGTCCACCAGACTGCTAGGGATTTTATAATTTATTTTAATGGAGGACTGGAGTTTTGGCAAGCCACTAGACTGCCAGTGTCTGCTTATTCACACTGCCACAGGCTTGCAACAACCTGTCCAGGTGCACCCTCTGCTTTGTGCACTGCTAGGGTTGCTGCAAACCACAGGAATTTGCTCCAGGGACCCTGCCCAATACCGAACCAGGCACGGGGTCTGTGATGCACTGGCAATCTGTGCAAGCCACCTTTGGTGCAGCTTGCACCAACTTTTGAGAATCGGGCCCAAAATCTTTTGGAAAACATAGCCAAGGCTGAAAAAAAGAATCACCATCACAAATCTTGGCTATCCCATCTCTTGAATTTGACTTACTGTAACCATCTTTCCCCAAGCCATTTCTGAGCCATGGATTGAGAAATAACTTTTGGATCCTGGTCAGACAACAAATCTGGTTTCTTTTTTATGGACTTTGGACTCAACATACATTATAAATGTATTTATAAAATGGCAAGAAAAAATCTAGAAATCTCATTGGCCAAGAGACATCAGCTGACTGTACATTAAATCTCTGTATAAACACACACAGTCATCCTGGTCCTAAAACACATTACACAATGAGCAAATCAGTCCTCCTACAATCAGATCTATCTTCCATCAGTACCGCTGCAACCAGAACTGACCTTCCATCACAAACATGGTTGCTACCTTTACACTATAAAAACCTTCAACTGGGCCCTAAAAATAAAATTACCTAAAATAAAAAATAAAACAAATGAATTAAATGTTGTTTCCCTGATCATCACACTCTCCTTACACACACATAAACAAATCAGAAACATTAAGTATTGTTTATAGTTTTCATTACAACTGTTTCTTTACCAACAGTGAAAATTCCCCCTTCTGTCTTTACCTGCTCATCAGAGAAATCTCTTCTGCTTGCCCTGGCAGTGAAATAATTGAGTCACTGGCTCTAAAACATGCCTTTGTTGTCTGTGTGTACAGTATGTTAGGAGAGTAACGTTCTACCAGCAGAACTGAGTAGAATTTTGAATCCCTGTATTTCATGGCAGTCATTCCATGATAAACATTCTATGTCTTGAATGAGGGGAAAAACAGAAAAAAAACAGGATGAAGAAAGTAGGCAATAAAGTAATACTTTATAAATAAAGAGAAAAGGTGGGCAAATACAGTTACATAGGTAGAGGCAGATCCAAACTGCTCAAATAATACATTGCTATCCCTCCAGCTCACTGGTTTAGCATTTTAAAGTGAGTTGCTATTCAATCAATTTTACCACTTCTCTACCCAAGTCTGGGGACTATTTTTCACCATATATAAATAAAATAACATACTATTATTAAATCTTTAATAATGTGTCCAGAATTTTGTTTAGTTGTTATAGAAATAGTTGTTACTCATTTTATAAGAGCGATGGAACACGTCAGAGTGTGGGTTGTTGATTGATAAGAGCACTACCCAGCTGCTGTAGTCACTCGGGACAGTGGATAGCTTTAAGCGGGGTTGGGATAGAGTCAAGGGCAGGGTAGTACAGACAAGAACACAAAGGGAGAAGACCAGGAAAGAGGAGGAAGGGAGGGGTTTGGGTGGGGTGGGGCAGCTGTAGTGGTATGAAACTAAGAGCTGCACAATCAGGCAGACTTGATAGACCTGTGGGCTTTTTTCTGATGGAAATGTCATATGTTCGTATGTTCTCTCTCTCTCTCTCTCTCTCTCTCTCTCTCAGATTAAAAGCAAGAATTGTCTCTGCCTCTTATGTGGGATAAAGCTGTGCTTATCCATCATAAGCAGGAATTGCCCTTGCCCTTGAGAAGTCACCACGTAGTAGTCTGAATGCCTCAATGTTTATGTTTCTTTGTAAAGTTGGACTACTTTACCTTAATTCAGCAGGCCATGAACACAGACCAACCCCATCTGCTATGCTTAGGTCTTCACTTTCCAAAATCCGGCTGATTCACCTGGGGCATAGATACTCTTTTGGTATTCTAAAAGCAGGAATTATCTCTGTTACATCTCTAAGACAGAACTACACTCTCTGAGAAACAGCTCATAACCTCAGTCAGTCTCCCTTCTCTGGTCATAAACCAACTTTTTAGACTACCCAAATTGGACAATTGTCTATCCCCCTCTACTTCCATAAAGGAATGCTAATTAGCCCCAAGACACATATTAATTACCCTTAGACCAACTGCAGGCCTTGGTCCTCACTCACGTCTCCATTGCTGGCAGTAGGCAATTCATTATCTGCTTAGCACAAGAGATAATTATTCTCTGGACATCTTCCTAATTTCCTGGATGTGTAACCCCCACCCCAGCTTCATAGAATATTCGACCATTCAGATTCTATCCCCCAAATCCTGAGGATTAGGGCCCTGACAACTCTAATAAAAACTGTGGCTTTTAGTCCATTCAGACTTGAAGTAAAGTGAGGTCTCCACACTTAATGACATATTTTTCTGTCTGGAGAATTAGCAGAAAATAAGACTGAAGTCACAACACAAAGCTTAAAAGCTTCAGTGACCAGAAAAGCTTCCTAGGGTCCCAAGAACTTTCATTGCTCTTACAGTAATGATCCCCTGACAAAACATCACACTTTTACAGTTCTAACTGGGCAAGAATGCACACCTAACATATGCAGGCTAGTTAATGGAGCAAATTTCATAAACTGTGAGTATCCCAAAGCATGGAATCAATACCTAACACAATTTTGATAGAATTATTTGGTAAATCATGTGAACAACTCGATTTGCAGCTTTGGCAACTTTGGTAAAAGAATACAAAACAAAGCTTGCTGTATGCTGCAATCCACATAAATCTTATGCGTGTCTGTTATGTTGTAAAATTATTTTTAAAATGGTGAGGAAGGATATTTATACATGCAGTTCACATTTGTTTCAGTCCTATTACTGAATCTCAATAGCCAATAGCCATTTTGTATTTAATAGCATAAGGCTCTGCAAAACTGAAAACATTTTTTGACAAAAATGAAAGCACTAGGCATCTGGTAAGGTGAGGGAAGGAGAGTGAGCTTAGGTATAATCACTCTTTAGTTAATCCTCAGAACCAGCCCTGTCTAAGAACCTTAACATTTTGTCTTGGAGTTTGAGACATAATCCAAGATTAGGAGATTTAAGGAATGGGAAAGGGGAAGGGGCTGTTTTAATTTATTTTGATTGATTTCAGTGTAGTTTCAAATATAAATGGGTTCTATTTGCTTTTAAGGCAACATTGGCTGACACCATGCCAGTAAGGTTGGCACGTACGATTTAATAGGGAAACAGTTATACTCAGTAAGTGATGGAGTGGAAATTAATTAAAATAAGACATATCTGGTCAGATGAGTTGGAGAATCAATTAGGGAAATGAAAAGAAAGATAAGAAAAGGTTGAGGAGACACTAAAGGTAGGAGGCACTGAATGAGGAAATTAGGAAGACGTAAATAACAAGGATACTTATCTGTAAGGTAGACATCTGACATCTAGGCAGACCATGAGAAATAAAGAATAAATAAAGGATAAATGGGTTAGTTATTTATTTCTTTAAAGAGCTTAAAGGACAATGTCAGCGTTTTATTGTAATTTTTGGTTGTGCGTGTCTCTAGCAATAAATTGACACAGTATAGGTTGCAAAAGCTATATTATACCAAGTTACATGTTCTTTTTAACATTCTATGCCAAATTTATTACTTAACTCTGTCCAAGCGTACCCCCAGTTTTTATCCACTTGCAGCCACCTCTGATAGTGAACATGTGTCTAACGCGCCTCTGTAATGGCACCATGATGCTTGCCAAACTTGTTTATGAATGAGTTTTACTTTGGCATGGCCGATCAGAACAAAGAGTTGAGTCAAACAGAGGCATGGAGAGATATGTATGACAGGAAAATGATAATTGAAAGTACTACAAAACAAGTTTGGAAAAACTGAGCCGAGATCTTGAGAATGCACATTAGCGGTCATCGATAATGCGCATGCTCAGGATCTCAGCTCAGTTTTTCCAGACTTGCTTTGTAACACTTCCAATGGTCATTTTCTTGTCTTACATATTTCTCCATGCTTAGAATGAGCAGCCCTGTTTAACTCAACTCTTTGTTCTGATTGGCCATGCCAAAGTAAAACTCATTCATGAAAAAGTTTGGCAAGCATTACAGCACCATTACAGGCATGCATTAGACACGCGTTCGCAATCAGAGGTGGCATCTGGTAGATAAACTCTGATGGTTCACTCGGGCAGAGTTAAGTAATGAGCACTGACAGTGTCCCTTTAAATTGCATTTAGAAATGCATTATTCCCAAGATAAATTACATCTTATTTACCCTCCAACACATAGAATAAGCCATATAATAAGAGAAGAGAGTTAAATGGAAGACAGATCCCATTTTATATCTTTATAAAAAAAGCAGGACATATCCAAACATATTCAAACAGAAAAATTAGATTTAATATCTGAATTGCATGCGACTATAGTAACCAAAAATCTTAGAGAAGGTTCACTTAGAGTTTTTTTGTTAAATCTCTTTTATTCCTCTTGGAAAGGGAAAGGGGAAATTGTTTATCCAGGAAAAGCACACAGAGCTGGAGCTTATTTCCAGGTGTAACCTTGGAGCCCAAGGAAGTTAAGTGACTTGCTCAAGGTCACATGGTATGCTAGTGGGGGCTAATAGGATTTAAATCCAGGTCTTAAGGTTTGCAGCTTGGTGCCCTTAACCACTACACTATACTGCCACTTGATCAGGCCAGCTTCACATCTGCACCCCCAGGATCACCACCCAGCTGCCCATGGAATTACTAATCAACCCAAATTTCTCTATGGCCCAACCCCTGTGGCAGGGGTGGAAAAGCTCCAACTGCAGAAGATCTGGATCCAAACATGGGGGAGAGCCATGTCTACAGTGCAAAGCAGGGAGGGATTCAACCATCATTCTGCTCTGGTTGGGGATTTATCATTTTTTTCCAGATCCCCATGTGACACCAACACTGATGTGTGTGCCAGTTCTATGCATGCAAGCAAGTGGAGTACGTCATAGTTGACACCCACCTGCACAGTATGCACACTCAGTGGGCATTGCCTCCTGTGGTCACCCAGGCAGTAGTATTGCACTGGAGCTGACTGCCTCCCTCCACTGCAGAAGAGCTTCCCCAGGGACATTCAATATTTCTTGCCCCGGCTGGCCCCAGTGACTCAGGCTGACTACGTCATGAGCAAGAGCACTAGTGCTGTGCCAATGGGCCGGCTACTCTGCTTATAGCTATAAAATTCATCACTTAAAGATGAAAAATAACCTAAATGGTGAAAAATAAGTATTATCTGATATACAGTATATCATATTAATTGGAGGGCTACACAGGGAATTTGGCATAACGAGAAATCAGCATTAGAAAGAACACTAACTTTGTTGTATAGAATTCTTTTACAGATCAGTTTTTGCATTTGGTGATCCTCAGCCATCACCTTCCTTCACAAGAACCAAATATAAGTTTTATGCAAAACAAATGATTAGAGGGACCTAAATGTTACATTAGAGACACTTAAGTACTATATAACATAAAATATAAAACATGCTACATGGCTTATACATATCCTGTCATATTTAAAACATGTAGTATAACAACTATAGTATGATATTGGATTCAT
Organism: Neoceratodus forsteri; assembly: GCA_016271365.2. Taxonomy (NCBI): domain Eukaryota; kingdom Metazoa; phylum Chordata; order Ceratodontiformes; family Ceratodontidae; genus Neoceratodus; species Neoceratodus forsteri. The sequence goes on along the minus strand of CM028137.1, from coordinate 849,925,474 downwards.
TATCCTTGGCAAGATAATTTTCTCATGAAAATGCAGTTCTGTCTTTACGTTATACATTACATAAATATTTAAAGGAAACTTTCATGTTCAGTTGCTGACATAGTTTGAAAGCCCACAATAAGCTCTTTCAAATGAGGCATTGGGATCACCTGTAGCTGGAAGCATTCCAGAGATACAGATGATTGATTCTGTTTAATATTAATACTACATTGCAGCCATTTGTAGAACATTGTGATGTCACTGAAGAACACGCTGTGCTTGACTTAGTGAAGCTAGACACAGCTTTTTCCTCGATGATATCACAATGTTCTAAAAATGGTTGCATTGTAGTATTAATATTCAACAAACACAATCATTTATATCTCTGGAGTGCTTCAAGCTATGGATAAACCCAATACCTCATTTGAAACAGCTATTCATGTGCTTTCAGTCTATAATGGCCACTGGGCTTTTAGTCTATGAAAGCTACTGGGTATAAATGCATTCCTTTGAAGACCGAAAAAGGCTCCTGACTCATCTACTCTGCCTGGTTCCTACTTTGGCCCTAACTAATCTAGCACTGGTCAGGGCTCTAGCAGATAACTACTTCAATGGAGCCATCCACTTGAACAAACTCCCCTCTTTCATTTGTTTCAACTCCTCCCCCCAGCTTCACCAATCCCACATGTGTATCCCTTCTCCCTTCAAGCTTGCCATATGATAATATCGACCAGCTTCACTGACAGAGGGTTCCACTTTTCCACCACCATCTTCATGAAGACATATTTCCTTGTATCCCTCCGAAATTTCTCCCCTGACAGCTCATGGTCATGCCCTCTTGCGAAGGGCCTCTCAATAGCTTAAACAGTTTATGACTGTTCACATTGTTTACCCTTCAGGTACTTAGGTTTCAGTCATGTCTCACCTTTGTCTTCTGGCCTTCTATTAATACTTATTGATGTCAGCCTGTCTTTCCTGATAACTATGCCCTTGCTTGCTGTGGATCATTTTAGTTGCTCTCCTTCAGCTCTACTCCTGGTAGTTCTTGTCCTTTATAGATGGGGGTTCCAGAACAGTGTACAGTACTGTAGGTGCATCCTCTCCACAGCCCTATACAGGGGTAGGATCACCTCTTTCTGTCTGCTTGAGAAGGCACTCCTAATGTACCCCAGGATCTTGTTAGCTTTCTCTAATGCCTTATTAGACTGGTATGAGGTCTTGAAGCTGTGACTAATTATAATCTCAGATCCTTGTTTTCTAATGTCTGTCTGCTCCAGTCTTACCCCCTCCATCCAATAGTCAGTTCTTGGATTCCCCCTCCCCAGGTTCATAACCTTGCATTTTTGGAATTATATTTCAGTTGCAGCAGCAATAGATGGACAAAATTCAACCAGTGAACATGATTTTTTCCAAAGAAAAAAATCTCTTTTATTTCATTTAATTCATGCTTTTAAAGCTTTGGCCACTGTAACAATTCCTGACAGTATTTCATAGGTTCATTCCAGCTTTATCAAGGGAAAGTGATCTTGATGTAAACAGATTCAAAACAATTCATTTAGTCATTGACACAAGCACTGTTTTACATCAACAACAAACTTTTTATTTGTCTAATGGATCAGTTTATAATTCACTTATCATGTCATGCTGCATTCAATAACGTCTTAATATTTCAGTATCATTAAAGCAAAAACAAGGCTCGTGCAAGTGTCGCAGCCTGTTCCTTCACAGTGCTGAAGAGGAAAGCTGCTCCTCAGTATTTAAACTATTGCAGCTGCCCCCACATCACAATATCAGTATAAACTACTAGCAGCTGACGTCACCTTCTGATGTGGTGCTGCACTAAAGATGAGTGCTAATGCAGTGTGTGAACAACTCTGCCTAATTAGAGTGTCACAACCTCTGAGACAGCCATAACTTTTCCTTTGCTTTTTTTTTTACCAGTTTACTTTAGTTTTGCTAGAGTACCATCTCTCAGCATTTTATTGTATAAACCATGTCATGATAGGGTCTAATCATTATCAGGTATTATACAATGGCAATAAAAAATCCTGGACTCCAATTGGTCAGTCTTGGGCTGGACCGATGATGTTATCCCAGCACAACATCACGAGTCTAGTCTCAGCCTTACTGTGAACCTGCAGATGATCTTGAGCATCTAGAGCTTGATTATTTCATCTGCTCTTAAAAAACAAAAATATTTTTCCACACAAAAACATCTTTAAAATTATTTTTTTTATTCTGTGTAACAATGAGCCATTGTATAATAGCAATAATGCCCTCCAGGGTGTGTGTCGTTTGGGATAATGTCACACCTCAGTTGTTGGACACACTCGGCCTGCAGCCTCGTGCCCAAGCACCTGAGGTGTGACGTTATCTCAGCATGACACACACCCTGTCGGGCATTATTGCTTAATTATATAGGTAACTTTCTGGCTAGGTGGGAGGTCAGCAGATAGATGCTCAAGGTAACCATTGGGTAGGAATGGGTTTCCAGGGACCCTGTTGTTCCACCTAATACAACATAAAGATCTAAGCACACATAAGGAACTCTGCATTTCTTCTATGTCTATATACAATGTGATTTCACTAAATTGATGAACAAATTTTAATATATACAAAATTAACAGAAACATATCTATCCAGAATATTTTCATGTTTCATAACACACTGTATGAATTGTTCTGTTTTATGTTATAACTAGAAAACTGCATACCATTAAGTAGCTTGAAAAACAGAAAGGAATGATATGAGAGGTGTAGAAAGGAGGGGGAGAGGGAAAAGTCAGCTAAGGGGAACCCTGAGGGGGCCAAGTAAAGCAAGCTGACATTAAAGAATGAGGATACAATGAAGAAAGTTACAGTAAAGATGCCCAGTCAGTTTCTTTTGTTCATTCCCAAATTTTCCTCCAATGCTCTGGTCCTCACTATCCAGAAAGCTTCTTGCTCAGATAGTCTCCTTTCCCAGTCACCTCCCCTGCTCTTGGGTTCCACCTTTTCAATGCTGTAAAATCATAAGGAAATGTGGTTATCTGTGCAATACCAGGCTGTGCATTGGAAGAAAGAGTAATGTTCTCTGGGGTGGTCAAATTTCCAGCTGCCTTGGTGGCACAACCAGAGCAGCATTCTGGATTACCTGGGTTCAAGTCCCAGCTGAGGGTTCTACCACAATGGTTCAACATCAAGGATGTCAACCAAGTTTACAGTAACAGGGATTTACCAACTGGTAACCACGTCCCCCAGCAATCCTGCTGACCAACTGCTATTGCAGCAACACACCAGGGCACATCATAGCTGTTTGGGGGGGGGCCTTGCACCCCACACCCCCCACCATGGGTAGCGTCCCCCCTCACTCTCTGAAAATTTATATAATCACCTCCAGATCAGAAATGTAAGGGGGAAATGGTGCAAAATACCTAGGGTGGCAAAACGGCTGGCACTGCAAAATCTCAATTGATGGAATGACTGTCAATCGGGTTGCAGCACTGACATTCCCATCGCTGTAGGCGTTTCACAGTGTGAATGGCATACCCCAGCTAAGGTGCTTGCTTCTTTCTCCCTTCTGTTTGTATGTGTTCCATAAATGTGCACACTGCACTCTTGTGATTGAAAATGTTCTTAAACATTTGACTACATAATTGATTCCCATCCTTGTATATCTTCAGATATAAATATGAGATATATTGTGCATCATAATGTAAATTTGATCATGCTGCATATTTTATTTCAAGTTCAAATTTATTAGCAGGAAATACTCCATTGAGCAGGCTTATTTACAAGGAGGTCCTGAGCATACAGTTATAAACACAAGCAGATTAGGCACTAAACAAAACACAGGGTATAACAGAGGCAAAAATAATATAAACATGGATAAGTATTTATTTTTATTTATTTATTATTTATTTCTAGGAAGTACCTTTGAGCCAAAGGCTCTTTTACAGAGGTTCCACATTGTAGTAATACATGGGCATAACATAATTTACAAAGGTTATAAGTACATAAGCAGATACAAGGAGGTCCCATGCCTAGAAAGACATGAGTACATCAGGTTACAGAGGTTACATAATTACAATAACAGTGAGTATGTAAGTAAAAATATACAGACACATAATTTAAAGCAGGCTAGGTTGACAGGTTGTTAAGTGAACAACTTGAGAATCTACAGGATATAGAGTGAATCAGGTAGGGCACAGAGGATGATATAGTCTGCAAAATAATTAACTAATACTAAATGCAAGAAGGCAAGAACTTGATGGGCAGCAGTTCTTTTGTCTCAGGTGCTAAAGAGTATAGTCATAAAGTAGGGCTAGACTCACTAGGGGGAAATGCTGGGACTGGTACCTGGAGCCTACTAGGGGAGTGTTAATTAGTAAGAAGAGCAGAGAAGGCAAGGGTGCAGGTTAGAATGATGGTAGCAGGAAAGAGGAGGGAAGAGTGTGGGGGAGTTCAGGTCTCACAGTCACAGTTCCTGTTTGTGGTGAGGGCCACTCAGAGTTTATCTTTAAAGGGGCCTAATTTGTCCTCTTTTGTGATGCCTAGGTCAAGTGCATTAAGCCAAAGTGCTGCCCGGTATTCGTAGAACCGTTGGTCTTGTGTGGTTCTACGGAAAGGGACGCAGAGGGCTATGTTGTTTGTACCCTTTGTGCATCTGATGGAATTAGGTTGGCTAAGGAGGCTTTGCAGGCCTGGGGTGGTAAGTCCTAGCATAGACTTCTTGGTGAGCATGCATACTTGATACTGGAGGTGACTATCAAGGTTGAGCCATTTTGTTTGAGTGTACAACTCGCAGGTGTGAGTGAGATGGGGTACACCTAGTACTAAACGACACACTTTGTTTAGTGTTGTTTTGATACATTTCAAAGCAGTTTGGGAAGCAAACCCATATACTGCTAGACTGTAGTCTATCACTGAGAGGACTGAGCTATTTACAGCAGTTCTGAGTGCCTCAGAAGTATGCCTTTTCGGTGTCTGTACAGTAATCCTAGTTTTGCATTTGACAACTTTGTGACTGCAAATATATATGTACAGAATTATATACAAAGAAGATAAATTCTATAGTCCTCAAATACAGTATAGCAATGTGGTTAAATACTCGTACATTTGGTATACATTTGGAAACCTTTGTACATACAGGATTACAACACTGGTCAAGTGGGGGGAAATTGTTAAGATTCTGAGGCAAAGTTGGAGAGGGGGGTAATAGATGAGGATTAGTAGGAGAAGGAGACTGGGCAGGGGTAGTGAGGTTAGAGCATGAGAGAAGAGATGGGGGAGGGAGGCACGGAATTTGGGAGGAGGTAGAGGTGTTGGAGGGGGAAGGATATGAAGTGGGTGCAGAAGAGGTGGGAAGGAGAACTGGAGAAGGGTGTGTAGATATTAAATGAGTTTGAGAAGGGTGAAGTGTGGGTCATTTAGTCAGTGACATCCACAGAAATCACTAATTTTGCTGATGACCAGCTTTTTGAACCTGTGTAGGGGTATTAGGTTTTGGAGTTTGAGACTAGATTGGACTTTATTCCAGGCTACCAGTACAGCATGGCTTATAGCCATTGCTCCTAACTAGGAGCGTGCATATGGGACTTCAGGCATAATGTAGTAATAATGTAGTCATTGCTGCCTAATGTGTATAGGCAGGCAGTACACTGAAAGAGAGAGGAAATGTAGGAGCGGAGCTTAGACAGAAGAGCTTTGTAGAGCCAGGTGAGAAAGAGGATTAGGCATTGAGTTGGCATACAGTTCACAGTGATGCGTGCATCGATGGGCATTTGAAATTAATCGAATCACTCTATGGTAGAGAATGTCTAATTGGTGAAGCAGGGAGTCCAAGTACTGGCGGTAAACTATGTCAGCATAGTCGAGGAATGGCATGAAAGTAGTCTGGACTAACCTTAGTCAGGCATCAGTAGTGAAAAGGGATTTTTTCTGGAAGAAGAAGCCAATATATTGATGCAGTTTTTTCATAAGAGAAATAATATGAACTGAGAAAGTTAGGTGTTGGTCTAAATCACAACCTACTGTAGATATCTAAAGTTGTGAACAATCTCAAGATTGTCTTCAAGGAGGGTTTTGATGTGGGGCTGGGATGCTAGCATGATTCCAGTGAAAGTGAGCTGGTTGGAGTGGAAGTACATAACTTTTATTTTTTGGCATTTAAGAGAAGTTTTGATTGTGCCAGGCTGAGTTGTAGGAGATCAAATTTGGAATGTAGCTCAATTTGGGATTCGGTTGCTGAGGGTCTGAATATGTATAATACAGTATCATCTGTAAACAGATGATGTTTTGCTTTGGTGATATTATTTCCAATAGTGTTGATATATAGAATGAATAGTAGGGGGTCCAAGGATCGAGCCTTGTGAAATGCCTCTCGTGATAGGAAGGAGCGGGGAGAGTGACCCAACTGCTTTCACCTGTTGTAGTCTGCCTGCCAGGTAGCTGTTGAACCAAGATAGTGCAGGGCCATAAATGCCATGGCAGTGTAGAGTATCAAGGAGTAAAGCATGATTGATGGTGTCAAAAGCTTTACTGAGATCCAGAAAAGCCGTGCCTGTCACTTGTTTCTTATCCATGGCGATGAGCCAGTCATTAGTGACTGAAGTTAGGGCTGAGTTAGTACTGTGCTTAGACATTGGATGACAACTGTTCAGGTCCATGGGGTCACCTGATTTGAACAGTGGTAGGACCTGAGCAATCTTCCAGGCCTCAGGGACAGAACTGGAGCTGGTGTACAAATTGAACAGGTGCAGTATGGGGGCTGTTAGATATCGGCAGCCTGCTTTAAGGAAGTACGGTCCTATTCCATCAGCACCTGCACCTTTACTTATGTTTAGATGGAGAAGGAGGTCCTCAACTTCTTTAAATTGGAAGTGTACAAAGGAGAAGATGTGTTTGGATGGTACTGGGGGGATTCTAGGAAAGTTGTAGATAAGTGTGGTTGTTTTAGAGGAATTGAATGCCAGGCCCGTGGTTGAAAAGTGGTCATTGAAGCTATGTAGAATATCAGATTTATTGGAGATGGTGTTACCCTTGAATGAGATCTTGCTGAGTAACGAAGAAGACAATTTGTTGTCTTCAGTTGATTTAATGATTTGCCAGAATTTGGCGGAGTTACCCTTAGGTAGATAGATAGTGATTTGCTTTTGAGGTTCTAACTTTTTTTGTACAGTTGTTCTGGCAAGCTCTGAAAGCTGTCCAATCTGCAGGTAGGTGGGTTTGTCTGGCTGTCTCCCAGAGATGGTCCCTCATGTTTAGTGCAGCTTTTAGCTCAGGTGTGAACCAGGAGCAGGGAAACCTTCCATGCTCTGCATTTAATCATGGGAGCATGTCTGTTGATAATGTTACTTAATGTGTTATTGAAAAAGGAAGCTGCAACATTGATACTTGGGGCCAGATAAAAGTCAGTCCAATCTATGTTTCTGAGCTCTGATAGGTAGTGGGATAGTTTGAATTTACGGAAGCTCCTTTTCCAAATGAACCTATTTGTCATCTTTAGTGGGGGCTGTCCTCTAATACAGGTCACAGCACAATGATCACTGACATCATTGTGAAAAACTGCTGTGTGTGTAAGTTTGTGGGGTCTGTTAGAGAGGATTAAGTCAATCAGTGATCCATTTGAGGGAATTTTGGGATTTGGGCATTTAATTTCCGGGACCAGTTGAGTGAACCCGGCTTTGTTGCAGTACTCTGAGCAGTAGGTAGTTCTATTCCAGGGCAAATCCCAACCCTGAATACTATTTAAGTATTTGTGAAAGTCCTCTAGTTCCTCAGGGGGGCCAAGGCCTAACAAAACCAAATCATTCATGTATCTCCTGTAAAGGAGTATCTTGTCATAGAATAGACTGTTATGACTCGCGATATTCTCTTTCTCAAATTGGTTCATAAATAGTTTGGCAAATGATTGGGCCATAGTAGACCCCGTTGTGGTCCTCCTCACTTGAGGGAAAAGTCCCTGTCAAAATTAGAATGATTTCTCTTTAGGACCAGAGATGCCAGATTCACCAGAAGATCTGTGCTAGGACTTTCCTCACCATTTCATAATTTCAGTACATCTCTCAGAATTACTATTCCCTCTTCTTATGAGATAGAGGAGTAGAGGTCCTCTACATCAAGTGTTACCAGTAGGACCCCTGATAAATCCCTTTGTTCATTGTTAAATGTCTGAAGTAGATTAAGGGCATCTCTGGTTTTCTGTAAGTATGATGGCATAACTTCCACAAATTATCTTAAATGGTGGTCTGAATAGCACAAGAGTGATTCCAGGGCAAATCCCAACTCTGAAGCAATCGTTCTCCATGGTAGGGGTCTGTTGAGTTTATATATTTTTGGCAGACAGTAAAATACTGAAATTATTGGCTTGTTAATAGTCAGTGCCATAGCCACCCACTTTGGAATTTTCCCATGTTCCTGTCCCTTAGCAATCAGTTTTGCTATCTCATGCAACAACTCTGAAGTGGGGTCATAATTTAACTTCTGATCGTTGTTTGTGTTTGAAATTTGTCTCTGATATTCCTTTACGTAATCTGTAGTATTCATTACTACAGTACCACCTCACCCCACTTATCCACTTCTTTAGTATTCAGATCTTATTCTAAAGTTTTAAAAGTTTATCATTCAGTTCTGGTAAGGTTACACCCCCTTTCCTGAGGAGATTTTCCACCTCTTTGTCTACCCCTTGAATAAAAGTGCCAGTGCACTGAGCTACAGTTCCTGGTGGTATGAAACAAAATGTTACATTCAGTTTCATTCGTAATAGTAGTATTTGCGTATTAACTGTAGTGTATGACTCAACAAATAATGCTTTAATCTAAGGTGTCTGTAAAACCTCTGGAGGTCTAATTTTATTTGGCAGCAATTGGGGAGCGCTGTGGGGGCAAATGTCAGTTCTTTTAAGAGGACTGATTCCTCAGAGATAGAGAGGGCCCAGTCTTAGAGATTGAAGATAATATTGTCTTCAACCTGGTGCATATACCCTCTAAAACCACTGCTTCTATTCCTGCCTGTGCACCTATGTTTTCTCTGTCTTTTGTCTTGATTTCTTTTGTTGTGATTTTTTTAGACTTTCTGGGGTAGCTTGTCAGTTCCAGGTGTTGACTTGGAACTGAACTCTGTTCCTTTCTGTGCTTTCTGTTGTGTGCCCCTCTGTGCATGGCCTGAAAAAGTTTCTGTGATGTGTTTCCAATAGTTTGGTCTTTGGCATCCTCACTGTCAGAAGAAGTCTGACTGACAAGGTCTGACGAGGAACAACTCTTTTTCCCTGGCCAGTCCCCCAGTTGTAAACCCTTCCATCCCTGCAGTCAATTGTGTCCCTGTGGTATTTTCTCAGTTTTTTAGCTTTCAATGTCTCTTTAAACTTGTCCAGGTCACTTTTTATTCTCTCCAAAAACTTGTTTAATTCCTCTGTAGGAAGGAGAGCACTCAGTTGGTGGTTTTGTATACTATCAATTTCTGATTTGAGTTTATTTCTTTCCTTCGAGGTGGCCTCAATAACTGCCACCATGAAGTCTATGGAACACTCCCTCTAATCACGTCCCATCTGTCTTTAAGTGCTATAGCATGGAAAGTAACATTAGATTCTGTAAGGACTCTTAAGCCACATGGAATGTGGCACTTTTTAACATATTCAGTTAAAGTTATTACATGATTCTCTATAATTTTAGATCATTCTCTCTCAATTGTTCCAATTATGACGTGGAACTTTTGTAAATGAGCAGTTCCTGCTCAAAGGTGTTAATCCTAGAGTTAATAAATAAATAAATAAAATAAATAAAACATTTTTTTATATAAGAGATTTTTCATTAGGTTCACTGGTGCTCAACTTGCTACTACTATGTTCTGCTACTACTTTGTCCACCTCAGTTTCTGGGTAACCACAAAGTGCAGTACAGTTATTAGTTAGAGGGCCCAATTTTCAAAGGTGGTGCAGGGCCTGCATTAAGCCCTGTGTCAAACACTTTTTTTGGCACATCTGCACCAAACACCTTTCCCACAACTGTGCCCAGTTTTGGTGCATTGTGTGCATTTGCGATTCTTTACCCAATTTATGGCAGCATGCACCAAATATTAGGTGCAAGCCTCATAAAAAGAGTACCTGGAAATGCTGCAAGCTAGACCAGACAAAGTTGGTCTAAATGGTGGCAATCAGCACACAGGATAGACAATCACAATCATTGGCCAGGAGAATGACACAAGTCCCGTCTGCCGTATGTTCAGTGCACCCTGGGCTTCCAGCATTCTCACCCCCTTGACAATTGGGCCCAGAAGGTTTATATCATAAAAAAAAATCCATATTATGTCACACAAAAAATGCTAAATAAAGTTTACAATATTGAACTGTAAGTGTATAAGTTCACAATCTAATTATGCATGCCCGGGGAATCCCTGCCTTGTACACATACAGTTAACTCAAAGCTATAGCTAGTAAAAGTCTAGGAACAAGTAACTGTTTGGTTCAATGTCTGTCAGAAGCAAAGTGAATGTGAAAAAAGTTCCTAGGATATATGCAGTAGTTTCAATATTGTGAAGGTACTTCAGAGCAACCTAAAGTGGTCCACCAAGGGTCTAGGTAGCCACTCTCTCTCCCAGTTGGGTGATGCTGTTCCTAATTAGAAAAATCTCTGCCTTTAACAAGAGACAAATAACAGTACCTTTCAATTCTCTTAATAGTGGGGTCCCTGGGGATTCAAGGGCTATCCAGGTTTGTATATTCAATGTCAGGAAAAGAGTCCCCTCTCTGTCACACCCAGACTGTAAACATCAGTTATTGTCCACTGAAATTTGCCCACTGTGGAACAAAAATCAGTTGCAGCAGCAGGGGATGGACAAAATTCAACCAGTGAGCAAGGTTTCTTCCAAAGAATAAAACATCTTTTATTTAATTTAATTCATGCTTTTAAAGCTGCGATCGCTGTAAGAATTCCCACTGGCATTCCATTGGTTCACCCCAACTTTATCAAGGGAAAGTGGTCCTGCATGTAGATAGATTCAAAACAATTCTTTTAGTCATTGATACAAGGACTGCTTCACATCAACAGCCAACTTTTTCATTTGTCTAACAGGTTGCTTTATAATTCACTCTACCATTTCATACTGCTTTCAGTAGCATGGCTTAATATTTCAGTATCATTAAACTAAATTCACAGCTTGTGCAAGTGTTGTAGCCTGTTCCCTCACAGTGCTGAAGAGGGAGGCTGCTCCTTGGCATTTAAACTACTGCCGCCGCCCCCCCCCCACCATCACAACATCAGTATACATTGCTAGCAGCTGACATCACCTTGTGATGTAGTGCTGCACTCAATATGAATGCTGATGCAGTAGGTGAACAGCTCTTCTTGAAGAGAGTGTCACAACCTCCCGGATAACCAGAACTGTTCCTTGACTTTTTTAACAGTTTACTTTTGTTTCACTTGTATACCATCACTCAACATTTATTTATAAACCACATCACTATAGGTTCTAGTCATTAGCAGGTGTTATACAGGTAGCTGTCTGGCTTGGTGGCAGGTCAGCAGTTAGATGCTGAAGGTCACTATGGACTAGGAATGGGTTTACAGGGACCCTGTTGTTCCAGCCAGTAAACTGTAATGTTCTAAACACACATACGGAACGCCACATTTCTTCTATGTCTATATACAATATGATTTCACTAAATACATGAAAGAATTTTAGTATATACAAAATAGACAGAAACATCTATACAGATTGATATTTTCTCATCGGGATCTACCCTGGAACCACTCTCGTGCTATTTGGATCACTATTTAAGAGAATTTATGGAAGTTATGCCATCATACTTGCAGGATACCAGAGATGTCCTGAATTTACTTCAGAGATTTAACAATGAACAGAGGGATTTTTCAGGGGTTCTACTGACAACACTTGATGTAGTGGACATATATACCTCTGTCCTACTGGCAGAGGGTATAGAAATTTTGGGAGATGTGCCAAATTTATGAAATATTGAAAAAAAATCCCAGCATAACTTTCCTGGTGAATCTGGCATCTCTGGTCCTAAAGAGAAATCATTTTCATTTTGACTGGGATTTTTACCTGCAAGTGAGTGGGACCACAACAGGGTCTACTATGGCCCCTTCAATTGCCAATCTATCTATAAACTAATTTGAGACACAGAATATCACAAGTCATACCATAGAGAATACTGGTTAGGTAACCATGCACAACCAGCCTGTGCTGCAACAGAGTGGTTCTGTTTACATCAGACCTCAAGATCGAAGCTCTAGAGGTCTGATGTAATTGAAACCATGAGGTGGCAGCATAGGCTGCTTGGACATGTGGTTGCCCAACCAATATTTTGTTGTGTAGTTTTTTTTTTTTTGCTTTTCATTTTTAATTAAGCAAAAGTGTTTTCAGAGCACTCTCCACAGTAGCAGTGAGTGCGCCAGCAGTTTCAATTCAGAATTTGAACTGATTGCTGTGTGTGTGGCAGCGTTATGAAAAACACCACCTGTCTCGATGATTTCTGATCAGCTGAAACCTTGTGGTACCACAGAATGGTACAAGCATGTTCCATGACCTTTGAACTGTGGCACCCAAGGTTTCAACTGGCATGGAAATCCCTGCAGAACAAATCCTCACTATATACTATAATCCATTCTATGACAAGATACTCCTTTACAGGACATACATGGATGATTTGATTTTATTGTGGCTAGGCACCCATGACAAACAAGAGGCATTTCATAAATACTTAAATGGAATACATAGCACAATCAAATTTATACTACAGTATGATACCCAATGTATCTCACATTTACATCTGAAGATGTACAAGGATTGGAATCAATTATTCAGTTGACTGTTTAGGGAACCCACTGATAAACACATTTTTGAAATACAATAGTGCACACCCTAGGGAATGTCTTGAAAACATCCATTATAGACAGTTTCTTAGACTGAAGAGGAACTGTCCCAAGGAGAGTGATTTCTGGAAAGCAGTGGATAATTTTGAGGACAGATTTCAAATGAGAGGTTAAATGAAGAGAGATCTTAAAATAGCAAAACAAAAAGCAAGTCTGAAACAGAGGCATGACCATTTACCCCAAGACCCATGAGGCAAAATTAACCTGAAAACATTGTTTTCTCAACACCTTCCAGCTGTGCCTTTTGCCACATCAGGGGCATTATACATAGAAACAGGTATATTCTCAAGACAACACAAGGGAGTGCGACAACGTTTAATAGCCCCCTGAGAATAGAGGCTAAGAAAGGTCAGACATTGAAAGACAGACAAGTACGTTCAGAATTTAAACCTAAAGTGGTTTCAGTCTTGCACCCATGCCACTGGGTAACTACCTGTGTGAACCTTGTGCACAATGCTATGATATACACCACACACTGGAAATCTATAATCTAAAATCTGATGAAAAAATGCAAATCAAACAAGTCATAACAAATATGTTGCGTATGCCATAAAATGCCCTTGTGATAAGTGGTACAGGGCAAACAAAGAGAGAACTTAGACTTTGAATATCTGAACACAAGTCGATGATTTGGAGGAAGGATAATGCCGCAAGCTTGGCACATCTTTTCTTAATAGAAAACCCGCTGTATCCCTTCCTCATGATTTTATTGTATTGGAAAGGTAGAACACAGTAGTATGGGTGGTAACTAGGAAAGGAAATTATTGGATTGAGAAGCTTTCTGGATAGATAGGTTTGGAGCACTGGATGACAATTTGGGAATGAATGAAGAAATGGACTGGACACCTTTACTGTAACTTTCCTCATTGTATCATCCTTCTTTATCTCCAGCTTGCTTTACCTCCTTTTCTCTCCCCCACCCTTCCTCATACCTGACTTCTCCCTCTACCCTTCCCCCCACACCTCTCAAATCATTCCTTTCTTATTTTCTAGCTACTTAATAGTATGCAATTTTCAGGGTATAATATAGAACAGAATAATTCATACAGTATGTCACGAAATGAGAAAATATCAATCTGTATAGATGTTTCTGTTTATTTTGTATATACTAAAACTGCTTCATGTATTTAGGGAAATCACATTGTATATAGACATAGAAGAAATGTAGAGTTCCATATGTGTGTTTAGATCCTCACGGTTTATTAGGTGGAACAAGAGAGTCCCGGGACACTCATTCCCACTCCATGGTGACCTTGAGCATCTAACTGCTTACCTTCCTCCAAGCTAGACAGTTACCAGTATAATATTTCCTATGGTGACATGATTCATAAAATAAATGTGGAAAGATGGTGTACAAGTGAAACAAAAGTAAACTAGCAAAAAGTCAAGGAACAGTTCAGGTTATCTGAGAGGTTGTGACACTCTCCTTTGGGAGGGCTGTTCACTTGTTGCATTAGCACTAATCTTGAGTGCAGCACCACATCACAAGGTGATGTCAGTTGTTAGCAATTTACCTTGATGTCCTGATGTGGGTGGTGGCCGCAGTAGTTTAAATGCTGTGGAGCAGCCTGCCTCTCAGCACTATGAGGGAACAGGCTGCAACACTTGCATAAGCCATGCTTTTGGTTTGATGATACTGAAATATTATGCCATGCTACTGAAAGCAGTATGAAATGGTGAGTGAATTATAAACTGATCTATTAGACAATATTAGACAAATGAAAAGTTTGTTGTTGATGTGAAGCAGTACTTGTATCAATGGATGTTTTGAATCTGTTTCCATAAGGACCACTTTCCCTTGATACAAATGGAATAGGCCTGCACCACGGCAGGGCTACACCATCCCCTTTTTCGTAATTTTGCAAGCCCCATTGTGGTCGCAGCAAGGGGCTCCACTTAGACCAGCCAGGAGGTGGCCTAAGGAACTTACATCAGTGCCACACACTGTGGTGAAGAAGGGGCTCTAAAAGTGGGCTGCCGGGAGCAGAAGGGGCATGGGGTGCTATAGGGGGCATTAGAGAGACAGCAAGCATGAGAGAGAGTGATGTGGCTACTGACAGAGGAGCCGTTTGCATAGCCAAACAGCCGATGGGATGAGACCACATCCGGGTGGTTTCCAGGAACAGACAGTGACATGGTCCCAGGTGGGAACAGAGCTGGCAGATGCCCTATAGGTGGCCACCACATATAACCCTGTAGGGGGTAAGCTGGAGCTGCAGGATGAGGGATGCTAGTGGTGAGGGTAATGTTCTCCGGGCACCACCACAATCCCCTCGTACCCACCCTCCCACATTGTGGCAGGCTGCCTCATGCCTACATGATTATGTAAGGTGGCCACCTATGGGGCAGCTGCCAGGGCTGTGCCCACTGGAGACCTTGTCACTGTCTGTCCCTGGAACCCCCAACATGGTCCCATCCTGTCAACTGTATGGCTGTGTAAATAGCAACCCCAAGGGGTGCCACATCACTCCCTCTTATGTGTGCTGTCTCTCCAACACCCTGTGGTACCCCATGAGCCCCTTCTGCTCCCAGACCCCTTCTGGCAAGCAGATCCACCATCCCCAATCATCCCGGCCTCTCTAGTATTGCCCCAGGTGGGGGGGCCAGATCCCTCTGGTAACTCCTGCATGTGCTCCAAATGTTTGGCACATCACTCCCTCTTATGTGTGCTGTCTCTCCAACACCCCATGGTACCCCATGAGCCCCTTCTGCCCCCAGACCCCTTCTGGCAAGCAGATCCACCACCCCAAATCATCCCGGCCTCTCTAGTATTGCCCCAGGTGGGGGGGGGCAGATCCCTCTGGTAACTCCTGCATGTGCTCCAAATGTTTGGCACAAGACTGCAGCTATGACAACTCCTGGGTTTTTGGCACTGGAACACCACTTTTATAAAATTGGGTAAAGGATTCCTGATGCACACGGAGTTCACTACAGCCCTAGAGCAATGCAACTTGCATTGCTCTAAGGGCTCTTTGAAAATCAAGCCTCTGGAGTCTATAGGACTCTAGGAAGTTGACCAACTGCTCCTTGATTCTGGTCTCAAGGATCTTTTTGACATTGTCAGAAAAAACAGGAGAATGGTAATTGCATTGCAGTACGGGTGATGAGATGCAGTAAAGGGCAGCCAGCCCAACATAACAAACTTCCAAACCAGTAACTTGCCCTTCTCACACTGGCTAATAATCTGCTAAAGACCAAAAGTTGCAATGCCGTAAATGCAGAGAAATGTATTGGGCTAATGGCAAAACCATAATCAAAGGCACATTTCAACTCAAATTCCAAGCAGTAAAAAAGCATGATACATTACCACTCCCAGACACTCTTTGAGAAAAGCTCTGTATAGGAGCCGAACTGCTGGAATAACTGCAAGGAGTGCCTGGGAGTGTCAATGCACAGTACCATGCTTTTCTCACTGCTATTTGGTAAAATGTTGTGACTGGGACTATTGTTTTGGCATTAGCCCAATACATTTCTCTGTATATACTGCATTGCAACTCTAATCTTTTCAGCACATTATTAGCCTGTGTGAGATGTGCAAGTTAGTGGTTGGGATCTTTCCAACACTGTAAGTCAGGCTAACAAATCTATAATTCCTCGGTTTCCTGGAGTCCCCACTTTTGTGCAGGGACCATCTTCAACCATCCAGTTCCTGGGGACTATGCTCGTCTCATCTGAGCAGTTGAACAGTTCTGGTGGGGTGCTGACAGAGCCTGCTCCAGCTCTCTGAGTACCTGTGGGTGAAAACCATCTGATCCCAAGACTTACCCACTAGCCACCCTTTCAGCTCCTTAAGCACACTTTTCTCTGTGATACTACCCATTTCCAAATTTTTCCCAGCCCTATGTTAATGCTGTACTCTGAAGTAGCCCCTCTTCCTTGATTCTGAAGACTAAGCATTAGTATTCATTCAGAATATCAGCTTACTGCCTGTCTCCTCCATTTATGTCTCTCCTTTTCTTAATCTCTGATGTTCTTCTTTCCCTGACATACTTAAAGAAGGCCTTGTCATTTTCTCTCACCCCTTAAGCAATCTTTAATTCTTCTTCTGCCTTTGTGCTCCTCACTGTCTTACCTATTTCAGTTTGTCTTGACAACGTACTGTTTGGTTCCTTGCTTGCTCTATCTATTCAGTTTTGTATTTTTTGAAGGAAGCCTTTTTTTCATTATTGCTACCCCAACCCCACTGGAAAACCATATTGGCCCTCTATGCTGATTCACCTTCCAGCTTGTCTGTGGCAACCTTTAGTTCCAGCTACAATTATTTCATTGATAGTCTCCTATTTGCATTCCCCCATCTAGCTATATGTACCCCATGAGCCTCTGCCTTAGCTCATCCTCCATCTTTCTGAATTTGGACCTCCAAAAGTCCAGGACCATTGTCCAAGTCAACTTCTTCTGTGATTTCAGGGCTATGAAGAACTGCACTGTGGTCACTAGACCCTAGGGGCTTTTCCACTGTTAACCCCCTGCAGTCTCAATTGGTTATAACTAGGATGCAAATAGTCTCATCCCATCTCTAGTCTGTAGCTCCACTAGTTGAGTCAGAGAGCAGTCCTGTAAGGTGTCTTCCAATGCCTGCTTTCTGGTGCTTCACACCATTGCTATACTCCAGTTAGTATCATTTTCATTTTATTTTCATATTTTATTTTTTATACTTGTTAACTTTATGAGCACAACTGCCTGTTTTCACAAGTGACAAGTTAATACAATAAAAACAACAATACTTACATTACAATATACGTGCGTGCAAAATATATGGAGATGATATAAAATACAAATTTATGAACTAGAATTCCCCTTTAAACATGTACAGGGATTGGAGCTGTTTAACCAGGATTTCAATCTAAGTCTGAGTGTGTGAGGGGATACGCAATTAAATAAGGAACTTGGGATTAAATTAAAAAATACTGGAACTCTAAATAACAAAGATATCTGACCAAAGGTTTTCCTAAAAAACGGTACCTTGAATACAAATTTTCCTTGAGACCTAGTCCCCTTTTCATTTAAATTCCTAGGAAAGAGTGAAAGTACGATAGTAGGTAGTAAACCCCTGATGGCTTTAAATAAAAATAACCCTAATGATACATAGATACATAGACAGTGTCGGCAGATAAGGGCCTATGGCCCACCCAGTCTGCCCATTTGAGCTCGTAAGTTCAGTTTATGTTTTCCTAGAAGTCTGTTGCCCCTTAACCCTGACCTCCAGAATTCCTTTATGTCTATCCCATGCATTCTTAAATCCCGTGATTGTTTCAGCCCCCACCACTTCCTCTGGCAGGGTGTTCCACTTGTCCACCACCCGTTCTGTGAAGAAATTCTTCCTCATGTTTCTTCTGAATCATCCTCCCCCCAACTTCATCCCATACCCTCTAGTCCTGGAACATCTTTTTCGCAATTGGCCCTTCTTTGTAAATCACATGTATGAGTTCTGAAAGGAGAATCGGGTATAAACCTTAATATACTATTGTATGCGATCTGAAGCTTTGATAATATCTTCTCACTAATGGCTGAGTACAATAAATCAAAATTCCATACTCTAGTACACCAAAAAGAAAACTATGGGTTAACTGGGTTTTAGATTTAGAAGTAAGGAATTGTTTTATTCTATACATTCCCTCTAACCTTTGGTGTAGTGTTTTTATTAATGTATCAATATGTTTTTCAAAGATAAGTCTAGCGTCTAAGACAATCCCAAGATATCTAAAATCTTTGATGCTCTTACAGTTTCACTGTGTATCTCAACCAGAAGTCTCTACTCGAATGATCGAATCCACTTAAGCGAGAAGGGCAAGAGAGTGTTAAAAAGGGGATAAATGATTACATAGAAGAGTCTGGGTATTTAAACTAGCAGCAGGGGGTGGCAAGTGGGCAGGAGGCAAGCAGAGGCCATGGGTAGGGAAGTCATATAGAGCTTACCCCTCAGGACAGGGACAAGGGATTAGGGGTAGGTACTAGGGAGGATGTTAAAAGGAATGTGGGATGGAATTAAAAGAGGGGGGAGAAGGGAAGGTAAGGGGGTGGAAGGTGGTCATGTTGAATGCTAGAAGCCTGGGGAACAAAACTGCAGAGCTTCAGACCCTCTTGGCAGAAGGGGAGGTGGACATGGCTCCAATTACCAAAACATGGGCCACCCAGCACCATGACTGGGACCTGGCAGTACCAGGGTATAGGATTTTCCACAAGGATAGAGTAAAGGGGAATGGGGGGATGCTGTATGTGAGGGAGGGACTGAAGTGCATGAGGGAGGAGAGGGAGGAGGGTAGTACCGGGACACTGTTAGTACAGATCCGAGACTCAAGGAATAGGACTATCAAGATGGGAGTGGTTTACAGGCCACCCTCCCAGACTGAAGAATTAGACAAAGAACTAGTGGGACAGATAGGGAGGGCCTGCAGAAAGGGGAGCGTGGTAATAGTGGGGGACTTCAACCTATTGTGAGTGGACTGGAGTACCCCAGCCACAAACAATATGAGGGAGCAGGTAGTGCTAGATGCCTTCCAGGACAACTTCCTGGTGCAGATGGTCAGTGAACCAACCATGTTAGGGAACACTCTTGACCTAGTGCTAGCAAATGGGGAGTTTGTGAGAGAACTGAGGGTGGACTAGCCACTGGAGGGGATTGACCACCACTTCGTATGGTTCACATTGGATATGGGTAAGGAATGAGTAGTGTCTGATACAGGTGTGTCAGACTTCAGGAGGGCTGACTTCAGGAGAATGGGGGAAATAGTTAAGGAGTATGTGGCCAAAATTGACCCTAGTATGGCCATGAACCAGAGGTGGGAGCTCCTTAAGAGGGGGGGGTAGCAGAGGCAATGACAACCTGCATCAAGACTAGGAGTAAGAAGGCAAGGGCTAAGAAACCTAGCTGGCTGACCAATGGAGTCATGGAAAGGATAAGGAGAAAAACAGCCACCTTTAGGAGGTTCAAGAAGACAGGGAAGGGGAGGACATAGAGGAGTGCCTGAAGGAAGTGAAGGAGGTGACAAGGCCGTAAGGGCAGCAAAGGCATCCAAGGAGTTTAGGCTGGTGCAGAGCATTAAGGAGGGAGAGAAGGAATTCTTCAGGTACATCAGGGAAAAAAGGAGCTGCAAGGACAATAGAGTATGGATTAAGAGGGAAGAGGGATGAGTGGAGGTGAGGGACGAAAAAGCAGAAGTGCTAAAAGACTGCTTCTGCTTGGTATTTACCAAGGAAAAGGGGGGAGAGATACCCAAGAGGGGGGATTGAAGGCAGGTAAGGAGGGAGAGAGTGTGATGGACAGGGGCATCACAGAGGACTGGGTACTGGAGGGACTGAGGGCGTTGAGGGTAGACAAGGTACCAGGGCCAGATGGCATTCATCCCAGAGTGCTGAAGGAACTGGCAGAGATACCAGTGAGGCCTTTGGCAGACCTATTCAATACCTCACTAGATTCAGGGCGCGTACCTCAGGACTGGAGGCTGGCTCACGTGGTACCTCTCCATAACAGTAATAATATAATAATATTCTTTATTTATATAGTGCAATTCAAATGATCAAAGTGCTGTACAGATAAAAACAGTAAGGCAAACAGATAAAACAATAAAATCACAGTGCAACCCAGCTTATACACTGGTTAAAAATAAATAATGACCTCATGTAAAATTACCAAAGGCAAGATGGACCAAATATGTCTTTAAGGCCTTCTTAAAGTACTCCACAGTCTGGCACTCTCGAATCCAATGAGGTAGCGAGTTCCACAAGGTAGGGGCCGCATACGCGAAAGCTCATGCCCCTGAAGTTTTCAGTCATACCCTGGGAACCTCTAGCCCCAAAGATGATCTGGGGAACTATAGACTGATGAGCCTCACATCCATTGTGGGAAAGCTGATGGAAACAATCCTAAAGGAGAAGCTGGTGTCCCTACTGGAGACTAATGGGCTACAGGACAGTGAACAGCATGGCTTTTTCACTGGCAGATCATGTCAGACCAACCTGGTAGAGTACTATGATTGGGTAACTAGACAACTGGACAGGGGCCATGCAGTGGATGTCCTGTATCTAGACGTAAGTCAGGCATTCGACTCAGTGCCACATGGGAGACTGGGAAGTAAGCTACAAGATGCAGAAGTGGGAGCAAAGTTGGTGGGCTGGGTGGAGAACTGGCTGGAGGGGAAGTAGCAGAGAGTGGTGGTGGGTGGAGATCTATCATCCCCAGGGGTGGTGATGAGTGGGGTTTTGCAGGGCTTGGTGTCAGGACTAGTGCTTTTTGGGATATTCATTGCAGACAATTCGGTGGGCATCAGGAGCAAAATCAGTCAGTTTGCAGATGACACCAAGATGGGAATGGTGGTCGATGACCCAGGGGGTTGCAAAGGCTGCACGAGGATCTGACTTAGCTGGAGTCCTGGTCAGACACCTGGCAGCTGGGATTCAATGCCAAAAAATGCAAGGTGCTGTATTTTGGGGCTAAAAACCCAAAGTGGAGCTACCATCCGAGAGGTGAGCAGTTAGTGGTTATGGAGGAGGAGAAAGATCTGGCAGTGCTCATTACAGGGGCAATGAACAACTCAGCACAATGTAGAAAGGTGGCTGCAAAGGCCAACAGGATGCTGGGTTGTATTGCTAATGGTGCATCCTCAAGGAGGGAGGAGGTGATTCTGCCATTGTATAGATCACTGGTTAGGCCACACATGGAGTACTGCATGCAGTTCTGGTGCCCATACCTGAAAAGGGACGTTAAGCTACTGAAGGGGGTGAAACACAGGGTGACAAAGATGATGGAAGGGCTGAGGGACTTACCATATGAGAGTAAGCTGAGGGAATTGAACATGTACTCACTGGAGGAGAGGAGGGAGGGGGAGATATGATTGAAACCTTCAAGTACATGACAGGGATAAAGAAGACTTGTATGGAGGGGCGTTTCAAACTAAGGGAGGGGAGGGACACCCAAGGCCATAATATGAGGCTTGAAGGGGGGGAAGGTTCAGGAGGGAGATGAGAAGACACTTTTTTATGAAGAGGGTAGTGGCCAGGTGGAACATGCTGCCAGCAGAGGTGGTATCCAGTACAACAGTGGGGGGCTTTAAGAGGGGATGGAACAGAGTAAGAGGGAAGGTCAAGGGAGGGAGGGGTAGCTGCAAAATAATGGCTGCTAGCTGCACAACCAAGCAGACTTGGTAGACCGTAAGGCCTTTCTCTGCTGGCGAATTTTATGTGTTCGTAACCAGGAGAGGTATACCAACAACATTCTTTTTATACGTGGAAAATATAATTAATTTTGCTTTTTTTTAATATTAAGTATCATTTGTTTAGTTGAAAGCCATTTTTGAAAAGCCACAAAATCATTTTGGATTATTTCAGCAGAATTAACTGGATTAGCATGAGAGAAATATATACAGGTAACTGCGTTGTCTGCAAAAGGTGTAACTTGTGCATTTGTACAACTGTCAGGCATAGAATTCATGTATAATGAAACTATTAGGGGCCCCAAGATGGAGTCTTGGGGTACCCCACACTTAATATTTTTAGACTGGGACAAATTTCCTTTCAAGTACCTGGAACAATATGCTGAAGCCTCCTAACAGGACTACTTCCCCTCCAGCTACTACCTTTCTGATCGCTTAATCTAGAGCCCTGTCTATCTACTTTGTCTGCGTGGAGGGCCCGTAGATCCCTCCCAAGTGGTCAACTCTCCCCATCCCTTGTAAGCTACACACAGAATTATTCTGCCATGTCCCCGTCTCCTTATCCTCCATCTCTCTAATTCTTTCCCAATACAGTGAGACCCTTTTGTCTCACCTTTACCCTGTCCCCCTGAATACTACATGACCTGGACTGTCAGGTCCCAGATGTGGTGGGGTAATGCCTATGTTTCCATCCCTGCCATTATGCCAGGGTTACTGTCTGCTGCAACTTGCAGAAGCTCTCTTATCTCTTATATTATTTCCAAAGCTTCAGGCATTTAAGCTGAGCACTATCCATGAACCCTGCCTGCTATCCTTCTCTTTCGAGTGGCCATTCTTCTTTACTTGTTTCCTATAATAAATCACACATGCCCACACAATGCAAAGCATCATAGGCTGCATATGCAAATCATCACAGAATGTTATGCTGGTTCAACTTTAAGCAGTATACCCTTCTTGACCAAATCCCTGAAACAATTACTTGTGAGTTCAATCTAGTTTTTCCTAAAAGTGTTGAGGAGCTCTGCAAAAAGCTTTCTCTTTCTCTCCCCCTCCCCTTCTCTCTCTTTCGCTCACTCTGTCCTTAAGTCTGATAGCTGCTTTTGGCACTAACATACAAGTGGGTGACTTTTTTTTCTGTACAGCTTTTTTCCCCCCTTCAACTCCCAGTATGCCACCACCTGACAGCACCCTTTCATCCTGATCACTGACCATCTCAGGTAGTTACAGGTTATCCACCTCTTACCCAGGACCACAGATGTGGTTGGTGGCCTGCCTTGTCAATCATGAATGAGACTGGGAGTGCTGCCAGCATTGCCGTGGCATAACAGGGATTTTATCCTGTTGCTTTTCTTACCTGATTGTGCTTGCATGCAGTGATGCACACGCAAGTGTGCAACAGCATACATCCACGCTGGGTGTCTAGCAGCTGCCCTGCTCCCCTCGGATGTGCACCTGCAGTGCTGCTACCTGGCACTCCATCAGCTGGTTGTCAGGTACTGGGATGCATCATACCCCTCCCCAAGGGAGGAGAGCTGTCCGTGGGACACTCGATTCTTGTTCTCCCGGCTGGTCCCCGAGTGACCACAGTCCATTCCTGAACCCGTTTCGCTAGTGTGGCCAGTGGCAGCACTACTGCTGTGCTAGTAGGCTGGCTCCAAGCTGACATAATTTGACCTGTCAATGACTTAGGAAAGGTCAGTCCCAACCTCTCACTATAATGCACCCAAACCCCAATGCTCCCAGTTACTTATTTCAAGATATCCTGAAAAATATTCCAGGCTCAACCCAATGTGCAGAACCCAGTATCCATATTACATACTGTGGTTAAAAACTGTGAAGTCTGTGGGTATCATAAACCCCAACAGAGCTGAATATCTCATTAGAGATCAACAGACTTGGGCAGCTTTTGGTCTCAGACACTGGTCACCAGAGTGCAAATTTTAATAATTTCTTAATAATTATTCAGATAATGTCTCGGAAGGCAACTTTGTGTTTATGTGTGAGAAGTAAGGCTAAGTGCATTTCCGTCTTTATTTTTCAACTTTGTAAATTTTCTTTCCTGCACCATACTGGCAGAATTAATGTTGTAAGACTGATGGTATGCATGTAAGTGAACCTCTGAGATGTCATGGGCACCTCCATGGATATGGTACAAACATTATCAATCTACAGTAGTGGTGGAAGGAGTGAAAAAAACATGAACACCCTATAGATTAATATTCATTTGCACAGCATACTTATTATTCCCTATTTATGAAATCAGAGTGCCAGGGAGTGGACCTAGAGTCCCTTTCTACCTTAAATGACCATGTTGTGTTAGTATGTAACTCACTTCCAAGAATGCAATTAAAATAGTGATTTGATTCCAGGAAAATCAGATCTGAGAACTGCTGGACCTTATATCCTGCGTGTTGGAATCAAGTGCAGTGGCTGCAGGGGGAACATTCCATTTCAGCAATGCAGGGGAGCTGTGATATATTTGTTTTGCAAATATAAAACCCAAGCTAAACATAATAATAAGTCACATTAGGACATACAAGTGATTTATAATATGATGAAGTGTAATGTAGTGCTGGATGTCTATTCTTGAAAAATAACATTTTTCTTTTCATGTTGTATGAGCTGACTAAACCACTTGGCTTTGCTCTGTCATCCTCTTACCCAAGCAACACAATAGAATGTTGTTTTTCAACGAGAGACCCCCACAATAAGAACATATAAAACTGGGGAGGGATTGTTCTGTGTAAATACAATAAACCACTCCAAATAAAGTGGAAAATAAAACATTTGATGGAGTCATCTGTTCATAAATACGGTTCAATGTGCTTGTGCAACTGAAAGTGTGGTGATTTGTGCAACATACATAAACTTTGACCTTTAGTATCTCTTCTTCTCGGAGATACCACCCTGTAGGGAAGCCGAAGGCAAGGAACTCTGACAAGGGTTCCACACCTAGAGGTGCCACGAAAGAATGTTCATAGCTAAAGGTACCTTAGGAAGAAGCCCCCCAAAACTGTGTAAAGGAATATGATGAAATTCAGAATCACAGGATGTGATATGAAGCCCGGAAAGCTGAAATGAGAACAAAATGGAACAAATGAGTGAGTCAGGAGGACACAGGATACATGATACATGAATGAGCAGGAGCACAGGTACAACTGGAGTGGTTCCACCAAGTTGGTGTGACAAGCATTTTGCTGACATCCTTTACTGTGACACTCCTACAGTGACACCCCCTACAACAGCACATAAAGACAATGGCAGATCAACACACTGACAAACACTGCAATACATGTATACATGCGAGGGGATGTGCCCCCTGCACCCCCCCATGCGGAGGCTGACCACTGCACCCCAGTATTAAATATAATTAACTCCTAGGTGCACATACAGTGGAGTACAAGGCAATTCCTCTGGCTGCACAGAGACAAAACAACTTGACAATGGTGCTAGAGGATGTCAGCAAAATTCTTGTTGAACCAGTTTACCATTGTTTTTTTGTTTTGTTTTGTTTTTTTATAATTTTTATTGGTTTTCAAAATATACAACAGTATAGGGTATACCATTATGACATGAAATCCCTATTGCTCTCAGCGCCTTTGCAATATAGTTGTCGCTGTAATTGCTTCGCTGTGTTTCTAATGCTGTCATTATGGTATACCAACTGGAGCATAGGTAGGACTGTTCAGCCATTGTAGCTAACAAAGCACAAGGGGGAAAACCTCCTAAGGAGAGAGGGAAGGCAAAGCCAGGTCCAGCTAACAGTGGAAAATGAACTAGGAAAAACTACCTACATATTTTTAAAGCCTGAGGCATGGAGGAGAGGAAAAAAACCCTGTTAAGAGGAGGAAACCTCGGGGATCCAAGGCCTAAGCCGTCTTCCCTCCAGTGGGATGTTTTAGTTAGTGACAGCTCTGCAACTGCAGCTTTAGAGACTGAATTGGTAGGGAAGTGACAAATATTCCAGTTTAGAGGAAGCTCTCACTCATTCCCTTTAACGGGAATGCCTTTAAAGGTTGCAAGGTGGGTCTCTGCAATAAGGCACTCAGCAAAGGTGGGAGGAGGAGAGAACTACTGCTGAGGCACTGCTTGACCTACCCACTACCCCAAATCAAGTGAACCAAAAAGCAGTTGTAGGGAGATTACATTGAAGGTGCCAATGGTAGTAAATTAATACTACAGCCAAATGAGATTGCACATAACCACTCTTCACAGCTAGTTATAAATTCTACATCAAGAGGCACCACTGAATTACAAATGGCTGAAGCTCCACCTGGAGTAAGGACATTCCCACTATGGACCAGATAGGAAGGACCCCACCCAAGCTTCACTCTTAAGATGTAGACTAGGGTACAGAGTGAGACCATCAGCTGAGAGTGATCTCAGTGCCAATAAAGTGATAGGCATGGTCGGCCAGTTTTCCTTTGCAATAGAGCAAGAAGTACATGGTAAGGCAGGGAGTAATAGGCAATGTACAGCTTGATATACCGATAGTACATAGAAGCATGATAAGCAGTAAGAATTGAACAAACAGCTCAGGCTAACCTGTTCCCTTATCCAGTGTGAGGTGCTTGCCTGGCAAGGTTATAGGACAAGCAATGCGAGTAAAGAGAAAGGAATACAAGCCAACCAGTCCATCAATGACAATTCTCCATCATAACCCCCCTGTCCTCTGCTGTACTATGTTCCTGCTTACCACTCACCATGTCACCACCAGTGAATGTTTTTAGCATGTGGCTAAGATTTCTAAAGTTACCCTCACCACAGAGGTGAAAACATTCTGTTCATGCCATTTTTAGTAACCGTATAGTACATGATTTAGAATAAATAATTTGGCAATGTATATTGTTGTGTGGCTAATGCTTTCACAGGGTGGCTCAACAGTTTGGGATCAGTTTAGTCACAGTGGCTAACATTTTCAAAATTCTAGGGGGAATGGAAGTAGGAAAAACAATGAAGCTGTGGTAAAAGCGCCATGACCCACATGTCAATTTTAAAACTAGTTTACAGTGACAGCTGTAGTTGAGCTGACCTCCAGAGTATAATGAAACATTGTACAAAGTAATTAGCAGCTTCCAGCAGTAATTAATTATAGCATCCAGCAGTAGCTGAGCTGAACAATTTAACAAAGCATAGGAATTGTAGGCATAGGCAATAATGCACTGAAAAAACAACAGTAATAATTGCTTGACACAATAGCATTTAATCAGGTTTGACTCCCGTGGAGGAAGTAATATAGAATTGCAGTAGATTCAGGTTTGATTCCCACGAGTGCAAATAAACATGTTTCAGCAGACTTAAATCCCCAAAAGGGTTGTATGAAAACTGAGGTCTGATGTAATGAAAAGCTTAATAAATAAATGAAATGCTGAATTAAGTAAGCAGTAAATAAAACATATGGAATGCAAGGCTGCTGAGTTAATACAGATCCTGCAAAGAATTGTGCAGGTGTGGTTCCCAGGTAGGCTACAAATGAGCAGAGTCAGATAAAGGAAATGAGTGAAGAGTAGCAGCAGTGGGGTACTGAGAACCAAAATCCAGGAAACCAAACAGCAACTGTAATATGGACAGAATAGGACCCCCCCCCCCCACCAATAGAGGCAGCATAGGTAAGCATATAACAGCAGTAGCAGGAGCAACTGAAGCAGCAGGCAGAATACAGGGAGAAACACTGAATGAAATTTCAAATGAAAACAGAGCCAGCAGAGGCAGCAGTAGCACAACAAACAGCTAAGGAAGCAAAGCAAATGCAGCAGAGCCACACTACACTGCTAGAAAAGCAAATGGGAATTAAAAGCTGAGAGCTGAAGCTGCTGTGTGAAGCCATGCACTAAGTGTAAACAGGTGTAAACAATTAAGAATATGTGGACAGAACACAGAGAGAATGCAACAGGCAGGGCAAAAGAAGGGGAACTAAACACACACAGAGAACAAATTCAGGGATGCAGAGGGGTTACTAAAGTAAGATAAAAGTAAATGGGGAACAGTAACTGTAAGGAACAGTGCTATGTAAGCCTGGAAAGTGCCATACAAGTAGAGATGAGGTGAAATCAAGAATTTCGCCCCCAAAATATTTGTAGAATCATCACATTTCATAAATATTTCATGGGTGTGAAATGCAAAACTCTACACCTCGAAAGTCTGCATTTCATGGGTAAAATTATATATTTCACACCCCAAATATTTTGCGAAATGTGCAAAATTCATTAAATAGTTTGCTGGGCGAAATTCCCAATTTATCTGGAATTTCGAGGAAGAAAATTAAATTTCGCTGCTACTCTGCACACAAGCAAGTGGGGCACAACAGCTAGAAAACTAGAAAGCCCAAAAAAGAGTAACAGAAAGAAAACACAAGCAGAAGAGCAAGAGGGAGCAGACACACACAACAGAGAGAAGCAGACTGCAGTCAGATAAACAAATACAGACCTAGGAGAGGAGGGGAAGTACAAACCAAGCAGAAAGCCAGCAGAAGGAAGCAGAAGGCAGCACAAACCTAGCAGGGTCCAAAGCACAAGGGGACAAAAGCTGAAGAGAGGGAGGGGTAAAGCCTCCAACTGCAGCTAACAAAAAGAGCTTCCAACACAGAGAGAAGGAAGCTGACTTAAATAGCCCAGGTAGGTGGCTAGCTGCACCGCCCATTGAACTATGGGTGCAGCCCTCCAAATATACAATAGCCTGACTCAAAATATACAATTTTTCTTCACGTATGAGGGGATAGGACCATAACAAATGAAGGAGTTATGAAAGTCCTGCACCCTCATAAGTGATGAGCAAACTCTGTATTTTGAGGGGCACATGACCCAAGGCAGCATGGATTCACAGCAGGAAGGTCATGCCAGACGAATCTAATAGATTTCTTTGACTGGATGACCAAAGTAGTAGATCAGAGAGGGGCTGTGGACATGGCCTACCTAGACTTTAGCAAGGCATTTGACTCAGTCCCACACAAAAGATTAATATATAAGTTAGCCAGCCTGGGAATGGGTCCCAAGATGATAGCCTGGGTAAAGAATTGGCTGGAGAATAGGACACAGAGGGTAATAGTAAATGGAGTCCACTCTGAAGAAAGGGGGTTACTAGTGGGGTACCGTAGGGTTCAGAATTAGACCTGTCCTCTCAACATCTTTATGCTTACATTGCAGAGGGACTGGAAGGAAAAGTATGTCTCTTTGCAGATGACACAAAGATCTGCAACAGAGTTGATGCACAAGGTGGGTGGAAAGGATGAGAAGGGACTTGGCAAGGTTAGAGAAATGGTCAAATGTATAGCACCTTAGATTCAATGCTAAGAAGTGCAAGGTAATGCACCTGGGAAACAAAAACCCAGGGGAAGAGTACACAATGGGAGGTGAGATACTAACAACAACAAAACTGGAAAGAGACTTGGGGGTTGTCATATCAGATGACTTAAAGGTGGGCAAGCAATGTGAGAGGGCAGTAAGGAGGGCTGGGGGGATACTGGGATGCATAGGGAGAGGCATCACCAGTAGAAAACAGGAAGTTGTTATCCTCTGTACAGACAGCTGGTGAGACCCCATCTGGAGTACTGTGTGCAGTTCTGGAGACCCAATCTCCGAAGGACATAGACAAGATGGAAGCTGTCCAGAGGAGGGCAACTAAAATGGTGCAGGGTCTGCACCGGAAGACATATGAGGAGAGACTAAAG
This sequence comes from Neoceratodus forsteri, assembly GCA_016271365.2. Lineage (NCBI taxonomy): Eukaryota > Metazoa > Chordata > Ceratodontiformes > Ceratodontidae > Neoceratodus > Neoceratodus forsteri. The sequence goes on along the minus strand of CM028137.1, from coordinate 849,895,812 downwards.
GAGCTTAATATGTATAGCCTCGAGGAAAGGAGGGAGAGGGGGGACATGATAGAAACTTTCAAGTACCTCAAGGAATCAACAAAGTCCAAGAGGGTAGCATCTTTCAAAAAGAGGTGTGCAAGAACAAGGGGCACAATTTGAAGATGAGGGTCGGCCCAGAGGTAATGTAAGGAAGTATTTTTCACAGAGAGGGTTGTGATGCATGGAACAGCCTGAGAAGGTTGTGGAGTCAAAACAGTGGTTGAATTCAAGCATGCATGGGACAGTCATAAGGCAATTCTAGGGGGTGGGGGTAGAAAGAAGTAGGCTGCTGGTTAACTAGGATCTGCAGCTTATCCAATAGGTAGGGAAATGGGCAGACTGGGTGGGCCAAGTGGTCCTTATCTGCCGTCAAATTCTATGTTTCTATGTTTCTGTGAGTCTGACCATTGTATATTCGATTTATACAACATCAGTTTACTAGCTTTACCTTTTAAATCTGCTGTTTTTATGAAGCTGTAACTTTCTGTTTAATTTCAACTGATGGTTTCAATGCTGCACATTGCTACTGTGATGCCATCAGTATTGTAAAAGCTGGTCTCTGATTGGTTTGGTGATTGGTGATTGTGACATACCCTGCTTTGCAAGATGATATCTTGCTATGTAGGGCAAAGTTAACACTTTTTATCTTGCTGTGTATCACTACACGTGTTGCTCTTATACAATGGGTAACAACTATTTCTATAACAATCAATCAAAACTCTGGACGCATTATTAAATATTTAATAATAGTATGTTATTATGGTGAAAAATAGTCCCCAGACTTGGGCAGAGGAGTGGTAAAATTGATTGAAAGAGCAAGTCACTGTAAAATGCTAAACCAGTGAGTTGGAGGGACAGCAATGTATAATTTGAGCAGTTTGGGTCTGCCTCTGTAGCTGTGTTTTCCTACCTTTTCTTTTTGTTTATAAAGTATTACTGTATTGCCTACTTTCTTCATCCTATATTTTTTTCTGTTTTTCCCGTCATTCAAGACACAGAATGTTTATCTTGGAATGTTTACCATGGAATACAGGGATTCAAACTTCTGCTCAGTTCTACTGATAGAATGTTACTCTCCCAACATACTGTACACACAGACAAAAAAGTCTGTTTTAGAGCCAGCAACTCAATTAGCTCACTGTCAAGGCAAGCAGAAGAGATTTCCCTGATGAGCAGGTAAAGACAGAAGGGGTATTTTCACTGTTAGTAAAGAAACAGTTGTAATGAAAACTATAAACAATACTTAATGTTTCTGATTTGTTTATGTGTGTAAGGAGAGTGTGATGATCAGGCAAACAACGTTTACTTAATTTGTTTTATTTTTTATTTAAGATAGTTTTATTTCTAGGGCCCAGTTGAAGGTTTTTACAGTGTAAAGATAGCAGCCATGTTTGTGATGGAAGATCAGCTCTGGTTGCAGGGGGACTGATGGAAGACATCAGTTGCTCAATGATATTGCTGCCCTTTCACCTATGGAGGTTAAGGTATTAGGAAAGTAGTGCCACCTTTCAGTTTGTTGACAGGTAAGGACACACCTTTTGACCAATCAGGGTGAAGGATTTCTTTTACCCATTTTATAATATTTCCTACATCACTGTGATGATTTCATAAGCTCTTTTCATGAAGCCACTCCACTAATGTATTCCAAAAAAAGGCACTGGCCATGATTCATGAACATTACCCCCAGAATTCACATCACTTTATAGGTTACCTTTACTAGCCCAGTCCAGCAATCTCCCATGTTGTTTGCTGGCACATTGCTGAACTGGGTTGGTAAAGCAGAGCTACAGTGGTGTTCACACTAGAGGTAATGTTTATCAATATAGGCAACAGCCATTGGCCAGGACTGGGATAGGGAACTGGATGCTCCAGGCTCCAGACTGCCAACCACAGGATGAAAATTATATTCACAAGTGTTACTGCAATATTGTGCCACTACGTTGCCATGTGGAGCTGAGCCCTGGGGAGGTCAACCCCCCCCCCCACCACCTCCTTCCTGGATGTTCACAGGGCTGTATATGCCAGAGACAATGAAAATGTGATTCGTTTACACAGGGTTTTGAATACAAAAGATCTAAAATGCTTTACAAGCTAATCTGAAGAAAAGGAACTCAGATGATGTACATTTATGTTAAAGGTAGATGCTATGCAAAATTACATGTTTAAAGTAGCATTACTCTAAAATTATATGAAAAGATTATCATTCAGGCTACCAGTAGATACATAGATACATAGAAAAAAAGATTGCAGAAGGAGACCAAGGGTCCATCTAGTCTGCCTATGTGTTCCTTGGACCTTCTCAGATCTCAGGACCTAACCCCCTTCTGCCTAATACTTCTTACTGCTCCTATTGCTTGTGATCATGCTTTAGCCTTGTCCCACCCCAGCTTGAATGATGTCATGGACTTTGCTTCCACTATCTCAGCTGGCAGTTGATTCCATGGCTCTACGACTCTTTCTGTAAAATAGTGCTTCCTAAATTCTCTCTTGAAGCCCCCCCAACTTCCACTCATGCCCTCTACTGTCAGAGTCAGAGACTCTGTTGAACAGGTTCGAGGATTGCCCTTAGTTATTCCTCTCAGGGACTTGTATGTTTCAATCATATCTTCCCTCTCCCTCCTTGTCTCCAGTGAGAACACATTTATTGCTTCCAGACAATCCAGGCACAAGTGCCCTTGAAGGCCCTGAATCATTTTGGTCGTTATTCACTGAACAGCCTCCAACCTATTTATATCCTTTTTCAGATGTGGACTCCAAAACTGGACACAGTACTCCAGATGAGGCCTTACCAGGGACCTGCAGAGTGGCAGTATTACCTCCTTTCTCCTGTTGTCAAATCCCCTTCCTATGCATCCCAGCATTTTGTTGGCCTTGCAATAAGCTTTGTTGCATTGGCTTGTCTGCTTAAGGGTACTGCTTATGATGACACCTAGGTCCCATTCTTCCTGCGTGGCACTGAGTTGGACTCCATTGAGGTGGTACACTGTCCTTGGGTTCCCTTTACCTAAATGTATCACCTTACATTTTTTTGCGTTGAACCTCTACTGCCAGATGTTGGGCCATCTTTCCAGCCTCTGTAGGTCTTTTTGTAGGTCTTTAACCCTTCCTCCTCACTGTCAACCCTTTTTCCTAGCTTGGTATCATCCATGAATAAGGCGATTTTGCCCTGAATACCTATGCTGATGTCCCTGATAAAGGCATTAAATAGGACTGGCCCCAACACTGAGCCTTGAGGCACACCACTAGTGACTGCGCCTTCACCAGACCTCACCCCGTTGACCACTACTGTTTTCTGTCCCTAAACCAATAACCTACCCAGCTGACAAAGCACTTGACTGCACCTAGGTCCTCCAACTTTTTCAGCAGACAGCTGTGTGGCACCAAATCAAAGACCTTACTGAAATCAAAGTAGAGAAGGTCCACCGGGTGACCTCTGTCTAGTTCCCTAGTGACTCAGTGAAAAGGTGTGAGTAGCTCATTTTGCATGACCTTCCCACCATGAATCCACGTTGCCTGTCATCCTAATGACCATTCTTATCTAGGACTCTGTTGAGGTGATACCCTGTCATTGGGTTCGATAGACACTTAGACACTTTCAGACATTATATCCATTGATAGACATTGCGAAGCAGTGGATAGACAAGGGTGAATATGAACTGATGAGATGAGATTTAAACAGGGGGACAAGCCACCAGCAGAAAATTTACAGATGGCATCAGCTGGACTGAACTGCATTACATTTCAACAAACCTTGAATTGCATTTCATTCCATTCAAATGAAAACAGGCACTTTCTCCATAAAAGTTAATCCACAGCTGTAACTTACTCTGGAGCTGTAGAACTCAAAATTTCCATGCAAATCAAATTTCACTCGCTCAAACCAGCTGCCGTATTAGTGGGAATTTAAATTTGCATACCAGCAGTTCCACTTCACAGTGCTGACAGTTAAAAGCTTGTTGAAAGTAAAGACGGTGTGCTGGCGCAGCAGCAAGGTGTCCACTTGCAACACCGACATCCTAGGTTCACGGACAGACTCGGGAGTCAGAGGGCTGGCCGGGGGGCAAAGGATTGAGCATCCCAGGGACTTCTTTCCTTCTCCAGGGGGAGGAAGGGTTGAGTGTCTGGTGCATTGCGGGTCTCTGGCAGAGGCTGGGGGTGCAGCCGTGGCCGGCGCCATACTTTAGGGAGGAGGGGCAGCTGCTGGTCATCAGTGCACATCCCTGCTCCTGGGATCCCAGCAGAAAAAGGAAATGCCTTCCCCTGATCATGATGCTGGCACAGCTGTCTACCGTTTCTGCCGGGGAGGTGGGGTCCCACTCCTGCAGCCCCAATCTGGGGGGCAAGTCAGGTCTCACCTAACCTAGTGTCCATTGGGAGGGGTGTCTGCCCTACGGAGATAACCCTGGGGCATGCAGGAGCAGTGAATGGAGCTGGGCTGAGCCTTTGGGGGGCCTGGCAATTAAAAAAAAAAAAAGCTTGATAAAAGTAAATTGCTCGCTATGCTGTGTTGTTAGAACCCATTAGCCCAAGCTTCATTCAGAAATTGTTAGGTGATCGTCAGGAGCTTTAATATAGCTCAGGTAGCTCGCTTAGCTCTGTTCTGTTGTTAGTTACTAGGCTACATGAGCAATACTAAACTCCTGGCAATCAGCTGACAATTGCTGTCAAACAGCTGATTCTGGCAATCTGTCAATTAGCAATCAGCAGCACCTAAACACATTTTTTTTAAGAGACCCCTTTTACCTGATTCAGTCAACTGTATTGCTTCTCAGTGCTCATTCTATGAAAATGACCCTGGTTTCTTGGCTACAGAGAAAGTCACATTTTCAAGTTTATTGTCATTCGGTAATCAAACCATTACAACATTAACATCTAAAAGCATTAAATTTTCACTACATCAAAAAAGGCATTTAAAACAGAGAACATTACAACAACTAATAGTAATCTACCAGTTGCCAATATGAGCTAATCCTTTGTTTAATAACTCAGTTTCAATCACTCTTGAACTTAGTGCTGTCATAGAAATATAGAAACATAGAAGTTGATGGCAGATAAGGACCGCAAGGCCCATCCAGTCTGCCCATTTCTTTTTATACCTTATGAATGTGCCATCGACCTTTGCTCTGTCAATGGTCTATCTATTCATACTCATCTGTATTGCTCCCTTATGCCTATCCCATGCCTGTTTGTAGCCCAGCACTGTATTCATATCCACCACTTCCTGAGGTAGGTCATTCCTTGCATCCGCCACCCTTTCTGTGAAAAAGAACTTCCTCACATTACCCCTTAATCGGTCTCCCTCTAATCTCATGCTGTGTCCTCTTGTTCTGCTACTTTTCTTATATTGAAACATGTTAGACTATTTCACCGTGTTAATGCCCTTAAGGTGTTTGAATGTTTCGATCATATCACCTCTCTCCTTCCTTTGCTCTAGGGTATACATATTGAGCCAATCTGTCCTCATATGTTTTCTGATGCAGTCCCCGCATCATTTTGGTTGCCCTTCTCTGGACTACCTCCATTTTGTTAATGTCCTTGTGCAGGTGCGGCCTCCAGTACTGCACACTGAACTCCAGATGGGGCCTAACCAGTGTCTTGTAAAAAGGGATTATTACTTCCTTCTTATGACTTGGGATACCCCTACTAATACACCCCAACATTTCTCTAGCCTTACCTACTGCTTTACTGGTCTGCTTGAATGATGTCAAGTCATCTGTGATGATGTTGCTCAAGTCTCTTTCTTCCCTTGTGATTGCCAGCAACTTCCCTCCCAACCTATAGGTGGCTTCAGGGTTTCTCTTCCCCATGTGCATGATCTTGCACTTCTTTGCGTTAAACTCCAGTTGCCACTCTTCCGACCATTTTGCCAGTTTATCCAGATCTCTTCTCATTCTGCCCACCCCATCTGGATCATCTACTCTGTTGCAGATCTTGGTGTCATCTGCAAACAGACAAACCTTACCCTTCAGTCCATCTGCAATGTCACTGATGAAGATATTGAAAAGGATTAGCCCCAGGACTGATCCCTGAGGTACCCCCTCTTGTGACTTGCGTCTCTTCTGACTGTATACTGTTTACCACCACTTTCTGTTTTCTGCCCATCAACCAGTTTGCCATCCACTTGACCAACTTCTGACCCACCCCGAGCCTACAAAGCTTATTCATCAATCTTCTATGTGGAACAGTATTGAGAGCTTTGCTGAAGTCAAGGTAGGTGACATCAGCTGCACCCTCTTGGTCCAACACTTTAGTTACCCAGAAAAAGAAATTATCTATGAGATTAGTTTGACAGGACCTTCCTGTTGTAAACCCATGCTGTCTTGGACCCTGTGCTCCTATGGAATCCAGGTGTTACACTATCCTTTCCTTTAGGCTTGCCTCCATAATTTTGCCCACTACTGAGGTAAGACTGACTGATCTATAGTTCCCTGCCTCCTCCCTGCTACCACTCTTGTGGAGCTGGATCACATGAGCCCATCTCCGTCTGCTGGGACCTCTCCTGTGCTCAGAGACTCACTAAACAGTTCTGACAATGGCTCTGCTAGTTCCACCCTTAGCTCCTTTAGTACCTTGGGGTGTATGCCATCAGGTCCCATTGCCTTGTCAACCATGAACTTAGTGAGCTCTTGTAGGACCCTTTCTTTTGCAAAGGGATGTGTGCACACCTCCCTCCCCCCGTGTCCATGGTGCTGAGCTGTGGGCCCTGCCCTACCTTCTCCTCAGTAAATACTGAGCAGAAGTATCAATTTAGGATAGATGCTTTTCCTTGGTCCTCCCCCACACATTCCCCTTTATCCCCTTTGATCTTAGCAATACCCCCTCTGGACTTTCTCCTTTCACTAATGTTTTGATAGAAAGTCTTGTCCCCTTCTTTTATTGTTCGTGCTGGTGTTTCCTTGGTTTGGGCCTTTGCCTGCCTTACTGCCTTCCCTGCTTCCCTTAGGGAAGTTTGGTATGCCTCCCTATCTTCACCCTGCTGCGTTCTATTATATTTCCTGAAGGCCAGCCTTTTGGCTCTGACCTTTTCTGACACTGTTTTTGAGAACCAAAGTGGTTTTCTCCTTCTTTTGCTCTTGCTTTTCTCTCTAACACAATGGGATGTTGCTTCAAGTATTGCATCCTTAATGCTTGCCCACTGAGCCTGTACCTCCTCACCTGTATTTCTTCTTGCCAGGGCTAGATTAACTCTGTTGGCCATCTTGTCAAAGTCAGCTCCTCTAAAGTCCCATATTTTTGCCTTGGAATGGGATGATTTAGTTCTAGTGGCCAAATTGAACCATACCTTGTGATGGTCACTGGCCCCTAGGTGACCTTCTACCTGGAGATCTGTGATCCTTTCCTTGTTAGTCAGTACTAGATCTAGGATAGCCCTGTCTCTTGTGGGTTGTTGTACCAGTTGTTTGAGTCCCTTCCCCTGCAGGGAATCCACTATGTGTCTAGTTCTGGCAGATGTTCCTGCTGGTATTGACCAATCTGTATCTGGCATGTTGAAGTCTCCCATTATCAGAACCTCCCCTTTAGCTGTCACGTTTTGTATATCTTCTAACAGTAATGTGTCTATGTTCTCCCTCTGGTCTGGAGGCCTGTAGACAACCTCAGTTCATATGGATGTCCCATTTCCTGTTTCAAGGGTCACCCACAGTTCTTCTAGCTCTTTATGTGTATGCTGAATTTCTGTAGCTTTGATATTTTCATTGACATAAATGGCCACCCCCCTTTTTGCATCTCAGTCTCTTCTGAACAGTACATAGTCAGGTACTGAAGTCTCCCAAGTGAGGTTACTGGTGAACCATATCTCGCTAATGGCTACTATGTCCAGTTTAGCCTCTGTCATTGCTGCCTGCAGGTCTGGAATCTTGTTTCCCAAACTGCAGGCATTTGTGTGCATGATTTTCCATTGGCCAGATTTCATTACATTAGTTTTTTGGGCAAGGTCCGGCGTTTCTCCTGTGCATTGTATGGGGAGCGGGACCTTTTTCCTTACCTGGTGATGCAAATGAACTACAAACATGATGAACTCCTGTTTGATCACTACCTGGGGGGGGGTGTTCTTCCTGTTCAATGCATTGGGTGCTGCACCCCTCTCCCCATTTGTTATGTGATACTTTATCAAACACTTTCATGAAGTCTAAATACATTATGTCCATTGGAATATTATTGCACACATTTTTGCTAACATATTCATAAAAGCACAGTAGGTTGGTGTTGCCTCCTCTATACTGAAGGATACCTTGGAAGAAACAATATTACTATGGGTAAGTAATGTTTTCTTTTCACCCCAAGAATCCTTCTGTATGCTTGACTAATGCAGATTACAAAGCAGTGCAGTTGAGAAGAGGGTATAGAACTTACTTTGGAAACAGGTCCTGCAGGACTGCTGTGCCAGATTTGGCATCTGATCTGGACTGCATATCCAAACATTAGTGCTTTGTGAAGGTGTATACAGTCTTCCAGGTAGCTACTTTGCAGATATCCAGCAAGGGTATGTCTCTTGCGGCTGCCATCAAAGCTGCAGTACCCCTAGTTGACTGGGCCCTGAGGCCTTGAGGTGGCTGATTGCCAATCTTAGTGTAACAAAACTGGATGCAAGAGACTATCCAGTGAGAGATAACACTCTTTGGGGCTGGCCTGCCCTTGCCTACCTTACCATGGGTGAGGAAGAGGTCTGGGAGGTCCTGAGCTGCTTAATGTGCTCCGGGTAGTAGGTCAGTGCCCTATTGACATTCAAACTATGTATCTTTCACTCCCCAGGAGTAGATTTGTCTGTGAAGAAGACAGGAAGGACTGGTTTAGGTGGAATTCTGACACTACTTTGAGAAGGACTTTCCTATTTGTTCTGAGAACTACTTTACCTTTGTGGGAGATAATGTAGTTAGGTTCAGTGCAGAGTGCCTGCAGCTCTGAAATCCTTCTGGCTAAGGTATCTGCTACTAAAAAAACAGTTTTCCAGGTGACATATTTTAACTCTGCTGTAGCCATAGGCTCAAAAGGCGGCTCCATGAGTTTGACTATGCAGAAGTTCAAGTCCAAGGGAGGGACAGGTTCCCTAAGTGGGGGTTGAAGGTGTAAAATGCCTTTGAAAATTTCTCCTTTCCAGCTGAAATGTAGGCCAAAATGACTGCTAGGTGAACCTTCAGAGATGAGGCTCTTGGGCCTGAGGTTTTAAGTACACCAGGCAGTCCAGCACTGTGGACAGGTTAGCTTTCAGTAGGTTGATATGTACATCCCTGCACCATAAGGAAAATCTTTTCCATTTGGAAGCATAGGTCTTTTTTAGTACTAGTTTTCTTAGCCAGGCAAAGGATTCTCAGACCTGTTCTGAGTACTGAGAGTCTGGGTACTCTAGCTCTTCAAGCATCAGGAGGTGAAGAGACTCTGTGTTGAAGTTATCCCCATCTGAGGTAGAGTCAGAAGACTGTGGCTGGGGGCAGTTGAATTTGTGGCTTGACTGACAGGGCAAGGGGCAGAAAATTCTTTGGCTGTCTTGCCCACTCTGGGGCCACTAGAATCATGGTAGCTGGCTGGCTTCTGAGTTTCAGAATTACTCTTAGAGTTAAGGGAAAAGGAGGGAAGGCATATAGGAACTTCCATTCCCAATCCAGATTCAGGGCATCCACTGGCACTATGCCCAGTGCTGGAGGCCTACAACAGTACAGAAGAAGCTGGCAATTGAGGCTGGAGGCAAAGAGATCTACCTCTGGAGTGCCCCATCTCCTGAAGACTGTGGCCAGTACTTGTCTGTTCAGGGCCCACTTATGGTGACCCTGACTGATGCAACTTGGAGTGTCTGCAGGGACATTGTCCTTGCCTGGCAGGTGAATGGCAGAAAGCTGTATGTCCAAAAAGTAGGCCAGTGACCACATTTTCATGGTGCAAAGCTTTGAGGACCTTGTACCCCCTTGCTTGTTGATGTAAAATATAGCTGTGGTGTTGTCTGGTCTGAGTTGGACAGTCTGGCCTTTTAGCTGGGGACAAAGGCTTTGATAGCCAAATACACAGCTCTGAGTTTGAGAAGGTTTATGAGGCAACTGGATTCCTTGGGGGACCATGTTCCACTTATGGACTGGTCTGCCTGTTGTGCCCCCCCATTCTAGAAGAGAAGCATCCATAGTAAGCAATCTGGATGGCTTCCTTTGATGGAAGGGAACTCCATCTCTGAGATTTTCTATGTCCTTCTACCAGTCCAGAGCTTAGAGCAGTGTGTCCTTGTGACTGGTATGAGTTTTGACAGATAGTCTTTTTCCTGGGACCAGTGAGCACTTAGGTGATACTGGGTGTCTCTCATCTGAAATCTGGTGCCTGGGACCACAGCTGTAGTGGAGGCCATGTGGCCCAGAAGTTTGTGGAAATGTCTGGCTGGTCTGGGCTGGCCCAGGATGAAGGAATTTGCTAGACTTCGAAGGCTGTGTGCCCTGTCGAGAGGGAGCAGGGCTTTTTCCCTCTGTGTGTCCAGTTCTGGGACTTTTGAGGATTGATGAGAAAGCCCAAGGATTTCAGAGTGCATTGTGTTAGGCTGAGGGAGTCTCTGACCTTCTGTGGGGACTTATCCTCCACTAGCCAATCATTCAGGTAAGGGAAAACAGACACCTGTTGTCTCCTGAGGTAAGCTGCTACTACTGCCAGGCACTTTGTGAAGACTCTGGGCGTTGAAGAAAGGCCGAAGGATAGTGTTGCAAACTGATAATGGCCTGAAGGTAGTTTGAATCTGAGGAATTTTCTGTGGGACAGCCAGATTGGAATGTGAAAATAGGCATCCTTGAGGTCTAGGGAGGTTAACTAATCTCCCTTTTGCAAGGATGGAATCACCACAGCCAGGGTTACCATCTTGAATTTGGAATTGAGTAGGTGTCTGTTCAGATACCTGCAATCTAAAATGGGCCACTAATCCCCATTTTTTTCTGAGTGAGAAAATACATGGAGTATAGACCTTTTCCCCTTTGGTGGCAAGGGACTCTCTCCATTGCTTTTGCAGATAGGAGTGACTTCACCTCTAGTTCTAACAATAATTTTTCTGTTGGAGTTAGAGATTTTAATGATTTGTGACTCTGCAGAGATGGAAACTTTCTGAACTGCAGAGAAAGGCCTTGATCCACCACTTCCAGCACCCATTTGTCTGTGGTAATGAGGTGCCAGTTGTGGAGGTAGTGGGTCAGACTTCCTCCTACTGGGGGAGGTGAGGCGACCTGGCTTCTGTAGTCAGGAGATTTGTTTAAACTGAGTTTTTAAGGGAGGAGTGGGATCAGCTCATCTCCGTACTCTCCTTCCTCTTTCCCTGTAAACACCCCCTTGTCTGAGAGTAGTCCAGGGGCATGGGCATTGGCATAGGGTAGACAGCCCTGTGTGAAATATTCTCTGCCTCTGCTCCCCCTGCCTTGGAATCTTTAAGAAGCAGAGGCTTCTACTTTGGCAGCATTGCTTTGGTAGGTAGTTTTGTACTCCTCCACCTTTGTCATACAAGCTTCTGTTTTATCTCCAAATAGAAAATTATTCTCACAAGGGAAATCCATAGCTTCAGTCTGAGTGTCCTGTGAGAGATTAATGGTTCTTAGCCAGGCATAGTTCCTAAGAGAAATGGTCTGGGCCATAGCTCTGGAGGCAGTGTCATTAGTGTCCACTGCCATGTGAAACTGGCATGTTGTATCTTCTAAGGCAGTCTTTACAGTTTCTGTCAAGTTTTGAGCCATTTTGTCTGGGGCCTGTTGGCTGATAGCCAGAACAGAGTTCTAGAGAGCATTTTGATATTGAGCTGATGTAGGTAGAGAGGTGAAGCAGCAGAGAGTCTGTGGTGTAAGATTTTTAATCCATGGTATCCAGCTTTCAAGATTCCTTTTCAGGAGGCTGGGAAGATGGAAGCACTTTAGCTTTGTCATATGCAGCAGCCTGCACCACCCCCTCATGGTCTGGGTGCATGTAAAGAAATGCTGCATTAGTTTTCTGTAGTTGATACTTTTTTCAGTTTTATTGTCTACTCCTGGAGTGGAAGCGAAGTTCTGGAGTAATTTAAGGGTAGCTCTGTGAAGTGATTTATGTATAGGCAGAAGCAGCTTTTTAAAGGGAAGGAGACCCATCATATCTAGAAAGTCTTCCTCCTCATCTTGATCAGTGGTCTCTTGGACAGTGAGACCCAGAGTATCTACCATATGCTGAATAAAAGTATAGTTAGAGGAAAAAATCCTCCTGGCCATTACAGGGAGAGCCAAACTCTTGGTTAGGTAATACATTTGGTTCTAAAGGTTCACCCTCTTCTTCCTCTTCCTCACTCTCATAATAAAAGCCCTGGCCAAGCCAATTGTCTGAGGGGTGAGGGGTGTTGGTGTCAGGAGGGGGACTGAAGAATTTGCCCATAGCCTGAAAAGTCTGATATAACTGCCAAGCCTTAGCCATTTCTTCATCAGAGGGTGTGTCTTTTTGTGTCACTGGCATCTCCCTTTGCCTTTTTTTTTTCAGATTTTGTTGACTGGGTAAGTGCACTAGACAAATCCTTCCAATTTTCAGGCATGACCCGGGGGAGGGGGATACAGATGAATGAACCCAGATTAAGCTGTTGTGGGTATTTTTCATGAATGAAGGAAATTTGGCCATTGCACTGGGGAAATTCCCCTACTCTGCTTCCTGTGAGCAGGGGGGACCCATTTCCCTGTGGGACCAAGATGGCAGCTCCCATGGATCCTGGTGTGGAAGTGCTGCAGACAGGAGAGCAGGCCTCATCTCCTGATCAGTGTTTGGTAGAGGTACAGGAGTCTGAAATCTTCCAGACAGTTCACAGTATGGAACGTGAGCATTTGGTGGAGAACCTTATAAATTCGGATGAAGAAGGTAATACCCCAATTGAATTTTTTTCCATGGAGGAGCTTACTGCAAATTTGAAAACTGAGGAAAAAGTTATAAATACTAAGGATTCAGCAGAAGAAGCTGAGCAAGCATTACGTTTAATTTTGCAAAGAGAAGAACAAAGGCATGCCTGAGAAAAAAGCAAATTACAAGCTAAACTTGAGGAGTTGCAACGCCTAGTTTTAAGTGTCAATTCTGCGGAGAAGCCTGTCAGAGAAAACTATGACACAGCAAGATCAAAGGCCAGCTGGGGCACGGTGAGTCAGTTACTGTTTACAATGTTTCTTCTGCTTCTGTGAAAGTGAAAGGGAGAGTCAGCCGGCTTGCAGTTCAAACGCTGAGGATTTAAGCGCGTGCCTACAGCTGAGTCCCCCAGCTAAAAGAGATGAAATGTCTGGGACCAATGTTCAAAGAACGAATATCTCAATGTCTACTAAATTAAATACTGATACTCACCTAAACCCAAAGCATATAACATTGTCTAAAACTTCGGGCTTTGTGGCTTTTCCTGATGTCCAGGCGGCTGTCAAGTTTCAAACAAATAACTTAGACTCTCAAGCCACAGCGACACAGTTTTCCTTTACAAATTTGTCTAAACAGGGTCAGAAGAATTTGCAAAAAGACAAAAGGCTTGCACAAACCTTAGCCAAAAGACATTTAAACATGGATTCCTTAAAAAGTGATTCAGTACCATCTCACAAAACAGCTGAGTTGCTTGACTCAACATGGACTCCGGGGAAAGCATTGTCCCGGTCGGGTTGGAAGCAAAACCCGGTGGGGATTTGGGTCCTAGACCCAGAGTGGGATGATAAACTACCATTTACCCCCTCTTTCTCTACTTGGGTTCCGGGGCAGGTTTTAGATCCAATAACAACTATTTCTCAAGTCCAAGAAGTTCCTGGAATAACATCTGAAGATGCATCACTCCCTCAAAATAATACAACTGAAAAACCTCCTCAAGTAGTGGGAGTTGAACCCATAGAACTGGTTGGTGAAACAGAAAAAGACTGCAATGGGGACAAAAATTCAGAAAATGACCTAAATCATGATGCACCCTCAAATAAACAACCCCTATTGTCTGAACTATTTGCAAATATAAAGAAAGAAGCTGCTCCCAGGAGGAATGCAGTTCGTATCCGTTATAAAGTTGGTATGGAGGACAGGCCTGACAGACATTTTGTTTGAAAAATCTTATTGAGAGACTCCTTGAGGTTTTCTCCCCGAGAGGTGTTTGCTTTTATAAACATTTCGGGAGAAGACAATTTTGACATAAGTTTTGTTCTGCCCATTTTTTGGATCTTTTTTGGGAGCGTTATACCCAGGTGAAATATTCCCCCATTTGGTCTCCCTTTGTTGTCATTCCTCTTTCTAAACCTCTGGTTAAATTTATTACAGTGATGTTCCGAAATGAGGGCGTGCATGTAACTGATATTACATACTGGTTGTCACAAAGATGTGAACTTTTGGGAGACAGTGAGGCTATTCTGGATACGGAGCTCTTTTGGACTGGGGAGCGGAGGTACAAGGCAAAACTACAAAGTACAGATTCAGGCATTGTACATATTCCTAACTCTTTTATGTTAGGCAGGACGGGGGGGGGGTTTACGCTGGACAACCCCGAGCCTGTTAGAAATGTGGTTCACGTACCCACATTTCTAGCACATGTGACAAACCCAGATGTGGGAATTGTGGGGAGGTAGGACATAGTTCTTTCTAATGCGCATCTCACACAAACTGTGATCTTTGTGAAGATGTGGGGCATGCCTTTAAGGACTGCCCATGGGCAGCTAAAAATGCAGCTAGTAATGTTAGCCCAGATCTTCTCATTCAACAGGCAGAAGACACAGCAGAAGTACCTGAAAAACCCCACCAGGATGAATCAGACAAAAATTATTTTCCCTCTACTGAAATTATAAATCTATGTGATCATAAGGAAGGTACAGAAAGGAAAATTGCGTAAGTTAAAATTAAGGATCCATTCCCCCTTCCCTCTCCCCCCCCCTCAAATGTTGGATCTGAACATTTCACAGCAGGAGATTCTTACCCCAGTTTGCTATAGTGACCCTGTACAAGATAGTGTTCCTTTTGCTTTATCTCCACCTCAGAGGCATAGATCCTCTAGGAATTTAAGGTTAGCCAGCATTCCCCCCTCCCCTTCTTCCCCTTCCCCTACTTCTCTTTCTGACAATATAAATTCAAATAACCTCTTTGCTGTTTTGGCACCAGAATGGGGGGATTCAGACATGGACCAGGAGGAAGGAGATAGTAATCCCAGAGATCAGGACATGGAAACACAAAAAAGGGGCTTTGCAGGGTACAAAGGGAAAAAGAAAAAAGAAGGAAAAAGAGTTGATCACTGAGCAGGCTTAAAAATTTCAGTGCATGGCAAATCTAAAAATTGGATCAATAAATGTACATAGTCTCTTAAATTAAGGTAAAAGAATGATGGTTTTTGAGTATTTACATAGTTTCCAGTTAGAAATCTGTTTTTTACAGGAATATTGGGCATTTTCTATGCATAATATCAGAAGCTTTCAGGGAGAATGGATTTGGGGACCTTCATATTGTTCCTTTGGACAAGATACTGCAGATGGGGTGGGGGTTTTATTTAACTAATTTTCTTTCCATTTAATAAAATTGGTAGATATTTTTCCCAGAAGAGCCTTATTATTAGATGGGATGTGGAAGAATAAAACATATAGGCTGATTAATATTTATGGCCCACAGCTGAAAGCAGGGAAAGTGGCACTGTTTAATGCGATAAAACCTTACTTAATGACGACTCACAATATAATTTTGTGTGGTGATTTCAACTGTGAGATACCCTCATATACTAAAATTAAGAAACCTAAATCTAAAATTTATTGTGACTCCAATGCCCTTATTGATTTGATATTATCAGCCAATATGATAGATTGTAATGATTTTAGGAAACAAGGACCTAATATCACTTTTAGGAAGGGTAATATGAAGTCTACCATTGATTATGCTTTTGTTTCCCAAAATCTACCTATGGAGGATTGGAAACTGGTCCTGTGGAGTTTACTGATCATGTTTTATTAATTGTAAATTTTTATGATATTCCTGTAATTCAAGCCTTTACTACCAGATGGAAACTGAATGTGAAAGTTCTGAATGAACTTAGGGTCCAAAAAAGTATAAGAGCCTTTATTAGCACAAGATGTTCTGTCTGTTTTTTATATGCAGATATTGGACAATGGTGGCTGGATTCCAAACAAGATTTTCAAAATTGGTTAAAAAAAATACGGGAAACATAAAGAAAATAGTACATTTTTAAAATATCTCTCTTTGAGCCAACATTTATACAAGCTGTATACCTGGTCTAACACCTCTAGGTTTAATTACTCAGACCAAATAAAAAAGATAAAACTGGAAATGTTATCCTATCAATATGATACAGCTAATACTTTAAAAGTGTTGTTCCAAAACGGGATAAAAAAAACCCCAGCAGGGGATCATTTTCAAGCCTGCAAAGCCATGAGGTATAATTCCGAAATGGCAGCTCTTTATGACTCTCAGGGGGTGTTGTGGAGTTCTGAAAAAGATTTATTTTTTATTATTTAAAGAGCATTGGGCAACACTGTTACCCGATAGACGTCCTACAGTACAGGAAATCGAGGCTTATTTAAGTCACATTCAAGTTCCTCCTATACCTTCTGAATTACTACAAAATGAAATTAATATTACCCCTCAAGAAATTAAACTGGCCATTCAGAAAATGATTCCAGGAAAATCTCCAGGGTTGGATGGGTTGCCCATTGAATTTTATAAAGAGTTTAAGGATGAATTATCTGAATGTTTAGCAGTTGTTTTTGGTTATTTTTCAAGAATGAACAAAATCCCCCTTCTTTTTTAGATGGGTTATTAATGTATCTATATAAATCAGAAGATAGACAGAATATTTCAAATTGGAGACCTATCACTATACTGAATTCAGATTACAAAATTTTAACACATATTTTAAACAATAGGTTAAAACATTTTGCAGAATATGTAATTTCCCCAGTTCAATACTGTAGTTTACCTTCTCATAAAATACAATCAGCTCTAATGGTTGTGAGGGGTATAATTGAACATCTTTCTCTTTTCTGGTAAATATGGTACACTAATCACAATAGATCAAGAAAAAGCATTTGACAGGGTTTCACATGTGTATTTGTTTTTGGTTTTACAATATTACGGGATTCTGGATTATTTAATTAGGTTTATCAAATGAATATATAAATCAGCAGCTGTTTATCCAATTGTTCAAAGACAAGTGAATTTCAGCTTTTGGACCCAGCTTAGGGTGCATCAGGGTTGTCCCCTGATTCCACTTCTGTATGTGTTTTTCTTGGGTCCTTTCTTAAGATTTATAACTGATAGACCTAAATGGAGGGATATTCAAGGAACGGGCATAAAGTCTGCCATTAATGCTCAAGCATTTGCAGATGATTTATGTCTTTTTTTTTCAGAAATCTCACAATTTCAGCAGTTTGTAAAAATTATGTCTGATTTTACTTTAGTATCTAATTCAACAAGCATTTGTCAATGCCGAATGTTTGCTTGCTGGCATTGGCAGTGGTAGTGTAGAAGTTACAGAGCTGCATAATAAGAATGGCAGTGAAGTATTTAACTGAAGCCAACCCCACCACCACCCTGCAGAGAGTGACAGGCATTGGGGTGTGCCTTTGGGTTGTCAGGCATAATGGCCACTCCCTTTCACCACACCCCACCCTGCAGACACTGACAAGTGTCACGGTGTGCCTTGGGGTCTTTGACCCTTATGCGCACCCCACTGCATTAGGAAATACGATGAGATGGGTGCGATATAGGAGAATGGGGTGAACTTTGGGGCCGAAGACTCCAAGGCATACCTCGATGCCTCTCAGTGGCTGCAGGGTGTGGAATGGTATGAGCATTACAGGCAAGAATCCCAAGTCACACCCCTGATGCCTGTCATTCTCTACAGGGTTGGGCGTTATGGTTGGAAACCCTAATACCTCAGGCATTCATTGGTATTTCACTCCAAATGTTCAACATGGTTTTTGTGACTCCACCTCATGAACAGGGGAATATCAGTTTGTTAGCGAAGCTGCTTATGCACAGCGACTATGGCATTTAGCACCACAGGTGCAAAAACATTTCAAACAGGATGTAAAAAATGACAGCTGTACTGTTCATGGGGAGGTGTAAAAAATGGCAATGTTGCAAATCTGCAGTAAAAATATTTAAAAAAATGGTGAAGTCATGAGTGTACATAGAAACTGTGCAACGCACACCCGTAATATAATTAGGTTGGGGATTTTTTACAGCAGATTGTCAACTCAGGCATTTTGGTGCCTCCGATCATGAACAGTGTCACTATGATTTTCTTTATCTGTCCCGAACAATGATTTCCCACAGTGACCACGCATCTCTGCGCTGAAAGTGTGAAAACACACTTCGGCCATGTTGTGAAAAATGACAGCTGTACTGTAAATAAGAAAGTGTGGAAAAATGCCACTGGTGAAAATCTGGACTTAAAATATTACAAAGTCATGAACTTACGAGGGTGCATGGAAACTGCGCAATGCTCACTCGTAACACAGTCATTTTATGGACTTTTGTCACCAAATTTTCAACATAGCCATTTTAAGACCTCTGCTCATGAACAGTGTAACTGTGATTTTCTTATCTGTCCCAAACATTGCTTTAGCACACCAACAGCACCGTTGTGCGCTACATGTGCGAAAACACATTTTGGGCGGCATATGAAAAATGGCAGCTGTACTGTTCATAAGGAGGTGTAATAAAATGGCAATGTTGAAAATGTGGAGTGAAAATATTAAATTGCAAACTTATGAGCATGCATAGGAACTGCAACACAGCTTTAAAACAGTCATTTTAGGAATTTTTTCACCAAATTTTCAAATAGCCATTTTAAGACCTCTGCTAATGAACAGTGTCAATGTGATTTTCTTAATTTGTCCATACATTGATTTCGCATACACCGACTGTGCCATTGTGCGCTACATGGGTGGAAACATGTTTTGGGTGAGATGTAAAAATGACAGCTATACTGCTCATAAGAAGGTGTGGTAAAATGGCAATGTTGAAAATCTGGAGTGAAAATATTGAAAATTCACGAACTTACGGCGTACGCAAGGAACTGCGAATGCACACTCATAAAACAGATGGTTTTTTGGAATTTTTCCAAATTTTCAAAATAGGCTTCTTGAGAGCCCACCTTGTGAACACTGGCAGTGTCATTTTGTTACTGGTCCTGAAAGGTGATTTCATGCAGTGACTGCGAAATCACCCTTCGGACCCGAATAACACCATAACAGTGACAGCATTCATGAGAAGGGGTCCCAAAAACCCCATCTTGAAAATTTGGTGCAAAAATTCCAAAAAATGCCTGAGATATGCAACAAAGTTGAAAAACTCCTATCTAGCCCATTATACAGCTTACCGGCATTTCATCAGTTCGCGTTCGGCTTTGAAGAGTGCAGACGTGTTCCCGGTCCACAGAAGATCGTCGAGCTGAGCTCCGGAGGTAAGAATGGGGTGAGGGGGGTGTGGGGAGGCAGCGTGTGCAGTGGGTGGGTGCGGGTTGTGGGAGGGGCTGGAAGACTGCGTGGGACCGTTTTTTTTCAGGTATTTAAAAAAAAAGACGAGGGACGTTTGCCATGCTGGGGTGGGCTCCTGCATGGCAGAAGGATGGCTGTGGGCGTGGAGCCGATGGGGATTGGGCACCCGTCGGCCATGGCATTCGTTGCCATGCTGGGGTGGGCTGGCGTGGCACCTATATTGGGGGAGACAGTGAAGCCGATGGGGATTGGGCACCCCGGCCGGCTATACTATTGAGGTTGCCACTGGGGTGGGCACCCAGCGTGATATCTGGAAGGCTTTGGGGGCGAGCACAGCTGATGGGGATTGGGCACCCCGCGGCTATACAGTGTGTGCAGGGGGGCATGCAGTATGCGTTGTGTGTGTGTGTGTGTGTGTGTAGGGGAGCTGTGCATGAGCAGGCGATATCTTATCACTGCTCACTGAAGCGTAGCTCCCTTTCAACTGTACGCACTGCATTTGGAGCTTGTCAGACAGCTCCAGCATGCATTGGCGGACAGGGGCTGAGCCTGCCAACACACTGACTGAATTGGAAGAGGGGGTGACACACCTCCGAAATCTCAGATGATGGCACTATGTTTCTTGCACATGCGTGCAAGCAAACATAAAAATAAATATTGCTAAAAGTCATGGCCTGTATATAGGAGTAGGATACCCGGAAACCCTGAGTTTAGAGGATCTTAGTGTGCCCCCTGAACCTTTGAAAATCTTGGGTATAACTTTTGGGCCCAAAAATATGGCTTTGTACAATTGGGAACAATCTTTAAAAAAAAGTGGAATTTAAAGTATGTCAATGGAAGTCATGGAGTATGTCAAAATTAAAATGTATTCAGCTGATAAAAAAATTCCTGGTTCCAATTTTACTTTATGTAGCAATATTGTATCCCCCACCAAAAATGTTAGAGATTAGGCTAAACAGTGCTTTTTTTCAGATGCTATGGAGAAACTGATTAAATCCAATCTGAAGGTGTTTTACATGTCTCACAATTAAAAAAGGGGGCTTAGGAATGCTACACCCTATATAGATACATAGATACATAGACAGTGTCGGCAGATAAGGGCCTATGGCCCACCCAGTCTGCCCATTTGAGCTTGTAAGTTCAGTTTATGTTTTCCTAGAAGTCTATTGCCCCTTACCCCTGACCTCCAGAATTCCTTTATGTCTATCCCATGCATTCTTAAATCCCGTGATTGTTTCAGCCCCCACCACTTCCTCTGGCAGGGCGTTCCACTTGTCCACCACCCGCTCTGTGAAGAAATTCTTCCTCATGTTTCCTCTGAATCGTCTTCCCTCCAACTTCATCCCATGCCCTCTAGTCCTGGAACATCTTTTCACTTAAAAATAGTGTAGTCCTGCACCCTGTTCCTCCTTGTGAGATACTTGTATGTCTCTATCATATCCCTCTCTCCTCCTCTCCTCCAGGGAGTACATGTTCAGTTCCTTCAACCTGTCTTCATAGGACTTGTGATGCAATCCATGCACCATCTTGTTGCCCTCCTCTGAACCTTCTCTACCCTGTCTATGTCCTACGTAGGTATGGTCTCCAGAACTGTACACTGTACTCCAGGTGGGGCCTCACTAGTGTCTTGTATAGCAGAATTATGACCTCCCTTTTCCTGCTGGTGATGCCCCTGCCTATACATCCCAGCATCCTATTTGCTTTACCTGCTGCCTTGTCACACTGTTTCCTACCTTGAGGTCATCAGAGATGATAACCCTAAGATCTCTTTCAGCTTGCATGCTATATCCTCACCCCCAACTGATGTATTGTGCCAGGGTTTTTGTGCCCCATATGCATTATCTTGCACTTCTTTGCATTGAATTTCAACTGCAAACCCCTGACCATTCTTCAAGTTTCTGCAGGTCCTTCTCATTCTGTCTACACCCTCTGGTGTGTCTACTCTGTTACAGAGCTTTGTGTCATCAGCGAACAGTGAAATTCTGCCTTCTAGGCCCTGTGCAATGTCACTGATGAAGATGTTGAATAGGACCAGTCCCAGCACTGATTCCTGTGGTACCCCACTGGTCACTCTTCCCTCTGTGGAGTGACAGCCATTTACCACCACCCTCTGTGTCCTGCCACCCAGCCAGTTACCTACCCACCACACTACTGTCCTGCCCACATCCATATTCCCCAGTTTGTCTAATGGTCTTCTATGTGGCACAGTGTCAAAGGCCTTGCTGAAGTCCAGATAGGCCATGTCCACTGCCCTTCCCTGATCCACCTCTCTAGTCACCCAGTCAAAAAATTCAACGAGGTTGGTCTGACATGACCTCCCCCTGGTGAAACCATGCTGCCTTGGGTCCTGTAGTCCATTGACAACCAGGTGTTCCACCAATCTCTCCTTCAGTAGTGCTTCCATGATGTTCCCCACTACCGAGGTGAGGCTGACTGGTCTGTAGTTCCCTGCTTCCTCTTTGTTCCTGCTTTTATATAAGGGGACTACATCTGCTGTCCTCCAGTCTTTGGGTACCTCCCCTGTTTCCAGTGATCGGATAAACAGGATAGCCAGAGGTTCAGCCACCACCTCTCTTAGTTCTTTAAGGACCCTGGGGTGCACCCCATCTGGCCCCATTGCTTTATCAACTCTTATTACTTCCAGTTCCTTCAGGACTCTTTCTCGTGTATAGTTTTTCTTCATACTCTGTTCATATCACAGGCAGTTAAATGTGGACTAGGATCATCACCATTGACACAACGGTTATGGTGCAGGTTAATTTTGGAAAAGTATTTTAGGGCATGGGGGGTGGTGGCCCCAAGATTAGGGAATGTTTTGCATGTTCCAGATTTTTTTAAATCAGCAGCTTCAAAATTATACATATGGAATCTCACTAAAAAGGATATTCTGTCCCACACTGGTCAAAAGTTATATCAAATAGTATTTCATAAAATCTATCCAAAGGAACCTAGTTTTAAATGTTGTGCTCCGAAGTGCAACAATTATGTTTTGGCTCCATTAGTGAATCTCAGAATCCCACTTCAGATGTGGGAACATTTATGGCTTTCCATTTATGGTAGAACACAGGTGAGGGGGAATGCTAAGCATAAAGCTTTAGAGGAAAGGAATTGTCCTTATCCGGGCTGCATTAATGTAGAGGAAACCATGGAGCATTACTTATTTTTCTGTTCCTATTCTAAACCTTTATGGGGTTATTTAGCTAATGTGTGGAATATGCCCTGGCTCAACACTATGTCTTATGAAGTATGTGTATTAGGCCATTATGCCCTTTTGGGCTCTAGGTTTCATTCAGATACTCTTGCCATATTTTTCTGTTGTTTAAAATTTTATTTATGGCAGGCAAGATGCAGTTGGGTATTACAGCAGAGTAAAATACCTTTCGAGACAGTTAGGACCTTAATAAGTGAAGCTATGTGGCACGTATATGAAAAAGATGTAACATATTCAACAGGGAGACAAGTTCAAAGATGGTGGAAAGGTTTTTCTTTTTTCATTAAATATAAACAAGGAGTTCAAAACATTTATATTACAAATTTTTGTTTTCATCATTTATCTATTTTGTTTAATGGGGAATAGGTTATGGAGTTACATGAAGGGAGGGGGGAAGGAGAAAAGGAATTTTTGTGTCCTGAAGGTTTAACTATTCATTTTTATGGTATTTTTCTCTTTTCTCTCTTCATGGAATGTAGTTTATGAATTGTTTTGTTTTCTTTGTATTTCAAGTTGTCAAATGGATGTATTTTGTAATGTTCTTTTCAAATAAAACTACCGCTACTCTTTTCGAGAAGTGCCATGGGATATTTTAACATTCACTTGAACTACCACCAGAACAGGCAGATGGGACCTCAGTTTAACATCTCATCCAAAAGACGGCACCTCAGGAGTGCGGCACCCCCCTCATGCTGCACTACAGTGTCAGTATTGGTATATTAACCCAAGTGCCTGGTGTGGGGCAGTGATATGATTTTCTTTTTGTTTTTATTTTTAGCAGGCACTGCGTCAGGAACCTGCTCTATATGACTCTTTTTGACTTGGTAATTATTATTATTATTACTATTATCAGACTTATTTTCTATGGAATCCTTGCTGAACTTTTCTTTAGATTAATGAAAAGATGATACCTCCTCGGGGTTTTTGTTAGAGGGGGAGGCAGACTGAAAAGCCATATTTTCCAACCTTTCAGCCATCTTTTTAACTGTTTTATAATAAAATTTTGAGCAAAGCTCGCAGTTATGGTCTGGACCTAAACAGCTTAAACAAAGATCATGGCCATCTGCCTTTGGCACTATCTTAAAACACTTAATACAATTTTT
Source organism: Neoceratodus forsteri (assembly GCA_016271365.2). Lineage (NCBI taxonomy): Eukaryota > Metazoa > Chordata > Ceratodontiformes > Ceratodontidae > Neoceratodus > Neoceratodus forsteri. The sequence continues at coordinate 849,872,074 of CM028137.1, read as the reverse complement.
AAAACCAGTAGGTCTAGTTCTTTTATTAGGTCTATCTGATATGCCAGTTCATCAGAAGACTTCTGAAATAGTGTTCCCAATAGGGAAAAATAAAATAATTTGGTTGGTTCCAAAGTGCTATGGAACCACAAAGGAATGGTTGCAAAAGCCCTTAAAATAAGAAATTTATGTAAGGAAAATATGGTTCCAATAAATTATAGGGAGTCGCTAAGCAAGTAAAGTAAAAGAAATAAAAAGTGCAGTTATTGAGTAAAAAGTACTGAAAAGTTTACCTCAGAAAAAGAGTGGGAACTGTGGTAGGAACTGTTAAGGAGAACTAAATTTGCGGTTCCTGGGAACTGAGAGGAACCTCTGAAAAAAAGTGAAAAATAAAGAAAAATACTTCAAAAAACACTAAAGGCAGCACAAGTAACTAAATACAACTGACTTTAAAATAAATGAACTTCAAGCAAAGTTTTGAAGACAGAACTCCATGGAAGTGTTACTCCAGTCAGCGGAAAAATGAATCTGACTGACCTCTCCCTCAAGCTACAGGCAACACTTTCTCTTCTGCTCTCTGATTGGCTGATGCCACAAATCATTAACACTAACTCCACCTCTGGGGCAGCTGAACCCAGCTGCTATACTGCACTAGTCAAGCATACTGAAGGATTACTGGGATAAGAAACCATGCTTTTTACTGAAGAAAAGTTTTTTGTACTTGAATGACCCAAGGGAGGGTCTCCCAGCTGTGAGAGGCATGTTAGAGGAATACCAACTGTGAGAGACATGTTGGAGGAATATGGGTCTCTATCAGGCCACAGAATTAATTGTAGTTAAAGTGAACTACTCTCCATTGGGAAATCGAACTGTACCTTTCTTGAAAATAACCCCATGGGTCTTAGAGTATTTCCCACAGTAAAGTACCTTGATGTTCAATTAACTGCCACATCCTTGAGTCTATATAAAAACAATTACACACCTCTCATGGCAAACCTTAAAGCAGAGTGTGGAAAATGGGGCCCTCTACTGCTGACATTTATATGGCGGTCTAATGTAATCAAGATGTGCTCACTGCACAAATGCTTGTACTTGTTTCATTCATTACTGACTGAGGTTCCAGGCATCTTTTTTGGAAACTGGACTCCATTGTGCATACCTTCCTGTGGAGTGGCAGACCAGCCTGAGTATGCAGGAACATTCTACAACAACCCTTTGTTGGGGGGGGGGGCCTCCTACCCAATTCTACAAATCTGCTACTGGATATCAAAGCTGGCCTTTCTACCTAGATGTGGAGATGAACCCCGGGCTACCTGACTGGCAAAAGAGGAGAAGGAGTTGGGAATACCATTGGAAGAGGGCCTCCTGTCTCCAGCACTAGGCTATGCACTCCCAAGGGACATAGTTAACCCCTTCACCAAGACACTGGCAGATTCCTGGTCAGCTATACATAAATACATAAAGCACATCCCCTGTGTATCCAAAGCAACTTTACTCTCACAAACATTCAATGATAAACCTGGTTAAATTGTTTTCCTACACAAGTCTTTCTTAAGGTGGTATAAAGCAGGGATTAAAACACTGGGAGACCTGTTGAGGGGACACTCTGAGATCCTTTGTGGGTATTAGGCTGTCTAGCTTCCTCCCAGTAGGGACTTCTTTGTTCACTTGCAGGTCTGTCATTGGCTTGCCCACCTTGGGGACCCCATGCACATTGCCAGTGACCACTCACCAGCTGAGGCAATACTACATACAATCCAACCTAATTCCAGCCCTTTTTCTGCTTTCTGTAAGCTGGTGCTGGGAAAAGCAGAGGATCCTACTGTAGACCATAACATTAAATGGAGCTAGGACCTGGTTACAGTGATATCTCCTGAGGTTTGGAAAGCAGCAATTGTACATTTTGTAAACTGCTCCCAAAAGAATCACTTGAGACATGTGCAGTTAGACTTTCTGTACAGTACCTACTGTATATCACACCAGTATATAGGCATCAATTCATGGATGAAAGGATACTCTTGTGCCAAAAGAGCAGTGTATAGTAACTTCCTGCATATGGCCTTGCTGTGCAACAAGATTTTAGTATTTTGGAAGGAGATGTATGCAATAAGGATGGGACTACCGCAAATGTTGTGCCTGAACACACCTGTTAAAATTATGTTGGGAGGTGAATTTGGGCACCCATCTCAGCCAAAGGTAGTCACCTATGGGACTTTGCACTAAATTACCCACATAATACAGTGGCACAAAATTAGATAAGTGTGGATCCCACAACCATTGCACAGTGGAGTAGGAATGTGCTAACCTGCAGTAAAATTAAACAAACCCAGTTGGGAGCAAACTGACAGAGGTTCTCTATCAGCACTACCAGGCAGCCACTCCTGTGTGCTGCTGAGCATGGGATATTCCCTACATGAAAATGTCTTTGTAGTACTATTGCCTTTTCCATTTATGAGGCTCATGGGCCCCCACAATAGAACAAAAGAATATATATCAATTTAGAGGCTATCTATTTGTATGTGTCCTGGCCCGACGTAACTTCTCCTATATTGTAATCCTACCCTGTTACAGTACTACAAGCTTCTGAAATGAGCTATGCTAAAAATGGACTCTATGTATTGCAGATTCTGAAAATGTATGATATCAATTTTCTTTTATTATCTTTTTTCCCAGTGTTGTTGTATATACTGTATGTTATGTGTGTTGTTTCATTTTTTTGTGATAAAATAGATTTACAATAAAGAAAATCAGAAATATATCCAGGTCTACTTTGAAGGCCTGTACTATCTTCATATCCACTGTCTCTGTTGGTATGCTATTCTATAGGTTTTCAACCCTCCAAAGAAAATGTGCTTCTTAATGTTACCCCTGAATTTAGAATCTCTGAGCTTCGGGACATGTCCTCATGTCCTGTGGGGTGAGTGGGGTATCAGATCAAACATCTCTCAATGCTGAATCTTGTCAAAGACTGTAACCATGCTAGTGAACCACTTAAGAGGACCTTTGTGTCAGTCAATAGATATGATGTAAGGTTTTCTATAAAAATGAGCTTGTAATTAACTCACCTTAATGCAACAGAAGTGAGTGGTGTGTAATTTGCTGATGGACAGATCTGTAATTTCAGGAGGAGCAGTTTAAGCAAGTAAGTGGAGAGGGGGAGGAACAATAGACCATAGGAATTGCGGTAAAGTATATTTATTAAAGGGAAGAAAGGGGTCCAACACAATCTAAGTGACAGGGTGATTCTCTTCAAATTAAAGACTCAAGAACTTTAGAGGCAGTTGGGTCAAATATGTGCAAAGTAGCCAGAGATTATTTTCCAGCTGAAACTGGTTGCTTAAAGCCAGGGACATTGTGCTGGAGAAAAGAGTTTCAACAAAGTGTTAACTGGGAGGTGGCGTTCAGGGTCTTATAAATTAGACACCCTGAGAGACAGTGGTGAGTGGTTCCAATAGGGTAGGAACTCGAGGTAAACATTGTTGGCTGAAGTGGAATTAGGGCTAAAGGGTACTCAACCAGGATTATACAATGGCAAGAAGAATGCTGGGCTCTGATTGGCTGGTCTGGAGCTGGACCCATGATGTTATCCCAGCATAACATCATGGATCTAGTCCCAGCACATGCACGACCTGCTCACAAGTTACAAATCAAAAAAAATCACTCCACACTTCCCTCACACCTGCAGTTTGCTATATGATGTGCCCCCCAAACAAACAGTGAAAATAAAGTTTATTGCCAGACTTCAGACAAAAAGCTGCCACTCCACAGTAAAACAACTACCAGCACAAACCAGATATTTTTTAAATTCACACTTAGCTCACACACAGCTCAAGTGATGTGCAAGCGCGTGCTTAGCTCTCAGTTTACTGCTCCTTACCACTTGCCATTCTCCAGTACTCTGGCCACTGCACATTCAAAATGAACTTCCACTACCTACAACCAAAAGTTCCATTTTGAATCCTTTTTTTTTTGTGCATCCATAACAAAGCAGAAGACATCAGTTACAGTTCGCTAGCAGGAGAGTAAACAGCATGTGCCTCTTTTAAAACACACACTGCCGCTGTCACGCTATTAGCAGACCACTGGCTTCACACTTCAGCTCAGCCCTCCCACACAGTCTCCCTCTCTCTCTTTAAAGTAATTTCATTTTCAGTTCTTCACTTGCTGTTCCTTCTCACAAACCACTCTGGGCAACTTACAGATTGTGACTTCAGAAGGGATCCTTACATTGAGATCGTGATTTCGGCAGATTGGGGTTTTGACATGAAATACAAAAACATATCAGAATTCATCACATCCACCACTGGAGTAAGAGTGTGTATAATACCGCACTTCAGTTGCCATGAAATGCAAAAAAGACAGAGCAACATTTCAATTAGTTACTGCAGTCATGGGGGGGGAAGGGGTTAAAGACAGCTAGAAAAGTACAGGGCACAGAAACACAAAGGCACATAACATGCCAGCAACAGTACCACCACTGGACAACACACAGATTGTGGAGTTTTTTCCCCAAAAGGTATTCCTGCCCTTACAAAACATATGTAGGGGGGAGTATGTTAAACAAATGTTTAAACTTTTCCCCTTTTTCTGTAACAAATGAGCCACTGTATAATAGGAATAATGCACTCCAGGGTGTGTGTTGTGCTGGGCAACATCACTTCTCAGGCACTGGATGCACTCAGCCTGCGGTCTTGTGCAGCATGACACAATCCTTGTCATGCATTATTCCTTTAGTAGCAACTGTTTTTAACAGTGTAGATTACCAGGGAAGGTGGAAATGCACTTGAAGCACTGACCAGTCTGCAAAATATATGCAATCTTATTTATTTATTTGCTTTTGGTAACCGGGTGGGTGCACTAGACATAGAGATGCGTATTTTCAGGCACGACCCGGAAGGATACAGTTGAGTACAAAGCACACCATGTGACACAGCACATGGAACAACAAGTAACACAGTAGGAAGGGGTAACATACAATCAAATTAGGGATTGAGAGAAATGGGGTATTTAAACAAAATTAGGATACAAGTAGACACAGTTTAGACAACTTCAAAGAATATATTGAGATATAAGTGTAAACAAGTGAGTAACACAGTGCAACAATAAAATGACTAAAATAGTATATGCAACAAAACAGTAAGTGCCATTATGCAGTTATTAAGCTTTAAAAGTAAGGACAGGGATGAGGGGAGAAGGGGTGTAGTTGAACAGAAGGAAAGAGATGAGTGATGAGAGAAAGAAGACACAAGGGAGAGCAGATAGAGGGAGGTAAAGAAGAGCTAAAAGGGGAGTAGTTACCAAGGGATGGAGGGAGAAGGATGATCAATGTGGATGAAAGCAAATGCAGGGGCGTGAGGCACGTAGGTAATCACGGTGAAGTTTCTTGAAACCAGCATGAGTAGGAGCTTGGCGAATAGTTTGTGGTACAGAGTTCCAATACTTTGGGGCCATGTGAGAGAAGGCACATGCTCCCATGGTAGTTTTACATCTGGGTATATAGAGAGGGGATTGACCAGTAGATCGAAGCCCATAGGAGGGGGTTGGGATCGAAGCAGGGAAGCAAGGGATTGGGGAAGGTGTGATCTGACAATCCTGTCAATTAAAGAGCCATAGGATTGGAGTCGATGGGCAGAGGGGATAGGCCAATTTAGGTCAGCATAGAGCTGACAGTGGTGTTTATACCGTGGTGACGCCGAGCCATAGCAGCAGATGTTATTATAGGTGGTGTCCCATTTGTGGAGGGAGAATCTTGTGACTCCTAAGTAGGTGACTGCACCATAGACCAAGGCAGGGAGCAAGAGGCCTTGAGCAACCGTAAGCCTAGCTGACGGGGTAAGGGCATAGCTAGTATGGTAGGCCCCTCAAGTTTTAGCATTGACAGACTGACTTGCAGGTGCTGGTGATATGCAGATCAAAATCCAGAGATTCAGCAAGAAGAACACCCAGGTATTTAAAGGAACTAGTGCTAACCAGAGGTGAACCATCAGCACACAATATATCGAGTGAGTTGCGATTTGCTTTAAGTCTGGCCAAAGGGCATGGAGTTTGTTTTGCTTCCATTGAGAATAAGGTTGTTGTCTGTTAACCAGGATTGTACTGTATGCTTAGGAAGTTGGAGGCAAAAGGGTATTTTATGTCAGAGATCTCTCTGGCACTGTGGTAAATGACTAGGTCATCCACGTAGAGAAGAGCTGAGCAGGATGGTGCAAGCAATGGGAGGTCATTAATGAAGATTGAGAAGAGCAAGGGGCCAAGTATGGAGCCTTGGGGAATGCCAACTTGTATAGCAGAAAGATCAGACATGGCTGAATTGAAAACAACAGCCTTATTCCTGGAGGACAGATAGCTACTAAACCGTGCCACCACATCAGCAGAGAAACCAAGGGCATGTAGTTTAGTGAGGAGACAGGAATGGTTCAGCAAATCAAAAGCCTTCATAAGGTCAATGAAGACTGCACCTGTCAGAAGGCCCCTATCCATGGCAGCATAGTTGTCATTAGTGAGTTTTAGTAGGGCAGTGGAAGTGCTGTGATCTTTATGGAAACCATGCTGGGAGCTGTAGAGGAGGTTGTGCTCCTGGAGATATGCAATGGTTTGAGTAGCCACTAGTTTTTCCAAGATTTTACTAAGTACAGATAGAATAGCTATAGGATGATAGTTGACAAGATCTTTAAGGTCACCCTTTTTAAGAATAGGTGTAATTCTAGCTATTTTCCAGATATTAGGAGCCGAGCCATGGCACAGAGACAGATTGTAGATTTTTGTGAGGGGGAGGTGATAAGAGAGGAAGCTGCTTTCAGGAGTATGGGTTCCAGACCATCTGACCTAGAGCTGGTTCTATCAGGAATGGCGAGTAACAATTTTAGAACTTCAGGTCTTGTAGTAGTCTGGAACCAGAATCGCGGATGGGTGAGTGGAGGTTCAGAGTCATTGGGGACAGAAGTGGTGTGTCCGGTGGAGGGGGAAGGAGGTCATGTAATTAGATAGGTTAGTAAAATGGAGGTTGAAAGCATTAGCAATGGTTCCAGGGTTGTTACAGTGAATGCCATTTAGTAGCATGTCATTTGTAGTGGCCGCATGATTTGCTCCAAGGAGGGTTTTTATGACTGACCAGAATCTCCTACAGTCACCTGGAGGGTTGACTAGTAGGCCTTTGCAGAATGAGCTCTTAGCTAGGTGAACATTTCTTTTGCAGGAATTTCTCTGAGACCTCTAGGTATTGAAATCAGACTGGAGCCCTGAGGCTTTAAAGTGTCACCAGCTAGTATCCCTAGATCTTAGTTGCTTGAGAAGATCTTTAGTTTACCACTTAGTTTGTGTTCCATGTATACAGCGTGTGACATGGGGAGCATGGATGTCCTGAAGTGATTCAAACCTAGTTACGAAGTAGTCTAGGGCATCCTGGGTGCTAGAGGTAGTGAAGATGGGTGACCAGTCAGTCATGGCGAGATCATGCATAAATTGTGCCTGGTTAAAGTTAGCTAGGTTGCTGAAGGTGATGAGTTTCGGAGGAGGAGATGGTCAGCTAATTATGCACCAGATACAGTAAATTGGGGAGTGATCACTTATGGCATCAGCAAGGGTACCTACAGAGACTATACTATCAGGACAGTTCATGAGGACCCAGTCGATTAGTGTGCTAGACTGGGGGCAGAGCCATGTCCCTGGTAGGGTCTGTGATTAGTTGGTGGAGGTTATGGCTGTGTACCAAAGTATGGATGGACTGATTAGCTCTACAGGTCCAGTCTAGGTTAAGGTCCCTCAGTAAGAAGACCTCATTACGTCCGATGGTAGTGTCCACCTGGGAGAGGAGTTCCTCTTGACCAGTGATACCTCCCCCAGGAGGGTTATAGACACACACTATATTAAGCTTCTTAGTGTAAAGTTGTAGGGTTGCTTGGATCGATTCACAGTGAGAGAGGGTGGATGAGACATTGCGTGACAGTAGCAGGTGAGGTTTGTAGAAGATAGCGACACCGCCACCCCGCTTTGCTGAGCTTCTATCCTTGCGCATAAGTTTATAATTAGGTAGCAAGCAGTGGGAATCAGGTGTAGCCGGTTTTAGCCAGGTTTCCAACAAGCAAAGGATGTCTGGGTTATATTGTATGACCCAAGCCTCAAATTTAGTTAGGTTGTGCATGAGGCTCCTGATGTTCAGGTGAGCAGTGCGAAGGCCCTTTGTGTCCTTCCAGGTTGCTTCAGTGTGGGCAGTGTTTCCTACTGGCCCTGGATTTTGTTCAATATCCCAGCTAGCATTAGTGCTAATAGGAGCAGGTACCATAGTTTACGATGGATGAAAGGTGATTGCAGAGAGGGGTAATAGGGCAGGAATTTATGTAAGGTAAAAGCTACATGGTAGATGAACCTGTGGGTGACCAATAGTGGCGATGTGGCTTGGGGCAACTGGGGATATGTAGGTATATTGGAGAGGAAGAGGTTGGTAGGATGTAGGTAGTGGGGGTTCTGTACCAATTGGCAGTATAACATTGCTAGCCAGGTGAGGAAAACAAAAGTAGAGATTAGCATTAATAAGGCATGTAAGATAGTGGTCATGTAATTAGTAGTTGCAGGGGCCATTAGTGTAAGTATAACCATTAACCTTCCGGGGTTCAAGGGGAAGTCAACTGCAGCTAGTGGGGTCTTGAGGAAAAGGGTTGGCAGCTTGAAGAGGAGCAGAGGTGGTGATGGAGGCTAGCATCCAGAACACTGGGAGGGAAATGCTTCTGGTGCACTGCTAGGACTGTGCTATATACACCATCCTGCCAATACATCTGTAGCCACTAAGGGGTGAATGATGTTCTCAAGAGATGCATTTCCAGGCTGGAAGGCAGCTGAAGGCACTAAGAGGATGCTGGGAGGTGAGCAAGCAGCTGAGTGGGATAGAGAGGAAAAGGAGGTCATAAATACGGGCACAAGGTCTAGGGGAAGAGGTTGAAAGAGACAGATAGGGTAGAGAAGGATGGCTGGGGTTGTGGTCTCTAGTGAAAGGGATGAGGAATGTATCAGAGTAAAGAAAGGAAGTATTAGGCACAGTCATAAGGGAGCGACACTGGCAGTAGATACTAGCAATAGGTATTAGCTTTTAGCTGGACAAGCTGAGCTGGACCAGCAAGTGACTGGAACTAATGGTGGCACTAGGGCACCCAACTTGCCAAGGAGGAGGAAGGAACAAGCTGTGAAGAGAGGCAGGAAGGTAATAATTTTGAACTCTATTTTTAGAGCAGTTAGCGATGTTTAGGGGCATAGCTAGACCAAGTGGGCATCTTGGCTAGGGTGGTTTGTCAGCCAGAAGCATGGGATGAGCATGTTTTATCCTGGGCCAAGCAAAACAGCTGGGGCAAGAAGCAGGTTGCTGTCATCCAAGTTGGCAGAAACAGCTTAGTAAGCACAAGTTCTGAGGACATAAATATGACATTCAGTGAACTAAGTGTGTACATGAAGGGAAACTGGGCCTTGAGGTTAGTGAGCAAGAGCAGTGGACCACTTCACAGGCTATCACTTGGTGATAGGTCAGGAGGAAGAGGGAGGTTTTTGTTTTTCTGGCCAGCTGAAGAGCTTTCTGTGGAAAGGACTCCTTTATGACAAGAATGGGCTGCATCTGGACGCAACAGGAGTAGGGTACTGGCCAGAAGAATGGATGAGGCAGTAAAGAAGGGTACAAGAAAGAGGATAGGGAAGAGGGTTCAGGTACAGGGGATTAGGGACACAAAGCAGATACAGATGATTATAGTGGGAAGGATAGTGTAGAAGTTGAGAACAAGGAACTGAGACCCCATGGGGGAGAGGCTCAAGAAAACATGGAGGGACAACAATCCTGACATGTATGCAAGCAGACACTGGTAGGCTGAAGGTTCTTATGCACTGCAAGGGCCAGGACTTAGTGGCCATCATGGAGTGTTGGTAGGGGGGAAGGAAATGACAGGGATACCATCACAGAGGGATACTACACCAAGGCAGAAATCCCCCCCCCCCCCCCCCCAAATGCATAGCAGAAAGAACCAAATGGACACCAGTATCCAGCCACAACTGTTTATTGGACTCTAGGACCTATTCAGCCCCTGCTTACAATTACTGTGTATGTTGTCCCATCCTCATCACTCTCGTTTGATTGGGGACTGAACAGTCTTATCTGTCTTTAAGTCAAAATCCTGCACCACTCTCTATATGTGAACTATTTATTAGTTTCCTATGTCTTTAGTTCTTACCATAGTTAAAATGGTGGTTGTTAATGAGTAAATATCAGTTGAAATATGTGTAAGCATGGCACCACACCATGATCACCAAATTTTCTAACTTTATCTTACATTATTTCCCAAGTGCTAATAATCAAATGAAGTATTGTGCTTTGTCTTAGAGCTGTGCAGAATGCAAAATTCTGCCAGTGGAATGCTCATGAGGTTACCATTCCAAATATGTGAAATATTTTCAGATTTTATATGTCAGTTATTTTGATCTAGTTTGAAAAGTGTGCATCCAAATGATACAAACTTTGGCAGATATACAGGTACTAATAGCTTCAATAGGTATACCAAATTTCATGGACCTAGACTAAAAGGGAGCTGAGTTGTGGGTGGCCAAATATTTCATCAAAATTTACTTTTCATTTATTTCCATCTAATTTTAAAATTTCTTATCATACTAGGAGTCATACTAGGAGGTATAGATGTACAGAAGGCCAAAACCCATAAATGTACGTCTCCTGCCATAGCAGGCATCAATCCCCATTACCTGCATTCAGTAGAAATCTATCACATTTAAATTTGAAGGAATTATAAGAATCAACTTCCACAATATCTCTTGATAATGAGTTCCATACCAAGATAACTCGTTGTGTGAAAAAATTCCTTCTTAACTGGGTTTTCGGGTAAGTTAGTCCTAGTTGGTAACTGTGACTTCTTAGGGAAAAGACTCTCTGATGTCGGATGAAGCCCAGATCAGCAAATAGTATTGGGTCCCTTATAATTTTAAACATTAGTAAAAGGTCACCTCTTTTCCTCCTAAGCTCCAGAGAGCAGAGATTTAAAGTATTTAATCTATGGTCATAATCTGCCCTATGAAGCACCTGAATCATCTTAGTAACTCTCCTCTGGATCCCCTCCACTCTCCTAACATCCCCACGTAGAAAGGAGCTCCACAGTGGGGTACAATAATCCAAAATGGGTCTGACGTAGGCCCTATACAAGGGAATTATACAATCCCTATTTCTGGAAGTAATTGAACATCTAATACAACCAATAAGTTTGTTGGCCTTTTTTTATTAATTCAGTGCAACGACTGCTGAATTTCAAATCCTTTGAAATCAAAACCCCCAGATCTTTTTCATATTCCACAGACTGTAATTATTTACAGTTTAACATATAGTTGTGGCATGGGTTATTATTATCCAAATGCACAACTACACTCTTGTCTAGGTTAAACATCATGCCGTTAGTAATAGCCCAGGATGCCATTAACAAAAGGTCACAACAGAGGTCAGAATATCCATCCATTGTACTAATATCTAAAACAATTTTTGTGTCATCAGCAAACTTGACTGAGTGTCCCTTGCTATCCTTATCAAGATAAGAAAAAAAGACTGAAAATAATAGCGGGCCCAGGACTGAGTCCTGGGGGACCCCACTAGTGACCCTACCCCCAACGGAGGTAAACCCTCTAATTCTAACAGTTTGTTCTTTGTTCATCAGTCGTTCTTGGACCCATTTAGTTATAAATCCATTTATCCCTAAGTTTCTCATTTTTTTTATGAGAGTTACATGTGGGACCTTATTGAAGGCTTTACAGAGGTCTAAGAATATAATATCCACCACCTTTTTGTCCTCAAGTACTGACTATTTCATAGAAACAAAGATTTGCAGTAAGGCAAGATCTTTGGGGCTTAAAGCCATGTTGTGTGTTATCAACAAATCCTTGTATTTTTAAATCTGATGTAAGTATGTCCTTCACAATAGACTCCATGATTTTGCCTAGAATGCAGGTCAGGTTAATCGGTCGGTAGTTTGTCATACTACCATGGTCTCCCTTTTTGTAAATAGGAACCACTAAAGCTTGTTTCCAATCATCTAGAACTTCCCCTGTAAGTAGAGATTTATTGTAAAGGACATATAGTGCCTTGCCCAGCCACCAACCAATAGCTTTCAAGACACATGGGTGCAGTAAGCCTGGTCCAGGTGAAGTATTTATTTTTATCTGATTTAATTTACAGTGTATTTGATCCCTGGTTATTTTTATTTCATCAGTAGGATTGACACCAATATCCTGTAAGGGATTATTGTCCTTATTAGAGTACACCGAACAGAAGAATTGATTAAACTCATTTACCATATCAACTGGGTTACTAATAGTGTTATTAGAGACTTTAATTGGACCAACTCTATTGAAATCCTTTTTTTATTATTAACATAAGAATAAAAGGATTTCCCTCCATCCTTTAGATATGCTAGTCTAAATTCAATATTTCTATTTTCCTTATTAATGGTGTTTTTACATAATTTTAATGCCTCCTTGTATTTCAATTTATTGTAGTTGTTAATTTCTCTTTTCATAACCCTGTATGCTCTCTTTTTTGCTAAAATTAGTTTGCGTACTTTATTAGAGTACCACATAGGCAATTTCCCTTTTTTATTATATAGGGTGCGTTTAGGAATGTGTTTGTCAGTAAGTTCATGAATTGTTGATTTTAATTTATTCCATAAGTCATTTACAGGGATGGTGTTATCATTCAGAAAGCAAAATTGTAGTTCTTCATTAATGGCATTAAAATTGGCTTTACCAAAATCCATTATTTTTGTGATACCAGTTTGCTTAATGTGTTCATTCATAATAGACAAAGTAATAATTTTATGATCACTGTTAAACAATGGATCGTTAATCTCTAAATCAGCAACATTTTCAGGAATATTTGTAAGGACCAAGTCCAAAATGTTTTTGGCCCTTGTTGGTTTGTCGACTACTTGTTGGAGCCCATTAGCAATACAGAGTTCCATCTGTTCATGTTCCTGAGAAGTAGTTGCAGTATATTCATTTCAATCAATTCCTGGGACATTGAAGTCTCCTAGTAACAAAATATCCTTATGGTTCAAATTATTTGCAATATCTTTTAATAGGGATGAGTGATCAGAATGGGTAATATCTGGGGACCTATGGCACATACCTATCAATAAGTTTTTGTTAAAACTAGACTCTATTTCTACCCATAGGGTTTCATTTTTGTCATTAAGGTAAGATTTCATTCTCTAAATGCTAAATTCTTATTAAGGTAAATTGCCACCCCCCATTCTGTTAACTCTATCCTTGTGAATCAGATTATAACCAGGACTAGAGTTGTTCCATGAAGAAGTTTCATCCCACCAAGTCTCAGAGATTGCAGCAATATCAACATTTTTCTTAGCTAAAATTAACTTGAGTTCATCTTTTTTTATATAATACAGACTTCTAGTGTAACCCCCTTGTTACCCGGGGTTACTAGAATCCCAGTAAGACCTAGTGGTAGGCAGGGAAGGCAGCTTGAGAAACTCCAGTTAAATGGGTTTCACACTGTCTCACTCTGTTCTCAGTCACAGCTGAGATTGAGAGATGACATCACCATAGAACATTCGCAGCTGCATAAGCCACATTGGAATCTGCAGCACAGGGAGTGAGTTAGAACTTTGGGAGTTTTCAAAGTCAGTCTTCTGTTTGTCTTAAAGCAGGAAGGAAGTCTACTGTTTTGTTTACAAGTAGAAGGAAGTGTTTTCTGTTTACCTCCTTGGGAGAAAGTTAGAATCCAGTTTAAAGTGGTGGAGACCGCTGTCCAGGTCCCAGTGCCCCCTCCCTCCGGGGGGGGGTGGAAGAAAAGTCCCTCTGTGGATTCCAGGGGCAACCCCCTAATGTCCACTACAGAAGAAAGCTGCCTGGTTACAGTTTCTGTTCTGGTATAACAGTGAAAGAAGTGGTACTTCGCCTGTGGGGCACCTGCAACGAAAGGGTGAGTGTTTTGCTCTATTTGAAGGGGCAAACAAATTGTTTCATCAGTTTGGAAATATAAAGAAAGCTGGGATGTGGACTGCTATTTGGGAGGACTATTTTACTAGGACAAACAAATGGAGCAGTCAAAAAATCTAAAGTTTTAATGGATTTCAAGTAATGTTGTAGAGGGGGTGCTTCAGGTCATCCACCATTTATTCTACATTTTCAAAGTTTAAGTTTCTGTTTGTCCAGAGAAATGGCTGTGTATGGGCTGTGGGAGCTGGAGGTGGGAACACCCCCCATCTTTAGTAACCAGGTCCACCTCTACGGATTTCTTCTGTGATTTGCTACTTGCCTCATGCGCCTGGCCAGTGATGAGGTAGGTACCCAGACGTGGGTCGCAACTTGGAAAATCTCTCTAGGAGTCACAGACTCTAAGTGGTGTGGGGAGCCACAGGATGGGAAAATATACTCCTTGTTTGATGGGAGTCTCCTTGTTTGATGAGAGTCTGAAGGAAGTAAGAAAACAAATCTCTCTAGGAGTCGCAGACTCTAAGTGGTGTGGGGAGCCACTGGATGGGAAAATATACTCCTTGTTTGATGGGAGTCTCCTTGTTTGATGGGAGTTCTAAGGAAGTAAGAAATTAAATCTCTCTAAGAGTCGCAGACTCTAAGTGGTGTGGGGAGCCACAAGTTTGGGAAATATACTCCTTGTTTGATGGGAGTCACTCCACATAAAGTTGGGTTCATTCTTCAAATGGACCGTCAGTCAAGTGGCCGGCAGGGGAGCTGGGCCAGTCGGGCTGTGTATCCAAAGCGCATGCAAGTCCGGGCTGAGTGCCTGGTGGGTCCAGAGCCAGACCACAGTAGAAATGGGTTCATTCTTCAAGTGGACCACCTTGTAGTCTCTGATCTGCATATACAGTGAACGAGCTCTTGGGGACCATCTATGCTTTGTTATGTTCAGCTAGTTTTGAATAAAGCCACACTGAAAAATCCCAATCCTGGTTCTGGACATTACAGTTATTGCTTCCTGTAGTTGGATTTACTTGGGTGCCCCTGTGCAGAGTAGCCAAACCTAGGTCCCTTGTGCCAAGTAACCTCATCCTCCCCGAACCCAGGTCCCCACCAGGTATTGCTGCCAACGCCATCAGTATGCCACCTGTCGTTTTAGTAAAAAGGCAGGGGTGAGGGGTTACACTAGCATTGGTCAGCAACACCTTTAACTTCAAGTTCTTGTTTTTAATGATGTTCTGCCCCTGTTTTATGAATGGATTTGATTTAGTTTTTGTATAATTTGCTGACTCTTTTCGCCCCTCAACTACCAGTTTTTTTGAACTTCGTTTGGACTATTTATTGTTTGATAAAAGATATTCCCCAAAAGCTTAGAGCCTTGTTTGCTCAGATGTAAGCCATCTGGACAAAACAGACAATCATTAAAAGAGAAAATTTCCCATGTCTGTAAACATTTTATATTGTTTTCCAAGCACCACCTATGAAGCCAGTTGTTAAAGGATTTGATTTCTTTCATTTTGGCATTAGATGCTCGAGGAACTGGCAAAATCTCAGAAATAATAAACTCGGCATTTAAGCACTTCAAAATAGTCACAGCATCAGTTAGCTCATTAATCATATCCTGTATTTCAGATTTATTTATATTATTCATGCCAGCATGTAATATGACAATATTGTGATCTTCAGTTTTTTTAGAACACCAGGCAACATTTCAGAGATGTCTCTAATTGTAGCACCACTGTAACTGCAGCTAGTAACCTTAGATTTATTTCCTCTAGTAGAATAACGATCTGTAAATCTTGTGATTGAGGCTCCCAAGATGTAAAATTGTTTATTAACACCCCTCTCTAGATGGTTTAAGCCCTTAGGATCTGGAAATGCCATACAATTTTGAGAGATAGTAGAACTGATGGAATTTTGTGGTCCCTTGTCAGGCCTATCTTCCTCAACCAGTTGATCATTAACTGTTATTACCGACAAAGGGGCAAAGGACCTCATTAGTTGTATTACTTATATCACTAGATTTTCTCTTCTGTGCAACTGTGGGTAGCGGCTGGTGGTCATTATTCACATCCACCCGGTTTAAAAAACCATTATTGACTTCCATGTCCTGACCACATAGGCTAAGGGGATCAAAACTATTTAATAGGGGTTAAACAAAATGTTTGGTTTTCCTTCCTTTCTTGGTTGCTCTCTTACTCTGAATTTCATACCATCCTTCATCATTCAAAAGACAAGAATCATCATCAGAGGTTCTCTTCCTCTTACTGCCTTCACCCACTAAGGTGGAAGATTGGCAAAGTGAGGTGGAGTCACTGATACTAACATTGCTTTCCCTGCATACTATAGATGTGTTTTCTGTGTTTTGAGGTATTTTCAGGGGAGAAGGAGTGACAATATATTCAGGGGTTGGTACATCCACATTAGAAACTTTATTTGAGGGTTGTTTTAAATTAGGTAAAAGATTTTCTACTCCTCCAGAGACAGGGATGTGCTGGGTAAAATCAAGGCACCTGGATCTATTATAGAATCCAGCTAACTCTTTAAGCAGAGTCTCGTATTCAATGCATTTAATGCATTTATACGGTGACTGTGGCACAGGAACTAACATTAGGCTATACATCAAGCAACAGCAACATTTAAATCCAATATCCCCCTCCAAAGTTTTAATAATGCTTGACATTTTTTGCCCACATATTAGACAAGTACAGACAATTCAACAGCAGTAATAAAACCAATAAAGCTTGCCCTAGGTACTCAGTACCACAACAACTGTGTAACAATGGGTGTGCTGCAAACCTTACCCTCGACTTACCCTACTTACACTGCTTAACAAATCATCCAAATGTCTCCACAGCTTCAAGATTTACAGAAATATGTATCGTGGGCATGTGCACCAAGTTGTAAATCTCAGGCTTTAAAGGAGGCTGTGGTATAGGTAGCCAAACATTTTGCCAACATTTTGATTTTCTTTATTTTAGCACAATTATGAAAGCATTCATCAAAATATTATAAAATGCTGCAGATATATGGGTTCTTATTGCATTTATATGTATACATACTTTCCGATTTCTCACTCCAGAGCTGCCTGAGGTATATGTAGATAAAAAGTTTCATGAAATTACCTAGAAAAAATTAAATGACAGATTTTGAGCAACTACAATTTTGAGACAATATGTGCCAATGTCATGATATTCGGTACAACATTAGAACACCTACCTACAGTACAAGTAATCATGCCAAATACCAGATCTCTAGCTCAGTGGATGGCTGAGCTATGATCAAATTAATACATTTCAAAAGTTACATGGAATTTCACCAAATTTTTCATTTCAGTTCACAATATATATCTAAATTATACCAAATTTGTCAGGTGTACATTTATTAATTACTTTCATAACTGTACTAATTTCAGAGTCCTAGACTGACAGTGATATAAGGTGTGGGTTCCTAAACATGTTAGCAACATTTAAATTTTAGATATTTCCATCTAATTTAAAAATGTATTATCCAGTTTTCTATTCATTTTTAGAATTCAGAGAAATTTGCAACATGGGCATGTGCACCAAGCTTGATTATCAAGCTTTAAAGAGGGCTGTGCTATATGTAACCAAACATTTTACCAAAATAAAAATTTTAGTTATTTTACCATAATTTTGAAAGCATTCATCAAAATGTTATAAAGAGTTGCCGGTATATGAGTTAATATTACATTTACATATGCACCTAGTTTCAGATTTCGAGCTCCAAAGCTGCTTAAGTTTTATGCAGATAAATATGTTCATGAAATGTCCCCAAAAAATTAAACAACAGACTTTGAACACCTATAATTTTGAGATAATCCATTTTAATGTAATGTTGTTTGGCACATACAGTGTATACCAACAAGTAATCCTGCCAAATTACAGTTCTCCAGCTTAATAGACAACAGAGTTATTTTCAAATTAATACATTTCCAAAATTCCATGAAATTTCTATGAAATTCTGCAGAATTGCACAAAATGTCATGGAATTCTGTTAAAATTCTAGAACTTCAGAATTTTCACATTCCACACAGCTCTATTCTTAGTTATCAACAAAGCCCTCAGAACTTTACTCTTGAATTTATATGCCTCAGCAAAAAGGCAGTCCCTGTTCTGCCAGTTGGAAAACCAAGTGGAGAGGACCACTTCTCTCCTCTAAGTCTCAGATGTTCATAATTCAGATATGCAGACCCTTTCTGCACTGGGGGGTCTGAATTTTAACTAAAGTGAATGTTTAATAACCAACCAGCAGCACCACCACTGTAAAGTGTAACTACTATCAAATGAATTTAAAACTTATTAGTGAGCCTGGGTAGAATGTGTTACCTTGCAGAAGCGGTCCTCTCCAAGAAGCTGGTTTCGCAAATAAGACGTTTAGGCTCTTTCACATGTTCCTCTTTCTTCTTCTGTTTTCTAGGACAAAATCCCCATCACCTTTCTTCCATTTATGTACAGTGCTGGAATAAGACTTTGGTGCTGTCTGGTTCTGCTGCTATCCAGGCTTCCAGATCTTCTTTTGCTATTTTAGTTCTTATTTAGATAGCTAGATAACATTTTAATTTTTATACAGGTTTCATATCAATAGGGAATAAGTATCCCTGTTTAGAAGACAGTCCTGTGTGCAAACATATCAGTTACTATAAAAACAACAATACAAAAATATATATAATAAATAACATTTACCAACATTACAGACAGTCCCACAATGCTAATCTGCACTCCTCTCTGGGATGGAAGCAACTCCTCTCTTTCCAGCAATCGTAGCACTTTTTGATCAGTGCATCAATCCTCATGTTCTGCCCCTCACCATCAGGCCCAAATTGCAATAAAACCAGTGAATAATGTAAAACATTATGGGACAAGATTACTGGCATGCAGGCCCGGTGGTGAGAGGCTGACAGAGATAATTGGAGTGGAGCAAGTAAATAATGTATTGTTAAAATAATTGTAAGGATTAAGCCTGTAGTTCAATGTTCTATAGCAACAGCCACCCCCACTTGATCTTTTTAAACACCACCTTTCTGCTTCATTCAGAAGCAATTTTTCTTTGCAGTTCGAGGCTCTGTCCCTCTCCTTTCTCCCCTGTCTCTGCCTGTTTCTGCTGGACTCTCCTCATTCATGCCATCATGGGCTGGTAGTATAGCCTAGAGGTTAGAGGAACAAGGTGTGAATGAGCTTGATACATCCAGCAGACCAGACCTGAGTTTGATTCTCACAACCTCCACTTGCATACTGTGTGACTCTGAGCAAGTACTTAACTGCCCAGTGCTCCCAGGTCACCCCTGGAAACAGGCACTTGTGCCTAGTGGGCCTTACCCAGTTACCAAAGACTAAAATAAAAATGTTGTTTGGTTCCTGCTGGCTCCCGTACCTCCTGCCACTGCAAACCCCGGAGTCCACCTGCCTTGTTTCCTCCTTTGTGTTTCTCCTTCCTGCCTCTTTCTGTGTTTTATTGCCTCTGGCTGCTGCTTCTGCTTCTCCTTGCTTTCTCCCTTCCATTTCTGTTTGCCTCTCACCCCACTGCCGTCTCTGCTCCCCCCTCACTCACTCCAGCTCTGTTGCTGTTTCTTCTTTTCTTGTCTGCCAGTCACCCTGCAGCTGTCTGTCCTGTCTGCCCCACTCCCTAATTGTTGCCTCCTCAGCTTGTGCTCTCCCCTCATCTTTTTCTCTCCATTCCCCTCCCGTGTTTTCCTTCCATTGCCGTGGGTTGCGGCTGTCTGTTCCCTTCTTGCTAGCTTCCCCAGTGCTCCCTCCATTTGTGTTGCCCATTTTCTACTCTTTTTGGGCTTTTTATTCATCAGAGCTGCCAGTCTGGTCCTGACTTGGCATGCCAGGTCAGCTTACAGTTCAGCTGCAGCTTGTTTGCTAACCCTGGCTGGTGGTCTGCTTGTAGCATCCCTGTTATTCCAATGGCAGGGGACTAAGGTGCTGCAGTGGGCCATTGTGGTTTCAAAAATATTGAGTCTATGTACTTCACGTTATGCTATATCTCCTATAGCGAGGTGTGTCTCCTATATTCATTTAACATGTGCACAAAGATTTAAACAACTGTGAATGTATGCACTGGACTATCTATTTTCTACATTGTCCAGTGCTGGACTTTCTAATTTACCATGTTGGCCCTACTTCAAGGATGTTACTTGTTACAATTCTCTGAGAAAAAGAGAGTGCCTCTGCAGTTTTGGGGGTTTCATGCTCTACCATCCGAATTACACTCTATCACAAATTTAGTGTTATCCTAGTGCTATGTGCAGGACTCGTATGTATTTATAGTCGTAAATTAAACTCTCATTACTTTAGCCTATGTATTCAAGCCAATGTATATCAGCCTGGCTTACAGCTGCTGATATTTAAACAGTGCATTTCTAATTTCTATCTATACTGAAACTTTCAGTCATTAAATTAAGTGTTTGATCTCATGGTGCTCAGCTTGTGGCTTCCCTGTTATTCCCATGGAGGGAGACTGTGATGTCACTGTGGGCATCATGGATACAAGTAGCAGGAGCATGCTTTTATGTAAGTTAAATGAATTTTACTTTCATACTCCTGCTCCTGTGCAGCCTGAATGGCATTTAATGTATTTTGTTTATTTATTTAGTTATTTGTACATCGGTAAACCTTTAAGCTAAGTGCTCATTTGCAAAGGTTCTACATCAAGTATTGTAGCATACAGATTGGAATACAAACAGCACAGGTGAGCATTTGTCAATACAACCAGAAACCAATGTCCTATACATGTTATGTTAGAATAAATCAGTTAATAAAATAAAAGCCAGAACTCCCAAACCAGTCAAAGAGGAAGGGGGAGGATAGTGGAAGGGCAGAACACAAGGTCATAAGCAGGCATAGCTGGGCCTTGGGGGAGGGAGTATGAAAGGGGAAGGGTAGAAAGGGTTGGCCTGAGCTAGAGTGTTAAGGGTTAGGAGAGGCACCTGCACAATGATTCATGGGTGAGTTCCTTTTTGAGGTTATTCTTTAAAGGTGTTACTTTACATAACTCTAAGATGGAGGTAGGAGGTAGGAAGGTAATCATGTATAAACCATATCAGTTCAATTACATAAACCTTATCGATTTAATTACTGGCATTCACAGCCTCTTTCTACCTAACCAATGGCCACTGGCTTCACTTGGTCTCCTACCACCTACCCATATCAGTATTACCTACTGCCATTGCATATTTTCATTGTCATCAATATTAGGTTTCCTTAACGGAATTGGTTGGCTTGATTTCTGCTGGCTTTACTCCTACTTCTAACTTCTGGCCACTGGATTTTCCCAGCATCCTCCTACTTATCCATGGCCACTGGCTTCACTCAGCCTACTCCTTACTAACCACTACCTAACCTCTGGCTGGTGGTTTAGCCCTGCATCCCAATACCTAACCAACAGCTACTGGCTTCACCTGGCCCCCTCCTATCTAGAACTTCACAGTTGACTGTATGCTGTCATTCATAAATTGGAGGCATGTTAACCATGACCATTACTTTCTATGGCTCAGGGCTTGCCATGCAGCCAATGGTCTCACTCTGCACTTATAAGTCCACATCTTGAGCATGCAAAACTAGGGGCAGGGTCCTTCTCAGCTAGCCCATAGTGGGAATGTCCTCACTCTGGGCAGAGCTTTAGCTGTGTAGACATATTGATGGCACATCTTGATGTAGAATTTAAGACTTTAGCTATGAGGGATGGGACCCTTACACCCAAGAACTGAATTTGGTTTGGCGGCATCTTCTATGCTATACTCCCCAAGACCACCTCTGATACACCTGGTCTGTTTTTAGTTGGTAGGCTGGCTGACTGTCTCAGTGGTCATTGCTCTCCTCCTCCTGCCTTGGGAGCCCTACTGTAGCTTCAGAGTACCCCATGTTGCAGAGTGTGCTTGCAACCCTTCTCATTTGAGGAATCATGAGAGCTTTCCACCAAACTGGAATATTTTCCTCCCTTTGGATTGGGTTTTTAAATTGCAGGAGCAGAGCCATTACAAAATAAAACATCTAAACCTGGAGGGAAAATACCTAGGCCTTGGATCCCCAGAGGTTTCCTCCTCAAAGGTTTTTTTTCCTCTCCTCGTTGGCAAAGGTCATGATATCTACAGTAGTTACTTTAGTTGTATTTCCTTAGGTTACTTAGGTAGGTTTCTGCTGCTGGATGGAGATGGATAGTGGCCCTCCTTTGCCATTCACTCTCTCCTTGTGAGGTCATGACCTTTCATTATAATTAATTCGACCTCCATCAAGGTCATTACACATGTCAATTATCTGCTGACCATTACCATTATCACTGCTGACCTTTGTGAAGGTTCAAATACTCAATACCAACTCACCTCTGCAATGTTTCTGGTCTACACTCTTTTTTGTCTTTTTTCTAAGCTACCTGTAGCCTAAGGGGATCTTGCCCATGTCACCTCTAGGGGTGGAACCCTCCTCCAGGGTTACTACTTTTGGCATCCCTACAGGGTGGTATTCCTGAGGTACAGAGAGATGAATGGCCACAACAAAGTTTATTCAACAAGTTGCATAAGCACAACACCGCACCAAGTTGTGTAAGCACATTGAATTGAAAGGTTTAATCCTGTGTTTCAATGAACTGAAGCAACAGTCACACCACCCACCCCACCTGACCTATTTAAACTTTGCCTTCCTACTTCATTCGGAACTCAAAACTATGGAAGCCCAGTATGGGGTCCCATTGCAATGGGCACAGTCAATAGGATTGAAAAAATACAGAGACAAACCACTAAATTAATACATATTCTAAAAAAATATTCCATGTAACAATCACCTTCAAAACTAAACCTTATGACTCTGGAAACAAGATGAATATGGGGAGACCTTCTCCTATGCTGTGACATAATGCAAGATACTTACCTACTAAATGAGTTGGATCTAAAATTCAAAAGTAACTGAATGAGCACTAGGGGGCACCCGCTAAGACCCAAGAAGTTTAACACAAATAAAAGGAAGGCTTTATACACACAGAGAGTGGTAAAACCTTGGAATCAATTGCCATCAGATGGGATAGCTAGCAAGAACTAAAGTCAGTTTAAGAATAGACTGGATACCTATATCTTAGAAGGCAATTGTTTGAAGTATTATGGGTGATGTGACAGGAGCAAATATGGGCCCACTGCCTTTTCAGCTCCTTACATCTTAGTATGAACCTTAGTATAAAAAAAAAACAAAGGTTAGAGCACTCCAGGTTACAGAATACCAAAACTCCGACTTCCTGCAAAATCATGCAAATCTTTTATTTAGCCATATGTAGCAGAAACCAAACTGGAGGTACCATTCCTCACCACTTCAGCCCAACAATTAGGCTTTCACCAGGGGGCATGTCCCCATACTCAAACCCCGTACCTTTTTAAATGCACCTTTTTAAAGTGAAACACCCACTTACCCAAATACATTCTAGAATTGGACAGTACAAATTATTATAATAAAACATTCAAAATTAAGCTGATAAAAACTATTTCAAACTACTACAGCTTATGCAAGGCATAATGTAGGGGGGTGGATGGAATTTGGAAAGGACGTAGCAAAGGGCAAGGTTTGGAGGTGAGGGCATCAGGGGGGAAGGTTATGGGGAAGAACAGGAACCAACAAAATGCTGATTCATATATCTTAGTTACCAAGTAAAAAGATCAGTATGGAGCAATTGCAATGTTGAGATGTTAAAGTTCACAGTTTCTAGTTTCTTGCTTCAATTGTGAGGAATAAACTTTTTTCATTTTTTGTGTTCAATTAATTCCAAATTTAATCAAACTCCCTGGTTTGTGAACCAGATATTTTTTATTTCTGTGAGCTTCAATATCTATAAGAAAACATAAAATATGGATTTAAACACTTACATTACACACAAAAGGACTGACAAATATAGATTTTAGCACTGGTGGCATTAAATGTCACCAAGCATGTTTTCCTATCTAGGTTGTAATGTTATTGAGATTAATTAGATCCAAACTCTACAAAAGGACAATCATGATTTTTTTTATATATGGGGTGAAATCCACTTTGTCATTAAAGAGGGACTCTGGCCAAAAGTGCTACATTGCATAATTAGAATAAGCATACCCCCAATAAATCTCATACCACACATTAGGTTTCTGTGTTACTTCATTTTAGTTATGGGCTATTTTGTAACCCTGCTTTCACTAACTGTTCAAAAAAGCCAGTTTCAGTGAATAGGTGCTGATGATGTCATCTCCTGAACTCACGGTCTAGCCCTCCCTGTCAGCAAGCTTATAGGACCTGTTTCTGCAAAGTTAAAAGATCATTCTGCAATGGTTTTCACAATTAAAACACACAGCACCATTCTAAAAATAATGCTATAGAATCTGTGTGTTTCATGCTTTGTAACAAACTTGACAAATTTGTATTTTAATCATTTAATGTCTTTTTGGTGTGGTTCATTTTCCAGAGTTGCAGGATGCTCTCAGCATGCCTCCAGGCTGCTGATATCATGTGAAGTGTTACTCTGCAGTGCCTGTTTGGAAACAATGTTGATACAAGTGTTGCAATGTTGGTAATTGCATTGCTGTTTTGTCAGCGTCTGCTTTACAATAAGTTTTAATAGGGGCCTTATATGTGTCAATTCCTGCTAGGAGTGGAAGTATTAGCCCTGGCAAAACAATCATCGTAGTGTAGAGTACAACACAGATGAGCATGAATATAGCTCAAGTAGCAGCCTGTCAATGAGAAAACAGAAAATTAGCTTTGCTCAATGGAGCATCCCATTCTTTCATACTTTGATGATGAATAAAATATTGATTAATTGATTGATTGATTGATTGATTGACTGAGTGACTGAGTGATTAAGACTTGAGCTGGTTACTGCATAGAAACTCTTAGGTTTCAAAACAGCACTACCTCCCCACCCCATTTACAGATTGATGGAATAATTGTTTTAAAGGGTCATCATGAGAAATCACCTCAATTGAATGATAAGTGTAAAAGATCACAGCCCTTCTCCACATCAGAGATAAACAGTCTGCAAATCTCACATTAGTGTGCTGTGACTTAGCATCCAGCCACCCAGGAGAAAAGAACCAAAACAAAAAAGCACCAGAAACAAAAATATGAATTTGTCAACTTTGTTACAAAACCTGAAACACACATAAGTTTTAAAGCAATGTTTACTGAATGGTGCTGCCTGTTTCACTGGAGAAAACAATTTGCACATAGATTTTAAACGTTGGAGAAGTATGTCCTGTAAGTTTGCTGACAGAGAGGGCAAGATTGTGAGTTCAGGAGATGACATCATCAGCACCTCTTCACTGAAACTGGCTTTTTTGAACAGGCAGATAATTTAGGGTTGTAAAATGATTTGTAACTTTTAAACAAAGTAACTTGGGGATCTCAGTTTTGGCATGAGGGAGATTGGGGCTATGTTGATCCATATTTATTGATGCCAGTAATTTGTGACCATAGTCCCTCTTTAAAGCCTCTAGGTTGTACTGTATCCAGAGACACAATCCAGTGTGTCTCATTTTGATTTAATCTATTCAGTCTGTCCCCTTCTCTTTCAAGGGGATGTACAGTCTCTAAAGATGTGAATTTTAGACAAGAAGGATCCAAATTATGGAACAGATCAAAATGTGTCCCTAAAGGAGTCCAATCACTCTGGTTAATGACCACCCTTTATGTGTTCCTGGACATGTGTTTTTAGAGGTTTCATGATCCTTCCAACATAATGTTTTAGACAGGTGCACCCAGTGATGTACATTACAAATGAGGTGCCACTAGATATAAAGTTTTTGATTACAACCTTTCTTGAACTATTGTGATGTATGTACGTATTTCCCTCATGTGCATACTTGCACATATTGCAGTGCCTACACTTAAAGAATCCATGTGGTTTTGGAGGTAACCAATTGTGTGTTTTTTTTTTGCACTGTGTTTGATTTAAATTGACTTTTTGTTAACATCTCTTTCAAATTCTTTGCTTTTTTGAAAGCTACCCTTGGTTTCTCACCTACTTCATGTTTCAGTATGAGATCAGTGTGAAGAATGTGCCAGTACTTTTAAATAATGTGTCAGACTTTTCATGAAATCTCATTATGTGTTATTGAAAAAGTTATAGTTTTCTTGTTCATTGTGCGTCTGATTTTGAGCTTTAAGAGGGTGCCTCAATCAATGTTTGTGATCCTGCTAAATTAACTTAATAGTGTTTCTTCACAGCCGGCCTGGTGGTGCTGAGGGTTGAGGTGCTGGACTTCACACCTCGCTCTATGCCAGCGACCCAGGTTCGGAAATGAGCTTGGGTTGTCAGGGGTTGGTAGGGGAGGACTGGGATTGAGCATCAAGAGACAGCTCTTCTAGTCCTGGGGTGGATTTGGGAACTCTACACCATGCTGCGGTGACCCCTGGGGATGCCCGGAGGTACCACAAGTGTTGGTGTAACTAAGGGGGGTGTCGCGGTGGACGTCTTCACGTATGTGCATGGACATCATTGCACATCTGCTATTCCAAATAGGGGAGAAAACAGGGGAAAAAGATGGCAGCACGGGTCCATGGCAGCTTGATGGCCGCAGCTCCACCGGCCGATGATGCCTGGAGGCATGTGCCGGTACTGGTTTCCACTCCGGACATGGGGGCCATAGGGATGGCCCCTTTTGCAGGTGTAGCTGCATCTGCCAGCTGGGCATGTGAGCTTCGTGGTTGGAGGCAGAGTGGAGCGGTGGCTGGATGTGGCAGGACTGTGGCTGCAAGGAGGAAAAGTGTTGAATGATAAAAAAAAATAGTGTTTCTTCACTATACCCCTGTCTCTAAATCTTTACCACATGTTATGTGCCTGTCTATCAAAGTCTTCCTCACATGAGCAGTTCCTTCTAATCCTCATGAGTTGTCCAAACATTATAAAGTCTTTAAGTTTATCTGGGTATGAACTGGAAGCATGAAGTACTGTGTTAGTGGCAGTTGGTTTTCTATATACAGCTGTTTCAACTGCCTGTCCTTCTTGTGCTTTAAGTTTCACGTCTAAAAACTTAATAATTTCCTTATGTGAATGACATGTAAATTTTAAACCAACACTAGTCGTATTAAAATACTCTATGAATTGTTCAGTTTCTTCTAGGCTCCCTTCCCCAATGCAGATGACATCATCTATAAAGTGGTGCCACCTTATCACCTTGAGTATAAAAGGATTAGCATCTTTGTTCCATATAAAATCCTCCTCTCATTTTCCCATGACAAGGTTACAGTATGATGGAGCCATGAGGCTCCCATGGCCATGCCACATCTTTGTCTGAAAAACTGTTTATCAACACAAAATAATTGTGTTCTAAAACAAATTACAAAACTTTCAAGATGATTTATTTTCTTTTTTGGTACAGAATCCCCCATTGTAGTTTTTTTTAGAAAATGTTTTACTGCCTCTAGCTCCTCAGAGTGCTGGACTGAAATATAGAAGCTTATCACATCAGTCATTACCCACACAGTTTTCTTTCCGTACAAACTTATCTAGTTTTTGAAGTAGTTCCATTGTATCTCTTATGTGCGACTGTAGTCCTGCTACGCACTGCTTCAGAAAATGATAAATGCATTTGCCCAGGTTATAAGTTATTGAATCAATCTCAGACTCAATCAGATGAAAAAGTGGGTTTTCTGGATTTTTATGGTTCTTGGCAAACTGTAAAAATGTAACAATAATTGGAAAATTCAGTTTTATAAAAGCTGTCTCATCCCGTTAACCATCCTTTCATATATGCTTCATCAACTAAGGCCTACGATTCTAAAATATATTCCAGAGTGGGGTCACATCTCAGTTTTTCATAACTATCCCTGTCATTAATAGTTCAAATATTTTTTCAACACAAAATCCCTCCTCCATTATCGCTATATTTCCCCCTTTGTCCAGATGTTTTATTACCACATCCTGCATTTTTTGTAATTCTTCCTATGCTATTATCTCTGCTGCTGTTAAATTTTTATGCTTTCTGAAATAAACATTCTTGCTAAGCTTGTTAATGTCATTTACAATTAGTTTTTCAAAAGTTGATATCACAAAAGTTTGAATCTGTGGACAAAACATTGATTTGTCTTTAAAACTACTTTTTATCTTTAGCAGTGTTATGTCTTCAGCATCATCGCCATGTTCTGTTTCTGCATAGTGAGCTCAAAGTTCATCAAGATCAGTGCAATCCAATGAACATGTTACACCATTAGCCCCTTCATCTGTTGAGCCCTGTTGAGGTGGTAAATCATTCACTTCTGTACCAGTTGTTTGTACGTCCTGTGTAACTTCTGGGTTTAATTCTGTAAACCCCATATTGTTTCCAGTTTTTATATCAATTTATAAATATCCGTCTTAATTTCAAACACATCAATGAGCGGGCTACGTGAAAATGATAGTCCTTTTTCCAGTACTTTCAATTGGTTGTCAGTTAGGGGGTGCTGTGTTAGGTTTATCGCTGTGTTTTGGAGTGTTTTTCAGATTCCTCTTTGGTCTTTCTTGTTCTCCTTCCTCTTCATCCTCTGTGGGTTTTGTGTTTTGATCTTTTCGTTGATTTTTTTTTTGCTGTTGCTTTTGGGCTTGACTGGACATTAATTGGTCCCCCATTTTTCTGGGGTTCCTTTTGCTAAAAAAGGTTCTTTGTTTGATATTTCTGGTTCCTCATCTGGTATTAGTATAACCTCTGAATTGATAGTAACCATCTTTTTAGTATTGAATTGCTTTCAAAATGATGAGAAGGAGAACAAAGCTGGAGATCAAGTAGGGTCTGTGGCTTTTGCAGCAGGTAGAGAAAAGGGATAGACTGGTTGTGCCTAGCAGTCCTTATCTACCAAAACTTTTTCTGTTTCTTTTTTCAGATTTTGACTGTTGTCTTTTATTCCAGTTTCTAAACTTTTGTTGGCTTCTTGATCATCTTCTGGGTGATGGGCTAGTTAGATTAACTGACTGATCCCACTTAAAGACTTGATTAGTTTCAAAGTCTTCTGACTCTCCTGTTAGTTTAGAATTTTTTTATTTCATGTTCTGTTTTTGTAATATTGTTGATGTATTTTTTTTTTTATTTAAAGTGGCAAATATGGTAAGTCCCTTTAATGGTCTTATTAAATCTTGCATTGCTGAGATCTCCATTTCAATCTCTGCTAGATCTCTCTCATCTTTTTTTTTTAAGGCTGTCATGAATTCATTTGTGGAATTCGTACATGCCCTTTCTGAGTCAGCTTTTAATATGGGATCCTCTTGGCCGCATGAGGGTATTTTGTCCAAATGAAGGCCTCGAGGTGACCGAGCCTTATCAAGATATTGCTAAAGAGTCAGTTTATTATAATATGTATTCAATTCTTATAGTCTGACTTTTTCCAGTCTGATAGAAACATCTTTTATCTCACATGAATTGGAGAGGTCAAAATCCTCCATGTTTGAAGATGGCTTATAATGTTCATGGCATTTCAGTGTTGTTTCCCTGTCCTCCAGACAGTCAAACTCTTCCTATATAAAATCTTCTGTTGCTTCAATTGCAGCTCCTTCGGCAGTCTCTGTATATTGGCTCATGCCCCTTGAAATGACTACCTTTGGAAAAATTAGGGATATGGATGAAGAAACATTTTGTTGTAATTGATTTTGTCACAGCTGCAGGATTGCTTGCTGGAGATAATAATAGAACTGTGTG
The DNA here is from genome assembly GCA_016271365.2 of Neoceratodus forsteri. NCBI lineage: Eukaryota > Metazoa > Chordata > Ceratodontiformes > Ceratodontidae > Neoceratodus > Neoceratodus forsteri. The sequence continues at coordinate 849,842,496 of CM028137.1, read as the reverse complement.
ACAGTCTGCAGTCAGACAGTGAAATTCACCAAACAATTATTGTAACTGTAAGCTATAGTAACCCATTGGAAATCTCACTCTCTCTAAGTATCCAGAAGCACCTGGTTGAGCAAAACTACAGTAAGTCCAATACACAGCAATGCAGGTGCATCACAAGATAGTTCCAGGGTGTTCAAGACAGGGTTTGCTACCCCAAGTCACAACTCAAAAAACAAAGGTTAGTGCACTCCAGATTACAGAATACCAGAACTCTGACTTTCTGCAAAATCAAGCAAATCCTCTACTGAACCATATGTAGCAGACACCAAACTGGAGGCATCATTCCCCAGCACTTCAGCCCAACAACTAGGCCTTCATCAGGGGGTGTGTACCCATACGCAAACCCTGTACCTTTTTAAATGCACCTTTTAAAGTGAAACACCCACTTATCCAAATACATTCTATGATTGGACAGTATAAATTTTTATGATATTTTATTTATTTTATTTTATTCTTTGGTAACTGGGTTAGGCCCACTAGGCACAAGTGCCTGTTTTTAGGGGTGACCCGAGAGCACTGGGGTGGTTAAGTGACTTACTCAGAGTTACACAGTATGCAAGTGGAGGTTGTGGGAATCAAACCCGGGTCTTCTAGATGTACCAAGCTCATTCACAGTTGATTACTCTAACCTCTAGGCTATATTGCTTAATTCAAAATTAAGCTCATAATAAAAAGATTCTATGTGATAATGGCGAAACCCTAAAGACAATCACCGTTATCGCACAGTCAGAGTGCCGAAAACATTTTTGGCATTCTGACAACCCCAGCGAGCAGGATAATGGATACTAAAGGATTCTCAACTCCAGGGGGTGCATGTTGGGAGGGCTGAAAGCATTAAAAAATAAAGGTTTGGGCCGGGAGCAATAAAATCGCACCAGCGCCCAGACCCGAACCCGGTACCTCACCCACCCCAACCACTAGCCAATCCCCGATGCCATGATGCAGCTCAGCAATCCACCACAGTACCACCCCCTACAGCCCCTCCACCCCCTCCCAGCCCATGCTTGCCATGTTCGCTCCCCCCCATGCACACGTACACATAGCAACATCCTGTCACCCAGTTCACCCACCCCCTCATACGGTCGCCCTTCCCTCCCATCACCATGAGGAATTGCACTGGGAAGGAGTCACCATTCTGGACGGCGCCCTTCCCCATGTGCCCACCTCATGGGATACCTAATAAAAACTGTTTCAAACTACCACTGTTAATGCAAGGCATAATGTGTGGAGGGGATGGAATTTAGAAAGGATGGAGCAAGAGGAAAGGTTTGGAGGTGAGTGTGTGTGGGGGGGAGGGAAGGTTAGGAGAAGAACAGGAAACAACAAAATGCTGATTCATACCCTTTAGTTACCAAGTACAAAGAGCAGTATGGAACAATTACAATGTTGAGATGTTAAAGTTCACAGTTTCTAGTTTCTTGTTTCAGTTGTGAGGAATAAACTTTTTCATTTTTTGTGTTCAGTTATTTCCAAATTGGATCAAAGTCCCTGGTTTGTGAGCCTGAGTTCTTTTATTTCTGTGAGCTTGAAGAAGTATTTAAATCCATGTTTTATGTTCTCTTATAGGTATTGAAGTTCATAGAAATAAAAGATCTGAGGTTCACAAACCAGGGACTTTGATTCAATCTGAAATTAATTGCACACAACAATAAACTGAAAAAATGTATTCCTCACAACTGAAACTAGAAACTGTGAACTTTAACATCTCAACATTGCAATTGTTCAATACTGATCCTTGTACTTGGTAACTAAGAGGTATGTATTGGCATTTTTTTGGTTCCTATTCTTCCACATAACCTTCCTCCCCCACACCCTCACCTACAAACCTTTCCCCCTGCTCCATCCTTTCCAAATTCTGTACCCCCCACATTATACCATGCATTAATAGTAGTAGTTTGAAACAGTTTTTATTATAAGCTTAATTTTGAATGTATTATTATAATCATTTGTACTGTCCAATCATAGAATGTATTTGGATAAGTGGGTGTTTCACTTTAAAATGTTCATTTTAAAAGGCATGGGCTTGAGTATGAGTGCCTAATTCAAGAAAGGAAGGCCACTGCTTAACTAACAAAGTCCATATTAGTTGAGCTATTGCCTTCCTTTCTCGAATCCGGCACTTATAATAAAAAATGCTTGCAAACATTGCCTCATTCTAGTCTATGAAGCATCCCTGTGCTGTTCTTGAACTGATGTTAGAAAGCATGCCAGCGTCAGGGAACGGCTCCAACTCTGTAAATGTGAGCATTTTGCTTACCAGCGCAGCAGAGCTGGTTTACAAGTGTTTTTTTAAAGAAAACCAGATGGAGGAAATACTTTTGGGATATACTGTATCTCTTAACCAGATGGTAAGCTTTTACATATGTCCGAGGGGAGAAAAATATTATTAGTCACAACCTGCTCTTTAACATTTCCTAGCATTTCACCTTAATCTTGGGCCATTGAATTTTCAGTTGTTTTCAGTAATATAGTCACAGTCCTCATCATGACATTCAACAAGCCCAATATCTTTTTTTCTACATTCCTTGAGGGAAGGCATCCTGCAAGTTTGAATCCTCAGAGGTCTCCTGTACAAGGGCTTTTTCCTCTGCTCCATTCCAAAGGTCCTCACTCCCTGAGTAGGAGGATTGGGAGTTTGTAGGTATGTAATTTCATGTTCAACCTTTTCTTTTCATCTGCCTAGGGCCGTGCCCCTCAGGCTCCCTTCATATAGTGTGGAAACTACATCAGTAAGGAGAGCTAATGCCAAACACAGACATCATGTCACACAAACACAACATAATCCTCCCAATAATATGATTCTGATTCCCCAGTGAATTTGAAAGAGTCTGCATAGGTCTCAGTGAGGGATCAGATTCAGACTCCTCACACTTCCCCTTTATAGCAGGGGCTAGCCCTGCCTTCCAGGCTCTAGTGCTCACATTGCCTCCCACCCCTCCTCCCTCTCTGAAAGTCTCCTGTCCCCCACAGGGCCTTTTCATTTCCTCTGCCTAAGATCATGTCCCTCAGGCTCCCTTTATATAGGATGGAAACTATGTCAGTAAGGAGATTTACTGCCAATACAAACATCATGTCACAAAGCGCAATGCAGTCCACCCAATAATGTGATTCTGTTCCCCAAGTGAACTGTGCTGAACTCATGAAACTGCAGAAGAAAAATCCCAGACAAGGAAGAAAAAGATCTAAAAGATGGAGATAAACAGGTAACAAGCAAGGTCAATGATTTATCCCAAAGTCCTCTGTTAAAACAATCACAAGTAGGGTCCTTCTGAAAAGGGTTAACAGGTGCCTTCAAAGCCCACCTGAACCAGATTGACTGGAGATTTTTGGACACCATCCCAGACATCAATACAGTGCTTGACTACTTTGTAACCCAATTCATGGATACATGCAACAAAGTGCCCCCCCCCCCGAAAAAATGAACCATCAACGATACCTCATCTGGGTGGATCACCCCAACATTACTTGCCCAACTACGAGGAAGGGACAATCTCTGGACATGAGCAAGGAGCACTGGGTTACCTACAGACCTTCAAAGATATAAGGAAGCCCGCAACAAATGTACAAGGTAGGTTAGGAAAGCTAAAGCCGACTTCTATAAGGATCAACAGAATAAAAATTGGACCAATTGGAATAATTTTTGGGCTAGCCTAAAGGACCTCCTTAGCAGAAATGACAAATCAACACCAATAATGCTTAACACATGTGGGATGATCACCTCTGTGCCATTTGAAATAGCAAACAACTTTAACGAGACCTTTACCAATCTGAGCTCAGTCCTCACCCCTGACAAGGAACCTGAGAACAATGATGATGACCTTACAGGACAAAGTACCCAACCTGACCCTTGCATCAATCTCCCCAAATTCTGCTTTAAGTGTGTCACTGTGAAGAAATCTCTTCATTATGTAAAAAGGGTCCTGGGAAGACAAGGATGGGTGGGGATATGGTAGACATGAAACTACTTGCTTTTGCACTTGATGACCTAGCAATTCTCCTGTCAAATATTTTTAACTTGCCCTTGCATTTCTCTCAGTTTCCAGAAGTTTGGAAAGTCGCTACAGTTACACCTGTGCTAAAAAGTGAGGACAGCTCTAAAGTGACCAACTATAGGCCAGTCTCTATCCTGTCCCCCGTCAAAGGCATTAAATTGCTTTGTACCAACTAGTCTCACACCTAAACAAATATAACCTGATATGTAAACAGCAACATGGCTTTAGGAAACTACATAGCACAGGAACAGCCCTCACTGAATACACCAATCACCTGCATGATGCCCTTGACAAAGGGTACCTGGTGGGTGCCACATACATAGACTTGATGAAAGTCTTCAACCTCATCAACTACCTTCTACTGCTGGATAAGCTCGTCACCCTGGGCCTCTCTTCTGAAACCGCAGGTTGGTTTTGGTGTCACCTCACTGGGCAGTCACAGACAGTAAGGATTGATGGAGTAATCTCTAACACTAAGTGTGTCATGATCAGGGTCCCTCAGGGATTTATACTAGGCCCACTCCTCTTCTGCCTGTTCATTAACAGACTCCCAGAAGCCAGCCCCCATTAAAAGATGTTACTTTATGCAGACAATGCATTGATTTTCAATAGTAGCCCACAGCTTGGGGATCTTTCTAGTGATCTGCAATAAAGCTGTATGTCTATGGAGGACTGGTTTGAGAACAATAAACTTTTCCTAAACTTTAAAAAGACAAAGTCAATACTGTTCACCAGGCATCACCATAAGAAAAAAGTTTCTCCCTTGGTTATTCAAAATTCACTTGGTGCTACCCTTGAACAGGTGAAATCATTTAAGTATCTAGGTGTCACCCTGGATGACAACCTCTCATATACCACTCATGCTGACAAAATTGCAAATCTTGCCAACAGAAAACTAGGTACATTCTTCAGACAACATTTAAATCTTACCGCTGAAGTTGATGCCTGGCAGTCTCAAGTACAGTCCTCCCCTCACTGACTATGATCTACCAACCTATGGCACTGCCTGTGATTCAGTCCTAGGCAGGGTAAAAACAGTCCTCATCAAAGCCTGTCAGTTCACAAGTGAGGCTGATCGACTTACTCACACTTGTTCCTTGTATGCACTTACCAACTGGCTCCCCTTGCAGGATAGGCTGAAATACCAGTCCTGTCTACTTATTAGAAAATCTTTCCTGGGTTTCACCCCTTCTGCAATTGGTGATCTCTTCCACTAGGTCAATAACAGCTACTACACAAGGAGTATGCCCAGACAAGCCCTGCAAATCCCCTTTCTCAAAACTAGCAAGGGTAGATGTATAAATGTGGTTTAATGATTTCCCTGAATCCATAGTGGACCGCCCCAAAATCACACCTTTTAAGAATTCCCTAAGAAAGGAACTTGCTTTGAAATCTGTTTGCCATTGTTTTATATGACCTAATACCTCTCTGTATAATGTTGTGGCTTGGCTGCCATCTGACTGAACGCTACACTGATATACCTTGTTTGCAACCCTAATGTCTGTACGTGACCTGGCTCCCCTTCAGCTGGCGAAATCTTGTAGTATATACTGTACCTATTCTAAGTTATCTGTTTGTTACTGATATAGCTCCTGCATATCAATGTTGTGCATACCTGTTTGTTACTGACAGGGAACCTTTGGAAAAGAGCACTTGTGCTCAAAGGTGTTTTCCAAATTTCAAATGAATAAATACATGTATTGCTATCATTAGGAAAAAAGGTTACATCTAGGGATTTGTACTATCTGCACTCTGGTAAAAATAAAGACATTCATTGAATGTAATATTTGATATATTTAGCTTTCTTTCAATCTGAATATTTATATATGATACATATGAATGATAGACCATAGAATACCTGCAAAATTCAGAAATTTTGCTAGCAGTCACTGGTACGATCATGGAATTTCAACTCTTGAACATGGAATTTTACTTCAGTCACCAAAAATTGGTGGTCTTTGATAGGAACTGTGACTGAATTACTGTATTGTAGTTTTCTGGTGCTTGGAGCAAGCTGCAGATGTGATAGAGTGCTCAATCTCTTGGTGTGTATTCTTCACTATTTTAGAGATGTGATCTGAATAGCTGAACTTTGGATCCTAAGATATCTAACAGTGCCAAATTAGACCACATAGCCATTTTGTGGAAAGTAAATATGCTTTTAGTTCACAAGTCCCTTGAAATATCTACCCTGGTGAACCCATTTATTGATCTAATTCTAAGAAGAATGCTATGGCAATCTGGTTAAGTGGGGCACTTTCCTAGAAACATATTTCTCTCAAGCAAATTCAATTATGTATGTACACTGTTAAAAATATAGCCAGGCAAGACCAAGTCCAAAAGCAACATCTGTAAATCCAGGTTTGACTGTAATTACATAAGATGGCATCCCTGCATCTAGTTATCCATAGTATTTACAAAAATGTAGGCACACTAGAACAATCCTGCAAACTATGATGGGATATGTGTTATGATTTGTGAAGTGAATGTTTATCACTGTTACTCCTGTCCATCTTACCCAAGGCATGGCTTAAAATGACTTTGCCTATTTTCCTGGGTAAACAATAATAAATCAGTTAAAAAAAATCAATTGAAACAGATCAGGTTGTGAGCAACATGATAATGCCAGCATTGCCACTACAGTGCTTGGCCCCCTATTAACAGTTGTTTTTCTATATTTCCTGAATAATTATGTGAGTTTATTTATTTATTAAATTTTGTTAACCGGGTAGGCCCACTGGGCTCCAAAGTCCCTTTATCAGGGGCGACCCGGGGTTAGTTACATATCTTTAGCATATACAGGCAGGTAATACAGTGAAGGACATATCATCATACAGGATGATAGAGACAGTATACAGTTTTTGGAAGAGGGCAGTAGGTACATTACATTATTGGATACAACAGTACAGTGTTGGACATATCGTCCAGAGTATAACAACAATATAAAGTTTAGTGGGAAAGTGCAGTAGTAACATTGCATCTTAGAATACAGTAGAGATGGCAGATGGATATGGGGTGATATAAGTTCAGCATAAGACAGTGTACCAGTTTAAGCAGACATTAGACGATACCACAGTGGGGAACAGTATTGTAGTAGCATAATTGACACAAGGTAGGCTAGCCATCCTAGCAGGGGCAGGGACTAGGGTTAAGTAGGTGAGTGCACAGTCCCTTTTGAAATATGGCTAGGGTAGGTGCCTCCTGAAGGTGGCCAGGGGGATTATTCCATGATACAGGAGCTAGGTGAGCAAAGATTTTGCTCACTGCAGCGGAGCTGGCCATGGGAATTTCTAGTAGTTTTTTGCTCGTAGAGTGGAGTGGTCATCTGGTCTTCTTTGGGGCAACTAATCCTGTCAGCCCTGCTGGGGGTTGGGCATTGAGGAGCTTGTAGGTCCATCTTAATGGGGGTACTGGCCATCTTAACATGGGGTACTGGAGTCTGTTATTCCAGGAGGGCCAGTTGAGAGCTGTGAGGGCTACACAGTGATGGGTCCTCGGGTGGGATTTGGGTGCAATTTGTGCAACTTTGTGATATAAGGTCTGTAGTCTACAGTGATCCAATTTGGAGATGCTGAGTAAGATGGGAGCTGCGTAGGTTAAGGTAGGGAGTAGGATGCTTTGTGCAATTGCAAGTCTAGTCTCTGGTATCATGTTGTGGCTTAGATGATAGAGGAGGCCCAACCTTTGGTGGATACCTTTTGTTACCAGGTCCACATGGGGCTTCAATGTGAGCCCCTGGTCTAGTGTGAGGCCAAGATGCTTTACGGTTTTTAGTACCTCAATCATGGAACCAGACGTGGTGGTGACTAGAAGAAAGTGGGCACGAGAAGGAGCCAGTGATTTTGGCCCGAATAGCATCGCTTTCGTCTTGGTAGGGTTAAGAACCAGGCGATTCTTGGCTAGCCAGTCCTCGGCCTTGGTGAAGTCTGCTTGGAGCAGGGGTCCTAGAATGGACGCGTTCTTTCCCAATCTATAGAGCACTGCATCATCAGCATACTGTACAATGGAGCTGCCCCCACAATGGCCATGAAGGTCATTTATGAATAGGGAGAATAACAACCGGCCTAAAATTGAGCTCTGCGAGACCCCTTCAATTAAAGGTAGGGGATCGGAGGTGACCCCTCCCCACTTGACCTGTTGAGAGTGATCAGAGAGGTAATTATGGAACCAGTTGATGGAGTGCTGGTCAAGTCCGAATTGGCTAAGCTTTGTAAGCAGGAGTGGGTGATCTACCAGATCAAAGGCCTTGGAGAAGTTGATGAACACGGCCCTGGCCGGGCTTCTCTTATCCATGGCGGCTAGAACATCAGAGGTAAATCTTATGAGGGCAGTACTGGTCCCATGCTTTTGTCAAAAGCCATGTTGCAAGGGGGCCAGGAGTCCATTGGCTTCCAGGTAGTCCTATAGTTGGCAGTATACCAGCCACTCCTGGATCTTTGCCAGGTGGCATAGGGTGGAGGTAGGTCTATATTGGCCAATCATTTCCCTAGCTCCACCCTTGTGAATTGGGACTAACATACTATTTGCCAGCAGATTAGGCCTTACGGTCTATCGAGTCTGCTCGAACCTAGATCCTTAGTTGGGTGCTGAGACCCTCCCATCCCTTGTTCTCTAGAAACCCCTATCATCCATCCCCACCCCCCCGGGACAGGCCATCATCTGATACATCCACTTTCTGTGTCTGTCCCACCCTCTCTTGAAGCCCTCTACAGTGGATCTCTGAACCAGCTCACCAGGCAGTGCATTCCAAGGGTCCACCACCCTCTCGGTGAAAAACCTGCTCCTCTTTTCCCTCACCCTTCCACCTTCCAACTTCAAACCATGCCCTCTGGTGATACCTCCCTGCTTTAGTCTAAGATCCCTCCATGTTTACCCTATTTATTCCTTGAGGTACTTGAAGACCTCTATCATGTCCCCCGTCTCCTCTCCTCCAATGAAAACAGGCAGAGCTCCTCAAGTCTGTCCTCATAAGTCAAATCCCCTACCCCTCGTATCATCTTTGTTGCCCTCCTCTGTACCCTCTCCAGGAGCTGTATGTCCCTCTTCAAATGTGGTCTCCAGTACTGTACACAGTACTCAAGGTGTGGTCTAACCAGTCCATTGTACAGTGGCAGAATCACTTCCTTGCTCCTAGAGGTGATCCCCCTACGATGCATCCCAACATCCTGTTTGCCTTGCTAGCTGCTCTCCTGCACTGCTCAGAGTTATTCATACATGTATCCACCATGACCCTAGGTCTTTTCCCCATTGAGGCCTCCAGTGCCTCCTCCCAGTGTGTACCTGTGTTTAGGTTTCCGACCAAGATGCAACACCTTGCACTTGGTGGTATTGAAATTTAATTTCCATGTGTGAGCCCAGCTTCCAGGGTGTCCAGGTCCCTTGCAGGGCCACCCTCCCTCTTCTCCCTCAACTACTGCTCCATCTTGGAGTCATCCGAAGACTCATTTCATCCTATACCCTCCCTGATGTCCGATATGTATGCATTAAACAGGATCGGACCCAGGACCGAGCCCTGTGGTACCCCACTACCAACCTCTCTAGGGTTCGAGAGCTCCCAAAGACCACTACTCTGAGTGGTCCAGCTAGCCAGTTTTCAATCCGTCTGACCATCAAAGGGCCTACTCCTAACCCCATCAGTTTCTCCACCAGACCATTGTGGGGGACAGAGTCAAATGCCTTGCTGAAGTCCAAGAATAATACATCCACAGGCTTACCCTGTCCAGTTCTGATGTTATCCATTCATAGAACTCCACAAGGTTGGTTTGACATGATCTACCTGGCACAAACCCATGTTCCGACTATCCAGACCTCCCACCTCCAAGTACACCCCAATAGTTCCTTTAGTATACTCTCCATTAATTTTCCCACCACGAGGTCAAACTGATGGGTCTATAGTTACCTGGTACTTCCTCGACCCCTTTATGGATTGGTACCACATGTGCCTCTCGCCAATCACTAGGTACCCTCCCTGTCTCAAGTGACCTGCTGAAAAGCTCCCAGGGGTGCAGCCAGTATGTCCGCCAATCCCATAGTACTCTCGGGTGAATGCCATCCGCCCTGGAGATTTGTTTTCTTTAGGGCCTTGAGGGCTAACCACACCCTTTTTGTGGAGATAGCATCATCCATCCCTCCCCTTACTGCTCTTTTATCCTTATCCAGATGTGACACCCTGGGTACCTTTCCCTCCTCTTGCTCCATTTCTGTTGCTCCCTGATCCACTCCCTGCCGCTTCTATCCCTTCATGCCTTGCTTTGTAGATATCCCATCCCCTCCCTAGTGAACACAGAGGCAAAGTACTTAAATACCTCTGCCTGGTCCCTCGCCTCTTCCACCCACCCTCCTTCTGATCTCAATCTGCTGATGGCCCTTAGTTTTCTCGCTCCCCAATGTACGGAAGAACCCTTTTCCCTCCATGTATCCCCTGTGCCAGCCGCTGCTCTTTACTGATTCTCCCCTCACCATACTGGGTGACTTTTATAGATGCAAGCTGGTACATTTCCTTTTCCCTATCTCCTCTTGTTGTTTTATATTTTTTGTAGGCCGCCTTCTTTTCTCTGACTGCTACCTGTACCTCACTGGACCACCAGCGTGGTTTACGTGACCTTGCTCCCTTACGTTTCAACTTAGCGCAGATCCTGACTGCCTCATGAAGTCCCCATTTTATGACCTCCCATCTCCTTTCCACACTTGTCGTTGAGGTAATCCCCTTCAAGTGATCCTTGAGAATATTTACCATGCCCATAAAGTCTGCCCCCCTGAAGTCCACTGCCAGTGTCCTAGATCTCACCCCCACTCCCCCCATGCTTATTTGAAACCAGACAGTATTGTGGTCACTCCCAGTCAGGGGGTCCTGTACAACTATGTCCCTTACCAGATCCCCATCTGCCAGAACCACATCCAGGACATGCCCCTCCCTTGTGGGCTCCATCACATGCTGTGTTAAGAACACATCCTGGAAGCCATCCAGCAGCCTCTGCTCCTTGGCCACCCTAGAGGACATGGTTCCCAGTTTGTACCTGGCATATTAAGGCCCCCATCAACACCACTCCTTCCCTTTTGGACCACACTGGGCAATGATATTGTCCAGCAAACCATCCTCTAGAACATCACTCATCCCGGGGCCTATATGCTACTCCCAGCTTGACCTTATCTCCTGCTGGGGATCGTGGTGACCCATAAGGCCTCCACGTTTCCTCTGCCTCTTCTACCATAGCAATTTCTATATCATCTCTAATGAACATAGCCACTCCACCCCTCTGACCTCCTTTCTATCCTTCCTAAGCATAGTGTACCCCAGTACATTTAGGCCTCAGTCATGGTTTTTGTTGGCCCACGCTCCATGACCGCCACATCCACCTCTCGAACAGCATGGTCTGGAACTCCGGCAACTTGTTTCCCAAGCTCCTGGCATTTACTAACACCAACCCCCACCCCTTATCCCTGATCCTCTTTGTCGAACCCCACCCAGATTCCTTGTACTTCCATCCTCCCCCTGCTCCTCCTGAAACCTCCACCTCCAGTCTGTTTCCCCCCTTCCCCTCTTGGGCTTGACGGCTACTCTGCTCATCTGGAGGAGAGGGCTTCTGGTCAGCCCCTCCCTCATCCCTTCCCCTCCTTACAAGTTTAAACCCCACCTTTCTTGTATGTAGTCAGCCATCTCCTGTTTAAGGACTTCCTTCCCTAATGGGGCACGATGAAACCTGTCCTTGGCATATAGTCCCTTATCCTCCCAAACTCCATTCCAGTTCCCTAACACCCCTAACCCATTCTCTTCACCCCACTTCCTGAGCCAGTCATTAACCTCTGTAAGCTTTTTTTTTTTGTCCACTGAGGTCTTTGGTACTGGCAGTATCTCCGAAAAGGAAATGTTGCATCCATTATCCCGACAGACTTTGGCAAGTTCTTGGAACCTTGCTTGGATTTCCAAAATGCTATTTCCCTCTAGATCATTAGTTCCCAAATGCACCAGGAAATCTGGTTTCCCTCCACAATCCCTAACCATTTCATACACATAGAACTTTGCTCTGTGCACTGTCAGCCCAGAGATACTCACTACTCTTCACTGGCTATGGCATCCACCCCCTGTCCCTCCCAATGGATACCCCTAATCATCGAGTCTCCCAGTAACAGAACCTTAACACCGCCATCATCCTATGGTTACCTCCACTATGCCCTCTCAGCCCCCCTTCCCCTTTATTCATGATCTCAATTTCATGGGAGTCTTCCTGCCTTATTAGAGACCCCTTGTCACCCTCCCTTTCTGCCTCCCTTGCTATTTTCCCACTTAACTCAAACCCCTCTGAATAGGTGTCCCTTTAACCTCTCTTATCTGAACCATTTATCCTGGCCCTGATGGTTTCCCTTCCCACACCACCATCCTCCCCCTTGTAATAGTACCCCTACTTCCAGAGGCTGTCTGTGGGTCCCTTTATCTAGGGCCCCTCCTTGGTACTGACCTCCCAGCAGAAGAGGTCCTCTCCCACCTCCTTGTCTCCCAGTTTCTCTCCAATCATGCTCTCCTCCTCATGTCTGGAATATGTTGCATCTCCCCATTTGCTTAACATATATGTTTCCTTCTCCTCTGGGACTATGTCTATCCTTTCCATAGCTGGTCTGTGATGCCCTATGGGTATCCGACTCCCTCCCCGGCCTCTGTATAAGTTTCCTCATTTCCACCAACCCTTCCTCCCCTCTAGGTTGCTTAGTAGCTCAAATTTATTGTGACACTCTATGTCAGCCTCCATCAAGTAACCCGAGTTTCCCTGACTGCATCTCTAAACTGACCCTCTTCTTCCTCTCTTGCACTGTTCACCTTAGGAGCTTCCTTCCACAGTCTGCTGTTTTAGGCTCTGACAAACAACCCTCCTGACTCTTCCCCTCCAGTCTCTTTGTATTCAGAATGTTCACCCGTACGCTTTCCCTTAGTATCAACTTCCTATCTAAGGTCCTCTGTCCCACATCCCCTCCTGCTTGCTGTAACATAACGTCCTGTAATTTCAGAGCATTGCCCCAGCCTCCCTCAGCCCACCCTTCTGCTGCCCATATCCACACCCTCATCCTTGACACCCTCCAGCTCCCACAGCTACTCCTTAACCAATATACCTCACTCCTGATACAAGATAGCTGTCTCACAGAGTGGGCAGCCTCCTCTCCAGGCCCAATTTAGAATTATTGCATCCCACAGCCTGTGCAGCCTACAACCCTTCCGAAGATGCCTGCCATGGTGGAATATGGCCACCCTGATTATCCTCCTCTGTTTATAATAGCACACCCCTTTTCTCAGTCCCTTTCCTGGAGTACAGTTTCTCTCAAACTGACTGTAGTTATTTACAAACCCAATTTCAACCCCACCAATAACGTCCAAGTCTCACAAAACACATACAGTCCAGTTTGTGTTTGGTCACACTAACAGTGTATGTAAGCAGACATCAGGTACCATACGATGTCACAGGCCCATTAGCTCCTGTTGCTTGAATTTCAGTCTCAAACAGAAATACTCAGCTCCTTCAATCCCCACCCCAGTGGCTTTTCAGTATTTAAGAAGGCATACAAAACAGGGTGGGTGGGAGGGCTCTACCAAACACCAGGCAACAACACATTTAAATTTCCCTCAAGTATCCCTGCCAAACAACTATCCCCAAGCCACCAAAGTTACAATGTAACAGTTCTAATTCAAGGTAATAATTTTTAACACATAAAACTAATTTCACTTACAAACTTTTAAAATATTTCAGTTAAAACAGAAAAAAACTCCAGCCATCTTTCCTACCTACCTGCTGCTTAAGCTCCCAAGTGAACAATGAAAGCCAAGTTAATTCCTGTTTAGAGACAAGGTAATTGCAGCTAATGTCCCCTCCCCCCAAACACCAGGCAAACAACACAGTTAAATTTCCCTCGAAGTATCCCTGCCAAACAACTATCCCCAAGCCACCAAAGTTACAATGTAACAGTTCTAATTCAAGGTAATAATTTTTAACACATAAAACTAATTTCACTTACAAACTTTTAAAATATTTCAGTTAAACAGAATATAACTCCAGCCCTCTTTCCTACCCACCTGCTGCTTAAGCTCCCAAGTGAACAATGAAAGCCAAGTTAATTCCTGTTTAGAGACAAGGTAATTGCAGCTAATGTCCCTCCCCAAACACCAGGCAACAACACATTAAATTTCCTCAAGTATCCCCTGCCAAACAACTATCCCTAAGCCACCAAAGTTACAATGTAACAGTTCTAATTCAAGGTAATAATTTTTAACACATAAAACTAATTTCACTTACAAACTTTTAAAATATTTCAGTTAAACAGAATATAACTCCAGCCCTCTTTCCTACCCACCTGCTGCTTAAGCTCCCAAGTGAACAATGAAAGCCAAGTTAATTCCTGTTTAGAGACAAGGTAATTGCAGCTAATGTCCCCTCCCCCCAAACACCAGGCAAACAACACAGTTAAATTTCCCTCGAAGTATCCCTGCCAAACAACTATCCCCAAGCCACCAAAGTTACAATGTAACAGTTCTAATTCAAGGTAATAATTTTTAACACATAAAACTAATTTCACTTACAAACTTTTAAAATATTTCAGTTAAACAGAATATAACTCCAGCCCTCTTTCCTACCTACCTGCTGCTTAAGCTCCCAAGTGAACAATGAAAGCCAAGTTAATTCCTGTTTAGAGACAAGGTAATTGCAGCTAATGTCCCCTTCCCCCAAACACCAGGCAAACAACACATTTAAATTTCCCTCGAAGTATCCCTGCCAAACAACTATCCCCAAGCCACCAAAGTTACAATGTAACAGTTCTAATTCAAGGTAATAATTTTTAACACATAAAACTAATTTCACTTACAAACTTTTAAAATATTTCAGTTAAACAGAATATAACTCCAGCCCTCTTTCCTACCTACCTGTTGCTTAAGCTCCCAAGTGATGGGCCTGCTTCCATATTGTTGGAACTGTTCCTTCCTGAAGGGATCTGTTTATTAACAGGGCTACAGGCAGAGCAATGGCTGGGGCAGTGTCTCTGAGTAGTCTGGGGTCTAGTCCATCAGGTCCTGGTGATCCATTAGGTTTTAAGGATTTCAGGAGGGCCAGCACTTCTTTGGCTCGCACTGTCTGCAAGTGAAAATGGACAATCGGGGGGTCCTGAGGTTCAGTGGCCAGAGTGCCCTGAAGGCAATGTGTTGGGCTGGATCAGAACACCCTCAGATCAGTGAAGAAGAGATTAAAAACTGAGGCAGCCTCCCCTCCATCCATAATAGTAATGCCGTTACTGATTATGTTACCCTGCTGGGGTGTATGTGTACCTTTTAGCAGGGTGTTGATGCTAGACCAGAAGGATTTGGGGTCAGACTGATTTTGTCACTGGAGGGATTTCATGTAATCCCTTTTGGCTGACTTGGGGATTTTTTGGCACTGGTTACTACTTCTAGTGCTTTTTTTACCTAAAAGAAAGTTATTTCCCTGACCTTGTCTAATAAAAAAAAAACTGTGACCTACTGAATGAATACCCTGTATGTGGGCTTGTCATATTGCTTGAGACGTAATGGTTTAATCATGTATCATTTCACCTTGACCCACTGTATATTTGTCATTGCAGCTTGTAATAGTTTTTTTTTTCCAGCAGAATTACAGGTCAGATAACTTGAAACACTTACACAAAAGAACTACATCTCAAGCAGTTCACTGGTTAGCTGCAGTGAGTTCAAACCCATATAGCATTCCAGCATGCAGAAATGCTGTGCCACAGATTGACTGGTAAAAATGAACAACACATTATCACAGACTAGCTGTGGAGGTGGGCTGATGTGGGCAGCACAACTAAACTGAATAAAAAGTTCTTATTGTCTGATAAAATATAGATGTAGCATGTAGCAGAAATGGAAAATATTTATTTTCATTATCTATTTATTGATTGTGCTCAGAAGAACTTTGAGCTCAAGAGCTCTGTATCAAAGATGTCCAAGGCAGGCAACTTACATACAACATCAGGTAAATACAATACACATCAGGTTCATATAGACAATTCAAGATGAAGAAACATTAGTAATATTAAGCATTATTTGTTAGAATGTAATTTTTTCCAGTGAATGAAACACTCAGGGTCCTAAACAGCAGCTCAGTGAGTGTGTAGCCAGTTTCATATGTAAAACTAGAAAAAAAGGTTGTCATTCTCCTTGATATAATATGGCCAGTATCTTCTGATATGTCATACATAAACACATTTCTGTCTTTCTCTAATGTAGCATACATAATTTTTTCTGATGTCATACATATACATTTTTTTGATATCATACATAAACTCATTCCTTTCTTTTTTTTTTTTTTTGAAATTGAATTCCTATTTATTTCCCATATTGTTAATAAATAAAATTATTTTTATTACTGTGTTGGTTAAATTTCTGTTTTGTAAGTGCATTACTAGAGTATCAATAAGTATATTCCCTCTTTATGAATGTAATGAAACTATTTTTTTCTGCCCATTTAATGGAAATGCATTATGAGTTAGTTAATTTAGTAAATGTACATTACCAGTACAACGCTATATTGAAAGTGCATTGATCTGGCCTTCAAAGATAAGTTAACTCTAAATTCATACTGGACTAATGCTTTTCCCAATACTAATTTGGACTGGGCTGGCATATGGAGAAACTGCCACAATTACGTGAAACAAGACTGCCTCAGAATAATTCAATTTAAAATTTTGCACAATATCTATTACACACCTCAAAAAGCTGGTAGATCTGAAGATTCTAAAGGAATCTAGATGTTACCGTGCAAGGATGAAAAGCTGACTTGTTGCATCTATTTTGGCATTGCCAGTCTGTGACACCGCTGTGGAATGAAATCAAAAGAGAGTGAGCCCTGTTGGATTAGCTGACATATTTACCCCAGAGACCTGTGTATTAGGGATTTAAGGAAGTACCGTTAAGGCAAGGAGGTTCCATATTGGCGTTAATATCTATGACCGTGAAAAGATTAGTTCTAAACATTGAAGGAAACAAAAGCTACTACCTATATTGAGTGGATAAGGGAACTTTTAGTGACCCTTAGGACAGAGAGAATGATTGCAGTGTTGAAAAATAGAGTCCCTTTTACGAGAAGATCTGGGCCCTCATTAGAGACTGCCTTTTACCTGAACAGGTCTAAAAGATATCCTGGAATATGACTGTTTTAGAATAGCCTTGTGGGGATGGGGGAGGGGGTATTAGGCAGTTAGTTAGGTAGGGAGGGAGGGTGGGAGCATATTATAGTTAGGACCGACTCATGTTTTCTTGAACATTATGGAGCAGTTACTAGGCTGGTTTTGATGGGACAAGTAAACTGTTGGACAATAACAGTAAGTGGTCCTAAATTGTTTTACTTATTATCTTGGGGGAAGGGAGAGTGGGTAATGTTTTCTTGTTTTCCTTCAATTTTACAGGGGGGAGGGATGCAGAGGTAGAGGATTATGTTTATTGTGTACCAATTTGTTTTGTATTGACTATGTATGGCGATCCAAATTTGTACTTTTTGTTGCTGAGTCCTTCTGCATCTTCTTCTTTTCTGTGTTCCTTTTGTGTCTGTAAAAGCTAATAAAAAGTGAATGGCAAAAAAAAAGAAAGTGCATTGATCTAATGTAGCTTTGCTGACCTGACTCCAAGCATTCATTTCAACAAAAATTAGGTTTCTAGCCATAGCAGTTTTAAAGTGGTCCCTTTTTGTAACTGGAAACATTATGGCTAGAAATGATTTTTTTTTAATGAAAGCTTAGAGTCAGATCAGCAGGAATCATTACATTGATGCACTTGCAATGTATCGTTATACAAATGCACTTTTACTAAATGGATATACTAGCAAATGATGTATTTCCACTAAATTGACAGAAATAAGTAGTTTCAGTCTATTGATATAGTAGAAGGAAATATAATTCATCAGTATATTAATTCTACTGTACAACTACACTACCTTGAAAAAAAGACATTATTTAGAACACTTTTTAAACATTTTTGCATTTTTGATTCATATAACAAAAAAAATGTCAATGGTTTGCTTTATGTTATGAAAAGGAGTTCCAAATGGGGTCTAATTACATTATATGACATTTTCATTTCTATCTACCAACCCCAAATTTTCCAAAGAATAGTCTGCAAAAGAATTATAAGAGTTGGGAGTGGGAGGAAAGAGGGATAGGGATGTGATGTGCCTCAGCATTGCTTTGGCTTGAAGGGATGGAGAGAGTATTGATAAGATTGCTAGGGCAGCAGAAACTAAGACAAAGCTAGACATCATTATCCATTGGGGACAAATGACCTGGCAAGACATAAGGATAAGGTAGGGGTAATGCATTTCAGAGAGTTGGGGAGGGGCCTTAAGCAGGTGGCATTGCATGGCTTTTTATGAGGTATTACATGTGTCTGGTCAGGAAGATGCAAGCGTACTCTGCACCAATCATATAATGACTGGTTGAAGGTATAGCACATGGAGGAAGGCTTCACCTACATTGATGACTTGGGGGCCAATCTAGATGAATTTGCACCTGTATAAGGGAGATGGCCTGCATCCTTCAAGGAAGGGGACTGCAGTCCTTGGTAGGAGGTTTAAATGCTGCTTGTAAGAGCTTTTAAACTAGCCAGCAGTGGAGGCGGTAAAACCAAAAGAGGCTGTAACTGCCCCACCATATGATGAAGCAGCGAGGGAAAGGGGAGGTCTGAGGGGAGAAAACCTCCACTACAGCAGGGATATAGAAAGGCAGTAGTGAGGTCAAGACAGAAGAAATTGGGGTAAAACTCTAGTAGGCAAGGATAGTGGATTAAGGAAACAAGGCATGAAAAGGAAAAAGGGAAGAGGAGATTCAAGGAGAGCTTCAGGAAAAACCACTATCAGGAATGGGTGAGGGAAACAGGGCAGCAGATAGGGGAGATAGATGGTGTGGGGAGCTAATCGGGGAGATAGATGGTGTGGGGAGCCATGTGTGCCAATACAGGGAGTTTTGCAAACAAAATTCCTGACCTGGAAGCCCTCATGATAGAGGCTGACCTGGATTTAGTGGCAGTAATGAAGTCCTTGTACACCGCGCACCATGACATGGACATGATCATACCAGGCTACTCTAAGTTCAGGAATGCCAGGGCCAGGAGCAGGGGCTAAGGAATTGTTTTATATATGAGGGAGGAGATCAAGGCAATGGAGGTATAGGGGCACCATGAGGAAAAGGAGGGGCTGGACATGTTATGAGTCATCCAGGAGATGGGCTATGGGGCTGCTATCCATACCTTATTAGAGTACAGACCTCCAGCAAAGAAAGAGGCATTGGATAAGGCACTTAGTGAAACCATCTTCAGAGTGGCGAGTAAGGGGGGATAGTGCTGCTAGCTGGTGACTTAAGTCTGCCTGATGTGGCATGGAGCTTTTTAACAACAGCTACAGCAAGGAGTAGGACATCTTTGATTCCCTACAAGGGGCTTTTTCTCAGGTAGCTAGTCAAAGAACCCACTAGAGACAAGGCAGTGCTGGACCTGGTGCTTGCAAACAGGGACAGTGTTGCAGATGACACAGTGGGCAGTACCTTGCGTACCAGTGATCACCATGCAGTGTGAGCCTAGAACAGAGGCTAGCCACAAGAGTCCTGAACTTTAGGAGGGCAGATTTTAAGGAAAATGTGGACTGCCTCAGAAACTGCCTCCGACGGGGAGATTGCCTGGGAGGGACAGAGGCAAAACTAAGGGAAGGCATAATTAAAGTAACCAACTTCTGTGCAAATGAAATGAGTAAAAGCAGAAGGAAAAAGAAACCATTATTGTTCTCTAAAGAAATGGCAAAGGTGGTGAAGAAAAAAAGGATAGCTTTCAAGTGGTATAAAGAAATACAGAAGGGGTAGGACAAAGGTATACTTAGTAAAGCAGACAGAATTTAAGAAAGGGAGTAAGGGGAGCAAAGGTGCAGACAGAGGAAAGGGTCACCAAAGGGGTCGCTAAGTGGGATAAGACTTTCTTTAGATTCACAAGTGAAGAGAGGAAAGCAAGGCAAGGGATAGTGAGGATGTAGCATTGTGGAAAAATTAAAGTTAGTAAATTATCAATTACAGATACTTAGAAAGGAGACGAACGGAGACAAGACTGATGGCAGCAGAATTTAATGATTATAACAATAATCACAGCGGGAGATTACAAGTGGTACATTCTTCAAAGTAACAGTTTGTGCTGGCTTGCTTATATCGTGGAAGACAGCATCATCATTTCCTATGGTTTTCTATGATTGGTTTAAAACAAGCACAAGCATCAACTTATAAGGTAATACTCTTTCTTTGGTATATGTATGAGCTCATCCTTGGTCAGCACACATACAGATAGTGTACATTCTATTATCATATATGGCTAGCAACAGCTGTCACCACCAGTAACCAAAGTCCAGGAGGAAGAAATAGGTTTGGACTTAGGAATGTGCATACAAGCATTTTGTCCTGTCCTGATAAGGACAAACACTAGAGATAGTCAAAAGGGTAATTTGGACGCTATCCTGTGTTCCTGATTGCAGTTACATAGGCCAAATGTTTGCTATTACTTACATGGTCAGCACAAATGTCAAAAGGCACTTTAATATTGCAACTTGTGGCTTAGTTTGTCTTGTGGCTTCACAAGCTTTATATGATCCAATTATATAGGCCAACATTTGTTACACAGACACATGGTATTTCAGACCAAAATGAGGTTTAGGCTGCAATATGGGGACAAACTTCTTTACCCTTGTTACAGAGGATTATAAATATGGTGAGGGGGGACTGTGCAGAAGAGGGCCAAGAAAAAGCTGACATCCAATACCAGCACTTCTGCTTATTTTTCATGAGGGGGGCATACTACCAGGGAGTGGCAGGTTTTGGGGGAAAGTGGACACAAGTACATTTTCAGAGGAAGGATTCTGACATTGACTTGCAACTCTGAAGGTGGACAAAGCTATGGGACTGGACAGGATATGCCCAAGAGTTCTAAAAGAACTGAGGGAGGTGCTAGCTGCCCCACTGATAGCCTTTTTCAAAAGGCAACTGGAAACATGCATTGTTCCAGAGGACTGGAGAAGAGTTGAAGTGGTCTCTCTATATAAGTGCAGCAGCACAGATGAGATAGGCAAGTCAGCCTTACTTCACTGGTGCAAAAATAATGAAAACCCTGCTTAGTAAAGACTGGTACAGTATCTTGAATACAGTGGGCTGCAAGATCACAGGCAGCATAAATTCACAGGACAGAGTTTATGCCAGACTAATCTGACAGATGTTTTTGAGGGCAATGGATGTGGCCTATCTGGACTTTTGCAAGGACTTCAGCACCATACTTGCAGTCACAAGGGAAGAAACACACTTGGGCATCATCATCACCAATGACCTGAAATCATCCAAGCAGATCACTAAAGCAGTAGGTAAGGCTAGGGGGATGTTGGGGTATATTAGTAGGGTTATCACAAGTCGGAAGAAGGAGGTAATAATCCCTCTTTACAAGACACTGGTTAGGCCCCATCTGGAGTACTGCGTGCAGTATTGGAGGCCACACCTTCACAAGGACATTAACCAAATTGAGGCAGTCCAGAGAAGGGCAACCAAAATGGTGCAGGGACTGCATCAGAAAACATATGAGGACAGATTAATGGAGCTCATATGTATACCCTAGAGCAAAGGAGGGAGAGAGTGGTGATATGATCTAAACATTCAAACACCTTAAGGGCATTAATAAGGTGAAAGAGTCTAACATGTTTCATTATAAAAAAAATAGCAGGACAAGAGAACACAGCATGATATTAGAGGGAGGCTGATTAAGGGGTAATGTGAGGAAGTTCTTTTTCATAGAAAGGGTGGTGGATGCATGGAATGGCCTACCTCAGGAAGTGGTGGATATGAATACAGTGCAGGGCTTCAAACAGGCATAAAGAAGCAATACAGATGAGTATGACTAGATAGGCCATCGACAGAGACAAGACCAATGACACATTCATAAGGTAGAAAAAGAAATGGGCAGACTATATGGGCCTTGCGGTCCTTATTTGGCATCAACTTCTATGTTTCTGTGTACTGTACAGAAGGCTAATCAAGAAACTGAGCAGCTTAGGGGTGGGATTCAAAGTGGTTAATTGAATTAAAAACTGATTAACTGACAGTAGACAGAGGGTAGTATTAAATGGCGTTCACTCTAACAATGGAAGAGTGACCAGTGGGGTGCCACAGAAATCAGTGTGCTCAGCAATGTTTTCATAAGTGACTTTTCAGAAAAATGGGAAGGCCTTTTTGCAGATGATACCAAAATCTCTAATAAGGTGGGCACTGAGAAGTGGGTAGAGAGAATGTACAGGGATCTTTGTAAACTTAAGGAATGGTCAGAGACATGGCAGTTAGGGTTCAATGCCAAAAAGTACAAAATCATGCATTTATGGCATAGTAACCCAACAGCTGAGTATGGGATGGGGGGTCTTGATAGTCACTAAACAGGAAAGGGACCTTGAGGTTATCATAGCTGATTATTTCAAAGTGGCAGGCAGTGTGACAAAGAAGTGAGTAGGGCTAGTGAGATGCTAGGGTGCATATAGAGGTGTATCACCAACAGGACGAGGGAAGGGGTGTTGCAACTGTATTGCTCACTGGTGAGACCCCCACCTGGAGTACTGTGTCCAGCCTTGGAGGCTACACCTGAGAAAGGAGCTTAGGGTGGAGGCAGTCCAGAGGAGTCAACTAAAATGCTTCAGGGTTGCATGAGAAGCTCTAGGAGAAGAGTCTCAGGATCTGAACATGTACACCCTTAAAATAAGGAAGGTGATAGGTGACATGATAAAGACCCACAAGTACCTCACAAGTGTAAACTGGGTACAGAAGGGGAGTCTCATGACCAGGAGGCATGCAAATACGCTAAATGGGGGAAGTTTAAGAGAGAAGTGAGGAAATATTTCTTCATAGAAAGAATGGTAGGTACCTGGAACAGAATGCCAGCAAAAGTAATGGGTGCAAAAAATGGTGGGGTGCTTTAAGCATGTGTGGGATACACATAGGAGAATATTAGAAAATAGGGAGGGATGAAAGAGGGAGGGTCGCCGGAGACCAATTAGGTACTGTGGAGACAGATTTGGCCAGGAACATTTGGGAAGATTGCATGGGCCAGTTTGCCAATGTAGCAATGACATTTTGAGATCGAAGTACTGTACATTACAGTGGCAGTTCTCTGTTGCCACTTTAATGTATGCATGGGTCCTTGACACTGCTTTCTCTGGGGTTTGACCCCCTCCCTGCATCAACTCCAACCCAGAACTGATAATCCTAATTTATGGGGGGTGCAGGGGGCAGAGCCCCTCACATGAAGGGGTTCGGGGGTGAAGCCCCTCTAAAAAAACAGAAATTTACTCAGTGAATTCATGACAACTACAATTTGTGGCCAACATAAATCCCTTACTGTAACGTCGGGTTGGAAAATGGTTGTCGATGCGGTGCCGTATAGCTGCGTGGGCCAAAAGGTCTTTTTCTGCCAAGAAATTCTATGTTTCTAAGATAATGATTAGGTAATTGGTGCATAAAAGACGTATTACATGATTGCTTGGTGGGACCATATGATTCCAAACTTCCCTTTGGTTGGTTTAGTGATTTATGTACCTAGATTTCATTAATTGATCCTGGAGAATTGTTTTCTGGCTGCCCTCAACCACAGCTGGTCTTCCCCCTGCTGTGAAAAAACTCACACACCACATCCTGTTCCTCTGTCTCATGCATCATAGTTCTGATCCTGCCTGAATCAACCACTCTTCCTTAGATCACTCCCTCATAGATTGAGTTCTTTCCTCCTACCACTCCATTGTATTATTTGAAGTAGGCACCATCCCACCCAAATGATCTCAGTGACCACCATAGGTTTATAGTGTGTGAAAGGTTTGCCAGCATACCCCACTCCTTAAGGTCATTCTGCTTCAGTCCTTTAGGTCACATAATCTAGCTGCCCTACAGTCTGACTTCTATGACACCAATTTTCCAATTTCTACATTCACAGATGTAGATGATGACTGATTTAAGTTCCACTCATATTTTTCAACTGTCTGGGACAAGCACACACTCTCTGTTCCTCTTTTCCTCAAACCCTTTAGAGGACATAGTCTTGATTTGCTTGATCCCAAATTCCTATATGTTTCTGCCTTTGCTATAGCCTACCCTATTTCTGACCTCATTTAACTCTCTTTTTCACATGGACACTGCTCCAGAAATTTGGAAGAACCAGAAAGGACATGCCATTTTTTAGCTACTGTATATAAGTGAAATAATGAAGATGAGGAGAGAGATTGTAAGGTTGAGAACTGATGAGGGAGATAGTGCTGAGGGGGATTCGGAAAAGGCAGACATCCTGAACAAATATTTATATTCAGTGTTTGTAGTGGAGGGAGAAGGGATGGGCCACAAAAGAGTAAAAGGAACTCTGCAGAAAGAGAGGTGGACACAAAACCTTTTTCAGTGTAGAGCGTCTTAAAGTGACTTGCAGATCTAAAAGTGGAGAAAGCAATGGGACCAGATGGGGTGCATCCTAGGTTATGGAGGGAGCTCAGGGACATACTCTCTGCACTTTTTTCAGTACTTTTCAACTGCTCACTCAAAACAGGTGTGGTTCCGGAGGCCTGGAGGAGGGCAGATGTAGTCCCACTCCATAAAAGTGGTAGCAGGAAGAGTCTTGCAATAATAGACCAGTGAGCCTCACATCAGTGGTGGGAAAGTTAATGGAATCACTGCCGAAGGAGAGGATAGTGGAATATCTTGAATCAAATGGATTGCAAGACCACAGACAGCATGGATTCATGGGTTGAAGTTCATGTCTAATGAGTCTGATAGATTTCTTTGTGTGGGTGACCAAGGAAGTAGATCAGGGTTGAGTGGTGGATGTGGCCTACCTTGACTTTAGAAAGGCATTCAGCTCAGTTCCACACAGAAGACTTTTAAACAAGATGAGCAGCCTATATTCTCATGCCTTTAAACAGCCATCTCTCTCCTACAAGTCATATACCTCTGGGACTGGAATGGGCAACGAAGCTCACCTATCTTGGAGTGAGCCTTACTCAGAATCAACTTCTGAGGCAGAAGCTTAATTTAGACAACATAGTAGCTGAAATCATGAGGGATCTAAACAGATGGACTATCCTTCCTTTGTCTTTGCAAACTCGAATTAGCGTTATTAAAATGAACATTCTTCCCCGTATATTCTATCCTATGCACATGCTTAATCTACAGTATATATCCCACTCACATGGTTTAAAACACTCCATGCACTCATATCTCTCTTTCTTGGGAGGAAAAAGAGCCCACATAGGTTGCATATCAAGCTTAGCGCTCCCAAATACTTAAGGGGACTTAAACTACCTAATTTTTATTTATATTACTTAGTTAGCCACATTTCAAAATATGCTTGCTGGGTCTCGGGCCTTGCGCCTTTGAGTTCATCGGCATATGTACCCATTTGGTTGCAGGTAGAGAGAAACTTAATTGCGTCAACTGGGATTTCCTCAGCAGCCCTATACTTCCTTTCTCTGAATAGACTCCCAAAGAAGCTGAAAAACACAGTTATAGGCACTGACCTTAAAGTACATTTGCAACTTTGTAGGTCAGTGAAATATAAAAACACACATGATGTTTCTCAAACGATATGCCGAAATCCAAATGTTAAACTTCAAGGGATTACCCTTCGTGCACCAGAGTTAGTGGGGAAGCGGGTCTCTGACTTATTACTTATTACTGACTTATTAGGAGAATTACCCAAAAGTCCATCTCTGCTGCAAGTATTGGGGCTCCCAGGAACACAAATCTTCAAAATATACTGTATCAAATCTGCCACATGCTAGTAAAATGGTTTAGTACTGTAAGATGGGGAATTAACTAGAGGGAGTTTCTCGGCCACATGCAATCCCTTGCATGGAGGCCCCATTCAGTATCACAATTAGTAACCTTTTTATTTCCATATATGTATCTTAAGATAACCAGGAACTCTCATTACTAGGATAAAACACTGCCCACTATGTCCAAGGAGTGGGATCATATCTGGCTATACCTTTACCACTATTATGCTAATGATAGGTTTCACCTTGCCCAATTTTATATTCTTCACAATATTTATTTCACTCTAGTACATTTGCATAAGATGAAGAAACTTCTCACTGCAATATGTACAAGATGTGCTGCTGCAGAGGGTTCTCTGTTCCACATTTTATGGGACTGCAATAAGGTTGCCCAACTATGGGAGGACATAAAGAATGCCATTGACCCTTTCTTGGGATTAAAGGAACACTTTACTCCTGAAATCTGTGTGGTAGGAACCCATTCATTAATCCCTGTCAAGGAAAGAAGATTTCATATCTCCTTAATCTCCTCTGCAGTCAAGCGACTGACTCTACGCCATTGGCTTGACCAAAATGAAATATCATATCCCGAATGGTTAAGTGAAGTATTATGTAGTTTGAGATTGGAGAAATCCATAGCTAGTCTTAGAAATGGCTCACAAATATACAGCAAGAGATGGAACAAATTAGAGGCCTTGCTATTGAGATAAATTTCTTAGAAGAAATATATAAAATACTCTGAGTATATGCACTGCCAATCCTTATTATCTGGAAGGTATACCCAAATGATCTTTTAAAAGGAAGGTAGTAGTCCTCAGTACAGGTGTTATTCTACTAGTGGTGTCTGCAGGGGAAGGGAAGTGGTGGGGTGGGGGGGTAAGGTATATTTGTTCTACGGAGAGTGTACTTATTGGAACATGGCATGTTGTGTTTTGATACTTTCTGTTCTAACTGTACAATTTAAATTAATAAAGATGTTTAAATTAAAAAAAAAGATGAGCAGCCTAGGGGTGGGTCAAAAGGTGATAAACTGGGTAAGAAATTGGTTGGGAGATACGTGGCAGAGGGTGGTAGTAAATGGAGTTCACTCATAGGAGGGAAGGTTGACCAGCCAGGTGCCTCTGGGATTGGTGCTGGGACTGGTCCTCTTTAATATCTTTATAAGTGACATTGCAGAGGATCTAGTGGGGAAAGGCTGCCTATTTGTGGATGACACTAAAATCTGCAATAGGGTAGATACTACAGGTGTGGTGGAAAGGATGAGCAGAGACCTGAGAAAACTTGAGAGTATGGTAGCTGGGTTTAAATGTGAAAAAGTGTAAAATTATGCAATGGGGGCACACAAACCCAATGGCAGAGTACAGAATGGATGGTGTGTTATTGATGACTACCAAGCAGGACAGCGATCTGGGGCAATAATCTCTGAGGACCTAAGGATGGCCAGGCAATGTTACAAAGCTGCTGGGAGGGCTAGTAGGATGCTTGGATGCATAGAGAGAGGGATCACCAGCAGAAGGAAGGAGGTACAGTTGCCTTTGTAAAGATCATTGGTAATACCTCACTTAGAATACTGTGTACAGTTCTGGAGGCCACATCAACAGAAAGATATAGACAGAATGGAGGTGGTCCAGAGGAGAGTAATTAAAATGGTGAAGGGTCTATAGCACAAGTCCTCTGAGGAGAGACTGAAAGAAGAGAGAAAGAAAGGAGGGCTATGATAGAAACATTTTAGTACTTTATGGTACAGGAGTAAGGTACAGGAAGGAAGTATTTTTCAGAATAAAAGATGTATAAGAACAAGGGGGTATGCTGTGACATTAAAGGGAGGTAAGTTCAGGAAGGACATGAGGAAGTACTTTTCACAGAAAGGGACTTGAAGAGATAGGGGAAATTATTTAACCAGAAAAGGCACACTAAGCCTGAGGTTGTTTCCAGGTGCGACCTGGGAGCACCAAGAAGTTAAGTGACTTACTCAGGGTCCCACAGTATGCAAGTGAGGGCTGATGGGATTCAAACCCAGGTCTCCAGGCCTGCAGCTCATTGCCCTTGACCAGTACGCTATACTGCATCCAAAGGGATAATGGATTCGTGGAATTGCCTACCATCCGAGGTGGTGGGGTGAAAGCAATGATAGGGATCAAGAATGCATGGGATAGTCATAAGGGGATCTTAGTAAACAAAACCAAAGGGAGGGAAGAAAAAAGAGCTAGAGATGAAATAGGATCTACAGTGACATCATAGGTAGGAAAAAACAAGCAGACTGGGTGGGCCAAGTAATCCTTATCTGCTGACAAATTCTGTTTCTATGTTTCTAAGAAGGCTAGACATGGGTGTTAACACTTCTGTCCTAGGTCATTACAACTCTCTCTCTCTCACTCTTCCCTGTTTTGGCCAAGCTCTAAGATCACCCAATGCTCTCTCAATTTCTGCTTTTCTTGATTCCTCTTCTTATCACAGTCCCTCCCAGTATGGCTTTAGGAAACCCAAATTCACTTTTGAGGTCCCCTACCATGACTCATTAACTCCCTTCCAAAGGGGATGGATCAGGGTAATGTCACCTTTGCTATCTGTTCTAGCCAAGCTAAAGCTTTCAACACTGTTGCTCACTCATTCCTGCTGGGCAACTTTATTGATGATGGACTATCTGATCTTACAGTCAAATTGTTCGACTCCTACCGCAAGCCAGATCCCAATCAATCCTTTTAGATCAATCAATCAATCCAGCCTTTGTGTGAAACAAATAAAGAAAACAAAGTGGAATAAAAAACCACTATGGCTCTCAAAAGAAGTGTCAGGGAAGGTTAAGGAGAAAAAGGCTGCATTCAAAAAGTATAAGGAATCACAGACGGAACACGACAGGGAACTGTATCAATTAAAGCAGAAGGAAGTGGGGAAGGCAGTCAGAAAAGCAAAGGCCCAAACCGAGGAAAGGATAGCCAACTCAGTTAAGAAGGGGATAAAACCTTTATAGGAACATTAGGAACATAGAAAGGTTAAGGGAGGATAGGGAAGATTAATAAAGGAGAGGGAGGTGGGCAGAGGGAGACAGTGAAAAGGCAGAGATAATGAATGAATACTTTGCTCAGTATTCACAAAGAAGAAGAGGAGTTACCTAAACCAAACAGTAAAAGCACTCTAGATAGTGGGGTTGATACCAGTCCATTTAAAGAAGAAAGAGTACTGAAAGAACTTCTAAAACTGAAAGTGGACAAAGCAATGGGCCTGACGGATTCACCTAGAATCCTAAAAGAGCTAAGGGAGGACCTAGTGACACCACTAACCACACTTTTACCAAATCATGGGAAGATGGGGTAGTACCTGAGGACTGGAGGAGGGCAGATGATTCTCCTTCACAAAAGTGGGAGCAAGGCAGAAGCAGGAAACTACAGACCTGTTAGTTTGACCTCAGTGGTGGGGAAAATGATGGAATCACTTCTGAAAGAAAAGAATTGTTCAGTACCTAGAGCTACAGCGGGCACTGGACCCAAAGCAGCATGGATTCACAGCAGGAAGGTCATGTCAGACAAATCTAATTGATTTCTTTGACTGGGTGACCAAAGTAATAGACCAGTGAGGGGTGTGGATATGGGTCTACCTAGACTTTAGCAAGGCATTTGACACAGTCTCACATCAAAGATTAATAATCAAGTTAGCCTGCCTGGGAGTGGGTCCCAGGGTGGTAGCCCTGGGTAGCAAACTGGCTGCACAGCAGGACACAGAAGGTAATAGTGAATGGAAACATTCTGAAGGAAGGGTTACTAGTGGAGTACCCTAGGGCTCAGTACTGGGTCCAGTCCTCTTTAACATCTTTATAGGTGACATTGCAGAGGGTCTGGAAGGAAAGGTATGCCTCTTATGGATGACACAAAGATCTGTAACAGAGTTGATACAAAGGGGGTAGAAAGGATGAGAAGGGACTTGGCAAGGTTGGAGGAATGGTCAGACATATGGCAACTTAGATTCAGTGCAAAGAAGTGCAAAGTAATGCACCTGGAAATAAAAATCCAGGAGAAGAGTATACACAATAGCAGGGGTACTAACAACAACAATAATGGAAAGGGATCTGGGTGTAGTCATATCAGATGACCTAAAGTTGGGTATACAATGTGAGAAGTCAGTAAGGAAAGCCAGGGGATACTGGGATGCATAGGGAGGGCATCACAAGTAGAAAAGGGAAGTGGTTATCCTCTATACAGACAGTTGGTGAGACCCCATCTGGAATATCATGGCAGTTTTGGAGACCCTCATCTATGCAAGGACATAGACAGGATGGAAGCAGTCCAGAGGAGGGCAACTAAATGGTGCAGGGTTTACATCAGAAACCATATGAAGAGAGACTGAGAGAGCTTAATATGTATACCCTTGATGAAAGGAGGGGCAGGGGGGACATGATAGAAACTTTTAAGTACCTCAAGGGAATCAACAAAGTCCAGGAGGGTAGCATCTTTCAGAAAAAGTGTGTAAGGACAAGGGGGCACAATTTAAAGTTAGAGGGGATGGCTCAGGGGTAATGTGAGGAAATTCCTTTTCACGGAGAGAGTGGTGGACGCATGGAACTGCCTTCCTGGAGAGGTCGTGGGGTCTAAAACAGTGGAGGAATTCAAACATGCATGGGACAGACATAAGGCAATTATAGTGGGGGGTTGCAGGAAATAGGCTGTTGGTTAACTAGAATCTGCAGCTTATCCAGTAGGTAGGGAAATGGGCAGACCAGGTGGGCCAAGTGGTCCTTATCTGCCGTCAAAGTCTATGTTTCTATGTTTCTCTTTCCTGGTAAAACTAGTGAAATGGGTTCAGGAATGGACTGTGATAACTAAGGGACCATCCCGGAGAACAAGAATTGAGTGTCCCAAGGACAGATCTCCACCCTTGGGGAGTGAGATGATGCACCCCAGTACCTGGCTACCAGCTGATGGAGCGCCAAGTAGCGGCACTGCAGGTGAACATCTGAGGGAAGCAGGGCAGCAGCTAGACACCAGCGTGAATGTGTACTGTTGCACATTTGAGTGTGTGTCACTACATGCAAGCACATTCGGGGAGAAAAGCAAAAGGCTAAAGTCCCTGTTATGCCAAGGCAATGCTGGCAGTACTCCAAGTCATTCATGCATGGCTGACAAGGCAGGCCACCAACCATATCTGTGGTCCTGGGTAAGAGGTTGATAACCTGTAACTACCTGAGATGGCCAGTGATCAGGCTGCAGGGGTGCTGTCAGGCAGTGGCAGATTGGGTTTTGAAGGGAAAAATAAGCAGTATAGAAATAAAATGTCATCAGCATCTCTGTTTGTGCCAAAAACAGATATCAGACTTGAAGACAGAGTGACAGAAAGAGACAGAGAGAGTGCATGCCGGCGCTTTAAGAAGATGGTCGTCTGCTGAATTGTGCTCGCCTAGTCAACCATAACAACCAGTTAAGAAACTCTGAAATTCGATCACAGGAGTGCTTAGTCAGTTTATTGATACCTTTGCTGAAAGCTGTCATTCCTTTTTACGTTTGCTTGCACACATGCGCAAGGAATGTCTTGGGAGAATGGGACACTTTGGAGGTGTGCCCCTCCTCTGCAATCCCCTGCTCCATTGAGTAGGCATGGCAGTTCTGCACCAATCGGACGTGGTGCTGTAGATGACAGCCGTGGTCTTCTTCAAAGAAAACCACCGCTGTCATACACAGCACCGCCCACTGCCATCCCCCCAATCTTTGCTGCCACACTGGGAGCCCACCAGCGTGGCCAACATCCGGCATCATCTGCCGACGGGGGTGCCCAATCCCTCGTCGGCTCCAGGCCTCCCCAGCCATCCTTCTGTCACGCTGGGAGCCCACCCCAGTGTGGCAAACATCCCGTCCCGCGTCGTCTGCTGACGGGGGTGCCCAATCCCCTGTCAGCTCCACGGCCCCCCCAGCCATCCTTCTGACATGCTGGGAGCCCACCCCAGTGTGGCAAACGTCCCACGTCGTCTTATTTTTTTAACCCTGTAAATTGAAAACGGTCCCAAGGCGCTTCTCCCAGGCCCCTCCCATAACCTGTACCCACCCACTGTGCACCCTCCCCACACCCCTCACCCCATACTTTCATTCTCCGAGCTTGGCACTACCACTTGGTGGACCGGGAACACGCCTGCACTCTTCAAAGCCAACCATGAACTGAGAAATGCCGTAAGCTGTATAATGGGCTAGATAGGGTTTTTCAACTTTATTGCATATCTCAGGCATTTTTGAATTTTGCACCAAATTTTCAACATGGGTTTTTGGGACCCTTCTCATGAATGATGTCACTGTCATGGTGTTATTAGGCGCGAAGGGTATTTGCAGTCACTGCGTGAAATCACCCTTTGGGCCTGAATAATGCCATGACAGTGAACATCATTCATGAGAAGGTGTCCAAAACCCCATGTTGAAAATTTGGTGCAAAATTCAAAAAATGACTGTTTTACTAGTGTGTGTTATGCAGTTCCTACGCTGGCTCATAAGTTCGTGAATTTTCATTATTTTACTTCCAGATTTTCAACATTGCCATTTTACCACACCTCCATGAGCAGTACAGCTGTCATTTTCACATCCTGCCCAAAACGTGTTTCCACCCATGTAGTGCACAATGGCGAGTCGGTAAAGCAAATTAATGTATGGGACACATTAAGAAAATCACAGTGACACTGTTCATGAACAGAGGTCTTAAAATAGCTATGTTGAAAATTTGGTGAAAAAATTCCTAAAATGACTGTTTTTACAAGCGCGGCATTGCGCAGTTCCTATGCAGGCTCGTAAGTTCGCAACTTTTCTGTATTTGCACTCCAATGACTTCCAAATACCTAAACAGCACATAGAAGCAAGCAACATTCAGCATTGACAAATGCTTGTACTTCTTTGTCACTGATTTTTTTAAGCCATGTCCAAGTGCCAAATACCACTGCAAATACCTGCAAGCGAACGTTCGGCATTGACAAATGCTTGTTTATTATTAATTCTACTCAGTCTAGTTTTGACAGTTGATCCTATGCCTACCTCAGCCAGGAGACTCACGGACACATGCAGACCAGGAGCAGGTGCACTGGTCAGCACATCCTCAGTCTCAGCGGCATCTTCGACCGAGTTGGCAAGTAAAAATTACATTTTACAATTGAAAGAGATGCTAGCTGATTTTAAAGTTAGTATCGCCAATGCCAATCAAGCTAAAAATATTTTAAAAACAGAAACAGAGGCTGTTAAAATTGAGTTAACCAGTACGGCACCATTTGAGTGAATAAAACAGTCTCTCAATTAAGTTCTATAACCCTAAAACAGAGAAAACAGATCAAATACTTATTGGGCAAAGTAGATGACTTAGAAAACAGGGGATGAAGGAATGATATCTGAATTATTGGGGTGCCTGAGGAATGGGAAGGTAACAATATAATTGGCTTTCTGCAGTCTTTCATCCCTGAACTTCTACATTTTCAATGGGCTTGGCCACTGGCGATTGAGAGAGCCCACAGGGCTCTGGGTCCCCAAGGAGGTGCTGAGACTTGACAGAGAGAAAAAATCTTCACAGTGTCATGGGTACAAGATTTTACTGCTCCAAGACTTTTCCTCTGATTTGCTGAATAAAAGGAGAGGTTTCTACAAGGTGAAGCAAGAGCGTCAAAGAATATGGATTTTATATAATTTTAAATATCCAGCAATATTTCAGATCAGAGAAAATGGAGGAGGAGTGGTATCCTGTTCTACTTTACAAGATGCTTGGGGATATATTCATATGACTACTGGATCTGTCAATTTACATTCCACCTCAGCCCCAGGCAACTGTCATTTTAATTTAGATACCAGCTATGCAGTGAGTGCCCCAGTTCCTACTCCTTCTTCTTTGTCCCTTTGTGCTAATACTGAGTGCATGGACCCTTCAGAATCGATGGAGGCCTACCCTTCTCCCTCAACCACATCTCAGGCAGTAGATAATTTAAATCCTAAAATCTCTATACCACATCTTTACTCTATGGCCACAAAATCTAAAGCCTCTGGTAGATTTTCTGGGCAATTAGTAAATTACCAAAAGGTGAAATCAACCTCAAATTCAGTAGTCCCAACTCAAAGGCAAGGAGGACAGTTCTCTCTACCCTCAATCAAGCAAAGGAGCAGAAGCAGATGCCATACTAATGGAGCCTATAATAATTCCTCCTTCAACATCTCCTTTGAAATGGAAGAAGCGGTTCTGCATACTGCCCCTGCTGCAACTAGCTCTAGAATTCAGTCTCCAGAGGATCTAGGAGGAACTATGGTCAAAGCAGAGTCTCTTGCTGCATGGGGTACTTCCACCTGTGACCCCATCTGTGACTGCCACATGATTTTGGTTTGCTATGGATTTTCACCATGTCGTTTAAAGTACCCCAAAGGATTTTACTTTCTCAGAAATCCATCCTCTTGCTTACAGTCATGGTGTGAGAAACCTTTGCTAGTACTACTCCTTCTGACATGTTCTGTGTTCAGAACTGTGATACAAACTCTTTGCTGTTTCTCTGTTCAAACGATGTGTTACTGCTATTGCAGATCCCTCGATGGTCACAATGTGGCTGTGTTTTGTCTACTGCTGGTTTAATGTTTATTGACTCCCTATATTGTGACTTATTTTGAGTTCAGTAGAAGGTAGTGTATTTCGATCATAACTTCTAAAAGGTAATATATATATATATATATATATTTTTTTTTTTTTAAATCTTTAACATTCAATTTATATGCCTTGGTTTTTAAGCCCTGTAACCACTATGTAAAATCCCTATTTTAAACTTTAAGATGTGTCAGGGGTGAGTCTAGAGGAAACTGGTAATGTATGAGTCTACTCCTTTTATCTGATTTTGTGCAGGTTGTGCTCCATGGCCCTTAGTTTCTACATGACACTCTATGTTTTATACCCTTCCCTTTCAAGAGTTATACTTAATTAAGAGGTCCTCTGGGCAGCTACAGGTAACTTCCTTGTAGCGGTGGTGTTGGCCTTAGACTTGGGAGCGAGAGATGGATGGCACGCTATCCCTTCTGTGGTACTTATCCACTGTACTGGTAGTCCATAATAAGTTGGGGGACACGAACCCACCGGTTAGCCTTACTGGGGGTGTTTCTTAAATCCTACATCACTTTAGCACGATAGGGACTAGTCCTTCAACTGTGGAAAATGCTGTTTGTGAGTGCCATTGTATTTCTACTCAGAAGCCATTGTGCCCTTTCTTTCCTCCCTAGTTTTATACCTATTAACTACTACTAAGGATAAGTTGGCAATGGCTGTTCTGGACTGCCTTGATGAAAGGGAGGAACCTTTTTTTTTTTTACTCTTCCAGTTATGGAATTTAAATAGGGAGGAGACTGTGGGCACTTCTTCCCAGGCTCGGATTTGAGTTGAGTTGAATGATAAAGATCTCTGCTGTTTGAGGCACAACATTATTAGCTGGTTGCCTTCTGATTCATCCTAAAGAAGTTTTAACAAGGATTTACCCTACTAGTTTGTTTTTATATTTTTAATGCTCTTTAAGTAATTTAATTACTGTATATATTTCAATAGGTATTGAAAGGGATATATTGTGGTTGTCTCTTTACGTTGTTCTAAAATACCTGATGTGGCAGTTACATCACTTCTGTTTTTAATTATTACGTTTTAATATTAAGCTCTCCCTTTTAGTAGATCTTAAGTTGTTACTCTAAAAAATGTTTTCTCCTATATTATTTATAATCTGTAATATATATATATATATATATATATATTATTTAGCCACTTTTGGCAGAGTAGGTAACATTCAGGCAGACAAGCATCGAAGTAAGGACCAGTAACTGTTTTCCCACCTTGGACTCTGGTCCAGTGGATAGAGGTCCTTCAGTAGTTTCCAGCCTACTGTTTTTTTTTTCTCTTTCTTTTTGTTAAATTGTTAAATATTTTACCTAGAAGTATGTTTTATAGGTTGTCTTTTGTATAATTTTGGAGTTCTAATTAGTTCCTGTTGGTTCACTTTTTTTTCAATTACTGTTATTATCCTGACTTTAGTATTTAATCTATTATAAGTATTAAAAATGTCTAGCTTCTCAATAGGTTCATGGAATGTTAAAGGATTGGGATCCCCAATCAAGAGGAAGACAGATCTGACATACTTGAATAAGCATAAACTTGACCTTGTTTTGTTACAAGAAACACACTTGGAAGAGGATGAGGCCAAAAAACATGCCAGATCATGGGTATCCCAGGCTGAATTTAGTTTTTTTAACTAAAAAAAAGAGGTATTGCTATTCGTTTCAGAAAAGGGTTAACTTTGTGAAGAGATCTCACTATGCAGATCCTGAGGGCAGATTTCAAATTCTGGAAGGTGCTATTGATGGAAGAGAAATTACCATCTGCAATGTATATGCCCCAAATCTAGGACAAGTTGCATTTTTCAGGGAACGTAATGTACAGTTAAACATGAACAACAATCAAAATTTTATCTTAGGTGGGGACTTTAACAAAGTTTTAGATACGCTAACTGATAGAGGTTTTTCCTCTTCTCCTTTTAAAGTTACCCCAAGTC
This sequence comes from Neoceratodus forsteri, assembly GCA_016271365.2. Lineage (NCBI taxonomy): Eukaryota > Metazoa > Chordata > Ceratodontiformes > Ceratodontidae > Neoceratodus > Neoceratodus forsteri. The sequence continues at coordinate 849,806,140 of CM028137.1, read as the reverse complement.
AGTTTGCCATTTACAAACTGGTGTCTGATCTAGACTTGGTGGATGCCTGGCACCTATTAAATCCCTCAGTAAGAGACTATTCCTTTTTCTCTGCAAGACATGCATCCTTCAGCTGGATTGACATGTTTTTTATTTCAAGGCACCTGGCTCCCAACCTTATCTCAGCAGGTATCAGGGAAATTTCCCTTTCTGACCATGCTTTGATACAGATCTCTGTTCTTTTTGAAGGCTTCAAAAGTAATTGTATTCATTGGAGGCTTAATGTCTCTCTTCTTCAAGACATTGAATGTATCTCCTGGCTAGACCATGAGGTGGAAGACTTCTTTAACATAAATGATAATGGGGAGGTTTCTCCAAATTGTTTATGGGACACCTTTACTGTAACATTTTTATTAGGGGAATAATTGTTAGCTTTTCAGTCTCCAAGAAAAAACAAAGGGATAAAGATTTGGCTTTTAAAGAATTGAAACTATTAGAGCTGCAGAATGTTTATAAGTGTAGCTGCAAGAAGGACAACACATCACCAAGCTTAAGTATGGTGTAAATAGCATATATTCCGCTAAGGCTAAGTACTGTCTATTTAGAACTAAGCAGACCTATTGGGAGGCTGGGGGAAAAGCGAGGAAACTATTAACATAATGGCTAAAAAAAAAAGGAGTTTGGGCAAAGTTTAATTAGAGGTATCTCAATGATTTAGGGATCACTGAAGTTACAAAACCTAAGATAAACTCATAATCTAAGAAATGTTTTAAAGATCTTTATTCATATTTGGATGAGAAGTCTATAGAGAATGCACAGACATTTCTAAACTCTGTCTTTCTCCCAGAGCTTAGTGAAAAAGACGAAGAAGTTTTGAGCTCTTCTATCTCCCGAGCAGAATTCAAAAGCATTATTAAAGGGCGTCATCCTAACAAAACTCCTGGCCCAGATGGCCTTCTGGGGGAATTCTACAAAGCTTTAGGAAGCAAAGCTAGGGATTACTTTTTCAATGCTTCATTTCTTCTCTTTCTGTACAATGCCTTCCAGACTCTATGTATCAAGCCTATATAACCTTGATTTTAAAGAATGGAAGGACCCCCTCCAATGTGAGAGCTATATGCCCATTTCTTTGCTTAAAGCAGACTATAAGATTCTGGCTCAAATACTGGCCTTCAGGCTGAAGTCCCGTCTTGCTACATTAGTAGGTGAGAAACAGGTGGGCTTTGTACCAGGCAGAACTGGGGCAGATAATATGCGTAGGCTCTTTAATGTAATTTGGAAGGCAAAAAGATTGCAAAATCCAGCTGCAGTGTTGCTTTGGATTTCTGCAAAGCTTTTGATTCTCTAGAATGGAGTTGCTTATTTCAGGTACTTAAGAAATTTCAATTAGGAGATAACATTATTCAATGGCTGGAAATATTATACAAAAAAAAACCTCTGCTAGAATAATTACCAATGGCTTTATTTCTGGCTCGTCTTGTCTCTATAGAGGATCTAGGCAAGGTTGTCCCCTCTTCCCATGTTTATTTATTTATTTACTTAGATTTTGATAACTGGGTAAGCTCACTGAGACCAGATGTCTCTTTTTCAGGAGTGATCCATACCATATCTCTTTATTTTGGCCATTGAGCCCTTAATAAGAGCAATTTCTGAGAATGAGAAGGTTAACGGAATCAGAACTGGAATGATAACCAATAAAGTTTTTGCTTATGCAGATGATCTTCTGGTTTCTCTTTCAAACCCAAGAATCTCAGCATTGCACTTGGGTTACATTTTTAATATATTTGCCACCTTTCCTGGTCTTAAGTTGAAGTGGGCTAAAACACAAATTCTGTCCCTAAACTCCTACCTGCATCCAGGAGATTCCTTGGGAGGTTTGCAATCTGAACTTAAATGCTCAGAATATTTAACCTACCTAGCTATTAAACTATCTAAAGAGACCTGTAATATTGAGAATGCAAATTTATTTCCATTGGTAAACAAGAATGAAGCAGACCTTCAAAAATGGCAAGGCCTTAACTTATCTATACAGGGCAGAATAAACTCCCTTAAAATGATCATGGCCCCTACACTTTTTTTTTATCTTTTTCAGATTCTACCTATTAAAATAGGAAAAGTGAATGTTGACCTTCTAAATAAATGAACCAGGAAGTTTCTTTGGAATTCCTCTACCCCTAGACTCTCAGTTGTGAAACGTAGAGCTCATAAGTCTGATGGAGGTTTTGGCCTCCCCCACTAGGAAAAATATTACCTTGCTTTTCGTTTCAAACAGAGCTTTTGGTACCTTGATTCTATTTCAGATCAATAGTTACCCCTATGGATTAGGGCTGAGAAACAGATTTCACTACCATGTAAACTTTCTGATTATCTGTTTGTTAAGCCACCCCTTTCTCTTCAAGATAATATGTGCATTAACGCCTCCATTTGGGTAATCAATAAAATGCAGATTCTGCTCCTTATTGAGAGTCTACTTATATCTCTGACTACACTCTGAAATAAAAGCAGCTTCTTGTACAACCAAATGCCTCTGATAGATTTTGGGTGGGTTATTTTAGGTATCACAAATCTTTGAGATTTACTGAGTGATCAAGGGGAGCTACTGTTTTTTGAACTGCTCAGAACTCACTACAATCTATTTAGGTTTCACTTTGCATTCTACCTTAAGTTAAGAAAAGCCCTTCAGGACTCTATTTTAGGGGAGGATCTAAATCACAGAGAAGAATCTGAATGGAATTTGGTTCTAAAGGTGGTGAAATTGAGGAAAGGGGTGAGTTTATCATATAAGCTACTTACGAACACATATAATCCATTTCTGTTAACATCATCAGCTAAATCTAAGTGGGAAGGTGACCTTGTGGAATCTATTTCTACTTCTGAATGGACCTCAACTTGGAACAATGCATGTTACAGTAGTAGGGAAGTACAAGCCAGAGTTATTCAGTATAATATTCTCCATTATTAGCATTACTCACCTAAAAGATTATTCTCTATGGGTTTCCAGTCTGATGGGAAGTGTTGGAGGTGTCAGGCTGAAAATGGTGATCTGTGTCATATGTTCTGGTTCTGCCCTTCCATCAGGGAAATTTGGGGCAAGGTACATAAGGTCTGTGAATGTGCACTGGAAACAACAATCCTTTTTAATCCTAAATTTCTTATTTTGGGGATTAGTGACAGTGGTGGGAGTCTGAATAGACGTCAAAATTATGTAGTATGGTCAGCTGCTTTAACACTTTAAAGGATTCTACTCTTACATTGGAAATCTCCTACCCCTTCCTCCTATGTGGAATAGACATCTAGAATAAGTGAAGTAATCAATAATAATAATAATAATAATAATAATTTTATTTATAAGGTGCCTTTCAATTGCCAAGGTGCCGTACATAAATAACAGATTAAAACAATAAAAATCATTAAAAAATACAGCTGGATCAAACAGTCATTTTAATCAATATTCTAACAATGCAGTTTCCCACTTCAAACCTCTCTTGAAGCCATCCACAGAAGTGCACTCCCAGAACCAATGGGGTAGAGAGTTCCAAAGAGTGGGGGCCACATAAGCAAAAGGCCGAGCACCCAAATATTTCAAATTCACCCTTGGAATCTCTAGCAACCCCTCATTGGTCGAGTGGAGTGATCAATTAGGACGATAAGGAAAAGATTGAATGAAAAGATTAGTGCACCAGACTGTAGATAAAAAAGATCTTTTTGAGAAAGCTTGGGCACCCTTTCTTAGTTGTCTTGCTACTTCATGATCAAATGTTAACTTATCAAATGTTTAAGTTTTTAATTGTATTAACAATGTCATTTTAGAATGTATTTTATGTGTCAGATATTTTAACTAAGTTATTTATGTAAAATATGTTTTCTTTTTCTTTCTTTTTCTAAAGTTATAACAGGTTTTCATTCATGTGCTTGCCTTGTTGTATATTGTTTTACTAAAAACTAATAACATCTTTAATGGGAAAAAAAGAAGGAAGGGGAGAGTGCTCTTTGCAGAGCTCCTTAAAACTTCTAACCCAAGGGTGCTAAAGAAACTAGCAAGAGAACTGGCAGATGAAAAGTAAGAAGTAATAATGACTGTAGAAAATAGAAGTCTAAACTCAAAATACTAAATATTCTTGAATAGACTAAAAATATACATAAGGAGCAAGAGAGAGAGAGAGAGAGAGAGAGAGAGAGAGAGAGCTAGAGGTACAGAAACTTCAGTATAACTTAAAATGATTTCTATAACTTAAAATGTTTACTAATGTTGATGTTTTTTTTAAGTTTCTATATTTGTCTATCTCTTGCTCCTTAAGTGTATTTTTAGTCTATTCAAGAATATTTCGTATTCAGAGTTTAGCCTCCTATTTTCTATAATTATTATAACTTCTTGCATTTCATCTTTATTTTGAGTTTATTTCCTTTCTAATTTATAACATTACGTGGCAAGCACAGTAACTTTTTCTGCTTGACCACATAGCGTATACACGCTAAAGTGCCATCCAATATGGGATTCATCTTTTTAGCATGAGTTAATATAAAACATACAGCTTTTTGCAATGTTCACATATTAAATATTTCAGGAACACATTTATTCTCACCAATATTTATTCATAGAATCAGAAGGTTATTTTATGGTAATACATATTAATGTTCCTTTTCCTTAAAAAGATTTTAATGGTAAAGAATTTCAATCAATCAGTCAATCAAGCTTTATTTAACCAGGCATAAACACCATTGAGCAAGCTCATTTTCTAGGTGGTCCTGAACATCAAACTACTCACAGTAAGGAATATGGTAGACAAAACAAAACATTGTACATGTGGAAGATATGCCTGTAGTTCTATGCATATGCCTGTAGTTCTATGGGGGGTTAGCTCCTCCCCCATCTCCTACTTAAGCAATCAGGATATCACAGCTCTGCTAAGAGTGAGCTGTGCTTGCTGGCATCCTCCTGGTCCTCAGCTGCTTCTCCATCCCTGCCATTGGTTGTTTTCTGGTTGTCTCGTTTCTTTTTTTTCACCCCTTTTTGTCCTTCGTCCCTCCCTACCTCCCTCCTTCTGCTTTCCCCATATCTCTAGGCTTCTTTGGAGCTTCTCTGTTTTTTTTCATGTGTCCATCTCCAGCCGCAGTGAGCAGAGCCTTTCCGCTGCTGCTGCTGACACCTCCCTTAGCTTTGCGGTGTTCTTCCTCTGTCCCCCTCTTTGAGCAGCCACTGTGCCATGCAACCACTAGTAGTGCACTGCTGCTGCTTTGTTCCAGCTCTCTTGCAGCAGGTGTCTGGGCAATGGCCCTCACAGAAACTCCTTGCCCAAGAACAGGCTCTTCAGTGCACTTCCGCTTCCTTCCTCCATGACTCTAGTCCAATGCTCTGCCGTACCAGTCCAGTTGGGGAACATGTCTCAGGAATTGTAACCTGACCCTTGGTTCCTAGTCCTACTGCTTGAGTGTTCCCAGCTGGAAGACTATTTCGCTGAATTTCAGCCTCACCATCCTCAGTGCTACTTTTAAATCCCTTTGCAATCGGGGATGCCTGGCAGTACAGACAGCTAACTCCTTTGCATTGTCCATCGTAATCCCTTCTTACACTATGTCCTATTCATACTCCTACTTAACACTGTTTACCATGACCTCTGCCCAAGCTTATGGCTCTGAGACACTGTAGGCAGCTCCACCTTGGTTCTCCTGGATTACGGATGGATAGGGGGCAATAACCAATGGGTACATGGCTTCTTTCAGTGCCTATCAGTCAGCGACCGGCTTGGTTGCCATCTACACATATCTGTTATTCTGTGTGCTTTAACTCTGTTACTGCTATTTCCAGTGTCTTGCTGTATTCTGTGCCCTAGCCCTGCTACTGCTGTTTCCAGTGCCCTTGCTGAACTGTATGACAGCCCTGCACTGCATTACAAGCGACTTTGCTATTGTGTGAACTAACACTGCTTCCATTTCAAGTGACTTCTCACTCCTAAGTGCGCCATCCATTGTACAGCACTCTGACGGGACATTTATGCCTGTGTGAATCAGCCCAATGCTCAGTGTTACCACATGGCCAGCGCCTTCCTAACTGTGCTAGTTCAACCTATTCCACCTCACTATGTGACCTACCTACCTACTGACTGGGGTACCTACACCTCACGACATGTGTTACCCTGTCACCAGAGTATGAGTGTGCCTCTCCTATGACATTTTAGTCTGCTGCTATCTGAGCTTGGCAGCCTTTCTGGTGCAGTACATCATTCCTCATTCTGGGATTTGGATGGCATGGACTGTGCCTCTTTTCTCCGGTTGCGCCTGCAGCAGTCATCAGTGCTCCAGCTCCCATTGCTGCACTCCATTCTCCCCTTCCTCATTACCTACTTTCTATTCCCTCTGCTTCCTGGCCACATGGCTCCTCATTTTCTACATCTCACTTCCTATTGCTGCTATGGCCTGCTGACCTCTGTGCAGGTCCACCTAGTACTACTCTGTTTCCTGACCGTGCAGGTTCACCCCTGCTCCCACAGTCATTTGCTGCATGCCTCAGCCATCCTCTCAGCTTCAACTTCTGGGATGCCTGCTGTGCCAGGTGGCCCTCCATGGTGGTGTCTGGTCATGCTAGCCTATGTGGAGTCTAGCGTAACTCGCTCTCTCCCCTTCCCACCTGGCCTAGGTGGGGTCTGGCCATTCCCACTGGCCAAGTGGGGGCCTGGCCTGGCAAGATTTCATTGCTCCTTTGCTGCCCTGCATGAGGGTTTTCAGTCTGCTAGCCTTTGTGGGGCCTAGCTGCTGCTCTCTACTCCTTCCTCCAGCTGACCTACGTGTGGTCCAGCTGCTCCTTCTACCCCAAATAGGGGCCTCATTGGTTGCTTTGCCTCCATCCTTGGACCTGCCATGCACTCTAGCCATACGCTCTTCATGGCGTTCAGTGCCCTGCTCTGGATCCTTCCTCCTGACCATTACCTGAGCTTCTCCCACATCTTTCATTCCTACTTTCCAGTGTCCCTCCAATGTTGGTCTCTGCCAAGACATTCCTGTGGTTCTCCATTCCTGGCTCTGGACACTCATTTCTCCTGCTTGATGCCTCCCCTGAGCACTGGATTTAGGCTCTTTGCACACTTCCCTATCCTGCTGCTTTCTCTGACCTGGATCACCTGGTTCCTTCCTTCCTTCCAGTCCTTGCTGCATGTTGGCTCTCTTTATGTCGACCATCTGATTCAGTCATGTCTCCCTGCTGTTTGCCTGCTGGATTTGGACTACATCTGGACATTCATTCATCTGCCTGCCCGGTCCTCCCCTGCTGTGTCTCCTTCTCCTGGCTGGACCCTGTCTGCTCCTGCTGCTTCCTTCCCTGCCATTTCTGATGGTTTTCCTCCTTTTTGGGCATTTCTTCAGATCTCCATCTGCCAGACACCTTCATTCCATGTCACTTACTCATCTCTGTCTTTCCATCAGGATTGGATGCACTGCCAGGATGTCTCACCTTCAGTCATACTACTCAAGTTCTGGATGCTGCAGCCCTCACTTTGCCTGCTCGCACCTAATTCCACTCGTCAAGGATATCTGTCTTCACTCCACTGTGGAAGTACATCTAGACTACATCTCAGGATATTCGCAATCAATTCCCTTGGATGTTTCTTGCCTTGCTGCTTCAGTTCATTTAGATTCCCTACTGCTACCATTTCCTGCCAGGACTCTTAATCAAGCTCTATTCCACAGTGCCATTCCTATTTCAAGGCTTAGGCATCAGACATTAACCTACTCCAGTGCCATGAGGCTTACTAAATCTGATCGAGTTGTCAACATGACATTCTACAGGATCATATTACTTCTCTCATAAGTCTGCTTTTAGCCTACACCTGCCTCGCCCAGCATCGGGACCTGGAGGTTCAAATATTTGTACTCTACACCTGCCTCGCCCAGCATTGGGGCCTGGAGGTTCAACTATTTTTACCCTACATCTGCCTCACCCAGCATCGGGGCCTGGAGGTTCAACTATTTTTACTCTACACCTGCCTTGCCCAGCGCAGGATGTGGAGATTCTGTTTGCTACTGTACTTGCTTCGCCGGTCAGGTTGGAGGTTTTCTGGGCTTTCTAGCCTAATGTCCACTTACTGCTTCGCCCGCTCAGGACCAGGGGTTCATTTGCTCTGCCTTCTTCAGCTTCACAACTTGCATCCAGCTCACTTGCCTCACCCTTAAAGACTCTATGCTGCCATAAACTTGTATTGAAACTTGGACCAACACTTCAAGATTGACTGTGCATCAAACAGATTCCAAAAGACCTATCAATAGTTTGCCCTGGACACTGACATTTCGGACTAGGAATTTGCTAAGGATATGCTATCATCTTCTCGCTGAACATTCAACATCATTACTGGATTCCACTTGCTCTTCATCGACTTTAAGATTTTCATCACCTGGGTTTCAGACTAGCCAATGACTTAAAATTGTTCATTTAGGATTATTCTCCTTTAGTATGCCCAGAAGGATGGGCAGGTCAGTAGCCATGGGTCCTCAGAAGTTTCCCCCAAAGGGGAGTTTTCCTCTCCTGCATGCTACTAACCACACTGTCCAGAGCTGGAGGAGATAATTGTACCTGTAATCATAATTATTTCTTTTGGAGCTCTCAATCCTACTCAACTAAGCATCCATCTTAAGGTGGGATACAGAGAAAGGCCAAAACATCAAGTCTTAACAAATTGTTATTCATCGGTTCAAGCACCTAAGCACTATGCATATCCAATCCAGTTCACATGTTCTACAATCACTGACTTGTTCATACCTATGCTGAAGTATCTAAGCACTAACCATTCCATAACTCATATACCTTGCAGGCATTGTCCTACTTACTGGTCTGGCCTATGTATCCAAGCATAACCTACATCATTCAGCTCTACTGTATGTAGCACAAGCACTGAGCTATGAACCACATAGAATCATTGGATGAGTTTCTAAGAGTTTTATATCACAGTCACAGACACTTTCTGGCCTGGTTTTACACATATCTATTTATGCATCGTTTGCACTTGGCACATCACTGTTTCGATACCTACTGTCTCTTTAAACTGTGCACTTTAATAACATGCTGCTGTTCCAAGCCTTACCAGTCTTGAGAAAGCACAAGAGCATGAAAATGTTTGACGTGTGACTTGCTTCTTGGGGAGGGGGCCACCATTGGTGGGCTGTTACTTGCTTGCACTTTACTACCTCTTTGGATTTATTTTAACCCACAATAAAGGTATTCAGATTGTATCTGCCTGCAACCAGCTTTTTTTTTGCAGTGAGTATTATCCTGGATGGATGGGGTTCATGTGCCTACTCCTGCATGTGAATACATAATTAGTTGGGTAGGTAATTGGCTTAGGAACAGAAGACAGGGTGTAGTGGTCAACAGGGTGAGGTCTGATGAAGGTGCAGTCACTAGTGGTATGCCCCAAGGCTCAGTGTTGGGGCCAGTGTTCCAAGTCATAATAGCACCAGCACAATGGCGCCAACAACAAACAGCTAGTGTACATCGCCAAAAAGCAAAAAAGGCAATGTGCACTAGAGTGCCTCTCCCAAACATCTACCAGTGCCTGCATTCACTAAAATGGACAGAGAGAAACTACTTTTTATGCAGTCGGCTACTCCCCCGTGCCCCCTTTGCAGGGGGGTTTCACCTCCCACCCCCTCTGATCTTATTATAATCAACTCCAGGGGGGCATAACACTGGGAGAGAGGGGATACTGAGGAGGAGTCTACAATGGGGGACAGAAGTCAGAAGGGGTAGAGTATTGGGGGAACCTACAGGTGAGGGGGGATCAAACTTGGGAGGTTGGGGGAATGAGAACTCAGAATCGGGATCAAAATCACAACTAGTACAAAAATAAGAAAAAAATAGTAACCCCACAACCAGCCCCAAACTTGGATTACGTGACCAGCCTGAAATCAGCCCATCAGCAAACCCTTACATACTCGTTACAATATGTTTGTGCAGTCTGTGCTCACGTTACAATGTGCTATTAAGCAAATAGCTATCAACTGCAAATTGATGATTTATCATTCACTATTTCTGTGTCACCCATATTTCCTTGCTCAAAAAGAGTCTCCCTCTTAATAGGTTGCCTGGGGCCAGTCCTGCTTAATGCCTTTATCAGTGACATCTTCATAGGTATTCAGAGCAAAACTGCCATATTTGCAGACAATACCAAGCTAAGAGTAAGGGTTAAGGACCTACAGAAGCTGGAAAGATGGTCCAATGTCTGGCAGCTGAAGTTCAATGCAAAGAAATGTAAGGCGATGCATTTGGGTAAAGGGAACCCAATGGCAGAGTACCACCTCAATGCCTTCAAGCTCAGCAACACGCAGGAAGAATGGGACCTAGGTGTCATCATAAGCACCACCCTTAAGCAGACAAGCCAATGCAACAAAGCTTGTAGCAAGGTCAACAAAATGCTGCAGTGCATAGGGAGGGGGTTCAACAGCAGGAGTAAGGAGGTAATACTGCCACTCTGCAGGTCCCTGGTAAGGTCTCATCTGGAGTACTGTGTCCAGTTTTGGAGTCCGCATCTGAAAAAGTATATAAACAGATTGGAGCCTGTTCAGAGAAGATCGACCAAATGATCCATGGCCTTCAAGGGCACTTGTGCCTGGATCGTCTGGAAGCATTAAATGTGTTCTCACTGGAGACAAGAAAGGAGAGGGAAGATATGATTGAGACATACAAGTACCTGAGAGGAATACTGAGGCGCTATCCTTGGACCTGTTCAACACAGTCTCTGAATCTAACACTAGAGGGCATGAGCAGATGTTGGGGGGAGCTTAAAGAGGGAGCTTAGGAAACCCTATTCTACGGGAAGAGTTGTGGAGCCATGGAATAAACTACCAGCTGATGTAGTGGAAGCATAGTCCATGACATAATTCAAGCTGTGGTGGGACAAAGCTAAAGCATGATCAAAAGCCACGGGAGCAGTAAGAGGCATTCTGCGGGGGGGGTTAGGTCCTGGGCTCTGAGAAGGTCCAAGGAACACATGGGCAGACTAGATGGACCCTTGTTCTCCTTCTGCTGTCTTTTTTCTGTTTTTAGATCACACTCACAAGTGATTTTTTTTAGAAGTTTTGGTCAGGAAATCCATACTGAGCTGAAGATCTTTCCCAGGTATATCCTAGGAGGACACAGAGGTTAAGCGACTTGCCTAGGGTCACACAGTATGCAAGGGAAGGTTGTGGGATTCAAACCCAGGTCTGTTAGGTATCCAGGTTCATGGCTTAGTGCTCTAACCTCTAGGATATATTGTCCAGTTAGCATAAATGGAAGGGATTAGTGCAGCATCAAAGGGGGAGGATACTGTGGGCTGAATTCACAAAAGATTTTGGGACTATGTCCCACACCTCAACTCCAGCTGCATACCGAAATCTCCGCCACTGCAAAGATTGCTATTCTCATCTGCAGCAGCTGCAGAAGATGTTAAGGCTGGTCCCACCCACCTTAACATTTTTCCACAGCTGCAGGTATTTCTGTAGCAACATCAGCCGCAAGCCACCATAAATCGTGGAGATGGTTGAAAACTGGCTCCACTTTTGAGAATACCATAGCTGCAGGAGAAACTGTGGTTCCACAAGTGGCAACCCACTTGTGCAGCATTTTTCCTGTAGCTGCGAGATGTTATAGAGTTTTGAGACTCCATCCCAGTTTCAGTAGGTAGTTCATGTTCTTGCTGTTGTTTAAGTGATAATGTAATAATGGATTTACTATACCCATCTTTCGGATGAGACGTTAAACCGAGGTCCCATCTGCCTGGATTGGTGGTAGTTCAGGTGGATGTTAAAGATCCCATGGCACTTCTCGAAAAGAGTAGGGGTGTTTTTATTTGCAAAAATAAACATAGAATACAACACGTTTTCACAGAAATCAAATAATAGCCAAAAGACTACAACACTATATCCATTTAACTTCTTAGATCCACTTCTTGAACACCTGCTATCAAACTGTTTTTCACATTTATTCTTGCTTCTTCAGTTTCTTTATTTATACTTAATAAAATGAAAAACCCTTTCCATAATTTCTTTAGTAATCCTGGGGATACTCTTAACATATCAGAGGCAAAATGTTCTCCAACTCTTTAACAATTAGCCTACTAATGCAAACATACGACATTTTCTTTTGATATATAACCCATTGTATTCTGGCTTGCCACAGGAAGTATTTGAGACATCCCAAAATAAAGTCAAAGTCCCTTATGCAATCCGAATGAACCCACTGGAGACACTCCTAAAGCTAAGAATTCATATGTCATATTTTTCAGCCATGTCAGGTTCCATACATCTGCTAAAAACCACAATCCTGAAGCATAGGAACAATCTAGTAAAAATGGACCATGGATTCCTCCTTATTAATGCATTCAAGGTAAGGCATAACCTTTCCTGTAAGACTTTATATTTCGCATTCCCCCTAACATTCAGTCTTCATAGAAAATTAACCACTGTACCTCCCATTGATTTTTGGGCAACCTAGGATTATTCAATTGAGCCACTACAATGGGGTTCAAAGTTAATGGGCAGTTTTTAAATTCCGGCTCTTGTGGGTATAGTTTTTCCATTAGATGGTGATACAAGTCCCTTGTACTATATGTGAGTGCTACTGTCTTCTGTATTTCCCATTTATATAATTTTTGTGCGTTGCGAAAGTGCTCTGGAATATGTAGATATTTATTAAGTTTAGGGGCTAAAGAAGTCCAACACTTAAAGTATTTCCCCATAATTATTAAATTCCATGAATTTTCAGATCTGGATTCCATATCAACCCTTCTTTCAAGGAGTTGGTAATAAAGAAAACATGGGCGATACCACTGGGTCTATCATTCCTAAACCCCTGTTTTATTGTTAGGTAAGTAAACTTCTTTAACCGGGTTTAGACGGTGCCCCAAAGCATCTGAAAAAGATGCTATATAACTTGTTTCAAATTCTGTTGGTAGTGGAAATATCATTGCCACAAATTGAATAATGGGCAAAAGGAATTGTTTAATTATTTGAACTCTTTTAATTTTAGACAAATGCCATTGCTTCCATCTAGAAACTTTATTTTCAACACTCCTAAGTATCCTGCCAATTATCATTAGGAACATTCTGAGGACCAAAGTTAATGCCCAAAATTGAAGCGGTCTCTAGAAAAATGAATTTTCTCCAGCCATAGTTCCAAATCCCACACCCCCAATAATCAGTCCTTTTGTTTTATTTATGTTTATTTTTCGTTAGACACTGTAGTAAATTCCTCAAATGCTCTCCATAAACCCCGTAACTGATGAACAGTCCTCCAAATATATAACCAAATCATCAGCATAAGCTTGAATATGTAGCTGTGCTAGACTGTTTCTCTATATTGTATCCACTTCCATTTCTTTGCCTCCAATGCAGTTCGTAAAAAGGGATCAATAGCAAATGTATATAAAAGGGGGCTTAAGGGGCACCCTTGCCGAACACCCGTGGTTAAGGGAAATCCAGCAGCCGTTCGGCCTCTCACAAAAGGAAAAACCATCCCACTCTGGTACAATTGCTCAATTAAATTTGTCAGCTTAACCTGCACCCCATAATGCCTCAAAGTTTTAAAAGAAATGGCAAATGGACCCTGTCAAATGCTTTATCCAGATCAGCTGCTACTAAACAACCTGTTAATCCCATCTCATTGAAATAGTCAATTACATCTCTTATCTGCATGATGGCAGATTGAATTCTTCTCCCTGGCAAGCCACAATATTGATTCGGCGAAATCACTTCCCTGCGTGATGTTTAAGCCTTTCATTCAATATTTTGGCAAAGATTTTATAGTCAGTATTTAATAGGGTGATTGGTCTCCAATTCCCCATATCTTGCCTGTCACCTGATTTAAAAATATAAGTTAATAAACCTTCTGAAAAGGAGGGGTAGATGCGATTCTTGTCTAGAAAATCTTGAAATAATAGGCCCAGGCATTGACTTAGTTCATCCGAAAACTGTTTATACAAGTTATTTGTGAGACCATCTAGACCAGGTGAAATATTTAATTTTAGAGACCTGATAGTTTCCATAATTTCTTTCTGGGAGATAGTATCCCATTCTGCTTCCTTGTTATGCCTTATACATGATACCGAATATTATTTAAATAATCCTCTATCTCTGTTATAGAAATAGTTTTTTTAGGATTAAGGGAACCAAAATGTTCCTTAATTACCTCTCTTAATTCCTGCTCTGAAGTTACTACACCCCCATCAGATCTTTTTAGCTCCTCCAAACCCATTGAATCTCTAAGTTCTTTGCACATCTGAAAGGGGTCCCCAAGAGGTGATTTCTTTACTCCATTAAGTAATATGGCCTGCATTGTTTTACTTCTGTCATACTGATATTCTTTCATAGCATCTTTTAATAAGGAGATTTGATCTGAGTAATCCCACCTAGATGTGTAAGCTAAGGATAAAATTCTCTGAAGTTGCTGTCTCAAACTTAGATAAGCGCAGAAATTTTCATTTTTAATTTTCCTCCCAGTATTTTTGAACAGGTTACGAGATCTGCTTTTGTGTCTAACCACCATATACATATATCTGTGTATAAAAAGCTACTGAAAGCCTAGCCTTCAATAGGTTTCTTATCCTAATCTGGATAAAATTTAGTTCTAGCACTGAATTATTAAGCTTCCATCTTATGTGTCTTATTTCTGTCATCTCTGGAAGGAAAAGGTGCTTACCAAAATGAATGATCTGAAAATTCACAGGGAAAAATTTGGAATGAGTTTATGTGAATGTTTGAAGAAACAAACATATGGTCGATGAGAGAAAAAGATTTCCCTTTTGAAAAAAAACTTATTCTTAAGATTTAAAGAGGTATTACAACTCACTAAACCTGCATCTCTAAGGATTTTACCTAAAGCGTTAGTATCGCAGTAGGTTTTCTTGCCACTTTGTTTACCATGTATAAGATCTGGAACTGTGCAGTTAAAGTCCCTCCCATAAAACTCTGACCGTCGTGAATAAAAAAGGCTGCACCAGTGTTAGGCAGTTCACCCTACCTGATTTAGTTTGAGGATTGTAGATATTAATGAAACGAAAACAAAACCCACACCATTTCCCATCCAAAATCAAAACTCTCCCTGGTACCAAGTCTATCAGATTATGCAACTGAAATGAAAAAGAGTTGAATAAAATCCCCACTCCATCCGCAACATCCTCCCCAAAAGACCAATAGGATGGGCCCCACAGCCAATCTTTTTTAAATGCTAACCTTTGGTCAATGGTGGACATCCATGTCTCCTGTAAAAACCAGACTGACAAAGGAAAATCATGTATAAAATTAAACACAGCTAGCTGTTTAGCTTTATTTAATAAGCTATGAGTGTTTAATGAACCCCAGGAGCACACCATAGTCCTTCATGATGGTCAATACCCTTCATTTTTTCCCTTTTTTCTTTTTTTTATCCTTATAGTTGTCTAGTATCTGAGATTTGGTTGAAATAGTGGATTTTTGGGAGTCTGATTCGTCCCCTTCTGTCTTACCCCAAGATGTAAACAGAGCCGCATAAGTATTGCTAGTCTCCATCTGGCAATCTGGGAGAGGCTTTAGCATGCAGATTTCTTGCTGATCTACGCTCAGAACCGGTACAAAAGTATCCCTGACTTTTTACCATTTCTGTTTTCCCTACTTTCTCATCAGAAAAACATCGGGGAATGTTTAAGATATTCAGAGGACCCATTCCATCCTTTTAAGTGTCCTTTGCTAACATCAGTACCCTGCTTATTTCTTTGATTTTCAGGAAACACTTTTTCCCCTGTTACCACCATTTTTGAAACCAAGCTAGTTTTCCTTTCTGTCGTACCTCTGACCTCAGGGAGTTGTACCACAGAACTAGGAACAGAAATGGAACCCTCCTGCAAGGGGGTGGATAGAACCACAGCTTCTTGTGCTTTCTGTATATAAGACTCAGAACCAGAACTATGTGACAAATTATGTGCGGCCCAAGGGCAGAATTTAAACACATGACCTTTTGCCTCACATAAATCGCAGCAAGATGGATTACCACAAAACATAGTTACGTGCCCTACCTCCCCACAATTATCGCATCTGGGTTGGTCACAAACGCTAGACAGGTGAGTCTTTGCTCCACATTTATAGCAGGCACGAGGCTGTCCACTGTAAAACCACACTCCTCTGTCCTTTCCTAACAAAAAAGAGTTTGGAATGTGCTCAATTCCTGCTTCATTTTGCTTAAGCTTAACTTTATATTTCCACCCTCCCGTCCAAAATTGTTCTGAGTCTAAAATAGGCTCAGGTTCACTTAAAACATCACACCTTTTTTTAGCCAGAATGTAATATCTTCTACCCAGACCCTTCATTCCAACATTATAGTGACAAATTTAATCAAGGGCTTTGACAATGGTATCACAATAAAGGGGGTCCATGTTGGGAAAATTTTACTTGCCCATAGCGTAACCAGAAAAGGTCAAGTGCTTGTTGAGACCTAAAGCTGATATCAAAATTATCTTCACCGAAATGTGTATAAATGCATAAACATCCTTAGGAGAAAATGCAAAGAATCTTTCAGTAAAACTTTCCCTACGTAATGTCTGTCGGGTCTGACTTCCAATCCCCTTTATACCGTGAACGACTGCATTCCTCCTTGAGCAGCTTCTTTGTGCATTGGAAAGAGCTCGACAGCAAAGGCTTTTATCTGGTTCCTTTTGGGGGGTACTAACAATTCCACTGCAGGTTTAGGTAAGGCCTTATGAGACACAGCAGCCTCAGCTGAATCACTCAAGTTATTCAGGTTACCTGCAGTACCTAAAACATACCTCCTCTACCTTCTTATCTGTACCTGAAACATTTTCCTGCAGTTGCACCTTTGGAGCCCACTCAGGGAGAATCCTGAGAAAAGGATGACTTGGCTCCAAGTGGGGTCAGGAATCCATCCACCTGATTCCAACAGAGACCAACCTGCCCCACTTAGAGCTTTTTCATGGCCCAGTCTTTTGCCCCTCATTATTTATAATAGACGCTGCTTTATTACCTAAACCTAATGCATTTGGCATGGGAATTACATTTTTCCTGTGTGCCCCTCAGAAAAGAAAATTCTGTAACCCTAATTGCAACCTACATTAGACTGGTAAACCACATTTTATTTGCCTCTACTGCATCCCCTGCTTCATATTATTATTCAACACAAAACCTTTTATTTTATCCATAGGGACAGCAAAGTCAGTAAAATCCATAGGCAAGTGGTACAGCTCTTTTCAGCATTAGTTGAAATAATGTCCTGTTCCTCCTTCCTTTGTGCAGGCTGAAAGACAGGCTACAGTTTTTTTGAGGCTTTCAGGCATCCCAGACTTTTCTTCTTTTAAATCCTCCCGACTATATTGCAGCAGAGCGCTTCAGAGCTCCGGTCATTCATAGCGCTATTTTCTGTCATTAAAAGCGAGATCTGAGCTCCTGTTTTACACCGAAACAGTAGCAGTGTTAATTTTGGAAAACGAGCTTGGTGCAAGATGACAGGCAATTCTACCTGTTTGGACAACTTTACAGTCATTTCTGGAGCTAGAACAGGCAAATTCTCGGTGTTGGGAAAATAAAAGTACCTGTTTGAATTTCGGCCTTTACCGGGGCACAGTTCCATTGGACAGCCGCCAGCTCACAGACTCTCCCAATCTCTTCCTTCTTCTTCTTGCTCCATGACCACCTCTGGTTGCCTTGTTTCCACCATTTTTCATCCATCCTTGTATTGCCATTGCAAATCGCAGGTTCCAGGTTCAAATCCTGCTGCAGCAAATAAGGAATTCACAACCCGAAGTTGTAATCTTGTGCTCAGAGCCACTCTCTTCCTCAAGATCTGCAGATGCCTTTACAGGCAACACCTCTGGCTGTAGTTCTTCAGTAAATTCCTTAGTAAGCTCCCCTGAAGATTCTCCTTTCGAGAGCTTAAATTCTGAAATAAATTCAGCCGAAACACCGGCTGCAGCCTCTAACATGAAAATAGTAGAAGACGAGGCTCTCTCTCCTACCAAGCAGACATCCTCCTCCTCCTCCGCCATCTTGGTCCCACCAGAAAATGGGTCCCCCCTGCTCACAGGAAGCAGGAAGTAGGGGAATTTCCCCGGTGTCCTGGCCAAATTTCCCTCATTCACTAAAAATACCACCAACAGCTTAATCTGGTTCAAGGTCAGTTGGCATTCATCTGTATCCCCCTCTCCCGGGTCGTGCCTGAAAATAGGCAGGATTTGTCTAGTGCACTTACCCAGTCAACAAAAACTAAATAAATAAATATGAAGCAATAATGTGATTGTTCAACTAGATAAAACAGGACACAGGGACAGATGTTTGTGGCCTTCATCTCAGGGCAATGCACATAGTAGGAGAGGGAGAAGGCTAGGGCTAGGGTCATCCATGGAGTACACCAAATCAAGGAAGATCTATTAAGCAATCTCCCATCTAGAAGGGGCATTTAGGGAACTGGTGGTATCACAGAACAGGTAAAGGGTAGGGCTAAAATCTGAAGAGTGAATAACAAAACTGACAAGGATAAAGGTTCATTTAAATGTTTATTACAGGAAACTAGCAAAGTAGGAATGGCCACTGGACAAAGAAGTATGGCAGGCAGGTTCATGGATGATGGCCAGCTTAAATTCATAAAGCCTTGCAAATAATTTAAGAGATCTTCTGCTAATTGCTTCAGACAACTACCCTGACATAATGATAGTGATTGAGATTTAGGCATCACCCAGCATCATGTGGGATCTCACAGTTCCAGACTACGTATTATACAGGAAAGACAGGGTAAAGGTGAGAGAAGGGGGTTTCACTGTACATAAGAAGGAATCATAGAGATGGAGGATAAGGAGATGGGGTATTTTAGACTCACTCTGGGAACAGCTTACATTGCATGGGGGAGGGCTAACCATTTGGGAGGGACCTACAGGACCTCTAATCAGACAAAAGAGATAGACAGGGCTCTAGACGATGAGATCAGGAAGGTAGTAACTGGGGGTGAGGGGCCTTTTTGGAGACCTCAACATTCTGTTCCAGATCCTGACTGGAGTACCCCAATGGTGTGGAGCACCAGAAAGAAGGCACAGGAAAACACATAAGAGGACTGCTTCCTGACTCAACTAGTGGAGCAACAGACTAGGGATAGGACTATTTTCAATCTAGTTCTGACCATCTGAGACTGCATGGGGTGGGCATTAACAGTGGAAGAGCCACTAGGGTCTAGCGACCACAGTACAGTGTGGTTCTATGTAGCTCTGAAATCACAGAGTCAGTTGTCCTGGACAACAGTCTTGGACTGTTGGAGGTCCACCTTTGGAAGGATGGAGGAAGAGCTAAGGGAGAGGTTCATGGGGTACAAACTGCAAGATGGGGAAGAGTGCAAATAGGAGAATATCAGTAGTCTCAGAAAAGCAAGCAGGGTGAATCAGCATGGGGGCCTATATGTTTTTTCATGGAGTTTGGGGTAGTAATAATGGAAAAAAAGGTGCCCTTCAAAAAATACAAGGCTAAATAGATGGAGATAGACAGGGAGCAGTACAATACATTGTCAAGACAAAATTAAGCTGGTAAGACAGTGAGGATGGCAATGGCAGAAGTGGAACTAAAGATGGCAGAAGGGGTGAGGGGAAAATGATAGGGCCTTCTTTAAGTATGTCAGAGAAAGGAGAAAGAACAAGACAAAGATTAAGAAAAGGAAAGACACAGATGGAGGGAACAGGTTGACAACTGATATTCTGAATGACTAAAACTACTTGGTTTTCACAATCAAGGAAGAGGGACACTTCCAGAGGACAGCACCCAAGTAGGGCTGGGGAAAAAATAAGGAAATGGGTAGTATCAAAGAGGAAAGGGTGCTTAAAGGGCTGAAGGGATGGCATGTACAGTAGGTATGTTCTGAGATCAGACAGTTGGCGCTCATGGGTACTCAGAAAGCTGGGACAGATTCTGGCAGCATTCCTGACAGAACTAATGTTTATTTATTTATTTATTGAAATGTTTCACCAGGAAGGCACGCTAAGTGACAAGTCGCTTGTCTCCCAGTGCGACCTGGGGAGGAAAGGGTACAATAGGAATGAGACATTAAACATTCAAGTTACAAGATCAACACTAACATACAGTTGTAAAGCAGATGTTACAAGTGGATCTATGTGATAACGGCAATCGCAGAATAGCGATCGCTGTCAGGGCAAATAAAAGTTGCCAAAAAAACATTTTGGAGATGCAGTCCCTGGCGCACAGCAAAAGGGTGCTGGGGACTTAAATTTTAAATGTAAATGTGGGGAGCTGTGCCCCTGCACCCCCTACTTAAAGATTCTCAACTCCAGAGGGGTGCATATTGGAGGGGGGATGCAAATCCCCTCAAAAAATCTTTCAGGCCAGGCTCAACAAAAGGCACCTGCTCCCAGACCCAAACCCAGCACCATTCATGCCCCAGCCCTGAACCCACCCACCAAACCACGGGAACAGCTCAGCAGCTCACCATGGTGCCACCTCACAATCCCTCCCTCCCATCCCACCCCACACTCAGTGTGCTCGCCCTCCCCTGTGTGCATGCCAAAAGATGTCGCGAGTTCACGCACCCCCCTCATCTGGTCACCCTTCCTCCTTCGTCGCTGTGGTGTAAGGTGCTGCAATTGAGTTGCCATTTTGGTAGGTGCCCAATCACGGTCGCCGAACTCACAGGATACCGTTACAGTGTTACAGCAGTGTTGCACATAATATGTACAGAAAATGGACAATAATAAGTGCTGGGTTAAAAAGTAAACAAGTGCTTATGTGAAAGAAAGGGGAGAAGGAGCGGGAAGGGTGAGGTGGAGGGATGGTGGGGAAAGGGAGTAGATGAGGGATACAAGGCCCTGGGGGGGTAGAGGGACCCATGGAGAGTATTTGGGGTCCCTTATATTCTGTGAGAGATCAAGGGAGGTCAGCCAGGGGGAGCAATTTGAGGGGAAGGAGAGAAGCACTAGAAATTTGGGGGGAAGGGGTGCACAGGGTAAAATGAAGGTGATGGTAGAGGGATAGGGTTTATCCAGGGCTTAGAGGAGGGAATTAGGGAGGGACATGGCAGGAGCAGCTAGGAGCAACGTAATTATTGAGGGCAGAGCTCATGGAGAAGGCAGAGGATGAGTGCAGAGGGAGAGGTGAGGTGAGGTGGGGTGGGGGCAGAGTTGTGTCCCTGTAGACCCCCTCAGGTGGTGAAAAACCCTTCAAGGGGACTGGGGGACCAGAGAGAAGGGGATAAGGCAGTGTTCCAGACAGACCCCTTTAGGATGGTGGAGGAAGGGAGTAGATGAGAGATACAAGCCCCTTGGGGGGGATAGGAGAGGGACCCATGGAGAGCATTCGGGGGCCTTTATATTCTGTGAGAGATCAAGGGAGGTCAGTAAGGGGGAACAATTTGGGGGAAGGGGAGGAGAGCTAGAAATGTGGGGTTTGGGTGTGCACAGGGTAAAATGAGGGTGACGGTAGAGGGGTAGGGTCTGTCCAGGGCTTAGAGGAAGAAATTAGGGAGGGACATGGCAGGAGCAGCTGGGTGCAAGGTAATTATTGTTAGCAGAGCTGATGGAGTAGGCAGAGGATGAATTCCGGATTTGAGGGGGGAGGGAATTCCAAATTTTTGGTGACAGTAACCGGAATGGCCAATTTGGGTGGATCTGTGGAGAACAACCAAGGTACAAGAGTCGGTGGATCTAAAGGAATGGGAGGTGGGGGTGTTATAAAGGAGGAGGTAAGGTAGGAGGGAGATAACTCAACCAGTGCTTGGAGTGAATTTAGCACAGTGGGAGAGTCACCTATTTGCAACAGAGGGGAAGGATAGGGCACGATAAAGATCACAGTGATGGGTGCGGAGGGGGGGGGCATCCAGGGTAAAGCAGCAGAAGGAATTGAAGAGGGTGTCCAGTCTGGCCAGGGAAGACTTAGGGGCAGCACCACAGACTATGTCACAGTAGTCAAAAATGGGCAGTATCATCTTCTGAACAACTAGCCATAGGAGGGATGCAACTACAGTTCCTGAACAGGGCACTAGCTTGGGGTGCAGTTTTTTTCTGTATGGCATCAGTATGTCAAAAGAAGTTTAGGTGTTGGTCCAACCAAACACCTAAGTACCTGAAGGAGGATGGGTCCTCAAGTAAAGTCTCATCAAGCGTGTGGAAAGTCAGTAAGAAGGGAAGCCTTGAGAGTCTCTGCCTTGTGCCAAAGGTCATGGAGATAGTCTTCTTGTCATTGAGAAAAAGTTGATGGTTAGCAAACCAGAGCTGAACCTTGTCAAAGTCTTACTGTAAGCTGGTTGTAACCTCATCAGGACAGGAGTCAGATGCATACAGGACTGTATCATCGGCATACATTTGTATAGCAGACAAAGGATGGGGAGCAAACAGAAGAAAGGTCATTTAAGAAGATGGAGAATAGAAGGGGGCCCTAATACAGAGCCCTGCGGGACTCCAGTGCTAATCAGGAGGGGAGGGGAGGGCAAGTGGTGTCCAAGATCTCAACTGATTGGGTTCTGCCAATAAGGTAGGCCTTGAACCAGTTTGTGGCAGAGGGAGACAGGCCAGCTGCTGGGAGTGAGTTGAGGAGAAGGGAATAAGAGACAGTGTCGAAGGCCTTAGCCAGGTCGACAAAAATGGCAGAGGTAATTTTGCCATTGTCCATCCTGGTTCGGATGGTGTCTGTGAGCTGTAGGAGAGAGGTGGTGTTGAGTGGTTTTCCTGAAACCAGACTGGAAAGGGGTGAAAAAGGAGGTGTCAGATAGAAAAGAGTGAGTTGGGAGAGGACAATGTGTTCTTGAAGCTTGGCAAGGGTAGGTAGGAAAGAAATGGGGCGATAGTTGCCAGGGGATGAGGGGGTCATCCCCTTTGGGTAGAGGGAGGACCACAGCATGTTTCCATGAAGAGGGGACTGAGGCATTGGAGAATGAGAGATTTAGGATTATTGAGAGGGGGTAGGCAATGGCCGAAGTGGAGAGGAAGAGGAGTTTTGCGTCAAGGCTGTCAAGGGAGGCACCTTTAGAGAGCTTGATGGTGAGGAAACATAGAAACATAGAATTTAGGGTACATAGGGCATCATTTGGGGTTACAGTAGTGAAAGAGAAGGGGAGGTGGGAGGGTGGTGGAGGGGGCACACCAGTAGAGGGTGAGGAGGGGGATGGTTAGGTGGAGGATTTCAGTAGCTCAGTGGCCCATGAGGTATAGTAGGAGTTAAATTCTGCAGTTACAGCTGGTGGGTCGGACACTAGTGAGCTATTTATTGTAAGTACTGGGGGGGGAGATGAGGGGGAAATAGGGCATGGACCACCTTCCAGAACTTTGAAGGGGAATTTATGTTGGTGATGAAGGCAGATTTGAAATATTCGGACTTGGCTAACCTTGTAGCCTTGGTGCAAGCTAATCAACTGCAAAATCACCTTTTTGGCCAAATTTGATAATTGTCACCTACGTGGTTCATGTGTTGGGGTCATAAAAAGACATAGTTGGAAATTTGGTAACAAAATATTATAAAAAGACCAAGTTATGCGTGGACATTGATGTATTTAAATGTTCACATATAACTTCGATATTTTTCAAAAATGTTCCACCAAACATTAACATGGCCTTTTTGGGACACACCTCATAAACAAGATAGGTGAAATATTTCAAATCTGGTGCAATTAGGCAATTTTGCAGTCGTTCTGCAAAATCACTTTTTGGGTAGGATTTGAAAACTTTCACTTAACAGGTTCATGACGTGGGGTCATAAAAAGACTAGGTTAAAAATTTGGGGTCAGTCTTAAAAAATAGTTACGAAGGTATATTCAAATTTTCAATGTGTACTCACAATTTTAGTACGTTTTAATATATTGACACCACATTTTCAGCATTGCCATTTTTTCACACTCACTTCATGAAGATGGGAGGTGTATATTTTCAAATCCTACCTAAAATGTGTTTTTTGCACTTACTAACATACTAAAATGCCAGCAGAATAGGCTCAATGGTCTTTTGTGTCTGCTCGTTTGGTCAATCCCCACCCTGGGAGCGGACTTGCTGCCCCCCTCGCCTTCTCTGGCTTCTCCCTTCCCAGTTCTGGATATTCTCGCTGCACTGGATTTTGCTTCCAGAACCCTTCTCCTGTACCTGTCCCACCCCCTCTTGAACCCCTTCACCATCTCTGCCTCCACCAGCCTCCTGGGCAGCGCATTCCATGGTTCCACCAACCTCTCAGTGAAGTAGCACCTCCTCCTTTCTCCCCTGAATCTCCCATCCAGCTTCCACCCATGCCCTCTAGTTGCCCCTCCTCCTTCCTTTGAAGCACCCTGACTGCTCCTCTCCTATTTACCCCTTCATGTACCTGAAGACCTCTATCATGACCCCGTCCCTTCTCTCTTCAATGTGTACATATTTAGCTCTTGAGCCTCTCCCCATAGGTCCTGTTCCCAAGCCCCAAATCATTTTGGTTGCCCTCTGGACCCTCTCCAGGAGTTTAATGTCCCTCTTTAAGTGTGGCCTCCAAAACTGCATGCAGTACTCGAGGTGGCCTCACCAAGCAGTTGTACAGAGGGAGTATCACTTCCATCCTTCTGGAGGTGATCCCTAGCGATGCATCCCAGCATCCTGTTGGCCTCTGGCTGCTGCCCTCCTACAAGTCTCTGAGTTGTTCATCTTGACATCCACCCCCACCCCAGGTCCTCTCAGATATCGAGACTTGTAGCATTCCCCCCCCCAGGGTGTGCACTTGGTCTGGGTTTCTGGCCCCCAGGTGTGTACCTTGTACTCCCTGCATTGAACCTCAGCTTCCACTTTCTAGACCATCTTTCCAGAGCCTCAGGTCCCCTGAAGGGCCACCCTCCCCTCCCCTTCCCTCCTCCTCATCCACTACCACCCCCAGTTTTGAGTCATCCGCAAAGAGACTCATCTCACTCCTGATACCGGTCCTTATGTCAGAGATGTAGGCATTGAACAGGAGGAGCCAAGACTGATCCCTGTGGGACCCCACTAATGACCCTCCTTGGGGATGAGACTATCCCACCAACTATGACCCTCTGGGTCCGGTCCTGGAACCAATTGTCTATCCATCTGATCATCTGGTTCCCTACCCCAATTTCTCCCAGCTTATCCAACAGGCCCTCATGAGGAACAGAGTCAAATGCCTTGCTGAAGTCTAGAAAGAGGACGTCCACTGATCTACCCAGGTCCAAGGCACTCATCACCCAGTCATAGAACTGCACAAGGTTTGTCTGATATGATTTCCCTGGGACAAATCCATGCTGTCTATCGTCCAATCACCCTGACTTTTTCAGGTCCCCCCAACCTCTCCTTGACAATGTCCTCCATCACCTTGCCCACCACCGATGTCAGGCTGACAGGCCTGTAGTTCCCTGCCACCTCCCTTGATCCCCCTTGTGGATAGGCACTATATGCACCACCTTCCAGTCCTGGGGCACCCACCCTGTCCTCAGAGAAATGGTGAAAAGCTCCGCCAGGAGTTTCGCCAGGACATCCGCAAGTTCCTTCAGCACTCTGGGATGTAATTTATCTGTCCCCAGTGCTTTCTCCGTCTTAAGGGACCTGAGGGCTTCCCTCGCTCTCTCTGCTGTGATTTCCACCTCCGCTACCTCTTCTCCCTGCTTAGCCTTCCCCCCTCCTGCCAGTGATGCCTCCCCCTCTCCCCAGACCCACCGATCGGTAAGGGTCCCCCCCTCCTCAGTATCACTGTCTCCTCCCATGTATGATGCAGCACCCCCATTTTCCTTGGTGAAAACTGAGGTGAAGTATTCATTTAGTACCTCAGCCTGCTCCCCCAGGTCTTGTGCCTATCTCTCCCCTGTTTTAATCCTGCTAATCTGCCCCTTCACCCTTCTTTTTTCCCCAATCCATCTAAAGAACCCCTTGTTCCCTCTCCTAATTTCCCTGGCCAGGTTGAGCTCCTTCCTTGCCTTAGCCACCCTCACCACCCTAGTGGCCCTTCTAGCCATCAGTTTGTACTCCCCTCGATCCCTTTCACTTCCTTGAGAACTTGAATTGCCTATAGGCTGCCTTCTTTACCTGCCCCACCTCCTGGACCTCCCTGGTCCACCAGCAGGTTTTTCAGGCCCTACCGCATCTTCGTCTTACTCTGACACAGGTGCTGGTAACATCCTGCACCCTTTTTCTGATTATTTCCCACCTACTTTCAGCGTCCATGTCTGACCCAATCATATCCAAATGCTCCCTAAGGATCCTTCCCATTTCCTTAAAATCCCCGCCGAAGTCAGTTACCTCCATCTTTGTGCAGTCTTCTACCCCTCCTAGGTCCAGGCAGAACCAGACCGTGGCATGGTCACTCCCTGCCAACGGGTCCCTTACCTCCAGGCCCCCAATCTGGTCACTGTCTGCCAGGACCACATCCAGTACCTGTGCCTCCCTGGTCGGTTCACCCACTTGTGGCATGAAATTATGTTTCAGTCGATATTTTATAAATGACACCTGTCATGTTCAGATGGGGGGGGTCATAAAAAGACTATGTTAAAAATCTAGGGTCGGAGTCACGTGATGCAGTGTGCCTGAAAGCAGCTCTCTCTTGAGCTCCCTGCCTCTTCCTACCAAAACCACTACTTTCAACTACAGAATTGATATCCTTTTCAACTTTAGCGACCCTAAAGGCTTCCTAACTGATTGCAGTATCCTTGAGCTGATTTTTAGGGTGCTTGAAGTTGTTTCCATAGACTAACATCGATGGAGGCTGAAATGAAATCAGCTAGTGTGAAACACACTCCACCATCAACGCCTGAAAAGGCTTCTAAAAAGGCTAGAAATGCCAATTCTGCTTCCTCCACTAAACAAAATACTTTTGCTGCCTCAAATACACCATTAACTGAGGATCGCTTTTCAAATTATGGAACCTTTCAAAGAAACACTACAGGAGATTTCAGGAGAAGTTAAATCTATTAGAAAGGACTTCTCAGACCTATCCAGACAAGCTGGAGATCTAGAAACCAATGTCTCTTCGATAGACCGTTGGAGAAATAGTTAATCCAGAGATTACAAAGTTAAAACAACAAATACAAAAGTTACAGGCTAAAACAGAGGATCTTGAGGAAGGAGCAGGAGGAATAACGTTCTCATCTTGGGCTACCAGAGTCTGAGGAGGAAATGACACCATTAAATTCGTCCAGCACTTCTTAAATAAAGTCGTTGGTCCATCCCAAGTAATCAATCTTATCATATTGAGAGCCCATAGATCACTGAAACCCAAACCTCCACCGAGCGCTCCTCCGAGACCAATCAACATTAAATTCTTAAGCTACATCGAACGCCAACATGTTTTAATGAAAATCAAAGAACTGGACTCTGTGCAATGGTCCCACGTGAAGCTGAGAATCACCCAAGATTTACACTTTGAAGTCCGGAAAAGAAGAGCAGCATTTCACCCAATCATTAAAAAACTAATCGCGGCTGATATTAAATTTAAGATGGTGTATCCGGTGAAATTCGGGGTCTCCCTGGAAGGCAGCTGGCAGTATTACGAAGACCTGGACTACGCTCTAGCTGACCTGTCGAAGAAACTCCCCAACCTGATCAAAGGAGACTGATTTGCTTGGACTCAATACTATCTGTTGGGGATCTTTAAATCTATATCTAATTTCAATTTATTTGCTCAGTTTTCAAGCTTTTCCCCCAGTGAAGCGCGAAGGCGCTAATTTGGCTTACCTCAATCCGGGGGGGTTGGATCCTGCTTGGGATGGCTGGTCAGGGTAGGCCGGAATAGGCCGAGAGGCCTAGGCAGCTTAGTAGGCCCGGTGGTCGGTGGCTCCACGCTTGTCGGCTCGGTCTGAGACGGGAACAGAAAGTGCGGTTGGTGTTTCCGGGAGGAACCTTTGGTGTTCGGACCATTAAGGTCCGTCCCGGTTTTTTTCAATGCGCACTTCCTCCCAATGGTTGCTCCGGTCCAGGGCCAAACCTCATAGGGGTCGTTACCGGTCAGCAAGTCCGAGGGCCTCCCAGCAGGTAAAATTCCATTTTGGAGGGGGGGCTTTTCCGTATTGATACAGCACCGGATTGTTGTTAAGCTGCTTCAATCTGGGTTCTAGGGGAAGTTTTAGCTCTACTTTCGATTGCCTGATTTAAATGACTGACAGCCTGAACCCCGTTTAATTTTAGGATATCACTTCCTGGTTTGCAGTTGGTGGGGGGGGGTGAATTTGTCTTTCAGAGCCTGTCTCACGACTGTGGATGGACTTGTTGGATATCATGGCTACCCTATTTAAGCAATTCCTGCTGTTGTAGGTCTGAGTTTAAGACCCTAGGGAAGGGGTACTTCAGTCTTCCTTCTGTTCGAGTTTCGATTAACCCAGGGGTGATGCCATGGTATCGGGGGAAAGGGGTTTTGCATATAACGGTGTTACTTTTGATTTTTCAATGTTTTGGACAGGGAGGATCTGTACATAGTTGGTTGTGTTTATGGGGTGGTTAGGGGAAGTCGGGTTTGGGGCTGGAAGGGCAAATGTAAGGTCCTTTACTCTAATTGTTTTGGGGTCTAGAACTGGGGGGACACCCAGTTTTACCATTCTGTGTTATATTCCAGTATGCTCTGTAACTGACGTTTTATTTCGATGCCAATGTGTTGGATGGATCTGAGTTCTGTATTTGGGGGGGGGGATGTCACCGCCAATGATTCTTTCAAATGGGCTTGAATACTAAGCTCCTTGCCAAATAGCCTGATTACCAGTAACAATGGCATTAAACCATGTTAAATTTGCTACCTGGAATGTGAGGGGCTTAAGGGAGATTTCCAAAAGAGGTCGGATTTTGCTGAACTGCTCATTAATAGGGGTTGATATACTTTTCCTTCAGGAAACTCACATTATGATAACTGAAACGAACCTACTAAGGTTTAAGGGCTTCTCGCAAGTTTATGCGTCAGGTCAATCAACCAACAGTAAGGGGGTGGCCATTTTGATCAGATGCAATTTACCCTTTGTGACGAAGAAATGTGTACATGACCCAGAAGGAAGATATGTATTTGTTCAGGGCACGCTCTACAACATGGAGGTAGTCTTGGGTTCTATATATGGTCCTGTTGGAGGGGACCCCACATTTTTGATGGGCCTAGCTGATCTGTTGAGTGTCTTTCTCCCATCCAATTTTGTTTTAGGTGGGGACTGGAACATTGCACCTTCACAGATGCTGGACAGATCGGGTAGTTGCCCTAAAACCAAGTCATCCGCTCAATTAGCTCTAGCTGATTTACACTCACTGCTGGGATTAGAAGATCCTTGGAGACTCCTAAATCCTGTGTCCAAAACTTAATCCTTTTACTCCCCAACACATAACTCTTGGTCACGGATAGACTACATTTTAGTGAGCACCAGTTTGCTAACTAATATCTCTTCCACCAATATCGAACCTATAGTTATCTCAGACCATGCTATGACATGGGTTAAGCTGGCTCCGGGTCCTCCTGGTCATCGGGACACTATCTGGAAGCTCAACAATCAGATTTTGAAGGATGAGCGGATTACTTCATCTTTCAAAACTTTGATTTCGTCCTTCTTGGAAATCAATCAAGGCTCGGTCGCCAGATATGATTTAATCTGGTGCTCACTGAAATGTTTTCTCAGGGGAGAATTCATTAAGGAAGCATCTAGACAAAAGCGAGTAAGAGTAGAGAAAATTAATTCCTTAGCTAGTCAGATTAAGGACGCTGAGGAGGAACTCTCTGCCTCATACTCTCAGGGGACACTGGAGAAGTTGTACAGGCTCAAAAATGAGTACGAAGATCTAATCAGAGAGAAGACAGAATATATCATTTTTGAAATCCAGAACAAAATATCTTGAACAGGGGGAGAAGCCAGGCAGAGTTCTAGCCCTGAGGCTCAAAGAAGTGGAGAACTTGAGATTGATTCCCGGTATCAAGGCAGGGGACGGCTCCATTAAAACCAGCCCGAGGGATATTGCTGGGGTCTTTGAAGACTTTTTCAAAAATCTTTACAAGACTGAAACTTCTCCAGTGGTTTCTCCCAGTATAGCAGAATTTCTTGAGAACTCCCCTCTCCCTAGGCTTACTGCTAATCAGTGTGAAGTCCTGTTAAGCCCCATAGCTCTAGAAGAAATTACAGGAGCCATCCATGATCTCACTCTGGACAAAGCCCTGGTCCAGACGGATTTTCCCAAACTTCTATAATCTTCTGTTCTGAGCTAACTCCTGCATTATTAAAATTGTTCAACTATATCCTGTCTTCGGATCTTTAGACCCCTCTTTATTAGAAGCAACTATTATCCTAATTCCCAAATCAAATAAGTCGGTTTTAGATCCTGCTAATTACAGGCCAATTTCCTTGCTTAATTATGATGTTAAGATCCTAACTAAGATTCTTTCATTGAGAATTAAACAAGTGTGACGCCTCCTCAGTGTGGAGCAAGTGGGCTTTGTTCAGGGAAGATCTGCAGCCGACCATATGAGGACCCTTGCACACATATTTCATACCGCTCAAGACTCTCAACTCCCTATGGCTCTAGTAGCCTTAGATGCTGAAAAAGCCTTTGATCGGGTGAGTTGGGAATTTCTGTGGGCTACCCTGGATAAAATGGGCTTTCCGGCGCAATTTATTCAATGGGTTAAAGCGATCTATGGCTCCCCTTCCGAGAGTCTACTGTAACGGGGTACTCTCTCCCAGATTTCCTTTATATTCTGGTACTCGCCAGGGTTGCCCACTATCACCGTACCTTTTTAATCTTTACTTAGAACCCTTGTTGGTGCGTATCAAGTCCTCACCTGACATTACGGGCTGTATTATCGGACAACAATCGCTAGCCATTTCTGTATTTGCAGATGACATTCTGTTGCATCTTACAAACCCAGTCCAGTCTATCCAAGGGTGCTAAAATTATTACACAATTTGGGGCGGTTTCCAACTACCGTCTGAATCTGTCTAAATCTGAAATCTTTCCGCTTAACTCACGGGTCTTTCAGGCGGAGGTAGCTCATTTCGGTATGAAATGGTCGGCTGATCATCTCAAATATTTAGGTATATATTTAACCCGAGATCCTAGTACAACTAAGAAGCTTAATCTGGACGATCTGATGGATCGGGTTCGGAGTGACCTTAACAGATGGTCAATCTTGCCCTTAACTATAGGCGGGAGAATTAGTGTAATTAAGATGACTATACTTCCGTGTCTTTTTTACCCTTTAAGCCTACTAAACATATGGCTACCGAAGTCCTTTTTCCAAAAATCCATTCTGCTATAGTTAAATTTATCTGGAAGGATAAACAACCAAGAAGGTCTTTCTCTAAATTGTGTGTGCCCAAAGCTAATGGGGACTTAGCCACCAATTTTGAACTTTACTATAGGGCCAGTCATTTGGCGAAAATGAGTAAATGGCTTTGTCCCCTTAGGGTTCTCATAAGCCTAGGTGGTTGCAGATTGAGAACGAACTCCTCAAGAACTTTAACATAGATCCCCAATCCCTGTTCTACTGCAACCTCTCAGTGCTTCCAACTCAGATAAGTAGCTCCGTGATCGGGACCTCAGTTAAAGTTTTCAACCAACACTGTAACTCAGTCAGAATCAATAATTCCAAAGACCCGACCCAACCCTTAGTTTCTAATCCTAATATTAAGTTGGGTTCATGTTGGCTGCTCCCCTCCTGGTTACCACAAATCCGTGATTATGTGGTGGAAGACTTTTATTGTCAAGACTTTCTGTGTTCCTCAGGTGAGCTGATGACCAAATTCACTATTCCCTCGCAGTATATTTTTAAAATATACCAATTGAGACATCTCATAGTTAAAGGCTTTGGTCCAGTGAAAGTGACTCCAGTGTTCGCCCTTGCTGAACTGCTCAAATCCCTGGCAAATGAACCCCATAATAAAGCCAAACTTTATACACAGCTTCTTCTTAGTAAAATACCTGAAGCTTTATCGGGTTCTAAGGTGTGGGAACCATTGATTGCCAGCTCCCTTTCACCCTGGAAACAGGTGTGGATGGATTTGCATAGGTTTCTTTCTCTGGATGGGTACAAGCTCACACAATATTATATAGTTAACAACATGTATTATACTCCGGTGAAACTATTTAAATTTGGGAAAGTTAATTCCACTATTTGTACAAGGTGTGGTGAGGATCAGGGGGATATATTGCACATATTTTGGACCTGTAAAAAGATTGCTCCTTTGTGGAAATGCATTCAAGGTAGCTTGGACCCATTGCTAGGCTTAAAAGACTTATTCACACCCGAAATTTGTATACTAGGTGTCTATACTGGTATTAAAGTTAAGGAAAGGAAATACCACATAGCTCTAATTTCAATGGCGGTCAAAAGACTAATTCTCCGCCACTGGTTAGACCAATCTGAAATCATATACCAGGACTGGATAGCAGAAATGTCCCAATGCTTCAAAATTGAAAAATTGGTTGCCAGTTCCAGGCATGCCCTGTCTGCATTCCACAAAAAATGGGGCAAGCTATATGCCCTGTATCTCCACTAGGATTCTGTTGGGGGTCCCTTAGTCTCCCCTCTTCCTTGTTACAGGCCTTGGGTTATCCGACCTGGCCAGTTTCTCTTATTAGGTCCCTTTGCCCCTATTTACACCAAGGTACTATCTGCCTTACTGAGGTCCATGGGTTGTTGGTGGCGACATCCTCCTAGGGGTGGGGGGTTGGGGGGTTTGTGTTCCTTTCTTGTTTGTTTTATTCCCTTGATGTTTTGTTTCCTTATCAATCAATTGTCCTACCGAGCTGTTGGTTATGGAATATTCTAATGTATGCTTATATTTTGGTTTGTTAAAACTAATAAAATGTGAATTTCAAAAAAAAAAATCTAGGGTCAAAATGTTCAAAAAAGTTATAAGTAAATGTTGTGTGGCAATCACGTGATGCCATCCTGCTATATAGACATGCATTGCCCTCGCTCCTGCTTCATTTCATTAAATTACAGTTTCTTTTGCTGGACTTGCTGAAATTTTCCACACTACATAGATTACCAGTGTGTCTAAGAATGAAGGGAAGCATCCAAACGCTAGAACCTGCCTACTTCTGCAAGCAGCCTGTCTGGATGAAGGCTGAAATGAAACAGGCCCTTCCAAATTACACGTCACCTCAAACTCCAGATAAACATTCTAAGAGGCCTAAAAATCAAGGAGCTACGTTGGGGAAGGGTGGTCAACCTACTAGCACAATGGTACCTCTCTCCGAGAATAAATTCCTTGTGGAGCTTGTACCGCTCAAGGCAGCATTCCTGGACATCTCATCAGATTTAAAAACCATCAAGGCTGATCTGAGGGAGACAAACAAAAAGCTCACAGATATTTCAGCCCATACCTCTTCTCTGGAAGCATGGCAAACTTGTGTGGATAGGGAGCTCATATCTTTATGGCATAAACTCAAAGATGGAACTAAAGCTGGAGAATTTGGAAGGCCAAAGTAGACGTAACAATCGAGTAATTTTCGACCTTCCTGAAGAAGCTGAGGGTTCAACACCAGTGTTATTCACCCAAAAATTACTGGCTGAGATAACAGACCCTCCTCTGTAGTCCCAAACCTACGTTGTGGAGAGAGCTCACAGGTCTCTGAGGCCCAGACCACCTCTGGGTGCCAAACCTCAGCCCTTCATCCTTTGGCTCCTTAATTACCTGGATAGACAACATAAACTTATAAAAATTAAAGAAATAAAGGCCATACAGTCGGAAGGCTCCACACTTAGGATCTTAGGATCTCCCAGCTGCTGTCCGTCAGAAGAGAGCAGCTTACCACTCTTCAGTGACAAAGCTAATCACAGTGAGTATTACATTTTCCATGCTGTACCCTGCTTGGCTGTCTGTGCTTCACAATGGAGCTTGGAAAACCTTCAAGAATGCAAAGTGGGCTGTTAAAGACCTCCCGATCCTCTTTCCAGACCTCTTCAACCCATGCTGAAACATCCTGATCAATGAGCAGAGAGATACAGGAGTTTTAACTAGGTTAAAACATACTACAAGCACGACTAAGGTCTCACACTTATTTTGCCAGTGGGCTGCTGTTTAAGTTTCCGGGAGAACCTGGACATGTGTAGTACCTTGAGAAGAGAGGGTAATCTGTAAACATTTCGCTTTTCAGCTCCATTGTGCCTATTCGGATCACCCAGGGCTCCACTTGCCACAATCCTCCCTGCACGATATTGTGCATGATTGTAGCTGCATGAACATGCAATCCAAGCCTACCATTGCAAATGTCCACATATTCACGAAGTGCTGAATGGAAGCTTGTTGGCCCTGTGACCTACACCGAAAATCTTTCAACACCATTTTCAGGACTGGCACCCTGTCTGCTCGTGTAAACAAGGAACCCTGAATAGTTATTTTCTTCAGATTCCTCCCAGTCAGGTATACGCAACAGTACCAATGGGGACTTATCAATTCTACACTTACTTTTGTTATATTTTCCTGGGCATCAAAAAGTGCTCGCCTACAGAACTTAGGACTGCTTTATGGAATTTATTTATTTCATTTACATATTCAATGGGCACTATATGCAAAGTAAATAGAAACATAGAATTTGACAGCAGATTAGGACCGCTTGGCCCACCTAGTCTGCCCGTTTCCCTACCTGATGGATAAGCTGCAGATTCTAGTTAACCAACAGCTTACTTCCTCCTACCCCCCCACTAGAATTGCTTTATGTCTGTCCCATGCGTTCTTGAATTCTCCCACTGTTTTTGATTCCACAACCTCCTCAGAAAGTCTGTTCCATGCATCCACAACCCTCTCTATGAAAAAATACTTTCTAACATTACCTCTGAGCCGTCCCCCCTTATCTTCAAATTGTGCCCCTTGTTCTTGCACATCTCTTTTTCTGAAACATGCTACCCTCTTGTACTTTATTAATTCTCTTGAGATACTTGAAAGTTTCTATCATGTCCCCCATCTCCATCCTTTCCTCAAGGGTATACATATTAAGCTGCTTTAGTCTCTCCTCATATGTCTTCTGGTGCAGACCCTGCACTATTTTGGTTGCCCTCCTCTGAACAGCTTCCACTCTGTCTATGTTTTTGCAGAGATGGGGTCTTCAGAATTGCAAGCAGTACTCCAGATGGGGTCTCACCAACTGTCTGTACAGAGGGATAACAACTTCCTGTTTTCTACTGTTGATGCCTCTCCCTATGCATCCCAGTATACCCCCAGCCCTCCTTACTGCCTTCTCACATTGCTTGCCCACCTTTAGGTCATCTGATATACTTACTCCTAGGTCTCTTTCGATTTTTGTTGTTGTTATTGTCTCACCCCCCACTGTGTACGCTTCCCCTGGGTTTTTGTTTCCCAGGTGCATTACCTTGCACTTCTTTGCATTGAATCTGAGCTACCATATATTTGACAATTCCTCCAACCTTGCCAAATCCCTTTTCATCCTTCCCACCCCACCTTGTGTATCAACCCTGTTCATATCTTTGTGTCATCTACAAAGAGATATACTTTTCCTTCCAGGTGCTCTCCAATGTCACCTATAAAGACATTAAAGAGGACTGGTCCCAGTACCGAACCCAGTGGTACCCCACTAGTTAGCCTCCTTGCTTCACTGTGGCCTCAGTTTACTATTACCCTTTGCATCCTGTTGTCCAGCCAACTTTTTATCCAGGCTACCACCTTGGGACCCACTCCAAGGCTGGCTAACTTGTATATTAATCTTCTGTGTGAGACTGCGTCAAACGCCTTGCTAAAATCTAGGTAGGCCATATCCACTGCCCCTCCCTGGTCTACTACTTTGGTCACCCAATCAAAGAAATCTATTAGGTTCATCTGACATGACCTTCCTTCTGTGAAACCATGCTACCTTTGGTTCTGTGCCTCATTGCCCTGTAGGTACTCAACAATTCTTTCCTTCAGAAGTGATTCCATCATTTTCCCAACCACTGAGATCAAACTAACTGGTCTGTCATTTCCTACCTCTGCCCTGCTCCCACTTTTGTAAAGTGGAATCACATCTGCCCTCCTCCAGTCCTCAGGTAACACCCCATCCTCCCATGATTTGCTAAAGAGAGTAGTCAGCGGTGTCACTAGTTCTACCCTTAGTTCTTTTAGAATTCTGGGGCGAATCCCATCAGGCCCCATTGCTTTGTCCACCCTCAGTTTCAAGAGTTCTTTTAAAACCCTTTCTTCTGTGAATGGAGTGGCATCGAACCCCCTATCCAGAGTGTTTCTCTTGTCTGGTTTAGGTACCTCCCCTCCTCTTCCATTGTGAAAACTGAGCAGAAATATTCATTCAGTATCCCTGCTTTTTCAATGTCACCCTCTGCCCACATTCTCTCCCCTTTATTAAGTCTCTGTATCCCTCCCTTGGTCTTTCTTCACTCCCTAATGTACCTATAAAAGGTTTTATCCCGCTTCTTAACAGAGTTGGCTCTCTTTTTCTCAGTTCGAGCCTTTGCTATTCTGATTACCTTCCCTGCCTCCTTCTGCTTTAACTGATAAAGTTCTCTGTCCTACTCCTTCTTTGTTTCCTTATATTTTCTGAATGCTATCCTTTTCTCCTTAACCTTCTCTTTTTTGAGAACCATAGTGTTTTTTTCCTTCATTTTGTTTTGTTGATTCAGTTCACACAAAGGCTCTTTGCCTCTGTTATAGCTGTTTTGGTTATTACCCATTGTTCCTCCACCCCTCCTTCTAGCCCATTTTCTAGCTTTTCTGAGGTACTCTCTCATTTTCCTAAAGTCAGCACTCCTGAAGTCCAATACTCTTGTTTTTGAATGGCTTGACTCTATGGCTGCGTTTATTGTGGACCACATTGTTTGGTGGTCACTTGTTCCCAGATGGCTACCCACTTCTAAATCTGAGATCCTTTCTCTGTCCCCATTTGAGAGTACCAGATCTAAGATTGCTCCCTCCTGAGTGGGTTCCAACACTAGCTGTCTGAGGCATGCCCCTTGTAGGGCATCAAGAACGACCCTGCCCTTGGAAGTGCCTACAGCAAAGGTGCTCCAGTTAACATCCGGCATGTTCAGATCCCCCATCAACAATATCTCCCCTTTTTCTGCCATTTTAAGGATGCCTTCTATCATTTCCTTGGCCATTCTCTCCCCCTGAGATGGGGGTCTATGCACAACCCCCATGCGGATTGTGGTACCACTTTCTGTCTCCAGGATGACCCATAGTCATATGTCAAATAATATAATTATTGTGTTTTGACAAATTGTTCTCAGAGAGTCAGAATTAATGATATCTTGTCTGATTCGGGTAGTGTGACAAGTGGTGTACCACAGGGGTCAGTCTTGGGACCAACATTGTTTAATCTCTTTATCAGTGATTTACAAACAGGGCCAAATAACTTCATGGTTAAATTTGCAGACGATACTAAATTGGGGGGCAAGGTTCATAATCAAGAAAATATTTCTGCATTAAAGAAGGATTTGGAAAAATTAGCACTTTGGGCAAATGAAAATCATATGCAGTTTAATCAAGACAAATGTATAGTATTGCATTTTGGTGTAAATAATCCAAAAACGATATATTATATAAACAGACTGCCACTTCACTCATCAAACTGTGAAAAAGATTTAGGGATATATGTTAATAATAAACTTACATTAAATGATCACTGTGTTAGAACTGCTTGCATGACCAACAGACTTTTGAGGCAAATAGTACACACTTTTGTTAATTGCATTGAACAATGCCTTATTCCATTGTATAGGGCATACATTACACCATATCTAGACTATGGCTCCCCTTTCTGGAATCCAAAAAAAAAGACATAGCAATTCTTGAACAGGTTCAAAGGAGAGTAACTAGAATGATTCCAAGATTAACAAACTTGGATTATCAGAACAGATTAAAAGTTACTGGTCTCTTCTCTCTTCAATCTAGAAGATTAAGAGGTGATATGCTTATGGTTTTTAATTTAATAAATTCACCAGATCTAATGGAAAAATGTGGTCTAACACTCTCCAAAAGGAGACATGTTCCGAGACTGCATAATAAACAGCTTGAAGTAAAAACTTATAAAACCAGCAAAAGGGGAAACTTTTTCCAATAACAGCATCCATTGTATGGAACACCTTGCCACAAGAATTGGTAGAGGCAACTAATGCCACTGTTTTTAAAAACAAATTAGATGTTGAGTTGAGGGATAATAGATAAATAATGTCCCACATAGTGTGGGGAACAGTCTCGATGGGCTCTGGCCTTCTTCTGTTCTTTCATGCCAAGTAATACCAAGTAATAATGACTCATCAACTTCCTGTCTACTTGTTAGTTCTGTTGCTTTAATCCCTTCCCTTACATAGAAAGCTATTCCTCCTCCTCCTCCTCCTCTTTTACCTACCCTGTCCTTCCTGTAGATTGTGTATCCTGGTATGTTGACAGCCCCATCATGGTTTTCTGTGTACCATGTTTCAGTGACTGCCACAATATCCAGGCATCCCTCTCCCATCAAGGCCACTAGTTCAGGGAGCTTGTTACACAAATTACGAGCATTTGTACTCATCAAACTCCATTTTTGGATAACCTTACCTCTTTTAGCACCATCCCTGTCCTTACTGCCTTTGCCTTTTTTGCCTTTACCCCTGTCCTGCTCCCGAATGACTTCTCTACTTTGGTGTTTACCTTGCTAATTATTGTGTTTTTTGGGGGGAGGTTGGGATTTCCCTGCTCCTTTTCAGTGCCTCCCCCCTTGGCTAGTTTAAATGCTTGCCAATGACAATATAGTCCCAGGTTTGTTTGTAGTTCATTCCAGGTAAAACTGCCACAATATAAATCTACCATGCCATGTCCTGACACAGGATCAGAATTTATAACACCATGACGGCATACAGCAAGATCTTTTTGGTTTCTTTTTCCTTGGATTAAGGAAGGCAGAATCCTGGATACATATTGGATGAGGTGAAGGGTTTCCCAGTGTTCAGCCTTAGTGCTGCAATCAAATAATTTTTTCCTTTTCTTTCCTTTTTCTTTCACCAGGTAACTTCAACTTGCAAACTTAAAACTACATATCTAAATCAGAAAGTTAGTTACCAAAGTAAAAGGACTGTACATGTTCAATTAATAATTAAATTAAAATGTTTCAACTTAGAGATCTATGTGGGAGTGGGAGGGAGCGGCATGAGGGTTACTAGTTGGAAAGTAGTCATACATCGGTTTTTGGGCTTGGGACTTCATCTAGGGATAAGGCCTAAGGGGATTCATCATTATAATATAACTGTGGTTATATGTGGGGTCCAGTGGGGGAGGGGGTTCTGCTAGTGGTCACACTGTTTGGAGAGGGGGTATTTTGCAAGGGGGGAGGCTGTTTGGGCAGCATGGGTGTGGGCAGGGGGGAAGGTGCTCCAGCGGAGAGTGCTGTTTGGGTTCCACTACTTTTTTTCTCAATTTTCTCCTTCTCTAGGCTGGAATATTTTTGTCACAAAGCTTGTTTTCCTAATAGCTTAGTACGACAATGGCTACCTTTAACTTTTGCTCTTGGAATATCAAGGGGGTGCAGTCACCCGCCAAAAGGATTAAAATTTTATTGCACATAAATACGTTGCAAATGGATATTGCCTTCCTGCAGGAAACTCACCTTCCCCCTTTCCGGGTCCTTCAATTATGGAGGGACTGGGTGGGGCAGGTCTATGGTTCTGGATTAGACACAAGGAAAAGAGGGGTGGCAATCATAATTGCCCGCAGGCTGCTGTTTCATCTTCTCCAAGAGCTTGTAGAGCCACTTGGTAGATACATTGTTCTGAGGGCAATCTTGGGCCACTTGGAAATTGTGTTAGGCTCTATTTTTTGTCCAGATAGTAATGACCCATAATTTTTCTCCAATTTAATGAACATTCTTTCACCTTGGACCTCTTTACCTGTTATATTAGGTGGCGATTGGAACTTGATTTTGAATAATCAACTGGACAAAACAGGCCCCTCGTGGCAAGTCCCAACCTCAGGTCAGAAGGCACTAGCAGACTTCATGCATTCCCTAGGCCTCATAGAGCCCTGGAGAATTCTAAATCCAGAAGGTAAAGAGTACTCTTTTTATTCCCTACCCCACCAAACACATTCCAGAATAGATTACTTTTTGATGGGGGTGAACCTCCTTCAAGGGATAAATGCTTGTTTTTATTCACCAAAAGTATTATCAGATCACCACCCAGTATATACTAAAATTAACCTAGTCCCCTTCCTAGTTAGAGACAAGATATGGAAATTCAGTAACCAACTGTTAAAATCCAAGGAATTCCAAGTTCAACTCCAATCCTTCATCACATCCTTTATGGAAACCAACTCACCCTCTATGGCCAAGGTTGATATTTTATGGGGATCTCTTAAATGTGGGCTTAGGGGAAAAAAATATCTGCTGGGCCACCACACGTAAAAAGTGGTTTTCAGCCTTTCTCACTACACTATTAGAATACATACAAACTATGGAAAACCATCTCACCCCCACCTCTCCATCAAAGGATGCAGAAGGGTTGGAGTCTCTTAGCGCTCAATACAATAGGTTAATTGGGGAGAAATCAGAGTACCTGCTACTTTGTTCTAAAATCTCCTATTTTGATCAAGGGGAGAGGGCTGGAAAGCTACTAGCCCTGAGGTGGTGCTCACAGGAAATGAACAGAATTGTCCCTTCCATCCTAAGAGAGGAGGGTCAGCTTTGCACTTCCTCTCTGGATATAGTTGAAGCATTTAAAAATTATTACCAGAAGTTATATGCACCACCCCAAATCCCCTTCTCAGCTACATGATTGGATGTATTCCTTCAAGACATTGCCCTTCCAGAACTTTCAGATTCCCAGGCTGCAATACTAAGTGCTCCCCTAACTCTTAAGGAAATTTATACAGCCTTTGAGTCACTTCCACTGGACAAATCTCCAGGTCTTGATGGCTTTACATCTAATTTCTATAAGAAGTTTAAGGTCCAACTCTCCCCTATCCTTCTGAACACCTTTAGATATCTATTTGAAGTCGGGCTGTCAGACCTCTCATTAACCACCGCAACAATAGTTGTCCTCCCCAAGCCAGGTCGGGACCCTCTTAAGGTTGCAAACTATAGACCAATCTCGCTTATTAATGTTGACATTAAAATTCTAGCTAAAATCTTGGCAAATAGGCTAAGCCTGATCAGGGACTCACTGATTAGTAAAAAGCAAGTTGGGTTTAAGAGAAGCAGACTCTTGGCAGACCATTTCAGGAAACTGTCTTACCTTTTCTCTGCGCCCAGGGACTCCTTGGTGACTGCAGCCTTGGTGTCCTTGGAAGCAGAGAAAGCATTTGATAGGGTCTCGTTGCACTATTTATTCTCCATCCTACTCAAATTTCGTATCTCCAACACATTTATCCACTGGATAAAAGTACTCTGTACCTCGCCATCAGCTAGATTCTCATGCAATAGTTCTATATCCTTATCCTTCTCTTTGTACCAAGGTACAAGGCAAGGATGTCCACTCTCCAAATACCTGTTCAACTCGTTTCTAGAACCCCTAATTCATAAACTCAACATTTCCCCAAGCATCTTCGGCATACGAGTTGGTAATATGGAATATAAACTATCTGTATACGAAGATGGCATATTGATGCATATCTCGTCACCCGCCATGTCACTATCTGCTGCTTTGCAGCTCATATCACAATTTAGTTTGATCTCTAATTATATGTTAAACCTACACAAAACTGAAGTGATGCCGCTCAATAAATACACCAACAAAGTGGATCTACAACACTTGGGGTTACTTTGGGTGAAAAACAACCTGAAATACCTTGGGATTGTCTATAGTATATCCCCCCAAAAAATCAAACAGAACAACTTGGACTAGGTAGTGACCACTATTAAATCAGACCTCAATCAATGGAAACTGATACCCCTAACCCCATGGGGTAGGCTAAGCATCGCTAAAATGAACATACTACCCTGCCTACTATACCCTCTCCAGATGTTTAATGGGTCTCTACCCCAGAGTAGATTCTCTCAACTTAATAAAATATTAACCTCTTTCCTTTGGCAAAGCAAACAGGCTAGAACAGCATAGGTCAAATTAATGTGACATAAGAGGGATAGGGGACTACAAACCCCCAACTTCTATTTATATTATCTTGCTATACATTTAGCGAGATCTTTACACTGGTTCAAACACCTCCAAGACTCCTTAATCGACTCATATATCCCTCTATGGATAGACATCAAATGTGCACTATGTTCCAACTATGGTTTGCAGGTCAGAGTATTACCTTGTCTATCGAAGAAACAACTACCCATCCAGTTACAGGACACTTCTCTAAGTGATTCCCTACTGTCTGAAGCCCAACTAAATGCATTGCTCAGAATACACCCAAGTCATGACATCTCCCAACCACTATTTGGTAATCCCAATTTTCAGATATCGGGGGAGTCCCTTTCGAGGGATACATTTTGGCCTAATATGGAAGTGATGAGTGTGGAGGACTTGACAACTGAACAAAAACTAAAGACCTTACAGGAAGCTAGTGATGCATATGGTTGGTCCCCAGCCTCAGTTTTCAAGTTTTTCCAAATTATCCACATGTTGCATGCAGTACTGGGCAATGGTCCATGGACTAAACCTCTCTACACTATTACTTCTCCCTATTTGAATTCAGTCCCTAAAACCCACCTGATTTTGTACTCCTATCAGTTTCTGCTATCCTTTTTTGCCCCAAGATAGTCCATGATTTTACTGGTGGGATCAGGCTCTCCCCTCTACCTCCCCTCTAGAGATTGGCCCCGGATATGGAAGCACTTGTATTCCATGAAACGCTGGGATCGCTACAGGTTCATCCAATTTCAGATCAACTATAATCTTTACTATACTCCCTCCAAATTGTACAAAATGAGCACCCTATCATCAGACCTTTGAACAAAATGTGGAAAAGAGCCTGGTACCCTCCTACATATACTCTAGTCGTGTGAGACCATTTCTCCCTTCTGGTCATCCAATCAGGACAGGCATGACCCTCTGCTAGGTCTTTCCCAGAAATTCAATCCTGCATCCTGTATTATAGGGGAGTATACAGACCAATTGATCAGTAACAAACAGTCACACATGGCGATGATAATCGGCCTGTGCCAAAAAGGTTATATTCAGATATTTGAAAGACCAGATAACACCTAGCTATATATAATGGCTCAGGGAAATAATGTTTGCGTTACAGGCAGAACAAATGATAGCAAGTATGTCTAATAAACCATCTAGATTCAACCATGTCTGGGAACCACTATATACCCTTCTGACAATATAATAATGATACAGAAGAGTATTATAAGCTTGGTGGAACCACTAATGGGATATAAAATCCTCCTATCTTTTTTGTTTTGTTTCTGTTCAGTTACCTAATTACAGTTTTATCCCTAATATCACCCAAGTGACACTCCTCTTATCTGACCCCTATGTCTATCTCCGGTGGAGGGGGGGATGGAGGGGGGATGGGGAAGTTAGGAGTTTTATATTTTCTGTAAAATGTTCTCTTTGTATCATGCTTTGTTGACTACATGTAACCATTCAATGTCTACAAGACTGTATATAGTATGTCTAGTATGCACCTGCTTTTCATTTAATAAAGTATATTAAATATAAATAAATGTAGTATGCAGGGCCAGCCATTGGGTCACTGGGTAGCATTGTATTCCTGTGCTGGTGACTCACGTTGGGGGACAAGCTCAGGGATTCAGTTGGGCACTGCAAGGAAGGGGAACAGCACTGTTACATGCCACCACTTGGACCCTGGGAAGGTATTGTGCAGTGCTCTGTTATACAAGTGACACCTTGGGATGGGCTGGGGAGCCTTCCTTCACAAAGGTTTGCCCTGTGTGTAATGGCCTATTTTTGTAATTAATTACTCATGTCATTGAAAATGGCCACCACTCACAATTTCAAAAAATCTCTTCACTTGAGTTTACCTGTTCAATGAATATACTAGGTTCATACTCTGGATGCAGTAGGGTGATGTTACCACATATTTGCAATGGTAAATACAACAGCACTGTACCAATAAATTACCTGTTTATATTGTCCCCATGGCATGAAACAGGGAACATTAAAAACCTTTAAAATCCTGTATCTTGCTTCAGAAATGAAACTACATATGACAGACATTACTCTCTATACCTGCTGTATACTCAGTGTACAGACAGTAGAAGACATGTGGCCATCGAGATTGTCTCCCACTGTAGTGGGGCCATATTTTACACAGCAGACAAAAATAAGCTATCAAGTCTGGATTTGAATACATTTATGTTATCTGCAAACACAATCTCATGAGATAAATTGTTTTTTGGACCTTCATTTCTCATGATGAAGCAACCCCCATCCTCACTTGCATACCAGGGAAATTGTTGCTACTCGCTAACTCCATTGCAAATTCTCTTTTATGACAATACCACTCTGCCTTCATCATTCTCTACGACACAGTCAAATCCTACCTGACACAACATGCAAGCAAACATTTGGCACTAACATATACTTGTTACATGACAGAAACCTCTCTCCCTTTACCACCATCTTGCCAAAAAAGGATTTAGGATTTAAATCCTTAGGTATAAATCCTGGAGAATGTGTCTGCCAAACGGGCAGTCAGTTGTCTGTAAAAAACCTGATTTATGGCTGCCCCTTTATAGATGATGAGAGATCTCAATGTATATACACAAATATAATTTTCCTAAAAAGACATTTGGGTAACAAGCAAGATTTGGTTGGAAATCTATTTGTCACCCAAGATAAAAGAACTATTTATGTTATTACCTAATTTGCCCATGGCGCATTAATGAAATAACAATTTTGCAATGTAAAAATTGACATAAACCTGTAAGTAAGCAATAAGACATGAT
The DNA here is from genome assembly GCA_016271365.2 of Neoceratodus forsteri. Lineage (NCBI taxonomy): Eukaryota > Metazoa > Chordata > Ceratodontiformes > Ceratodontidae > Neoceratodus > Neoceratodus forsteri. The sequence goes on along the minus strand of CM028137.1, from coordinate 849,761,480 downwards.
GTTGATGCATTGTGCTGGCACAACGCAGACCCAGGGGTGTTGTGAGGCCTGACACCACAGGCAGAGGGCTTTCCACCCTTGGAAGTGTGTTATGTCAGCACTACGCTTGCCTCAAATGGGCCTGTTGCACTTATAAAATGGGTAAACTGATGACATTTAAAAAACAAAACAATGCCAACTTTTTTTTTAATTAAAAACAGCTTTTGTGTTAAAAATGAATAGCATAAAGTAATCCCTCCCCAGCTGTCAAGTATCTATCTAGCCACACATTCAATAGGTGGAATGTTTGTATAACATGTAATGCAGAAATTAAAATTTCTGCTGAATTCTACTGGCTGAATGTTCACCTCTCTTCACAGAAACACTCACAACCGAAGGCCTCTGTGAAGACAGAGATTCAACTGTATGCTAAGCAGCAATAATTTCCCTGGTAGGAAGGTAAGGATGGGGATGCTCCATGGTAAGAAATGAAGCTAAAAAAAGATAAAACTGTAAGTAGTACTTTATTTTAATTTGTGTATGCATGCAAGAAGCCCATATAAAGGAAAACAACATTAAATCAGTATGTTTTTCTTTTTATATGAAGGTAGTTTTATTTTGGGTGCCTAAGTGATTTTTTAGTGACCGCCATGCATGCACCCACCACCAACCAACTTGAGCTGTGTTAAGTCCCTCCTGTCCCCTTCCAGTAATAATTTAAAATCCCTGAAGACAGACATGACATATGGGTCATATCATGATGAGTCAAAACTCTTCACCCCACCTCATAATCACTAGACATGTCCTCTTCCATACTTACTGAGTTAGTGGCCTAGCAACACAAAACCCTATGGGAATTAGCTACTACCAACTCTTGATGTGAGAAGAGTAAGGGGCAGTTTCACTGGTTTGTCATGGTTGGCCAGGCCACTAAGAGTGTTCTGGATAAAAGTCCCTTGGCTCACATTTGGCCCAGAGGGGTGGCAGACAGAAGCTTCTTAGGCTACCAGGGGCTTGAGGGGTTTGATGAGACATATAACGAAGTGATGGTGACTTGAGTCACTGGTCATGTGGCAATGGTGGGTCCAGCAACTCCTGTGAGGTAGCACTGGCAGAAAGGAGGTGAATGATGTCCAGCTCAGCTTGAGTCCTACTCCCTTCCAGAACTGGATTTATCTTCTTTACTATCTTAGGCTCTAAAAAGCAATGATGAGTAGCTAGCATGATAGCTGAACTTCCAGGGATTGTTCAGCAACAAGCCAGCTAAGGTATGATGGCAGAGAGTGGGCTGCAAGGGTACAGGAATGGGGGAGGTTAATGCGCTGTGTCCTAATGTGTGGACAGGTGGAGGAAGGTTTTACAAGTAATGAAATTAGTTGATTTCAAGTGCTTTTATGAATTTGTGTTTTTGGTCATGAATACAGAAAACCCCAAATCCTAAAAATGTATTGGAATCCAATGATTTCAAGTTTGCCATCCATATTACGAGCACCCTTAGTTAATACACCTTTAAATGGGTCACTATTTAATCTGTGAGAGGGAGAGAGGCACCAACTCTTGAAGAGCTCTTGCAGTGATATGTGGGGTTGACAGGGTTTCAGTTAACTCCACACTGGAAGTATTTGATATCCAAAAATAAGATAAAAACTTCCAAAATTAAAGGGAAGGAAGTATATGAATTTCAAAAAGAAAATAGAAAAATAGAAAATAAGACATGGAAGTAAAAAATGTCTGATTATTCTAAACAAATGCTTCTTTAACCAGTAATATGTTATATGAAATTCTAAAGCACCTTCTGGAACAAGCCGGATAGGGTGGAGTAAAGGGGAGGCTCTGCTTGTTCTAATCTGTGGGCTGTTTTAGGATTTAGCTTTGAATAACTGTGGGTGGCTTTATTATTTAATTACTTCAGACTGCTTTATTTTCAGAACCCAAGGTATTTCCTTTTAGGGACTGAAGGAGCCACGACCAAGGGAAATCCAAGCTGTGGGTGTAAGAATGGCAGATGGAGTAATGAACAGCTTCTGACCAGATTTTCATTTTTGTTACAAGACACATTGTAAATGGAGAACTAAGCCATACCCTGTGGGTAAAGTTTGTATGATTGTGTTTTTTTTTGGTGCAGTGTCCGGATGTACGTGGGGGAATGGCTGGCAGTCAGCCACTTGGAGCCAGAGGAAACAAAGAACGCCTTTCGGCCAATCGATGGACAGAGATCTGAGACTGCCAAGTCTGAAATCTTCAGCAGGAGCTACTAAAGATCTGGGACTGATAGCAGCCACAGCAGAGCACCTTCTGGAACAAGCCGTGTAGGGTGGAGTAAAGGGGAGGCTCTGCTTGTTCTAATCTGTGGGCTGTTTTAGGATTTAGCTTTGAATAAATCTGGTGGCTTTATTATTTAATTACTTCAAACTGCTTTATTTTCAGGACACAAGGTCTTTCCTTTTAGGGACTGAAGGAGCCATGACCAAGAAAAATCCAAGCTCCGGGTGTAAAGACAGCAGACGGAGTAACCGACAGCTTCTGACCAGATTTTCATTATTGTTACAGGACACACTGTAAATGAGGAACTAAGCCATACCCTGTGGAGAAAGTTTGTCTGATTTTTTTTTTTTGTGTGTGCAGTGTGCAGATGTATGGGAGGACCCGCATTCCCTCCCCGCAACCCACCCACCCTGGACTCATCCCCATTTATAGGGGCATACCTCCATCTGCATTAGGCTGTTTCTTATTTGAACACATGTTAAGGCAGAAACATTCTAACATCACTGCAAAGCAGACCAGATAATCTTGTGATTGGGGCCCTTAAATTGTGCATAATGTTCATTCAAGAGGGAAATACATAAGAGAGGAGCTGTAAAAGAAATATATAGTCAATATGTTGGAGTCTAGAATAAGATCAGAGGAGGAGAAAGACCTGGGAGTGATGATCACTAGTGACCTGAAGCACTCCACGCAGTGCATGAAAGCAGAAGCAAAGGCAAACAAGAAACTGGGATGCATATCTAGGTTGATCAGTAGTAGGAAAGAAGAGGTTATACTGCCCTTGTACAGGTCACTGGTAATGCCGCATCTAGAGTATGGAGTTCAGTACTGGAGACCACACCTCATAAAGGACTTTTAACCTGCTGGAGAAGGTCCAGAGGAGGGCTACAAAGATAATAGCAGGTCAGCATGGTAAGGCAAACAAGGAGAGATTGAGGGCACTGAACATGTACTCCCTGGAAGACAGGAGAGAGAGAGAGATGGGACATGATCAGGACCTTCAAGTACTTGAAAGGAATAAATAAGGTTGATGAGGAGAGTCTCTTTAAGCTGAGTGACAACCATAACATGAGAGGGCACATTCTTAAGTTGGAGAGTGAGAGGTTTAGGAGAGAGATCAGGAAGCACTTCTTCACAGAGAGGGTGGTAGACACTTGGAATGCACTGTCGGAAGAGATCATCTCATTGAAGACAGTGGGCAGCTTTAAGAGAGGCTGAGATAGGCATAGGGTGAAGGTAAGGAACATGGGTAGAGAGGATGGGAGGAGTGGGGAGGGAGGGCAGGGACATTAGCTCAAGCTGTGGACTCTGCAAAATGAGCAGACTTGATAGACCAAATGACCTTCTTCTGCTGACTTCTTCATATGTTCATATGTTCGTATGTTTGTATGTATGTATGTTTGTATGTATGTATGTTCATATGTAAGATTATGTGTAGGGCTAGGAAAAGAATACTACATTAGGAGGTACTAAGGTTAGTGGGAACAGTACTTGGCAGACTAGGAGTAATCTTAGAACAGTAGTGTAGTGATAAGCAGCAAACAAAGTGGGAAGATGCTGGGAGTGAAGCAGTGCAGTGCAGTGTAGTGACTGTGAGGCATCAGTCTTCAGGGATAGCACACCACCACAATGACTTTTTCACAGCGAACACCACCACAGCAACAAAACCTCGCCAGGTCACTGTGGTGGTCCACTGAATGCCGACACCATGACCCCCGGTGTTTAGCCTCCACCCGAATCAACTTTGACTCAGAGTTGGTTAATTAGAGATGGGGGTGCGGGGGCATAGGTGTGGGGGTGAAGTCCCCTGCAAAGAAACACTTTCACCAGACGGGAACACTGCCGACAGTCAGCATTGTTCCCGTCATTGTTCAGGATGTCTGCAACAGTGTTGTCAATATCCTGACATGGAACCATCTTCAGAAGAACCTTCTGGATGCTGTGGAGCTGCCCATCTGAAGCCACCTCTCTGGGCTGAGGGAATAGATTGCTAGTGTCTGTGCTGAACTGGCTAGGATTCAGGGGGCTTGCTGCCCCACCCAGAGGCCACCAAATCTGCACCCACTACCTCAAAGGTTGCCTATCAGGTGGAGTAGTTGGACTATGGTGGGCTCAGGCACAGTAAGGGAGGTGGACAAGAGGCATATCCCCCAGCTTGTGCAACTGAAGAACTCCAACGCTGAACTTCCAGTGCAGCTCTGGAGCTAATGGCAGCCTAAGATCGGTGCTCTGCTTATACACCTTCCCAGAACTGCAAGAAAAGCCTAATTTCAGCAAAAACCAATAGTTGATGGAGAAATACTTACAAATGGCCTCAATTACACAAAAGAGAACTATAAATAGATATGCAGTGTTACCGATAGAAGCAGAGAAATTGGGAGATGAAAAATCTGACTCGGAGACCTCAGAATTGTTGTAGGCCCAGACGGTGTCCTCAGGAAAGAAATCAAAATGTGAAAAACCAAAGCCCAAAGATATCATTCTGAATGATAAATTGGACAGAATAATAACAGACCTACAAAATATAAAAAAGGATTTCCTGGACTTTCATTCAGACCATGACCTCCTTCGAACAGATGTAACAACTTTGCAAACCCAAGTAAGGTCGTTAGAACAGACTAGCTCAGATCAGGCTGCAGAGACGTTCCAACAACTAACTCAACTTCTGGAAATAACTAAAGCCTTGGGAGAGAGACAGGAAGATGCAGAAAACAGACAGAGACACCAGAATATATGAATTTATGGAATACCAGAGAATAGCAAGGGCAGAAACATGAGGGGATACATAGAAAAAATGCTGAGAGAGGAGTTAGATTTGGAACAGAATTTCCCCGTGGTAATAAAGCGAGCACATTGGGCACTTGGCCCCAAACCCTTGGATCCGGAGGCACGTCTACGTTCTATAATTATACGATTCCTGAACTACCATACGAAAGAAATAATACTCCAAAAAGCATGGGCAAGAGGGAAAATATTTATGGATAAGCAGAGACTCTTTTTTGATAATGACTATGCAAGGGTCACAGTGCAGAGAAGATGGGGAATATGTACCCTTATTTCCAGCCTTAAGACACCTTAAGTTAAAATTCTGCACACTTTATCCATCTAGGTTGATCATCCAGTATCCCAGTGGACAGGTTACCTACGACACAGTGGCGAGTGCAAAGGAGGACTTGAGGCAGAAGGGATTCGAACTACCAACCAAACTCCCAGGGAAACCGTACAATGTGAACCTAGGTCTGAACAAAGAAAAGCGACTGGTGAAGGAATCACAGCAAGTAGTCCTAAATGAGATAAAGAGACTATTGGGTCAGTTTGCTGCTAACATACAATGATTGTCTCTCTCGGGTGAGTAGGCCTATGGGTTACAGTGCAGAGCCCTGGTGTGGTGGAAATCCAAAGTGTGGAGGAGTGGGCCATCCATCTAGACACTAAGGTAGCTTGGGGGGAGAAGCTCTACACTGGGTTCAGGTGGAATATACCCCACAGGGAAGTACACAGCTGGCACTAATATGGTGGAGGGACCCCAATGAGCTGAACTAGAGGTAAAGGGTTCTCCGGAGAACATATCAGCTGAACGGTGCCAAAACAGGCCTGTGGGTTGTATCGCCTGTGGGAATAGTGCTTATGAGCCCTATTTCAGATGCCAGAAAATGATAAGTAGTTAAAGGAGAGAGGTTGGGAAGCTGGCCTTTCTTTCTTGCTAAAAGAATTGTATCTAAATATACTTTTTATTTGGGAATCTGAGGGGGTGGGCACACCTGAAGTGATCGACACAGGAGATTGTTAAATACATTAATAAATAACAGGGCACCTTCAGAGGAGAGGGACTCGAAGAACTAGAAGGGAAGTTTGCTTGGGGTCTGAATGTGGAATCCTGTGGGGGACACCTGGACTAAGCCTGGATCACCCTGCAGACACCGTGGAGTCAGGAGGAGGGACCTGCTGACCTCAGAAAGCACACTGGAAACAATTCATTTAGGTCTCCTAGTGAGAGGAGAAGGTACAGATCATAAACATAACCCACCATGAGGCACACACTTCCTAAGGCTGAAAGCCTGGGAGACACTCTCCAAAAAGGACTCTTTAAAGCATTTCAATAGAGAAAGAGACTGATTTGTCTCAGAATGTATAACAAAATATGGCCAAAATGAACAGAAGATAGTAATGTGAAGGGAGATCTGAAGTCTGAAGACATACCTGTAAATCATAGGGACTAAATGTTTCAATATAATAAACTACCTTGTGAATCTATTTAGGAGGGGGAGGGAGCAGCGAGATGAAGGAACCAGAGTTATGCACCTGTACTAACTACCTCAGTTTAATGGTATTTTATGTTAGTGTTCATAATTATTATCTAAGTTTTTCTTTTAAGGGACTGAATTGCCTCACAAGAGTTTTGGCTATGGCCCAATTTATTTTTTGGTTGTATTATGTGTTGCATATGTATAACCCCCAGGGCAGGCCTACAGAGTAAGGCAAGTAGCCCACATTCGATGGAATACTCCATCCCTGTCAGAGATGATTCTGACACTGGAAGTCACTATGTACATTGGTTATAATAGGGAGAGGAGAGAAAGATGTTTAGGGGGATAAAAATAAGGAAGAGACACAGGGACATCAGGGTAACCAAACAGAAGAGACATGGAACCAGAATAACATGGAGGGAGACGGTGCAGTTCAGGGCAATAAGTATTGCAACAGAGTCACAATATAATAAAAGTGAGAGAATGGAAGGAGGGGAAAAATATCAAAGCTATATAAATGTCTCAAACTAAGAAAATCCTTAGAGTGGTATCCCAGAATGTCAATGGATCGAATAACCATATAAAAAGAACTAAAATAATTTCTCATCTTAAAAAAATGCATCCTCAGATTATTCTCCTACAAGAGACACATTTATCCAAAGATGAACACCAGAAATTACTCAAATATAGAATGTCAAGTATAGTAGCTAGTGCTTACACGAGGTGATGGAGGAGGAGATCGGTAATTTTAGTACCAAGATCCTCAGCTATTCAAATTCTCGAATTCTACCAGGATGGTGAGATCAGATTGTCTTTGATTAAAGGGAACTGGGAAGGGCAGGTCTACACAGTGGGCAGTATGTATGTATGTATATATATATATATATATATATATATATATATATATATATATATATATCTATATATATATATATCTCCTCCTGGGGCAAAGAGTACTCTATATCAAACTATTTTCGATAAAATTATAGCATTTAAGCAAGAGATATTGATATTAGGTGGAGATTTGAATATTTTAATGAATCCTTCATGAGATAGCTCAAACCCTAACATCCCTAGAGCTACAAGGGGTCAGAAACATGGTAGGAGGTTAATGAAAGATCTTGCCCTAATAGATATCTGGCGACACTGATATACAGCATCCCGTGGCTACACACATTTTTCAGGAGTCCATAATACCTACTCACGAATTGACTACTTCTTGGTGGAAGTGGAATCTGTAGATATAATACAAAATGCAAAGATCTGTCCAATTCATTTAGCAGACCTTGCAATCATTACTGTGGAACTCGAATCAGAACAGGAAGTTATAATTAGGCAATGGCGGTTTAATAATATGTTTATTAAAGATAAACAGTTTAAAGAAAAGGATCAGCAATGGATCCCCAGAATATTACAGGGGAATAGTATGGAAGAGGTGCAGGAAGGAACATTATGGGACACATTAAAATCAGTATTACGGGGTGAAATCATAGCATATGCAATCCACCAAAAGAAACAGAGAGTTGGGAAACAAAGAGAGTTAGAAATTGAACTAGAGAGATTACAACAATTACATGCAGGAGGAAGGGGTGACATAATTGCACAGATAAATCAAGTGAAGACACAATTACAAGATTTATTAAATCAAAAAACAGAACAAACTCTGGTATATGTAAAACAAAGATATTATGAGGGGGGCAGTAAGGTTGCCAAAACTTTGGCCTATAGATTACGAAAACAACAAGCAATTTCAACAATAACTGAAATAAAACATCCTACACAATCTAAAATATTGAACAAAACAAAATATATACTTGAGGGCTTCAGGGAATTTTATTCAGAATTACAAAATCAACTGCAGGAACCTGATGAAGAAAAGTATAAAGCTTTTTTTGCAAAAATGAAATTATCTCAAATTGCAGAGGAACAAAGTAATTCCCTAACCTGTCCTATTACTTCCCAGGAGATAGGTTTGTCCCTACGTAATTCTAAATCGAATAAAAGTCCAGGCCCAGATGGCTATACTGCAGAATTCAATAAAACATTTAGAAAAGCACTACTCCCAAAATTAACTAAATTATTTAATGCAATATAAGATAATACTTCCCCTATACCGAATAGTTGGCAGTATGCTAATATAGCTACTATACTTCAACCAGATAAAGATCCACTAAACTGTGAATCTTATCATCCCATATCAGTTTTAAACCAGGATTATAAATATTTTACAACAATTATGGCTAAATGACTTGGGAGCATACTACCAAATATAATTAATAAGGATCAAGCAGGTTTTATAATAAAATGCCAAACATCAGACAATATTAAACGCACAGTACTTCTTTTGGAAGTGATCCAACAAGAACAAAACCCTTTTATACTTCTAAGTATGGATGCCCAGAAGGCACTTGATAGAGTTTCCTGGCAATTTCTGAGATACACGATGGGGAAATTCAATTTTCCAACAGCCTTTTTAAATATAATGCAACTAATATATACCTCCCCACAGGCCGTGATCAAAGTGAATGGGTCATACTCGACTCGTTTTTCCCTAGACAGAGGTACCCATCAGGGTTGGCCCATCCCCCTCCTTATTTGCCTTGTATGCTGAACCTTTAGCCAAAGCCATCAGAGAGAATATACAGATTAAAGGAGTATATTACCTCAATACTATACACAAAACAGGCTTTTTTTGCTGATGACTTCTTCATATACTTAACAGAGCCAGATACCTCCATCCTGAAGTTGTTCTCTCTATTAGGAGAAATGGAGTCAATTTCAGGATATAAGTTAAATACAAGTAAAACAGAAGTACTGAGTTTTAATTACCAACTGAGTCAGGCAATTCAAGCAAGATACCACTGAGATGGAAAAGTAATACATTTCGATATTTAGGGATGCATCTTAATAAGGAAACCCATAATCTTTATGAAGCTAATTATATAACACTTATACAATCTACTAGAGAGGATTTCCAGAGATGGGACCCTCTACCTCTCTCGTTAAACCACCGAATTGATATTATAAGAATGAATATACTTCTAAGATTCTTGTACCTCTTTCAGACTCTCCCAGTCCTTCCACCAAATAAATATTTAAAAAATGGAATAGTATGATATCTAGGTTTTTATGGCAGGGGAGAAAATCAGGGATAAAATATAAGACCCTTCAACTGCCCAAAAATAAAGGTGAGTTAGCCCTACCAAATTTAGAACAATATGCACAAGCAGCGGTAATATCACACATACTTCACTGGCTAGATGAAGGGAGGGACCCACATTGGAAGGAGATAGAACAAGGGACCCAATTAGTGGAGATGGAGAAATACTTGTCCAGACAAACCATATCAAAAGCAATGATGGGAAGAGAGATCAGATTTAAACAAACTAGACAGCTCCTGAACATTTGAAGAACAATAATAAAAAACCAAAACAAATATCCTATAGTAGACCTGTTACAGAAAATCACAGCAGACCTCGAGTTTGATCCAGCTAGACAGGATTATAATTTTAAATGGTGGCAACACCAGGGACTTATCAGATTTGATCAATTATTTGAGCTGGGAATTGTTTTGTCAATTCCAAACACTGGAGAAAAGGTACCATCTAGTGAAACAAGATTTTTTTAGATTTCTCCAGATAAGAAATGACTGCAGGAATCTGATGGGCATCTCCTGGGACCCAAGGGTGATACATCCAATAACAAGAATTATAATAAATGCAATAGAGATAGTAATACCAGATCATGTAATATCTGAAAGGTATCAAGCCCTGAATTGTAACCAGAAAGAGACTACGCTACATTTGCAACCATGCTGGGAAGAAGAGCTAGGTATTAACCTAGAGGAGGAGAGATGGGAATTGATATAGTCAACAGTCCATAGGACTACAAGATCCTTGATATGGAGGGAGTTTGGCTGGAAGTGTATTATAAGATTCTTAGAACACCACAAATAGTAGAGAAGTATGATGCTCAACTAGGATCAGAATGTTGAGAGGATGCAAGGAACCTTTAGCTAACCACAAGCATGCATTTTGGAGCTGCCCACTCCCTGAGATATTTTGGAGGGAGGTGGGTGGAGCGTTGGAAGAACTGTTCCCAGAAATACGGGCATTGACACCTGAATGTGGACTTATTTTTGACTTCCCAAAGGGATTAGGGAAGGGTAACCCCCAGGCTTTTACTAGCTATATTACTCCTGGCAGATGACAAGGCTGTGATGAGGAAATGGCTCCAAAAAGTCACACCAGCTCCTCTGGAATGGGAAGATATAACTTACCAAATATATAGAATGGCACTTTTGACAGCTCATATTAATTTAAAGGTACAGAGATGTACTGAATTTTGGACCAAGTGGTGGCTCTGGATATCCAGACATAGACAGGATTTGATTCCACAGGGAAATTTAAAATTTGTAAGAAATTTGGGATTACCACAAGAAGTATATGAAAGTTATAACAAATGTATTAGATCAACTTAATCAGAAAATGTATCATCAGACAAAAGCCTTCAGAACATATCAAATGTCTTAACTGTATTGTATATATTGTAAAATGAATGAACATAAGATGTACTCTGATCTCTTCCTGGAAAATTTGGAAACAATAAAACTATATTTAAGAAAAAAAGAAAAAAGAAAAGAAGAACTTCAACGCTGTGTTAGAGGATTACCTGAAGTTGCGCCCAGGGAGAATGAGCGATACTGCTGCAATGGAGCCCAAAGGGTGGATGTCAGAGGACCCCAAAGGAAGAGGAAGCTACTCCTCATGGGGGACTCCATCATTTTAGAAGTGGAGCTCAGAAAAGGTAGCAAGGGGGAGAGGAAGGTAAAGTGCCTACCGGGAGGCACAGCTTGGAGGGACATAAAGTGAATCCAGAGGATTGCTAGGGCCATAGTGAAGAGGGGAGAAGCTGGATGTTATTTTCCATCTGGGGACAAATGACCTAGCTGGGGACAAGGCAGATATAGCAAGAGTGCAAGAGGAGTACAGGGAACTGGTGAGGGGCCTGGGGCAGGTAGCAAACTCTGTGACCTTCTCAGAGGTACTGTCTGTCCATGGCAAAGGGGGAGGCTAGGTATCTTCACACCAAGGACTTCAATGCTTGTTTGGAAAACTGATGCAGAGAGTAGGGTTTTGGATTCATTGGGTACTGGGGTCCAACCTGACAAGATGCAGATCTGTACAACGGTGATGGTATGCATCCTTCCGGGAAGAGGACTGATGTCCTTGAATGGTTTAAATGCTTCACTGGTGAACATTTAAACTAGCCAAGGTGAGGTGAACGAAGGAAGTAGGGTAAATCTAACTGCCCACCCCAACAGGAAAATGTAGCCAGCATGAAGGAAAAAAGGTCACAAAATCACCAGAAAACAATGAACTCGGCAGAAGAGGAGAGAGGAAGAAAAAAATAGAGAATATAGGGAGGGCAGGAGAGGTATTTGCAGAACATGGAGGGCCATATGTGGAAATGCCCACAGCCTTTTGAACAAAATCCTTGATCTGGCAGCCATGATAGCAGAGGCTGACCTGGATATTGTAGCTATTACAGAGACATGGTACAATGGGAACCATGAGTGGGATGTAGCTATACCAGGGTATACTTTGTTCAGTGAAACAGGGAGGGTAAAAAGGGAGATGGGGTAGCTCTTTACATCAAGGAGGGTATAAATGCAGTGAGGGTAGAAGGAATGCAAGGGGAGGCAGAGGCACTGAGGATCACCCTGGAGACAGGCAATGGCACAGCCATTAGTACAGGTGTGATCTACAGACCCCGAGCCGAAAAGGAGGAAATAAACAGCGACCTACTGGAGACCATCCATATGATGGCAGCTAAAGGGGAGTGTTGCTGGTAGGAGATTTCAGTCTGCCAGAAGTTGATTGGAGCATTCCAGCAGCTGCAACAGCCAGGGGCCAAAACATCCTGGACTCCCTACAAGGCCCCTTGGCTTGCCTCAAGCAAACAGTATCTGAACCAAGCAGAAAGTGAGCCATCTTGGATCTGGTTCTAATCAATGGAGACAGAATGTCAGAGGTCAGGGTGGGGGAACACATGGGGTCCAGTGGCCATAGCACAGTGTGGTTCAATATCAGTACTGAAACAGGGTCATGACACATGAAAGTGAGGGTTCTGGACTTGGGTTCTGGACTTCAGAAGGGCTGACTTCAAAGGATGGAGGGTGTCTCAGGGAAGCCTTAGCAGAAGGAGGGGAAAGGAGGGGAGTTGAGGAGCTAAAAGAAGCCATAGAGGAGGCAACAAACTTTTGCATCCAGCAAATAGACAGAGGTAAGAGAAAAAGAAAACACAATGGTTCTCATAGGAAGTGGCAGGGAAAGTAAAGGCAAAAAAGTTGGCATTTAGGAAATATAACGAGACACATAGGAAGGAGGGCAGAGTAGTGTATCTAGAAAAGCAAAGGGAGGCAGGGAAAGCAATCAGCAGTGCCAAGGAGAAGGCAGAGGAGAAAAAATAGCAACAAAGTTAAGAATGGGGACAAGACTTTCTATAGGTACATTAGAAAAGTAGAAAGTCCATGACGGGGGGGGGGGGTAATTAGGCAAATGGGTGGGAGGGCATGGGAGTGGATTGGGACCAGGATAAAGCATCCATCCTGAACAAATATTTCTGTTCAGTTTCCACAGAAGAAAGGATAATGGAACATCCTGAATCCAGTGGAGCACAAGATCTGAGGCAGCATGGATTCATGTCAGGAAAAGTCATGTCAAACAAGTCTGATAGATTTCTTTGACTTGGTGACCAGGGAGGTGGATCGGGGGGAACAGTGGATGTGGCCCACCTTGAGTTCAGCGTGGCGTTTGACACCGTTCCACACAGGAGGCTTATGAACAAGCTGGGCAGCATAGGAATTGGTCTCAAGGTGATGAATTGGGTTAAAAACTGGTTGAGGGATAGAACACAGAGGTTGGTGGTAAATGGAGCCCAATCAGAGGTAGGGAGGGTGACCACAGGGATTAGTTCTTGGGCCAATATTGTTTGATATCTACACCAGTGACATTACAGAGGGGCTAGAGGGGAAGGTATGCCTCTTTGCTGATGACACTAAGATCTGCAGTAGGTTAGACAGTCCGGGAGGGGTGGAGGAAATGAGGAGGGGGCCTGGCTAAACTGGATGAATGGCCAAGAGTGTGGCAGCTAAGATTCAATGCGAAGAAGTGCAAGATCATGCACTTGGGATGCTGGAACCCTGGGGAGGATTACATGATGGGGGGAACATTATTAGTGGCAACAAAACAGGAAAGAGATCTAGGGGTTATCATATCTAATGACCTAAAGTTGGCCAAACAATGTCCCAAGGCAGTGGGGAGAGCCAGTGGGATGCTGATGTGCATAAGGAGGGGCATCACCAGCAGAAGAAAAGAGGTGGTGATGCCACTGTACAGATCGCTGGTGAGACCTCCTTTGGAGTACTGCATCCAGTTCTGGAGGCTGCATCTCCAAAAGGACATACACAAGGTAGATGCAGTTCAGAGAAGGGCAACAAAATGGTGCAAGGCCTACATCAAAGGTCATATGAGAAGAGATTGTAGGAACTCAATATGTATACACTGGAGGAGAGGTGAGAGAGAGAGGGGATATGATAGAGATCTTCAAGTACCTAAAGGAAATAAATAAGGTACAGGAGGGCAGCGTCTTTCAGAAGAAATGATGCTCTAGAACAAGAGGGCATGATATGAGATTGGAAGGGAGTAGACTAGGGGGCATTGTGAGGAAGTACTTTTTCATGGAAAGGGTTGTGGAGGCGTGGGACAGCCTCCCAGCAGAGGTGATGGTGGTAAAGACAGTGGGAGAATTCAAAACTACTTGGGATAGACATAGGGCAACCCTAGCAGTTCAAAGAAAGAAGTGTAGCTGGATATAAAGGAGGATATGCAGCACTTCTAGTAGATAGGGAAACAGGGCAGACTGATTAGGCCTCTGTGTTCTTATCTGCCATCAAATTCTATGTTTCTAAACCTTTGTCTCTTGCAATTTTTACTTTCAAATTTTGAGTTTCAGGAAGTATACTGACTTTCAAAAAACTGAAATGACTTCTGAATTTGCAGCCATGGAAGATTGTTCTGTCCTTAATAAAATTAAACGAATCTCTGGGTGTGCCTTTCCTACAGTCCAGCAGGACAAGCTATCTTTATTAAAACAAAATCTGGTCAGATCCACCACGGCTGCATAAAGAAGTTAGTGAAGTTGTGTGGAATTGTTAAAGAGGTATGGAGAAACAACACAATGATTTGTAAGTAGTAAGATGTGTTGTAGTTTCTATTCTAAGGAAGGCATACACATTATTTAGGAACATATATGGAGATGTTCATTTTAATGGAAGGAATAGGAGGCTTACAAAAGAACCCCAGAGCAAATGCCACTGATGTATGTGTTATCCCAGATGATACTGACCAGACAGCCAAATTTTAAAGAAAACACAATTGCACATATCCCAATGATGCAAAGCATCAAGGGAAACATATGCAAATCCCCATGATGGTACAGAAGGTGGCAGTACATGAAAAAGTAATAGCTGGCATAAGATTCAGCCTTGGGATTATTTACACAGTTTTTTTAAGAGAAACATGGTTTTTGTCCATGAGGTGATGTAAGTTATATTTAAGCAATGTGTTGATGTCAGGAAGTCAGGTGTAATGATAATTGACTGTTAGAGAAAATGTGATATTAATTTTCAGAGGGGGTCGCTTTTGATAAGGGCAAGGTAGTTATGTTTGTTATAATGGAAATATTAGGAAAGTATGAGGTCTACACAGAAGTGGAGTACAAATATGCACAGGTTCATAAGTATGCACTCAGATTGCAGGCAAATGTGATATGCAGGTTTGTTTTAGAAATAGGTAAAAATAGCGATACATGCAATTAATAGAAAGATAGATAATTACATAGACATATAGACAGAGAGACAGAGAAATACAGAGAGAGACAGGCAGTATAGGAATGGCAGTGAAGTACTGAAGTGACTCCAACTCCACCCCCACCCCGCAGACATGGACAGACATTGGGGTGTGCCTTTGGGTCATTGCCCATAACGCTCACGCCATTTCACCTCACCCTACCCTGAAGACACAGACAAGAGTCAAGGTGTGCTTTGGGGTTTTCAAACTTTACACTCACCCCATTCCATAAGGAAATACACTTACATGGGTACAGTATAAGAGAATGGAGTGAACTTTGGGGCTGAAGACTCAAAGGCACACCTCGATACCTGTCACTGACTGCAGGGTGGGGATGGGGGTGGAATGGCAAGCATTATTGTTGACAATCCTAAGTCACACCCCTAATGCTTGTCAGTCCCTACAGTGCAGGGTGTTATGGTCAGAAACTTTAATGCCCTGGGCGTTTCCTGGTATTTTCACTCCAAGTTTTCAGCATGGACATTTTGTGACCCCACCACATGAACAGTGACACTATCAGTTAATTAGCCGAAAGGAGATTTTTCACAGTGACTGCGCCATTTGGCACAACAGGTGCAAAAACACATTTTGAACAGAATGTAAAAATGACAGCTGTACATTTCTTGCTTCAGTAACTGCTCAGCAGATCTGTTGCATGACCTGCTTATTGACATTTTATATCTGCTATGCAATATTTATTTATTTATTGGAATCTCGGATAACACCGTTGAGCTAAAAGCTTGTTTACAAAGGTTCCACATCATAAGGCAATAGACAAGGTACGTAGACATTACAAAACAGATAGGGGTATATACAGCAGGCAAGTACATTATGGTACATACAGATACAGATTAAATTATGGTACATACAGATACAGATTCAATGTACTGCTACTATGGCTGTGTGGCTGTGAGGGACCTGGAGTGGTGGTGGATGCCAAGATCAACAACTCAGAGACTTGTAGGAGGGCAGCAGCTAAGGCCAACATAATGCTGGGATGCACCGCTAGGGGGATCACTCCAGAAGGAGGGAAGTGATACTCCCTCTGTATAACTGCTTGGTGAGGCTGCACCTCGAGTACTGTGTGCAGTTTTGGAGGCCACACTTAAAGAGGGACATTGAACTCCTGGAGAGGGTCCAGAGGGAGGCAACCAAAAAGATCTGGGGCTTGGGGAAAGGACCTATGGGGAGAGGCTCGCAGAGCTAACTATGTACACATTGGAAGAGAGAAGGGACGGGGGGACATGATAGAGGTCTTCAAGTACATGAAAGGGGTAAATAGGGGAGGTGCAGTCACAGTGCTCCGAAGGAAGGAGGGGGGACAACTAGAGGGCATGGGTGGAAGCTGGCAGAGGGAGACTCAGGGGAGAAAGGAGGAGGTGCTACTTCACTGAGAGGGTGGTAGAACCATGGAATGCACTGCCCGTTGGGCTGGTGGAGGCAGAGACAGTGGAGGGGTTCTAGAGGGGGTGGGACAGGTACAGGGGAAAGTTTGTGGAAGCAAAGTTCAATGAAGTGGGAATACCCTGGACTGGGAAGGGTGAAGCCTGAGAGGGTGGGGGTGCAGCAAGATCAGCTCCCAGGGTGGGGACTGACCAAATGAGCAGAAATGAAAGCCTGCTAGGCCTATTCTGCCGGCATTTTTGTATATTGGTATGCTTACTACACCAACATCAAGGACATAAAACAGATGACTGCCATAACTAGGGAGGCAGTATAGCACAGTGGTTTAAGGCTCTTAACTGCAAATCTGGAGATCTGGGTTTGAATCCCACAACCCCCACTTGTATACTGGGTGACCCTGAGCAAGTCACTTAACTTTCATGTGCTCCCAGGTTGCCCCTGTAAACAAGCTTTCAGCTTAGTGTGCCACTCCTGGTTAAACAATTGAAAGAAAAAAAACACAATATGTTATTTTTCTTGCTTTATTTTGCTACTACAAGCTTTAATTAATACATCCATCCTTATTTATATCTTATGCGTCTGTGACCTAGGCAAAACTACACTTAAAATGTCACACATAAATAAATAAAATATCAGAATAGCATTTATTTTAGTAGTATCTGCTTCCTTTTTAGGTGCCCATGACACTATGTATATATATTTATATCTTTTAACCTCAAAGCACTAAATCTATTCAAATGCAAAAAACACAAGACTTTATTTTCTTCACACAATAGTGTTAAACGTTAGATCCCAGAATGGCCAAAAAACAATTTAGACTTCACTCTTGCTTACCACTATCATGCCCACTTCTCATGCAAATAATCAATTACAGAAACCCTTTAATTTCTATGCTATGCACTCTTACATCACAGAGACATAAATCTTACAGAACTGCTATAAAAACAAATTTATCAAGACTGTATTTCTGAATTAAAACCTATCATTTACAGTACCTATGTAAATAATAGTTTACTGGTTACAAATGATGCTACGGACATGACAGCAACAACATTTCTGTTTTACATGGGAAACATCCATATAATGAACTTGTCATACAGGATTTGTGACCTTCTGTCTGCATGTGTCTGACAAAGGAAAAGGCACCTGCTTGACCCTTTTTTTTCCTATTTTATTTGTATGCCCAACTTGCCCATACTGTGAGAGCCAAATATTGACATGCTTAGAGTTAAAAAAAAAACATCATGATATCTATATGTGTGCATGTTTGGGGGTGGTGGGGATATGCCTAGATGCAGTTTCAGGCACTCCTTAATCACTTCCCTAGGCAGCTCTGATAGTCAGTTGTTCCAACATGATAGATCCACCTCATGCCCCTTCCACATGAATCAAAAAAAGGTGGGGGTGGATCTTTAGGAGATTGTGTGTATGTATATGTGTTTGGGGGGGACATGCCTAGATGCAGCTTCAGGCACTCCTTAGTTACTTCCCCAGGCAGTTGTGATAGTCAGTTGTTCCAACATGATAGATCCACCTCATGCCCCTCCCACAAAAATGAAATCATAATGCATGCAACAGACCTTAGGAACATCACATTTTTTTTAATGTCAGCTCTGATCTGCTCTGTCTTACTTTTTCCTGGCTCAGTTTATAACATCAGTGAAAAGAAAGTGGTGGAAAAAAACACCCAGCCTTTTGCTTCTACAAGTAGTTGTTAATTGCAGCTTGTGTATTTTAACATGTGCAAGTCAACTCCACCCACAACTTCCCTAACACAGACAAATGGCATCAGTGCTCACTGATGTGTTAACATCGTGTTTCTAGTGTCCCTGATAAAATAAAATAAAACAATACAGTTGAGATTGTTTCTTAATGTCAGCTCTCATCAGAATAGCTTTTAAAATCATCAATTTTTTTATTCAATGTTTTCCTCTTTCCTTTTACTGAGAGCGCAAAATTAGCCATAGCTATTTCTGCCAACACTACATGAAAGAAAACCATATGATATATATCACTGCTTTGCAAAATGTATCCCTTACAGTTTTTTCTTATTTGCAAGACAGCATATATTTATCCTAACAAATCTGTCCTACTGCCACATTCAAAACACTATCCCCTACCTACTTGCCACATATAAACTCAATTATATTAACAACAAAATTCTAGGCACTTAACCATTATTCATTACCCAGTCCCATTTACAACACTGCTACACTTATATATAATACATACTTCTCAAACGTAAAAGAAAAAATACACTCCATCACCAAAGTCTTTGTTTGCCAAGTACTGAGCCCATGATTAAAATAATTTGAACCCCTTCCCCGCAGAAAAGTGCCCTCACATGAAACTGCATGTTTAACTGTAAAGACAATCAAAACATGTATTTCTGAATGCATTACTAACACCAATGCTTTCAAACTTTGAAACTACTAAAAGACAAACTATCTATATATACACACATATATATATATATATATATATATATATATGTATATATATTATATATTGAATATGGTAAACACATATTGTTAATCCCAAAAGATGAACTTTATGTTTTTAGTATATAGATGTTTAAGAAAAAACTGTGTCTCTTTCAACTTGAATCAGAACGCTGTGTCTATTGTTTTCCTTGGGAGCTGTAGTTTCAGGCACTCCTTAATTACCCTTTCCTTCTGAGGCCCCAAGTGGCTCTGATAATCATTTGTTCCAAGGCTTTTTAAGTCAGTTTGAAGGCATTAAGTATCTTCTGTTCTCCTTGTCCTTAATAAAATGCAGGGGCTCCACAACTTGATCACTCCGCAGACTTGTTCTGTTGCTTGGTCCAGCTCCCAAACTAGTGTGACTTGTTCCAACATGATAGTTCCACCTCATGCCCCTCCCACATGAATCAAAAAAATGGTGAAGGTGGATCTTTAGGAGCTTCTTGGGTGGAGGTGGGGTAGATCTTACTCCCCCCCAAAAAACTAATGCTGCCTCCCACTACTCAGGTTCCAGTTCTTGTACCGCTCATTTAAGAAAGAAAATAGTATCCTGCAACCATTGACTAACATGAAAGCGTATTTATTTGAGGGCAGAAAACATTTATTGGAGGATGGTAAGGTGGAGGAGACTATTTACACCTTTAGTCAGTTCCATGAACAGAAAACATGACATCATTCCTTTTGTACATGCAAAACGTCTGCAGACTCCACCTACTGCAGCCGTATTAAAATAATGTCAATGCTGCCTATGGTGTTTGTGCCAGTCTGATTTGGCTGATATTTTTGGTGGTGCTTGAGCACTAATAGCGAGGTCTGGTGGCACCTTCAGTGAGAGAGTGTGTGCATGCTTCTGTTTCTTTTCTTGGTTCTAGTCTACAAGCTGTTAATTTTTCTGATTTTTGCCTGATTCATTCATTAATATACTCTATCTTTGTTAAAATAAGAAATGTTGATGATGACAATAGAGCCATTGTTCATTTACAGTAGCATCCAGTCAATGCACATAGCCACAGTGATAATGAAAGAAATACAAACAAAACCAAAATATAAGAAGTACAGACAGTAAAATAAAACTACCATGATGCATCTAACAATGTAAAGTTAAAGAGCTAGTGTACTGCCTCAAACTAATATTAGTATTTGAAAGCAGCCAACCATTACCTTTTATATCTGAGGTACTTTTTATTTTCCCTTTGTTTACTGTAATTAGAAGATTGTTCAACTGATGTTAGTAGGTGTGATGTGTGGAACAGCTCTTAGCCTGGCGGCTGGCATATTTTGCTTTACTGCCCCACACTACATCATCAGCATTGTGATCTCACTGACCGTGACATTACTGCTACTTAGGAACAACAAGTGGGTGATTGTCAGGTCATTCACTTGTGATGTCACTTTCAGTGAGATCATAATGCTGATGATGTTGTGTGGGGCAGTAGAGTTAGATATGTCAGCTGGCAGGCTAAGAGCTTTTCCCCTAGGTTTTTCCCCACATCCAGCACAATATTATCACATAGAATACTTTCTGATGAGCAACACAAAAAAGAAAAATACTTCAGAAATAAAAAATTGCAACTGACTGCTACTTAAAATTTGTATTATTTTCCTGTCTGCCTGTTTTGGCTCCACTAGCTCATTAAACATCACTTCAGCTGACTGAACTGATAAAAATGTTATTGTCCTAAGGAGAAGAGTTGGTTCATAGAATCCAGTGGGGAAATAAGTTGTCTAGTACACATATATAATGCAGATCATGTTAGTTTATGTACTCATTTTTATGCTTGTTTGCACGCATGCGCAAAAAACATGTGGCAGCTTAGGAGAGAAGCGGGTTGTGGAGGTGTGGCACTGTGGTGACCACTGTATTTTTGGGCTTGGCCATCTGTAGCCAATGTGGTGGCATGCTGCTGCTGACACTAGTTCTGCAAGTGTGCCACCAACTTGAAACGAATTCGCCGCTGCAATGAGGGCATGACCTGTCATAGCAGGGCGGTGTCTTGTGTGGTGTAACATTTCAATAAACATGGTGGTGGCTGTCTCTGTCCATCTCTCACACTGTGCATTTACATATGGTGCAGATTTCTGACCGACGCTGGAGGTGCCCATTCCCCCTGTCGGCAAGCCCCCTTCCCAGTTCATTTGATGATTGGGGAGCCCAATCCCCATCAGCATAATATCTCCCCCATTAGTAGTGTGCCGAGGGGGTGCCCAATCCCCCTCTGCTCATGCGCCCCCAAACACAGACACATTGTATGTGCCAACAGGGTGCCCAATCCCCATCAGCTCCAGGCCACCCCCCAACAAACACCCAGGTGGCACACTGAGTGCCCACCCCAGCATGCCAATTGTCCCTGGAAATGAAAAAACATCCCACAAGGTCTTTTTTTTACCTGTGAAAACAGAAAACCATCCCTTGTTGTCTCCTGTGCCCCTCCCCCAACCCACACCCACCGTCTGTGCACCCCACCTGCCCACACCACCCCTCACCACATACTTACCTCCAGAGCCTGGTGCGATGATCTTCGGTGGAGTGGGAACACGTCTACACTCTTCAAAGCCAACTGCAAACTGAAGAAAGGCCAGTATGCTGTATAATGACATAAATGTTTTTTTTTTCAACTTAGGTGAATATCTCAGCCATTTTTGCAAATTTTGGCACCAAATTTTCAACATGGGGTTCTTGGGACCCCACCTCATGAATTCAGTCACTCCCATGTGGTTATTCAGTCCTGAAAGGTGATTTGGCGGTCACTGCTTGGAATCACCTTTCAGGACTGATTAATGAAATGACAGTGTCACTGTTCATGAGGTGGGCTACCAAAAAGCCTATATTGCAAATTTGGTGAAAAAATTCAAAACAATTGATTGTGTCATGAGTGTGCATTGCTCAGTTTCCATGCACACTCGTAACTTCGAGAATTTGTAATATATTCACTCCAGATTTTCAACATTGTCATTTTTGCACACCTCCTTATGAACAGTACAGCTGTCATTTTTCACTTCCTGCCTGAAATGTGTTTTCATACATCTGGCACACAATGGCACTGTCACTGTGGGAAATCAATGTTCAGGATAGATTAAGAAAATCATAGTGACACTGTTCATGAGCAGAGGTTACAAAATGCCTATGTTGAACATTTGGTGAAAGAATTCCATGAAATGGCTGTGTTACGAGCGTGTATTGCGCAGTTTCCAAGTACGCTCATAAGTTCGAGAATCTGTAATAGTTTCACTCCAGATTTTCAACATTGCCATCTCTTCACACACACCCATGAATGGTACAGCTGTAATTTTTCCCATCCTGCCTGAACTGTGTTTTCACGCATCTGGAGCAGAATGGTGTGGTTGCTGTGGGAAATCAACGTTCAGGACAGCTTGGCAAAATCACAGTGCCACTGTTCATGAGCAGAGGTCCCAAATGCTTTCATGAGGTGGGGGTCACGAAAAGGCCATGTTGAAAATCTGTAATGCAAATACCAACAAACGCCCAGGGCATTAAGGTTTCTAACCATAATGTCCCACCCTGTACAGACTGACAGGTGTCAGAGATGTGCCTTTGGATGGCTGGCTGTAATGCTCATGCCATTCCACCCCCACCCCCACCCTGCAGCCAGTGACAGACATCGAGGTGTGCCTTGGACTCTTCAGCCCCAGAGTTCACTCCATGCTCCTATACTGCCCCCATTTCAGTGTATTTCCTTATGGAATGGGGTGACTGTAAAGCTGAACACCCCAAAATGCACCTCAGCACTTGGTGTCTGCAGGACAGGGTGAGATGAAAAGGCATGAGCGTTATGGGCGATGCCCCAAAGGCACACCCCAATGCCTGTCCATCTCTGCAGGGTGGGGGTGGGGTTGGAGTCACTTCAGCACTTCACTGCCATTCCTATTCTGCATCTGTCTAACTCATGCACTTCCAATGCTAATACCAGCAAGCAAACATTCGGCATTAACAAATGCTTGTTTCAGTACAGGTATAATGAAATTAACTATACTGGATGGACAAAGTAATAAAGATTCATTAATATCAAATACATCCTTAAACTACTCCTTGTGGCAAGATCACATCAATTGTGGTACAGTATCCAAGGGGTAAAATCAACTACCCAAATATGTATAACTTAAATAAATACAAACAGAATACATGAAAATAACTGTTAATAACAATGGAGACATCAATGGTTTTGTGATTGCTCAGACATGGTTAACATTATGGAAGGACATCTGAAAGGAGACTGATGAAGTGATCAAAAGTGAATTGAGAATGCATTGGATAGGTACAGAGGCATCTTGGGTAAAAGAGGGAAGTAGATGCCGGAGCCCCAGTAGGGACTCAGGCAGCACTGCTGAGGGGGAATTTAGGGCAGACTAGGTGGGCCAAGTGGTCCTTATCTTCTGACAGTGTCTATGAATCTATAAGAACTAAATGGTGACAATGAGTATAAGTATCTAGACTGAAGTGGCCAACACATGACACCACATTTTAATCTTTTTTACAAGTTTTAACAAGAGGAAGTGCAAGCCAGCAACTTTTGACAGACAGGCCAGTTATAAGGCCAAGCAAAACCTGAATTTGCTGGACTGACTCAAAATTAAATATGAATATAGGGGGTTCAGAGTCACACTGTTGTTCATGTCTTTTTATCGACTGTTAAAATATGCATTTAGTTTTCAATGAAGAGTGATCAGAATTTGTTTTCCCCTTTTAATGTTGGCTTGTGCTAGCGCGCCAGCCAACATATTGCAGCAGTAGCAGATTTGGAGGCGAATGCAGGGCACGCATCAGTAGGTGCGTCCCTCATTCCCCAATAAGCCAGCATGCAGGTGCCACACCAGCAACATGTAAAGTGGTAGGCACATCTAAGAAAAGGTCCACTGCAATGAGAGCCAAGCTCGTCATGCAGCGGCACTTCCCGATGTGCCTTTCCTGGTGAAACATTCTAGCAAACATGACGGCAGTGACTGCCGCCACCACCTGCCACAATGCTGACTTCAGCAGTGCCCAATCCCCCTGTTGGCATGCCCTGACCCAGTTCCTGTGCTGACTGGGGAGCCCACTCCCCATCGACATAATGCCCCCCCTTTTGTTGTGTGCCGAGGGAGATGTCCAATCCCCCTTGGCTCTAGTTCCCTCTTCAGTATGTGCAGACGGGGGTGCCCAATACCCTGTCAACTAGTCTCCCCAAACACTCAGGTGGCACACTGGGAGCCCACCCCAGCATGCCAAATGCCCCTGTAAAAAAAAAAATATCCTGTGATTTATATATTTTTTTAACCTGTAAAAGAAGAAAATGGTCCCTCGCGGTCTGTCCTGCTCCCTTCCCCAACCCACACCCACCCTCTGCGCACCCTGCCTCCCCACACCCCCTCTCAACCCCTCTCACCCCATACTTACTTCCGGAGTCCAGCGCGATGATCTTCGGTGGACCAGGAACATGTCTCACACCTTCAGCCTACCGTGAACTGGAAGAAATGCCGTAAGCTGTATAGTGGCATAAATAGGTTTTTTTTCAACTTTGGTGCATATCTCGGCATTTTGGGAATCTTTGCACCAAATTTTCAACATGGGTTATTAGCCCCTCCGATGAATTCAGTCACTGTCATGGCGATTCGTCCCAAAGGTGATTTTGTGGTCACTGCGCCGGAATCACCTTTCAGGACCGAGTAATGAAATGACAGTGCCACTGTTCACGAGGTGGGCTCTCAAAAAGCCTATTTTGCAAATTTGGTGAAAAAAATCAAAAAAATGACTGTTTTACGAGCATGCACTGCGCAGTTTCCATGCACGCTCATAATTTCATGAATTTGTAATATTTTCACTCCAGATTTTCAACATTGGCATGTTTCCACACCTCCTTATGAACAGTACAGCTGTCATTTTACTTATCCTGGCCGAAATTTGTTTTTGCACGTCCAGCGCAGAATAGTATGGTCGCTGTGCAAAATCAGTTTTCCGAACAGTTTGAGAAAATGGCAGTGACACTGTTCATGAGAAGAGGTCCTGAAATGCACATCTTGAAAATTTGGTGATGAAAGTCCATAAAATGACTGTGTTACAAGCATGCATTGTGCAGTTTCCACGCACCCTTGTAACTTCACAAATTTGCAATATTTTCATGCCAGATTTTCAACACTGCCATTTTTTCACACCTCCTTGTGAACAGTACAGCTGTCATTTTTCACATCCTGCCCAAAATGTGTTTTCACACCTGTGGCGCAAAATGGTGTGGCCTTTGTGGGAAATCAACTTTTGGGACAGATTAACAAAATCACAGTGCCGCTGTTCATGAGGGGAGGTCCCAAAATGCCTATGTTGAAAATGTGTCTCTTCAGGGTGGGGGTGAGGTTGGCTTCAGTTCAGTACTTCACTGCCATATCTATTATGCATCTCTAACTCCTGCACTACCAATGCCAATGCCAGCGAGACAACATTCGGCATTGACAAATGCTTGTTTATATTGATCAGCCTATTCAGTTCAATTTACTGTCGTGCCTTACCAGGTAATGGGAAGGGGATGATCTGTGTAGCTTTCCTGGTCTCCTTTTCCAGTGATCAAAGTGACCACGAATGCACAGGAACTTAGATCCAGTACCATTTTTGTAGTAAGAATTGAATTCCTCAGTGTCTTCTCTGTGATACTAAATTTTGTTTTAATAGTTTAAACTGTAATATAATGCCATTTCTATACCAGTGTCCTTAAATAGGTGGGTTCGTGGCAAAATGTATATTTTGCATGACAGGTTTTAATTTTTAAACAGTATTTAAAATATTTACTTGGATTTACTAGTACAGAATTTATACAGATGGGTGTATCTGTTGAATGGTATCATTCAAAGTGGAAATCTGTACTCTACTGTGCGTATTTTCCTGTTTTGGAATTCCAGTCTTTCACTTCTACCACTTGCACCACTGCCCTTATCCACTACCACAGTGTGCTCAGTCCACACTGTGGCAGCTAGCCTAAGCCACTAGG
The DNA here is from genome assembly GCA_016271365.2 of Neoceratodus forsteri. Taxonomy (NCBI): domain Eukaryota; kingdom Metazoa; phylum Chordata; order Ceratodontiformes; family Ceratodontidae; genus Neoceratodus; species Neoceratodus forsteri. Next base: position 849,735,219 of record CM028137.1, on the reverse strand, counting down.
ACTTCTCCGATACACCACAAAGTCATATATATAAATCAACCAGACTGGGTCTGGAGAAGGATTCACTTAGTGAGCCTTTTTGGTGGGTTTTGCAATATGCCCACTTGCGTTGGACAGGCCCCTACTATACCTAAAATCTATTGCTACTATAGCCTGAAATCTACTTCTGTGATCAAGCTGACAGACAGAACCCCTCAACAGAAACATACACATGCTTCAAATCCCAGTCGCACCCTCCATTCTCCTTACCTTTTATAGGCACCCCTTACTCCTTATCAGTTACCCTCACCACCACCAGAAAGCAGCAGAAAAAGCCATATTCTGGCTCACTAGCTGCAGACAATTGCACTCAATTTCAGAAATGATATGTCTCTATGTTAATTCTATTTACCACCTCTGACAACCTCCATCTACATCAGAATCACCATTCAAACTGTCTATCTGTAGACAACCAACATCATCCCCAAAAGACCCAAACGTTAACTAGAAAGTACCTCTAACCATCAGTACACTTTTTACTGCAACTGAATGCTGCGTGCAACTTCCTGGGGCAGCTACTAACTCCGGCTCTCTCAAACATAGTATAACCCATTCTCAGTACCTTTGTCAGAGAAAAGGGGTCAGAGGGGGGATCAACAGCTTCAGAGGTTGTGTGCAGCAGCCAATCATGTTGGGACTTGTGCACGAATTGTAGGTAGGCCCTTTGAGATGTGTATCTGCTGCATGTATGGCGATGTCACCCAAACTGTGCGGCATGCATGTATGCCATAAAGAGGAGTGCAGAGATGGCCTGTGTGTACTACTGCATGGCAGCACTACGTACAGGCAGCAGTGTGACTGCATAGCAGCACATACATGTGACACAGTCGCACATTCACAATGTGCAATATGTCTCCCCGGCACGTGGGAATGCAGGTGCAGCACTATGCCATGTGGAAGGTTGCTGTAAACCACATGTATGCAGGGCTTGCCTGATGTCCTGCAGCACAGGCAAGGTTGAACCATCCCAGTCCAGCCTGCCACAGTAATTCTGTGGAAACATACATAATTGAACAACATCGCTGTGAGAGTACATGCAACACATGGTATACACGCCCCCTCACCCTTTATGAGTTGTAACCATGCCTCCTCTGGTTCAGTGATGTCCCATGCTGCACCCCTGGTCTCCGAGACCTGGTAAGTGCATTCACTTTGCCATCCTCCACACTTTTCATGGATAGTCACCCACTCACTGTGCAGAGCTCTGAATGAGTACTGCTGCTGCCACCATTTCACCATCCAGTGTGACTCAGTGATGCTTGTGCACACCGGGTCACCCTGTAGACATGCTGAGTATCCACCCCTTTAAAGATCCTCTGTTCCAAATGGGATGTCTACTCAGCATCCATGTCAGGGCTAAGCTTGGGGGCACCATGAATGGATGTGGGACAAACACTGCATGGCAGCCGTTCCTGTGGCACAACACAGAGATACAGTGGATGTGCACAGGGCTACTCATGAATGTCCCCCTGCTGGATGATAAGAGGGAACTTGAGCAGGCACTGAGGGCCAGACTGTGGCCACATGTATTCCACTCCAGACTGGACACCAGTGCCCTGTGGGACACATACTGCCTCAAGCAATTCCATTTTGGCCATGCCACAATCACACGGCTATGTGATATGGTCCATGCTCATGTCATCCCACATATCTGTTGGTCAATGGGAATGTCATTCAGGACCAAGGTACTATGTGCATTAGCAAACTTTGCCACCATGTCCTTCCAGAGAGCGGCAGAGCATATTTGTTTATTTGAAAATTGATAACCAGGAAAGGCACACTGAGCCAAAGCTTGTTTCCAGGTGTGATCTGGGAAGGGGAACAGGAGAGAAACAGCAGTACAATACACAATAAGAAGTCAAATGAGCAACATATGGTAAATAAGTTGGGACAAAAATAACTAGATACAAAAATAAGTTGGTACAAAGAATATAGTGCCATCTCAGCTTAATGTGAAATACTTGTATGAGTGCAAAAGTAAAAGTGGCAGCAATATGTGGCATGCCAAATGGTATGATGACAACAGGAGAGAGACCTGTAAGTGAGATTATGCCTGGCCCCTTGGTGGAGGGAAAAGCAGAGGTGAAGTGGAAGTGAAACCAGTAGGCAGCTAGTGGAGACCCAGCCGGGGGCCCCCCATCATGGACGGTTTTAGGTTCAGGACAGGGAGGTGTCAGGAGGAAGGGTAACAGGAACAGGTGGGATGGGGATGGAGTTTCAACTGGTGCCTGAGAGAGCCAGGGGAGAAGGACACTTGGAGGGAAGAGGGAAGTTGGTTACAGATTGATGGAAGTCAAAAGGAAAAGGCAGATTGTTCAGTGGATGAGGGGGAGTGAGAAGTGGCGAAAGTGTGATAGTCCCCATAACAGAGGGAACAGGAAGCAGGGGGAGTTGGGTGAGGACAGAGGAGAGGTAAGAGGGAAGGGAACCAAATCATTATTTGGATATGAAGGAGGTACAGTGAGCCTGGCAATGTGAGGGCAGAGGAGGAATGGATCAGGAGGAATAGAGGGGGCAGTGATGAGTGTGGTGGGGGGAGTTTGTAGCAAAGCAGTAGAAGAAGTTACAGAGGGTGTCCAGTCTGGCAAGGGATGTAGAGGCGGTGGTGCCATAGACCACATCCACATAGTCAAAGACAGGGATCATAATTTTGGTAAAAAGCCTTCCCATAGATTTTCAGAAATAAACAGTCTTTGTTGCAGTACAGGGCACTGAGCTTGGGACTGAGTTTTGCATGGATGGCATGAGTCTGGGCTAATAAGTCAAGCTTACTGTCAAGCCACATGCCAAGGTGCTTGTAGGACTGAACTGCTTTAAGGGAGGCTCCATCCAGTGGTGAACATGGGGGGGGCAGTGAATCTGTGCAGTTTCTGACTGGTACCAAAGGTCATGAACGTCCTTTTTTTTTTACTGTTGACCCATAGTTGGTTGGATTGGAACTGGTGCAGAACATTGTTGAAGTCCTGCTGGAGAAGGTCTTCAACAGCTGCTTTAGAGGGACTGGAGGTGATAATGACTGCGTCATCAACACACATGCGAATTTGCGAGTTGACACAGGCAGAGGGGAGGTCTTTCAGGAAAATATAAGCAAGATTGGGATCCAGGATAGAGCTCTGTGGGCCCCCAGACTGGATTGGCAGTGAGGGTGACAGGATTCCTCTTGCCTGTACTGATTGTTGATGGTCCATACGGTAGGAATGGAACCAATCGACAGTGAGAGCTGAGAAACCAGCAGAGCTCAACTTGTACAGGATAAGTGGATGGGACATCAAATCGAAGGCTTTGGCTAGATTGATGAAAATGATGGCCTTAATCTGCCCCTGATCTATCCCAGAGAAGACAGAGTCAGTGACATGCAACAGGGAGGAAGTGGTGAAATGGTGCAGCTGAGGAGTCTGAAATGGACAAGTTTCTGTTGCAGCTTTTGAGAGGAAGAGGAGGAGGGAGATGAGAGATGGGATGGAAGTTGCCAAGGGAGGAGGGGTCACCCCCTTTATGAAGTGGAATAACTTTGGCCAACTTCCAGGACTGAGGAACAGCACAGATGGAGAAGGAAAGGTAGAGTAGGTAAGTAACAGGAGCTACAATGGCAGGACCTGAGGGATGGAGGAGCTTGGGCTCCAGACTGCCAGGGCTGTACTTAGATGGGCTGAGGGAGGAGAGTGCAAGCAGAGTTTCCTGGATGGTGACAGAAGGGAACTGGAAACCCAGGGAGGGCTGAGGAGGGTGGGAGGGAAGGAAGGGAGAACAGGAGGGGAAAAAGAGGAGCCAGGAAGGGGAGAAAAAGTGCACAAGTTGTTAAGAATTTTTTTTTCTATATGAAGTTTATATCTCCTGTTCTCCCCTGGCAGCCCCCATCTGACCGAGCACCCTAGTCCTATCACCCAGCTCCTCCGGGGCTTATCTTCACCATCTTCCTTTGCCACAGGACTGTGGTTTTGCCCGGTCACCTGTGCAGAGCCTACTAGGGGTCAGTCATCATCCTGCCATCGAGGGTATTTTCCTCCAATTTTCTCTTTCACCCCCATTGCTGGGGCACAACATGTCAGCACGCACACATGGAGATGTACACATGCTGTGGAGTTCCACAGCACCTTCACTTCCTTGGCGTCCCTAACCCATCCAACCCTCAGGCCTCCACCTGGGACCTGGGGACAGTCCTACAGTGGGACTACCAAGCCACCCTCCCTGGGAGAGGAGAGCTGTCCTCAGGATGCTCAATCCTCTTCATCCCCGGCTGACCCCCAGCAACCTATGTTTGCTGCCCAACATAGGTCACCAGTGTGGCAGGATGTAAGGTGCAATGCCTCAACCCTCCATGCCATTGGACTGGTCCCTGTGAAAAATTTGCTGAAGTAAGCAGCAACAAAGGGAGGATCAGACACAGGTGAACCATTAGCCACAAGGATTGGGAGAGCAGACTGGGCAGGGAGATCTAAAAAGGAGTGGCTAACCTTCCAGAATTTAGCTAGGAAGTTAAGGTTTTTCTGGAGGCTGGCCTTGAAATAGTGTGATTTTGTGGCATGGACAGCCTTCATACAGGTATTTCTCACAGTCCTATAAGAGATAAGATCAGGGAAGGAGTGGGATAATTTATAGCAGTCCCAGCCATGATCACGGGACTTGCACCGGTTGGGTGAGGGCCATGTCAGTATCAGAGGCAGAGAGGATGGATGACCAGCCTGTTAATGTCATAGACGTCAGCCAGTCCTCCATGTCCAGGGCACTACACTAAGTCACCGATGCCCTGCTCCTGCATGTGCATGAGCACTTAACATTCCCTACCACGCAGGCAGACATATGGTCCATGAAGGAGGAATTCAATGCCATGCATGGTATGCCTAATGTATTTGGGGCTATTGTACACATGTGGCAATCCGGGCACCATCTGTGGATGAGGAGGCATACTATAACTGCAAAGAGTATCACAGAATCAACCGGCAGATATTTTGTGATTCTGCAGGTGAAATCACTAATATGTATGTCAAGTACCCAGGGTCATGCAATGATGCCTATATATTCAATAGCTCCAGGCTAAGCATCCTGCTCGGGGCACACAGGGGCAGAAATGGATGATATGATGGCGGATGCCATACAGCAACATGGCACTAATCCTGTCATTTAGCCCACTACATGTGACAGAGAGTATCCACTATGGCCTCACATGATGACCCTGTATACAGAGACACATGGAGAGGCAGAAGAGGTATACAGTGAGGCACATAGTAAAACATGATCAGTGATCGAGCGGATGATAAGGCTAGTTCCAGTGTCTGTATCTGACATATGGCACAGTAATGATTCCCACCTTGGGGTAGGTATGCAGTGTTTACAGTGTGTCATGCTGCACAACATAGCTGTGTGGCAGCATCTCTCCATGCCACTGGTTGAACATGAGGATGGTCCACTGGGTAACCGGGGACAGGATGCCTTTTAAGGATGTGGTGCGGAGTCACCGTCTGGAAAGGAGGAAATATATGGAGTTGTGCAGGGGATGTTCAGCCACTAGGGTGGGGGAGAGTGGTAGGTAGGTGAGACACTGTGATGATTACCCACCCTGAGTGCCATACTGCCCACTGCTGGGGGGATTATTAGTCCTTTTTTTTGTGGGCTTATTAGTGCTTGTGCTTGAGGGGATACCAGTGCTTGTGCTTGAGAGCGGCAGGCATTACTGTTTGCATCCCAGTTGCTGGCCTCCGTGTAAGGAGGCAAATGTGCCTAGATGGCATTTTTATTGCTATGCCCTTCCCACCAGCTCTGCCATGTGTGCATGTGCATGTTCCAGATACCAGTGGTGTGTGGCTGTCCCTCTGCCCTTTGGTGTTGCCTGGGCATGTAGGTGTGTATGGCTTGGTGCTCTCCTGTCTGGCCTTGGTTACTGGCAGGGTGTCTGTCTTTGTCCTGGCTATAATAGTATCAGCTATCCTTTACAGGATGTCCCCTATTTGGTAAAAGCCACCCAGCATACCCCTCACCTCAGTGGTTATCCCCCTCAGCTGCTCTGTGTGCTCCTGCTGGGCATGTAGCCTATCCCTTTCCAGCTGTCATACCTCCCTGTAGTTGGTACGGAGTATACCTCTCCTCATCTCCCTACATGCACTGCAAAAGGAATGGGTGGAGGGGCCCTCTCCCCACTGTCCCCCTGATAGTGTATACTCCTCTGCCACCCCCTGTGTTCTGCCATCCACCCAGGCAGGTGGGCAGCCTGCATCAGGCATCTGCCTGATGGTGTTGCCAGCTGCATGATAGCACCATCCAGCTGCCTACAAGGTGTCACTATGTCCTGTAGGCCATACTCATCCGACTGTACAGGGTGTGGTTGTGGATGGGGTTCATGCCCATGTGTAAGGGGTGGAAAACTGTCAGCAGTGGAGTGTCCAACCTCTCCTCAGCCTCTTTCATGTCCAGTTCATGGCTCTGGTCTTCATCCACATTCTCCACTCCACCCTCCTCTTCCACCATGTTCATGGGTGTACCTGAGGGTGGAGACAAGCCATATGTTACAGGCAGTGGCATATTTGTAACATACCATGGGAATGCTGTGGGTCACCACAGGTACCACCTACCTGAATTGGCCTGTCCCCATCTGCTGGTGATAGTCTCCCGGCACTGATTCAGGTCTGCGGGTGTCACCGCCTCTCCAATAGGTGTATACTCCATCACAGGGTAGTAGGGTGCAACACATGGTGGTAAGCAAGGCCATGTTGTTCTGTGTCCCCTGGCCAGTATCCATGCCTCTTTCTCACCATGCAGAAACACCTGTGTGAGAGTCTCTGTCACTATTCTCTCAATTGGGGTCAAACTGTGGGGGTGGGCCTCTGCCTGTGGTGATCTATGAATGCCTTCCATTCACCAGCTTTCGCTTCATGGCAGACCAGAGGTCACTCCACTTGTGTTTGATCTCTGCCAGTCTATGTGCCTCTGGCCTGGCAGCATTCACAGAACCCTAGATGTCTAGTCATAGCTTGGTTTTGGTATCTGATGGCACCTTCAGGGAATGTGCCTTATATAGCCACACACATGGCTGCAACCTGTCCCATGGAGAAGTTCAATGACCATGATCAGCTGCCCACCACATCCATCCATGTCCCCATGCCCCTGTCCATTCACAGTCTGTGCCATCAGTTTCTGGTGGTGGCCTAGGTACTGTGGGCAGTGCCTCTCCTCTGCTGTCCTTTGACACAGCCTGCCCTTCAACATCCATGTTGGTATGCACTTTCATGGATGCACACTGTCCACTGTGCACTGGCAGGGTGGTGAGGTTATCCATATATGGCGGGGTCAAGGGACATGGCCGCACACTAGACACCCACCCTATGTCTGCTCTGTGTGACCCTGCATGCATCTGTAATCCCAGCCCATGCCGCCACCTATTCTCTGCGCGTTTGCACATAGCGCATACTTACACCTGCCTCCACAGCACATGACTGCACGCTAGTGATACAACACAAAAGGATGCAGTTCATGCAAGTTTGTGCATTAGCCCCATTGAGAGATTTTGAGTACAGATGGGTGGACCTGGAAAGGTTCTGGTCCTTATTATCAGGACCCAGATCCATAGCAGAGTCCTGATTAGTTCTCACTCTTTGTTCTAATTTAAAATCACAACCTTTAGAAAACAATGGGTGTACTTGAAAATAATCACAAAATATAGTAAAATGTGTTTCTATCCTGAGAGTGCCTGCTTGTCTCTCTGACCCTATTGTGTGCATTTGTCTGCTTTGCTTGCTTCGTTTCTCTGCTCCACAGATTGAGAACAACAGTTGTGTGTGTATCCACTAATTTGCCAAGACCATTTTCTCTGCTCTCTCAGTTTAGCACTTAAGTAATCTGGGAGCACTGACCTTCCCTCCCTCTCGCCTTGACTTCTCTCTCTCTTTAATCCTCTCCCTTCCTCTCTTTTCTTTCCCTTCTCCCCTCCCCTCTCCAATCCCTCTCATCCCCATGCTCTCTGCCCCACACTCCCCACTCCCTACCTAACTTCCCACTTACTTTTTTGTCATTGCTTGACAATGCCTCCTTGGCTGCTTCACATTGGCTGTCCTTTAAGTGTATGTATTATATTTATTGTAAACTTGGTACCTGGCATACATTGTACAATGCCTTTCAGTTTGTTCACTTTTCCTGTTATTCTTTGTTATATTGTTTAGTCTGTTGTGCTGCTTTTATAACCAGTGTTAGGTCTGTTGACGTGGAACCTATGTAAAAGAGCTTCTAGCTCAAAGGTGTTTAATCTGAGATCATAATAAAATTGAAAAAAAAAATAGAAACCACTTGTGCTTCTTTCCCTTACCGTCTGTGTGGGGGCATGGTAACTTTACCTTGCTAAACAAAAGACTTTGGCCCGGATATTCAAACTGCGCCAGGCTGTGGCGAAAGCCTGGGCGCAGCTCAACTTTGTTGCTTAGGGGTGTGGTCTGGGCGATACTCAACGGAGCTGCGCTATGGCGCAGCAGCTTTGAATATCACACTCTGGCCACCCCCACTGTGCATGGTGCAGTGGCACTGCACCAGCGCAAATAATGAAGTGGAGCATGGAATGCGCTAAGCGCAAGTGTATTCTTCTTTAGCCACCCGCGATATTCAAAGGGGACATGCAAATGGTACCATAATTTATGAGCAGTACATGGGGCCATTTGCATGTCATTATGGCACCATTTGCATGCCATTAGCATGCAGGTGCGCCGATCCCAGACGACTTGCACCTGGCGCCCTGCCAGGCAGCAGCCGTCGGGGACCGACGCTCCCTGCAGCCCGATCGCGGGCATTCATCTAAAAGAAACCCCCCTGTCCAATATTCCTGGTGGTCCAGTAGACTGCTATGTGCCCGATTGCGGGCATTTGTCTACAAGAATAAGCCCCCGTCCTATATCCCTGGTGGTCCAGTGGACCGCACTCTGCCCGATTGTGGGCATCAGTATTATAACCCCCCGCGTCCAATATCCCTGGTGGTCAGTGGACCGCTGTATGTGATCGCGGGCATCGGTATAATAACACCCGTCCAATATCCTGGTGGTCCAGTGGACCAATCAGCTGCTGTCCGCGGGCATCTGTAAATCATAAAATACTCCTATTACCCTGGTGGTCTAGTGTACCCCCTCCCACCACCACTGAGCCCCACCGCCCGCTCCCCGTCAGCCGGCGGCGGCAGCACCACCTGCCTGCCGCCCCACCACCCGCCAACTGACAGCTTGGTGGGTGCACGCCATTGGTCTACAGCGTGAGCCAATGGCATGCAGCCCATACTGTACAACACAGTCCAGATATGTGGCGGGGTGGCAGGTGGTAGGCTGCCACCCGCCCGCTGACCGAGGGGAGGGTGGTGGGGCTCATGGTGGGGGTGGGAGGGGGCACACTAGACTACCAGGTAATAGCAATATTTTATGATTTACAGATGCCTGCGACAGCAGTGATCGTCCACTGGACCACCAGGGATATTGGACATGGGGGGTTATAATACCGATGCCCACAATCAGGCAGAGTGCGGTCCACTGGACCACCAGGGATATAGGATGGGGGCTTATTCTTTGTAGACAAATGCCCGCGATCGGGCACATAGCGGTCCACTGGACCACCAGGGATATAGGAGGTGGGATTTAGCTACATGGATGCCTGCGATGGGGAATGGAGGGGCACCGCCAGGTGCGGCAGGAACTCAGGTGGCCACCCACAGGTGGCAGCTGCCGTGTTGCGCCCTGCAATGCGACAGCTCACATGTGGGTGGCCATCACTTGTTCCTTTTTTTTTTGGCTTAACTTTGTGCAGGCACATGTAGGGGTTGCACATGCGCTGACTCTGCACATCCTGGGCTGAATATCGGGCTGTGCAGGTTATGCATGGGCCGCGCCTCACTACCTGTGCCTGCATACATTCTGATGCGCTCCGGTGCATCAGGATTTGTGCGCTACTTTTCCTTTTGAACATTTCCACTGGGCGATCAGTGGCGCCAGCATGGCACAACACTGTTGTGCCATATGCAACCCTTTTGAATATCTGGGCCTTTGTCTCTGATGGCAAATCAGGTAGGGAGCACAGAGCATGTTGCTATCCTGCTGACAGACCTCTGTTCCTGTGTTTAGGCCATGACAGGATAGCTAAGTTTACCTTTCATTCTGGCCCTAGTCTATGGGACAGACTGACTAACCAATGGACACCATCCTTATCCCTGTAGAAACAAGCATTTGTCAATGCCAAATGTTATCTCACTGGCATTGGCATTGGTAGTGCCAGAGTTAGAGATGCATAATAGGAATTGCAGTGAAGTATTGAAGTGACGCTAACCCCACCCCCACCCTGTAGAGACCGACAGACATTGGGGTGTGCCTTTGGGTCATCAGCTATAACGCTCATGGCATTGTACCTCATCCTACCCTATAGACACTGACAAGTGTTGTGGTGTGCTTTGGGGTCTTTGGGCATTATACTTACCCCATTCCATAAGGAAATATGCTGAGGTGGGCGCAGTATAGGAAAATGGGGTCAACTTTGTGGCAAGAGTGCAAGGCACACCGCGATGCCTGTCACTGGCTGCAGGGTGGGGGTGGGGTGGAATGGCATGAGCATTACAGCCAATGATCCCAAGTCACACCACTGATGCCTGTCAGTCTCTACAGGGTGGTGCTATCAGCTGAAAGCCTAACAATCGTGAGGGCGGTATTGGTATTTCACCCAAATTTTCAACATGGGCTTTTTGAGAGCCCACCTCATGAAAAGCGGCACAATCAATTTGTTAGCTGAAAGGTGGTTTTGCACAGCGGCTATGCCATTTGGCGACACAGGGACGAAAACATATTTTGGGCAGGATGTGGAAAATGACAACTATATTGTTCATGAGGAGGCATAATAAAATGGCAACATTGAAAATCTGGAGTGAAAATATGAAAAATTGGTGAAGTCATGAGCATGCATAGAAACTGTGCAACACACGTCCATAACCCAATTATTTTTGGGAGTTTGTTAGCCACATGTTTAACATAGGCATTTTGGGACCTCTCCTCATGAACAGTGGAGCTGTGATTTTGTTACTCTGTCCCAAAAGTTGATTTCCCACAGTGACCATGCCATTGTGTGCCACAGGTGTGGAAACACATTTTGGGCAGGATTTGAAAAATGACAGCTGTACTGTTCTTAAGGAAGTGTGAAAAAATGCCAGTGTTGAAAGTCTGGCATGGAAATATTGCGAATTTGTGAAGTTACAAGGGTGCGTGGAAACTGTGCAATGCACGCTCGTAACACAGTCATTTTCAACATAGACATTTTAGGATCTCTGCTCATGAACAGTGTCACTCTCATTTCCTCAGACTGTCCCAAAAACTGATTTCGCACAGTGACCGCGCAATTCTGCGCCGGACATGCGTAAACACATTTTGGCCAGAATATGTAAATGACAGCTGTACTGTTCATCAGGAGGTGTGGAAAAATGCCAATTTTGAAAACCTGGAGTGAAAATATTACAAACTCATTAAGTTATGAGTGTGCGTGGAAGAAGCACAATGCATGCTCGAAAAACAGCCATTTTGGGATTTTTTCACTCAAATGTGGCAACATAGGCTTTTGAGAGCCCCCCTCAAGAACAGTTGTTTCATTACTCAGTCCCGAAAGGTGATTCCACACAGTCACCATGAAATCACGTTTTGGGACCAAATAACACCATGACAGTGACTGAATTCATGAGGAGGGGTCCCAATAACCCCATATTGAAAATTTGGTGCAAAAATTCCAAACAATGCTTGAGATATCCACCAAAGTTGAAAAACCCCTATTTATGCCATTATACAGCTTACCGGCATTTCTTCAGTTCGTGGTCAGCTTTGAAAAGTGCAGATGTGTTCGCAGTCCGCTGAAGATCGTAATGCTAGACTCCGGAGGTAAGTATGGGGTGAGGGGGTGTGGGGAGGCAGGGTATGAAGAGGGTGGGCACATGTTGTGGAAGGGGGCAGGGAGACCATGAGGGACCGTTTTCTTCTTTCACAGGGTTAAAAGGAAAAAAATAATTAAATCACGGTACACTTTTATATTTTCAGGATTTGGCACTGGGTGGCTCCCAGCATGCCACCTAAGTGTTTTGGGGATGTTGTAGCCAAGGGATTGGGCACCCCTGTCAACACACAATGAAAGCGGGGGGGGCAAGAGCCGAGGGGGATTGGGCACCCCCCTCGGCACATAACAAATGGGGGTGTGCATTATGCTAATGAGGAGTGCGCACCCCTGTCAGCACATACATAGGGTCATGGCATGCCGACAGGGGGATTGGGCACCCCCGAAGTTGGCATTGTGCCACCATTTTTAATCTATTTTTCACCACCAGGGAAAGAACATTGGGAGGTCCGCTGCATATGATGAGCTTTGCTCGCATTGCAGCATACCTTTCCTTAGATGTGCTCGCTATATTATGTATGCATGATGTGGCGCCGGCATGCAGACTTATTGGGGAATGAGGGAAGCACCTACCTATGTGTGCCCTGCATTCACCCAATAGTGACCGCGCCTCCAAATCTGCTACTACCTCAATATGTTGGCTGCGCATGTGTGAGCCAACATAAAAAATTTGTGGTAGTAGAAAAGTTTATTTGTTCGACCATGTGTAACTATATTTATACAATAGGGGTGAAGGAATAACCATCCAAATAAATACTGTTATTTTCACAGGCATTGAATATCAGCCAGCTGACACAGACACTGTGATATATTCTCACAGATATACCTACAGTGACTATGTCAGCAGGTAATATTATCACAGTGCTTATGTACCTGCCTGGCCAAACTACTTTTAAATGAAAGCTACCTGTTTCAACTGCACAACAGATCAGGTTCTGCACAAATATATTGAGTTTGATACAACCACTAAGTGAAACAACAATAAAGGGAAGCAGAAATAAACTAAAACAGCCCCAGAAAATAAATAAGCACTACCCAAAAATGCACAAACAAGCAGTAATAACTCCTACACAGTTCTGATATCTCCAAATGTACTCCTTAAATATCAGAAACAAACAATACGACTCCATTAATTTGCACAGCCCCAGCTCCTTACCTAAAAGTGCTCAAAACAGAAACAAAACTCAAAACCAGCACTTTCTCTTCCACTTCAAATGACAAGAACACTAACCTTTCCAAATGTCAGACAGTTCCTGCACTCTTTGAACCTCCTGGATAGCATTCTTCCACTCTTAACCATCTTCTTAATTCAACTTGCTGACTCAGACCTGACATCACTTAGCAATGCAGACACACACAAATTAAATAAAGAAACATTACAGGACAGATTAAAAAGGAGCAAAAAAGAAACAAAATGAACTGCTCCCAACACAAGTTACAGTGTGTAACTATCGCCAAGACAAAAACACAGCCGCCATAATCTCCAAACTCTCGGGCCCTCCCACACTGAACAGTAGACTAATAGCAATGCACGTCCTACACAAACATGCATCGGCTATATAGCAATGCTGTGACCAGCCCTAACAACCTGCCCTACTACGAGGATGTGCACAAAAAAGAAACTCACAAACTACAGGAAAATAATGACCAAAACAAACAAAATGTGCAGAACAACTGCCTCCCCTAATAATCCTGGCCCTATTGTATAAAGCACACACATGATGTGCAACTTGAGAAATATGACAAATATTAGCACTCGTGCAGAGTGAACTGTGATAATATCACTCGTGGTTTCGCCACTTGTAATATTATCACAGTTCACTCTGCACTCATGCTAATATTTTCCATATTCCACAGTCACCCATTATGTATCCCCTATTTTAAAATGGAAATGGCATCCATATCCAAATCCACAGTTCTGATTGTATAAAACACATCACATGACCATGCGTATATCAAAGCGCGACCGCATACCTGCACTTTTACCCCCCAAAAATACAATTTTACCATTTTATAAGATAGATAACCCACTCTAGGATGTGCAGTCGTGCTTGATATACGCATCATTGGTGGTTGATGCGTCACCTAAAGTGCGATATTAGAGCATGACCGCACACCTAAGAGTGGATTATCTATTACATAGTCATCACAATAAGTACATAAAATTAAAAAAAAAGATTTCCCATTATTAAACTGAGAATAACATTGGGATACTGATTGCACTGGACCAACTACAGAATTATTCAATTGTGTAACGTTACTCATTATTCTAAACAACTGGTGGTGGTTGGTGAAGAGAAATTAGCAAATGCCTGAAGTATCAGGCATGCAAATCTACCAAAGGGACTGAAAAACTTTGGGACATAATCATACACTTTTTCAAGGAAGATAATCTCTATAAAATGTTAACTGTCATTACAGCATAAAAGGCCTTTTCACCAATCTCCACCTTTATGAGGTGGATCATTACTGAATTATTTCTTTTTTTAATTACAATAGAGTAAAATCTGGAAATAACTGCTGAATCTTTGACAAGCAATTAATGCAATAAGATTGAAAAAAATCACATAGACTACTAACATAAATATTAAGAATATTGCTAATGAACTGCTTTATCCACTTTTTGTACAGAGCACACTAGATTTCTACGTGATGCAGAATTTCAGCATAACCCATACCGCATGGACAGTCAATGGGTGAATTTGCAAAGTCTGTACTTGTTCATGTTTATATTCTAGAGATCCTGATGGCAATAACTCAAAGTTAGCTATCGTTATAGCTCTCCTAAGATTGGGATGTAAGGGTAAAATCAAATATTCCTCAGTGCCAAGTGCTATCTTTTTTTGCCTGTAGCATGGTGCAATTTTCAATTCTTGGACTTTGTCTAAGTCTGTTTTCTGTGCTGTTTCATAAAGATTTTTGTATTTATTTATTTTTTTATAAGTGGTCTATACATTGGAGCTATTTAGAAAATAGGCTTATAAATTCCTGGGCTCTGATTGGCTAATTTCCCTGGCAAGGTGGGCATGTATCAGACAACAGAGCCCAGGTTAAAAAAAAAGTGACACTGACAGCCAACCTGATTTCTGAAATCATTGTGCCACTTTGAACATTCAAAGTGGATCTGCTGCCATTTTTTTCTTTATCTTAGGCAAGCGAGTTGGTGGACGGCCAACCCCCGCCAACCTCCCTAGTCAGTCTCATTTTCAGGGAAATAAATTAAATAAATAGTAGCCACACATTAAGAAAAAAAATTAAGGTAGAAAGAAAAAGGAACCCATCCGTCTGATCAGCTTCACCTGACCAGCAATGGACAATGCGGTTTTCAAAAGAGCAGCGCATGCCTCCCCATAGCAGCTCACAAGTGCAGCTTGCCAAGCTGCTTGACATACACTGGCCACCTGCCAGAAACAAATACACCTGCAGCATGTCTCTTATTCATTGCTTCACCTGCAGCATGTCTCTTTACTTCCCACTGATTCCCACCTGCAGCACAACTCTTTCCTTCCTACTGCTGAGACTGCTCCCCAACTCTCCACAACTTACTGTGATTGGCGATTGGGAGCTCCAGAGATGGAAAGCAGGACACGGTTAGTAGTGGTCCCAAAGACAATGTTTTCTCTCTGTCTCGCTCAACCAATTTTGCCGCTGCCCCCAAAAGCACTATGTGTGTGTGCATGTGTGTGTGTGTGTAACCCTGACAACCATTTTAAAGGTACAAGTACAGTGGCTCCACTAGCACAAAAAGTCCCCAGATTAAAAAAAAAACACCATTCTAATGCAGGTGGTAGAACCATTTAATCACAAAACTTATTTTAAACTATTTTTTTATTAACAATTTTTATTAAACTTTTTTTTTACAGTGCTCATTTTCTAAGCACAATAATATTCTCCAGTGTGGGCAGTATTTTGCTATACTGGACCTTGCAGGGGCTATAAGGCCCTCTGCCTGTGGCATCGGGCCTAATTACATCCCTTGGTGGTCAGGTGCAGCACAATACCACCCACTCTGTTCGGTACTATTGCTTACATCTATACTCTTAATATAATCATACCACAGATTATTCATTTTAATAGTGGACAAATACGGGCAAAGGGCTGATAGCCTAGCTGAGCATCTGTCCAAAGTTTGCCATGTGATTTTTTTCTTGCAAACAGTTATCCCTGTTGTTATTGACTCTTAACCAATGAGATATTAAACCTTATTCAACTCGGGAGTGAAGCAAAACTTTCTCCAGTTTGGCTCTAACCATTGCCATTGATGTGAATATTGGAATGCTTAACAAAGATTTATAATAATAAAGCATTGGGACTTCTACAGTTTTTTTTACATATTTTATTCCCCACAATTCAGTGTCCTAGAGTAGTACCACATTTAAGTAAATGTTCCTTGCTATCAATGCTGAATTCAATGTGTCCCCCATAATTATAACTCAGTTTTAACAATGCCTTTGTTACAAGCTCAGTTGTTTATCTGAACCTTTAAGTGTTGATTCCTTTTTCAATTGTTTGTAAATTTTAGTCATACAGTAAATATGTATATTCCTTTACTGTTTCAGTTCTTTCTTTGTTCAAGTAAAATGGGATAATTTTATTGTTTTTGCTAGTGGTGCCAAATACCATGATTTTAGTTTTGTTTAGGTTAATTCTTAGATCCACTTTATCACATTCTGTAAAACATTTTGTGATTTTTCTTGGAAGACCCATAGGTGTAAGAGAAAAGAGTACCATGTTGTCAGTTTATTTGGGGTGGATCAAACGATTGCTCTAGTCAAACTGTAATAAAGAGTTCACATAGATATTAAATAGTGTTGGGGCAAGAATATAGCTTTGTTTAACCCCCATGTTAGCAGTAGAGGGGTCTGACAGATTTCCAGCATTATTGTATCTAATTACAGTTGTTTTATTTGGTTCCATGTGATAACAGCAACCAGGTAATTGTGATCGCCGTTTGGGTGAGTCTACATCTTCGGAAATAAATTTCAGTGATGTAGACTTGTGGCACACAGCAAGCCACCCCCCACACCTCCTACTAAAGGATTTTCAACCCAGGGATGCATGTTGGGGGTAAAACTAACAAAAAAAACCCTGCGACCCGGCACAAAAAACAAGCACACCAGGAACCGAATCTGGCACCCTTCCAACCCCAGCCTGCCACCGACCCACCAACCCACCATGCCACACAGCCAACTTGGCAGCCCACTGCCACACTGCACCCCACAAACCCTCCCTCCCCTTCCTCCCAACACACAGTATGGTCCCTCCCCACCCCCTTGCACGCGTGTATACATAGAGACATCCTGTCACTGTAGTCATCGAACTTCTTATCCTATTGTCGTCCTTGTCCGGTAACCCTGTGTAAAAGCACTGTGACTGAATTGCCCTTTTCAAAAGCACTCAATCATGGTCTCCAAATACATGGGATACCTATTATCTGAGTTAAGTTGCATTGTCAGATACAAACAAGAGTAATCTATACCCACATTAGCCATAATATTCCATAATTTCTTTCTGTTGCTAGAATCGAAGACTATTGAAACATCTACAAACAATGCATACAATTTCATTTTCTTAAGATTTGGATATTTTTCCAACAGATGTGGAAGATGAAAACATTGCCAGTTGTTCAGAATCCTGACCTAAAGCCAGCCTGAAAGGGAGACAGTTACTTATACATTTCAAGCCACCTCAGCAGCAACCTACTTGGTATAATTTTGGTGACTATTTTGTAAGATGAGTCAAGAAGACTACTAGGATGACAATTTCCTGGATCATACAAAGATTCCTTTTTGTGTATGGGTACTATGATATTTCTTTTTCAGGAAGGCTTAGTATATCTTTATCTAAGACAATTGTTAAAGAATGTAGTTAAAATAGGTGCCGCAAGATTCAAATTTTGTTTATAAAGTTCACAAGGCATTTCATAAGGGCCAATGGATTTATTAATAACAAAATAGTGATGGCATCCTCTTTTTCTGAAGGTGTAAAAATTAATGGAGGGCCACAGTAATCCACTGGCCAGATATCCCCTTCTCCCTCCATAGGTGAAATATTTGGGTTAAAGAAAATATTTTTATAGTGTTTCACCCTCTTTTCTTCTGTAATATAAACTGACAAATACAGTATGACGGCTATGTGTTAGTGCCTTTTGCTGCTAGGCTCCAAAATGATTTAATATCATTTCAATGTCCTACTCAGCCAGTATAGTGTTATTCTTGTGCAACTGTGTTAGTTTGGTTTTGCCGTTCGCACTCTCTATTCCAGAGGAATGACCACCCTGTAGGGGTACCAAAGGCAAGGAACCCTTGAAGAGGGTTCCACCCCTAGAGGTGCCAGGGGATGATTCCCATGGCTAAAGGTACCTTAGGACGGATCCTAAGGAGAGAAGTGCTACCGCTGGAGGAAGAAGGGAGGATGGTGGGGCAAAGAAAAAAGTCCTTCAGAAGGAGGCTGAGAGGAACTGCTTATATAGCTCAGGAAGTGGGAGTGGCTGGCTGCTTGTCCATTGAACTCCAAGCAAAGTCATCCAATTCAATGGCCTATGCAGCCAGTATAGTGTTATGCTTGTGCAACTGTGTTAGTTTGGTTTTGGCCATTCACACTCTCTATTCCAGAGGAATCCCAAAAAGAATGATGTAGCACAAAGCATATAAGCAAGCAGTAACTGTGATATAGTAGTAGATAAGCATCAGGCAGTTTGATAACGTAATGAGATGCTCAGGTTGATATTGTAATGAAATGCACAGGTTTGTGCAGCATGAGTCTGAGGGTTTGGGTTGAGAATGAGGGGATCCTCTAAGAAGAGAGGGAATGGCAGGGACACCATCCACCTCCATCCAACAGCGGAACCTACCTACCTAAAGAAACTAGGGAACACTACTATACTAACTAACTAATAGTTATGACCTGAGGCAATGGAGGAGAGACAAAATCCCTATGAGGAGGAAATCTCTGGGAATCCAAGGCCTAGGTCGCCTTCTCTCCAGGCTTGGGATATTTTATTTAGTGATGGCTCTGCAGCTGCAATTTGGAAAACCCAATTAAAGGGAGGTGGAAAATATTCCAATATGGAGGAAGGTTCTCACTCAAACCCTCTAGCGGAAATGCTGTGGAATGTTGCAAGACAACTCTGCAGCACAATAGGCAACCAAGGCTGGAGGAGGAGGAGAGCAATGACTGCTGAGGCACTCACCTGGTCTACTCACCCTAAACTCAAACCAGGTGAACCAGAGGCAGTCATGGGGAGAATAGCTTTGAAGGGTGCCTCTGAACCCACTTGGGCAGCTAAAGGGCCCCCGTGAGTGCGCCATCCTGTCAAGCTGAGTCTGAACTTCTACAACTTGAGATGCCACCGGTATGGTTGATGACTGAAGGTCCACCTGGAGCGAGGACATTCCCAGCTGCAGCCGACATCCCAAAGGTTGAAGCTGAGGGGATGGTGCAATTCTGCTGACAGGTGAAAAGGACCCCGCCCCAAGCTTTGCATGCTCAAGCTGCAGACTCATGGTGCAGAGTGAGACCATCGGCTGCAGGGAGGCCTGTGCCAGAATGGTATGGCTGGCATGCCCCAAAATACTAATAGAGAGCTGAAAAACTGGTGAGCAGCTGAATGAGCACTGGTGTGCTGAGACCATAATGAGCATTGAGTACTGAGACCTTGCAAGGTTGAATGCAGAACTGAGTGCAGCAGACATCCCAGAGGCTGAAGCTGAGGGGATGGCAGTAGACATGAAGCAATAATTGTGTAAGCAAGAGCGGAGCTGCACGTAGGTAAGCAAACAGTGTATCAATAGATGGACCTGCACATAGGTTTGCATAACGTAGTATCAATGAAACAGCACTGTAAATAGTGGGGCAAGCCAACCAGCAATCTAAAAAGCTAATAAGGTGACATACTCTGAGGATTTTTCTGGTGGCGGAGACAGGATTTTGAAACTAATTTACAGCATCTGCATTAGCTTTAGCTGACCTCAGAGTATAACAGGGTGTATAAACATAGAAGCAGCATCTGTGGTGAGTACACTGAGTTGCAAACTGTGATAAACATAAAATAAAGGAGGTACAGTGCTCTAAAAGTAGATGTCACTAGGCAGAGCAATGAAACTGCAGCAACGAGGTAAGAGAATGAGTTGACAGTGCATGACTGAGCTGCATAGCTAGGGGTCAAAGTGAGTTGTAGCTATGCGTTGTGCTCTGCTGTGTGTGCTACTGTGCACCATACACTGTGTGCTGCTGTGTGCCACTATGCACTGCTGTGTGCTGCTGTGTGCTGTATGCTGCTGTGCGCACTGTGTACTGTACACTGTGCTCCATTCTGCACCGCTGTGCACTGCTGTGAGCTGCTGTCTGCTGTACACTGTGTGCTGCTGCATGCTGCTGTGCACTGCAGTGCACTTGATTGCTGTGTGCTATGGGTGGAGGAGACAGGATTAAACTAAGGTACAGCATCAGTAGTAGCCCCAGCTGACTTCAGAGGATAACAGGTATAGAAACAGAGAAGCAACATCTGCATTGAGTATACTGATTTGTAAAACTTCATTAAACATAAAATAAAGGAGGCACAATGCTCTGAAGGCAGCTGGCACCAGGCATTGTAATGAAACTGCTGCAATGAGGTAAGTAGAATGAGTTGAGAGCATGATTAAGCTGCATAGCTAAAGCTCAGTGGAAGCCTGAGTCAGGCGAAAACAACTGAGTATGCAACATGGAATTAGCCATGGTTGAGCTGAAGCACACAGATAATGGTTGCCATTGCATTGCAAGTAATTTGAGATTTCTGAGTAACTGAAAGCAATAGTATGAGCTCTGGAGTAACAATATGCTAGGAGCTTAGAAACAACCCCCCAAAAGACACAAGCAAAACAAAGAAACATTGAAGAATAGAGAACAAGGCCCAAAACAAAAACACACAAACAGAAAACAAGGAGAAAGACAGAAGAGGCATGCTGCTGGAGGCAAATACAAACCAGTAGCAGGAGAACAAATGTAGAGCCCAGTAGAGACAAATAGAACCAGTTGGGGGGGGGTAGGCCCCTGCTAGCTGCAGAGGACAAACAGACAGAGCCTCTGGCCAGCAAAGAAAAAAGTGCTTCAGAAGGAGGCTGAGAGGAACTGCTTATATAGTTCAGGAAGTGGGAGTGGCTGGCTGCTTGTCCATTGAACTCCAGAAAAAGTCTTCCAATTGAATTAATGATCTCAAACATTTCCATCTGTTTTGCTTTCTGAAAGTTTTGCTTTTTTAGTTTAGCTAATGGCATTATATTGTTTGCTTTCACTGTTCAGCCATATAAAGTGTGTCATTGAAGGGTGTTTCCTTCTCCATCTTATAGTTTTAATTAGTTTTCTTTTTTTCCTATTCTACATTTGTTATCAAACAATGTGTGGGACTTCCCTTTATCTTTTCTGTTATTGGTATACAATGTGGCAGTTTATACATTGGGCTGGATATTCAAAAGGGTTGCGCCATGCGCAATAGGGTTGTGCATGCGCAAGTCCAAAAGTGCGCCATTCTGCGATATTCAGCAGGAGGCAGTTGCGCCACCGAAAACATGCTGAGCAACAGCGCAATGCAAATGAAGGCATACGCAACCGAAGGGGGTGGATCCATGCATAAAGAGCGCAATGCGATATTCAAAGACTTGTGCAATGCGCAACAGCGGAACAGCCGGAAGTTGCGCCTCAGCGGAAATTAGCCAAAATAAAAAGGCTCAAGGAAGAGGCGCAAGAACGCTACAGGGATGCCAAGTGGGGAAGAGAGAGAGAGAAAGACAGACAGTGACAGGCCAGGGCAGGCAAGGGAAGCAGTGTGGGCCATAGGCTGCAGAGGCCAGCGGGGGGCGGTGCAGTGGAAGTAGCAGTCAGGACAGCGGGTAACAGAGCAACATCAGCCGGGGGTCAGCAAGCCAGGAGATGGACAGTAGCAGCTTCCACATGGAAGCTGTAATGAGGGGGGTGAGAATGCAAGGTGCAGGGGGACTTGGCCGTGGATGGGCCCGTCGGCGGTACTCCCCAGCAGGCAGTACCGTGCCCGCATCAGCTTTGAGCTGTACACAGATGTAGAGATCGTGGGCTGGTACCACCTGAACAGGGCAATACTGAGGCGGCTCTGTGAGCTGTGCAGTGATGTGATGCAGGCACCCTCAAGACGGAGTCACGCTCTATCAGTGGAAACCAAGGTGACAGCCTGCATGTGCCTGCTCGCCACGGGCACCTTCCAGAGGCCAACAGGGGACACCACAGGCATCACACAGTCGGCCACATCACGCATCCTCACCCAATTCCTCAGCGCACTGCTGCCACATGCTGCGGAGCACATCCATTTCCCAGCACGCGCAGGCGTACAGCAAACATGCAGGAGTTCCACAGGGTAGCACGTATGCCTGGCGTGCTAGGGCCATAGACTGCACCCATGTGGCCATTTGCATGCCACCTGGCCTGATGGGGCGCATATAGAACAGAAAGGGCTTCTCCAGTGTCAACTGCCAGGTGGTGCGTGATGCCACTGGGCGTAGTCAATGTCTGTGCCACACCCTGGTGGAGCACATGATGCCTTCATATGGCATCAGTCCGCAGTGTGCCATCGATTCGAGAGTGGGGACATCCCCACAGGCCATCTAGTGGGTGAGTACGCATGTAGGGAATGCAAACTCGGGGCAGGGGTGGGAATGTCACAGGTGCCATGGTAGTGCCACACAGGGATATGGGCAATATGGACCTGAACATGTGACTGATCTCCACTATCTCCACACAGGTGACAGCGGATACCCACTCCATCCATGGCTGCTCACACCGTACCGGCGCCCCATGACCCCATCGCAGCAATGCTATAATGAGGCACATGCCGCCACACGCAACATCATTGAGCGGTGTTTGGGATGCTCAAGGCACGCTTCCGATGCCTAGACACTCGGCGGTGCCCCACAGTACAGCCCCTCAAAGGCCTGTGGGATATTCCTGGCCTGTTGTATCCTGCACACATGGCCAAAGACTGTGGGATAGCCCTACAGGTTGAAGAGGGGGACAGCGATGAGGACGCCAGTGGTGCCGGTGTTGATGGTGATGAGCAGCCCCCCCTTGGACGGCGGGACCCCCAACTGATCCGGCAGGCCCAACTGCACCAGGACACCATCACGGAGGAGCATTATGCATGACACAGGTAAGTCAAGGGGCCATGTGCAACCAACACTGTCCTGGCACAACCCACAGGCACACAGAGTAACACACCAGGGGTGCATGATGGCAAGGGGAGTGGAAGGGACCAGGCACACAAAAACAACATCAGGGAGGGGCAAACAGTCATATGGACACACACACACACACACATACCAGGCACAAAGCGTACATGGGCAGGTGCACAGCAGAGCAGGAACAGAGATGGCAAACACACAGATCCACAGACCACACCCACCACCTGTACTGTCCAAGTATGTGTGTCAGATGCTGGGCACCCTTGCACCTTGGTGTATAGTACAATGCAGGCATCATCATGCACACGCACCTGTGGACAGCAGTCAGGATGGTGTGCAGGTGATCCGTATGTCGGCGTAATGTGCAGGGCACCTACCAGTGCACTGCCCACCATGACGCACAGTGCACACAGGGCAGCACCACTGGGAGACAGGTTAGTCATGTTGCACCATTCCACAGCCACCGCGGATGCGTGGGCGGCCCCACCGTGACCCAGCAGCACTGGCAGGCTGAGCAGGGGCCACATGGGGTGGCACCGATGGACCACCAGGGGTCCCACTGTGCGATCGCGACCTTGTCCTCAGTGGGGTCTGAAGTATGCCAAACATACCTGCACCAGGGGTGCTTGGGATGCCCACAGCAGAACCCGGCGTCGACAGGCTTGGTGTCCCACGACACCGGGAACGGGGAGTGGAGAGCATACTGTGTGGGGTGCGTGATACAGGAGCACCTGCTTGTGTGCCCAGTGCAGCCACGACAGCGACCAATGCCTGGGTCTGCCTGTCAATGGTGGCGGTCACATCCATCCGCATATGGACCATCTCTGCACGGTCCAGAGCACAGTCCCTGCTGTGCCGCTCCACAGCCACACACAGTACCTCCACGGACGTTGCAACCCGCCTTTGCTGCTGTACTGATTCCCGCAGCAGGCAGGTGTGCTCTTCAAATGGGTACTCTGCCACAACGCCATCCTGTCCCCCAGGGTAGGGAAGGTCCTGATGCTCAACACCCCTTGAGGGTGGGCGCTGTTCACCAGGACCAGGAATGGGCATATCAAAGGGTGGTGGGCATGTGCCACCGCTGGACACTGTACTCCCAGACCTGGTGGGTGGGTGACTGCTGCTGCTGCCCCTCCAACCGCTGTGCCCCAGGGACCACTCATTCCACTGCTGTGGCCGCAACAGTGCCAGACACCTGCACAGCCACTGGTGCTGCCCCACCGGTGCTGACAGGCACAGTCTGGGACTGTACCGACATGCTGGCACACACGTTGGAACCAGCTAGGTCCAGGGGCACATGCTGGCCTGCTGTGTGTCCATCATGGGACACACACATGTCACTGCCCATTGCAGTCCTTGCATCATCAATGGTGCAGGTACGTGCTACAGCCACAGTCACAGCGTGCTGGCATGCTTGCATGCCAGACTGCTGAGACACAGGCTGTGCACCGGCCACACCCAACTCACCGACACCAGAGTTGGCAGCCTGGCGTGCATGCTGGTGCAGTGCATGCTGGCTGGTGACAGAGGTGGATGGACCCTCCACCATGTCCAGCAGGTCTTCCTCACTGCCTGGACCCACCACCACCATCCCCTGAAGATGAACAGGATCTGTAACAGAAAGAGAGGACATGTGAGTGCATGTGAACAACCTTACCCCCCCCAACACCACCACCATGTCATACCGCGCAGTGATGGGCTTCCACCTGTCTGGAATCCACCTCCTGGTACGCCCTCAATAGCACTCCGCTGCATTGATGCAGCCAGTCGGTCCTCAGCTGGGGTCAGCTCCACCACCGCTGGCTGGCCCTGCCAGTGCCAGCATGTGCCACCATGAGGGCTGCCACCTTCTCCTTCACCCTCCTGCGGTCTGTCCCCATCTTCTTTTTGCATTCCTGCACGGAGCGCTGGTGGCTTCCGTGCAGGTTCACTGCCCGAGCTACCCCCTCCCATGCAGCCACACGGGCCTGAGGGGTGCCCCGCCGTCCACTCAGTAGTGACTCCTCCCCCAGGTAGGCCTGGAAGAGGGCCTCTGTCTCCGCCGTGGTGAAGTTGGGCCTCCTCCTCCGCCCACCATCCTCACCCTCACCTTGGCTCTGCTCGGTCATGGCGATCTGTATGGGTGGAAGTGGACACCTGTCACTATGCAGTCTACAGCATTATCCCATGACCATTGTCCAGAACATCACACAGCATGCAACCCACCTCTCACCTGCAGTAACCGAATCTGGCCAGCGCAGCCCAATGTTGCACATTTATAGTGCAATGCATGCAAATTAGGAGTGGAGCAACTGTAATGAGATGCAAATCGTGCCACTGCACCTTTGAATGGCTGATCAGATGATTTGCATGTGTCGGCTGAATATCGCGCCTTTGCGATTTGTGCAATACGGTTGAGCCAGTTGAGCCAATGGCGCAAATCTGTGACTGTGTGGTACACTGCATCGCGCATACCCAGGTAGCTTATGCAGGCGTCTGCCGCACTGATGACGTGCTGTGCGCGATCGGCAATTCAGGCCATGGCCACCATTGTGCCAGTGGCGCTACAGCACTGGGCACCATATGGCGCTGTGGCACTACTGCGCAATAGTCCACTGTGGCACTGGCACGCAGGTGATCGGTCACGCAGGATGCATAGATGTCAGATGGCGCTGTGTGGCCTTGCATCATAGACCCCTGACCTGGTGTCCAACCTTTGCCCCCTGGCGCTGTTCGGCTGCCATGTGTATGGCTGTATTGCGCTGTTTGGTGACAGCGCTATGTGAACCGACGGCGCTATACGAACAGCATGATTGGAACCTATGGTGGTCTATTGCGCAACATTTCCACATGGGGTTGCCGCGCTGCGGGGCGCCATATTGCCTGCTGTACGACCCCAAATTTGGCACGCAGGAGAGCTCCCCAATGGAGCCAGGTGGAGGTGGCCAACCTGGTGGCCCTGGTTGAGCCCCACTTTGAGGCACTGTACGGGGATGAGCCCCTCACCATGGCCCGCACCCAGGTGTGGCTGCAGGTGGCCACTGACCTGGTGAGGGTCACAGGGCGGTGCCAGTCTGTGGAGCAGTGCAGGCACAGGTTTAGTGACCTCCACAGGAGGGAGCCGGACATGCTGAGATGCCTCAGGTCACGTGCCACGAGGGGCGTTGTGCCTAGGCCAGGTGGGTGTACCATCTATGCACCTGTATTCTCCGTAGGGGTGTGACTGTGTTTTGGTGGCGGTGCATGGGGGATGGTTCTTCCATGGTTGGCTGTGTCAGTGTGTGCAGGTGTGAGATGCATGGGTCTGGCTGTGTGGGCAGGCACACTCACTGGGGCAGGGGGCAGTCTGCTTTGGGGTCACACTGATGTTTTTCTCAACATTTGTCACCCACAGGCCTGGTGGAGATGATGCAGGCACAGGCTGAGGAGGGCCGTGGCAGGGCCCAGGTGGCGGACGGAGGAGACGTGAGGGGTGGGCCACAGTGGCAGCAGCAGCAGCAGCCACAGTTGCTTGATGAGTGTGAGTATCATTACATCATGGATGCTATTGCATGCTGGAGGGAGTGGGCATGACCACCAGCCATGGACAACACAACCATGCATGACACAGGCGACAGTCATCACTGTCCAGTGTCACTGCACGTCTGTGTGTGCGTCACTGGTGGTCCATGCATGCACTGGGCACATGGCTGTGGAACTGGCATCCCACCACATTGCCACGTCACTTGACAGCCTTGTTTGTGCTGTGATGGACATGGGCAGTGTGTGC
Source organism: Neoceratodus forsteri (assembly GCA_016271365.2). Classification (NCBI taxonomy): domain Eukaryota; kingdom Metazoa; phylum Chordata; order Ceratodontiformes; family Ceratodontidae; genus Neoceratodus; species Neoceratodus forsteri. The sequence goes on along the minus strand of CM028137.1, from coordinate 849,708,369 downwards.
AGTGGTGCACATAGCTGGTGCTGCCTGGTTGGGCGTGTCATGTGCATGGTCACTGTGGGTGGGTGCATACCATCACAGCTGCAGGGCACTGGGCTATATGCCTTGCAGGATGGGTGGTGTTCAGGGTTGTGGACAGTCACAGCCATTGACTGTGTTCCCTTTTCCTAGGCCTCAGCATCCCTCCAGGGATGGACTGTGCTTCCAGTGGCTGACCTGGCATCCATCCGCAATGCATGACATCCTCCGGGACATTCAGCGCCATGGGTCAGGCGCCAAGCGGAGGCGCATAGGGACAGCACCAGGCAGCAGCAGACCAGCCTGCAAGGCGCTAATGTGCTTCACCTTCCCACTTCACCCATCCCTCCCACCCTGCCTTCCCTCTCCCAGTTGTTCACCCCTACCCTTGCCCACCCCTACCTTGTCCCCTACCCCCTTGTCTTGTACATATCTGTATATAGTTTTGTTCTTGATCTTGGTGTTGTAATTTCTGTTTTCCAATATAGATATATTTTGTTATGAATACTGTGGTGGTCTCTGATTTGCAGCTGGCTATAGTTGCTCGTTGCAGTGGTGTGCATGCCATCTGGTGTGGTATGGTCCTGGTGTGTGTGTGTGTGTGTGTGTGTGTGTGTGTGTGTGTGTGCATAGGGAGGTGTCTCCGGTGTGGCAGTGACTTTCAGTCGGTCTTGCCATCTGCTGCCTCCCACTCCTGGGTGCCCAGGTGGGTCTGGCTTGTATGGTTCTATGCTACGAGGTTGGCGTGTGCGGGGGATGCATGGTGTTTACTGCAGTGACAGTCACTGCACATGGGTGATGTCTTGGGTCATGGTGCAGGTAAAGCGTGCGGACGGGGCTGATGTGCACTGTGGTTGTCAACCCTGTGTGTGCAGTCTCAGCCTGACAGTGGTTGTGCTAGTCATGGCCCTGCTGTGCTTTGTTGGCTTGTTCCCATGGGCCAGTGGATCATCCATCCTCCCCCAGTGATGCTGTGCTTGGGGTGTGCGGGTGTCTTGTTGGTTCTGCAGTGTGTTCCTGTGCCCATGTGTAGCATGGCTGGCGGTGGACCCCAGCCTGCCTCCCTGGTTGTGCAGTTCCATTGCTCTGCTGGGGGTGGGGGGGCTCTGCTTGCGTTATGGCACCTCTGGACTGCTCAGCTGGGCTAGCCTTGTTGCGCTATGGCGCAACCTTTCTGCTCAGCTTCTCCTTCCTGGTTCTGAGCATATGTCTGCTTGTATGGAGTCTGAGACTGACTATCAAATACTGATGGATTCACTGGCATATAAAACTTTATCTAATACTAGGCCCTCCAATCATAATCTTTTATAATCCCTTCTATTACAGGGAATGATTTTATCTGTTTTGTTTGGTATAATTGCATTATTGAGCATCAACATTTTGAGTATCAGAGGTGCATGATTGTTTTCTACTTCAATTTCTATTGAAAGTGATACAAACACTCTAGAGAACAGAGAGCATAATCTATTTTACTTTGTCCATTTGCACCAAAGTATGTAGTTGTCCCTGTTTCATCCCTTCTAAGCCTACCATTAAGCAACAGTAAAACATTTTCAGTAATTAATTTTTCTAGATTGGTACCATTTTCATGTATTTGCCCATTACAGTTTGACCTTCTAGGCAAATGTTTAAGGTCCATGTATGATTCCAAGAGATCCAGAAACACTGGTGGGAAGGAGGGAGGTAGACACTATTCCTTTTTCAGAGGACAGAGTTATGAAGGGACTCACTAATCTGAAGGTGGATAAAGTAATGTGCCAGACAGGGTGCATCCAAGGATATTGACAGAGCTCAGGGAGGTACTGGCTCTACCTCTGACAGTCCCATATAACAGCTCACTTATCAGCCTGACATCAGTGGTGGGAAGATTAATAGAATCACTGCTGAAGGAAAGGATTGCAGAATATCTTGAATTCATTGGGTTACAAGACCCAAGCCAGCAGGGGTTTACGTGGGGGGGGGGGTGTCATGTCAAATGAATCTAATAGATTTCCTTGACTGGGTGACAAAGGAATTAGATCAGGGTGGACAGGTGGACGTTGTTTACCTAGACTTCAGTAAGGCCTTCGACACCATTCCACATAGGATACTAGTAAGCAAGCTGGGTAGCTTCGGAGCGGGCCCAAAGGTGGTAAATTGGATATGAAATTTGTGCTTAGGGGATAGGCAACAGAGGGTGGTGGTAAATGGAATTCATTCTGAGGAAGGAAGGTTGACCAATGGGGTGCCTCGGGGGTCAGTGCTGGGACCCATCCTCTTTAAGGTCTTTATAAGCGACATTGCAGAGAAGCTTGGAGGGAAGGTGTGCCTTTTTGTGGATGACACCAAAATCAGCAATAGGATGGGCACTCCGTGTGTGTGTGTGGAAAGGATGAGCAGAGACCTGAGAAAATTAAAGGAGTGGTCAAGGGTATGACAGCTGGGTTTCAACATGAAAAAGTGCAAAATAATGCATTTAGGGCACAGAATCCCAGGGTCAGAGAACAAAATGAGTGGAGTGGTACTGACAACTACCAAGCAGGAAAGGGACCTGGGAATAATCATATCCATGACCTAAAGGTGGCCAGGCAGTGCAACAAGGCAATCAGGAGGGCTAGTGAGATGTTGGGGTGCATAGGGCATAGTATCGCCAGTAGAAAGAGGTAGGTGGTGTTGTCTCTGTATAGATCACTGGTAAGACTCCACCTAGGTGTCCAGCTCTGGAGATCACATCTCTGGAAGGACATAGACAGAGTGTAGGCAATCCACAGGAGGGCCTGCATCAAAAGTTCTATGAGGAGAGACTTAAGGACCTAAATATGTACACCCTTGAAGAGAAGAGGGAGGCTATGATAGAGACCTTTAAATATCTCACAGACTTAAATAGGGTTCAGGAAGGAAGTATTTTACTGAACAAAAGGTGCTCAATAACAAGGGGACATGAAGCTGGAGGAGGTAGATTCAGTAGAGATGTGAGGAAGTATTTCTTCTCAGAAAGAGTGGTGGATTCCTGGAACAGCCTTCCAGCAGAGGTGGTGGGGGTGAAAACAGTGGTGAGGTGATAATGTAGGTAGGGAAAATGGGCAGACTGGGTGGGCCAAGCAGTCCTTGTCTGCTTTCAAATTCTGTGTTTTTAGGTTTCTATCGATGTTGTTAAAATCTGGCATTAAAATCACCAACATGCACGAGTGGCTGAAAAAGATGGATGCTTAGCTCTCTTCAGCTGTTTCTGCCACTGATTTGTGATCCAGGAAAAATGTATCCAGCTGAACTCACAAAACTGGTTCGTTCATAAGTGGAAGGACCCCTCTAATGAATGAGGAACTCCTGAGGTAATACCGCTCTGCAGCAACAAGAAATCAACGAAAGAAGTTTCAGCACCATGCTTTAGGCTGCTGGACGAAAGGTAGGCACAACATACAAACATATATACATATGAACATATGAAGAAGCCAGCAGAAGAAGGCCATTTGGTCTGTCAAGTCTGCTCGTATTGCAGGGTCTACAGCTTGAGCTAATGTCCCTGCCCTTCCTCCCCACTCCTCCCATCCTCCCTACCCATGATTCTTACCTTCCCCCTATGCCTATCCCAGCCTTTCTTAAAGCTTCCCACTGTCTTCAATGAGATAACCTCTTCCAGCAGCGCATTCCAAATGTCAGTCACCCTCTCTGTGAAGAAGTGCTTCCTGACCTCCCTCCTAAACCTCCCACCCTCCAGCTTAAGACTGCACCCTCTTGTGATATGGTTGCCACTCAGCATAAAGAGACTCTCCTTATCAACCTTATTTATCCTTTTCAAGTACTTGAATGTCCCAATCATGTCCCCTCTTTCTCTCCTGTCTTCCAGGGAGTACATGTTCAGTTCCCCAACCTCTCCTCGTATGCCTTGCCCTGCTGACCGGCTATCATCTTTGTAGCTCTCCTCTGTACTTTATCCAGCAGGTTAATGTCCTTTTTGGGGTGGGGGCACCAGTACTGAACACCATACTCTATACATCGCAGTCACAGCATGTTACAGAGGTCCCGACTGACTCCATTGAATTATAAACTCTCCTACTTCAGGTCCTCTAAGAGATTGCTAAAAATAGAGAGGAAACAACAACCTTTAAATCTTCAGTGGCCAGCCTGCAAGACAGAGTGCAGGCTATTCATCACAAAGCACAGGATGCCGAAACTTATTTGGCATAAATGGATCAGAAGGACACTGGCCACGAGGCATGGATCCAGGAGCTGGAAAGAATGATACAGCTCCTACGGATCCATGAAAGGATGTAGAAAATAGGAGCAGGTGGAACAACATCCATTTTGTGGCATTCCCAGAAGTGTCTGAGTGAAGAGACCCAATGGTCTTCCACCAAACAGAGCTGCCCAAAATCTTGAAATATGAATGGAGGCAGCCCCTGGAAGTCGAGAGGGCACGCCATACCCTAACTCCGCTACTTAAAGAGGGTGATAGGCCACAGTCAATAACAGCTAAATTCTTAAAATACCCTGAAAAAGAACTAATACTAAGCCTGGTTAGGGAACAGGGGCACCTCCTCTGGAAGGGGCACAGGATCTATATCTTTAATGATTATTCGGCAGAGTTGGCACACAAATGGAAAGGCTACACCAACACAAGGAAAGTCCTGCAGGAGGTGCAAGTGCAATACCATATACTATATCCACTGAAGTTGCAAATTTCACAAAACAGGGTCTGCAATACATTTGACTCTCTGGAGAAAGCTTGTGAATACATCAATAAACACTGGCCAGGGGAAAACACACCCCGCCAGGGAAAGAAATCAGACCCAGAAACCCTGAGACAGAGCACCAAACTATGGCAATGCAACCTCAAGATCTACTAACAGATTTGCACCTCTAGCAGACACAGAGCCAAACACTAGCATGGAATGGCACAGTTAAAGCAAAAAGAAAGCAAAGGGGGAAAAACAAACAAACCCATCCAAACCCAAAGCCACATCCCCCAGAAACCGCATCTGAACATCTTTGTCGACTGGGTCTGAGTCCCTTGGAGAGCCAGCCGTGAAGAGGCAAGGCCAGGACTTGAACCACCTTCCAGAGAAGACACAAGCACAAGAAGCTGCACTGGAGATCACCAACCCAAAGACTGACAAGTACAACCTGCAGCAAGAGATCATCACATCATGGGCCGAGGCCATGGGCAAGACATACAGGACAGCCAACAAGTGGGGCACATGACAGAAATCATAGACTCTGCCTGGAGGTCGACAGCCATCCCACGTTTGGAGCTGAGCCCTGTGGAAGTCACCTGAGTGCTTATTCAAACTTGACTTTTACGCTCCCTTATACATGGAGCAAGGCTGAACTTTTGTTTCATTGCAGAATCTCCAGGTAGACATTTTCACTGTTAAAATGTAAGTACCCCAAGTACCCCAACAGGTCCTAATGCTACTCTAATTCCCCAATTCCCTCTATCTCTCCTCTGCTCCCCTAACCCATATTGGTGCCCAAGAATCCTTTGAACCAATCTTCCCCTCCCCACCCCTAACCTTTCCTCTCCTCCTCCTCATGCTGATGTATAAAAGGAAAAAAAAGAAGAGTACTGTGAGCAGATTGCATTATAAAGAAATAAGAAAGTGTTGGGGAGGGGAGAACTTTGCATTTTTACTATGTATATATGACTTGCAGTCAGACAGAAGGGGAAGCCAGCCATCCATGTATTGGGGTCTGAGGAGGGGAACGGGGAAGAGGTGTGGGGTCGGGGCAATGGAGAGGGAGCCATAGGGCTGGGGGTTGTGAGTACGTTCTCTTGTGTTAAAATGGTGCATGCAACCGGAAGTTCTCACGCTCCCTCTCCCTCTCTCTCTCTCTCTCTCTCTCTCTCTCTGCCTCTATCTCTTCTGCCTCAGGCCATGCTGCTTGAGAAACTTGATTGCAGATATGGAAAATGGATGTCTAGTGCAGGGCTGCCTACCTTCATCCAACTCCCAGATGTAAGGCAACCTAGACTGGGTCACAGGTAGAGACAGCACCGGCCGGTGTTTCACTTCACTTTCACCACAAAGCCAAAGCGTGGGAGTTAATATGAAGACACCATTCTTCATGGAGTGATGGGGGAAGGGACAAACAGGGCCAACAAAAACTGGAGTAATAATTGGAGCCAACACGAGCCCTAGCCATGGGTCACAGCAGTGGCAGGGATGAAGTGTTCCCAATAGGCAACACTGTTGACAGCAAAACTCCATCCACTGCTGTGCAACACAGGTAGCTCCAGCTCCAGCCAAAACAGAATCTTCACACAGCCATGCAGAAAATAGAGCAGGCCTTTTAATACACTCCCTAGTTCCCCCATAGTGATGTGAAGGCAACACCAAGAATGGCCAAGCAGCTCTATTGCAGAGGAAGGCAGTTCAGACCGGATGCACTTGGCACCATGCCTGTGGGTTTAAATTAATCCTTCCTATCATCCAGCTGTGATTATTTCTACAACCACAACCCTCTCCTTGGCAAAGGGCCCCCCCACTCCAGGAACCTGTGGAACGGCCCCGACAAAACTTGTACAGCAGCCAACCTGATGGTCAGCAAATGGAGCCTCCAGCTCTCTACTGGACTGGATCCTGTCTAATCGCCCAGACAGGATCTCCTCTGCCAGAACTCTATCTGACTCCATCTCAGATCACTCCCCGGTTTTCTGCATTTGGAAAATCCCCATCTCAAAGATTCCTCACAAAATCATCCACATCAGAAATTTTTCCAGGTTTGATCCGGACGCATTCCTGGAGGATCTGAGGCTTACTGACTGGTCGGGGTGTACAGTGCCCCTGATCCCTCTACAGCCGCAACCCAGTTTCTCAACACCTTTGGTTCCCTGCAAGACAGGCATGCCCCAACTATTAGGTGGAGCGTAAGGTCGTCAGCCACAAAATGGCAGCATGGGAGCCTCCTTGCCCTAATGCGGGCTAGGGACAAGTGCTGGGCCCACTTCAAATGCTCCCTTGATCAGACCTCTTTTCAACAATATACAAAACTTAGAAATTAGTGTAAAAAAGCTATTAGGGTTGCAAAAAGTGACTTCTGCAAGTCTTAGCTCTGCCAATGATCCAAGAAGGTTCTGGAGAAACCTAAAAACTCTTGTCAGTGGTTCTTCTAACTCAGGAGTAACCGACATGATTATTGATGGGGTCTCCTGCAACAATCCACATACGATTGCAAATGCTCTCAATTCCCACTTCACTGACCTATCAGCACTCTCCTTACTCTTCCTACTGATGAGAGTACTAGTGGTCCCTCATCCTCAGCCTGGCAGGAGTCTGACCCCTCCAGACCACCTTTCTTTCTTAGGGCTGTGTCAGACAAGGAGATGCTGAGTCTCCTCTCCGGCCTCTCCCAGTACTCCAATGCTGGCCCTGATAACCTGGAGCCCAAGCTTCTGAAACTAGGAGCCCTTCACATCGCCGCTCCAATGGCTCACATCCTCAACCTGTCCCTTGCCATGGGGGTTATTCCCGATATCTGGAAGGTGGCCAGGGTTGTCCTCGTACTGAAGCAGGGTAACCCAAAAGTTCCGGACAACTATCGTCCAATTGCCATCCTATCGGCTATTAGCAAGCTCCTTGAAAAAGCAGTGGCTGAACAACTCTCTGAGTACATTCAAGCCCACGAGTTGCTGTCCCCCGCCCAGCACAGTTTTCGTAAAGGACATAGCACAACCACGGCCCTGGTCTCTGTCTCATCTAGTATCAGAGCAGCCATGGACCAGCGGAAACTCTCTGGAGTGGTATTCATTGACTTGTCCAAGGCCTTTGACCTTGTTGACCACACACTGCTCTGTACTCAGATGAGGTCCCTTGGCCTGTCCCCCCCCGTTCTGAAATGGTTAACTGGCTACCTGCATGGCAGAGTACACCTGACCAAATTCAATAAAGTCCTCTCAGATCCCTTACCGGTGATCTCAGGCATTCCTCAGGGCTCGGTCTTGGAACCCCTTCTCTTCTCCCTCTTTGTTAACCATTTCCCAGCCGCAGTAATAAACTGCAGTGTCACCCTTTATGTGGATGATCTGGTTGTCCTGGCCCACTCCCGGGACATTGCAACTCTCAGTCACCACCTGTCCAAGGACTTTAACAAGATTCAGTCTTGGTTAACCAAACACAAGTTGGTCCTCAATCTGAAAAAAACACAGGCTATGCTATTCAGATCATCTGCCAAGATACAAGCCACTCCAGCCCCTTTGCATTTCAATTGTGCAGCTGGAACTCCCCTCCAAACTGTGACCTCCATCAAATACCTTGGGATGGCACTCGACCCCCAACTGGACCTAGGGAGTCATATCCTCAATGTCTGTAGAACTGTGAACTGTAAATTGGGTCTGGCCTATAAGGCCAAATATAACCTGACACCTGCTGCTCGCCTGGCACTTGCTAGAGGTGTACTACTTCCCTCACTTAGCTATGGTCTCCACCAATTTGCACGTACCTCCAAAGCTCTTCTTACTCGGTGGCACACGATGTACAATAATATCTGCCACTTTGCACTGGCCGCCCCATGTCTCACCCACCATTGTGAGCTTTATGATAAACTAGGTTGGCTTTCCCCGACCAACCACCTGAACTTTGGGCTGGGATGCCTCGTGAGTAAAGTGATCAGTACTGGCACCCCTCAGGGCTGGCTCAGCTTCTCTCTCTCTCTCCTCCTGACCACCCCTCCTACCCTCTCAGATCCCAGGGACCTGGGAAGCTAAAAGTACCCCCCACCCGAACCCTCATGGGGGACAGGGAGTTTGCTGCATGTGCTCCTAGGCTCTGGAACTCCTTTCCTGAACAGGTTCGTTCTGCACCCCTCCCATCAGTGCTTCTGGAAATCTCTGTGGGGGTATCTGAAGCTGGCCTCAGCGTGTGAGTGTCCCAAGCCTCCCTAGCACATTGTCCCATGTACTGAACCCTCACGTTGGTCACTTACTCAGAATACAATCTGAACCGAGGACCTGCTAATGATCTATTGTTTGTTTGTGATGACCCAATTTCTCTTTTAGGCACTTGACTACGCTATGTGTGTTCAATACTACATACTGTTTGATTATTATGTACTCTGCCAATTTCTGTCATAGTAGATCACTACATGCCTTACTGTTTTTGTGACTCAATGTATTATGTTACTCAATGTACTTACTTACCTGCTGTGTTGTTCTGATGTATCTGTAATAGCTGTTGTACTCTCCCCGGGTTGTTCCTGAAAATGGGCATATAACTTGTCTAGTGTACCTACCCGGTCAACAAAAGCTAAATAAATAAATAAAGCTGGAAGCACCTAAATGATATAGCACCAATTCTCTAACATAAATAACACACCCAGAGGGTACCCTGTGATGTACCCAGCAAGGGCTGGTTAGCCCCCCCAGATGTACAGAATGGGGGGAACGCAATTAAAGATTGCAGCACCCCTCCACACTCTCCTTGAGGGGAAACACCAGGAAGTCACTCACCCCCCTCATACCCTAACCCCCTAGTACCCCACCAGGGGGACTGCTAAGCAAAGGCACAAGTTAGGAGAGAAAGCCAGATACTGACCTCCCAGCAATCCCCCCCCCTCCGCTCACCTTCAAGCTGGTAGAGCAGTTGATATGGGAGACAGATGCTATATTAGTTGGCAGGCTAATGAGCTTGACATGCCTGTGGTCCCAGAGGGCTGATTCAAGGATAAACACCATCACTCAGAAGACCCCCAGAGACACAAAAAGGTTTCTATCAATGGTACTTATGTACTGTAAAAAGCTCTTTACACAGTTGATGTTTATGTGCTGGGTATTAACTATGAAGTTTTCTCTTTTAACTGACTTAGCTATTAAGTGTGACTTTCGCACAAATGTAGCCCCAGTTTACTAGGGGACTATAGATACTTCCCTGACCAAGGGATCATTACCAAAGACAAAGTGGTTTAATTCTAGAATGTACAGGATATCAGAGTTGTTAATGTGCCCCACTTGGGGCTAGGGACAGCACTGACTAGACACTGGGCAAAATGGGTAGCCAGGAGGCAACTGCCCCAGAAGCAAATTGGGAGCTTTGTGAATTGGGAACTACCTCCCCAGTGGGGCCCACCAGAGAGCACAACCCCCTTGCACACTTACATTATAACAATTCATGGTTCTCACACACAATCTTACAATGGCACAGCAAGAGCTTAGGTAGGTGTCCTGGAATGTCAAGGGCATCCATACCCCAGTGAAACAAAGAAAGATCATAGACTTCCTCAGGAAAGAAGGGGCAGGGTTAACTTTCCTGCAGGAGATGCATCTGACCAAAGCCGAAACAGCCAAACTCAAGACAGGCTGAGTATCCTAGGTATATGGCGATATCTACAACACCAAGAGTAAGGGGGGGGTGGCCATCCTCATACATAAGTACACACCATTCCAAGTAGCAAGAGTTACTTTAGACCCAGGGGGGTAGGTTTGTTATAGTGCAAGAAGAGCTAATGGGGCAAGAGGCAACCCTCTGCAATGTATATGGCCCAAATAACCCAGACACCTCCTTCTTCAGAAATCTTTTGCAATACCTTTTAGAAATACACAAAGGCTAACTGGTAGTGGGAGGAGACATGAATATCACAATGGACAACCTCTTGCATAGGAGCAAATCTCAGGTTGGATAACCAATACCCTCTTCCAGCACCCTACAGGCAATGGTAAAGGACCTAGACCTGCTGGACATATGGAGATTATTCCACCCCACTGGAAGGGACTACTCCTTCTTCTCCACTCCATACCAGTATTCCTCATGAATAGATAGGTGGTTGACCCCAGTTGCCTGGGCACTTCAAGTACTGGATGCCAGCATCTGCTCCTTCCTGATCTCTGACCATGCCCCAGTAACATTCACATGGATACCCCCCAAATGTCACTACACATAGGGGCAGATGGCAGTTCAATATCCCCATGCTCAATGACACCTGCATCTGCGAAGGGCTCAGGGAGGACATTAAGGGGTGTCTCCAGGATAACAAATCAAGAGACACATCTGCAGCCATAAAGTTGGATGCCCTTATGGCCTACATCTGGGGAAGATATATTAGCTACACCTCCCATATGTGCAGAAAGAAGGAGAAGGAACTTGAGCAATATAGGATTCAGCTGAAGGCCCTGAAGAGGCAGATCTATGCCTCGCGGGCACCCCCAGCAGGCCTGCATGCGAGCATTATGGGTCTCAGATAAAACTAATTCCCCTGTCAGCAGACAGAACATGCACTGTCCTGCCTAAAACAATAATTTTGGGAATCAGGGAAGAAACCAAGGCACCTCATGGCCTACTAGCCGAAAAAAAGACAAGAACGCTCCTATATCTTGACTGTCAAGAAGAGAGATGGCCAGCTCACTAGGATGGAAGAAGAAATAAATTAAGAATTTATGCCCTTCTATAGCTTGTTTTATTCCTCAGAGGTTCAGCCCTCAGAAGGAAGCTTGCAACAATCCCTGGGCAAACTGAACCTGTCCCGGCTCAGCCAGGGAAAACTAGCCTGTCTAGACAGACCCCTTGAATGGGGTGAGCTGGCAGAAGCCTTAAAGTCCACTCAATCTGGGAAAGCCCCAGGACAGGATGGTCTCCCCGCAGAATTCCTAAATACATTTCAGGAGGTACTCCCCCCCTCATCTTTTAGATGCACTAGAAGAAGCTACATCCAAAGGGATACTCCCAGCATCCATGAGGACAGCACAGATCTCCCTATTGCCGAAGCCAGAGAAAGAGCCCACCCCCTGTAGCAGTTACAGGCCTACATCCCTGATAAAGGCAGACTGTAATGCATGGGCCAAAGCTATGGTGAATAGATTAAAAAGCTTTATAAATGAGCTAGTAGAGGGAGACCAAGTGGGATTTGTCCCAGGCCAGAAATAGACGAACAACACTAGGAGACTGGTAAACTTGCTCTGGAAGACCAAAAAAGTCAGCACTCCTGTTCTTCTCCTCTCCCTGGATGCTGAGAAGGCATTCATCAGAGTGGAATGGTGGTACATCCTAGCAGCTCTGAAGGCTTTCACCATAGGCCCACACTTCCAGGCCTGGGTGCAGGTGTTATATAAGGAGACATCAGCTAAGGTGATCACAAATGGCCGCTTGTCCCCTATCTTCCAGCTCCACAGGAGCACCAGACAGGGATCTCCCTGTCTCTGCTCTTGTTTGTCCTTGATCTGGAACCCCTACTTCAGGCCATCTGCACAAATTCAAACATAAAAGGTGTCAAAATGGGGGGCAAACACAAAACTATGGCATATGCCGACAATATCTTGCTAACACTATCAGATGTGCAGGAGTCCATTCCCAACCTCCTTGCTAGAGTAATATCACAATATGGCCAACTATTATGGTATAAATTGAATGTTGCACAATCATACTTCCTAGACTCGGACCCTGGAGTATAGGGGCTCCCACATTACCCATGGGTCCCCCAGCACACGCTATAATGTGTTACCTATTTAGGAGTAACTTTCCACTGGAACATCTCTCAACTAGGAAAGGACAACCTGAATCCCTTGCTAGCAAACATTGAAAATGACTTCAAATGCTGGGAGCTCTTAAACATCTCACATTGAGGCAGGGCACACTCATTTAATATGATGGCCACCTCTTGGATCCAGTATCTCTTAGGTAATTTGCCTATCTACATTGACCACAAGGTAACACTGCAGATTCATGCCAGAATTAAAGCTTTCTTTTGAGGCTCAGGCCCAAAGCAAATCAGTTGGGCTAAACTAATCAGCATACCTGGTCAGAGAGGCCTCAAACTCCCAGACTTCAAATACCGCATTATGGCTCAGACCCTGTTGCAAATGACCAGAACAGTGAGATGGGGGTATGAACCTCACCTTCCCAAATGGGCAGAATGTGAAGCAGCAATGATAGGTACTTCACACCTATACACGGTACAGTTCCCCCACCACCATCACACACACCCTAAAGACCTGGAAGGCCTTCCTCAACTCAGCAAATGGATCCTAGAGAAGGCAATGATTTGCCCCCTTTGGGGCAACACTCATATGCAAATTGATAATCATCCCATAGAGGGGAAAGAATGGGCCAAGGTAGGCATAACCTACCTGGAAGACCTCAGGGATGTAGCTCTGAATGCCCTAAAAAGCTTTCAACAACTGCAACAGAAGTATAAGTTTCATAAAGGACAACACTGGAAATATCTGCAAATAAGGCATGTGATCCAACAGATAGTGGGCAGCAGCAATTGAAGAGTAGACCACAATAAATTGGATACTATCTTATGACCCATACCAGGAAAAACGGCCTGCAGCAGTGCCATATATGAATATTTGCTGGGCCTCGGTCCTGACACCACTGCAGGAACATGTCAAAGATGGTCAGAGGAGTTAGGAGTAAGCATCACCCCCTTGGACTGGGGCCTATGTTGGCATGTTTTAGGGCAAGGCACTATAGACACACAAAATAGATTTGCACAATTCAAGGTGCTGCATAGATGGCACAGGACCCTTCAAAAATTACATGCTTGGGCTTGATCCCCACAAACAAATGCTGGAGATCTGATTAAGCAGGGGGAGGCACAATCACACATATAATGTGGTCCTACCAATCCCTGGGAACCTACTGGAAGAGGGTCCAGGCTGTGCTGGATAGGGTGCGGACTACAAAAACACATCTGTCAGCCACCACAGTGATGTTAGGCCTTTACGCCCCTCAACCCCCAATGAGAAACTGACACAAAATGAAAGGAAATAGTTGCTGCATGCCTTAACCACAGCAAAGAGGGTGATATTGAGGCACTGGTGGTCACAGCAGGCACCACCAGAAGTAGAATGGCTAATGGAGTTAGGCAAACTAGATAGCTTTGAGAGGGTCCTTTATGACGCAAGGCACAAAATGGCCTCCTACCAGGACATATGGGTAAGTTATCTGACATCCCCATACTGTAAGATCCCACTGGAAAGCTGTCATCCTACCCTCAACACAACCCAACAGGACTAGCTAATATGTACAACCCAGTCAAAGTGGGAAAAGAGGGTTTCCTCAACCCATCTCCCCAGAAGAGCCAACTGCCTAGAACAGGACCGCACTAGCAGGGAGGGGAGCAGAAGCGAAAGTCCCCATTCCCCATTCATAGGCCCCTCCACACCCAAATGGCTAATACTTAGGGTAGAGGTTACACATCTTCCTAGATCAGAATTACAAATCTTACAGGACATGGTATAACCAACATAAACAGAATGTTGTGCAGTTAACACACTATGTATACATGCCTCGACTGAGCAGGGTACTAATTAAAAAGAATGTTAATCAGTCAATACCTTGTCTGTTCATCCATGAGTGCATACACCAGCTAGGGACATCTAATGTGCAAATGCTATGGAAATGCAATACATGACAACGTGCTTTACTACTTGAACTGTAATGTAACTCAGAAATTTCCAATAAAAAAAGTTAATTACAAAAAAATCACCAACAATAAGAGTACAAGCTGTTGGAAATTTGGAGGAAATTGCTTCCAGGTCAGAGCCCATAAAATCTCATATTCTATCAGTATACTTTGATAATCCCTTGGGGATACACTGTATACATTCATCAACTCAAAATCATCCCATTTAATAACTGTAAGGATATCACTGTTGCTAGCCTTGCTTGTAGAGCAGAAAGCAGTTAACTAAAAGAAGCAACATTTTCTTATTAATTTAACACTTATATCTCAGCAGGAGTCAGGGTCTGTTGAGATTAAGCAGACTGATACTTTATTAGAAGTAGAAGGGGTCTTATTTAGGGTTAAAAAAAGAAAGAAAAGAAAGAAAGTCAGTGTGTGTTCTGTGCTGTGAAGGGTACTGTATCAGCTTACTTTGCTAAACCAGTAGAAGGAAAGAGAGAGCTTAATTGGGGGTGTGGCTTAGACACTATAAAAGCAGGTGACTCAAATTACAACTTCCTGTTGCTAGCCTTGCTTGTAGAGCAGAAAGCAGCTAACTAAAAGAAGCCATAGTTTCTTATTAATTTAGCATTTATATCTCAGCAGGAGTCAGGGTCTGTTGAGATTAAGCAGACAGATACTTTATTAGAAGTAGAAGGGATCTTATTTAGGGTTAAAAAAAGAAAGAAAAGAAAGAAAGTCAGTGTGTGTTCTGTGCTGTGAAGGGTACTGTATCAACATACTTTACTAAACCAGTAGGAGGAGAGAGAGAGAGCTTAATTGGGGGTGTGGCTTAGACACTATAAAAGCAGGTGACTCAAATTACAACTTCCTGTTGCTAGCCTTTTTCTTCTAATTGCCCTCCATCCCACCCACCCTAAGCCAGTTCTACCTTTATAGCCACTGGATTTGACTGTCAACAGGAACTTCCTGTTTGGCAGTACGAAGGGAAGGATCATAGAGAAACAATGGTTTTGTCAACCCTGTGTGGTACCATTTGCTTGTAACTGACTCTTCAGTGAATAGCAGAGCATTGTGGGAACCTGGAGGACTAGCAATAAGATAGTATACCTCCTACCCCAAAACAACATCTCTCTGTTAAAAGCACTGTTGCCTGATGGTTCTCTTGCCCTTTTAAGGGCTTGTAAACCTTCAACTCACAGAATCTTGCTGAATTTAAGTAAATATTGTTATTTTTACTTTGTGCCGAAACCGGAAGTGAACGGACGCTTACTTCCTGTTTTTTGTCTTAAAACCTGCCCCTCTAGTGAGCGGGGAGTTTAATAGCGGCATTGCTACTGATATAGCGAACCTCTGGTGAGAGGTGGAGTAGTACAGTGCACCAATATACTTTGATATACCATTAATATATTTGTTTTAACTGTTGCTGTATTGTGTGGTACCATTTGCTTGTAACTGACTCTTCAGTGACTAGCAGAGCATTGTGGGAACCTGGAGGACTAGCAATAGGCTAGTATACCTCCTTCCCCAAAACAACATCTCTCTGTTAAAAGCACTGTTGCCTGGTGGTTCTCTTGCCCTTTTAAGGGCTTGTAAACCTTCAACTCACAGAATCTTGCTGAATTTAAGTAAATATTGTTATTTTTACTTCACGCCAAAACCGGAAGTGAATAGACGCTTACTTCCATTTTTTGTCTTAAAACCTGCCCTCTAGCGCTAGCGGGCGACAGGCACAGGGGTCACAAGGCAGAGGCGCGCGTTTGCGCACATGTCTGCTGTGGTTCGTTGGCACGCTGAAACTGCTGGCATTAGACAAACTTGGATAAGAGAATTTTAGTATATCCTCTACTTAGTAAATATACACCTTTAATAATGGAAAAAGAACTTAGTAAGTGTATTCAATGTTTGATGTATAGTGAGGGAAAGTATGGGAGAGAGTATGTGTGTACTAATTGCCTTCTGATTACTCCTCTTGAAGCAGAGATAGTGTTTCTGCTTAATATTAAACTGGTTTCTACTGATATTAGGGAATTGGAAAGTTACATCGATCTTATGGATGAACAACTTCATTCTAATGAACAATTTCCTTCACGTTTAGGTAGCATTTCTATGCCTCCTGATGAGGAGACAATTGTAACGACTAGTACTAGTATACCTGTTGCCTCTGCCCCCTCTTATAAGGTGGATGATTATCCACCCTCTTCTTATGATAATGATGACTGGACCATTGTCACAAAGCCTCTTAAAAAAGGAGGGGCGGTCAAATACACAATAGTGCCCCTATTGAAACTCGTAATAGGTTTGAGCAATTGACTGTCTCAAATAATGAAGTGCTACATGATTTATCCTGTGTATCACCCTCTGTTGATAATAATGGTTTAAAAACACTTTTCAATCAAGAGTTAATGCCCATGAATATTTGTCCTAGTAAGTCTCAAGCTACCAAATCAATACCTATTAAGTTAATCACTCCAGAGTGTGTTAAACAATCACCTGTTTCTGATTCTTGTACTCCTACTGTCTCAAAACAAGTGTTAGTCCTGGAAGATTCAATCATTAAGCACATTGACAGGGCGGTATGCAATAGTGACAAGAGCAACTGCACTTGTTTTAGCTTCCGTGGGGCCAGGGTATCTGACATTACCTCCATGATGCCTAAAATTTTACAAAATGCGGGGGAAAATCCACTGGTTATCATACATGCTGGTGTTAATGATATAAACAACACCCCATTTAATCAGTTACAACAGGACTATGTGGCGTTATGTAACCTGTTACTTGATAAGGGATGCTGTGTACGTATATCTGAAAGTCTACCTGTCACGAAAGCAACATCTACCATGATGCAGAAAATCAAAGCCCTAAATGAATGGCTGAGAAAGTGGTGTTTTAAGCAGGATATACCCTGTATTACCCACTGGAAATCATTTTCAGATCATTCTTCCTTGTTTTACTGGGACGGTTTACATCTCAGTCATAGGGGTAGTACACTTATGGGGAAAAGTATCACTAAAATTATAAATCATTGTTTAAACTAAAAACAATGGGGGAGAATGGGTCTATTCCCAAGTCTCTGAATACTTACCAAAATATTATTACAACTAAATGTAAAGTCCTAGCTTTGAATGCAAGATCTTTAAACCAACTAAAATTAGCAGAACTCGAAGCCAAATGTAAAACTTTAAAAATAGGTGAGGTGGGAGTAACTGAAACTTGGTGGGACGCATCCTCAATTTGGTCCAGAGAAATTCCAGGTTATAAGTTATATCATAAAAACAGATTAGATAAGCAAGGTGGTGGAGTTTGTATGTACATACTAAATGATATCCCTTCTTTTGAAGTGTGTTCTCCCTTTCCTTTGGAAAGTATATGGGTTAAAATCTTATTGAAGGAGCAGTCTTATATAACTATTGGTAACATCTATCGACCTCCATCTGCAAATTCAGATTACACAACTAATATGTTTAAAGAAATTACACATTTTTCAGAATCTCAAAATACTGTAATATTTGGTGACTTTAATCTCCCTCACATTAACTGGGACTCATTCTCAGGACAGTCCTATGCCGAGAAAGGACTAATAGATGTGATAGTTAGTACTGGATTACAACAACTTGTTACTGAACCCACTCGAGGTCCTAATATTTTGGATCTATTATTTACTAACATAGAGCAACAAATTAGCAATTTACAAATTTGGGATCCACTTGGGACCAGTGATCATTCATCTATTCTTTTTGAAATTCAACAGTGTAAAACTACACAAAGGAAGTTATACTGTACAAAAAATTATAATAAAGCAAATTTTTCTAAAATCAATGCATACTTACAAAACATAAACTGGGAATCTAATCTTCTTAATTGTACAACACAACAAGCTTGGGACTTTTTTAAAAACATTGTACATTATTTGGAAAATACCTTTATTCCATCTAAGAGAAAATTTAATAATAAAGGAAAAATTCCCCCTTGGTTCAACAAGACAATTAAAAATCAGATTAAAATAAAAATTAAACTTTTTAGGAAACTTAAGAATAGTTCTGTTCTATTTAAAACTACTCTATTACATAAATATAGACTATCTGTGAAAAACTTAAAAAAATTCTATTAAATTGGAAAAAAATAAGCTAGAATTTAAACTAGCTCACACAAAAGACTGTCACAAATCTCTTTTCTCCTATATAAATAGTTAAAAAGGTGTATCAAGGACCATTGGTCCGATAATAACCAATGGCTCTTCTCTATCTGATATAGAAACCTTGAATCTCTTTAATAAGTACTTTTGTTTTGTCTTCTCTCAAAAATCACCTATTAGTACATTTAAAGTTCACCATGTAGATTATCATAGGTTCTATCCAACTGATATTATACAGGCTATCAAAAAACTAAAATAAAATACTAGTCCGGGCCCAGACGGTATTCATCCATGGTTTCTGATCGAAACCTCTATAAATATTTCTATACCTTTGTCAATTATCTTCAACAAATCCTTACAAGAAAGCATTGTACCAAATGATTAGCATTCAGAAATAGTTACTCCCATATTTAAAAAAGGCAATAGAGGTTCTGTGCAAAATTATCATCCAATTAGCCTGACCTCAGTGACTGGTAAATTAATGGAACAAGTAATGAAGTTTCCAATAGATCAAGATTGAAAAAAATTAGGAATTTACGATTCAAATCAGCATGGGTTTACTCCCAAGTATTCTTGCACCACCAATCTGATATCATTTTACAATAATATAAGTACTCTACTAGATGTGGGTATCCCTACTGATGTAATTATTTTGGACTTTAGTAGAGCTTTCGATAAAGTCTCACATGAAAAACTCATTACTAAAATGCACATTCTAGGTTTGTCACCTGATATTGTCAACTGGACTTTAAACTGGTTGACAAATCATTCTCAGAGAGTCAGAATTAATGATATCTTGTCTGATTCGTGTAGTGTGACAAGTGGTGTACCACAGGGGTCAGTCTTGGGACCAACATTGTTTAATCTCTTTATCAGTGATTTATAAACAGGGCCAAATAACTTCATGGTTAAATCTGCAGACAATACTAAATTGGGGGGCAAGGTTAATAATCAAGAAAATATTTCTGCATTAAAGAAGGATTTGGAAAAATTAACACTTTGGGCAAATGAAAATCATATGCAGTTTAATCAAGGCAAATGTTTAGTAGTGCATTTCGGTGTAAATAATCCAAAAATGATATATTATATAAACGGACTACCACTTCACTCATCAAATTGTGAAAAAGATTTAGGGATATATGTTAATAATAAATTTATATCAAATGATCACTGTGTTAGAACTGCTTGCATGACCAACAGACTTTTGAGGCAAATAAAATGCACTTTTGTTAATCGCACTGAACAATGCCTTATTCCATTGTATAGGGCATACATTAGATCATATCTAGACTATGGCTCCCCTTTCTGGAATCCAAACCAAAAAAACATAGCAATTCTTGAACAGGTTCAAAGGAGAGTAACTAGAATGATTCCACGATTAACAAACTTGGATTATCAGAACAGATTAAAAGCTACTGGTCTCTTCTCTCTTTAAACTAGAAGATTAAGAGGTGATATGCTTATGGTTTTTAATTTAATAAATTCACCATATCTAATGGAAAAATGTGGTCTAACACTCTCCAAAAAAAGACATGTTCCGAGACTGCATAATAAACAGCTTGAAGTAAAAACTTATAAAACCAGCAAAAGGGGAAACTTTTTTCCAATAAGAGCATCCATTGTAAGGAACACCTTGCCACAAGAATTGGTAGAGGCAACTAGTGCCACTGTCTTTAAAAACAAATTAGATGTTTGGTTGAGGGATAATAGATAAATAATGTCCCACATAGTGTGTGGAACAGTCTCGATGGGCTCTGGCCTTCTTCTGTTCTTTCATACTAAGTAAGTAATATTGTTTTCCATTTTAAACTTATCCAAAATGTTGATACAAGTATTGATCTTAATATATAGCAAGTTCCCCTATACTTATTTAATTTAAAGCTGGCGCTGTAATTATTTCATATCCATTTAAATTAATTTTGTCTTGACTCCATGTCTCTTGAAAGCACAATGTTTGACTAGTGTAATAAAAGCTACCTGTTCATTATCATCTGTTTTACCCTGTAGACCTGCGACATTCCATGATAAAAAGTTCCTACAAAATTAGCAGTTAACTCAGATAATCCTGAATCCATGAATGAAATAAAAAAAAAATGATATATAGCTCACATCTGCTAACCTCTCCACCAGATTGAACATAACCCTAGCCCCTCCCTACCCAGTATGCACATCACCATTCTCTCTCATCTGCTGACAGTCTCCTGGCACATGTACATACACTACATCCATGGTCTCCCTCATGTGTTGATACCCTTCCTGCCACAGTATGCATATTTATTTTATTTAATTATTATTTTTGTTTACTGGGTAGGTGCACTAGCCATAGCAATGACTATTTTCAGGCATGACTCGGGATGGTACAACAATACAGGCAAACATTCCAATACAAGTTCAACATAGTTGACAATAGTATACAGAGCAAGTAGCAGAGGTGGTTACAGACAAGGTAGATGCAATAACAGTGTAAGAAAAAAATATACAGAAACAGTTCAGTATCCAAGGCTGCATCACATTTTCCCCATACCTTCTGTCACCAGCAATGCCCTAAAACTTACATTCCCAGTCCTCTCAGATACCCAGAGTGTGGGTATACATTCTCAATCCCATTTGCTGATACCTCTCCTGTCCCCAACACATCCCTAACTCCATTTGCTGATACCCTAACCACCCAATAATCACATTTTCAATACCCTCTCCCATCTGCTGGCACTATCCTCACCAGTTAACATGACCCTGATCTCTCACTCATCTGTTACACAATTCCGGCCACAGTTCTTCACAAGGTATGTATTTCTCCCCAGTTCCCACCCCATCTGCTGATGCCTTCCCACAAGACTTTTCATACCGCTTTTCCCATCCTAACATCACTTTTCCCATCTTCTAACACCCTCCCTAAATGCACAGATTTTTTTTTTTTAAAGAGCATCATATAATGTACAGATCAACTCTGGCCCATTCATCCCATTTTCGATGGTGCCTCTTTGCTTGCTCTGGTTTGTCCGTCCTTCCTTTCTTCCTTCCTTCCTTCCTTCCTTGCTTTTTTTCTTTGTTGTATAAAAACTGGATTGAAGTTTATACATGTTACTACCGAAATGCCATGTTTGGGTTCATACCCCTGTCTGATGACTGTGCGCCCAAATGGTTGAGGGATTTGGGTTTATTCTTTCTTCTGTGGTAGGGGGTTCATCCCAGACCAAATAATATATAGTGCAGTGCCTCCACCTAGACAGAATAAGTGGGCCAGATGTTGTGTGCAGTACCACCCCCTGAAATGCAGTACCTACCCACCTCCCTACATGGGACTGGACTGTACCACCCCCTGGGGACCACTGAGACATTTGTTACCTTTACCTAAAAACACTTCAATTAGATTACGCAAACTAGGTGCATGTACAGAAGTTAAATTCCACCAATTAGTAGTGCTTTCATGTAAGAACACAGGCCAAGCAGCTGGAATAAAAGAAAAGATTAAGCAGTTGCAAGTCACCTTGAGCACTCTTACCAATAGCAATGACCCATTTCAGCCACTGTAGCGTTGGTCACTTTCACCCTGTCAGATCCCACACAGTTTGAGAAATCACCTAGCCAAATAAGCGATACAAAAAAATGAATTATTCAACACAGGGTGCAGTGAACTTTTTAACTGATATGAGTAGTGAAACTGCAGTTTCAAGTATAACACAACTATCAAATTACTCTGGGTACCCAGGTGCTGGCCTAATAGTTATGTTTCCCAGGATCTTTCAGTGGTGCACTTGATGAGAGTTAGCAAGCTTGCAATTGAAGTCCCCAGCAGGCCATAGTGTGCTAGCACAATTTAAAGAACTTGAAATCTAAATAAAGAATGCTTGAAACCAAACTTGTAATCCAAAGCTGGAAAAGTACAAAGACCCCAGCCAACAATGCCGGCACTCACATGGCCCATGGATGCAGCAGTTTGGTAGAGGTGGGGAACAGCACACAGCAGCAGCAGGTCAGACAACAATCAAGGTGCTTCAGACTCTCTCAAATGGTATATAGCAGCACAGTCCTTCTGGCTCAACTCTCAGTCACAGGGGTACTACACAGCAACTTCCTAGTTCCTAGTTCCTAAGAAGCCCTGACCCCAGGACTGACCCACTTGGTCTGGCTCCCCTATGGATCGAGAGTACACCCATACTCACAGCACATGCCTCATGACTCCCTGTTCTCCGATCCACCCCACTAGAGAATACCTAGCCAGACCCTTACCTGGCTGTGGAAAAACCTGGGGAGGATGCTGGCCTCTGTCTCCACTTAGCACAGCTCAGCAGCTTCAGTAAGCAGCAACAGCCTATAGGCTCACACTCTCAGCAATTTCTTCTCTCAGTTGCTCATGTGGCACAGTCTCGGGGTTTAATAAATGAACCTTGGAGAGGGCTCGAAGAACGGCTGGCCTGGCTAGGCCTCTCTCTTGGTTCCACCAACAGGTCTGCACACCTCAGTGTCCCTTCCCAAAGGGATACCTCAGTGTCCCTTTGGGAAGATCCTTATTGCAACATCCCCCCCCACAATCTAGGGTTTTCTTGCCCTCAGATTGGATGGCTGGGGGGGGTCAGTGGTCAGTAAGATGGCCATGGTGATGTTCTGTTGGAGCCTTTGCTCCAAAATTCTTTGTTTTTATTTATTTTCTTGCCCCGAATTGTGTGCTGGCCCCAGTGTTCTGTTGCAGCCTCCTGGGCTGCTAAATGGTTGATGGGTGGTGGCTGTGTGAGCATTGGATCTGTGGTCAGGTGTGCTGGCAGAGAAGGATGGAGCTGGGAGCACTGGGGAGCAGCCCCTGCAGCATGCACTTCAGCCCATGTGTTGTCTGCAGCAGTGGATCGCTTGGCGCAGAAGGCACCAAACAACAAAAAGTGGTGTCTCCAAGCTCCTGGTCACCTCTGCCAGAACTGGGGGACAGGGATCACAGCAGTGTGGCCGCAGCTACCAACAAGGAAAGTGCAGGAGGCACCGAAGACCAGCAGCAACCAGGAGTAACATGAAGGTGGCAGGATGTCAGGTCAGGTAAGCCCATTCCCAAGAAGGGGGTTACATACAATAAATCTAAAAATAAAGCACAAGCCAGACAGATATACATATAACAATATTGTACACACAGACCTCTGAAACTTCTTGCAAAATTCAAAGTTCAGAATCAGAGTGTTCAGAGTCCAGAGGGAGAAGAGCAAATCAGAAAACATGGCAATTAAATCGACAAGCATTACAAAACATTCCACTTTTCCTCTTTTTACAGTATACTAACAAACTGTGTATCCTATTATTCCCAGTATTAGAACATTTTGATTGCACAAAGGTTACGGCAGCTGTCTGCAACAAATGCCAGCTCACTACACTGGAGTTGATACTACTCTGTCTCTGTGGAGTTTATTTTGGACAGTGATGGGTGGAAAGAAGGGCTTCTTTTTCAAAGCAGATAGATTACATCAATTTGCCAAAGAGCTAATACAAAAATGCATAAAAAGCAACTGAAAGAGACATGCAGTGCTCAGCATTTATAATAAGACATTTTAAAAAAACAGAGCAGCAGCACCTACCACCTCCATTAGGGGATACAGTATATTCCTCAAATAAAGAATACGTATATGCATATAGACATCTGCAAAATCAGTTTTCATTTAATCAGTATTAAAAATATGCAGTCAACAAGCTGTGCAACAACTCATGTGAACCCTTATTACACAACAGATGGTCAGACAGATAAAAAGACCAAACCTAACATTTCGTTAGTTGCTTCATCAGAGATGAAGCAATTGACCACCTCTTGTGTAATAAGGGCTCATGGAAGTTTTTTCACAGCTTATTAACTGCATATTTTTAATAATGAATAAATAAAGCTTTGATTTTACATGTGTCAATATGCTTAGAACTGTTCTTTATCTGAGGGATATATTCCCTAAAAGAGTTAGTGGGTGCTGCTGCTCTTTTTGTTAAATAATATGCTCACTTGGAATTTAGAAAATATACCGTTGTTCTTTCTTATTTTACTTCTTATTCCTGTTTTAGTAACTTTTTTCCTAGCTTGTTGTTGTTCAGTGTTATTTGTGCTTGTACAGCAAAAGTTTTTCAATAAAGTATGCTTAATAAAAAAATATACCTTTGGTGTTCCCTCACAATGAATTCAAGTTGGTGGGGGGGGGGTGAATATATTTAACGGGCCCAGGTCCCTTGTTTTCCAGCAGACATGAGGGAATAACCAGTTGAGGAGGAGGAGGAGGAGGAGGATGGCTTTGCAAAGACAGTGTCATGCAGGTAGAGGGGCTGGTAAGTTGCCAAATATAGTTATGAGAGGGTGTGTAAGGGGGTTTGGGTGATGGTAGAACTAACTCTTGCCTCCTGGGAGTGGGAAAGGCTTTTTTGTATTTTTAATTGTAAGGGTGGAATCAGGATACACATACCCTGAGTAGGGCCAGCTATTCAATATTTAGATTTAAATAATGAAAAACTTCTGATCCATGTAATTTCAGAATCAACAATTGTTTTTCACATGACCCTAATGAGCAGAGTGAATTGTAGTATTAAGTAAAAGTAGTAATCATAGGATAAAGATGTCCAAAGCAAAATACATTTATATATATTTATGAAAATGTACATTTATTAAAATACATTCATTTACATTCATATGTATGCAGATGATAAGGTGCTCTTTTCCTCCAGCTCCTCTGGCCCTGATCTCATGAACCAGCACCAGCTGGACTTTAACAACATCCAGCTCTGCTTCCAAGAAAATCAGTCATCCTTGATGTTAAGAACACAGTGTCCATCACATTTGGTGACAGGCAGAGCCTTACTAGAGTTTTACTCCTTCCCACCTTTCATACCCTTGAAAGCGCAACTACGGAGACTCTGGGCATGGTTTTCAAAGGGGTTAGACCAATGCAAGGGATTTTGATGTAAAGGGTGACTTGCATCACAACTTGCGGCATTCACAATTTTCAAACGCAGTCTGCGACAAATCCTGTTGCAGCTGTGGCAAAGCC
Source organism: Neoceratodus forsteri (assembly GCA_016271365.2). NCBI lineage: Eukaryota > Metazoa > Chordata > Ceratodontiformes > Ceratodontidae > Neoceratodus > Neoceratodus forsteri. Next base: position 849,682,908 of record CM028137.1, on the reverse strand, counting down.
CCCTTGGACACCTTTGTGTCAAACAATCCAGTGCACCAAGTCACAAGGGGGCTTGCACCTCAGTGGGGTTGCAACATCCCCTTTTTGAAGATCTTGAAAGCCCTGCCATGGATGCAACAAGAGGCTCCACTTAGACCACCCAGGAGGTGTTCTAAGTGATGTGCATCAGTGCCACATACTGCGGCAAATGGGGGAGATGTGAAAGTGGGGAAGGCGGGGACAGAGGGGGCATGGGGGTGCCCTAGGACTGTGGCTGATACAAGTTTGAGACGCTGGTGTGTAGTTTTGCTATGTGCATCTATATATGGAATAGAATACAGTGCTTTATACTGTAACTGTGAAAGACGAATATGTGCCTATCAGGTGGATGGAAAAGTATTACATTTTACATGCTGATATGTGTGCAATCCATAGTGGCATCCTAAAATCATCAAACCTGATGCCAGCTATAGATAGGAGGTGTCATGGAGACAGTGGGCATGATGGGGAGTGATGTGGGACATGGCGGGGTGCCCGCTGTTTCTACAACACCTTTGTATATGTTCTCTTCTCCTCTCTTCACCCCTCTCCTTAGGATGCATCTGGAAACAAGCTAATACCAGCTCAGTGTGACTTTCCTGGTGAAACTTTTGAAATCAATCCATCAATCAAATAATCAATAAAATCAGGGTGCAGTCATGAAGTGAAAATGGTCCAAAACAAGAGGTTCCAAGTACTGCTACGTGAATTTTTTAGATTCCAACAGAACAGAATTCTGTGGAATTTTGGAAAATTCTGACTAATTTCATGACATTTTTACATAAAGTGGAATGGTGGAATTCTGCTGTGGAACAGCATTACACCATTCTGCATTTTTACATGTTTCCATATAACTTGTTCCACTATCATTACATACAAATTCAGTTGAAGCACCTGTGTTTTTGCTCCTGGAACAGGTGGGGGATTTTCCCCTTCTCAGCACCCAGGCCTCACACCTGGCATCCCCCCCCCAGGCTGCCAGGACTAGGAAGGCCCACAGCTTACCCCCTGTGGTGGGGCTCCTCCCCTGTGGGCAGGGGGGAGAGACTGATGTCAACTAGAGGCCCCAGTGAAGGCTTGCGCCTGGAGTATCATTTGGCTGGCGGTCTGGGGGTGTCATGGTACTGCTGGCCCACGGTTTTTCCCTGTTAGTTCCCTGGAGGTGCGGATGTTCAATTACATCAGCACAGGCTGGATGCACTCCTGCACCCAACCTATAGGCGTCTGCCACCACCTCCCCACCAAAGAGTGGTCCCGGCTGTTGCACACTCAACCTCCACTGGGTGTTGCTGACTTGCTGGGAAACAACAACCCACCCCCCCAAAGGAGGAGAGCTGTCCATGAGCTGCTCATCCAACCTCCCCCCCGCCGCTCTAACATACTGTGTTAGCTGCCAAATACAGGTTGTAAGCACCACAGGTGGTAGCACTACTGTTGCACTGGCAGGCCAGCTAGTTGAAGCAAGTTGGTGAGTTTCATCCCAAATGCACCCACTTGCTTCCTAATTGCCCTTACAAACTTGCTTTGAGTTTCAGTAAAGGAAAGCTGTCCTTCATCTAGAAACCCCCACCCCCTTAAAGATTACCCCCTGATTAGGCATTTTGGCTATAATTAAAAAAAATTTCCCATCGGAACTTACTTTGTTTTATTTTTTAAAAGTCCATAATTCCCAAACACGGCAGACGATACACAGGTCCATTTCCTATGAAAGTGTGGCGTCACATCGCTCACCTAAATACATTTGTATTGAAGCGAGTGGTGCGGTGCTGCACTTTCATAGGAAATGGACCTGCGCAGCGTCTGCCATGTTTGGGGATTGCAGACTTTTAAAAAATATAATAAAGTAAGTTCCGGTGGGGAAACTTTTTTTATTATAGCCAAAAAGCCTAATCAGAGGGTAAAGCTTTGGGGGTTCTAGATAAGGACAGCTTCTTTTAAGATGTCTTGATGACTCATCTGTTCTGAAGCTGTGCCCAAATTCCACCATTTACATTGCTTCTGCAATGTAAACTGCTGAACTGTATCTGCCATTTTTGTGCAGTGCAGTTTTGTGTTCTGCAAATTTGCATAATATTCCATGTAAGTTTTTTTCATACAAATTTATTTGTTGGATAGTTAGTGACACCCTGTGTTTGCCATAGATGCAGAATCTGCACATTATGTGACCTCCCCCCCTGGGCCATTGAAGTCATGTAGAAATCAAGGTATTCGAGAAAGCAGGATCTCTAAAGCTGCTGGAGTTTTGTTGTAGAAAACTAACCCCAAGTCCTGCTCTAAACTTTATCATTCCAGTGTGCATTATTACATATTGATACTGTACTTAAAGTACCAGAGAAATCTTGAGTTATTTTTTATTGCTAAAGTTTGTGCTTTATAGTATGCTTTTGCAGACGGTTATTGCTGTAGTGAGTGTGTGTGTGTGGGGGCGGGGGTAGAGTGGGACTAGAGAGTGGCTATGCAGGGCCCTGCACAGCCAAATATCAGCTAGCAGACATCCTGAGAAACATATACAATGGTAACCTGTGAAAACGGTGACTGAAATTGAGCGACTCGAATATAAGAACATACAACCATATGAAGAAGCCAGCAGAAGGCCATTTGTTCTATCAAGTCTACTCGTATTGCAGGGTCCACAGCTTGAGCTAATGTCCCTTCCCACTCCTCCCATCCTCCCTAATCATGATCCTTACCTTCCCCTTATGTTTATCCCAGCCTCTCTTAAAGCTGCCCACTGTCTTCAACGAGATTACCTCTTCCGGCAATGCATTCCAAGTGTCCACCAACCTCTCTATGAAGAAGTGCCTGACCTCCCTCTTAAATCTCCCACTCTCCAGCTTAAGACTGTGCCTCCTCATGTTATGGTTGCCACTCAGTTTAAAGAGACTCTCCTTATCAACCTTATTATCCCTTTTAGGTACTTGAAGGTCCGAATCATGTCCCCTCTCTCTCTCTCCTGTCTTTCAGGGAGTACATGTTCAGTGCCCTCAACCTCTCCTCATATGCCTTACCATGCTGACCCGCTGCCATCTTTGTAGCCATCCTCTGGACCTTCTCCAGCAGGTTAATGTCCTTTTTGAGGTGTGGGCAACTGTACTGAACTCCATACTCTAGATGTGGCCTTACCAATGACCTGTACAAGGGCAGTACAACCTCCTCTCTCCTCCTCCTACTGGTCCCCCTAGATATGCATCCCAGCATCTTGTTTGTCTTTGCTGCTGCTTTCTTGCACGGTATGGAGTGCTTCAGGTCACTAGTGATCATCACTCCCAGGTCCTATTCCTCCTCTGATGCAGATACTCGTACTCCACTCAGGTAGTACTCTGTCCTGGGATTCTTGGCTCCAATATGCATAACTTTGCATTTCTTAGCATTGAAGCCAAGCTGCCATATCCTGGACCACATCCCTGGCTTTTCCAGATCTTCCTGTAAGTCCTGTATCCACTCTCCTGCAAAGATTGATGTCATCCGTGAATAGGCACATTTTGCCCTTAATGCCATCCCCAATGTCATTGATGAAGACATTGAACAACACCGGCCCCAGCACTGAGCCCTGTGGGACCCCATTGGTTACCTCTCCGGTGCCAGATAACTCTCTCCCCACAATCACCCTCTGGCTTCTGTCCCTCAGCCAGTTTTCCACCCATCTGACCATCTTTTCCCCAACCCCAAGATCCACCAACTTCCTGATCAACCTTTTGTGGGGCACAGAGTCAAAGGCCTTGCTGCAATCAAGATAGAGAATGTCTACTGCTTGGTCTCTGTCTACTGCCTTAGAGACACAGTCAAAGAAGTCAATCAGATTTGTTTGACACAATCTCCCGCCCCCATGAACCCATGCTGCTTTGCATCCAGGAGATCATGCTTCTCTAGATATTCCACCAACCTTTCCTTTAATATGGTCTCCATGCACTTGCCCACAGTGAAGGTCAGCCTGACTGGTCTGTGATTCCCTCGGTCATCCTTGGTACCACTTTTGGGGAGGGGCACTACATGTGCTGTTCTCCAGTCCTGTGGCACCAAGCCTGACCCTAGTGAACTATTAAATAGGTCTGCCAGTGGCCCTGCCAGCTTCTCAGGCAGTTCCTTTAGTACTCTTGGATGTACTCTGTCCAGGCCTGGTGAATTGTCCACCTTCAGTGCCATATCAGTGATATGAGCGACTCAGTTTCAGTGCTTGTTAAGTGAGCTACCCTCAAAGGGTAGCAAGGGGCGAACAACAAGGCAAATGGAAAAACAGGAAGGGAAACAGAAGAGGAGGGAAGGTATGTGGGAGGTAGTATGGTGAGAGACTACTGAGTTGGCCGTGTGGTGTGGTGGTGAGGGTACAGGGTTCAGGGCTGGGGAGCTGCACTGTATTTTGTGTTTTGCATGTGGGAGTAAATTTTTTTTCACAAATTTCTCCCCCTCCCCGACATGCACCCCCCTAGAGTTGAGAATCGTTATTAAGGGTGGTGCAGGGTGCAAAGCCCCCATGGGGGGGTGCGGTGAGCACAGCCCCCTGCATAAAAACATCTGTTTTCACCGGTGTTGCTTTGCTTGGCGTGTACATCGCCATTTTGGTTTTTCAGCGATCTACACTCGTAATGGCAATCACTATTTGGCGATTGCCGTTATGACATGGAGCCATATACAACTGATGGTAGTAAAATAACCTTTGTGCAGGTTATTTCTGTTTATATTTGCAGTGTTGGTGGTGGTTAATATTTGTTAGTGCTTGGTAGCTTCTGCATTTACTTTAGGTGTGAGGGTTGGAGCTTCCTGTACATAGCCCAGTAACAGTCAGCATAACAGAGCTAAATACAAGCTATCTGAGGCTCTGTGGTTATTTATATATAATTCTTTGCAGTCTGGTAAGTATGAACTATTTTTTAGAGTTCACTAATGCTCACTGCTGCAAGAAATGTTATTTTCTCCTGTGTTACTTGTTACTGCATATCAGGAGACACTGCAAAAGGGAATGGAAGGGGCACATCTGTATAATTTGATGAATCTGCTATACAACCCTCAGTGCTTTAGAGGCTACCTCCATCCCCAGTAGTACCACTGGTGCCATGGGAGGCTGGGAGAAGGGTCATCGGTGGGACAAGTAACAGTGTTGAAACTGGCCATGTTAAAAAAACAACAACATTGGAATCTGAGGGTGAGTCAGTTGAGCCAGAGTCATAGGAGACAGTTGAGGAGGATTCACAGCAGGAGATGTTAGTGGAGAAGGAAGATAAACAGGAGGAGGTAGTGCAGGTGAAGAAATATCAGCAGGAGATGGAGGAGGAATATTCTCAAGAGGATGCACTGGAGGTGGTAAAGTCATATGAGAAATGGCAGAGGTGCTTGCATGTAGTGGCAAGTCACTATTATGCAGTGCCAGATGACAAAGCAGAAGAGGTAGCTATCAAGATGGTGTCTGAGGAGGGCAGCAGTGATATTGATAATCCAGTGGTTAATGTAGATTGGGAGTCAGAATACCAGGCAAGTAGTCCAGCATTCAAATGGTCACTTCCCCAAGAGTTAGAACAAGTGAGATGAAGGAATATGATGATGAGGGGGAGTTAGCTGGCCTGACATGTGAAGAGGATTGAAAAGAAAACAAAAGACAACAATGTAGGGCAAGATAAGGAGAAGGAAAAGGTAGTAATAAGGGAGGTAAAGGAGGAGGAGGAGGAGGAATAGATGTGGGTGAACATGAAGATGCGGAGTGTACAGCTAGAGTCATGCATCTATGCCCTCCCTATGGACAAACAAGAGCTACACAGTGTCTCAGTCTCAAATGTCTTTTTTGCTAAGATTTCTATGTCACAGACAAAGGTTGTGAAAGTGTGCCAAAAAGGTTTGAGTGAGCCATGGCCCATTTGGGACATGGCTTGGTAAAAGTAGACAGCGTAGCCAAAATCACATATTATTTACAAAATCCAGGTAGGGGAAACCAGTCTGTGCTGAAATATGTATGACAGAAACATAGAAGCAAAAAAACATAGAAAGTGATGGCCGAAGGAGACCATAGGTCCATCGAGTCTGCCAAAAGGTTCCCAAGACTTGATGTGGGTCCTGGGATCTAGCCCCCCTTTTGCTTTTTTACCCTTACCCAGTCCTTCAGATCTCCCTTGAGTCCTTGTTCTATCCTACCCGTTTTTGAAAGCTGATATGGTTTTGGTACTCACCACTTCTGCCGGTAAGCCATTCAAGGGCTCCACCATTCTTTCTGTGAAAAAGTGCTTTCTCACATCCTTTCTGAAGTTCCCGTCCCTTTACTTCAATTCGTGCCCCATTGTGGTTGATCTGGTGACCCTTTGGAATAGTTCTAAGTATGGCACCTTGTTAATGCCTCTCAAGAATTTGAAGATTTTTATCATATCCCCTTTTCCCCCCTTGTTTCCATTGAGAATAAGTTAAGCTCCCTTAGGTGCTCCTCGTATGAGAGGCCATGTCGGCCCTGTATCATCTTGGTTGCTCTTCTCTGCACTGTCTCCAACTTATCCCTGTCCTTTTTAAGGTGTGGATTTCGAAACTGGATGCAATACTCCAGGTGGGGGCTCACCAGGGACCTGTAGAGTGGAGGAATCACCTCCCTGCTCCTACTGTTGAATTCCCTCCCAATGCACCCCAGCATTCTGTTTGCTTTGCTGTAGGCCTTGTTGCATTGGCTTGATTGTTTAACGGTGTCACATAGGGTGACTCCCAGATCCCTTTCTTCCTGAGAGGTGTTGAGTTTGACCCTGCTGAGCCAGTACTCCATCCTGGGGTTCCCTTTCCCCAGGTGTAGCACTTCACCTTTTTTTGTGTTGAACTTCAGCTGCGAGATGTTAGACCATCTTTATAGCCTTTGCAAGTTGTTCTAAAGCTCCCTAATCTCCTCAATGCTGTCGACCCTACCACCCAGTTTGGTATCATCAGCAAAGAGCATGAGCTCACCCCGAATACCTATATGTGTCTCGCAGATAAACATATTGAACAGGATCAAGCCTAATAACAATCCCTGGGGCACACCACCACTGACTCTGCCTATGCTTGATCTTACCCCGTTGAAAACTACCCTTTAGCTTCTGTCCTTAAGCCAATTTCCCACCCACCTGATTAAGTTCTTAGCAATGCCTAGGTTTTCCAACTTTTTTTGCAGGCACTTATGTAGTACCGAATCGAAGGCCTTCCTAAAATCGAAGTAGAATAGCTCCACTGGATGCCCTTTATCTACTTCCTTAGTTAACCAGTCAAAAATCAAAATGAGGTTCATCTGGCATGACCTACCCACCCCAAAACTATGTTGTCTGTTATCCTGTATATTGGTTGTCTCTAGATATCCCACTATATCTTGTTTAACGAGGGTTTCCATTAGTTCCCCCATGATAGATGTGCAGCTAACTGGCCTCTAGTTGCCAGCCTCTTCCCTACTTCCCTCCTCAAGGAAAGGTACTTCATCCGCTGTTCTCCAGTCCTCTGGCACCACCCCTATAGACAGTGAGTGGTTAAATAAGTGAGTCAATGTGTCTTCTAGTTCTTCAGCTAGTTATTTTAGCACCCTTGGGTACATACAATCAGGCCCCGGTGCTTTGTCAGTTTTTAGGTGCATTAACGCTTCTTTAACCCTGTCAGTTGTGATTTGCAGAGGCTCCATCAGTGCAATTTCTCTATCAGATGCCCTAATACTGCTTTCAGGTAGTGGTCCATCATGTCCCTTGATGAAGATTGAGCAGAAAAAGTTGTTAGGACAGTGGCCTTTTCTCTGCCACCCACTATGATTCTGTCCCTCTCAGTCAGTTTAACTATCCCACACACTATTTTCCTTTTCTCCTGAGTGTATCAGAATAATTGTTTGTTGCCTGCTTTGTTATGTGAAGCAATCCAGAGTTTAGTTGCCACCTTAGCTAGCCTTGCAACCTTCATGGCTTGCCTGCATTTCTGATTGTAGACATCCAAATCTTTGTCATCCTTTTTCCTTTTATATTTGAGGTACGCCTCCCTTTTGTCTCTAATTGCTGATTTGACCTGCTTTGTGAACCATATGGGATTTTTATGTTTCTTTCCCTTTGACACTGTTCTCTTGCAAAGTTTGGTGGCTTCTATCGTGGCTTGCTTAAGCAGCCCCCAAATGTCTTCAACTTCTAATTTTTCGTGAATCCCGGTCAGTTTGTCTTTGGCCTCTACTTTCATTTTCTTGAAGTTGGCTCCCTTGAAGCTGAAGACCTCTGCTCTAGACTGAGATTTTACATCCCTTCCTGACAATGTAAACCAAACGGAGTTGTGGTCGCTGTTTTCCAGGGGCTCCTCAACTTGGACTTCTACTACCTCTGAGTTTGTGAGGACAACATCAAGGATTGCGTCCTTTCTGGTCAGCATGCTTAGTGGTTGAATGAGCAGGCAGTCTTGCAGCGCATCTACCACCATCTGACTTTTTCTTGATCAAACAACTAGATTATCCCAATCCACATCTGGCATGTTTAGTTTACCAATTAGCACAGTTTCTCCTTTATGTGTTGCACTTCTGATTTCCTTCTCTTCTGTCTGTCCTGGTGGGCTTAGACTACCCTGATATGGATCTCTTTTCTTGAAGCTGTGATGAGTTGAACCTACAGTGATTCGATTCCCTCTTTTTTGTATGTGTCAATTGGTGTGGTAGTCAATGTATCACGAACATATAGTGACATCCCTCCTCCCCTCGCACCCTTCCTGTCCTGCCTATAGAGACAGTAACCCAGAACAGTGAGGTCCCAGTCATTGTTCTCAGTGGCCCATGTTTCTGTAATGGCCACCAAGTCTACCTGATTGTCCACCATTATTGCCTGTAGGTCTCTGATTTTGTCACCCAAGCTTCTGGCGTTGAAGTACACCCCTTTCCATGTATTATGCGGGGCTCTCTTTTTACTCATATTTGATTTCACTTGTACAGTTTGGATTGTTTTAGTTCTCATTTTGGACCCTGCTTTTCCTTTTACATCCCAGCCCCTTATTCTCTTTCTGCGGCCAAGAGTTTGTATCTTGTTGGGGAGTGTTGACTAAGTTTCCATCATTTATGATTTCCCGGATGGGTTTCCCAGCCTCAAGCTCTTCCACACCCAGTTTAAACACTCCACATAGACACCCAGTTTTTGCCACAGTGCCCTTACCCCTTCTCTGGTAAGGTGGAGCCCATCATATTTAAACATCTGTCTTTCCCTGAAGTCCCCCAGGCACCAACAAAGTGGTACCGCTTTTCTTGGCACGATCCGCTCAACCATGAGTTGAATTCAATTATCTCCTCAGTCTTGATCCTGTTCATATATCCTCCCTTGCCCCACACCAGGAGGACCTCAGAGAAAGCTAGGGAGATTGAACAGGTGGCCAACCATTCGCTCAATCGGACAAAACTTTGTGTGGCCTCTGCCACTGACTGATTGGACAGATCATTAGATCCCAGCTGTACCAGTGTGTCCAGTCTATCAGTACTATCCACTTGTCTCCTGATGCATTCTATATCATTCTTGGCCAAGGCACTGGGAAGACATTTGACATTCAAACTGGTGTGTGCACTATTGTTGAGGTGTGGCTCAACTCCTCTTATCATCACGTCCCCTACGAACAGAATTTGCTTGTACTTGTTTTTTCCATTTTTTTTTCACTGCTGTCCTTGGGTGTCATTGCCCTGATTTGCCCTGGACAAACATTGGACCTGGTGTCCCCTTTTCTGGATACAGGGTCCTTTACCCTGGCTAGGGATTCAAAGCAGTTTGTGGTCACAATTGTTCTAGATGCAACTGGAATAGCTTGGTTTAACTTAGTAGGTTTTCTCCCCCCCCATCCCCACCAGCCTCCACCCACCTGGTCCAATGGGCCTCTGTGGTAGCAGGTGCAGTGGTGTAGAATACCCAGTGGGCTTCTGTGGAAGTGGGTACAGTGGGTTAGGATACCAAATGGGTGGGTGCAGATGGTTAGGATACCCAATGGGCGGGCGCGGGGGGTACTAATTCTCTATAACAAACTCATGACTTTTTCTGGGGTGCACTGGTCTGAAAGCAGCCATCTCCAGAAGATTGATTTTAACAACTAAGGTTAATAGATGCCAGGTCACAGGGTTCTATAGAGACCCATGGGCAGTCTGGATGGACCATTGGTCTTTTTCTGCCTTCCCCATCTGTGTTTCTATACTTCTATGTGACATTACCTATCTCATACACTTTGCTTGCTTTCCCTCTCCAAATCTCACACTCCCAAAAGTAAAACTAAACTGTGAGCAGATTTCTGAACCCACTGATTAACTTATATTTCAAGGTTTCAATCATAAAATCATAACTAGGCTTGGCAGTATTAGATTTACATTGGTAAATGTCAATAAATGTCGGTTTTACTGCACAAACACAAGCAGACAAAAAATATTTCCATCGATAATTTAAATGTACAGATAGGCAAAGTAAGTTCTATTGCTATTCAGACATGTGATGATAACAATTTGTGTTTTTATCCATTTGTAAATCATCAGCGTTTACTGTCATTAACTGCAACTGTGAAAAATAAATCAATACAAATCAAAATAAATGCTTCATAATCCATAATTATATGCAACTGTGAACATTTACATCGATAAAACTCGGTGAAGAAGTTTTAAAATAAAAATCGATATTTTCCATTAAAATGATAAAAAAATAAAAAGGGAATTCTGCCAACCCTAATCATAGCCAAAAGATGGAAACGCAATCTACAGTTTCAATAACAAATAGAATGTTTTGTAATTCCAGGGAAATACCCAAAATATTCCAAAATGCATTACGGAAGCAGAATTGTCATTTTACAGAAATTCAACCAGTAGAATTCTTTATTCTTCCCAGTTCTAGTTGCAGGTAAGTAACAAGTTTATTGAGCAAGTACAGTAGCAGGACTCAACATGTTGGGATGGAGCTACTAATGGGATGCAGTGGAGCTTCACAGTGCAATACTGATTCATCAGGGATGACTATTGTTGCTTACTAGCAACATCATTTTGTTTTGAACCATTTTTCAGTCCAGGAGTGCACCACAGTTGTGCTTGCTTGGACATTCTTTAGGCAGGCAGTGTCCACTTGGGCACAATATGCCTTTCCCAGTATGTTCCATATTGTGTTTGTAAACAGGATGAAATCTTGAACATGAATGTGCTAAATATGGCCTGTATAACTGGGCGTTTATGAAATGGCTACATTAAATAAGAGAAACCCACTAAGGTACAAATGTGATAATGGATGGCAGTATAGTGCAGTGGTTTAATGCTCTGAGCTGCAAACTTGGCGACCTGGATTTGAATCCCACAGCCCCCACTTGCATACTGTGTGACCCTGAGCAAGTCACTTAACTTTCTAGTGCTCCCAGCTTGCACCTGTAAACAAGCTTTCAGCTTATTGTGTCTCTCCTGGTTAAAAAAATAAAAATAATTAAGCTACTGTGACACTACTGCATTCTGTACAATAGTCAGTCATAGAATTCTAATTTACAAATTGACGTATGCACATTTATAGTTATGTTTCTGGCAAATGCATGTGTCTACAAGTTGAAGCAACTACACCGCGTGTTTCTTGTTTTAGATTGTAGAGGGATTATGCATAATTTTTTATACAGTCATTGCTGGTTAGGATCAATTAAAATGTATTTTTGTTTTTGATCAGCTCTGTTACGACCCAAAGACTGTTGTTAACCAGTAATTATAAAAAATAAAGAATGGACAACAGTGACAACTTTTTTTTTCACCCTCGGTGTGTGATGCCATTATAAAACACAGCTGTTGGTCCCATGGTTTCTGTGGAATCACACTCCTCTGGCGTGTAAACAAAACTCTTCTAGCACAATGTTCTCCATACATTATTCTCTATATAATAACTGGATATCCAGTCTTGATAAAACACCATACTAACCTACTAATTCCATAATAACTCAATAGCAGGTTATAATGGCATTTTCCTTCTCGCACTCTCACTTCACTGAAGTGAGGAGAAGATCACAATATATTTGTGCAAGTATGACAGCTGCTCAGGGGCACACTCACACAAATACAGGCTTTTTTTCATGTTGAAACCTTGTACCAGTTATTGTAAAAAAAATACTGCCTGTGCAAAACATGTTTTATTAGGATTTTTCACACACTCGCTCATGAGGTTTTTCATACTTCACTCTTGGAGTTTATGGATTATCATACACCACGGGTGTATAAAAAATCCTAATAACACACACCTGTACAACCATTATTCTCTATGTAATTACAGTACTGACTACGTGTGGTATACCTGAAAAACTAAGGTGTACTCTGTGGTTACATGCTTTTGTGTATAACAGCAAGCAAGAGACAGCAGAGATGTCACTCAGATATAGTAGTGTGAGAACATATTCAAATATCCTCTGAGAAAACTGCAGATTTACCAGTGTTTCTCTTTTTTTCTTCAAGTATCAGGAACCCGCAGACAGTTCACCAAAGTTAATTTGAGGAACTCTGGAACCATCAGACAGTTCTCCAAAGTTCATTTGAGGAACTCTATTGATGAACATTTAATAAACTATTAAAACTTCCTGATAAATAAAAACAATTCATAGAATAATTTATGGGCAACCATCTGGAACAAGGCTGATTGCCACTGAAAGGTTACCATTATGACTGAGTGACCTCGAGAATGAAGCTCAAGAGATCCCTGTCATTATGACAACCCTGAGTTGGGAAACAGCCTTGTTTGTGTATATTTGCCCCATCTTATTTTTTTTTAAACTTATGTTTATTGAAGTCCTTTGTAGCAATACATATTGGGCAAACATTCCATTACATCTATTGTAAGGAAATCAATATGTCTTACAACTGAGTAAAAAAAGCATTCTAGTGTATGGGAAACCACTCAAAACAAACAAATGAAAGCTCTTCATTGTAAGCTATTCTGAGACAACAAACAAGAAGTGTTCTCCCGAACTCCTGCAGTAATGGCTAGCATCCATTTATATCCAGATAAGATCACATTTCTTTTTTGGCATCAGATTACACAAGAACAAATAAAAAGAAAGAAATTACTCTACTTTTCATGACTTGTCTTCTATTATTTTCCACTCAACCAACGTTCGATTCTTCAACCACCCATCCAATTGACACTGGAGACAGGCAGTGCTTAACTGGCAATTTGAATGTGCCCTTCTCCCATCTCAACCCACAAGAAAATGAAGACCCCCCCTCCCCACATGCAAAAACGTTTAGGTGACAATCATCTTCCACCACCCCCCAACCCCATTTGCTCTCTTATCTCAGTATTTAAAGGTTGGAGTGAGGGTCTGAATGGCCATGGAAATAACTATAAATATTTGCTTGCATACTGATATAACTACTGCAGCAGAATGAAAAGTCAGTCCACTGCAGTAGTCACATCATTACTGCAACACAATCATTGCATTTTATAGTGTATGACTTTCCCTGTACAATGACGCCTTCCCATACACTATATATGTTTTCAATACCAGTTTCTTGACTTACTGGACTGTTCCTAATGCACTATTCCTAGTTACTTTGACATTCACAGATATTACTGACTTTGTCATAATACACTGTTTTGGTGTTTAGCTCTCAGTTTCATTTAAAAAAAAATAAGTCAAAATGCATAGCAATATTGATTATTATTTTCCCTTATTGCAGTATGTTAAATGAAATGTGTTTCCCTTTACCCTCCAGATGAGTAAATTTAACTCCTTTTTCTTGTTAAGTTCAAATCTTATTACCTAAAACTTTGTCAAGAAAAAGTGACAGTTGTTAATTTAAAAAAACATTATGGAGACAGTCTTTTTAAAGAGCAACTTTGCACTTCAGCATGTACTTTTATAAATATGATGTTTCAGCTATTACAATTTACTGGAGAATACTTTTTAATTTTTTAAACTTTTAATGTTACTTTCCAAGGTTTCCAGCACTTCTTGGTTATTTAGCATAAAAGTCTATTTAAAAAGCATTTGCCTGTCCCAAGTTAACCTTACAGTTCTCTTGTTTATGACATCAAAGTTCTCACCATGACAACTGATTGTGATGTCATAAACAACAATTGTGAAGTCATCAGAAAGAGTCAAATACATTTTGAAAGACTCAGTGAAATACATATTGCTTTATTTAAAGCATTTAGTAGACCAACAACAGGAAAAGTAAACAAAAATAAAAAAAAATAGAATAAAACAATAAAGTTAATATATAATTGGTGTAATTCTAGAAGATTTATTTATTTTTTTCCAATTGTTTAATGTGGAGTGGCACATTAAGCTGAAAGCTTGTTTACAGATGTGACCTGGGAGCACAGGGAAGTTAAGTGACTTGCTCAGGGTCACACAGTATATGCTAGTGGGGGCTGTGGGATTCAAACCCAGGTCTTCAGATTTGCAGCTCAGAGCCTTAAACCACTGCACTATACTGTATTAAGCTTTTTATTATTGTATAGTAGAGAGCTGCTCTTTATGGAGATTTTGCACTCACCCTAAGTATGTATGATGCTTTTACAAACCCCTCAAGCTTTGCTGTTGGGGTCTATAATGTATCACACACCTCAGATGTGAAAAACATCTCATTACACAAAACTCCCCCATACATTACTCTTTATATTATTGTTCCTCTGAACTGTTTATTTTCACCTTGTGCTATTATTAATGTCTCATTGTGTTTCTTTTATGTGTTCTCCTTCTGCTTCTATTTCTGTGTTCTGTACACCTGAGGGCTCTGAGTGCTGGAATAGTGCTATACAAAAACAAATCTACAACTAATACTACAGCTACTACTACTACAGTACTTGCAGAAGAAAACTTAGAAATATTCTCAAAACTAAAGACTGGAACCTTTAACGCTATTCTTACTTATGCTGAAGTATGAAATCCAAGCAACATATTCCACATTTCGTTGTAAAACAACAACAAAGCTGCTCCACTGCGTGTCTTGTGCTTGGTTAGAGAAATCATGAGTAACAAATGGAGCCTATACTATTTGTTTACTTTACGTCTTCCTGCTTGGTCATATACTACACTAGTGACTGTTGTAGCACTTTTTTGAACAAATAAATTCTTGCAAATTTAAACCGAGTCTTGGTGCTGGTATCTGTTTGTTACTGATACTTCAGATTTTGGCAGGCTCTTAGAGAGTTGTTTGGAAAAGTTCCAGGGGAGTCATTTGGTGTAGTTACAGGATTGTCAGTTAGAGAGGTGTGGCTTATTTCCAAAGATCTCCGGATAACAACATGTCATTCTTTGTTTCTATTTTTGTGCTTGATTTCACACTTTTCATGGGGCTTCTCATAGAATTATGTGGAGGAAATAGAAACATGAAAAGTCAGTCTTATTTAACAAAAAGTTTTACTTGTGTTATCTACCTACAAGGCATTACTGCTCTCATGTGCTGTGTCACATGTATATTATTCTTTTGTCAAAGTACCTGTATCAAATATCCAAACACTGTTGTTTCTTCACTCTGATTGCATGATTTTCCATGTGCTGCAACACATGTGTATTGTTTTGTCTGTAAACTGTCTTCTCCCGGGTCGTGCCTAAAAATAGACATTGTTTTGCCTAGTGCACTCACCCGGTTACCAAAAGCAAAATAAAATAATAAATAAATATACAGTACATCAACAACAAAACATTTATCTCAACCTCAAAACTTTAATATTGATATCAACTATTGTTTCTTAATTAGTATTATCCCAGATGAGCCCCAGTTTATCAAAACAAAAGACTGGAACCTTCAACTTTAATAAGGCTTTTGTTGGAGTATCAAATGTAAGTAAAACACTTAAACTCCTTTAAAACAACTTGCTGATTCTAATTCATTAATAGTGTAATGTTGCTTAAAGATTCAAATAATAGTGTAAATGCACACTGCATGTGGCATAACAAATAGATTCTCTATTAAAAATGACTTTTAAAGTTAATAAAACATAGAAACATAGACTTTGATGACAGATAAGGACCACTTGGCCCATCTAGTCTGCCCATGTCCTTACCTATTGGATAAACTGCAGATCCTAGTTAACCAACAGTCTAAAATACTGCACATGAACAAAGGACACACATAGCTGTTGAGGTAGAAGAAAAAAATCAACAAAACTGGTGAAAAGGTGTTTAAATACAGTCAACTCCAAGCAGGGAGTGCTCCATAGGCATAGAAAATACCTCACGCCGGCTGCTCTCCGCCTCTCAGTCTCTAGCTCCATACATTTCCACTATTGATTACAGCCTGGTGGCACATGGAGAAGCTACTGACACAGCTGCAAATAGCCCTCAACAAAGCATGCAGACTCACCCTAGATGTCAATCGCTTTACTCACACCTGCTCACTTTATACACAGACAAATTGGCTGCCACTAGTGAGCAGAATCAAGTTCCAAACTTGCCTCCTCAGCAAGAAGGCACTTTGGAGCAAGGCACCCCATACATATCCAATATCTTTTCTCTGGCTGGCTCCATGTATAGTACCAAGGGCAGAAAGTTGGAGGCACTCTGTGTACCATTTTGGAGAACTACACTTGGTCAACTTGCATTCTCCTATAGAGCTCCCATATGGCTGAATGAGATTCCTGAGGTCAATCACAATACTCTAAGTCTTTGCACCTTCAAGTCCGAGCTCAAACATTACCTTGCCTTCAGTATTATTTGTGATTGTATACAGAACTCCTGATGTTTCACACCCCGGCTGCTCCCTGTTTGCTTCCACTTGGTGCCCCTACCTGTCCTGGGCTGTGTACATTACTCCCTGATCTTGCCATGTCTCACTTACTTGTCTTCTCACCACCCCATCCCCCCCATGCCCCCTCCACCCACTGCTGTCTCCCCAACACCCTTTTCCCTACCTCCCCCACTCCCTTTTCTTGTGGTCCACCTGTCCCATCCGTAGCTCAACCTGCATTCCTAGCTTCTCCTCTCACTTAACTTACTGCTGACAAGTCCTCCAGCTAAAGGCTGCTCCCTACTCCTTCTCCTCTTCTCCCCCCCACCTCCTTCTGGAGGGGAGCTCATTCTGAACTCTGCTTTGTTACTGTTTCCTTCAACACCTGCTGGTGGCAACTGTTATCTTTTGCTTATATCACTTACCTGTATTATTACATTGCATAGTTGTAGTATATGTATTATTGTATTTCTGTTTCAGATTGTGTCTGTGCATTGTTCTGTGTTACATGATGTGGAACCTTTGTAAAAGAGCTTATGCTTAAAGGTTGTTTTCAAATCAGTAAACAAAAATAAATAAATATAACATTTCAGTTTGCACACAGAAGATGAAGAACTGCTAGTAACTTTCCAATATTTAAACACTGTTTTGCACACCCATATTCCTGTGAGACAACCAGGGTCTGATATTCAAAAGTTTGTGAGGGTGCTAACGGGTATTTGCCTGCACAAGCCAGGTTTTTTGCTGAATCCCCATATTTAAAAGGGGCTGTTGCATGGGCAAAGAGGGTTAGCATCCACACAAAACTTAATGTATGCCAGCTTGGCCATGAATAGCTGTGCTACCCCATGTTAAGTGGTTTTGCGCTGTGGAAAAGGTTTTAGTGCTGTCCTTTTGTGCAGCACAAATACTGCCAAAACCCTGACTTAACTCTGGGTAACCCTAGTGGCTGCTAGAGGTAATGCAGCCACCTAGCCAGTTGGCCTCAGGGGAAACACAACTGCCCCCTGTGGTCTCTTGCACCCTCCTGCAAATCGCTGGTCCAGCATATAAATAATTATCCCTGGTGATACTGTTCCTCCCTCTGCAATTGCTGGCCCATGTTTTATGAAATAATGTCCTTGGTGCTAGTGGTTACCCCCTATGATCACCAGCCCTGATGTAAAATTATTATCCCTGGTGGTAGTGGTCCCCATCTCCTTCTGATCACCTGCCTGTTCTGTATGTAATAAGGTCACAGGTGCTAGTGCCACCCCCTTCCAATTGTCAGCGTGTTCTGTATGATTATTATTTATTATTATTTATTTTTTTTTTTAACCAGGAGAGACACACTAAGCTGAAGCTTGTTTACAGGTGCAACCTGGGAGCACAAGGAAGTTAAGTGACTTGCTCAGGGTCACACAGTATGCAAGTGGGAGCTATGGGATTCAAACCCAGGATTTCAAGTTTGCAGCTCAGAGCCTTAAACCACTGCACTACACTGCCTCCCTATGACTCTGAGTAATGTCCCTGCTGCTAATGGTCTCCCCTTCTGATTGCCAGCCCAGAAGTACAAGTGGTTCCCTCTGTGGCACTGAGCATACCACCCACTCACCTTAGCATTATCTGCAGTGCCATGGAAACATACAGTGACTGGCACAGTCCTCCTCACACCTCCTCAGCCAGCTGCCATATGTACAAGCAGGAAGCACGCCTGTTATTTATAGGGCAGGATGACATATCATGCCTGTACATGGCAGCCAGTCAAGAGGTGTGAGGGCTAATATAATAGTACCTATGGCGTGCCTTGGATAATACTAAGGTGAGTGGGGAGGTACACCCTGTGTCACAGAAGAGAAACCACTGGATGCCAGGGAGTTTTCTTTTTTGTACTTCCAGGCTGGTGATCAGAGGGGGGACCACTGGCACTGGGGAAGATAATTTGCATGTCAGGGCTTGTGATTGGAGAAGGGGCACTACTACCAGCAGGCATACTAATTGTACATCATAGCTGGCAATCAGAGGGGAGAACCACTAACACCAGGGGCATTATTTCATACAGGCTGACCAATGATCAGAAGGGGGATCACTAGCACCAGGGTTATTATTTTATACTGAACAGGCTAGTGATCAATGGGGGTGGGAACCATTAGCACCAGGGATATTATTTTTATACAGGACAGGCTGATGATCAGTGGGGGGGGGCACTAGCACCAGGGATACTATACAACCAGAACTGGGCAATGAGGAGCAGTGCAGCAGTAACTTGCCCCACTACCCATGCAAAAGAGCCCATAATTGGCATGCAAATGGCCTCTTAACACCTTGCATGCCCAATGGCCTCATTTACATTGGTCACTCTGAATATTGCAAATAGTGCTCTGGCACTGTCCATTCTGGCAGCATACTTCGGGAGCCCTGCCAGGGCAGAGCTAAGTGGCTTAGTGCTGGACTGACATGGTCCTATATTCAGTCAACTAGTGTGCTAGTTGACTGAATACAGCATCTTGGATCACCCAGGCAGTTGCAAGGCACAGCACAAATTTTTACTCTCCATTTTATGTAAATTTGATTATTGGGCCCCAGATCTTTCAAACAACCACCATCTTTCATAGCACTATACTACATCACAAAAATCTCTTCAACAGAAAAGATACTCAGCATTTTAGTGGCCATGATGATCTGTGCATTGTCACTCTCTTCAACAAAGCAATCAAATTCTTCTCTGTTTGGACCAGGTTTTTAGTTTTAATCTCTGGAAAATTGTGTATTCTGTGGATATTTGCTTCAGCAGTGGACAACAAACCTGTGTTCCTCTTGATCAGGGTGTTGTCCCAACAGAATACGTGAAGGGTTTATTGTTCTAACTGACTTACAACAGAATCAGAATTCTTGTATTCAGAGTGACTTGGATTTAGAGTTCTGAAGTGTGTGGTCATCACATGGATTTTTGTTGACTTGTGATAGACTTGCATTATAACACAGTATGTTACAGTATATTAAATTTAAGAAGCTTCCTTATACTGATTGGATACATTATACTGACAAGGATTAATGTCCCCCAATCAATATATATATTGGGGTGATACCACCTTAAAAAACAAAAAAAATTATGAGCATTCCAACCAGGTGCAAACAAGTGATATGTAATCACTAACCTTATCACACAGGTAAATTAGCAAAGCAAGTTAGCAGACAAGTACACAGGTTCTCAGCACTTTGAGGCTATACCTCTTCCTTGTGGAGGTGAGTGCTGAATGGAGGGTGACAGCTTAAATATTCTCTTTCTTAAACTGCCCGATTGCAATGAATCTATTACTCATGAAAAAAGTAGTTTTGTAAATCTTTGCCCAAACATGTGTGAAGAGTTTCACTTGCAGTTATACTGAATTAAACTCTTATACCATAATAAAGGGACAGACAAATTCAGACTCTTATACCATAAAAAAGGGAAAGACTTCTTCAGGTTTTAGTTAATATATCAGGATGTCAAACACTAATATGGCAGATCACCAATCATAATTAGAAAGGCTATATATAAATGACAATCTTGTTTGGCAAGTAGTCCTAAGTATACATGAGTACAAGTAATTAATACATTCATGTTAATACTCAAAATGTAAGGGAGTTTACATTAAGTTTCCATAATAAAAACATGTTTTTAAACTTTATACTCATTGCATTTCTCTATTTTTGAGCCAATGTCAGCCTTAGGAAGGACGTTCACTACACCACTGACTGGAATATATGGATTTGAGGCAAAGTGATAAAGAAAACATTTAGTAATGAAAAACAAAACAAAAAAAAAATTAGATCAAAGCGACAAAGATAAAATAAATTATATAATGAAAAGTATATACAGTAGAATACAAAATGGAAGATATTTTATAAATTAGTGAACATATTAAAGTTACAATCATCACCACAAAACCGTCAAGAGAAAGCAAGACAAGCTGAAGGAACTAATACAGCATGGACAATAGTCCTTGAATAACATTCCAAACTTTATGGAACCTGGTTTCCTCAATAAATATAAAGACCAGCATACTATTTCAACAAATCTATTTGAACAAAGTAGTAAAAGCCTATATTATGTTTCAGGCAATCTGATTGGAAGAAAAGAAAGAGGGGCTTGCCAGTTGGAGGGTTAAATTCTATAACAGAAGATTGTGATTGGTTGACCATCCATGGCAATCCAGACATTACCTCATGGGTTTTAGCCCACCTGATAGGCTAGTGATGCACATGACTCTAGGATCAAATTTCTAGTATATCCAGGTCCCAGAAACCCCTGCTCTCCAGTTCAAATCGTGCATCTGATCAGGCTACAAGCACACCAGGATCCCTGCTGTACTACTTTCAAGGTAGGCTCCTTTGTACTTAGCATTTTGTTTCACTTTTCAAGAAAATGCAGCCTACCATTTATATACAGTTGTGTTTACATAATATTAGTTATTTCCCATAGGGAATATAGCTCTGCAAGGCCTTTTTGTGTTGGCTGCTGGTTCCTGCACTGTTTTTTTATCTGTTTTCCTGGTTTCTCCTAGGAGAGGACAAGGCCATGTGTAGCTAGCACTGACACCAATTAATGGGGTGCAATTCATTTTACTGAGAAGGAGGACTACTCTGCACCCCCATAGTTATCTCAGGATTACTCTGTTTGTTTCCGATATATTTGTAATGTTATAGACATTAAGTGACCATTTTTACTACAGTTTGCTATGTTTAACTACAGTGCTAGATGTTGTTGTGACGCCCTGTTTGCTCTGAATCCAAAAAAAGAGATCCCTCCACTAATGCCTCCCCACAAGGCCCGTGTCTCCCCATGCTGGTGAGCCTCTCACTACAAGGTCTTGCCCGCCCTCCGCATACAACATCGCTGGGCCGCACTCCTTGGCATCTCCCAAGCATACAGGGGGATGGGCGCAGGTGGCCCGGTGCCTTTAGGCGGTCTTGCGCTCGTTTTTCCCCTCTCACGGGCATGACTGTGGTTCCAGGGCCTGCCGCCCCTCCTCCGCATGGTGCAGCACAGGATACATGCCACAGGCTCTTGGCCTTCCTCCTCGCTCGCTTCCCGCGAGCATCGGGTACTGCAGGATGCTGCTGGCCTTCTGCCTCTTCTCCTCCTCCAGCGCTCACATGCTCGCGAGCACCCACAGCCCCCCCTCCACATTTGTGGAGATTCCAGGGATTTGGAGAAAACAAGATGCACCAGGAGGGAATAGGGCCTCCCGGAGTGCCACTGGCATGGCGCCAAGATAATAGGCCTGCCTCACCACCCGCGTGGCACTCCTCCCCTCCCCCACAGCCAAATGGCCTAGCCCTCAGACCCCTATTGCTGCAGAGCACTCTGCAGGCTGTGCTTACCGCAGAGGAAGATAAAACGGGAGTGGCAGCATCCAGAACAGTGATGCAACGCCCAGAGGTACTGCCTTCTGGTCTATGAGGGTTTTTTTTCTCAAAAAAATCCCGAAATAATCAATTATGAGGGTCCAGGGCCTACAACATAGGCATTCAGAAGGGGAGGGGTCCACATTTCTTTCCTCTGACCACGCATGCGTGGCCACCACAATCCGGAAAATACAGCTGCATTACAAGGTACTAAGATGGGCAATAATTACCCTGCTGGTCAACCGCTGCCAAATTACAGACTTTGCGACAGCCTACAAGGGGACCATATAGACTTGGCAGCATGACACCTACCGCCATGAGGGCCCCCCCTTTTTCAGTCAGTGAACCAAGGCTGAGATACTCCCCCCCAAACCTAGGTCCATATGGGTTCCTCTCTACAGCAACCCATAGGTCCAGAGCCTCACATGCTTATGTACTGGTGGTCCCTCTCCATAGCGACCTCCAGTCTACCTGTCTCCATGCGGGTCCCTCTCTACAGCGACCCCCATCAGGAGGACAGCCTGCATCTCACATCACATCAGAAAAGCCTATCAGCAGCATGCACAGATTTGGGGCACCCACAAATTGGAGGCCCATAGTTATGCAACCCTAAAAAATACGCATCAATTTTGTCATCCCCAGATGGTCAAGGCCAAGAAATGCACTGCCTGCAATGCTAACCTTCTGCCCCATGCCCCAGGCCCCATATGCACCTCCTGCCTCCACCACCATGATGACCTATCGATGGAACAACCCGCTGGCTTGGGCCCCAATAACCCAGGGCCCAGTGGTTCCACATGGATGGATCCGGGCGCCTTCTTACTCCAGAACCAACAGGCCACCATTGTGATGATGGAGAGTCAACAAAACTTCATGCTAAAGGTGATGGAGAAGCTAGAATCCCTCACACAGCACAGGACACCAACCACACCACTTCCGGAGCTAGACATTGTGGGGGGGGCCATGGAGGATCATCTGGACCATGCAGAGCCAATTCTAGACAGCCACAAGCCAGACTCTGGAGAGGACAAGGACATGCCAGATGAAGAAGACGGGGCTGACACCGATGACGAGGACATGGAACCTCAATCCGTTCCATCCCTCACCTCCAAACTATGCTCCTTCGACATTGTTTCAGGTCTCATGAAGATTATTAAGGCCACTATGGGGTTCGAAGTTAAGGAAAACAAGCCAGAAACAAAGTTGGAGCCTATGATTCAGCAGAGGGAAACCGTTAAAGAAACATTCCCAATATGTCCAGCGATCGAGGACATCGTCACCAAGGAGTGGCAATCCGCTGAGCCTAGCAGGATGTCGAACAAGAGAAACTTGGACCACATGTACCCGGTCCAAGAGGACAAGGCCAGCAACTGGTGCACAGCCCCGACCATTGATCCTCAGGTGGCTGCACTTAGTAGAAAGACTATCTTGTCATGCGGGACCATGTCTTTGAAGGACCCCACAGACAAAAGAATGGAAGATATGTTAAAGAAGGCCTTTGAGACAGAGGGATTGGTGGAAAAGGCATCCACTACAGCCATTTACACAGCACGGGCCCAATATGCTGACTAGAGGAGCTTCTTGAGCAGGCCAACCCAAAATCGAGAGAGGTGGAACTGTTGGAGTGCACTCTCGATGCTGAAAAATACCTAGCCGATATGGCTGTGGACTCACTCAGACTGAACGCAAGGACCACAGCCATCACTAACCAGGCAAGAAGGGCATTGTGACTCAAACTATGAGAGGCCGACAATGAATCCAAAACTTTACTACAAAATTTGCCCATGAAGGGGAAACATGTTTTTGGGGAGGGCCTGCAGGAGTTCCTTAAGCAAAAGGAAGAGGGCAAAGAACTCCTCAAGAACAAAGGTTGGCACTCCTACCTACCCACCGCTAGGCGAAGGTTTTGGTGGGGGAACAAGTCTTACTACACACGTAAAGATATCTCATACCCAACCAGTACTTTTTGAGGCCGAGGTACACACACAGACCACACAACATACCCCTTTCACCCACTCATACCAGCCCTCCTCCTTCAGATCCTGCGGGTCCAGGTTCGGAGGAAGAGGTAAAGGTCATAGAGGAAAACAGCAATGACTACTCGCACAAACCCGCTTGCGGCTGGGACCGGGTTCCCCCAGTGGGACAAAGACTATCTCTCTTCAGCCACCGGTGATTCTACACCACTTCGGACAAGTAGGTTCAAGAGGTGGTGTCCAGAGGATACTCGATAGAGTTATCATAGTCCCCAGCCACACACAGGTTCGTCACCTCCCCCATTTCCAAAAGGAAGGCCATAGCCCATCAGGTACAACAAATCCTGTGGGATCTGCTCCATAACTGGGCTATACAGCCCGTACCTCTGCATGAACAGAAGCTAGGAGTATACTCCATCTTCTTCCTTGTGCCAAAGAAATCAGGCGAACTACATCCCGTCCTGGACCTCAAACACCTCAACCAACACGTTGTCCCTCAGAGGTTCAAGATGGACACACTAAAGTCGACCCTATGGAGTATCTGTGTAGGAGATTTCTTGACATCCATAGATCTCAAGGACACGTACCTCCACATTCCCATTAGACCAAAACACAGACAGTACCTCAGGTTCCACATCCTAGGCCAGCACTTTCAATATCAAGCACTACCCTTCGGTCTTACCTCGGCACCATGAGTGTTCACCAAGATGTCAGTAGTGCTAGTGGCCAGGCTCCGAGAACAGGTGCTCGACATCATCCCATACCTGGACGACTGGCTCATTCGGGCATGCTCCAGAGAGCGCTCCCTCCAACACACCAGGCTGGCCCAGAAGGCCCTTGAGGAACACGGATGGGTGGTGAACCTAGCCAAGAGCCATCTGGTGCTCACACAACAGATAGAGCACCTAGGGGCAAACATCAACACGTTACAGGGCTGGGCAAAACCATCCCACACAAGGGTGCTCAACCTGATCAGTTTGTCATGCTGACTGCAGAACTGTCATCAGGTGACCATGGGATGAGTCGCCCAGCTACTGGGCTACATGGCATCATGTATCAACCTGGTACCTTGGGCCAGGTGGCACATGCGACCCCTACAGACTTACGTCCTCACATGGGGGTCTCCGAACGAATACAACCTGCATGTCACAGTTCCATTACCACCATCAGTGAGACGATCACTAACATGGTGGACAGTGCGCATCAACCTCACTCAAGGGGTGCCACTGGAGGCCTCTTACCAGGTCTCCATAGATATGGACGTGAGTCTTCTGGGATGGGGTGCTTGCCTAGGTGACAGGATGGCACAGGGCCTATGGACGCCATCAGAGACCCAGTTATCCATCAATGTCCTGGAGATGCAGGCAGTATACCACGCTCTCAGAGCCTTCAAGACCTCCATCGCAGGTTAGTCGGTCCTGATACGATCAGACAACCAAGTCACGGTGGCGTACATCACCATACAGGGAGGCACCAGAAGCAGAGCTATGCTGAGAGAGGTGGCAACAGTCCTCAACTGGGCAAAGAACCACCTTACCCATCTCAGCGCTGTTCATCTCGGCGGCAAGCTCAACATTTGAGCAGACTGGCTCAGCCGACAATAAGCCCACTTAGGGGAGTGGCATCTACACCCCAGCCTCTTCAATCTGATCCAGGAGATGTGGGGACTAATATCCATGGATCTCATGGCCACAGCAGAAAATGCACAGGTCAAGAGATATTACTCACGATACAGGGAGACGAAGTCCCAGGGGACCGACGCCCTGTCACAACCATGGTTCCGGGACCAGTCGTACATCTTCCCACCCATATCCATGCTACCACAAGTCCTAGCCAAGATCCGATCTTCTGGACGAACCATCATTCTAGTGGCACCTTACTGGCCATGCAGAGCATGGTTTGCCACAGTGTTGGCAATGACATTGTCCAGTCTCTGGTTACCATACCAACCTGACATGTTAACCCAGGGACCGGTACTACACCCGGCCCCACGAACACTGAAGCTCACAGCCTGGCTCCTGAGAGGAGGAGACTGATGAACACAGGATATCACAAATCAGTCGTCTCCACAATACTATAATCCAGATGGTCCTCGACCACTTCTATCTACGGTAGACAATGGTCGGTGTTCGGAAAGTGGTGCAGGGATCAGGGCAAGGATCCGAAGCTAGCAGACATGTCCACGATACTCTTATTCCTTCAACAAGGAGTTGAGAATGGACTGGCCCACTCCTCCCTTAGAGTGCAGCTATCAGCCATCGGGGCAGGCATTGGTCCCATAGGGGGACACAGCCCAGGTGCTCACCCGGACGCATTGCAATTTCTGAGAGCAGTTGAAATTCTGCGACTCAGAGTCAGACCATCCATTGCTCCCTGGGATCTCCCCTTGGTACTAGACTCCCTCAGTGCAGCCCCCTTCAAGCTGCTTCAGGAAGTAGACCTGTTTTGGACTGGTCTCAAGACCTGCTTTCTTGTTGCGATATGTTCAGCCTGCAGGATCGGGGAATTAGGAGCATTGTCCTGCAGGCAACCCTACATGGTGTTCACCCCTCAAGGAGTATGCCTACGCATGGTTCCAGCCTTCCAACCAAAATTCTCCTCCACCTTTCACAGGGAACAACCCATTGAGTTACCCACCTTTATGGGAGACACTCAACAGGGGGACAACACCGTCCCTCACCACCTAGATGTAGGGATCACCCTATCCATGTACATATCTAGGACTCTACCTCTATGCAAGACCGAGAGGTTGTTCATTGTCACAAGGGGACAAAGACAAGGAAAGGCTGCATCCAAGACTACCATTGCTGGCTGGCTCAAAAGAACCATTCAGGAGGCTTACAAAGCAAAACAAATGATGCCCCCCCCCCAAGGTATCAAGGCCCTTTCCACCAGGGCAGTAGCTACCTCATGGGTGGAGAGGGCTAATGTCTCGGCAGAAGACATCTGCAAGGTGGCAACTTGGACTTCCATCCATACCTTTGTCAGGCATTATAGACTAGAGCACCTATACTGGCTGTAGCCAACCTTTGCAACTCAGGTCCTCTCCGCCGCCAGCATTTCCTCTCACTCCTAGACCACTCTGTCTCCCTCCCACGGGTACAGTACTGCTTCTTATCTACCCATGAGGTAATGTCTGGAGTGCCACGGATGGTCAACCAATCACAATGGGTGTCTACTCATCTGGTAAAGGTGATTGTGTTGGCTGACATCCATGGCACTCCAAGACCTACCCGACACAGTGCTCAGAAGTGATCAGAATTAGAGAACATAGACTGACTGGCAATGACTGATTCCATTTTCTCAAAAGAGGACATCCAGAATGTTGACCATCAACCCCCTAGGGGCCGAGTTTAGATTGTATTAATAGGAAAATAAAACATGGGCCTACGGCCAAAAGATTTTTCCACATGCCGACTCACTCTGCATTATTTCTACAGGTTGTTTTCTGTTTTTTTCTCTTTTTTTCGCCACTAGTGGCTGTGTTAATAACCTTACTTTCAGCTTTGGAAGATTCGAACTGGACAGCTGGGGTTTCTGGGACCTGGATATACTCGAAATTTGATCCTAGAGTCATGTGCATCACTAGCCTATCAGGTGGGCTAAAAGCCATGAAGTAATGTCTGGAGTGCCATGGATGTCAACCAATACAGTCACCTTTACCAGGTGAATAAACACCCAGTTCATGCATATTGAACAGATCACACAGCACCTAGCATATAAAGTGACCATTAGAATCTTGTGTAAACAAATTCTAACTGAATATGTAATGATTAATAGGCTGAATACTAATAATCACTAAATCATATTACAAAAATCGTACTAGATCAAATTCATCACTTGATCCTAGGGGCGTAAAGCTTGTTTAAAAAAAAAAAACAAAGGGAGGCGTGGCCAGCCACTGAGCCGAATGGACGTCTAAACATCTAGCTCCGAAACCCCCCCCTCAAAATCCTGCTTTTAAGGACTCATTCCTGCATAACGGCACAAAGCTAAACTAACAATCTAATGGTGGTCGTCCTGATAACTATTTCTTGATCGACAACTGGATATCTATTTGATTGCAACCACATATCGGGTGTCCCGCTTTGTTTGTGGCCTATCAGTGCATCAGAATAGAGCCAGTTCCTACGCAGACAACATCGGAGAGCAATCTAATCGAAATACGACAGATGTTCGCAGAAATTCTATACTGTATGGAGAGACTAGACGTGGCTACAAAGAAAAACACGGAGGATATCGTAGACTTATCACAACGTGCCTGTATTTCTGAACATAAACTGGCAGAGGCTGAGGATGGTTGGCGCAAGGCTGAGGCTAAATTATATGACCAGGAACGGCTCATACATCTTCTATGGACCCGTGTTGAAGACCTCGAAAATCGCAGCCGCCGGAATAACCTCAGGTTTGTGAGTTTCCCAGAGGGCTGTGAGGCTGTTATACGATTCTTACAAAAAGAGCTTCCCCCCTTGTTGGATGGGTGATGTGAAACCCCTTGGGAGATAGAGCACTTAGAACCCTTGCTCCTCGCCCTGTCCCTGGTGGATGTCCCCGCACCATCCTAGCCCGATTTCTCCGGTTCCAGGACCGCAAACTGATCACTCATTTGGCTCGGCAAAAAAAAGAACTTTTTTGGAAGGGCAACAAGATTCAAATTTTTGCTGATTATTCACAAGAAGTCTCTACCAGGTGAAGGGCCTTTACAGTGGCACATAGGGCATGTGCTGAGTTTGGACTCGAGTATGCTCTCCGATACCCTACATCTCTGCGAATCGTGGTGAATGGGATGCCATGGGTCTTCGACAACCCGGCATCTGTGGAGGACTTTATATCATCCCAATCTCCTAAACTAAACTGGGGCAAGTTATGAGACAACCGCAGCTCTGGGGCCTTGCCTGTACACCCTGTCTCGATAGATACTGCTAAAACCAGGGCATCTAAAGGGTGTTATCAGCTTCTCCCCCTCAGTCAGTCAAATATCCTGAGACTCCTACCCGGGCTTCTTCCTCAAAATCTCCTGGCGGCAAGAAAAAGAATAAGAGAAGGGCTAGGTTTGAGGGGGGGCACATAGACAAAACTCCAAGGCTCCATTCTAGAAGTAGAAGCCGCAGTTGTAGCCCCAAATTCAAGGGCTCTCAAGATACGCTGATTCCAGACATGAGTAATAATCAATTCAAGGCACTGATGGCTCTCCCCTCTGAGGACGTTCCTCGCGATTTGCCTCTTCCTCCTAGACGCTCTCGCTCAGAGGGTTTGAAGTCTTCTACTGCAAAACATCTTCTTTGTGCTGAGGAACCAGTGGGCACCCCATCGGAAGACTATGCGACCTCAACAGCTGTGCCAGTCATTGAAAATTCCTCCGGCAATATTGATATTTCTATTACAGCTGTTGAATCTGCAGGCTGACTGTGGCTGTTAATATCCCTGTTTTACAGCACTACGTTTGGTTGTGGATAAGGTAGCCCTCTCCTCTGATCAGGGAAGTTTTTTCAGGGGTCCCAGTGGTAAAGGGGGTCTCTCCCCCTTAGAGGATGACTATGTAAGGCCCATGAGATATGCATTGTTATTTATTCGGGACTTTATCTTTTTTTTTTTTTTTTGGTTTCTCCTTTTCTATATGTATCTCCTGCTGTTTCAGTATGCACAAGTACTATATCTGTTAGCCCTCTAATTATGGTGACTGACGATACAGGGGGAGGTTTATATATTTTTTTTTTTTACTTAGGGCCCAATTATACTCATTCTTGACAACACTACTGGGGTATGTAGAGGGAATTGGGTGGGCCTTTAGCATTCCCACCCATCAGCCTGTTGGATGGCGATTATAGGCCGTTGCTGCATGGAAGTTTACGTTTCTCCTTCTTTTTTGTTTTATAGGAGTTATAAGGAGAACCATTTTACTTTTTTTTGATATGAGTATCTGGGGCTGCGTACCTCCCAGCGACCTCTACTGGTGTCTGGGCCTACTCTTAGCCGACACATACAGTGGATGCTGGTCATGTGTGGGTCTGTGGGGTAGTGAACAGGGGGGCGAGGAAATGGGTACTGTTAACAACAATGGTTTGAATCTCGTCCTGTCACTGGGTGTTGTAAATATTAGTTCTTTTTTGTTTCAGGTTAAAAAGTTTGTACTATGTTATAGTGTTAACTCTTTATTTGGCAATCTTACTCATGGGGTGAGGATATGCTCCTCAATATTAGAAGGGGGGTAAGGAAAGAAATGGTGCCAAACTCAGACCTTTTCTATATTGTTTCTGGTTACATATTCCTGTTGGTTTTTTTTATGATTGGTTCAAATGGAGACTAAGCTGATTTCATGGAATGTGA
Source organism: Neoceratodus forsteri (assembly GCA_016271365.2). Lineage (NCBI taxonomy): Eukaryota > Metazoa > Chordata > Ceratodontiformes > Ceratodontidae > Neoceratodus > Neoceratodus forsteri. Next base: position 849,652,626 of record CM028137.1, on the reverse strand, counting down.
GGGGGTTAAATTCCCCTATTAAGTGAAAGAAAGTTCTACTGCACTTAAAAAAACTAGGCCCTATGGTGGCCTTCTTGCAGGAGACAAAACTCTCCTCCGGAGAAGCCATGAAGCTTAAACAGGGCTGGGTGAGTAAAGAACTTCATAGTGTGGCACTCTCCCATAAGAGGGGGGTTTCTATACTTTTTCACAAAAATTTGGGATGGAAGGTGAAGGACTATATAAGAGATCATGATGGGAGATGGATCATAGCAGAAGTTGAAACACCTGAAGGCCCCCTGGTCCTGGCTAATTTATATGCTCCCATCCAGGACTGCCCTCAATTTTTTCATACAATCAATCAGGCCCTGTTGGATTTTAACAAAAACAGAGCCCCAATACTTTTAGGAGGGGACTTTAATTTAACATTAGATCACTCAATAGATAGAAGCAATACATCCCCAGAACCCCATAGATGGGCTAGGAGAGCAGTAGGGAAACTAAAGTCTGAACTTGGGTTACTGGATGCTTGGAAGGCACTACACCCAGGAATGTATGATTACTCTTGTTTCTCCCCGACTTAAGGAACTTCCAACAGGATAGATCTCTGGCTAATATCTTCTGGGTTTTATGAAAAGGTGGTTAGAGCCCTGATGCATCCAATTTTTGTTTCCGATCATGCCCCTCTGGAATTAGTTATAAAAAGAGGACAGGATTCTTAACAGTCCCCGACATGGCGTTTAGACCCTCTCCTGCTAGAGGACATAACTTTCCTAGACTGGATTGGTCCGGCAGTATCAGAATACTGGACGGATAATGATAATGGGGAGGTATCTGATTCGACCTTATGGGAGGCCTTTAAAGTTACTATTAGGGGCAGGATAATTGTCTTTGCTGCCACCAGGAGGCACCGGTGGGAAGCGGACCAGAGGAGGCTGGAGAAGCAACTATATAATTTGGAATCCCAATACAAAGCTCTCAAAAATCAATCCCCGTCTTCAACTTTATTAGCACAATTAGCCAGAACACGAATGTCACTTAATGCCCATCTATCTCGACAGGCTGAGCTAAATCTCTGACGTATCCGTCATGCTTTTTGGGAAGGGGGAGAAAAGGCCAGCTAGCTTTTGGCCTACAGTCTTAAACGACAACAAGCCTCTAAGGTGATATATGTACTAGAGGATACGAAAGGGGCTTCATGTCGTACAAACTCTGGGATAAACCTAATCATGTCTCAATTCTATGAAAATTTGTATGCTTCTCCAAGCCTCCCTGATCCAGCTAAGATCCAAGCCTTCCTAGCCTCATTACCTATTCCCAGAATTTCAGGTTTTGAGACCAAACTGCTGGGAGTTCCAATAACAACGGAAGAAGTGACCCAGATGATTAAATCTATGAACCCACGTAAATCCCCAGGGAAAGATGGATTGCCTATAGATATGTATCCACTACAGAGAGTTGATTTGGCCCCTTACCTGGTTCGGGTATTCCAACATTCCCTACTTAAGGGACATCTGCCTCCCTCCATGAGAGAAGCCATTACTACAGTGTTTCCCAAAAAAGGGAAGGATCCAGTACTTCCAGGCAGTTATCGCCCCATTTCCCTTATTAATGCAGATGCCAAGATATTGGCCAAGGTTCTTGATTGCCAGCTTGAACCTCTTCTACAAGATCTAGTTAATCCATCACAAGCGGGCTTTGTTAAGTGCCGTCTGGGGTAGGATCATCATAGAACCCTAGGGTCCCTATTGCATTCTGTCAAACTCTCATCAATCCCCTCAGTAGCTTTGGCTATCGATTTCGAAAAGACCTTTGACTCAGTCGAGTGGCCCTTCCTATTTCATACTCTCTCCACTATGGGATTCGGCCCCGAGTATATTGCCTGGATTAGGCTTCTATATACTGCTTGGTTCTGACCAATGGCTCCCTGTCTCGGCCCTTCCAATTACAGAAGAGCATGAGACAGGAATGCCCACTTTCCTCCCTCCTTTTCATTCTAGCTATAGAACCCTTGGCCATTGCACTCAGATCCTCCAATCTTATCCCCGGAATTCAAGTGGGTAATGCCAATTCTAAAACTTTTTTATACGCAGATGATCTCCTTATTACTACTGAACATACCTCATTAGGGATCCAGACAGTCTTTAACATCTTGACCAATTTTAGCAAGATATCTGGGCTAAAGCTAAATCAGTCCAAAACTGAAATCCTCCCACTGAAATCTTCAGCCTTTGAGAGGAGTTTATTGCCATGAGCTTAAATGGTCCCCAAGGTATAAAATACCTTGGCATTATCTACATCAGATCCATCTAAAATGCTTGCAGCTAATTTCAATCCCTGATTGATACCCTGAGGCTACAATTTGAAGATGGAAGAGCATTGAAGCTCTCACTTGCTGGTAAAATTGACTCGATCAAAATGATGGCTGCCCCTAAGATGCTTTACCTATTGGCTCACTTACCCTTGTCTATACCCCAAAAATGTTTCCAGAAATTGGAGGCCCTGATGGGCAATTTCCTGTGGGAGGGCACACCCCCTCGATACAGTAAACTTAAACTTCGACAACACTGGAAAAGGGGAGGCTGGGGCTTCCCCTGGTTGCAGCGGTATCATATGGTCTTTGTTCTGTCTCAGACTCTTAGATGGTTTTCTAAAATTGGACAGGCCTCTCCTAACTGGCTCCATCTAGAAGCCTCACTAACTCACTTTCCGTCACCAGCGGTCACCCTATATGGTAAGAAGATTTTACCCACGCGCCTTTCCCCCACTATATTATTATCGATAAAGTATTGGAGGCGAGCAATGGCTCTGTTGGGCCATGACATGGCTCCTTGGGATCATATGCCTATATGGGATAACCCTGCCCTGAAAATAGGGAAATCCTCCTTGAATTGGAAAGTCTGGATGGGACAGGGTATCTCTTCAATACAGGGCCTCCTAATCCCTGGCACTTCTGTTATAGATTATTTAGAATCTGTGAAGGCACAATACCATCTCCCTACATCTCACTTTTGGAGATACCTCCAGTTAAGAGATGCCATATCTCACCTTCCTAATTTCCCCTACCAAAATATATCAGAGAAAAGCCCACACCCCATTTTTTCATGGGGTAGGCTAACCAAGAATAGAGCCAGCCGCATATATTGTGTGCTTAGAGAATCCACCACAGACCCCTCCCAAAAAGCCAGATTGCAATGGGAGAAGGAATTACAGATTCCCATCTCGGAGCAACAATGGGAACAAGGATGGGTGCGAATTCATTTAGCCTGCCGGGATGGGGGTACACAACTTACTATGAATAAGACCCTCCATAAATGGTATAGAGACCTGGCTAAACTAGTTAAGATGGGACTTATATCAGCAGACACATGCTGGAGATGTGGTAACCCTGGTGCCCACCTGTTTCATATACTCTGGGACTGTCCCAATCTTCAGCACTTTTGGTCAGAAATCCAGGACGTGTGCCAACAGATGTTTCCCAATATGGGTCCGTACCCTCTTTTGCTCCTTTTGGGCTGCAGTAGCTCGACCGTGCCCAAACACAGCCCTGCAGCACAATGGATCACAGTGGTTGGGGCACTGGCCAAGAGACTCATATTGAGGAGATGGAGAACCCCGGAGATTCCGACTGTGCATGAGTTCTTCCTGGCACTTGCTCAAGAGGCCACATTCGAGTAGATCTCCAGTTTTGCCCAAGGCTCTTTAACCCGGTAAGATAAATGTTGGCAGCCTTACTTAAGGTCTAAGTATTGTCACAATACACTCTCCAGTACTGTTTCTTAGATTTTCCCCCTCACAAATATGACTGGGTTGAGTATCAGTAGTTCCCTTGTCCCTTTCCTTAATCTGGTTATATGCATGCTTCAGCACAGATTGCCTTTTGTACATAGTTGATATTGCAACATGCAGTGCAGATGGACATGCTTGAGGAAGAGAAGTTGGACTATGAATTAGGCCTACTTGTTCCATCTTTCTCTTCTCTGCTACATATGTATTTTCCTTTTTACCCGGCTCCGTTCTTTTGGGGGGGAGCGAACCTATATCTGCTGTAATATAGTCATTATGCTAAAGTTCATGGTTTTAAAGTTGGCAACCCATGGAGTGAATATGTGGTTATTATACTCGCTGGCCGTGCTAAATGTTGTGATATGATTCAGATATGTAAGTGCAATACTCTGCCTCTATGTGTGTGTACTGTCCAAAATAATACTAATAAAAATGTTAAACAACAAAATAAAAAAGTGGCTTTCCTTTTGTAGATCTTTTACCTGTTTAATGTTCCTGTTTAATTCTAATTAAATTTGAATACATATCATATTAGTTTTTATATTTATTGAGAGCTAGTCTCCATAAGGTTTGGAATGGTAGGTACTCAATGACTATTGTCATGCTGCATGAGTTCCTTTAGCTTCTCTTGCTTTGTCTACATGGTTTTGTTATGTTTGTGCAAAGATTTACAAAAAAAATTTTCATGAATAATTATCTCTTTGCAATCTCGTACTTCAAGCAAGTGACTATTTAAGCTGTCAGTCTCCTTTCTGCTCCCGCCCCTGAGGAAGAGGTGCAGCCTTAAATTGCTGTGAACTTGCATGTTTTCTAACTTTTTCTGCTGATTTACATAGGTAATAAGTTTTGTGACTACATAGCATATTTATTTGTACCTGGCTGGAGTACTAGTGTTTGTTTTGGTTCTGTCCGTTATCTGGATGCATGACCTAGATTCACTGGTAGTGCACTAGACTCTCATTATTTGTATGTGGTACCATTTTAGGAATGCAGTAGTGTCTCTATTTGGGAAAATGTTCTTTAAATCTAGATATCTTTTTACAAAATTAAGCAACACAAAACAGGGTAGGCCCTATGATGAGCATTTGAAGGATTTCAGCATGCTTATGCTGGAAGGCAACAGAAAGAGGGAAAACATGGCTGAGACATTCAAGTACCTAGGCAGAATAAACAAAGCTGGACAGCAGCAAGCTGTTCACAATAAGTGGTAACACAGGCATCAGGAGTAACTCCCTGAAACTGGTGGGGGCAAGGTTCAAGAAGGATGTAAAGTAATACTTTTTTTACAGAAAGACTGGTGGTAGCCTGTAACAAAAGTCTCTCCCTGAGGAGGTCATTGGAGCAGAAAGAGTGGGAGGGTTGAAAAGTGGATGGAAAAGGCACATGGATATGGCCAGTAAGGAACAGACATGGGGGAATGGCAGGAAGGACTACTGTAACAGCGGCACAGCCCAGAAATTAAACAGGCTTGTGCAGACTAGATGGACGGCCATGCTTTTAGCTGCCTTCATTGTCTATATTTCTGTTTCTAGTCTTCTTCTACTATATAATACTGTATATTCATTTGACACAGAGACAAACTCAATTAGCCCTATATTTACAACATAATGAATATTAACTAGCTACTCCTTTGTAATTTGCTCAGTCAAAATCCGGGACACTGGGAGAAGTCCAGGGATATCAGAAACAAGTAATTTATGGCCATCACATGACTTTGGTATCATTTTATGGAAAGGATGTCAGCAGGACCTCAGCCTGTCCTTTTTATTCCAATAACTTACTGTTCTTGTACATTAGTACTTAATATTTTCATATAGTATTGGGACAGACATTATCTTAAGAATACAAAATACAGATCAGCCAGCCCAGTGGCTCAGAGGGCTAAGGTGCTGGAGCACCACACCTCCAGCTACCAGTGACCCGGGTTCAGAAACAGAACAGGGTTGCTCAATGGCCAACTGGAGGAAAGAGAATCAGTCATCCAGTGACTGATTTCCTCCTTCCAGGAGGGGAACCACATGTGCCATGGCTTGCATGCCAACTAACGAAGGCTAGGTGGCAACAACAAGTGGCCACCCATGTTCTTTGGCTAGACACAGGTGCTGAAGTGTACAGCATTGTCACACTGTGCATGCATGTCATTGTACATGCACCAGCCCAAGCCAGGGAAGGGCAAGAAAAAAATGGAGGACACACCCTCCAGCCGCAGGATGATCCCATTGCTCTTGCAGGCTGTGCACCACCTAATGAGATAATAAGTGGTGGGGAGCCTCATGGACAGTGGGTTACAGAGAGGAGGGGTTGCAGAGGAAGTGGGCTACCAGAGGCACAGGAAATGTAAATCAAAATTACAAATAATGAACACAAAATGCTGTATTTTAAGTAACATGCAGAGAGAAATACTGTACATGAGATTTAGAATAGAGCTTAGAATGTGTACTTCTCCAAAGATTGATGCTTCTTACATCTTATCATTTTTATTACTACATATTTTACAAAATGACCTCATTAAAATTAAAGCTTTGCTTAACAGCCTAAAAATATATGTGCAGCATAACACAAATACATTTTGGAGCAGAACTTTCTGAACCTGTAAGTCATATGTTTTTCTACAAGCTGTTTTTCATACTGTATATTGTATTCTCTTTTGGTACTGTACTATTATTACTAGACTTCTAATCAGTTCACTGGGCATTGCTGATTTCCACGCTGGTGGTGAGTACCATTTCAAAACTGTATAATCTACAGTAGATTATTAGAACAGCATAATGTAGGTTATTATGTCCCATTTAACCCTGAAATGCTATACTAGAAAACAGAAGCTTTGTGATAATAATGTATGTACTTAACATAGAGAATAAAGTATGGGTCGGGGTGTGTAACGAGATTTTACACACACACGAGTTGTGGGATGCTACATAAACCCAGAGGGCGAAGCCTGAGGGGTTTGTGAAAAGCATCCCAAAATGAGGGTGTGTATAAAATCGAGTTTGACACACATCCGACCTATATTTTATTTTATATAATTGCTGGGTTTCCTTTTTTCACCTCAGCAATTATATAAAATAAAAATATTCCGGTGCATCCGCCATGTGGTTTCTCAGGTGCCAATTTGAATCAGCGTATTTTAAAACATTTTATTTTTGTCCTGGTTTGTGAGCTTTTCACTGTGTAGGGGGGAAAAAAGAACTTACCGTCGAGTTCTTCTGGCGGTGGTGATGCTGTTTCGGGAGAGATGGAAGCAGTCTTGAGTGGTGGCGCTGCTGCGTGAGGATGCACACAGCAAGGGAAACCATGCATGTGTTTGCCATTATAGACACTCCTTTATAATGGCAAATTACACCACGGTTTCTCTATGGGAAAAAGGGGAAGCTGGTTATTATAAGGACATTCTGTACACTACATCATAGAGTTCTAAAATGTCCTTGCCACTAGTGTGTAATTAGAAATGTTCCCTTAACTTGAAGAACAATGAATGCGGAACAATAATAGGAGGCAAATCAATATTCAAATCACAGTTTTTATAGAAACTACAGCATTACAGCTCCTCTGCATTTCTCTTTAAACACCCTTGTTAAACTTCTCACAGTCCCCGACTCACAAATATACAGTACTAGGGAATCAGGTTCTGTAAATAAGGGGCAGTTATTCTGCATGTTTCAGTTTTACCAAGAGTTGGGTTATTTCAATGGTTTAAACCAGCAGTTTTTGTTAGTTGGTTAATAAATGTTTAAGGAAGGTACTGCAGGTATCTAGGCCTGAACCCTTTTTCCCCAGGTTACATGCCTCAAATTTTGGGAAATTAGGTAATGCCAGACAGCTAGCAACAACTACACTATGATTTCCTGAAAGTCATTGATGATTTTTAAAACAAAATAGAATGCTGTGCAATATATAATGCTGTATTTATTAGCATTTCATATTTTGTAATACCTTCTGCTGAACAAATGAAAGATTTTAAATGTGAATTTGAATTAGTCGGAAAACATTTTCATCACATAATATTTAAGCAAACACGTATTTCTGACATCCTGGATTCATAATCAGTATCTTTTTTTAATTTCCAACTGTAACACCCCATCCTGTAGAGACTGACAGGCATTGGGGGTGTGACTTGGGTTTGTTGACCATAATGCTCATGGCATTCCACCCCCACCCCCACCCTGTAGCCACTGACTGGCATTGAGGTGTGCATTGGGGTCTTTGGCCCTAACGTTCACCCCATTCTCCTATACTGCAGCCATCTCAGATTATTTCCTTATGGAATGGGGTGAGCATAATGGCCGAAGACCCCAAGGCACACCGCAACATTTGTTGCTCTCTGCAGGATGGGGTGAGGTGGAATAGCATAAGCGTCACGGCCAGCAACCCAAAGAAACACCCCCAGTACCTTTCAGTCTCTGCAGGGTGGGGGTTGGCATTAGTTCAATATTTCACTGCCATTCCTATTGTGCATCTCTCTAACTCCTGCACTACCAATGCCAATTCTAGCAAGCCAACATTCGGCATTGGCAAATGCTTGTTTATTTGGTAATGATTGCATTATTAAGAATGGGATGCAGTATAGCGCAGTGGTTTAAGGCTCTGAGCTGCAAATCTGAAGACCTGAGTTTGAATCTCACAGTCCCTATTTGCATACTGTGTGACCCTGAACAAGTCACTTAACTTCCCTGTGCTCCCAGGCTGTACCTGTAAACAAGCTTTCAGCTTAGTGTGTCTCACCTGGTTAAACAATTGGAAAATCAGGAAGAATGGGGTATTATATTTGCAGGAATTTCCAGGTGACTCGATCCCAGAAATTACTGTGACTTCCATACATTTATTTTAATTTACAATTTATTTACTCTTGGTAGTTTATCTCATGTTTCAGTTCCACTGATATATTGCTTCTACCCAAATTTCACTGATATATGTCTTGAAGTATACAGAGGTCATGCAACTAATGGTCACCCAGTGAAACTGTGACCATGTTAATACTGGAAACAGGGATCTCCTAGTTCACAGTTCTTTACCAGTACCACTGGGGTGTATTCTCTTGCAGTGGTGACGACTCACAGTTGGTGAAAATTCCTCTAATCATGTAAACTGCTGTATCTAACATAAAAGTAAAATATTACTGTGCCAACGAGCCCGTTAGGGCTACAGCTAATCAATCGCATGATGTGTGCAGCTGCTCAGATGGCAGAGGGACAGATTAGAGAAAGCAAAAGGTTTCTCTGTCTCTTGTATCCTGCAGTATGTTCCAAATGTAAACAAAGTAATTACAGCATATATCTGCCTAAACTGTTGCCTGCTATGATGAAAAAAAAAAAAATGCTGTTATCTACAATGATGTAACGAAATGTTGTACTGTGTTTGTCCTCTTTGTGACGAGGTATCTTTGGAAACGAGCCTCTGGCTCAAAGGTTGTAAACTGATGTATAAATAAATAAATAAATAAAAATGTTAGAGGCCACAAGAGTGAACTGTTGTGTTTTGTAGTATGTTTATTATTATTACAAACTGGCTATAATAACTGCTTTAAGATATAGCACAGTTGTTGCTATCTAGTGACACTTGTAACTCAGTACAAAAGACAAAGAACCTGGGAGCAGCTGAGATGAAGCATGGCTGCTTACACTGTGGAGGCAGTTTTGGGTTACGCATTATTACAAATGTTCTGCATTGATCTTCTGCCCGCTGCCTGATGATGTACAAATTTGAAAGGAAACAGCACCACAGGCAGAAATGCCTAACACATGTACATGTTGATTCAAATCAACAGTCATTTGCAGTTGCAGCTGATTTGCCAGGTACCAGTTTTAGCTGTTAACTCACTAATGTATGTTAGCTGTAAGATTACTGAGTAAAACAGCATTTATATTCATCGGTCCCATTCACTAACAAAAAAGGTAACATAGACAGAGCTCAGACTCTTTTTAGTTCACAACAGGCACTGGTAAACATAACACAAGCCATAATTCTGACCCATTGTCAATATCTGCTGCACATGACTTAGTGTTAACCATTTAACTAAGCAAAACCCAATGCTCACAATTACACTACATTATGTGACAATATGTTCATTTCAGTTTTCTGTACTATTGTCTGTTGACTTATACAAGTATTCTTGTTTTCATATTTCTGGCAAGGATTCATATTTGGCACCCCCTCTTCCCACCACAGTTATTACCTGACCTCTAGACCTCTTCCCTATTCTCCAACAAATGCATTTAAAATGCAGTCTGCTGGCAGTATGTATGGAGCCCGCAACTTCTTGTAACACACTTACCCTTCCCTATCCCAAACTCCCCAGCTTCAAAATGTTATCACTAAACAGTGGAACCCCCTCGCAGTCTGTCACTGGGTGACCCATATCAGTTACATTTCCCAACTAATTCCATCCCCTCTTCGTACATAGTGCCTACTCCATTCAACTAATACAGTCAACTGACTGCATAAGCAATCAGGATGTGTGACCAGGAAGGTGGGGCAGAGTGGTCACTATCATTTTTCACACTAGGCATCCTTACTAATCAGTCTCCTCTTGTTTGTCCTCCTGCAATAAATCTTCCACTGGCCCGGTCACCATCTTGTAATGTTTTTTTTCTCCTGCAAGAAGCCTATCATTGGGCTTGCGATTGGTCTTAGATTGTTCATTTTCTTGCAAGATGCATTCCACTAGGCCAGTCACCAGTCTTGATTTTTTGTTTTCCTCCAAGAAGCCTCTACTAGACCTGTTACTGTATGACATATGTAAAAGACTGTTATAGTTGAAGTTTGAATTTCCAGTGGTCAATACAAGTGATGATGACTCTAGTGACAATGTGACTCCAGCCTCTGCTAGTAGTTCAGATGGGGAAGGATGTTCTGCACATACACAAGAAGAACCCTGCACTCATGAAGGTATGGTACACTGTCACCAAGAAGTAATTTCAAAAGGTAAACTCCTTTTATTAAACAGTTTCATTCCAGTGATCAGTCCTGTTAATTTGTAGTATGTTTCCCACACATCATTGCATTGCCATTCCCAGATGTGTTCAAAAGCTATGATGACCCGGCCTAATCATCAACATGCTCCAGTCTGTATAGTCTCTCTCTCAAGATTTCATCATCATGCCCAGTTTTCAATACATTTGGCCACTGATAGGGAGATGGTAGTGTCAGTGCATTCCATGCATCATTTGCCGGTGATACATACAGTCTTTTTCTGTGTCGGATACACAATGGCAGGAGAAGTAGCTGATCAGCTAGTGACACATTGGAGGGCTTGAGTAGTATACTCGCTATACTGGGTTTAAAGGGAGGATGAATATGGGAATTAAAGGGTATTAAGGGTGTGTTCCACTACGTCCTTAAATAAAAATATTTAACAACCAGATAATGAATAATATTCATTTTCAACTGCATATGCAGACCCATTGAATATTCCTGAGAATGTACACATACAAGATACAAGATCTTTTTCCGAAAAGGTTCTGACAAACATGGATTTGCTCAGATTAATACTAAAACTGTATATGCCTAAATGAATATGGGTGAGGGTCTGGACTGGTTTTTGTATCCCTTTTTCATTCCTTACTAATAAAATCAACCTTTTAAAATCATTTCATTTGGATGCACATTGCCCTTCCTCACTACTGGCATGTTTGGGGGTGCTTTTGGCAATGCACACAATGCCTGTGGTCAATATGGAACTAGTGACCATCGAACAGTATGGTTCACAATAAACACAGCAATAGAGTCAAGCCATACAAAGGCAAAAGTACTGGACTTCAGGAGGGCTGACTTTGCCAAAATGGGTGAGTGTCTAAGGAATGCACTAGCAAATGGGCAGGAAGGAAGGGTGGAAGAACAATGGGGAATAATAAAAACTGCCATCACAGAGGTAACAAGCCTTTGTGTGAAGCAAATAAAACAAAACGATGTAAGAAACCACTATGGTTCTCAAAGGAGGTGGCAGTGAAGGTTCAAGAGGAAAAGAAAGCATTCAGGAAGTACAAGGAATCACAGAAGGAGCAGGACAGAGAATTGTATCAGTTAAAGCAAAAGGAAACTGGGAAGGCAGTCAGAACAGCAAAGGCCTCAACCGAGGAAAAGATAGCCAACTTAGTTAAGAAGGGGGATAAAACCTTTTTTAGGTACACCAAGGAGCGAAGGAAGACCAAGGGAGGGATAGTGAGGCTTAATAAAGGGGAGGGGGAGGTGGGTAGAGGGTGACGGTGAAAAGGCAGAGATACTAAACAAATATTTTTGCTCAGTATTTACAAATGAAGAGGGGGAGGTACCTAAAACAAACAATAGAAACACTCTGGATACAGAAGTTGATACCAGCCCATTTACAGAAGAAAGAGTTCTGAAAGAACTCTTAAAATTGAAGGTGGACAAAGCAATGGGGCCTGATGGGATTCATCCCAGAATTCTAAAAGAACTAAGGGTAGAACTAGTGACACCACTGACTACCCTCTTTAACAAATCATGGGAGGATGGGGTGGTACCTGAGGACTGGAGGAGGGCAGATGTGATTCCCCTTCACAAAAGTGGGAGCAGGACAGAAGCAGGAAACTACAGACCTGTTAGTTTAACCTCAGTCATAGGGAAAATGATGGAATCACTTCTGAAGGAAAGAATTATAGAGTCCTCTCACAAACTTGGGTCATCTGCATGGTAACATGATGTACTGCCACTGGGCAATCAGAGCTGCATATCATAGTCACGTTTTTAATCCTTTTTCAATTTCCTCTCAGTTTTTGGTGACGGCATCAGAATGCTCAAAACTACATCTTTCTCCTTGTTGGTTCTCTATGTAAAGAAGCTAATTGCAGTCACATTATTGAAGGAAATGGAAAGAAATTCAGTTTTGTGTAGTGCCTTTAATACATGTTGAATACCTAAGTGCATTACAATCCAGGAGAGGGAGAGGAAGAGGAGCAAGTGTTGCTGCCATTTTCAGCACATACTGTATACAAAGAGCATAGAGATACCGGTAGATAGATATAAAGAGACATTTGAGAGTTTAAGCAAGTTGCTAAGTGTTATACAGTGACAAAGTGGCTGTTGTGGGATTCAGATTCAAGTCTCCAGGTTTACAGCTCTGTGCTCTAACCACTTGGCCAAACTGCCTCCATAGTGCAGGTTAGCGAAGCCTTGTTCCACATGATGTACATTATCTTGCATCATGCAGTACACTAGGGAGCTGCCTTACATTTCAGATACATGTGTCACAAGTCAACACCCATGGTGCTGGATTCTCTGCATCACAGTGAATCCCTCTTGTGACAGGGGAGGGGGAGTTGGGGTCAGGGATACCTTTCTTCCATGTGAGGATATATATATATATATATATATGTATATATATATATATATATATATATACAGTCTCGAGTCTATGTTCCTGGGGTAGAACTCTCTCGGCCATTGCACCACAAACCAGAAAGCCACAGGTGTGTATAGACTTTGGGGGGCCCTATGCACCCTATTACTGTGTCTTTCCCCAGAAAAGTTTCAAAAAGTTTCCAGCACACACTACATCTTTAGTGGGAAGCAAAAATTGCTTGAGTTAGTGATAGAGTAAATCCATTTTAATGAGCTTCCAAGAGACACAACTAGCCTGACATGTTTTGGATATCAAATCCTTTATTAAAGGCTTTCCCCAGAAATGCAGCATTCGGTTCAACCCCCCACAGGCTCCTCTTGAGATCCTTCATATTTCCTCCCCTCCCTTTATCATGAAATCCCTAGTGACACTTCACTTTTGGTAGGTAGTGTTAGGCCTTAAAACAGTCACACAGGTGTGATATCATTTGAACAACTCTTACCAAGGCAACCTACACAACAGACATAGGCAAAATTATTTTTAAAATAAGCCAAAAGCTTTACTAGTTAAATTAATGAATGCAGTAAATAACATAATGACAAATACTTTTAGGCATTAGTTACAAGGTATTGAAAATAAAATGGGAAAAATACATAAAAACCTACACTTTAAAACTCTGAGATTTAAAGTCTACCTCAAGTCCTTAGTAATGAAGTTTGAAGTGCAAAGTCTTTACAAAGGCAAATGAAAATCTTGTTTCTTGGTAGTGCAGAAGAATTCTTGCAGAAAGTGTCTCTACTTTCCTAAGCAGATGGAGAGAGTCCCAAAAGCAACAATGGCAAGGCTTCAAGCAATAAGGCAAAAGTTAAAAAGGCTGCATCCTAATTTTAAAGGGTTTCAAAAAGGCAGGTCCAGTGGATAGCGGCTTGCCCTATGATTGGCTAGCATTCTGTTTTGATGGCTATGCAACCAATCCAATTTCAGTAGTTTATTATAACACACAGATATACAGTTCTGAATATGTAAGTATAAAAAAAAACTCAGGGGTCAACCAATTGGAACCAGTATTCTGGGGTAACATCCCAGCCTTCCTGCTGGGAGATAGCTGTCAATAATCAACACTAAATGCAGTTATCTACATAAATGTTATCCCATTCAACTGGTAGCAAGATTAGCTGAGGTAGCCCTCTGAAAACAAAGGAAAGGTAGACGAGGAGGCACCAGATGTGCTGGGGTCCATTGAGACACAAATGGACCTGCCAGCTGGCCAGCTCTGCTTAATTATTTTTTTTTTCCTTTTAAATAATTTAATTAACTCTAGCCTCTGCTAGCAGAAAACAGTATTTTTCTGTAGTAACCAGCAAATCACATCAGTCTACAGGGCCCATGGTCTGTACCCATGATCCCCTGTACTTACATTGGACCACTCTTGCATCTGATGCATTTCTCACATAAAATATATATAAAACATGACCAAAACAATAAGGTATGGCCTTATCTCACCACAACATGTGCCAGGTCAAGGGTAAATTCACACTAGATCATTCTGTAAATCTGAGTTGAGCAGAAAAGAACATGACCTCCTGCTCTGTTTCAGACTCAGTTTTTCATCCCAAGTTCAGATCATCTAGCCCTTAGAACACTTGTTTCTTAGTTAAACAATATGCTAGTATACCAATAAATATCACTTTGGTTTTAGGAAAGCACATGCTGTACTAAGTAATTGATTCTGCTGAAAATGATTAATGGCTTGTTGATTCAGGAGATGATTCTGCCATTGTCCATAAATGTGCCTAGCAGCACCCTCCATTTAACAAAGGATAATTTATTTATTTATTTATTTGCTTTTGTTAACCGGGTAAGCACACTAGACAGCCAAGTGCCTATTTTCAGGTGCGACCCGGGAGATTACAAGGTACATTACAAAGTACATACATGAACATCAGGCAAATACTAGTGGAGGATTACATTACATAGAATTAGCACAACAGGGACTTTACAAGCATCAGATTTCATCAGGCAAATAGTAGTGAAGAGTTAATATAAAGTGACCAGAACACAGGGACATTGTAAGACAACAATACCAAAAACACGTATTACAATACAGTATTAAACATTGCAGTCAGTAGGAAGAAGTGCAGTGTGAATTCATCGCTCCAGGCAGCAAGTTGTAAGGCTAGCAGTTACAATAAGGAGGAGTCACAGTTGGGATAGAGTGGGCCCAGTGCGAGAGAAAGGAGTGCGCAGTTATAGTGCTCACCCTGTTTTGCCGGTGGGCCTAAATAATACAGATATTTCACATAATATTGAATGCTGCAGCTGCCTGGATGGCAGAAGACAAATATTTATTTATTTTATTTATTAAATATTTTATCAGAAACATCCTACTGAGCAGAAAGCAGCTTGTTTCCAGAGGTGTCTTGAGGGATTGGCACAAGGAAATACAAAAAAACTAGAGCCGTGCAGCTTCTGAAATTCTGCTGACAGAATACATATGGAATGGCACTTCCACTTCCAAAATACTTTTTGGAATTTCTTTTTTAATTCTGCAAAATTCCAAAAAGCATTTCTATGTAAACCACAGAATGAACAGTCTGCGGATTACATAATCCTTGGAATATTATTCTGTAGTTTGAGGTAAATAAATTCACAGTTTACCTAAACTGCCGTATACGAATCCAGGGTTAACAGTCTGCTTTTGAAATTTCAGAATTCCACTTTCAAAGGAATTGCACAGAATTATGTAGAATTTCCAAAATTCTGCAGAATTCCAGTGGAAGCTGTATTTGAAAATTCCACACAGCTCTAATAATAATACAGTACTAAATAAAAGAGTTCTTGAAACAACTTCTCAACACTGAATAACAAGGAGTTACAGGATATGCAAAGGCTGGTATGCAAAATAAGGCTCGACAGCAAGATCCTGGTGAGAACCAGAAGCAGGAATAGATCTAGAGTGCCCAGTACAGAAACTGCAGATACCATATGTAGGGGTAAGGGAACCAGGGGTAAAGGCTAGGGAGGAGGAAGAGGCAGCCTGCATGCAATGGAAATAGTGGAACAAATGGCACGTGGGGAGGCAAGGGGGGAGGCAAGATGGGGGGAGTGAGTAAAGAGAAGACATGGTGGACCTATAGACTTTTTTCATCCAGCAATTGCAGTGCTCCTTTATTATTTCTACTTGACATCACAACACTAGTTTACACAGTAAATCATCATATTCTACAGCCACATCTTAACTAGTATTGGTTGCTGGGTGAAATAAGCAGATTCTAGTTTCACAAATTTGTCACTTAAATGTTGCAACAGTTCATGGAATTTTGTGCAATGTTGCCATGTTATTCATTTGGTGATGTCAGTCATGTTTCAATGTAGAGAAATCTAATTTGGCATGCCCACCCATGTATACATTATCTATGCAGCTGAAAAACATCATAGCATTCAGTTAGGCAGCTCTGCAATTAAAAGTGCTCACAATCTGGCAGTTAATTTTTTTGGGACATTTTGCAAACATCACTATTTTCAGTTGGCTATAGTAACTCGGTCATCTTTTAAGCTACAGACCTGACAAGTGGCATGCTTGCCCATAGAATAAGGCTCTAAGTACTTGCCAAATGTGTTGACATTTGGTTATGTAAAGATGGACCTAAAGGGGCTCAAAACCTGGCATTGAATTTCTTTGTAAAAGTTTGCCAATGTTTCTGCCGGTTATAACTCAGCCATTATTTTGACTTTAGACTTGAAACCTATATGCTCACCTACCGATTACTGCTCTCATACCTACAAAATCTAGACATTTAGTTATGTATTTTGTAACTTATAGGGACCTAAAGTCTAGCATATAGGGTGATCGGCGAGATCAAATCCTGACACCCTAATGATGGGCGCACTCTGATGGGCGCGTTCTGAGGGTGGAACCACTTAAAATACCCTGGACTATGGATAAACAGCAGACTGTTCTTCTCTACATATATAGAGGCATTGTGTAAAAAAACTAAGAAATAGGCTAGGCTTCTTTTGTAGAAACAAGAGCTATTTCCCACTGACCGTCCGGAAGAGGCTAGTGCAAGTCACATTTCTCTCGTTATTGGATTACGCTGGTTTAATTTATGGTCAATGCTCTTTTTCCTGTTTGCATAAACTAGATGTGCTTTACCATAGGGCAATAAGATATATGTCCAATCTGGCACCAAGAACACATCACTGTGTACTATACGAGACTGTGGGATGAACATCACTAGCTACAAGGAGGCTGAAAAACCTATACATGTGGGCCTACAAAGTAGCTACAAATGACGTACATTATATCACAGATCTTGTTATTAGGTCCCACAGTAGCTGCTCACTAAGGAAAAACAATTATATCCTCTTTGACGTCATGAGGTTTGCTACCCGATATGTTAAAACAGCAATAAGGAGTGTCATTCTTACAATGTGGAACATAATGCAAAATTCCTTCAAACTCACCAGACTGGCCAGTGGTATTGTCTTCAGATCTCTGGTTGAAAAATTATGCAATTCATCTAGCATGTGTAATGACACAATTAAATGACCTTTCATCACTTAATGTATTTAAGTAGATCACGAAGTGTAAGTTACGTGTGTTCTCCAAGCCTTTTCTAATGTACTTAAATTGTTGTCCATTGTTTATTTTACCTTTATGTTACATTGCTATAATCTGTCTGCAGATCTGTAACAAAATATAATGGTATACTGAGTCGCTTACTTTACTTGATATATACATTGTTGTATATTGCTGTATCTAGATTTATATAGTGTGCTGTCCTACCCAGGACCTCCTTGTAAATGAGCTTGCTCAGCACAGCCTTATCCTGGTGAAATACATAAACTAAGCTTACAACTCTGCTGCCCTTAGAGGTATGAAAATGACATATGACATGCTTACCCAGTGTTGATGGGCCCTAATCATCATCTTTGGTGAGATCAGCTGTGCAGTTTTAAAATTAAGATGGAAATACCACAGAATATTTCCTGGCAAACTTGATGGACATTTTCATGACATTTCATGGAAGCAGAGTAGGCAAGGCTGAGATAATTCCTCTACTGGGACTTTTATTTCACAAAGCATTAATTACCACTGCATCTGTTGTGGCTGCTGATTTCCCCCACCAGCTGGGCATCATGTTCTGCTGAGCCATTTGGAGTCCTGCAGCACAACCATGGGTGAATACTTTGCCCCCTCCCCTTCACATCACTACACTCAGATGAACTCTGTGGCAGTTTGTTCTCCAGGTATCCTCTGTGTGGTCCACATTGACACCATCTCTTAAAAATAAAGCAATCCACTCACATTGCTGTCAGACCTATCCCTTAGACTAGCTTAACTCTGGCATTTGTGGTGTTCCATTCATTTTCTCCCCACCAGGTGTCCTAGCCTTCCTAGTACATTAGGCAACTGAGCCTGCCAATTCTTCTTGATATGATTCTCCTATTATTCTGTATTCAAATGAAAATTGTTGCCTGTCTTTGCGTCCTTGCACCCGTGGGGGTTCTCTTCTGGTGCTACCCAATCTGTTGTACTTCTTTGGTGTCCCCCTGCATCTGACTTCTGCCTTTGTGAACCCCTGCACTAGCTCCCTCTCCTATCTTTTAACTTAAATTCCCATGACTCCCACATACAGCACATTCTTCTGGCCAGTACTGGCACTCCCTCCTGATGTAGGTGCAGCCCACATTAGGCAGCAGGCTTTCCTTGTCCAAAAATGTCCACCAGTTGCCAGAAAAAAAAGACCCTCTCTCTTGCAACAGACCCTGGGTAATGGTTTGCTTACGTAATGTTCATCATCATTTCTGAACAGCTCCATGGGCTATGCAGATCTCAAAAAAGATTACCCTGGTTTACCATTCCTTTTAGTAATATCTGTAGTTCTATAAATGACCTCCTCATGTTCTAAGTACTTGAGCTCCCTGTGTTATTCATGTCAATGTGGATACTGTTTGTCTGCTCCTCCCTCCAGCTTCATTTTCTGGCCCTGAATAGCACACATTTCATCTATGGTTAAGGCCATGGAATTCTGCAAATTCTGCAATTCTTTAGTCACAGAATTTACCACAGAAATTGCATCATGCTGTAGAATACAAATAGTGCAGCAGAATTCATTGGTGTTGGCAAATTTTCATTCAGATATATAGTTTTTCTATAGTGTCCTTCTTCTTTCCACATCTCATTTATCCTGAAGCCTCTCCTCAATGTTCAGCATGTAATGTCATTGATGACAGCACATTATATTTCTGTGTATGGCAGGACTGCATTTTGCTGCACAAATGAATAAATCATGCAGCAAAAATCAGAAAATACTGTCACAGAATCCTAGTAACCCTGCTGCAGAAATCAGAACAAAGTGCAAGAGAACACTAATTTATTTTATTTATTTGAAGTTGTTAACTGGGGGAGATACACTGAGCTGTGGCTCATTTCAAGGTGCGACCCTGGGGGAAAGGGAATTGAGAGGTTCACAATATGCAATACATGGTTGGAACAGGTACTGTATTCAGAGTACAATACTAAAATAATTTAATCAAGGTATAATGTGGATTACAGGTAAAATATGTGGTAAATACAGAGATACAGCAGAAATTAGATGATGTGAGGAGGAGAGAAAGTGCCAAGAGGGAATATAGAGAGTGGGGTAAGCTGATAGAGTGCACAGGAGGAGCCTGCTTAGCTGAGCAAAGAGTGAGAATACGGGGGAAGAAGTCATCCATTACTGGGGCTGGAGACCGAGAACATGGATGGATGGCTGGGATAGGGCATGTTTCAGGAGACCGACAGACATGGAGTATCTGATAAGGAAGGGGAGGATGTTCCAGAGCCAAGGCCATCTGTAAGTGAAAGCCACTGAGCCAGAACAAGAGGAGGGCCATGAGAGGGAGAACATACAGGTGTCCCTAGACCCAAGAGGGTAGGAGGCCACAGAGGAGGGAGACAGGAGTGAGAAGAGGTAGGAGGGGAAGAAACCAAGCCAGAATTTAGAGATGAAAAAAGAAGAGTGGAGTAGTCAGCAGTGACAAAGGGAGGTGAAAGAGAGGGATGAATAGAGGAAGCAGTGATGAGTATGGAGAGGGGCATATAGAGCAAAGTGGCAGAAAGCATTGTATAGGGAGTCAAGCCTGACTAGGGAGGAGGCAGAAGCAGTGCCATACACTACACTGGCAAAGTCAAAAGAGGGGATGATCATCCTAGTTAGAATCTGACGTCAAGTGTTTAGGGAGTGGACATCCTTATTTCTATACAGAGCACCCAGTTTTGGGCATAGTTTTGCATGAATGTGTTTAATATGCTTTGAATAGTCAAGCCAGGAGTAGAGCCATATCCCTAAGTATTTGTAGTGAGGGACTACATCAAGTAAAGAGCCATCCAGGGTGGTGAATATGAGAGGGGAGGGGAGAGGAGGGGAAGGAGGCATGTTTTTGAGGGGTTCCAAAAGTCATAGACACCGTCTTGTTTACATTTACCTTAGGGAGATCTTTATTGAACCAGTGAAGGACGGAGTGGAAGTCTGCTTGGAGCCGGGAATGGACAGCAGAGGAAGAGAGGCCAGAGGTGAAAAGGACAGTGTCATCAGCATACATCTGTGCAGTACAATAGCCACAGAGCAAGCAGATGGGAGATCATTCAAGAAAATAGAGAATATGGGCCCTAAAATGGAGCCCTTGGGGACACCAGCATGGATCGGGAGGGGGAGAAAGGGCACCACCAATAAGGACCTGTTGGGTACATCCAGAGACATACGAGTGAAATCAGTTTATTGCTGTGGAACAGAGGCCAGCAGAGGAAAGCATTTCCTGAAAGACAAAGTAAAAGAAAGAATGGAACACCTTAGCAAAGTCAATGAAAAAGCAGCAGTTATGTAGCCTTGATCCACGCTAGTAAGGATGGAGTTTGTGATGCGAAGGAGTGAGGCAGTGGTAGAGTGATTTATCCAAAATCCTGATTGAAAGGAGGAGAAGAAATCTGAGGAGTTGAGAAAGTCAGTGAGACGTGAGAGGATGAGGAACTCTTGCAGTTTGGCCAAGCTGGGGAGCAGGAAAACGGGGTGATAGTTACCCAGAGTGAGGATATCCCCACCTTTGCTCAGATAAGAACTTTAGTGCTCTTTCAGACCTGAGGGACTTTGCAGAGGCAGAAAGAGTGATTCAAGATGTGGGAGAGAGGAAGTGCAATTATGGGGGCAGAAATGCATAGGAGGCAGGGGTCAAGACTGTCAGGGCTGGATTATTGGGACTAAGGTTAACAAGGGCTTGGAGGACTTCATGGGCATTGATTCAGGGAAGGAGTAGTCATGGGGGGATGGGTGGGGAGGAGAGGGTGAATGAGGGTAGAGCATAAGTTGCAAAGAAGGAGTTCAGAGCAGAAGCTAATGCGGCTGGGTCTGTGGCAGGAGAGTTGTTGATGGATAATGTAGGGGTGGTGGATTGGGCAGGATGGTTCAGTAGAGAATGAAGGGATATCCAGAAGTTGGCAGGGGAGCTTTGATTGGTGTACAGGACAGTGCGGATGTATGTGGCCTTGGTAGTCCTAATAGCCTTTGTTCAAGTGTTTCTTAACACCATGTAGCTGCACAGATTTGGAAGAGCTTGTGTGGCTTTATGATGATCTCAGACTTGGTCATGGGATTTGCATGAATGGACAAGGTCAGAAGAGGCCCAGGGAAGGTGATGCTGTTTTACCCTGTGGCGTTTGAGTGGGGCATGGTGATTCCAGACTTGGAAGAGAAGATGTGTAAACAGGAAGAGGCTTGAGTCCTCATCAGGGGGCAGAGTACACAACTGATCAATCTGGATAGTAGGTCATGCAATAGTGCATCAGCATCAAGTGATCTGTATGGGCATATCCAATGGTAAGTGGGGGGAGAATGGGGAGTGTGGACTTTGTGAACACAGAAAGTTATGAGGTGATCAGTGAAGACATCTGGAAGAGTGCCAGCAGTGAGGATTCTGTGAGGATGAGAAGAGACTATCCAATTGAAGAGTGTGTGGTTTTAGGTGTAGGGGTTTGGGTGGGTGTGTTCTTTGATTAATTGTATAAGATTTAGAGATTCTATATGGTCAGTGTTTGGTTTTTGTGAAGGGAAGACCCAGTAAAGGTTGAAATCCCCAAGTATAATTTGTTCATTTGAGGATGCCTAGGAGATGAGGAAGGAAATTATGTCAATAAGGGAGAGAGGGGAGATCTTGGGGGAGGCATACAGCACAGTGACCAGGAGTGGAAGAGAGGATGAGAAGTGAAGGGAAACTGAGAGGTGCTCATGGGAAGAGGTGCGAGATCTCGTGGATGACTCTGCATGGAGGATTGAGGTGGGCATAGATGGCCACACTGCCACCATGCTTACTGTGGTCTTGGCAGAACACACAGTGGTCATGGAGGGTTATGAGGGAGTCAGGGATATAGGGTGAGAGCCAAGTCTCCAATATGCATAGGAGGTAGGGGGAGTATTGCATAACCCAGAGCCTGAGAGAATCCATTTTAGAGAGGAGGCTTCTTGCACGGTAGATACAAAGGCCTTTGGGGAGATCGTGGAAAAGGGGAGAGGAGGCCAGGGTTGGTGTGAACATTGCCAAATAGAATAAGGAGGAGAAGAGGTAGACAGTGAGATATTTGGATCTAGAGACCAGGAGTTGTTGCTTGGGGCAAGACATGGGTAGTGGTAATGAGGGGGAGAGATAAAGGCTTAGGAGTTCAATATTTACGAGGTCAAAGGCAAGTAGGCCAGGGTGCGGTGAGGAGTCTGGAGTAAAAGGCAGTAAGGCAGGAGAAGGGATGGGGTAAGATGGTGAAAGTGAGAGTAGGGGGTTGAAGAAAAAAGGCTCAAGTGAAGCGGTAGGTGGATGGGGTTTGTGGGGGCAGGAGGGGGAGATGGGCATGATGCAACTGTGTAAGTGGGTGAGAGCAAAGGAGGGAGGAGGGCAAGGAGAGAGGCTAGACTGAGTGGATGCATGAATCAGAGAGAGGGAAGGCCAGTCTAGGAACCGCCAAGGGCTAGGAGACAGGGTTACATCTGTAACAAAGAATAAGGAGACAGTGAAAAGCTACGCTAAACACAGGAGGCAGAGGTGAAATCTACAGAGTGGCTCGTGTGCCAAAGCTGAGGAGGGAGTTGACTAAAAGCCCATCTCTGAAACTAGGAAAAGATAAAACGATTGAGTTTTATTGTCAGAGAGATCAAGGGCGGAAAGTCAGGGGAGGAGGAGTGAGCTAATTGTTTTTTGCAACCAGCAGGTGTCCCTATAAAGGAAACACCAGCTTAGGTGGGTGGGCAGGACTATGAGGTGCCGTTCAAAGCACAATGCCACTCCAAGATCAGAGTTTGTGAAGCACGGAGACAGGTACCTGGGCTTGCAGAGTTGCTGGGTGACCATCTGTTTGTGTGGGGAGGGCTAACAAAGCACCCTCATGACCCTCGGGCAAGCTGGTATTGGGCGGGCAAACTGCAGGAAAAAAGAGGAGCAGATTTATTTATTTATTTTATTTATTAAAATCTCAGGTAAACGCCTTTGAGCATAGCTCTTTTACAAAGGTTCCACATCAAAGAGGATGCCAAACAATGTCAACAGGGTACAACACAATAAGAAACATGTAACAGGTGTGTAACAAGAAGTGGCATTGTGCAATGTATGCCATGGTACATATACCACATTGGAGGTCAATAGCGGACATAGAAGGAGGAAAGACAAGAGTGAGCAAGGAGGGCATCCAGGAGGTCTTGTCAAGAAGAAGGAGGAGAGAATGAGGCAGCAGGGAGGGGAAGAATGAGAGGAGTGAGGAATAAGAAAAGGCAGGAGGAGGCAACCAGGGGCCTTGTCAGGTGTTGGAGTGGCAAGAGGGATGGTCTAGGTTAGGTGGATGGGGAAGAGGAAACGAGGCTGATGGTGAGGGGGTGGGCAAAAGGATAGGGGAATGGTGTGAGGTGCAGAAGGAGGTGGGCAGGAGAGAGAGAGGAGCAGGGCTTGGTGGGGGGGAGGAGAAGACGAGGCTGGTTGTGAGAGGGCAGGCAAGAAAGGACAAGGAATAGGAAATGGTGAGAAGTGCTGAAGGAGGTGAGGCGCGTGCAGTAAAATGGAGCAACTCAGTACTGAGGATTCAAGCTCGGGTTCCCATTGTTCAGTGGGGGCAGTCACATTTGTTGTGTGAAGTTAGGTAGTCCCAGAGTTTCTGCTTGAATGGATCAAGCTTAGGGATAGAGAAGAGATCCTGAGGGAGGGAATTTAGCCAAACGGGAGCATGGTAGGCGAAGGATCTTTGTCCCTCTGTCATGCGGCAATGTGGAACATTGAAGATCTGACTTATGGAGCCCCTGGTCCTACGAGGGAAAGAGGACTGGTAGAAGGTGCTTTGTACCCCAGGGAGGCACAAGTCCAAGGCTGATCTTCTTAGCTAGTAGGCAAGATTGGTACTTGATCCTGTCTTTCAACTGGAGCCTCTCTTGTCTTAGCGTACAGTTCACAAGTGTGTGCAAGCCAAGCATCACCTGCAAGGAGTCTACATGCCTTGTTCAAGGAAATGGAGACACTGGAGTGCTGTTTTAGTGGCAGAGGAACAGATAGTAAGCCAATAATCAATTATGGATAGCACAGCACTTTGAATGGCAAGCCTTAATGCTTCTGAAGTCAGGCACCATTTGCACCTGTGGAGAAGTCCAGTAAGGATGTTGACAGCTTTGGCTACATTTGCAATATGTTGGGAGAAGATCAGTGTGCACTTGAGAGTGATCCCTAGGTATTTAAAGTGCTGTACCTGTTCCAATGTGGAGCCCATGGTGTTCTTAATGGTTAAGGGGTGGGATCTGGATTTGTTGTGCAGACCTCTAAAAAGCATGACCTTAGTCTCCTTATAGTTGAGGATGAGCTTGTGTCTACTGAACCAGACTTCAACATTTGAAAAGCTTTGTTGAAGTTGAGCTCCCAGGAGCTTTGGGTCTGGATTACTGGAGAAAATTACAGTGTTGTCAGCATAGAGTAATAGGTGGTCATGACAAGAGCTGGGTAGGCCATTCAGGAAGATACTGAACAGGAGTGGGCTGAGGATGGACCCTTGTGTGACTCCTGAGCAGACTGGTCACCTGTCAGTGAGGTGGCAATTGATCTTGACTTGCTGTGAGCAGTCAGAGAGGTAGTTGTTGAACCAGCTAACAGTTTCTCTGGATAGCCCTAAGGCAGAAAGTTGTTCGTGTAGGAGATTGTGGTTCACCGTACCAAAGGCTTTGGACAGATCAATATAGGTGGCCCTGACCAAACAGCCATGATCAAGTGATTCCTGAATAAAGTTAGAGAACTGAAGGAGTGCTGTGGTAGTGTGGTGATCTTTTCCAAAGGTGTGCTGTTGGGATCACTGAAGTTGGTATTTTTCTAGGTACTCAGCTAGTTGGTCTACTACAACTCACTCCAATGCTTTAGAAAGAGTGGGAAGGATAGAACTCGACCTGTAGTTCCCGTGCTGAGTTCTGTCACCGCTTTTGTAGACAGGAATCACTAAGGCAGATTTCCATTTGTTGGGGAATTGGGATTGCCTCAGGGCTAGGTTAAGGATTTTGGTTAGTGGAGATAAGATTTCTTCCAGAGTTAGAGCGATGAGTTTCAGATCCAACGTGTCAACACTGAATCTTGTTTTACCGAGCACTTTTAGCAAGTATCACTAGCAGTAATAGATTTAAAATAGAATGGAGGGTGTGTCAGTGGCTGATTAGGAGGAGCAGCTGTCATCATCCTGGAGGCAACCTCAAAGAAATCTGGAGGTAGGACACCACTGAGATCAGTGAAGGAGTCGTTGAATGCATTGGCAATGGTGGTAGGGTCAAGAGGTGGCGTACCATCAGTGTTGAGCATTGTAGGGGGTTGTTTTGGATCCTTCCTGGTAATATCTTTAATGTTACTCCAAAACTTCCTACCAACATTCCAGATGTCAGTTAGTGCTTCCCTATAAAACCTTTTTTTATGGTTCTGGATGGCCTGGGTACATTCATTTCAAGCTGTTTTGTACTTCTGTATGTCCACTTGGTTGCCTGAGACCCTAGCACGCTGCCATAGGTGGACTCAGTTTTTCATGACATCAGTTAGCTCATGTATTATCCAGGGGTTTGCAGACACCTTTGACTTTTTGGTTTTTAGTGGAGCATAAGTATCGCAGGCAGCATTAAAGTGAAGGATGAAGTAGTCCAGTGCCTTGTTCATGTCTTCTTCATCATCAATCAGGGACCAGTCAAGAGTGCATAGATGTGATTTCAAAAGTCCGACGTGTTCCTCAGGAAGGACACTGACTGTGATTGTTTTGGCTGGTGGCTTAGTGAACTTCTTGGACCAGCAGCATAATATATGGGGGAGTGGTCACTAATATCATTGGGGAGTATGGTTACGTTGGATATGCGTGCCGGGCAGTTGGAGAGAACCCAGTCCAGGAGGTTACTAGTCCCTGTTTTATAATTTGTTCTAGTGGGTGATTGAACAAGCTGGGTGAAGTGGTCAGCAGAAATTGTGTCCTTGTATGCGCCAGCTTCAGGGGATAGCCAGTTAGTACTGAAGTCACCCATCACGATGGTCTCGGAGCTGGGGTGCAAGGAGCGAATGCAGTCAAGGACTGAGGTGACAGTGAAAAGATTAAGTTTTGAGGGGATATACACTGATGCCACTGTGAGGGATTTATTGTGGGACCCAAATAGGATTTTGATGGCTAATAGCTGGATATTATTCCCCAAGGATGGAGTGGGTAGTGCATGCCCCGTAATCAAGTCCTTACCGTATATAGCGCAGCCTCCTCCTCGATTGATGAGCCTGTCTTGTCTAAAGACATTATAACTCAGTATGGCAATGTTTGCATCAGCTATTTTTGGCGAGAGCCATGTCTCGACGATGGAAAGAATATCTGGGTTATGTTGGGAGACCCTGGCACTTAGACTGTCCAGCTTGGCAAGCAAGTTACAAATATTAATGGACACCAGTGTGGGAGTGCCTAATCTTTTTCCTCTGGTGGGAACCTGATGCTGTGGTCCAGGTTAGGATCGATATTGCCAGACAGAAGTAGTAGTAACAGTATGAGCCATTTCAGGTGATCCTTTAGCTGCTTGTAGGCTATTTTACAATTCTGCATATATGAGGGGTGGTTGTTGAGTATCCGCTGGTTTGGATGGAGGCCTGTAAGGAGAGACAAGTGTGGGTACCAAGCAGTGTTAATAGTGGTTAGCCAGGCATAGTTGTGAGCAGGGAAATTTCCAGAGTGAATTAGTACTTTTCAGTGAGGGTAGGATCACTAGATTCTAGTACCAGTGCTGTAGGCATCTGCACAATTATTTAGGCTAGTGTACATTTTCACCAGTGGCAGGCTCACTCCTGAGTATCCTGATAGGAGAAGCATGACAAATAGGGTAAAGAAGCAAAGAAAGAGAAGCGATGTTGTCATTTTTGTTTGGAGTGTGGAACACCCAAGTATAAAGTACAAGGTCTGAATTGGAGCCAAGGTTATGAGTGTGGGGGGGGAGTATTTTTGCTGGGCAATAGAGGTGATTAGGTGGACTGAGACCAAGAGGAGGTATGAGTTGAGGTGGGGCAGGAGTAGTTGTGTTGGGCAATAGAGGTGATTTGGTGGTCTGAGATTTAGAGGAAGTGTAGGGAAACAGTGCTGATTGCTTGAAGATAGTAATGCGATTCAGTGGAGTGAGCAAGGACAGGATGGGAGGGCAATGATTGGAGGGATTGGCCAGTAACAGTCACCTCTACCAGTTACTGCATATAATGAGCTAATGAGGAAGTGGGGAAGACAATTTTTGGTTGCTGCAATGTCTGTCACATGGGTACTGTCACGGGGGGTACTGCCAGCTCTATAGCTAAGAGCACACATAGGGCAGTGAGGGAGCTAGCAGGGAATTAGAAACATAAAATTAGCAGAGATAAGTAAAAATGAGAAAAATAAAGCAGTCCAGGGTGGGTAGCAAGGTGGATGGTATTCAATCGGATGTTGCCTGCAGGCTGAGCAGCCAATCCTGGTAAGGTAGCTAGAGGCATTGCTTTCAAAATATGGTGCAGTTAAGTTAACATACCTGGCCATCGATGGTTGAAGTCCTGTAGAGAAGAAGAGCTGTCAGGGGTTCCTGGGGCCAGGCTGTGACTGTGGAGAAGTGGCCGAGCCACACCGTGGGTGTCTCAAGCCAGCAGCAGCACTGCTCGAGCAGGGCAGGGCAGGGAAATCTAAAGAAGAAGGACAAGAGGGGAGAGATTAAGTAAGAGCGTTTGGGAGGAGGGGAGACTGGTGGCAGACTGCCAGTGGATGGGCATGGGACAGGCAGGGGGAACACTAGGGGAAATTAGCCAAAGAGGTTTAGCTATGGGGATGGTGGGGCGGGGGTTAGAACACATGGCAGGAAGGCCGTGAAATGGAGGGTGAATAGCAAAGAAATGGATGGGTGGGCTGAGAGGAAGGATCAATGTCAGGGGAGAAATAAGAAAAAAACAAAACACAGAGAGCAGTAATTCAGTTCCAGTACAGGGGTAGAGTAGCAGAGTTCAGCTTAACAGCAGATTAAATTGTACAATTTCTACAATCACTAAACAGATTAAATTGAGCAGAATCTTACAATCGCTGTAAACAGGACAACTAGAAACACTAATAAATTAGCAAAGTTAAGTAAAAATGAGAAAAATAAAGCAGGCCAGGGCTATGAATAGCAAGGTGGATGGCAGCCAATTCAATGCTGCCTGCAGGCTGAGCAGTCAATCCTGGTAAGGTAGCTAGAGGCTCCGCTTTCAAAATATGTCACAGGTAAGTCAGTGTACCTGGCTGTCAGTGGTGGAAGTCCAGTAGAGCAGGAGACTGTCGGGGGTTTAAAGTTCAGTAATTTGGTTAGAAGTAATCTGAACTGGGAAGGAGCTTGTAAGACTAAGGGGAAGGGTTTGAGAAGAGTCAGGGAGGGGAAATGAGCAGAAACAACTGAAACAGGAGAGGCAGAAATGAACTATAGAGCAGCACAGGGAAGAGTGAGAAATGACGCAGAATTATCCATTGCACACATTTTTATGTTTGCTTGTATGCATGTGCAAGAAACATAGTGCCACCATAGGAGATTTCGTAGGTGTGCCTCCCTATTTCCAATGTCCTGCTTCCTTTTGCAGGCATGGCCCTAGAACGCCAATGAATGTAGGAGCTGTCTATGACAGCTTTTGCAAATGCAGTGGCATACAGTTCAAAGGAAGGCATTGCAGTGTGTAGGCAATTTGCATACTGCGTCGGCAGTATGTAAAGTGCCTACACATTGGCACTGCACTGAAAGAGCTGTCATAGACAGCTCCTCTCTCCCCCAAACAAGCAACACGCTGGGAGCACACCCCAGCATGCACACATGCTTCCCCCCACACACACAGTATGTCCGACAGGGGTGCCCAATCCCCCATCGGCTGTGCTGTGCTCCCCCCCAACAGCCTTCCAGGTGCCACACTGGGTGGCCACCCCAGCGTGGCAAACGTCCGTCTACTGGCCCCCCCAACACACTTCCAGGTGCCACACAGGGAGTTTACCACAGCATGGCAAACATCCGTCTGCTGCCCCCCAACACACTTCCAGGTGCCACGTTGGGAGCCCACTCCAGCGTGACAAACCTCTCTATGGCCGACTGGGGGGGCCCAATCCTCCATCAGTTCAGCTTCCCCCCCAAAAAAAATTTCCTGCTGCCATGCTGGGAGCCCACCCCTGTGTGGCAAACATCCTGCATCGTCTTCGTAAAAGAAAAGAAAAACCTACAAAGAAAAAACGTTCTCTCATTGACTGTCTTGACCTCCTCCCCACCCATGCCCAACCTCTGTGCACCATGCCTCCCCACACCCCCCAACCCATACTTACCTCCGGAGCTTGGCGCGATGATCTTCGGTGGACTGGTAACACGTCTGCACTCTTCAAAGCCGACCGTGAACTGAGGAAATGCTGGTAAGCTGTATAATGGAATAAATAGGGGGTTTTCAACTTTGATGCATATCTCAGGCATTTTTGGGAATTTTTTCACCAGATTTTCAACATGGGGTTTTTGGGACCCCACCTCATGAGTTATTGCACTGTCATTTTGTTATTCAGTCCAAAAGGTGATTTTGTGGTCACTGCATGAAACCACCTTTCAGAACCGATGTAAAAAATGACAGAGTCACAGTTCATGAGGAAGGCCCCCAAAAACCCTGTGTTGAAAATTTGGGGAAAAAAATTCCTAAAAATGACTTATTTTGACGAGCGTTAAGCTATGGTTCCTCACATCGTAGTTCACAAATTTTTTAATATTTGCACTCCAGATTATCAACATTGCCATTTTACCACACCTCCTTATGAGTAGTACAGCTGTCATTCTTCACATCTCGCCCAAAATGTTTTTCCACGCATGTAGCGCACTATGGCGCAGCCGGTGTGTGAAATCAATGTTTGGGACAAAATGAGGGAATCACAGTGATACTGTTCATGAGCAGAGGTTTTAAAATGGCTATGTTGAAAATTTGGTGAAAAAATTCCCAAAAATGACTGTTTTACGAGTGTGCGTTGTGCAATTCCTATGCAAGCTTGTAAGTTTGTGAATTTTTAATATTTTCACTCCAGATTTTCAACATTGCCATTTTACCACACCTTCTTATGAGCAGTACAGCTGACATTTTTTACATCTCCTCCAAAATACAGTATGTTTCCACACAAGAAGCGCACAATGGTGCAGTCGGTGCATGAAATCAATGTTTGGGACAGATTAAGAAAATCACAGTGACACTGTTCATGAGCAGAAGCCATAAAATGGCTATGTTGAAAATTTGGAAAAAAAATTCCCCAAAATGACTGTTTTATGGGCGTTCATTGTGTAGTTCCTACACACTCGTGTAAGTTTGTGAATTTTTTAAATTTGCACTCCAGATTTTCACCACTGCCATTTTTCCACACTTCCTTATGAACAGTACAGCTGTAATTTTTCACAACATAGCTGAAATGTGTTTTCACACTTTCTGCTCAGAAATGCATGGTCGCTGTGGGAAATCACTGTTCGGAACAGATTAAGAAAATGACAGTGACACTGTTCATGAGCGTAGGTCCCAAAATCCCTGTGTTGACAATCTGCTGTAAAAAAACCCCAAAGTAATTACATCAAGGGTGTGCATTGCACAGTTTCTATGCACGCTCGTGACTTCACCAGTTGTTTTACTATTTTCACTGCAGATTTTCAACATTGCCATTTTTTACACCTCCCCATGAACAGTACAGTTGTCATTTTTCACATCCTGTTCAAAATATGTTTTCGCACCTG
Organism: Neoceratodus forsteri; assembly: GCA_016271365.2. Classification (NCBI taxonomy): domain Eukaryota; kingdom Metazoa; phylum Chordata; order Ceratodontiformes; family Ceratodontidae; genus Neoceratodus; species Neoceratodus forsteri. The sequence continues at coordinate 849,621,300 of CM028137.1, read as the reverse complement.
TGGTGCCAAATGCCATAGTCACTGTGCAAAATCAGCTTTCAGCTAACATACTGATATTACCACTGTTCATAAGGTGGGGATCACAAAAAACTCATGTTGAAAATTTGGAGTGAAAATACCAACAAACGCCTAAGGCATTAGGGTTTCCGACCATAACGCCCCACCCTGTAGAGACTGATAGGCATCATGGGTGTGACTTGGGATTGTCACCTGTAATACTCATATCATTCCACCCCCACCCACATCCTGCAGCCAGTGAGAGATTATCGAGGTGTGCCTTGGACTCTTCGGCCCCAAAGTTCACCCCATTCTCCTATACTGCACCCATCTCACCGTATTTCCTGATGGAATGGGGTGCACATAAGGGCCAAAGACCCCAAGGCACACTGTGACTCTTGTCAGTGTCTGCAGGGTAGGCTGTGATGAAATGGCATGGACGTTATGCCTGATGACCCAAAGGCACACCACACCAATGCCAATGTCAGCAAGCAAACATTCAGCATTGACAAATGCTTGTTAACACATGTATTACGGAGAAAAGGCTGTAAACATTATCTAAGCAATTTGGCTGTATCCAGAACATAAACTATACAATACAGAAGCAGACAATTAAAGTAACCACTGGGATACAGTATGCACAAAATAGCTGAGAGCACAAAGGAAGCAGGTGGGAGACAAAACAATCAGCAGTGCTCTGCCGACAACAAAAGATGGTGCCGGATGCAAAGTTCAGAGTTTGTGAAGCACGGAGACAGGTAGTTGGGCTTGCAGAGTTGCTGGATGGCCATCTTTGTGTGGGGAGGGCTGACAAGGTGCCCTCATGACCCTCAGGTGAACTGGTGTTGGGCAGGAAAACTAGGCTTGCAGAGTTGCTGGGCGGCTGTCTGATTGTGTGAGGAGGGCTAACAAAGTGCCCTCATGACCCTCGGGTGAACTAGTGTTGGGCGGGTAAGATGGGCTTGCAGAGTTGCTAGGCAGCCATCTGTTTGTGTGGGGAGAGCTATCAAAACACCCTCATTACCCTCAGGCAAACTAAAGGCCTTGACTATGCTACAGGCAGACAAATCAGCAAGCCTGTACTATCATCATCATCATGGTTATGCAATGCCCCTCCACTTCACCCACTGCCCTTACTATAGAGACCCCAAAGAACACTATCTTTCACCACTCCACCCAACCATTTCCATCCTCCTCTGTGGCAGGTCTGGTTGGTGTAGAGCTGAGCAGATTTCATGATATGGCTTTTACCAAATTATCATTAAATGTCATGATTTTTGTAAAAAACGTGCAAAATTCCATCTTCTGCACCTCTGTTAGTTTGCAATTTGTGGCTGTTTATTGCTGGGCCATGCTTATTACACACACACACACACACACACACACACACACCCCTACAGTATTTTCAGAGTCTATACATTAGCTAAACATGGTAACATTAACTTATCTAGTTTTAAAGTAACAGGGAATTAAAACGTCATGATTTACTTACCTTTAAAATTTCTTAAAAACTTTAAGTAAATTTGGCTGCTTATGACTTAGTAGCCCTTACAGCTAGTGGGCCTGATTCCAGAAGGGTGGTGCAAGTTGCTGCTGAATGCAACTTGCACCACCAGCAACTGCGGCATTGACCCTGTGCCCTATTCTAGAAGGGGCAGGGTCTCCGCAGCAAAGTCCTGTGACTTGTGCCACGTGGCAAGGTACGCTGCACAGAGGGTGTATCTGGCCAGCATGCCATAATCCGCTGCCGCAGGGTGCAAGTGCACCCCCCTGCCCATCAAGTCTCAATAGCCACCCTGCAGGGTGACCCACACCCACTGCCCCCCCCACACCTCCAGTATGCACCCCACAAGGTTGGCCATACCCCTAACCCCAACTCCCAGTGCGAACCATGCCCTACAGGGTGTCCCATACCCCCAGCCCCCTGAATCCCCAGTGTAATGTGCCCCACAGTGGAGCGCTGACATCCCCCCACCCATGCATGCCCCGATCCCCCAAGTCATTGTGCATATGCAGCAAATATCCTTTGCGGCCCTGGTAGTCCTAGTGGCCCCCTAGTCACTGTAGAATATTGAAATAATGCCCCAATTCCCTAGGGTCTAGTGTCCCCCCAATCACTGTAGAATATTTAAATAACTCCCCCAATTCCCTGGTAGTCTAGTGTACCCCCACAAGCATTGCAATAAAATAAATTAACACCACCATGTCCCTGGTAGTCTAGTGGCCCCCACCCAGCCATGCCAGCACACCCAGCACCCCACCCCATCACCAGCCAGCGACTGGCACAGCCCCTCTCACCTCCATGGCCAGCCACCAACTGAGTGCTGCAGAGTGCTCCTGTAAAGATGTGCACAGATATTAATTTCTGAGCTCATCTTTACAAGAGTGCTCTACAGCACTCAGTCGGAGGCTGGGTGGAGGTGAGAGGTGGGCTGTGCCAGTCACCAGCTGGGGATGGGTGGGGGATGCTGGGTGGGCTGACATGCCTGGATGGGGGAGTGGGGGACCACTAGACTACCAGGGATGTGGTGGTGTTGATTTCTTTTATTGCAATGGTTGGGGGGGAGGTTGCACTAGACTACCAGGAAATTGGAGGAGTTATTTAAATATTCTACAGTGATCGGGGTGAGCCACTAGACTACCAGGGAATTGGGGGAGTTATTTAAAAATTCTACAGTTATCGGGGGGGGGCACTAGACTACTAGGGAATTGGGGGAGTTAGTTAAATATTCTACTGTGATTGGGGAGCCACTAGACTATCAGGGAATTGGAGGAGTTATTTAAATATTTTACAGAGATGGGGGCCACTAGACTACCAGGGAATTGGGGGAGTTATTTAAATATTCTACAGTGATTGGGGGGCTCCTAGACTACCAGGGCTTCTCAGGATATTTGCCACATATGTAGCCAGCAACTCGGGGGGTAGGGGCATGCATGGGTGGGGGGATGACAGCACTGCCCTGCAGGGTGAGGTACACCGGGGATTTGGGGGACTGGGGGTATGGGATGCCCTGCAGGGCATGGTTAACACAGGGAGTTGGGAGACAGGGGAGTGGGCAGCCCTGGGGGAAGTTACTGTGTGGGGGTATGGTGGGGCATGTACCCAACAGGGGTAGGGTGTGCGATGCCCATTGGGGCACCAACAGAGGAGGTCTGGGCATGGGGAGGAGGGCACATGGCCTGGGTCTACAGGACCCTCGGAGGTGGCTGTACATTACACCAGCTAAATGCAGGTGTAACTTACATTGCCAGTTCACCTCCAGGGTTCTTGTAGAATCTTGACGGTGGGGACTTTGTGGCTGCCATTCTAGAATAGGGCGCAACTACTGCCATAAAACCCCTAGTGCCACAGTGCAGGGGGTCTATGGTGCAACTGCTGTTGTAACTGCTGTTTGGCGTAAATGGCCTGTCCCATGTTGCAGGCCACATTGTAGAATCATGCATGATGCAACTGCTGGCGTAAGCTGCTACATACGCCATTCTACTTGAAGCAACTGCTGTTATGCCAGGCATAACTCTTCTAGAATCTGGCCCACTAGTGACTTCATTTTCATCATGTGCATCATTTGTTGTATGTGACAAACAGCCTTCCAAATATTGTGACTGTTTTAGATATCATAAAGTATCAAGGGCCCACAACAACCCAGCTTAAGTATTTGCAAATGTCCTAAAATGTTATGAAGTACAGTATCTGGTGGATTATAATTCATCTGCACTTAAAGATAAGGCCTAAATTGTGGAATGCACATTCCTTGTGCATGATCCACGACAGCTGCCACCCCACATTTGGTGACATTCTGTCAAGCAGTTTTACACTAAGATGGCAAACTCTGGAAAAAAAAAACATTTTGGCAAGCTTTCATGAAATTTCACTAACTTGAAGTTCATATATCCACCCACAAAATTTAACTTTTATACAGCACTAATCTTAAATATTGATCTAGACAACATTATACAGTTCTTAACTACTTTTATTGTATTTGACAGACCAGGAACAAGCTTCATCTAAACATGTCTATGCACTGGGCTGATATAGGCTGTTCAAGGGTTTATTGTCTGCCCACTTCTGTTTTCCATGTATTTTTCATATTTGAGCCAAAAGGTTTACATCACTGCTACACATATGATATGCTGATTTACTGAGCCATTTCAACATGCCAACATTCCCAGTGTTTTTTTTGTGTGTTTTTTTAACCTCTATTGGCATGTCTCATCAAGTAAAACATCCCCCAATATGGTTCTGAATCAGTTTTCATCTGCTACACATATGCCTTCAGGTTGCCTAGCATATATTGCCATGGCAATTATGGCACCGCAACAAGGGTGAAAGTGAATGAGACAATCTTGATTTTAGATCGCCCCTCACTCAAGCTGCCCTTTGTGCCCATACAATTTTTACCCCCTCAAGGGCATGCCCGCCCTGGAGGAGGTTCTATTTAGATTTGCAGGGTGAAGACCCCTGCATTGGGGGGCTCTGCAACATACCCATCTCATGAAATTAAAATCCTCTGACCATAGCCTAGGGCATTATTTCTTATTTTATTTTTCTTATTCAGTGGCACAAGGGGCTCTGCCTGGAAGGTAAAATGGACTTCTTTATTCCAAGGTATTGCCTCACAACAATACCCTTTAGAGGATAAGTGTCACCCATAAAATCTGTTTATTTTTAAAGCCATCTTTCTGCAGTCTCATAAAGTGTGTTAGTTTCTCCATCTGATAAATTTACGTTCACTGTCCTCAATTCAACCAAGGTTTGAGAGAATTTTATAACCACTTTCTAGTAATGAATTTACTAATACAGTCTGCAGTGACCAAAACAGAAAACTGGCATTTCTGCACTTAGACCAATTTATCTTGTGGATGAGCAAACAGCAATAGATGCGTTGGTAAAGTGTTCATTTCTATTGATAAAATATCTTCTAGAAATTTCCATAGACTAATAAAGGTATATTATCTACCTAATAAATACATTTCTTGTTTTCATGTTAAAATTCTGCACAACTTCCCCCTCCAATATTTTTCCAACTTAATTCATGTCTAAACTATATGTGTGTGCTCATTTTTCACCCTACTACAATCTCTCTTGCATTTCCTAGATTACCTATCATACTTTCTTAACGTAAACAGTGTATAAAATATCTTGTATAAAAATTTCTTAGCAAACTCCCTCCAGAGTATGCAGCCATTATTTCAAATCTAGTTCAACTGTTTATCAGGAGTACTGCAATTTATTTGATTATCTTTGCTATTTTAATTGGATACTTATGCCTTCAGGTTTGATCATTCATGTAGTGTCTTATACAGTCTGAAGAGTTTGGAGAAGTGCTTTGTTGATTTCCCTTGTATCATGCATAGGACCAGCATAACAAGTGAATATTCTTTTCTTTTCTTTTCCTATTTTTTTTTTCTAAAATAGAGTTTTATAATTCTGACCACTTGTCCGTTTCTGGCCCAGTATCAAAAATGAAAGGATAAAGCAGGCTAGGTGGTGCCACAATCACAGGAAGGAAAAAATCCTGAGCAGCAACCAATTTATTTAAAATTGTTTCCCAGAAATAGCTCACTGAGCTGAGGCTCATTTCAAGGTTCATTTCAGGGGAAGGGTGCACATTATAAAATACAGGGTAGCTGGTCACGAGCATGTGTGAATAAGAGCGTAGTAAAAACCTTGCAGAGAAAACGGTGTAAGTGAAAACAGCTACAGGTGAATAATAGTGCAGTCATGACAACGCAGTACACCACGTAGCTGTTCTCACTAATGCCAAATACTACAAGTGCACAACTGTGTGCTGTTTCACTGTGTCAATGCAGTGGCATACAGCAGAGAGGCACACATTGTGAGGGCTGTGCATCTGACTAGCTGGGGTACGAATCTATATCATTCTTGTGTTTGCCATTGGCACAGTCAATCTCCTCCCACTCAAAAGAAGCCAGAAGATGGAGGAAACAGGTTCATTTCAGTGCTTTACATTAACTGTTCATTGATATTATATTTTTTAACTTAGATTGTGGGCTTTTAGTGGCACTGTCATTTCTTTGCTGTCTTTACTTAGAATTGTTTTTGAGCTGTTGAAAATTTAAAATCTAGTTCGGTGTGCTTATAGTGGTGATCTATTCCTTTGCTGTCTTTAATTGCTGCAAATTTAGTCTTGGCTTGTCTAACTTGCCCTGTCGTTTGGGTGAGGGGTGCTAATTGTCTGGCTTCTGACCTCAGCTACCTGATAACTGGAGGTGGGGCTTAGTCAGAGTTGAGGTAGCAAGTGATTTTTGTTTTCTCAGAAGAAGGGGAAGGAAACAGATTCATTTCAGTGCTTTACATTAACTGTTCATTGCTATTTTTGTTTTAAACTTAGATTGTGGGTTTTTAGTAACACTGTCATTTCTTTGCTGTCTTTACTTAGAATTGTTTTGGGGCTGTTGAACATATAACATCTGGGAGGCAGTATAGCACAGTGGTTTAAGGCTCTGGGTTGCAAATCTGGTGACATCCAGCAGACCAGACCTGAGTTTGAATCCCACAGCTTCCACTTGCATACTGTGTGACCCTGAGCAAGTCACTTAACTTCCCTGTGCATCCAGGTCACTCCTGTAAAAAAGCTTTCAGCTTAGTGTGCTACTCCTGGTTAAACAACTAAAAAAGAAAATCAAGTTTGGTGTGCATATAGTGGTGGTCTATTCTTTTGCTGTCTTTAATTGCTGCACATTTTCACTCCCACCTCCCTCTCCTGCCCCAACTCTTAATCATATGCCCTGTTAAATCTGGTTAACTGGGGATAGTAGGGATTGAGAAGTAGGAGGGGCATAAGGGTGAAGAAGCCTGCCCTCAGCATGACAAGCGTTTTGACTAATTTTTTTTTTATTTCTGTTTTTTACATTTTTAAGGAAAAGTATCTGAGGATCAGTGGTAGGATTTTTAGGACAGTAAATTAATAAAAAGAGAACTAGGAGATATTCAGTAACAGACAAGTACTGGAATAGCAGTATAAATGCAGTATAATGTGGGGAGTCATGCAATGCAGTGGCTGCGGGGCAGTCATATTCAGGCAGACCTTCTTGATGCTGAAGTGCTGCCCTAGCTGCATACATCTCTCTGGACTGCAGGATCAGGTAGCCAGACTCAGAACAGAAGTAAACTGGGTCAGGAGTACCATCACCCCTATCCAGAGACCACCCAGTTCAATGCCACTGCCTCAAAGGATGCCGAGAACAAGGAGCACTTGGATGGCAGTGGGCTCAGGGAGGGTTAGGGTGGTCAGGCAGAGGTACATCCCAGATTCTATTCCACTCAAGAACACATAAGCCACACTGGCAAATTGGGAAAACCAAATAGAGGTACCCATAGAAATGGAAGGAAAGGATGTGGAGGTTAGCCAAGAAGGTGACCTCAGTGGGGAGAGCAGTGGACCCTAAGAGGAGGAGGAGGAAGTGAATCCTGATGGGGACTCCATTATAAGAGGGATCCAGCTAGGAACACAGGAGGGGGAGGACAGGGAGGTGAGGTGCCTACCAGGTGCGATGGCATGGAGGGATGGGAGGAAGATCCAGGGGATCACTGGGAAGACAAGATGGGAGGGTGAGATGTATGTCTTTATCCACCTAGGTACTAATGACCAGGCAAATGGGGAGCCAAAGGAAGTTCAGGAAGAGTTTAGGAAATTGGGGAAGGGTCTCAAGCAAGTAGCTACTTCTGTCACCTTCTCAGATGTACTACAAGTGAGAGGCATGGGAGAACATAGGGGTGCATGCACCAGGAACTTTAACTCATGGTCAAAGGATGGCAGACAAGGGTGAGGTAGTGCTGGTTGGAGAACTCAATATTCCAGACATGGATTGGAGCATCGCAGCAGCAGCATTAACTAGGAGCAGATTTATCCTGGACTTCCTTTACGGTGCCTTCCTCAAGCAACTGGTCATGGAACCAACTCGGTAGAAGGCAATACTGGTCCTAGTGCTCACAAACAGGGACAGTGTGCTGGGGGTAACAGTGGGAGAGCACCTGGGGAACAGTGACCACCAGTCATTGTGGTTTGAAATCACAGAAGGAGCAGAACCAAACCACACAAAAATACATATCCTGGATTTTAGGGGGGGAAGACCTGGTAAAATGGGGAGATGATTGAAAGAGGCATGAAGGGGAATGGGGCAAGAATCAGGGGTTGAGGAACAGTGGGCAGTGTTTAAAATGGTGATTACAAAAGCAACAGAATTATGCATTAAGCAGCTTAGCAATGGGAAAAGGAAGAGGAGGCCATTATGATTTTCCAAGGAGGCAGCGGAGAAAGTGAAAGCCAAAAAGATTGCATTCAGGCAATACAAAAAGACACAGGCAGAAGGGGATAGGGAGAAGTACCAGGAGATGCTAAAGGAGGCAGGGAGGTCAGTAAGGGAAGCCAAAGCTCAGACAGAAGAGCACATTGCAAAATCAGTGGGTTTAGGGGACAAAATCCTTTACAGGGACATAAGTGAAAAAAAAAGGCAAAGAGAGGGATAGTGAGACTGAAGGGGGACGATGGGGGCCATGTGGAGGATGACAACAGTAAAACTGACATATTGAACAGGTATTTCTGCTCAGTCTTTACTGAGGAAGAGAAGGGTAATGGGTCTGAAGGGAGTACAAGGGGTGGGAATGGAGACATGGACACAACTCCCTTTACACGAGAGAAAGGGTCCTGAAGGAACTGGAAGTAATAAGAGTTGATAAAGTAATTGTGCCAGATGGGGTGCAACCCAGGGTCCTTAAAGAACTAAGAGACATGGTGGCTGAACTTCTGGCAATCCTGTTTATCCAACCACTGGAAACGGGGGGGGGGTTACCCAAAGACTGGAGGACAGCATATGTGGTCTCCTTATACACAAGTAGGAACAAAGAGGAAGCAGGGAACTACAGACCAGTCAACTTCTCCTCAGTAGTGGGGAAGATCATGGAAGCACTACTGAAGGAGAGATTGGTGGAACATCTGGTTGTCAATGGAATACAGGACCCAAAGCAGCATGGTTTCACCAGTGGGAGGTCATGTCAGACCAACCTCATTGAATTTTTCAACTGGGTGGCTAGGGAGGAGGATCAGAGGAGGGCAGTGGACATGGCTTATCTGGACTTCAGCAAGCCCTTTGACATGGTGCCACATAGAAGACTATTACACAAACTGGGGAATATGGGTGTGGGCAGAACAGTAGTGTGGTGGGAAGGTAACTGGCTGGGCGGCAGGACACAGAGGGTGGTGTTAAATGGCTGTCACTCCACAGAGAGAAGAGTGACCAGTGGGGTACCACAGGGGTCAGTGCTGGGCTGGGACCAGTCCTATTCAACATCTTCATCAGTGACATTCCACAGGACCTACAAGGCAGAATTTCACTGTTCGCTGATGACACAAAGCTCTGTAACAGAGTAGACACACCAGAGGGTGTAGACAGAATGAGAAGGGACCAGCAGAAACTTGAATTATGCTCAGGGGTTTGGCAGTTGAAATTCAATTCAAAGAAGTGCAAGATAATGCACATGGGGCACAAAAACCCTGGCACAATGTATCAGTTGGGGTGTGAGGATATAGCATGCACCAAGCAGGAAAGGGATCTTGGGGTTATCATCTCTGATGACCTCAAGTAGGGAAACAGTGTGACAAGGCAGCAGGTAAAGCAAAGAGGATGCTGGGATGCATAGACAGGGGCATCACCAGCAGGAAACGGGGAGGTCATAATTCCTCTATACAAGACGCTAGTGAGGACCCACCTGGAGTACAGTGTACAGTTCTGGAGACCTTACGTAAGGACATAGACATGGCAGAGAAGGTTCAGAGGAGGGCAACAAATATGGTACATGGATTGCATCACAAGTTCTATGATGACAGGTTGAAGGAATTGAATATGTACTCACTGGAGGAGAGGAGGGAGAGAGGGGATGTGATAGAGACATACAAGTATCTTACAAGGAGGAACAGGGTGCAGGAATACACTATTTTTAAGTACAAAAGATGTTCCAGGACTAGAGGGCATGGGATGAAGTTGGAGGGAGGATGATTCAGAGGAAACGTGAGGAAGATTTTCTTCACAGAATGGGTGGTGGACAAGTGGAACACCCTGCCAGAGGAAGTGGTGGTGGCTGAAATAATCACGGGATTTAAGAATGCATGGGATAGACATAAAGCAGTTCTGGAGGTCAGGGTTAAGGAGCAACAGACTTCTAAGAAAACAGAACGTGAACTTACAAGCTTAAATGGGCAGACTGGGTGGGCCATAGGCCCTTATCTGCTGACACTGTCTATGTATCCATTGGAGTTGATTATATTTAGTTAACGGTGGGGGGGGGCTACGCTCCCCACATTGAAAATTACAGAACTGGCTTGCATGACCAACCTCCATCCCAGCCCAGAGCAAAAATGTGCCCCCCGAGTGTGTCTTGCCATCTCCCACTTGTACCCTGTTACTAAATATGGGAACTCCTGAAGGTTCAGGTTCCTCACCTCTGGTTGATGATTCCACTTCTCCATGGTTTTCCTACTGCTGTCTGCACTATCGCTGTTGTTTGTCAGTGCTATGGTTCCTTTTGCGATTTTGCCTGTGCTCCTTTCGCCCACTTGAATAATGTTTAGTGGTTTTGATCTAGTTCCAAAATACAGACCGCAGAAACAAATCCAGACAGAAATAACGCAATTAAGTACACTGTTGTGCAGATAAACAGCAACAAACAATTTATTTATTTAAAATTGGTTACCTGAAATAGCACACTGAGCTGAGGCTCACTTCCAGTTCCAACCCAAGGGGAGGTTGCACAATATAACATACAGACCACAGAAATGAATACAGACAGAAATAATACAGTTAAATACAATATTGTGCAGATAAACAGTGCTGGACTGTTAAAAAGAGAGTAAAAATAAAATACAATTGTACCAATTTAATAAACTCATAGGGCCGGATATTCAAAAGGGTTGCTCCAAGCGCAATAGGGTTGCGCATGCGCAAGTCTGAAAGTGAGCCATTCTGCGATATTCAGCAGGAGGCAGTTGCGCCACCGAAAACATGCTGAGCAACAGCGCAATGCAAATGAAGGCATGCGCAACCTAAGGGGGTGGATTCATGCATAAAGAGCGCAATGCGATATTCAAAGACTTGCGCAATGCGCAACACAGGAACAGCAGGAAGTTTCGCCCCAGCGGAAATGAGCCAAAATAAAAAGGCTCAAGGAAGAGGTGCAAGAACGCTACAGGGATGCCAAGTGGGGAAGAGAGAGAGAGAAAGACAGACAGTGACAGGCCAGGGCAGGCAAGGGAAGCAGTGTGGGCCATAGGCTGCGGAGGCCAGCGGGGGGTGCCCGGTGCAGCGGAAGTAGCAGTCAGGACAGCGGGGTAACAGAGCAACATTGGCGGGGGGTCACAAGCCAGGGAGATGGACAGTGGCAGCTTCCACATGGAAGCTGTAATGAGGGGAATGAGAATGCAAGGTGCAGGGGGACGTGGCCGTGGATGGGCCCGTTGGCGGTACGCCCCCAACAGGCAGTACCATGCCTGAATCAGCTTTGAGCTGTACACAGATGTAGAGATCGTGGGCCAGTACCGCCTGAACAGGGCAATACTGAGGCGGCTCTGTGAGCTGTGCAGTGATGTGATGCAGGCACCCTCACGACGGAGTCACGCTCTGTCAGTGGAGACCAAGGTGACAGCCTGCATGTGCCTGCTCACCACAGGCACCTTCCAGAGGCCAACAGAGGACACCACAGGCATCACACAGTCAGCCACGTCATGCATCCTCACCCAATTCCTCAGCGCACTGCTGCCACATGCTGCGGAGCACATCCATTTCCCCAGCACCGCAGCAGAGCGTACAACAAACATGCAGGAGTTCCACAGGGTAGCACGTATGCCTGGCATGCTAGGGGCCATAGACTGCACCCATGTGGCCATTCGCACGCCACCTGGCCCCAATGGGGCTGCATATAGGAACAGAAAAGGGCTTCTCCTGTGTCAACTGCCAGGAGGTGTGTGATGCCACTGGGTGTATAATCAATGTCTATGCCACACACCCTGGTGGAGCACATGATGCCTTCATATGGCATCAGTCTGCACTGTGCCAATGATTCAAGAGTGGGGACATCCCCACAGGCCATCTAGTGGGTGAGTACGCATGTAGAAAATGCAAACTCGGGGCAAGGGTGGGAATGCCACAGGTGCCATGGTAGTGGCACACAGGGATATGGGCAATGTGGACCTGAACATGATACTGATCTCCACTATCTCCACACAGGTGACAGCGGATACCCACTCCATCCCTGGCTGCTCACACCGTACCGGCGCCCCATGACCCCATCGCAGCAACGCTATAATGAGGCACATGCCGCCACATGCAACATCATTGAGCGGGTGTTCGGGATGCTCAAGGCACGCTTCCGATGCCTAGACACCTCTGGCGGTGCCCTACAGTACAGCCCCTCAAAGGCCTGTGGGATATTCCTGGCCTGTTGTATCCTGCACTACATGGCCAAAGACTGTGGGATAGCGCTACAGGTTGAAGAGGGGAACAGCGATGGGGACGCCAGTGGCACCGGTGTTGATGGTGATGAGCAGCCCCCCCTTGGACGGCGGGACCCCCGACTGATCTGGCAGGCCCAGCTGCACTGGGACACCATCACGGAGGAGCATTATGCATGACAAAGGTAAGTCAAGGGGCCATGTGCAAACAACACTGTCCTGGCGCAACCCACAGGCACACAGAGTGACACACCAGGGGTGCATGACTACAAGGGAAGTGGAAGGGACCAGGCACACAAACACACCATCAGGGAGGGGCGAACAGTCATATGGACACACACACACCAGGCACAAAGCGCACATGGGCAGGTGCACAGCAGGCAGGAATAGACATGGCAAACACACAGATCACAGACCACACCCACCACCTGTACTGTCCAATGCGTGTGTCAGATGCTGGGCACCCTTGCACCTTGGTGTACAGTACAATGCAGGCATCATCATGCACATGCACCTGTGGACAGCAGTCGGGATGGTGTGCAGGTGGTCCGTATGTCGGCGTGATGTGCAGGTCACCCACCAGTGCACTGCCCACCATGACGCACAGTGCACACAGGGCAGCACCAGACAGGGCCCGCACTGGGAGACAGGTCAGTCATGTTGCACCATTCCACGGCCACCGCGGATGCATGGGAGGCCCCACCGTGACCCAACAGCACTGGCAGGCTGAGCAGGGGCCACATGGGGTGGCACCGATGGACCACCAGGGGTCCCACTGCCCGATCGCGACTTTGTCTGCAGTGGGGTCTGTAGTATGCCAAACATACCTGCACCAGGGGTGCTTGGGATGCTCACAGCAGAACCCGGCATCGACAGGCTTGGTGTCGCATGATGCTGGGAACGGGGAGTGGAGAGCGTACTGTGTGGGGTGATCGGTACAGGAGCACCTGCTTGTGTGCCCAATGCAGCCACGACAGCGAGCAATGCCTGGATCTGCCTGTCAATGGTGGCGGTCACATCCATCCACATATGGACCATCTCTGCACGGTCCAGAGCACAATCCCTGCTGTGCCACTCCACAGCCACACACAGTGCCTCCACGGATGTTGCAACCCGCCTTTGCTGCTGTACTGATTCCCACAGCAGGCGGGTGTGCTCTTCAAATGGGTACTCTGCCACAACGGCATCCTGTCCCCCAAGGTATGGAAGGTCCTGATGCTCAACACCCCTTGAGGGTGGGCGCTGTTCACCAGGACCAGGAATGGGCATATCAAAGGGTGGTGGGCATGTGCCACTGCTGGACACTGTACCCCAGACCTGGTGGGTGACTGCTGCTGCTGTCCCTCCAACCGCTGTGCCCCAGGGACCACTCATTCCACTGCTGTCACCGCAACAGTGCCAGACACCTGCACAGCCACTGGTGCTGCTCCACCAGTGCTGACAGGCACAGCCTGGGACTGTGCTGACATGCTGGCACACGTTGGAACCAGCTAGGCCCAGGGGCACGTGCTGGCCTGCTGTGTGTCCATCATGGGACACACATGTCACTGCCATTGCAGTCCTTGCATCATCAATGGTGCAGGTACATGCTACAGCCACAGTCACAGCGTGCTGGCATGCTTGCATGCCAGACTGCTGAGACACAGGCTGTGCACCCCCCACTCCTGACTCACCGACACCAGAGTTGGCAGCCCGGCGTGCATGCTGGTGCAGTGCATGCTGGCTGGTGACAGAGGTGGATGGACCCTCCTCCATGTCCAGCAGGTCTTCCTCACTGCCTGGACCCTCCACGACTGTCCCCTGAAGACGAACAGGATCTGTAACAGAAAGAGAGGACATGTGAGTGCATGTGAACAACCTTCCCCCCCCAACACCACCATGTCATATCGTGCAGTGATGGGCTTCCACCTGTCTGGAATCCACCTCCTGGTACACCCTCAATAGCACTCCGCTGCATTGATGCAGCCAGTCGGTCCTCAGCCGGGGTCAGCTCCACCACCGCTGGCTGGCCCCCGCTAGTGCCAGCATGTGCCGCCCTGAGGGCTGCCACCTTCTCCTTCACCCTCCTGCGGTCTGTCCCCATCTTCTTTTTGCATTCCTGCATGGAGCGCTGGTGGCTTCCATGCAGGTTCACTGCCTGAGCTACCCCCTCCCATGCAGCCGCACGGGCCTGAGGGGTGCCCCGCCGTCCATTCAGTAGTGACTCCTCCTCCAGGTAGGCCTGGAAGAGGGCCTCTGTCTCCGCCGTGGTGAAGTTGGGCCTCCTCCTCCGCCCACCATCCTCACCCTCACCTTGGCTCTGCTCGGTCATGGCAATCTGTATGGGTGGAAGTGGACACCTGTCAGTGTGCAGTCTACAGCGTTATCCCATGACCATTGTCCAGAACATCCCACAGCATGCAACCCACCTCTCACCTGCAGTAACCGAATCTGGCCAGTGCAGCCCAATGTCACACACATTTATAGTGCAATGCATGCAAATTAGGAGTGGAGCAACTGTAATGAGATGCAAATCGTGCCACTGCACCTTTGAATGGCTGATCAGATGATTTGCATGTGTCGGCCGAATATCGCGCCATTGCGATTTGCACAATACGGTTGAGCCGGCTGAGCCAATGGCCGCAGATCTGTGACTGTGTGGTACACTGCATTGCACATGCCCAGGTAGCTTACGCAGGTGTCTGCCGTGCTGATGACGTGCTGTGCGCGATCGGCAGTTCAGGCCATGGCCACCATTGTGCCAGTGGCGCTGCAGCACTGGGCACCATATGGCGCTGTGGCACTACTGCGCAATAGTCCACTGTGGCACTGGCACGCTGGTGATCGGTAATGCAGGATGTGTAGATGTCAGATGGCGCTGTGCGTGGCCTTGCATCATAGACCCCTGACCTGGTTTCCCACTTTGCCCCCTGGCGCTGTTCGGCTGCCATGTGTACAGCTCTATTGCGCTGTTTGGTGACAGCGCTATGTGAACCGACGGCGCTGTACAAACAGCGCAATTGGAAGCTATGGTGGTCTATTGCGCAACATTTCCACGTGGGGTTGCCGTGCCGCGGGGCGCCATATTGCCTGCTATACGACCCAAAATATGGCACGCAGAAGAGCTCCCCAATGGAGCCAGGTGGAGGTGGCCAACCTGGTGGCCCTGGTTGAGCCCCACTATGAGGCACTTTACGGAGATGAGCCCCTCACCATGGCCCGCACCCAGGTGTGGCTGCAGGTGGCCACTGACCTGGTGAGGGTCACAGGGCGGTGCCGGTCTGCGGAGCAGTGCAGGCACAGGTTTAGTGACCTCCGCAGGAGGGAGCTGGACGTGCTTTGACGCCTGAGGTCACGTGCCACGAGGGGCATTGTGCCTAGGCCAGGTGGGTGTACCATCTCTGCACCTGTATTCTCCGTAGGGGTGTGACTGTGTTTTGGTGGCGGTGCATGGGGGATGGCTCTGCCATGGTTGGCTGTGTCAGTGTGTGCAGGTGTGAGATGCATGGGTCTGGCTGTGTGGGCAGGCACACTTACTGGGGCAGGGGGCAGTCTGCTTTGGGGTCACACTGATGTTTTTCTCAACATTTGTCACCCACAGGCCGGGCGGAGAGGATGCAGGCACAGGCTGAGGAGGGCCGTGGCAGGCACCAGGTGGCAGACGGAGGAGACAAGAGGGGTGGGCCACAGCAGCAGCAGTAGCAACAGCCACAGCTGCTTGATGAGTGTGAGTATCATTACATCATGGATGCCATTGCATGCTGGAGGGGGTGGGCATGACCACCAGCCATGGACAACACAACCATGCATGACACAGGCGACAGTCATCACTGTCCAGTGTCACTGCACGTCTGTGTGTCCGTCACTGGTGGTCCATGCATGCACTAGGCACATGGCTGTGGAACTGGCATCCCACCACATTGCCACGTCACTTGACAGCCTTGTTTGTGCTGTGATGGACATGGGCAGTGTGTGTGCAGTGGTGCACATAGCTGGTGCTGCCTGGTTGGGCGTGTCATGTGCATGGTCACTGTGGGTGGGTGCATACCATCACAGGTGCGGGGCACTGGGCTATATGCCTTGCAGGATGGGTGGTGTTCAGGGTTGTGGACAGTCACAGCCATTGACTGTGTTCCCTTTTCCTAGGCCTCAACATCCTACGCAGGATGGACTGTGCCCTCCAGCGGCTGACCAGGGTCTCCATGGCGACACTTGACATCCTCCAGGACATTCAGCGCCATGGGGTGAGGCGACGGCCAAGGCGACAGGGACAGCACCAGGCAGCAGCAGACCAGCCTGCAAGGTGATAGATGTGCTTCCCTTCCCACTTCACCCATCCCTCCCACCCTGCCTTCCCTCTCCAGTTGTTCACCCCTACCCCTTGCCCACACCTACCTTGTACCCCTAACCACCCCTTGTTTTGTACATATCTGTATATAGTTTTGTTCTTGATCTTGTTGTTGTAATTTCTGTTTTCAAATATATATATATTTTGTTATGAATACTGTGGTGGTCTCTGATTTGCAGCTGGCTATGGTTGCTCAGTTGCAGTGGTGTGCATACCATCTGGGGTGGTATGGTCCTGGGTATGTGTGTGTGTGTGCGTGTGTGTGTGTGCATGGGGAGGTGTCTCCAGTGTGGCAGTGACTTTCAGTCGGTCTTGCCATCTGCTGCCGCCCACTGCTGGGTGCCCAGGGTGGGTCTGGCTTGTATGGTTCTATGCTACACGAGGTTGACGTGTGCCGGGGGGGATGCATGGTGTTTACTGCAGTGACAGTCACTGCACATGGGTGGTGTCTTGGGGTCACGGTGCAGGGTGTGCTGTGTGGGACGGGGGCTGCTGTGAACTGTGGTTGTCAACCCCTGTGTGTGGCAGTCTCAGCCTGACAGTGGTTGTGCTGGGGCGGCATGGCCCTGCTGTGCTTTGTTGGCTTGTCCCCATGGGCCAGTAGATCATCCATCCCTCCCCAGTGATGCTGTGCTTGGGGTGTGCAGGTGTCTTGTTGGTTCTGCAGTGTGTTCCTGTGCCCACGTGTGGCATGGCTGGCGGTGGGCCCCAGCCTGCCTCCCTGGTTGTGCAGTTCCATTGCTCTGCTGGGGTGGGGGGCTCTGCTTGCGCTATGGCACCTCTGGACTGCTCAGCTGGGCTAGCCTTGTTGCGCTATGGCGCAACCTTTCTGCTCAGCTTCCCCTTCCTGGTTGCGCTATGGCGCAGTTTGTGCGATATTTAGACGTTGGCTGTTTGCGCAATTTGTTTTGCTCCATGTTTGAATATCGCATCTGTTGCACCTATTCGCAATTGACTTGTGCTTGCTCCTGCTGTTGCGCACTTTTTCGACGCAGTTTGAATATCCGGCCCATAGAGGATAAATTAGGAAATACAATTTAGTTCAATTGTATTGATCAGCTAAATGCCATTTCAATGTTCAAAGAACATATAAAATGTTAAAATCACTTTGACATACACATCAGTTTACACCCTACAAAAAGTCAAGCCAATACATAGTTTCATTTCAGACTGTTGTGAATTCCAAGAATACATAATAAACAGAAACTGACAATTGTAAACAAAATTTCTATTGATAGGATAGTAAAGGGACAATGACAGTTATAAGAGAATACATGACGCCGAACAAGGATGGTCTAATAATTCTAGATTATAATAACACTACTATAATATATGTTACTTTCCATTAAAAAATAATGAGCTAGTACAGTCCTCAGTTTCTTATATAGTTTGGAGTGGGTGTGTATTATTGGATTTTCTTTAGGAAATTCTGAACAAATTTGTTAAGAACGTAAAGAAGATGCTGCAGGGTTCTGGTCTGATTATCTATATTTTATAACCAGTGTAACTGAGTTTATATTCCCATATTCCTATAAGGAACTGAAAGTTTTATCACCAATAAAAATATTTCCTCTAATACAACCATGCAAAGGACACTGTACCCTGAAAGTGTTATGATCAATTCTAAAGATTTAAAGTGTACAGTAGAGTTCAGTAAGTAGCAAGATACGGTTGGTATAAGCTGTTCACCGGTATTCAGGAAATCCTTATCACTTAAAAAGTTGAAGACATTATCTGTACATTTGACGTTCTGTGAAGAAAATAAGGTATATAACGTTTGTTGAATAGAACTTGGAGTTTCCAATAGGAAGTTTCTTATTAACTATTGGGCACGTAAGAAGATGTGCTCAAGATCATCCAGCATATCGCCATACCACAGTTACAGGAGGAGAGTGAACCCCATCTCATTTTTATTTAAAAAAATAGCTGATTGGAGTCATAAAGTTCCAATCTAAGGTGGATAAAAATATTCCTTCTGTCCTTGTCTATAATTTTGAAAGGTATAACTCCATACCAAAAACTTTTTAATTATATTTATATGCAGAGGACTTGTGGTGCGACTTCCTACTGCAATGCAGCTTGAATTTTGAGCTCTTCCCCAGCCTGCAGCAAAGTTCTTTGACCTGCGCTATGCGGCAAGGTACGCCACACAGAGGGTGTATCTGGCCAGCATGTCGTAATCCATTGCCGAAGAGCTCAAGTGCACCCCCCCGCCCAGCAAGCCACAATAGCCACCTTGAAGGGAGGCCCACATTCCCTGCCCCCCACACCTCCAGTATGTGCCCTACAGGGCTGGCCACACCAGGTGGCCCCAGACAACTCAATAATGAGTCCCACAGGGCTAGCTACACCAAGTGGCCCCAGAAACCCCCTACATATGCCCTGCATTGCTGCCCACACCCCGCCCCTGACTCCCAGTGTGAACCATGTCCCACAGGGTGTTCCATACCAGCAGTCCCCTGAATTCCCAGTGTAATGCACCCTGCAGTGGGGTGCTGACAACCCCCACCCATGCGTGCCCCAACCCCCCGAGTCGCTGGCCGCATATGCATCAAATATCCTTCTGCAGCCCTGGTAGTCTAGTGGCTCCCCGATCACTGTAGAATATTGAAATAACTCCCCTAATTTCCTGCTAGTCTAGTGTCCCCCCAATCACTGTAGAATATTTAAATAACTCCCCTAATTTCCTGGTAGTCTAGTGTACCCCACCGACCATTGCAATAAAATAAATTAACACCACCATATCCCTGGTAGTCTAGTGGCCCCTGCACCCCTGACCCAGCCATGCCAGCCCACCCAGCACTACCCCACCCATCCCCAGCCATCGACTGGCACAGCCCACTTCTCACCTCCTTGGCCAGAAGCTGACTGAGTGCTGTAGACTGCTCCTGTAAAGATGCGTTTCAGATATTAATTTCTGGCTGCATCTTTACAGGAGTGCTCTGCACTCAGTCAGTAGCTGGCCGTGGGCGTGAGAGGAGGGCTGTGCCATGTAACTGGCAGGGATGAGTGAGAGTGCTGAGTGGCTGAGCTGAATGAGGATGGGGGACCACTAGACTACCAGAGAGTTGGTAGTGTTAATTCTTTATTGCAATGTGAGGGGTTGCACTAGACTACCAGGAAATGAGGAGTTATTTAAATATTCTACAGTGATCGAGGTGAGCCACTAGACTGACCAGGAATTGGGGGAGTTTTAAATATTCTACAGTTATCGAGGGCCACTAGACTACCAGAAATGAGGGAGTTATTTAAATATTCTACAGTGATCGGGGGCACTAGACTACCAAGGAATTGGGGGAGTTTTTAAATATTCTACAGTGATCGGAGGGGCCACTAGACTTCCAGGGAATTGGGGAGTTATTTATATATTTTACAGTGATTGGGGGCCACTAGACTACCAGGGAATTGGGGAGTTATTTAAATAGTCTACAGTGATCGGGGGCACTAGACTACCAGGGATTCTCAGGATATTTGCTGCATATGCAGCTGGCAATTCGGGGGGTAGGGGCACGCATGGGTGGGGGAATGACAGTGCTGTCCTGTGGGGTGAGTTACACTGGGAATTCAGGGGTTGGTGGTATGGGATGCCCTGCAGAGCATGGTTAACACAGGGAATTGGGGGCCTGGGGGTGGGCAGCCTGGGGGCAGTTACTGTGTGGGGGTATGGTGGTTCATGTACCCAACTGGGACTGGGGTGGGGTGTGTGATGCCCATTGGGGCACCAACAGAGGAGGTCTGGGCATGGGGAGGAGGGCACATGGCCCAGGTCTACAGGACCCTCAGAGGTGGCTGTACATTACACCAGCAAAATGCAGGTGTAACTTACATTGCCGGTTCTCCTCCGGGGGTTCTTGTAGAATCCCGACGGTGGGGAATTTGTGGCTGCCCTTCTAGAATGGGGCACAACTGCTGCCGTAAACCCCCTAACACCATGGCGTGGGGGTCTATGGCACAACTGCCAGTGTAACTGCTGTTTGACGTAAGTGGCCTGTGCCATGTCGCAGGCCACATTGTAGAATCATGTATGATATAACTGCTGGCGTAAGCTGCTACATACACCATTCTACTAAGTAGAAAAGTTTATTTTTATTTTTTTTTAAACAGGTAGTAATAGTAACACATCATTGGGAAAGAATCCCATTTTCAGGATGGACCTGTATTAGCTTTCGTTCCAAATTTAAATACAATGACATAAAACTTACTTCAATAGACACTAACATATAATTTTAAATACATCTATGTCTGTCTTAAACAAGAAAAAAATACAAATTTGTACCCTCATACTTTAACAATAGTCAAGACAAAGACTCTTGCCATTACATATACACTTCATTTTCAGATCATATCCAATCACATCCTTAAAGTGCTTACATTTTTTGTATTTTCCACTTTTCTACCTCAATAGGAGCCCATAAATGAGCCACTTTATAACCAAAAGTCATTTTTCCACATTTGTTCATTAATTTAGATGTAACAAAGGACTTCCCCTCAGTTCTTCTGAGTTTATGTTGGTGTCCATGGGTAACATATAACAGATTTTCTACTAAATATCCAGGGGATTGTTTATGAACCACACCATGAATTAATTTAATCCATGTTTGTTCCCTTTTCTGCTCTACGAGTGACCATTGTAATAAAGAGTACATATCACAATGATGCATATGTCTATCACAATTTAATATAAATCTAGCCAAGTTATTATATAACACTTTTACCAATTTTAATTCAGATTTATTAGCCATACCATATATATGGCTACCATAATCAATACACGGTATGATTAATTGATTTATAACATCCCTGCTCATTTTCAGATTCATACAACACCTAGACCTCCGAAAGGCTCCCAGCTTATTATTTGTTTTCTGTATCAATTCCTTAACATGGACATCAGATTTTAGATTTTGTTCCAGATAAACCCCCAGGTATTTATCAAATTCATTCTGTGTCAAAGTTTCATTACTACATGTTTTTATAAGAAGTTTATATCGATTTAGATTTTCATTCCCTTTAGATGTAAATATCATGGTATTTATTTTTTTTATTATTTAAAACCAGCTTTGACCTCCTCAACCAGATTTCCAGAATGCTAAAATCTCTTTGAAGATGTTCTTCCACCACCTGTAAGGTTTTCCCACTTGTCAACAAAACAGTATCATCTGCATACATTCGTAAAGCCGAATAATTTACTACTTTTGGAGCATCATTTACATACATTATAAACAATAAAGGTCCCAAAATTGAGCCTTGAGGAACTCCTCTTTTAATAAACCCTGAGTCTGAAAGAACATCTCCAACCTGAACTTGCTGCTCCCTATTTGTTAGATATGACTGAAGCCATAGAAGGGTTTCATTGTCAATCCCCAAGCTCAACATTCTTTCATATAAAATGTTGTGGTCAATGGTGTCGAAGGCCTTGGAGAGATCCACAACACCATGCCCACCAATTCACCTCCATTTAATTTGGAGGCTACAATGTCAACCAAATTGGAGAGCGCGAAGTCCATGGAATGATTCCTTCGGAAGCCTGACTGATAGCTGGACAAGAGAAAATTCTCTTCCAGAAAATTACTCAGTTGCTTTTGAACTAATCTTTCCAAGACCATCAACACCACAGACAACAAAAAAATTGGTCTATAATTTGTTGGTTCTCCCATAGAACCACCTTTGTGATTCGGGATAACCTTTGCTCGTTTCCACATGTTCAGAAAACTTCTGTTTAATAAGCTCCAATTAAAAAGTTTTGTTAGTATTGGAGCTGTTACCTCTTGAGAATCTTTTAAAAATCTATTTTCTATCATATCCTACCCAGGGGCTTTATTTACTTTAAGTTTTCTTAATTCTTCCTTTACCTCTATACAGGTAATTACTCTAAATCAAAAATTTTTTCTTCTTAAAATTGT
The DNA here is from genome assembly GCA_016271365.2 of Neoceratodus forsteri. Taxonomy (NCBI): domain Eukaryota; kingdom Metazoa; phylum Chordata; order Ceratodontiformes; family Ceratodontidae; genus Neoceratodus; species Neoceratodus forsteri. The sequence goes on along the minus strand of CM028137.1, from coordinate 849,598,609 downwards.
TTCCCAGAAATAGCACCCTGAGCTGAGGCTCATTTCCAGGTTCATTCTGGGGGAAGGGTGAATGGTATAAAATACAGGGTAGCTGGTCATGAGCATGTGTGAATAAGAGAGCGGTAAAATCCGCACAGAGAAAATGGCGTAAGTGAAAACAGCTACAGGTGAACAATAGTGCAGTAATGACAGCGCAGTGCACCACGTAGCTGTTCTCACTAATGCCGAATACTACAAGTTCACAACTGTGTGCTGCTTCACTGTGTCAATGCTGTGGCATACAGCAGAGAGGCACACATTGTGAGGGTTGTGCATCTGACTGGCTGGGGTGCGAATCTAAGTCATTCTTGGGTTTGCCATTGGCCCAGTCAATCTCCTCCCACTCAAAAGAAGCCAGAAGATGGAGGAAACAGGTTCATTTCAGTGCTTTACATTAACTGTTCATTGATATTATATTTTTAACTTAGACTGTGGGCTTTTAGTGACACTGTCATTTCTTTGCTGTCTTTACTTAGAATTGTTTTTGGGCTGTTGAAAATTTAAAATCTAGTTTGTTGTGCTTGTAGTGGTGGTCTATTCCTTTGCTGTCTTTAATTGCTGCAAATTTAGTCTTGGCTTGTCTAACTTGCCCTGTAGTTTGGCTGAGGGGTGCTAACTGTCTGGCCTTTGACCTCAGCTATGTGATAACTGGAGGTGGGGCTTAGTCAGAGTTGAGGTAGCAAGTGATTTTTGTTTTCTCAGAAGAAGCCAGAAGCCATAAGGGGAAGGAAACAAACTCATTTCAGTGCTTTACATTAACTGTTCATTGCTATTTTTGTTTTAAACTTAGATTGTGGGCTTTTAGTGACACTGTCATTTCTTTGCTGTCTTTACTTAGAATTGTTTTTGGGCTGTTGAACATTTAAAATCTGGGAGGCTGTATAGCACAGTGGTTTAAGGTTCTGAGCTGCAAATATGGTGACATCCAGCAGACCAGACCTGGGTTTGAATCCCACAGCTTCCACTTGCATACTGTGTGACCCTGAGCAAGTCACTTAACTTCCCTGTGCTCCCAGGTCACTCCTGTAAAAAAGCTTTCTGCTTAGTGTGCTACTCCTGGTTAAACAACTAAAAAAAAATCTAGTTTGGTGAGCTTGTAGTGGTGGTCTATTCCTTTGCTGTCTTTAATTGCTGCAAATTTTCACCCCACCTCCCTACCCTGCCCCCAGCTCTTAATCATATGCCCTGTTAAATCTGATTAACAGGGGATAGTAGGAGTTGAGGAGTAGGAGGGGCATAAGGGTGAAGAAGCCTGTCCTCAGCATGACAAGTGTTTTGACTATTTTTTCTTTTTTTTTTCTTTTTAAGGAAAAGTATCTGAGTATCAGTGGAAGGATTTTTAGGGCAGTAAATTAATAAAATGGGAACTAGGAGAGATTCAGTAACAGACAAGTACTGGAATAGCAGTATAAGTGCAGTATAATGTGGGGATTGGTGCAATGCAGTGGCTGCGGTACAGTCATATTCAGGCAGACCTTCTTGACGCTGAGGTGCTGCCCTATATGCATACATCTCTCTGGACTGCAGGATGAGGTAGCCAGACTTAGAACAGAAATAAACTGGGTCAGGAGTACCATCATCCCTATCCAGAGACCACCCAGTCCAACGCCACTGCCTCAAATGATGCCGAGAACGAGGAGCACTTGGATGACAGTGGGCTCAGGGAGGGTTAGAACAGTCAGGCAGAGGTACATCCCAGATCCTAGTCCACTCAAGAACACATATGCCACACTTGCAAATTGGGACAACCAAATAGAGGTACCCAGAGAAGTGGAAGGAAAGAATGTCGAGGTTAGCCAAGAAGCTGACCTCAGTGGGGAGAGCAGTGGACCCCAGAGGAGGAGGAAGTGAATCCTGCTGGGGGACTCCATTATAAGAGGGATCCAGCTAGGAACACAGGAGGGGTAGGACAGGTAGATGAGGTGCCTACCAGGTGTGATGGCATGGAGGGATGGAAGGAAGATCCTGGGGATCACTGGAAAGACAAGACGGGAGGGTGAGCTGGATGTCATTATCCACATAGGTACTAATGACCTGGCAAATGGGGAGCCAAAGGAAGTTCAGGAAGAGTTTAGGAAATTGGGAGGGTCTCAAGCAAGTAGCTACTTCCACCTCCTCAGAGTACTACTCACGAGAGAGGCATGGGAGGCATAGGGGTGCATGCACCAGAAACTTTAACTCATGGTTGAAGAACTGGTGCTGTGAGGAAGGATTTGGATTCATTGGTGACTGGGGACCGATCTGGAGGGATGGAGGCTTGTTCAAGCCTGACGGACTGCATCCATCCTGGAGGGGAACCCAAGCACTCAATGATAAGTTTAAATGCTACATAGACAAGCATTTAAGCTAGCCAAGGGAGGTGGCAGGCCAGCAAGGAGGTTACTTAGTTGCCCTCATCCCACAGCCAGCAGTGGAACCAGTGAACCAGAGAAGTGGATATCACTACAAAGCAGTTTGCAAAAGACAGAGATAAGCACCCAAGATGTGGATAGGCAGAACAGGGGCAAAATTCAACAGAAGGGCAGACAGGAAGGAGAATAAGGGATAAATGACAAGCGGGGAAGGGGCTGGAGTAGAACAGTTAAACAGTCTAAGGAAGTCAAATCATGGAAAGCCATGTGTGCCAATGTCAGGAGCCTTAGCAACAAGATGGATGATCTGGAGGGTGTCATGGTGCAGTCAGACCTGGACATTGTGGGCATCATGGAAACCTGGTGTAATGATAATCATGACTGGGAGATGGCCATACCTGGCTACAACATATTGAGAAGAGACAGGGCAGGTAGGAAGGGAGGAGGAGTGGCATTATTTGTGAAAAATGACATAAGGGCCAGAGAGATCCAGGAGGAACAAAATGGGGGACAGAAACTATGGGTTAAGCTGGAAAGGAAAATGGAGCCAGCCATTCACAGAGAAGGAAGGAAGAAACAGATAGGGAGCTGATGCTAGCCATCCAAAAGATGGCAGACAAGGGTGAGGTAGTGCTGGTTGGAGACCTCAATATTCCAGACATGGACTGGAGCATCCCAGCAGCAGCATTAACTAGGAGCAGATTTATCCTGGACTCCCTTTAGGGTGCCTTCCTCAAGCAACTGGTCATGGAACCAACTCGGCAGAAGGTAATACTGGACCTAGTGCTCACAAACAGGGACAGTGTGATGGGGTAACAGTGGGTGAGCACCTGGGGAACAGTGACCAGCAGTCATTGTGGTTTGAAATCACAGAAGAAGCAGAACCAAATCACACAAAAACACATTTCCTGGATTTTGGGGGGGGGGGGGAGAGACTTTGGTAAAATTGGGAGATGCTTGAAAGAGGCATTAAGGGGAATGGGGTAAGAATTAGGGGTTGATGAACAGTGGGCAATATTTAAAATGGGGATTACAAAAGCAACAGAATTATGCATTAAGCAGGTTAGCAAGAGGAAAAGAAAGAGAAGGCCATTATGGTTTTCCAAGGAGGTAGCGAAGAAAGAGAAAGCCAAAAAGATTGCATTCAGGCAATACAAAAAGACATAGGCAGAAGGGGATAGGGAGAAGTACCAGGAGAAGCAAAGGGAGGCAGGGAGGTTAGTAAGGGAAGCCAAAGCTTAGACAGAAGAGCACATTGCAAAATCAGTGGGTAGAGGGGACAAAACCTTTTACAGGTACATAAGTGAAAAAAGAAAGGCAAAGGAAAGGATAGTGAGACTGAAGGGGGAGGATGGGGGCCACGTGGAGGATGACAACAGTAAAGCTGACATATTGAACAGGTATTTCTGCTCAGTCTTTACTGAGGTAAAGGAGGGGAATGGGTCTGAAGGGAGTACAAGGGGTGGGAATGGAGCAGAAATGAACACAAGTCCCTTTACACAAGAAAGGGTCCTGAAGGAACTGGAAGTAATAAGAGTTGAAAAAGTAATGTGCCAGATGGGGTACATCCCAGCGTCCTTAAAGAACTAAGAGAGGTGGTGGCTGAACCTCTGGCAATCCTGTTTAGCCAATCACTGGAAATGGGGGGGTGCCCAAAGACTGGAGAACAGCAGATGTAGTCCACTTATACAAAAGTGGAAACAAAGAGGAAGCGGGGAACTACAGACCAGTCAACCTCACCTCAGTAGTGGGGAATTCATGGAAGCACTACTGAAGGAGAGATTGGTGGAGCATCTGGTTGTCAACGGAATACAGGACCGAAGGCAGCATGGTTTCACCAGTGGGAGGTCATGTCAGACCAACCTCGTTGAATTTTTCCACTGGGTGACTAGGGAGGTGGATCAGGGGAGGGCAGTGGACATGGCCTATCTGGACTTCAGCAAGGCCTTTGCCACAGTGCCCCATAGAAGACTATTACACAAATTGAGGATTATGGGCGTGAGCAGAACAGTAGTGTGGTGGGTAGGTAACTGGCTGGCGGCAGGAAACTGAGGGTGGTGGTAAATGGCTGTCATTTCACAGAAGGAAGCGGGACCAGTGGGATACCACAGGGGGTCAGTGCTGGGACCAGTCCTATTCAACATCTTCAACAGTGACATTGCACAGGACCTACAAGGCAAAATTTCCCTGTTCGCTGATGACACAAAGCTCTGTAACAGAGTAGAGACACCAGAAGGTGTAGACAGAATGAGAAGGGATCTGCAGAAACTTGAAGTATGGTCAGGGGTTTGGCAGTTGAAATTCAATGCAAAGAAGTGCAAGATAATGCATATGGGGCACAAAAACCCTGGCACAATATATCAGTTGGGGGGTGAGGATATAGCATGCACCAAGCAAGAATGGGATCTTGGGGTTATCATCTCTGGTGACCTCAAGGTAGGGAAACAGTGTGACAAGGCAGCAGGTAAAGCAAATAGGATGCTGGGATGCATAGACAGCGGCATCACCAGCAGGAAAAGGGAGGTCATAATTCCACTACACAAGACGCAAGTAAGGCCCCACCTGGAGTACAGTGTACAGTTCTGGAGACCTTATGTAAGGACATAGACAGGGTAGAGAAGGTTCAGAGGAGGGTAACAAAGATAGTACATGGATTGCATCACAAGTCCTATGATGACAGGTTGAAGGAATTGAATATACTCCTGGAGGAGAGGAAGGAGAGAGGGGATATGCTAGAGACATACAAGAATCTTACAGGGAGGAACAGGGTGCAGGAATACACTATTTTTAAGCAAAAAAGATGTTCCAGGAGTAGAGGGCATGGGATGTTGTTGGAGGGAGGATGATTCAGAGGAAACGTGAGGAAGATTTTCTTCACAGAATGGGTGGTGGACAAGTGGAACACCCTGCCAGAGGAAGTGGTGGTGGCTGAAACAATCATGGGATTTAAGAATGCATGGGATAGACATAAAGGAATTCTGGAGGTCAGGGTTAAGGGGCAACAGACTTCTAGGAAAACATAAAGTGAACTTACAAGCTTAAATGGGCTGACTGGGTGGGCCACAGGCCCTTATCTGTTGATACTGTCTATGTATCTATGTAACAATTTCCCCATCACCGGAGTTGATTATATTTAGTTAATGGGGATGCTGGGGGGAGGGGCTATGCTCCCCAGATAGAAAAATACTGAATGGCTTGCATGACCAACCTCCATCCCAGCCCCGAGCAAAATGTGCCCCCCTCAGTGTGTCTTGTCATCTTCCACTAGTACCCTGTTATTAAATATGGGAACTCCTGAAGGTTCAGGTTCCTCAACTCTGGTTGATGATTCCGCTTCTCCATGGCTTTCCTACCGCTGTGTGCACTATCGCTGTTGTATGTCAGTGCTATGGTTCCTTTTGCGATTTTGCCTGTGCTCCTTTTACCCACTTGAATAATGCTTAGTGGTTTTGATCTAGTTCCAAAATAGAGACAGCAGAAACAAATCCAGATAGAAATAACGCAATTAATTACAATATTGTGCAGATAAACAGCAACAAACAATTTATTTATTTAAAATTGGTTACCTGAAATAGGACACCGAGCTGAGGTGCATTTCCAGCTGCAACCCAGGGGGAGGGTGCACAATATAACATACAGACCACAGAAATGAATACCGACAGAAATAATACAGTTAAATACCATATTGTTCAGATAAACAGTGCTGGACTGTTAAAAATTGAGTAAAAATAAAATACAATTGTACCAATTTAATAAACTCATGGAGGATAAATTAGGAAATACAATTTAGTTCAGTTTTATTGATCAGCTAAAAGCCATTTCAATGTTCAAAGAACATAAAAAATGTTAAAATCACTTTGACATACGCATCAGTTTACATCCTACAAAAATTCAAGCCAATACATAGTTTCATTTTAGACTGTTGTGAATTCCAAGAATATATAATAAACAGAAACTGACAATTGTAAACAAAATTTCCATTGATAGCATAGTAAAGGGATAATGACAGTTATAAGAGAATACATGATGCTGAACAAGGATGGTCTAATAATTCTAGATTATAATAACACTACTATAATATATGTTACTTTCCATTAAAAAATAATGAGCTAGTACAGACCTCAGTTTCTTATATAGTTTGGAGTGGGTGTGTATTATTGGAATTTCTTTAGAAAATTCTAAACAAATGTGTTAAGAACATCAAGAAGATGCTACAGGGTTCTGGTCTGATTATCTATATTTTATAACCAGTGTAACTGAGCTTATATTCCCATATTCCTATAAGGAACCAAAAGCTTTATCACCTATAAATGATTTCTTCTAATACACCCAAGCAAAGGACACTGTATCCTTAAAGTGTTATGATCAATTCTAAAGATTTAAAGTGCACAGTAGAGTTCAGTAAGTAGCAAGATACGGTTGGTATAAGCTGTTCACCGGTATTCAGGAAATCCTTATCACTTTTAAAAAGTAGAAGACATTATCTGTACATTTGACGTTCTGTGAAGAAAATAAGGTATATAACGTTTGTTGAATAGAACTTGGAGTTTCCAATAGGAAGTTTCTTATTAACTATTGGGCACGTAAGAATGATGTGCTCAAGATCATCCAGCATATCGCCATACCACAGTTACAGGAGGGAGAGTGAACCCCATCTCATTTTTATTTAAAAAAATAGCTGATTGGAGTCATAAAGTTCCAATCTAAGGTGGATAAAAATATTCCTTCTGTCCTTGTCTATAATTTTGAAAGGTATAACTCCATACCAAAATCTTTTTAATGATATTGATATGCAGGGGACTTCTGGTGCAGCGTCCTACTGCAAGGCGGCTTGAATTTTGAGCTCTGCTCCTGCCTGCAGAAAAGTCCTGCGACTTGCGCCGTGCGGCAGGGTATGCTGCACTGAGGGTGTACCTGACCAGCATGTCATAACCTGCTGCTGCAGGGCGCAAGTGCACCCCCCTGCTCAGCTAGCCACAATAGCCACCCTGCAGGACAGCCCACTCCCCGTGCCCAACCAAACCTCCAGTATGCGCCCCACAGGGCTGGCCACACCAGGTGGCCCCAGACACCTCAATAATGAGTTCTGCAGGGCTGGTCAGACCAAGTGGCCCCAGAAACCCCCATACATATGCCCTGCAGGGCTGCCCATACCCCAGCCCCTGACTCCCAGTGTGAACCATGCCCCACAGGGTGTCCCATACCCCCAGTCCCCTGAATCCCCACTGTAATGCACCCTGCAGTAGGCACTGACATCCCCCCACCCATGCATACCCCAACCCCTGGAGTCGCTGGCCACATATGCAGCAAATATCCTTTGCAGCCCTGGTAGTCTTGTGGCCCCCTGATCACTGTAGTATATTGAAATAACTCCCCCAATTCCCTGGTAGTCTAGTGCCCCCCAGATCACTGTAGAATATTTATATAACTCCCCGATTCCTGGTAGTCTTGTGTACCCCCTGAGCATTGCAATAAAAAAATTAACACCACCATGTCCCTGGTAGTCTAGTGGCCCCACCCAGCTTGCCAGCCCACTAGCACCCCCCACCTGTCCCCAGCCGACTAGTACAGCCCACCTCTCGCCTCCATGGCCAGTCACCAACTGGAGTGCTGTAAAGTGCTCCTGTAAGATGTGCTCAGATATTAATTTCAGAGCGCATCTTTCTGAGTGCTCTACAGCACTCAGTCGGCCAACTGGCCATGGAAAAAGTGTTCTCAGTTGCCGGCTGGAGACCAGTGAGGGTGCTAGGTGGGCAAGCAACTGGGTGGGACCACTAGATTACCAGGGACATGATGATAATTTCTTTTGTTACAATGCTGAGGCGCGCTGAACTACCAGGAAATGAGGAGTTATTTAAATATTCTGCAGTGTCAGGTGGGCCACTGGACTACCGAAGATTGAGGTATTAAATAATTTACAGTTATCGGGGGCAACTAGACTACCAGAGAATTGGGGGAGTTATTTAAATATACTACAGTGATCGGGGAGGCCACGAGACAACCAGGGAATTAGGGGAGTTATTTAAATATTTTACAGTGATCGGGGGGCCACTAGACTACCAGGGAATTGGGGGAGTTTTTTAAATATTCTACAGTGATCAGGGGGGCCACTAGACTACCAGGGCTTGTCAGGATATTTGCCGCCTATGTGGCAGGCAACTCGGGGTGTAGGGGCACGCATGGGTGGGGGAATGACAGCGCTGTCCTGTTGAGTGAGTTACAATAGAGTTCGAGGGGCTGGGGTATGCAATGCCCTGCAGGGCATGGTTAACACTGGGGAATGGGGAGGGGGTGGGCAGCTCTGGGGCAGTTACTGTGTGGGGGGGTTGGGGTTCATGTACCCAACAGGGGCTGGGGCAGGGTGTGTGACGCCCATTGTGGCACCAACAGAGGACGTCTGGGCATGGGGAGGAGGGCACATGGCCCTGGTATACAGGACCATTGGAGGTGGTTGTACATTACACCAGCTAAATGCAGGTGCAACTTACGTTGCTGGTTCTCCTCCGGGGGTTCTTGTAGAATTCCGATGATGGGGAATTTGTGTCTGCCCTTCTAGAATGGGGCGCACCTGCTGCCATAAACCCCCTAGCGCCATGGCACAGGGGGTCTATGGTGCAACTGCTGGTGTAATTGCTGTTTGGTGTAAGTGGCCTGTGCCATGTTGCAGGCCACATTGCAGAATCGCACAAGATGCTACTGCTGGCCTAAGCTGCTACATACGCCATTCTACTTGGCGCAACTGCTGTTACACCAGGTGTAACTCTTCTGGAATCTGGCCCACTAGTGACTTCATTTTCAACACATGCATCATTTGTTGTATATGACAAACTGCCTTCCAAATATTGTGACTATTTTAGATATTCTAAAGTATCAGGGCCCACAACAACACAGCTTACGTATTTGAAATTTTTCTAAAACTTTATGAAGTACAGTATCTGGTGGATTATAATTCATCTGCACTTAAAGATAGGGCCTAAATTGTGGAATGCACATTCCTTGTGCATGATCCATGACAGCTGCCACGTTTGGTAACATTCTGTCAAGTAGTTTTACACTAAGATGGCAAACTCTGGAAAAAAACATTTTGGCAAGCTTTCATGAAATTTTACTAACTTGAAGTTCGTATATCCACCCACAAAATGTAACTTTTATACAGCACTAATCTTAAACATTTATCTAGACAACATTATACAATTCTTAACTACTTTTCCTGTATTTGACTGACCAGGAACAAGCTTCATCTTAACATGTCTATGCACTGTGCTGGCAAATGCTGTTCAAGGGTTTATTGTCTGCCCACTTCTGTTTTCCATTTATTTTTCATATTTCAGCCAAAAGGTTTACATTACTGCTACACATATGATATGCTGATTTACTGAGCCATTTCAACATGTCAACATTTCCAGTGTTTCTTTTTTTTTTTCTTAACCTCTATTGGCATGTCTCATCAAGTAAAACATCCCCCAATTTGGTTCTGAATCAGTTTTTATCTGCTACTCATATGCCTTCAGGTTGCCTAGCATATATTGCCATGGCAATTATGGCACGGTAAAAAGGGTGAAAGTGAATGGGACAATCTTGATTATATATCGCCCCTCACTCATGTTGCACTTTGTGCCCATACAGTTTCTACCCCCTCCAGGGCATGCCTGCCCTGGAGGAGGTGGTTCTATTTAGATTTGCAGGGTGCAGACCGCTGCATTGGGGGGCTCTGCAACATGCCCATCTCATGAAATTAAAATCCTCTGACCACAGCCTAGGGCATTATTTCTTATTTTATTTTTCTTATTCAGTGGCACAAGGGGCTCTGCCAGGAAGGCAAAATGGACTTCTTTATTCCAAGTTATTGCCTCACAGTAATACCCTTTAGAGGATAAGTGCCACCCATAAAATTTGTTTATTTTCAAAGGCATCTTTCTGTAGTCTCACAAGGTGTCTTAGTTTCTCCATCTTATAAATTTACGTTCACTGTCCTCAATTCCTCCTAGGTTTGAGAGAATTTTATAACCACTTTCTAGTAATGAATTTACTAATACAGTCTGCAATGACCAAAATAGAAAACTGGCATTTCTGCACTTAGACCAATTTATCTTGTGGATGAGCTAACAGCAATAGATGCGTTGGTAAAGTGTTAATTTCTATTTATAAAATATCTTCTAGAAATTTCCGTAGTCTAATAAAGGTATATTATCTACCTAATAAATAAATTCCTTGTTTTCATGTTAAAATTCTGCACAACTTCCCCCTTCAATATTTTTCCAACTTAATTCATATCTAAACTATATGTGTGTGCTCATTTTTCACCCTACTCCAATCTCTCTAGTGTTTCCTAGATTGCCTATCACACTTTCTTAACGTAAAAAGTGTTTAAAACATCTTGTATAAAAATTTCTTAGCAAACTCCCTCCAGAGTATGCAGCCACTATTTCAAATCTATTTCAACTGTTTATCAGGAGTACTGCAATTTATTTGATTATCTTTGCTATTTTAATTGGATACTTATGCCTTCAGGTTTGATCATTCATATAGTGTCTTACAGAGTCTGAAGAGGCTGGAGAAGTGCTTTGTTGATTTCCCTTGTATCTTGCATAGGACCAGCATAACAAGTGAATATTCTTTTCTTTTTCCTTTTCTTTTTAAAAATAGAGTTTTATAATTCTGACCACTTGTTAGTTTCTGGCCCGGTATCAAAAATGACAGGATAAAGCAGGCTACTCAAGGCTAGGTGGTGCTACAATCACAGGAAGGAAAAAATCCTGAGCAGCAAACAATTTATTTAAAATTGTTTCAAAGAAATAGCACATTGAGCTGAGGCACATTTCCAAGTTCATTCTGGGAGAAGGGTGGACGGTATAAAATATAGAGTTGCTGGTCTCGAGCATCTGTGAATAAGAGAGTAGTAAAAACCGCGCAGAGAAAATGGCGTAAGTGAAAACAGCTACAGGTGAATAATAGTGCAGTCATGACAATGCAGTACACCATGTAGCTGTTCTCACTAATGCCGAATACTATAAGTGCACAACTGTGTGCTGCTTCACTGTGTCAATGCCATGGCATACAGCAGAGAGGCACACATTGTGAGGGTTGTGCATCTGGCTGACAGGGGTACAAATCTAAGTCATTCTTGTGTTTGCCATTGGCCCAGTCAGTCTCCTCCCACTCAAAAGAAGCCAGAAGCCAGAAGGAGAAGGAAACAGATTCATTTCAGTGCTTTACATTAATGGCTCATTGATATTTTTGTTTTTAACTTAGATTGTGGGCTTTTAGTGACACTGTCATTTCTTTGCTGTCTCTACTTAGAATTGTTTTTGAGCTGTTGAAAATTTATAATCTAGTTTGGTGTGCTTGCACTAGTGGTCTATTCCTTTGCTGTCTTTAAGTGCTGCAAATTTAGTAGTGGCTTGTCTAACTTGCCCTGTAGTTTGGGTGAGGAATGCTAATTGTCTGGCCTCTGACATCAGCTATGAGATAACTGGAGGTGGGGCTTAGTCAGAGTTGAGGTAGCAAGTGATTTTTGTTTTCTCAGAAGAAGCCATAAGGGGAAGGAAACAAATTCATTTCAGTGCTTTACAATAACTGTTCATAGCTATTTTTGTTTTAAACTTAGATTGTGGGCTTTTAGTGACACTGTCATTTCTTTGCTGTCTTGGTGACCTCAATATTCCAGATGTGGACTGCAGCATCCCAGCAGCAGCAGCATTAACTAGGAGCAGATTTGTCCTGGACTCCCTTTAGGGTGCCTTTCTCAAGCAACTGATCATGGAACCAACTCGGCAGAAGGCAATACTGGTCCTAGTGCTCACAAACAGGGACAATGTGATGGGGGTAACAGTGGGAGAGCACCTGGGGAACAGTGATGACCAGTCATTGTGGTTTGAAATCACAGAAGGAGCAGAACCAAACCACACAAAAATAAGTATCCTGGATTTTAGGGGGGAAGACTTTGGTAAAATGGGGAGATGACTGAAAGAGGCATTAAGAGGAATGGGGCAAGAATCAGGGGTTGAGGAACAGTGGGCAGTATTTAAAATGGGGATTACAAAATCAACAGAATTATGCATTAAGCAGGTTAGCTAGGTGAAAATGAAGAGGAGGACATTATGATTTTCCAGGGAGATAGCGGAGAAAGAGAAAGCCAAAAAGATTGCATTCAGGCAATACAAAAAGACATAGGCAGAAGGGGATAGGGAGAACTATCAGAAGATGCAAAGGGAGGCAGGGAGGTCTGTAAGGGAAGCCAAAGCTCAGACAGAAGAGCACATTGCAAAATCAGTGTGTAGAGGGGGCAATGTCTTTTACAGGTACATAAGTGAAAAAAGAAAGGCAAATTGAGGCATAGTGAGACTGAAGGGGGAGGATGGGGGCCACATGGAGGATGACAACAGTAAAGCTGACATATTGAACAGGTATTTCTGCTCAGTCTTTACTGAGGAAGAGGAGGGTAATGGCTCTGAAGGGAGTACAAGGGGTGGGAATGGTGCAGACATGGACACAAGTCCATTTACATGAGAAAGGTCCTGAAGGAACTGGAAGTAATAAGAGTTGATAAAGTAATTGTGCCAGATAGGGTGCACTCCAGTGTCCTTAAAGATCTAAGAGAGGTGGTGGCTGAACTTCTGGCAATCCTGTTTAGCCAACCACTGGAAACAGGGGGGTACCCAAAGACTGGAGGACAGCAGATGTAGTCCCCTTATACACAAGTGGGAACAAAGAGGAAGCAGGGAACTACAGACCAGTCAACCTCACCTCGGTAGTGGGGAAGATCATGGAAGCACTACTGAAGGAGAGATTGGTGGAATATCTGGTTGTTAATGGAATACAAGACCCAAGGCAGCATGGTTTCACCAGTGGGAGGTCATGTCAGACCAACCTCATTTAATTTTTTGACTGGGTGACTAGGGAATTGGATCAGGGAGGGCAGTGGACATGGCCTATCTGGACTTCAGCAAGGCCTTTGACATGGTGCCACATGGAAGATTATTACACAAACTGGGGAATATGGGTGTGGGCAGAACAGTAGTGTGGTGGGTAGGTAACTTGCTGGGCAGCAGGACACAGAGAGTGGTGGTAAATTGCTGTCACTCCACAGAGAGAACAGTGACCAGTGGGGTACCACAGGGGTCAGTGCTGGGTTGGGACCAGTCCTATTCAACATCTTCATCGGTGACATTCCACAGGACCTAGAAGGCAGAATTTCCCTGTTCGCTGATGACACAAAGCTCTGTAACAGAGTAGACACACCAGAGGGTGTAGTCAGAGTGAGAAGGGACCTGCAGAAACTTGAATTATGGTCATGGGTTTGGCAGTTGAAATTCAATTCAAAGAAGTGCAAGATAATGCATATGGAGTACAAAAATCCTGGCACAATATATCAGTTGGTAGGTGAGGATATAGCATGCACCAAGCAGGAAAGGGATCTTGTGGTTATCATCTCTAATGACCTCAAGGTAGGGGAAACAGTGTGACAAGGCAGCAGATAAAGCAAATAGGATGCTGGGATGCATAGACAGGGGCATCACCAGCAGGAAACGGGGGGGTTATAATTCCACTATACAAGATGCTAGTGAGGCCCCACCTGGAATACAGTGTACAGTTCTGAAGACCTTACATAAGGACATAGACAGAGTAGAGAAGGTTCAGAGGAGGGCAACAAAGATGGCACATGGATTGCAACACAAGTTCTATGACGAGGGGTTGAAGGAATTGAATATGTACTCACTGGAGGAGAGGAGGGAGAGAGGGGAGATGATAGAGACATACAAGTATCTTACAGCGAGGAACAGGGTGCAGGAATACACTATTTTTGTGTAAAAAAGATGTTCCAGGACTAGAGAATATGGGATAAAGTTGGAGGGAGGATGATTCAGAGGAAACGTGAGCAAGATTTTCTTCACAGAACGGGTGGTGGACAAGTGGAACACCCTGACAGAGGAAGTGGTGGTGGCTGAAACAATCATGGGATATAAGAACACATGAGATAGACATAAAGGAATTCTGGAGGTCAGGGTTAAGGGGCAACAGACTTATAGGAAAACATAAAGTGAACTTACAAGCTTAAATGGGCAGACTGAGTGGGCCATAGGACCTTATCTGCTGATACTGTCTAGGTATCTGTGTATCAATTTACCCCATCACCGGAGTTGATTATATTTAGTTAACGGGAGTGCGGAGGGGGCTACGCTCCCCACATAGAAAAATACAGACTGGCTAGCATGACCAACCTCCATCCCAGCCCCGAGCAAAAATGTGTCCCCCGAGTGTGTCTTGCCATCTCCCACTTGTACCCTGTTACTAAATATGGGAACTCCTGAAGGTTCAGGTTCCTCAACTCTGGTTGATGATTCCACTTCTCCACGGCTTTCCTACTGCCGTCTGCACTATCACTGTTGTATGTCAGTGCTATGGTTCCTTTTGCGATTTTGCCTGTGCTCCTTTCGCCCACTTGAATAGTGTTTAGTGGTTTTGATCTAGTTCCAAAATACAAGCAGCAGAAGCAAATCCAGACAGAAATGACACAATTATGTACAATATTGTGCAGATAAACAGCAACAAACTATTTATTTATTCAAACTTGGTTACCTGAAATAGCACACTGAGCTGAGGCTCATTTCCAGCTCCAACCCAGGGGGGAAGGTGCACAATATAACATACATAGCACAGAAATGAATACCGACAGAAATAATACAGTTAAATACAATATTGTGCAGATAAACAGTGCTGGGAGACCAGCCAACCTTTTATTTATTAATTGAATACCTCCTCTCATCCCAGATAGGGAGGAATCCCATTAAAGTGGAAAATACTGATTCTTTGTTATTAGCTGGGTGAGAGGGGTATATAGAGATACACCATATATAGCAGCAGTATCCCCTTCCTATCTGGGAGATGTATTATTATATATGTAAATGATTCCAGGTGTGCAATATTTGATGCTGTATAGACTTGAAAATGTACTAGATCATATATTATTAATACCAACATTTATTAATTAATGATTATACCCCTGATGTCAATGGAAAACTGAAATAAAAAGTTAAAAAAATATATATTTCAATTTCTGAATTTTGGAAGTCTAAATCTTGACCAATTCTTGTTGGACAGCTATGTCCTTACATCTTAAATGTATATATTCTACTAAAATGCTCTGAAGAATTCTATATAAGGCTGTTAAAATTTATTGGAGTCCCTTTGGGCATAAGTATGATTTAACAAAATTATTATATGGAAAGACAATGTCCTTCAATGTTAGGCAATTTACTCCTCAAAACATTTTTAAGGTAAACAGTCCTCATGCTTTATTTATAGGTCTATAATATAAATGATAACTTATGTGAGAATATATGATTCCAAAGCATGCTAACCAAGTTCATAATGAAGAAAGTACAATGATGTAGAATTTGGAAAGTTCAGGTTGTAGCAATATAATTTTTTTAAAATTATTTCAATACATGAATAATCTGTCAGACCCCAAATTTCAGCAGCATATGTTATAGCATTAGTAATTTTTGCATTTATTGTTAATAGTGCTCGGCGAACAGAATATTGTCCATGGCCCAGATATTCAAACTGCGCTCAAAACTGGCGCAACAGCAGGAGCCAGCACAAACCAGTTGCGCAAATGTAACAGGTTACCAATTCAAACATGGAGCAGAGCAAATTGCGAAGCAACCAACGTCTGAATATGCACATACTGCGCCATCAGCGCAACCAGGAAGAGAAAGCTGAGCAAAAATGCTGCGCTATGGCGCAACCGCTGGAAACTCAGCCTGAGCAGTGAAACTGCCATAGCGCAAGCACAGCCCCAGAGCAATGGAACTGCACATCCAGGGAGGCAGGCTGGGGCCCACCGCCAGCCATGCCACACATGGGCACAGGAACTCACTGCAGAACCCACACCACACTGGCACACCCAAGCACAGCATCACTGGGGTGGGACGGCTGATCCACGTGCCCATGGGGACAAGCCAACTAAGCATAGCAGAGCCATGACGCCCAGCACAACCACTGGCAGGCAGAGAGTGCCACACCCAGGGGTTGACAACCACAGTGCACATCAGTCCCCTGTGCGCACAGCACAGTGCACCATGCCCCAAGACACCGCTCATGTGCAGTGACAGGCACTGCAGGAAACACCATGCACCCCCGTACACACGTCAACCCCATGCTGCAGAGAAGCAGACCACCCAGACCCACCCTGTGCACCCAGCAGTGGGTGGCAGCAGATGGCGAGAGCAACAGAAAGCAATGCTATGCTGGTGATACCTCCCCATGGACACACACACACACACACACACACACATATATCCAGGACCATAGTAGCCCAGATGGCATGTACACCCTGCAATGGAGCACCCAGAGCCAGTTGCAAAGCAGACACCAACACAGCAGTTGTACCAAAATAGAATTTTATATTCAAACAAAAGAGGTAACAAAACAGCTAAAACTATGTACAAGTTGGGGGAGACGGGCAAAAGGCAGGGTGTGCAAGGGGAGGAAAACAACTTGAGAGGGAAGTCAGGGTGAAAGGGATGGGGAAGGGCAAATAAAAGGTGGGCTACGGCCCAGCAGGCTCCTGCTCCTCCCCTGCCGTCTTCCCTCCTGTGTCTGTGCCCCGTTCCCCTGTTGCTGTAGGGCTTGCAGGAGCTCTCTGTTGTCGCCGCCAGCTGTGTCAGGCACCCGGACATCGTCGCCATGCGCGAAGCACACCGAGGCCTAGGAAAATGGGAACACAGTCAATGGCTGAGACTGACCACAACCCTGAACACCACCCAACCTGCAACCAGCTAACCCAATGTGCTGCACATGTGATGGCATGCACCCACCCACAGTGAACATGCACATGGCCATCACAAACAAGCGGCACCAGCCATGCGCACCACCGCCCACACACTGCCCACGTCAATCACAGTACAAACTAGGCTGTCATGTGATGTTGCAGCGTGGTGCGATGCCAGTCACACAGCTATGTGCCCAGTGCATGCCTGGACCACCTGTGATGCATACACAGGCGTGTCGTGATGCTGCACTGTGATGCAGGTCACCTGTCACGCCTACATACATGGATACATAGACAGTGTCGGCAGATAGGGGCCTATGGGACACCTAGTCTGGCCATTTGGCCTTGACGATCACTCTCATGTCCTATAAGTCCATTCCCCTCACCCTGACCTCCAGAAGTCCCTCATGGCGAGCCCACACATACAGATCTCCGTGACCAAGTCAGCCACCACCACATCCTCTGGCAGGGTGTTCACTCATCCACCACCCATAATGTGAGGAAACACATTCACATGTTTCCTTAAACGAGCCCCTCCAACTGCATCCCATGCCCTGTACACCTGGAACATCCTCTCGCTGACAAATATTGGTTCCTGCACACTGTTCCCCCTGTACAATACTCGTATGACCCCATCATATCCCACCCTCCTCCCTCCAGGGAGTACATGTTCAGTTCCGTCAACCTGTCTGCATAGGACATGTGATGCAATCCATGCACCATCCATGTCGCCCTCCTGTGAGCGCTCCACCCAGTCCCTGTCCATACGCAGCTATGTGTTCCGGAACTGTACACTGTACTCCAGTGTGGGGACTCACTAGTGTTACGTATAGTGGAACTACTACCACCCATCTGGTTGTGTCCATCATGGTTGGTGGTCCTGCCCCCAACATGCAATAGCATCCATGACGTAATGATACTCACACTCCTCCAGCAGCTCAGTCTGCCGCTGCTGCTGCTGCTTGATGCTGCTGCTGCCGCTGCGGGCCGATGGCCTGTGGGACTGGGGCCCTGGCATGGCCCACATCAGCCACGTCCGGCGCCGTCACCATCCGGCCTGTGGGAGACATATGGTGAGACAAACATCAGTGTGACTCAAAAGCAGAGTGCCCCCTGCCCCAGTAAGACTGCCTGCCCACACAGCCATAACCATCCATCGCACAGCTGCACACACTGACACACCGATGCACAGCCACCCAGGCACACACACACCCCTACAGAGAATATAGGTGAATAGATGGTACACTCACGTGGCCTAGGCACCAGGCCCCACCTGGCACGGGAGCGCAGCCACGCTGAACAGCTCGGGTCCCTCGGAGGAGATCACTGACCGGTGCGGCACTGCTCACAGACCGCCCCAGCCAGTGACCCCACCAGGTCAGTGGCCACTTGCTGCCACATGGGTCCTCGGTCCGGTGAGGGGCCTCACCATACAGTTGGTCATAGTGGGGCTCCACTAGGGCCACCAGGTTGGCCACCTCAACTTGACTCCACAGCACCGCCCTCCTCCTAGCCATGGCACCGACTTTACAGCAGGCAATATGGTGCCCCGCTGCGCTGTGACCCCACGTGGAGTTGTTGCGCAATAGATCAGCACAGGCACCTATCGCGCTGTTCGCACAGTGCCATCACTTTACATGGCGCTGTAGCCAGACAGCGCAATAGGGACGTACACATGGCATGCACTCAGCGCCAGAGTGGGGAGGGCATACCCAAGGTCACGGCAATGGCGCAAGTCTCGCACAGCGCCATAGGATGCATAGGTATCCTGCGGCGACTGCGAGCACAGCACCAGTGCCACAGGGGACTATCGGCGCAGAGGTGCCACAGCGCCATATAGTGCCCAGTGCTGCGGCGCCTGGCACAATGGTGGCCATGTCCAGAATAGCCTATCGGCGCTCAGCAGTTCTGCGGCGCGATCGTATCTTGCGTAACCCGTCTGGGCTGCGCAATGCAGTGTCAACACACAACCACAAACATCGCCATCGGCTCAGCGGACCTTCCCTATTGCGCTAAGCGCATTCTGCGCGATATTCAGCGCGACATATGCAAAGCAGGCGATCAGCCATTCAAAGGCGCAGTGGCGCGATTAGCATGTCATTAAAGTTGCGCCACCTCATTTGCATGTGTTGCGCTATAAAAATCGACACTGGGTTGTGGCGGCAGATTTAGTTGTTGCAGCTGAGGGTGAGTTACATGCTGTGTGATGCTCAGGACAATGCACATGGGCAGGGGTGCTGGAGGGTGTCCGCGGGATGAGGGCTGAGCATGATGAGGGGCACTTAGAAGGGGCAGAGGGCACCCTTTCCATCAGTATCTGCCAGGCAGCAGGAAGGGGGCTTCTGCCCCCGCCTGCAGCTATGCTCATGGGAAATGCTGTGGACTGCAGAGTGACAGGTGTCCACTTCCACCCATACAGATCAGCATGACTGGCGAGAACCAGGCCGAGGGTGTGGGCCGGGCGTGGGAGGCCGAACTTCACCACAGCAGAGACCGAGGCCCTCTTCCAGGCCTACCTGGAGGATGAGCCGCTTTTGAGTGGGCGGAGGGCACCTCAGCAGCGTGCAGCTGCATGGGAGGGTAGCTCTGGCGTCAACCTGCAGGAAGCCACCAGCGCTCCGTGCAGGAGTCTCCCTAGAAGATGGGGACTGACCGCAGGGAGGCTGAAGGAGAGGTGGCAGCCTTCAGGGTGGCCGATGCTGCCACTGGTGGGGACCACCAGTGGTGTTTGAGCTGACCCCGACCGAGGAGACACTGGTCGCGCCATGCAGCCGAGTGCCATTATGCGGGTGTTCCTGGCGGAGGATTCCAGACAGGTGGAAGCCCATCACTGCACGGTATGTCATGGTGATGTTGTGGGGGCGGCTGTTGTTCACATGCACTCACATGTACTCTCTTTCTGTTTCAGATCCTGTTCGTCTGCAGGAGGCGGTGGTGGTGAGTGCTGACAGAGAGGCAGACCTCCTGGACCAGGAGGAGACCTTCCACCTCCGCCAGCAGCCTGCACGCCTGCAGCAGCAGGCGGCTGGGCTGACAACTCCGCCCGGCGGTAATACGGGTGCAGGGGTGCACAGCCTGTGTCACAGCAGTCTGGCATGCAGGTGTGCCAGCATGCTGTGCCTATGGCAGTACGCCACCGGCACTATTGAGGATGGCAGGCCTGCAATGGCCAGTGAGAGTGTGTGTCCACGAGGACACATGGCAGGCCAGCACGTGCCCCGGGCCGTCCAGCTCCACACCTGTGTACCAGCATGCTGGCACAGTCACAGGCTGGGCCTGTCAGCACGGTGGGGCAGCACGGTGGCTGAGCAGGTGTCTGGCACTGTTGACAGCACAGGGGTGGAACAGGTGGACCTGGGGGCTCAGCAGTTGGAGGGCAGCAGCAGCAGTTGCACTCCAGGCCTGGGGGACAGCGTCAGGCAGTGGCACTTGTCCACTGCCTTGAATCAGCCATACCTGGTCCTGGCGAGACAGCGGCCACCCTCAAGGGTGCTGTGCTGGGACCATCACCTGGGGTGCATGATGCCATTGGGGCACAGTACCCTTGGACGTGCACACCGCCTGCTGCAGGAGTCGGTACAGCTGCAGGGGTGGGTTGCAAGAGTCGTGGAGGCACTGACTGTGTCCATGGGTGGCACGAGAGTGTGCTCAGGACTGGGCGAGATGGTCCATATGCGGACGGATGTGACCGCTGCCATCGACAGGCTGACCCAGGCAGTGGTCTCTGTGGCGACGCGTTGACCACACTGTCTGGTGACCCTGTACCACGCACCCCACAGTCGCTCTCACTCCCGTTCGGCGTCGTGCGACACCAGGCCTGTCGGCGCGGGTTCTGCTGTGGGCATCCCAAGCACCCCTGGTGCAAGTTTCTTCGTGGGATGCAGACCCTGTGCGGAGCAGGTCGGCGGTCATGCACTGGGACCCTGGTGGTGCAGTAGTGCCACCCGATGTGGCCCTCGCAGCCTGCCAGTGCTGCTGAGCCACGGCGGGGCCACCCATGCATCCGTGGTGGCCGTGGGACAGTGATCCCTGACTGAGCTGTCTCCCAATGCAGGCCCTGTCTGGTGCTGCCCTGTGCAATGTGTGTCATGGTGGGCAGTGCACTGCTGGGTGCTCTGCTCACCAAACTGACACACGGACCACCTGCACTCTCCCAACTGCTGTCCACAGGTGCATGTGGATGATGATGCCTGCATTGCACTGCACACCAGGTGCAAGGTTGCCCAGGTCCTGACACTACGTCGTGGACAGTCCAGTGGTGAGGGTGGTTGGTGGTGCTGTGTGATGGCGTGTAATTTCCACATTGCTGTGCTGCTGCCCTGTATGCTGCCTGGTTGTGTGTGTGTGTTTGTTGAGTGCTCACCCTCTCTGCTAATGTGTTGGTATCGTAAACCCTTCAACTCCCCTGACCTTCATGCGGTGTGTTCCCCTGTGTGCCTGTGGTTTGCGCATAGACAGTGTTGCCTGCACATGTCCCCTTGACTTACCTGTGTTGTCGTGGTGCTCTTCTGCAATGGTGTCCCGGTGCAGCTGGGCCTGCCGGGTCAGTCGGGGTCCCTCCGTCCTGGGGGCTCATCACCCATATCACCAAGCGCCACTGGCGTCCCCATCGCTGTCCCCTCTTGGACCTGTACGGCTATCCCATGGTGCTGGCCATGTTGTGCAGGATAGCAACAGGCCAGGAATATCCCACAGGCCTTTTGGGGGCTGTACTGTAGAGGCTCCGCCGAGTGTGTCTAGGCATCGGGCGTGCCTTGAGTATCCCGAACACCCTCTATGATGTTCCGTGTTGCGGCGTGTGCCTCATTGAAACCGTGCTGCGCTGGGATCATGGGGCACCGGTATAGTGTGAGCAGCCAGGGACGGTGGGTATCCACAGTCACCTGTGTGGAGATAGTGGAGATCAGTGTTAGGTCAGGTCCATATGCCCATATCCTTGTGTGCCACTACCATGGCACCTGTGTCATCCCACCCTTGCACAGAGTTTGCATTCCATACATGTGTACTCACCCACTAGATGACCCGTGGGGATGTTCCCACTCTCGAATCAATGGCAAGTGCAGATTGGTGCCATATGAAGAGCATCATGTGCTCCGCCAGGGTGTGTGGCACAGACATTGATGATGCGCCAGTGGCATCACACACCACCTGGCAGTTGACACTCAGTAGCCCTTTCGGTTCCGATATGCTTGCCCGTCGGGGCCAGGTGGCGTCGCGAATGGCCACATGGGTGCAGTCTGTGGCACCCTTGCATGAGCATTTGTGCTTCCCTGTGAACTCCTGCATATTTGCTATGCGCTCTGCCGCGGTGCTGGGGAAATGGATGTACTCCGCGGCATGAGGCAGCAGTCTGCTGAGGATGGGTGAGGATGCGTGATGTGGCTGACTGCGTGATGCCTGTGGTGTCCCCTGTCGGCCTCTGGAAGGTGCCCGTGGCGAGCAGGCACATGCAGGCTGTCACCTTGGTCTCCACGGACAGGCGTGACTCCGTCGTGAAGGTGCCTGCATCACATCACTGCACAGCTCACTGAGGCCGTCTCAGTATTGCCCTGTTCAGGTGGTACCGGGCCCGCGATCTCAACATCCTGTACAGCTCGTGGCTGATGCGGGCCCGATACCGCCTGTCGGGGCACTCTGACAGGCCTCCACGTACGTCCCCTGCAGCATGCTCTCCCCCCTCATTACAGCTTCCATGTGGAAGCTGACACTGTCCATCTCCCTGGCTTCTGCCCCCCCAGCTGCTGTTCCTGTGTTACCCCCACTGCCCCCACTGCTGCTTCCACTGCACCGGGCACCCCCACTGGCCTCTCTGTCCTCCAGGACCCACTGTCCCTCTCTGTCCTTCCTGCTCCTGTCTCTGTCTCTCTCTCTCTCTCTCTGTCTCTCCCCCGGTTTGCGGCCTGCTCGAGTTCTTGCGCCGCTCCCTTGAGCCGTTTTATTTTGGCTCAAATCCGGTACTGCGCAACTTCCGGCTGAGCCACTCTTGCGCATTGCGCAAGTGTTCAAATATCGCATTGCGCACTTTATGCATGGACCCGCCCCCTTCGGTTGCGCATGCCTTCATTTCCATTGCGCTGTGGCTCAGCGTGTTTTCGGTGGCGCAACTGGCCCCTTCTCAATATCGCAGAATGGCGCATTTTTGGAGTTGCGCACGCGCAACCCTGTTGCGCATGGCGCAACCCTTTTGAATATCTGGGCCCATATGTTTCCCTAAAATGTTTAATACCAACTGTTGATAATTGCAGTTTGAACTCTGTACATTTTATGTGCATAATCCAAGATATATTTGCTGTGAAACGAGCACCTAAATAATCATAGTAATTTACTATTTATAATCAAGAGTAATTCAGCCACGATTTATACCTCAGAGAAATTTTTGTTCTGAATATTACCACTGGTGTTTTGTTTCTATTCGTTTTATTTGGTTTCACGTAAGCTTAAAAACAAGTTAAATTTCCACTGCAAACCCAAGAGAGGTGTTTGCATCAGGACTATGTTGTCAGCATAAACTGAAAAAGAAATCCATCAAAAATGTTCAATGAATGAAAGTATGGTTATGTATTTGCTCCAAAACAGTACTTATATATTTATAAACTGAAAAATAAAGGTGCCACAATACAACCCTGTCTCACTCTTAGCTTAGTTCTGATTGGGGATGTAAGATTACTTGTTAGATTGTATTGCACATTAGATCATGGGCTCGATTTTCAAAGGGTCAGAACTGACACCAGGTGCTTGCATCAAAAATAAATGGTGCAAGGGGGACATTACACTGGTCCTTGCATCAGTCCCAATTCTCAGACCTGGCCTGCATCCCCAGTGGGGCTGGCTATGCCAGATTAACTTGCACCAGGCTTGTGCCAAGCCATGGGCTGCACCCAGGTGTAGAGGGATTGTGACAGATGCAGGATGCCACATCTCCATAAGCAAGATTTTGGAACCTGGCAAGTTCTGTCTATGGTAAGACCAACCAGAGCTAGTCTAATGGCTCTGTGCACCACCACTCTCTATGACTGACAGTGGAAGAAAAGTGCCAAATGTGGCGAGCCCATCCAAAGCTGCACTAGCTGAACAAAATGAAAATAATGTGCAGTTTCTCACAGAACAAAGTGACATTCTATCAGATATGTACAGTAAATAAAACAGTGTACAACTGCAACATGACAGTCAACTAGTAAAAACAATAGGTATGGACATGCACCCACCAGCTGGCCATTGTGTTGTGGTGTGGGGAGCTGGCAACTAGGTGAGAATCCCAGTCATAGGACAGTGGTCACCAGAGTGTCTCTCCAACTTGCCCATCATCTATGCCTGTGCAGTTGTTGAACAGTCAGCTCATACCATTGGTGCTATGACATCAGACATGCATGTGTACCTACTACAGCATGACACTTTCCTGGTCCTACGTGTATGTGTCCCACACATAACACTGTTCACATGGGGAGAGCTCTGATCATGATGCACTACAGCAGGGCACAGTGCTTTCTGCCTTAGTCCTGTACAGGAGGTGCACCACGTGACTAGGTGCTACACAGTCCCTGATAGGTACAGTACGTCCAGTGTGCCAGGCATATGGCACTCTGTCAGTTGGAGCAAATGGACACACTTGGCATCCTGATAGGCATATGCCTGCAGTAGCTGACAGTTTTGATGGGAGACTACCAGCCATGTTCTACTGAGATGACCATAGCACGTAGCATAGCAGAGAGCACATCACTATCAATGGAGGTCTGACCCAGATAGCAGAATGGGCAAGATGACAGTGGACAGTACTGTACAGACAGCAGATGGAAGGGCACAGCCACAACACAACAAATGGTTGTTGCATGATGCCCGGGACCATCAGCATGACCATGGTGTAAGTAGGACTACCCACATGCAATGCACTGCCAGGAGTCCCACAACAACCATTCAGCTTACTGGCAGGGATGATGTGTGATAGACCGGGGACACCAGTTTGAGTGCATTGGATACCACTGTGGGATGAACAGACTGCCCATCACCCTTTCCAATAACCCATGCAGGTACCCCAGGACCCACCATTACAAGACAGGAAGTGAGGTGTTTGTGTTGGTCAGGGAGGCAGTGGCCATTGGAAGGGCATGTGGACATGGGTACATTTCACCAATGGGAAACACTGTAGTAACAGTTAGCATATTGGAGTACTGCACAACAACAGTTTGGACATTGTTGCTGGTCTTGCTGTGCAGGACAATTATGAAAATACTACCTGATGTGGCACATAGAGGGCTGTATCACTGGATCTGTGTTATTCCATTACCACAGCCCATCAGATATATGGCATCTCTGGACGTTCCATACCCTTCTAGGAGTGTGACATTGATGTGGTTATCTACAGGTGGTGAGACTGCTGGCCAGAGTTTCTGTGGCCAGGGAATGATGACAGCCTCTGCCTATTCCCTCCCAAATGTACTCTGTTCAGTGCAAGGATCTGCTTTCAGCAGCTTTCAGGACTATACAGCTGGGACCCCACTTTTACCAAAATCCAATGCAGGGTTCATGGCATACCAGCCTTTGCTGCAAGCAGATCCTGTGTGAATTTTGTGTCACTCTTTGGGCCTTTTGAATATCAAGCCCCATGTGTTTTCATGAAGTCTAATCAGTATGTCCAAAAAATGTTTCTCTAAACCATATTTCCATAATATAGACCTCCGGGTCTTTCTGCTAGTGCTGTCAAATGCCATGCTAAGCTCTATGAAGTAACAAAACATTTTCCCCTTCTTGACATTGACATGTCTTGAAATAAGGTGATATGGTACTTGCCAGTGCTGTATTGTGGAGCATCTCTTTCTGAAGTCATGTTGTTCTTCATATATGATATTATTTCCCTTTACCCATAGTACCAATCTACTAAGTTATATACTAACAAACATTGTTTGTGTTGTATACATCAGAGTTATTGGCTGACACATTTGTAGGTCACTAAACTGTCCTATTTTATGAATTGGACATTTCCTTGCCAGGATTCTGGAAAATAATTATCTTGTATCATAAAATTATATGCAGAATATAACAAAGATATCCGCCAATCAGGAAAATGTTTGATAACATCACTGGGGATTCTATGTGGGCCTTGTTCTCTGCCTCTATTTCAGCCTAGCCAAGGGCTTAAGTAAGCTATCAGTCCTCTTTAAATGCACTTGTTACTGCACCTCCCAAACCCACCCCCACACACACACACACACTATACTCGACAAAGCCCTCTGGAGCTGCCCCCACAGCCCCGTTTCACTATCCCCCCACCTCTCGCTCTCTGCAGTTGGTTTCAAACCCAATTCCCTTGTTTCACTGTCACCCAGCCTCTCGCCATCTGGGATAGCGTTAAACCCTATGCAGTTACTCTGATATAGTCTATCAATGGATTTGGAGGTTTCCAGGGGTTTGCTACCTAGGGCAACCAATTAGAAATAGCTTAGTATTCAATTACAACTGCTCAGTTTTTTTTCCTCCTATTTGTCTAATTGTCATGTAATCACTGTTTAATGCCTAATGATCAGGCCTCTGTAACCACTGAATATGTGTATTGTGTTATTGTCTACCCTGACATGGAACCTTTATAAAAGAGCTCACGCTCAAAGGTCTTTCCAAAATACTAATTAAACAATTAAACAATTTATTTGCCTTTGTTTTGTAGAATGTGTGTAGGATCTCTTGCATTGTAATAATAAGTGGTTAAGGACCATATTTGGATTGTAACTCATTTTGAAGTACGTGAATTACTATTTTACGATTTTCTTTTAGATCACTGTAATATGCATTCATAAAATCTTTTACCCAACAATTATTTTGTATGTAAGCATCGACTGAAGCTGCATGACTGTTTGTACCATTAGACACTAGTATCCAAAACTCTTCAGAGTTTTTATTTCTGATTGCTTTTGTTAACTGTGACAACAAAGTAGATTGGGATTTAATGTTTTCCTCTTTCAAGATATATTGCATACTTTCCTTTTCTGATCAAGTGCTAACAGACAGCATTGAGTTTTGGCCTTTTTTGCTTTCCTGACATAGCTATTTAATAAATATTTCTCTAGCTTACATCTTGAGTTGAACCATTCTTCCTGTTCTGCTTTTAGGGGTATATTAATGTACAAAATTGGAGCCAAATATGTTATTATGTTTAACAGACTTATGGAATTCCTTCATGGCAGAGAATTTAAGCAAATCTTTCATATAGGTATTAAGGTCTGAATGCCACAACTTCTGCTGTCTGTCTTTAATGTTATCAGCAGTTCATTTGATCCTTTTAGAAACTGTCATATCACAATTCATTTGTTTATAATTTGATATCTCAGAAATGGGAGACTTATAATTTAACACTGTATGAAAAGGGAAGTGTAGCAATTTACACCTTTCCAATACTTTGAGATCTAATATCCTATCTATGGCATTAATATTACTAATAAGAAGATATTTTACAGAGGATCCTTTAGAGGAAAAGTATGTGCACTGTACTTCCCTATCACCTTGTGTCCATCCATTAATTATAATAACATTCATTTCTGCCTGAAAACATGTTTAGTAAAGCTCCAATTTCATTCTTTCTTGAGTTGGTTGATTTTCTTTCATTATTAAGATTTGCATTAAAAGTATATATTTCCTTGAGCATTTATGAGTCAAGTTATAAATGAATTCAATATCTGGCATTAGGGTTACCAATCAAACACAGATCAGAACCTGGATAGTTATCTAGGATGTCAACTATGGTTTCTTTAAAATGGGTCAGTATATCAGAATAGTTCTTTCTTGAATGTATTACAGGAAGGCAGACATTTATAAATATGACATTAAATTATGTCCCCTTTATTCTTAATAGTAAAAGATAATCAGAATAATAGTTTAATTAAATTATTTTTATATTTGTGAAGCTTAAATGCAGTTAATAAACCAATTTGAGATCTACCCCTTTTTGATTTTTTAGTGAGTTAGAAATATCTCATATCCTTTAAGAGCTGGGGTATCTATTGACAACCATGTCTCTTGAAGTATTAGAACATCTCATATTTGTAAAATTATTATACACTGAGAATCAGTAATGTTATAATGCAAGCCATCAGTATTCCAAGGCAGACTATTCCAGTTTGGAAGATTGCCAGAAACATCATTATTATTCATGAATGGAACAATTGCATACCATTTGTTAGAATTAGGGTCTAAAATATAAAGGCCTGGATATTCAAACTGCGCTCAAAACTGGCGCAACAGCAGGAGCAAGCGCAAACCAGTTGCGCAAATGCGCAACAGGTGCGATATTTAAACATGGAGCAGAGCAAATTGCGCAAGCAACCAACGTCTGAATATCGCACATACTGTGCCATCGCGCAACCAGGAAGGAGAAGCTGAGCCAAAATGTTGCGCTATGGCGCAACCATGGAAGCTCAGCTGAGCATTCCAGAGCTGCCATAGCGCAAGCACAGCCCCCAGAGCAATGGAACTGCACATCCAGGGAGGCAGGCTGGGGCCCACCGCCAGCCATGCCACACATGGGCACAGGAACACATTGCAGAACCCACACCACACCGGCACACCCAAGCACAGCATCACTGGGGTGGGACGGATGATCCACATGCCCATGGGGACAAGCCAACAAAGCATAGCAGAGCCCTGACACCCCAGCACAACCACTGGCAGGCAGAGGTGCCACACACAGGGGTTGACAACCACAGTGCACATCAGCCCACCGATGCACAGCGCACCCTGCACTGTGACCCCAAGACACCACCCATGTGCAGTGACTGGCACTGCAGGAAACCATGCAGACCCCCAGCACACGCCAGCCCCATGCAACACAGAAGCCTACAAGCCAGACACACCCTGTGCACCCAGCAGTGGGTGGCAGCAGATGGCAAGACCAACCGAAAGTCACTGCCATGCTGGAGATACCTCCCCATGCACACACATGCACACACACACACACACATACCCAGGACCATACCAGCCCAGATGGCATGTACACACCTGCAACTGAGCACCCATAGCCAGCTGCAAATCAGAGACCAACACAGTATTCATATATCAAAATAGAAATGTATATTAAACATAGTGCAACAAGAACAATAAAAACTATTTACAAGGGGGGGGACGGGTACAAGGAAGGGGTGTTCAAGAGGGAGGGATTAAAAACTTGGAGAGGGAAGGCAGGGTGGTAGGGATGGAAGAAGTGGGAAGGGTAATGCGGGCTATGGCCCAGCCAGCTCCTGGTCCTCCCCCTGCTGGTGCCCCATTCCAGTCTGCCCCTGATGGCGTCCATGCCTCCGTATCGCTCACAGGATCCTGTGGCTTGCCACGCTGACCTCTGTGAGGCGACGGACATCCCGCTGCATCCTCCTTAGAACCTCGAGGCCTAGGAAAATGGGAACACAGTCAATGGCTGTGACTGACCACAACCCTGAACACCACCCAACCTGCAAGCCATATAGCCAATGTCCCTCACCTGTGATGGCATGCACCACCACAGTGAACATGCACATGGCCATCACAAACAGGCGGCACCAGCTATCTGCACCACCGCCCACACACTGCCCCGTCAATCACAGTACAAACTAGGCTGGAAAGTGATGTGGCAACGTGGTGCGATGCCAATTACACAGCTATGTGCCCAGTGCATGCCTGGACCACCAGTGACGCATACACAGACATGCCGTGATACTGCACTGTGATGCAGGTCACCTGTGTTATGCCTACATACATGGATACATAGACAGTGTCAGCAGATAAGGGCCTATGGGACACCCAGTCTGTCCATTTGACCTTGTAAGTTCACTCTGTTGTCCTATAAGTCTATTGCCCTACCCTGACCTCCAGAATTCCTTTATGGCTAACCCTTTCATAAATCCGTGACCAAGTCAGCCCCATCACTTCCTCTGGCAGGGTGTTCCACTTGTCCACCACCCGTTCTGTGAAGAAATACTTTCTCATGTTTCCTCTGAATCGTCCCCCTCCAACTTCATCCCATGCCCTCTAGTCCTGGAACATCCTTTACGCTTAAAATACTGTTTTCCTGCACTCTGTTTCCCCTGTAAGATACTTGTATGTCCCCATCATATCCCACACCCTCCTCCCTCCAGGAGTACATGTTCAGTTCCGTCAACCTGTCTGCATAGGACTTGTGATGCAATCCATGCACCATCCGTGTCGCCCTCCTCTGAACCCTCTCCACCCAGTCCATGTCCATACATAGGTATGGTCTCCGGAACTGTACACTGTACTCCAGTGTGGGGACTCACTAGTGTTTTGTATAGTGGAATTATGACCTCCCCTTTGGTTGTGTCCCGCATGGCTGGTGGTCTTGCCCCCCCAGCATGCAATAGCATCCATGAAGTAATGATACTCACACTCCTCCAGCAGCTGGGTCTGACGCTGCTGCTGCTGCTGCTGCTGCTGTTGGGGCACAACACCCCCCGGCACCGGGGCCCTGGCACGGCCCACGTCACCCTGGCCCTGTGTCCTCACAATCCGGCCTGTGGGAGACATATGTTGAGACAAACATCAGTGTGACTCAAAAGCAGAGTGCCCCCTGCCCCAGTGAGAGTGCCTGCCCACACAGCCATAACCATCCATCGCACAGCTGCACACGACACAGCCCACCGTGTCCGAGCGGCACCTATGCACAGCCACCCAAGCACACACACACCCTACAGAGAATATAGGTGCATAGATGGTACACTCACCTGGCCTTGGCACCACGCCCCACCTCGCGTGAGCGCGCCGCGTCGAGGTTCCGGCTCCCTCGGCGGAGGTCACTGTGCGGTGCGGCACTGCTCTACAGACCGGCCCGACCAGTGACCTCCACCAGGTCAGTGGCCACTTGCTGCCACACGTGGGTCCTAGGCATGGTGAGGGGGGCCTCACCATACAGTGCCTCACAGTGGGGCTCCACCAGGGCCACCAGGTTGGCCACTTCAAGCTGGCTCCAGGACACCACCCTCCTCCTAGCCATGGCACCAACTTTACAGCAGGCAATATGGCACCCGCTGCGCCGTAACCCCATGTGGAGTTGTTGCACAATAGACCACCACAGGCTCCAATCGCGCTGTTCGAACAGCGCCGTCACTTTACATGGCGCTGTCACCAGACAGCGCAATAGGGATGTACACATGGCATGCCAACAGCGCCAGGGGTCAGAGGGCATACACAAGGTCACGGCAATGACACAAGGCTATGCACAGTGCCATAGGACGTATAGGCATCCTGTGCAACTGACAAGCTGAGCACCAGTGCCACGGTGGACTATCGCGCAGTAGTGCCACAGCGCCATATAGTGCCCAGTGCTGTAGCGCCACTGGCACAATGGTGGCCATGGTCTGAATACGCCTATCGGCTCAGTGGGTCTGCAGTCGCGATAGGCGCATGCGTAGCTGTCTGGGCATCGCAATGCGTGTGGCACACAGCCACAAACCGCGCCATTGGCTCAGCTGGACCTTCCGTATTCGCAAAGTGCAAATACCGATATTCAACCGACATATGCAAATCATGCGATCAGCCATTCAAAGGTGCAGTGGCACGATTAGCATGTCATTAAGTTGCACCACACCTCATTTGCATGTGTTGCGCTATAAAAATGCGACAGTGGGTTGTGCTGG
This sequence comes from Neoceratodus forsteri, assembly GCA_016271365.2. Lineage (NCBI taxonomy): Eukaryota > Metazoa > Chordata > Ceratodontiformes > Ceratodontidae > Neoceratodus > Neoceratodus forsteri. The sequence goes on along the minus strand of CM028137.1, from coordinate 849,566,849 downwards.
CCAGATTTGGTTACTGCAGGTGAGAGGTGAGTTACATGCTGTGTGATGCTCAGGACAATGCTCATGGGCAGGGGTGCGGAGGATGATAAAGGCCGAGGGCTGAGCATGAAAGGGCACTTAGAAAGGGACAAAGGGCACCCTTCGATCAGTATCTGCCATCGGAGTGGAACGCAGGGGCTTCGCCCCGGCCGGCAGCTATGCTCATGGGGAAATGCTGTCGACTGCACAGTGACAGGTGTCCACTTCCACCCATACAGATCACCATGACTGACCAGAGCCAAGCTGAGGGTGTGGACGGCGGGCGTAGGAGGAGGAGGCCAAACTTCACCGCGGCAGAGATGGAGGCCCTCTTCCAGGCCTACCTGGAGGACGAGCCACTAGTGAGTGGACAGAGGGGCACCCCTCAGGAACGTGCAGCTGCATGGGAGGGGGTAGCTCGGGCCGTCAACCTGCATGGAAGCCACCAGCGCTCCGTGCAGGAATGCAAGAAGAAGATGGGGACTGACCGCGGGAGGCTGAAGGAGAAGGTGGCAGCCTTCAGGGCCGCACGTGCTGGCACTGGTGGGGGCCCACCAGTGGTGTTGCAGCTGACCCCTACAGAGGAGACACTGGTTGCGGCCATGCAGCCGAGTGCCATTGCGGGAGTACCAGGTGGAGGATTCCAGACAGGTGGAAGTCCATCACTGCACGGTATGACATGGTGGTGTTGTTGGGGGGGGCTGTTGTTCACATGCACTCACATGTACTTTCTTTCTGTTACAGATCCTGTTCGCCTTCAGGAGACGGTGGTGGTGGTGGGTACAGACAGTGATGCAGACCTGCTGGACGTGGAGGAGGGACCATCCACCTCCGCCACCAGCCTGCAGGCACTGCAGCAGCATGCAGCTGGGCCAACAACTCCGGTGTCAGTGATACGGGTGCAGGGGTGCACAGCCTGTGTCATAGCAGTCTGGCATGCAGGTATGCCAGCATGCTGTGCCTATGGCGGTAACGCACCTGCACCATTGATGATAGCAGGCCTGCAATGGGCAGTGATAGGTGTGTGCCCATGGCGGACACATGGCAGGCCAGCACGTGCCCTGGGCCTTCCTGGTTCACACCTGTGTACCAGCATGCTGGCACAGTCCCAAGCTGTGCCTGTCAGCACCGGTGGGGCAGCACCGGTGGCTGTGCAGGTGTCTGGCACTGTTGTCAGCACAGAGGTGGAACAGGTGGACCTGGGGGCTCAGCAGTTGGAGGGGCAGCAGCAGCAGTCACACACCAGGTCTGGGGGTACAGTGTCAAGCAGTGGCACATGTCCACCACCCTTTGATCTGCCCATACCTGGTCCTGGCGAACAGCGCCCACCCTCAAGGGGTGCTGTGCACCAGGACCGTCCACACCCTGGGGGTCACGATCCCATTGGGGCACAGTACCCATTGGATGCACACACCCACCTGCTGCAGGACTTGGTACAGCTGCAGGGGCGGGTTGCAAGGTCCGTGGAGGCACTGTCTGTGTCCGTGGAGCGGCATAGCAGGGAGTGTGCTCAGGACCGAGCCGAGCTGGTCCTTATGTGGATGGATGTGACCGCTGCCATTGACAGGCTGACCCAGGCAGTGGTCTCTGTCATGGACGCATTGGCCACACTGTCGGTGCCCCTGTACCACACACCCCACACAGTGCGCTCTCCACTCCCCATTCCCGGTGTCATGCGACACCAGGCCTGTCGATGCCGGGTTCTGCTGTGGGCATCCCGAGCACCCATGGTGCAAGTTTGTTTGGCAGGATGCAGACCCCTGTGCAGGCAAGGTCGCGTTCGTGCAGTGGGACCCCTGGTGGTGCACCAGTGCCACCCAATGTGGCCCCTGCTCAGCCTGCCAGTGCTGCTGGGCCACGGCGGGGCCGCCCATGCATCCGTGGTGGCTGTGGGACAGTGCTACCTGACTGAGCTGTCTCCCAGTGCAGGCCCTGTCTGGTGCTGCCCTGTGTGCAATGTGTGTCATGGTGGGCAGTGCACTGCTGAGTGCTCTGCTCACCACGCTGACACGGACCACCTGCACACTCTCCCAACTGCTGTCCACAGGTGCGTGTGCATGATGATGCCTGCATTGCACTGTACACCAAGGTGCAAGGGTGCCCAGGTCCTGACACACGTACATGGACAGTCCAGGTGGTGGGGTGGTTGGTGGTGCTGTGTGTTGGCAATGTCATTTCCGCAGTGCTGTGCTGCTGCCCATGTATGCTGCCTGGTGTGTGTGTGTGTCCATATGAGTGTTCACCCCTCTCTGATGGTGTGTTGGTATGCCTGGAACCTTCAACTCCCCTGACCTTCATGCACGGTGTGTTCCCCTGTGTGCCTGTGGTTTGCGCATGGACAGTGTTGCCTGCACATGTCCCCTTGACTTACCTGTGTTGGGCGTAGTGCTCTTCTGCAATGGTGTCCCGGTGCAGCTGGGCCTGCCGGGTCAGTCGGGGGTCCCTCCGTCCTAGGGGGGGCTGCTCATCACTAACATCACCGGTGCCACTGGCGTCCCCATCGCTGTCCCCCTCTTGGACCTGTACGGCTATCCCATGGTCTTTGGCCATGTTGTGCAGGATGCAACAGGCCAGGAATATCCCACAGGCCTTTTGGGGGCTGTACTGTAGGGCTCCTCCGGAGGTGTCCAAGCATCGAAGCGTGCTCTGAGCATCCCAAACACCCGCTCTATGATGTTACGTGTTGCAGCATGTGCCTCATTGAAACATAGCTGCGCTGGGGTCATGGGGCACCAGTACGGTGTGAGCAGCCAGGGACGGAGTGGGTATCCGCAGTCACCTGTGTGGAGATAGTGGAGATCAGTGTCATGTCAGGTCCATATTGCCCATATCCTTGTGTGCCACTACCATGGCACCTGTGTCATTCCCACCCTTGCCCAGAGTTTGCATTCCATACATGTGTACTCACCCACTAGATGACCCGTGGGGATGTCCCCACTCTCGAATCGATGGCACAGTGCAGACTGGTGCCATATGAAGGCATCATGTGCTCCACCAGGGTGTGTGGCACAAACATTGATAATGCGCCCAGTGGCATCACACACCACCTGGCAGTTGACACTGGAAAACCCCTTTCGGTTCTGATATGCCTGGCCGTCGGGGCCAGGTGGCGTGCGAATGGCCACATGGGTGCAGTCTATGGCCCCTAGCATGCCAGGCATACGTGCTACCCTGTGGAACTCCTGCATGTTTGTTGTATGCTCTGCCGCGGTGCTGGGGAAATGGATGTACTCCGCAGCATGAGGCAGCAGTACGCTGAGGAATTGGGTGAGGATGCGTGACGTGGCCGACTGTGTAATGCCTGTGGTGTCCCCTGTTGGCCTCTGGAAGGTGCCTGTGGTGAGCAGGCACATGCAGGCTATCACCTTGGTCTCCACGGACAGGCGTGACTCCGTCGTGAGGGTGCCTGCATCACATTACTGCACAGCTAGCAGAGCCGTCTCAGTATTGCCCTGTTCAGGTGGTACTGGCCCACAATCTCAGCGCCTGTGTAGCCGAAGCTGATGCGGGCACGACATCGCTTCGTCGGGGCATACCGCCGATGGCCTTCTGCTGCCACGCCCCCCTACAGCATGGTGTCTCACCCCTCATTACAGCTTCCATGTGGAAGCTGGCACTGTCCATCTCCTGGCTTCTGCCCCCGGCTGCTGTTCCTGTGTTACCCCACTGCCCCACTGCTGCTTCCACTGCACCAGGCACCCCCACTGGCCTCTCTGTCCTCCTGGACCCACTGTCCCTCTCTGCCCTTCCAGCTCCTGTCTCTCTCTCTCTGTCTCTCCCTCCAGTTTGTGGCCTGCTAGGGTTCTTCGCCACTTCCTTGAGCCTTTTTATTTTGGCTCAATTCCGCTACTGCGCAACTTCCGGCTGAGCCACTCTTGCGCAGTGCGCAAGTGTTCGATTATCGCATTGCGCACTTTATGCATGGACCCGCCCCCTTCAGTTGCGCATGCCTTCATTTCCATTGCGCTGTTGCTCAGCATGTTTTTGGTGGCGCAACTGGCCCCTTCTGAATATCGCAGAATGGCGCATTTTTGGAGTTGCGAACGCGCAACCCTGTTGCGCATGGCACAACCCTTTTGAATATCTGGGCCAAAGCCTATTGGATGTTGATATTAGATAACTAGGCAAAAGGCTTTATCCTCTGGAAGGGTCTGATAATTCAGCTGGTCATTAATATTGTCAGTTGCCTACTTTTTAAATAATTTGTTCAATTCAATTATGTTGAATTCCATTTTATCTAATAACTTTCTTCATTATTTTCAAAACAAGATTGATGTTTCTGAAAAAGATGTCTGTTTGTAAAAAATTATTGTATGGTTGAGCAGTATCTATCCAAAAAACTGCATCCCTATCTTTCTCAACTTGTAAGATTTTTTTAAAAATTCAGTAATAATCCTTTTAGTTTTCCATATTCATTCATGTTGAGGCACATGCCATCCAAAAAGAGACAATGATTTATGTATCATCGGATGAGACTCTACTGAGGAACCTAAAGTACTATCATTGATTTAATGAAGAGCTTCATCAATGATAAAAGTAGCTCTATGCATTGAAGATGTTACACAATTTTTGAAATTGCTTAGATCTGCATCAACAGGAATATGATGGGAATCAGTCTTGTATCCCAAAGTAGCTAGGGAGTCTTTCCTTTCCCAAAACATAATTATGTCTTAAGCCAAATATCAGATTTTTGCATTTCCCTACCCCTGCTCATTCTTTTAACATATAATCGTGATTCAATCATGTGTATTTGAAATAGTATTTTACCTTTTCTAAGCATGTCTTCTGATTCATATAGAGTCCATTTAATGCCTTTTACAAGAAACAAGAATATATTCAAAATTAAATCATTAAGTTCAAGTGATGCAGTGACCGGAGTTTTTATGATAACAAGATAATCACAATTAATACCCAATCCATTTACATTTTCCTTTTTATTCTGAATTTCGAGTGCTTGTCTTAAAGTGTGAGTTAATACTATAACATCCAAAATTTTTTTTATTTGATCTAACTGCTTTCACAATCCCATTGCTCTCCTTCTTCAAATGAAATGTATACCTAATCTTATTTTCTAAAATTTCTGGGGCTTCTTGTTCAAAGACTTTTAACCCCCAACTGTTTAGGACATATAAAATAAGCAGTATGATTAAAACAGGCCAAATATACATTGACTTAGATTACATTAGGGCAAAACAAGCCCTTGGTAAAGTAATGTAGGTAAACTTCGGTTAAGAGATCAGTGCCAACAGTTTCTGCCAGGTTTGGAGCAGGAACAAGAGGGAGCAAAATGAAGTTGTAGTACATGTTTGAGGGAAATGTCAGATGAGGACATATGAAACTGGGGAGACAGGTTGTTCCTGAAGGAGAGGAGTCAGGAGGAGAAAGCTCTGTTTCCACTGGAAGATTCACAGGAGACAGAACTGCACAGGAGACCATAGAATGTGGTAAGTGGAGGCCAAAACAGGGGACAGGAGATAAAGAGGAGGAGGGAGTAGCTTCAATGTAAAAGACAGCAAGAAGCAAGTGGAGGAAGGGACAGCATAATGTAGAGGAAGCAATGCTAGGTGTGGGGATGGGCAATAGAGATGAAGCAACAGAAAGCATGGAAAATAGTGTTCAGTCTGGTAAGAGAAGAACTGTGGGTGGCACTAGAGTCCACAACTGGTAATTTCATCTTGGTGAAGATTACACAGTGGACTGGGTGAGACAAACAAGACTTATGGCTTTTTTTTGTGGATAGCATTTATGTGGGTAGAAAATGCAAGTATTTATTAAGCCACACTCTGAGATACTTGAAGGGAGGAATGACTTCAAGAGGAGTACCAGGATAGAAAGACTAAAGAAGAAGGGAACCTAGCATTCTTTTGACTTGTACTAAAGGACATAGACACTGTTGTTTTGGTATTTACTATGAGTTGGCATGACTGGAACCAGCATGGGACAAAGCCTCCCTTGACCAACATGTCCCATCATGCTCATGTCTCAGCACATGTGACAGAATGCAGCAGTGGGGAATTGACTTTAGGCATCTGCATATGTCCACAGATAATCCACAGTCTGCAGGAAATTGTCATTGTCATTGACAAGCTTAACTGGCTAAATTCCTGAGGACTTAGCCAGTTCTCGTTGTTATATAGCTGTGTACATGTGAAAGTACCTGATTCTCTTAATTTCCTCTACGCAATCAAGTAATACTTCTCGCTCCATTCATTTGCAGTCTACAGGAAGAACAGCAGGACAGGGCAGGAGATAGCATACTACTGTGTTCTGCTATACTGAAACTGTGAGCCTCAAGGTAGGTAGATAAAGGTAATGTGCTAGGATCTAGTGAGTAAGGAGTAGTAGGCACCAATAAAAGGCAGGAATTGGTAGAAGGGCTGAAAAGGGAAATTATGAGACTAGGGTAAGGTAATGAATAAGGTTCAGTCAATAACTGACACCAAGAGTAAGTTAGGCACAGGTAGGTGGGTTAAAATAGAGAATAGAAGAGACACTCTGTCTAAGGTTGGGTACCAAATAAATTGCAAACAAGCAAAGGGAGAGGTAGGAATTCAACAGCCACAAAAAGGAGGCAAAATATGAGTATGGAGCACACACCACCACCCACAAAGATACTCCAGCTAAGGATAACTGAAGAACAAACAGGGACATAACTGTGAACAAACCAGACAGGTACCAGCTGCAGATATTTTATTGAAGAGAAATTGACTAATACAACTCTTTCATGCAAGTTTCTCTTCAATACAATATCTGCAACTGGTACATGTCTGATGTGCATGCAGCTTTGTTCCTGTCTATAAAAAGAAGGCAGTAAGGTACATGGAAGTTTCAACAACCATTTCACATAGGAGACTAGTAAGCAAACTGGGTAGCTTAGGAGTGGGTCCAAAGGTGATAAATTGGATAAGATATTGGTTAGCGGATAGGTGACAATGCGTGGTGGCAACTGGAGTTCACTACAAGGAAGGGAGGGTGACTAGTGGGGTGCCTCAGAGTTCAGTGATGTAACCAGTCCTATTTAATGTCTTAATAAGTGATATTGCAGAGGAGCTGGAAGTGAAGGTCTGCCTCTTTGCAGATGACACCAAAATCTGCAAAAGGGTGGACACTCCAGGGGGAGTGGGAAGGAAGAACAGAGACTCAAGACAACTAGAGGAGTGGTCAAGGATATGACAGCTAGCTTTCAATGTGATAAAGTGCAAAATAATGCAGTTAGGGCACAGAAACCCATGGGCAAAGAACAAATGGTTGGAGTGATATTGATGACCACCATGCAGGAAAGAGACCTGGTGTTAATTACATTGAATGACCTAAAAATGGCTAGGCAGTACAACAAGGTAGTAGGGAGGGTGAGTAGGATGCTGGGGTGCATAGGGAGGGGTATCACCAGCAGAAAGAGGGATGGTGCTGCCTCTATATAGATCTCTGGTAAGACACCATCTAGAATATTGTGTCCAGTTCTGGAGACCACATCTCTGGAAGAACATAGACAAAGTGGAGGCAGTCCAGAGGAGGGCTACTAAAAAGGTGCAGAGTCTGCATCTAAAGCCCTATAAGGAGAAACTAAAGAACCTCAATGTGTACACTCTGGAACAGAGGAGGGAGAGCGGAGATATGATAGAGATCTTTAAATATCTCACTTTCACGAGGCTAGTATTTTTCAGAAGAAAAGGTGCTCAAGAACAAGGGGTCATGCTATGAAGCTGGAGAGGTGGATTCAGTAGAGATGTGAGGAAGTATGTTTTCACTGAAAGACAGGTGGATTCCTGGAACAAACTTCCAGCAAAGGTGGTGAGGGCAAAAGCAGTGGTGGGGGTTCAAGAATACATAAGGAAAACACAAGGAAATCATAGTGGAAAGGATGGGGGTCTGGAGAAAGAGCTGTAGATCAGGCACAGTCTATGATAACAGTGTAGGTAGGAAGAAATGGGTAGACTGCATGGGCCAAGCAGTCCTTATCTGCCATTAAATTCTATGTTTCTATGTAACTAGAACTAAGGTAAAAAAAAAAGAGCATGGGAGTGCAGCAGTGCAATGCATCTGGAGCCACAGTCTTTCAGGATACTTTCTGGAGACTGATGTGCTGCCCCATTTGTACTCACCTCTTTGGGTTGAGGTTTAGAGGTTGCTGGGATCCAGGTCAAACTAGAAAGGGTGCAAATTATCTTCAGCCCATCCAGTGGCCACCAAGTCTGTCACCACTCCCCCAGAGGATCCCTGTGACAGGGTTGAATAAGGCCCTACCCCATTTGTAATGCAGAAAGAGTTCAAATGCAAGGGTCTGTGCTGTCCTCTCCTTTTCTGTCTCTTGTCTGTCTGGTTGTGCAACCACATTTTCTTGTGAGACCTAGGAACTGATAACTCTGATGGTTTTGCAATTCTCCACTTCTCACTATTGCTCTTCCTTCCCTTGCTCTTCTGTCTTTTCTTCTCCCTTGCATATCTGCAGTTATAACATTATATGTGAATCTTTATGTGGAAATGTCACTGATACTGGGATCCCTTTGTTTAAAACTGTATATAGTTATACTGTTGAAATGATTGCTAAAAGCTATTTGGAATTCAAAGGGTTAACCTGAGAAGCTGGTTTTCAAACTCTCTGAGATGCTGGCAACAAGAGGACAGTTCTGAGTCACAATGTTCTTTTTGCCGCACCTGCTGAAACTGACAAAAACACTGTGTGAGAAGCAGAATGTTCTCTTAATGAGCTCCCTGCAAAGACTTGTTAAAAAAAGAGCTGCAATGTTTTGCAAGAGGGAAAGACAGAGACTGAGAGACTGAGATTGGAAATTGAGAAGAAAAGCTCAGAAGAAGGACTCTGCTTTCTATATTTGTATTGCCATTGTAAATAGTTATACTGAACATTTTTTTTAATTTGCTGTTATTAATAATAACATGCTATTTGTGAATTTTCAACTGCTCCTGGTTTTCCTATGCTTCCTGACCGGTGCCTTTATGACAGATGGTATTAGCAGTGGGATTTACATGCATACTCTAAACCAGGAGTTTTGTGTGTGTGTACTAAACCTGGTACCAGGGAAGCATAGCAGAAAGGTATGGATTCTCCATCAGCAAGCCCAGGAGTAATTACCAGAAGAAAGGCAGCCAAACTAGAAGCAGAAACAAAAGTCCAGACTGAGACTGTTCATCCAGCACCAGAGATGGAAAAAGAACATGCAGTGACAGAACCTGAAAGCTGGAATGTCTTTTTCCGGTGGTGGGCAATTCAATAAAAAGTGACAGAGAAACAGAGAAGAGAGGAGTTGTAGCAGAGATAAAGAGAGATTCAATGTTTAGAGGCACAGAGAAAAGAAGAAATACAGCAACTCAAACAGCAGAGAAAAGAAGAGATGTAGTGACAAGAGCGACAAAGATGAGAAGAGATGAAGTGATGGATGGATGCCTTGCAAGTTATCAATGCAGGAGGATCTGGCACTGGTCTAGCAGAGCAAAAAAAACACCAACAACTTTAAAGACCTTAAATTTACAAAGCTGTGTCCCTCAGATAATATTGAAGCATATTTGACAACTTTTGAAAGGGATGCCACAGCCTGCCACAGGCAAAAAAAGTAGCCATGGGCAATCAGACTGGCACTTACCTGACAGGGAAAGCCCAACTTGTCTAAAGTAATATGGACACGGCACAGTCAGAAAACTATGACCTGGTGAAAAGAGAGATCCTTAAAAGATGTGACATTTCATGAGAGACTTACAGGCAGAGATTTCAGTCTCTGAAGTACAACTCAGTTGACAATCCTCAGAGGCCTTCACCTGACTCAGATAACTCCTTATGAAATGGCTCCAACTAAAACACTCCCACAGATCATTGACACATTTGCAATGGAGCAATTCCTTAACATCCTACCCATAGACATACAGCTTTGGGTAAAAGAACACCTTCCCTAAAGTGGGAAAAAGATCATTTCTTTGGTTCAAGACTACCAAATGGACAGACAGATGCCACAGCAGCAAGGTGACAACCAAGACCCGGTAAGACACTCTTTTTTCCATTTAAACTCCAAGTCTGATAGGAATTCTAGTGAGGGTAACAAACCTGCACCCAAAGACTTTATTTGCTATAACTGTAATAAGCCAGGTCACATTGCAAGAAATTGCCATAGTAAGAAGCATGATACTGGAGCAGATTTGTCCTTAGCAAATTGGGGAAAGTACTTAACAGATGTCAAGGTGGGAGATAAGACTGTGAAGGGACTTATAGATTGAGGAAACAGACAGACCCTACTGCATATTGAAGTGTTGGGAAAACAATGTCCAAAAGGACCAGGTACTGGTATCATCTGCATCCATGGGGACACTCAATACTATCCCACCACCCAAGTGACTGAATATTAAGGGTGTGTCACACCAAATGAAAGTGGGGGTAGCACCTAAGTTACCTGTACCTGTGATTATTGGAAATTACTTTCCAGGATTTATGGAGTTAATCACAGAAGAGTAAATCCTGATGTTTCAGCAGCTGTGGTAACAAGAGCTCAGGCAAAGAAAATCTCAAATGGTGGGGACTCTTTTCCTTTTGCTGATTTTGATTCGGACTTGTTTGAGTAGAGCTCCAAGATCTGGAAGTCCATGAAAGAAAGACAACACCTGAAGAAACAGTGGCAACAAAAGACTGATGGACATAAGGGGTTAACATATGAAAATGCTGAAACAAAAACTGATTGCTGATTGTGATTTTCTTTCAGAACAAGCTAATGATGTTTCTCTCCAGGGTTATTTTAAGCAGCTGGTTGTGAAACCAAAACAGGGTAAACCTATGTTTAAAAAATGTAATGGGCTACTGTACAGATTTTTGGGTTAAATCTCAGACACAGGACCAGACAGAACAATTGGAGTACCACAAAAATATAGATCTTAGTTGTTACTGATAGCACATGATAGTCCTATGGCTAGTCACTCGGGGAGGGATTACACCCTTGCCAGATTGCTCTATAGATTTTACTGGCTTGGAATTCATGAAGAGGTTCCTACCCATTGCAGTTCTTGTGCTGAGTTTCAGAAAGTAGCCCCAGTGACTGAAAAAGGCAAGGTACCCCTGGTGCCCCTACCTTTGATAGATGTGCCTTTTGAGAGAATTGCAATGGATGTGGTTGGCCCCTTAGACAAAAGTAAAAAGGGTAATCAATTAATTTTGGTAGTATGTGACTATGCTACTCTATACATAGAGTTAGTTCCTATGCATACTGTTATAGCTCCAAAAATGGCAGCTGAGCTTGCCAAGATTTTCAGCAGGGTGGGTAAACCTATAGAGATTACTAATGATCAGGGTAGTAATTTTGGTGCTGCATTACTGAAGGAGCTGTACCGACTACTAGGTATCACTGCAATAGGAACCTCCCCTTATCACCCTCAGATAGACGGTCTTGTTGAGTGTTTTAATCAAACCCTAAAATGCATGTTAAAAAGGTTTGTAAAAGAGGAAGGAAAAGACTGGGACCAATACTTACATTACCTATTTTTTGCTTACAGAAAAGTGCCACAGGCATCAACTGGTTTTCCACCATTTGAAATGCTGTCTGGTAGATAACCTAGAGGGGCATTAGATGTAATTAAAGAAACACGGGCAGATAACCCTCATCAGAAACAATCTATTATATCTTCTATATGTGCCCTGAGAAAAAAGCTGGCAAAATATGTTGAAATCACCCATAGTAATCAGGAAGAGGCCCCAAACCAGCAGAAGGTGTATTTATGACAATGGGGTAAAAGAAAAATAATTTTTGAGCCAGGTGTTACCCACTACAGAAAATAAACATTTATTGAAGTGACAAGGGCCTTATAAAGTGCTTAGATGTATTAGCACAGTTAACTATAAGATTGAGACCCCTCATAGGAAAAATCCTACTTAGATATACCGTGCTAACCTCCTCAAGAAATGGGTTGAAAAAACACCAAAATATGTTTTACTGGTTTTACCAGAAACTGATAAAGAAGACATTGATGTAGCTTATGACAGACTGGAACAAACTGTAACTGCTGATGCTGTAAAGATGAATGTTTCCTTAACCTCAGAAAAAACTGCAGAAATTTGTAACTTGCCAAAAATATTTAACAGTACTTTTACCACAGTACCAGGCTGAGCAAAACAGGCCGGACACATAATAATGACAAGGAATGCTTGCCCTATTAGACAAAAGACATACAGATTACCAGAGCAGTTAAGAGCAGACGTGGTTAAGGAAATACAAAAGATGAACTGAGTATCACAGAAGAGTCTAGAATTACTTGGTCATCACCAATAGTGACTGAAAACAAAAAAGAAGGGAGTGTAAGAATCTGCTTTGATTTTAGGAAACTTAAATGAGTGTCAGAATTTGACAGTTATCCTTTGCCCAGAATAGATGATTTGATGGACAGACTGGGGAGTGCCAAGTATATCAGTACCCTCGATCTCACCAAGGGTTACTGGCAACTCCCCCAGGCTAAAGAATCCAGAGACAAAACTGCATTTGCCACTCCAATAGGATTCTATCAGTTCACCACCATGCCATTTGATTTACATGGCATACCTGCTGTATTCCAGTGGTACATGGATGTAATTTTATCTCCTCATAATAGTTATTGTGCTGCATACCTGGATGATGTCATGGTGTACAGTCCAGACTGGAAAAGCCATTTGGAACACCTACAAGCAATTATCCATTCAATCAAAAAGGCAGGTCTGACAATTACTCCTACCAAATGTGCATTGGGCATGCAGGAAACCAGATATTTCAGATATGTTTTGGGTAATGGAGAAGACAAGCTAGAGGTTTCCAAGATTGAAGCTGTAGCTATCAGTCCTGTCCCCAAAACCAAGAAACATGTCAGGTCAATTTTGGGGCTGGCTGGTTATTATAGGAGTTTTGTTCCCAGTTTTGCTGAGTTAGCTACACCCGTCACTGAACTCACAAAGGAACAGTTCCCAAATAATATGAAATGGACCCCAGAGTGTGACGAGGCTTTTCAGGCCATTAAGGCTGTATTATGTTCAACCCCTGTTTTAAGAAGCCCAGACTTTGAGAAACAATTTTTGTTACAGACTGATGCATCAGAGGTAGGCCTAGGTGCAGTCTTGAGTCAAAATATAGATGGGAAAGAACATCCAATTCTATACATACAGTAAGTAGGAAATTGCGTGACAGATAGAAAAGGTATTCCACCATTGAAAAGGATGCCTTGCGGCTAAGTGGGCCATGGAGTCTCTTAAGTTTTATTTCCTAGGAGCTGACTTTGTACTTGTAACAGATCACAATCCTCTCTGTTGGTTAAACCAAATGAAGGATAAAAATGTTAGAATCACATGGTGGTACCTGGCACTACAGCCATTTAAATTTAGAGTGATGCACAAATCTGGGAAAGAGAATGTCAATGTTAATTTTCTGTCAAGATTTGGATCAGGAATTGAAAATTTGGAAGGTTGAAAAAATGTGAGACAAAACTTCTCTGTTTGCTACGGTGCATATGCACTGAACTGTAAAGGTTATAAGCTATTGTTAGATGGGAATTTAATAGAACATTTTGGAAACCTGTTTTTGTTAAACAGGTTCCCTCTTAAAGGGGGGGGCGTTGTGACAGGGTTGAATAAGGCTCTGTCCCATTTGTTATGCAAAAACGAGTTTAAATGCAAGTGTCTGTTCTATCTTCTCCTTGTCTGTCTCTTGTCTGGTTGTGCCACCAAATTTTCTTGTGAGACCTATGAACTTATTACTCTGATGGTTTTGCAATTCTCTGCCTCTTGCTATATCTCTCCCTTCCCTTGCTGTCCTGTCTTGCCTTCCCCCTTGCATATCTGCAGTTATAAAAATATATGTGAATCTTTATGTGAAAATGTCACTGATACTGGGATCCCTTTGATTAAAACTGTATATACTGTAGTTATCCTGTTAAAATGATTGCAAAAAACTATTTGGAACTCAGGGGGTTAACCTGAGAAGCTGGTTTGCAAACTCTCTGAGATGCTGGATACAAGAGGTTAGTTCTGGGTCACAATGTTCCTTTTGCTGCACCTGCTGAAACTGACAAAAACACTGTGTGGAAGTGGAATGTTCTCTTAAGAAACTCCCTACAAAGACGTGTTATAAAAACAGCTGCAATGCTTTGCAAGAGGGAGAGACAGAGACTGAGAGACTGAGATTGGAAATTGAGAAGAACAATTCAGAAGGACTCTGCTTTCTATGTTTGCATTGCCATTGTAAATAGTTATACGGAACGATTTGTATTTTTTATTTTGCTGTTATTATTAATAAAATGTTATTTGTAAATTTTACAACTGCTCCTGGTTTTCCTATGCTTCCTGACCTGTGTGTCAATGACAGTCCCTAGGCAGAGACAGAATGTTTGGGCCATGGTGGGTGCCAGGATGGTTGGGGTGTCAGGAAGGGTACACACTCCTCTGCTTGTACCACTGTAGAATTCCTTCACCATACTGGCAGGATGGTGTAGACAGGAGGAGGCACACAAAGCAGTTGGAAGAGAGGAAGTGGGGTCCTGAGAAAGGGAGGAAGAGGCCCCCAGATGAACAGCAGCTGCTAGTCGGGGACTCTATTTTTGGGAGGATAGACCTGGCAGTGGTAGATGATGGGAGAGGGAGGTGAAGTACCCAAGATGTGCTTTGGCATAGAGGGATGGAGAGCAGATCCAGAGGATCACTAGGGCAGGAGATGGGAAGCAGGTAGATGTGATTGTCTACTTGGGGACAAATGACCTGACAAGGGACAGGATGAGGTAGTGTCATGAAATGTTAAAGTATCTATGGAGGGACCTCAAGCAGGTGGCATGCATGGTAGCTTTTGCTAAAGTGTTTCTTGTATATGACTGGGAAGAGGAAAGGACACTCCACAACATGGCTTCAAACAATTGACTGAAGGCATGGTGCATGGATGAGGGCTTCAGCGACACTAAGGACTAGGCCCAACCTGGGAAGATAGTAGCCTCTATAAAGGAGTTGACCTGCATCCTTCCAGGAAGTATGCCACAGTTCTTTACAGGAGGTTTAAATGCTACTTGGATGAGCATTTAATCTAGCTGGGGGGAGGCTGTAAAACTAAGGAAGGCAACAACTGTACCAACCAGATGGTGAAGCTACAGGGAGGGAGGGACGGAGGACCTGAGGTGAGCAAACTCCTCTAGGGAAGGGGAGCACGACGGCAAGGGTGGGGACAAGAAAGAGGATGGGGGTAAATCAGGGAAGCAAGCTGGAAGGAGGAAAGGAGACACGCAACAGAGAAGGTAACAAGGGAAGAGATAGGCCAGTGGGAATGTTATGGAACAGCACTAGCAGTGGGGCAGGAGCAGGGAGGCAGGCAGAGAGGGAGAGAGTAAGGTAAGGAGATCCATGTGCTCCAAAGCAAGGAGTTTGAGAAAAAAAATTGCTGACCTCGAGGCCAACAAGGTGGAGACTAGTGTGGATTTAATGGCTATAATGGAGTCATGGTTCTCTCATAGCCATAACTGGTTCTGAAGAGACAGGGAAGGAAAGAATGAAGGAGGTGTACTATACATGAGGAAGGGAATCAAGGATTAGATGCCAGCACAGCTACCTCAGTAGAAAAGAACAATGTTTCCATTAAAGGGAGTAGTCCTATTACCAGTTAAGCAAATATTCATGTATTTACAGACTGGTAAAAGATAGAACTCATCCACCAAAATTAAACTGATATTTACTCTTTTTGTATTAAAATTCACTGCATTTTATTTTTCAATACAGTGTTAGACAAACATTTTGGACAAAATCCTTCATCATTGTGAACACTCAATCTGAAAGACCAAATCAAATAAATATTTTAAACTGTGTTATAAGGCCCTTCTAAAGTAAAAATTAATTTAAATGATTACGTTATTCATATTGAATTAAAAACAACCTGCTGTGTTCTTTTCAATTTGTATCTATTTTTTTATACTTAAAAGAATTCAGCAATAAGGCACAACAGGGTGTGGGTTATTGAGGATTTACTCACGCCTTGTGTGATGTGTCACGAGGTGCAGCCGGGTGACTTAACCATACAAGAAGTGGGTAAATCCCCAAAAACTCACACCTTGGAGTGCCTTATTGCGATTATACAATGGATCCATGTGTAAAATAAATTTTAAATGTGTTTAATTCTGTTTTTTATAAATGGCATTCCTCAGCCGTGGGTTATGCAGGATTTACCCATGGTCACGTGACATGTTTTGATCAATGAGGTTACAGGATTTTCACACACCATTACATAATCATATGTATGTTTTAGTATCTCAGCTCATTTAATTAGTCCTCATATAAATGAAGTCACTTTTAAAGAAATATACTCAGCAAAATAACCACAACTTAATGTACAAAACTTTCTTACACAAAATAGTAATTCAGTCCATCCATACTTCATAATCTTTTGCTGCCGGTACATATTTCTTTTATATTTGTATTATTTCTGGCATTTATCTAGCAATAAAGCAAATCAGGTTTATACAAACATATGAACATATGAAATTGCCAGCAGATACAGGCCATTTGGTCTATCTAGTCTGCTCAAGTATGTAGCACTTCAGTCCATTAGACTGCAGCTGGTCCCCTCCCTCATATGCCCTCCCATTTCATACCCCCCGTCAGTTTGTACCCTCCCCTTGAATCTGTTTCACCCCCTCTTGAAGCCCCCAACATTCTGCAGTGACACGACTTTCTCTGGCAGAGCATTCCACTCTGCTACCACCCTTTCTGTGAAATAGTGCCTCTTCTGTTCTCTCTTGAACCTGCCCCCTTACAACTTCATAGAATGTCCCCTTGTTTCCCTTCTGCTATTCAGATGGAACATTCACCGGGCATCTGCTCTGTTCAAACCCTTCAGGTGCTTCAATCAATTTCAAAATCTTAAAAAACAAAGTTTCCAAAGTTTGCTTAACCTTTTTCTGGTTCATTAAATACTTCACCAGCACCCTTATATCCCATGTATACACATATGCTAACTTATTAGAAAGCCACATTTGTGACCATATTAACTAAAAAGTACAGTGGCAGTGCTTGACACTTTCTAGTGCCTTGTAATCTGTTTGTAACAAAAAATGTAAAATGACCATTTCAGTCATATACTTAATACAATCTAACTTCAAAATAAAGAAGACTTTGTAGATCATTTTATATTTTCAACAATCTTTAGATAGGTAAAACTGTTGTAACGTACTTGTTTTAACATATTTGTGTACTCTGATGTAGCAGCACAACCTCCTGTTTTCTCTCAATGGAGGTCCTGCATCTGTGTTGAGCATTTCTTTATGTAGGTGAATCGGGCATCCTGGTAACTTAGAGCAGTCACATGACCAAATCCTGTCATGTGCTGCTCACTGCTGCCCCAGGCGCCCGATCTGTAAAACGATAAGGATGAACTGAACCACTGTTTTGGTCAAGAAAGTTTTGTACATTAAGTTGTGTTATTTTGCAGAGTATATTTCTTTAATAATGACTTTGTTCATATGAGGATTGATTATATGAGCTTAGATACTAAAACATACATATGATTATACTATGGTGTGTAAAAATCCTGGGACCTCATTGGTCAAAGCATGTCACATGACCATGGGTAAATCCTGCATAACTCATGGCTGAGGAATGTCATTTATAAAAAACATAATTAAACACATTTTAAATTTATTTTACACATGGGTCCATTGTATAATCACAATAGGGCACTCCAGGGTGTGCGTTTTTGGGGATTTACTCACTTCTTGTGTGGTTAAGTCACTTGGTTGTGCCTCATGACACACCACACACAGTGTGGGTAAATCCCCAATAACCCACTCCCTGTTGTGCCTTATTGCTTAATTATTTTATATATAAAAAATAGATACATATTGAAAAGAATACAGCAGGCTGTTATTTATTCAATAAGAATAACTTGATCATTTAAATTTATTTTTACTTTAGAAAGGCCTTATAACACAGTTTAAAATATTTATTTGATTTGCTTATTCAGAATCAGTGTTCACACTGATGAAGGATTTTGTCCGAAACATTTGTTTAACACTGTAATGAAAAATGAAATGCTGTGAATTTTAATACAAAAAGAGTAAATATCTGTTTAATTTTGGTGAGTGAGTCCTATCTTTTACCAACCTATATATACATGGAGGAAATCAAGGCTGTGGAAGTGCAAGGGCACCCAGAGGAAAAAGAAGGGCTGTAGGTGCTATGGGTCATGCTGAAGATAGGTGCTGGGGCCACTATACATACAGGGCTGGTATAGAGACCTCTGGCACAGGAGAGGATTTGGATAAGGTACCTTGGGAAGCCATCATCAGGATGGCAAGTAAGGGGGAGATGCTGCTAGTTAGTGAATGCAATTTGCCCAATGTGGATTGGATCCTTCCAACTGCAGCTTTGGGAAGGAGCAGGGCCATCCTTGACTCCCTACAAGGAGCTTTTCTCAGGCAGCTACTCATGCAACCCACTAGGGATGGGGCAGTGCATGACCTGGTACTTACAAACAGGGATGGTATTGCAGATATCACAGTGGGCAGTCTAGTAGGTACCAGTAATCACCATAAAGTGTGGTTTAGTATTATGACAGGAACAGAGGAAAACCACATGAGAGAAGTGGTCATGGAATTCAGGAGAGGGGATTTTAAAGAAATGGGAGATTGCCTCAGAAACTGCCTTGTGGGTGGGGGATTATTAGGGAGGGGTAGACGTACATGTGGAAAAATAAAGCTGGGCATAATTAAGGCAACCAGCCTCTGTGTGAAGGAAGTGAGTAAAAGCAGAAGGAAAAATTAAATGTTTTGATTCTGTAGGGAAGTGGCCAAGCTGGTGCAAAACAAAAGGGTGGCATTCAAGAAGTATAAGAAAATGCAGAGGGAGGGAGGAAGAAAGGGAGGTGAACCAAGTAAAAGAGGGAATCAGAAATGGTAGTGAAGGGAGAAAAGGTACAGAGGAGATAGCTAAAGAGGATGAGACTTTCTTCAGGTATATAAGTGAGAAGAGAGAGACAAGGGTAAGGCTAGCGAGGATATGAAAGGCAGCAGTGGGGACTGCACAGAAGAGAACAAAGAAAAATCAGACAACCAGAACAGGTACTTCTGCTCAGTTTTCACAGTGCAGGGCAGGGACCAACTCCAGGGAGCAGCAGGAACAAAGGGAGGTGAATGGGCACAAGTCAATTTTCAGAGGAAAGAGTCTTGAAATGACTTGCAGCTCTGAAAGTGGACAAGACTATGGGACTGGATGTATACACTCAAGGGTACTACAGAAACTTGGAGGTGCTTGTTGTCCCACTGATGGCCTTATTCAACGGCTCTCTGGAAAAAGGTGTGATTCCAAGGGACTTAAAGAGTGTAACGGGGAGGAAGCTAGCAACTATAGGCTGGTCAGTCTCACCTCAGTGTTGAGAAATCAATGGAAACCCTGTTAAAGCAGTAGTAGTAGTAATATTAAAACATGTGTTCATTTATACACAAAATTAATTGGATTTCTCCACTGAGCTGATGCTCATTTCCAGTGAGATCCAAAAGCACATTTCCAGTTACTTTTACATATAAATTGCACCATATACAATAATACTAACATACAATATATGTTAAAATATACACAGATTCCAATAATAAATACCAATTTCACAGTCTCAGATCACACATACATGGTACACTTGACGTATTACATTCTTTCATGCACTGTAGGGTATCTTTCTCACCCTCAAGTCAATTCTGATGAGTTTGCTCAGAACACCACACTCTTATTTTCTCATCTGCTTGAATTTTCCTACTCGAGGGTCTCAGATATAGTGACATTTTATTCCACAAAAGAGGTCCAAAGTATGTAAAGTGATTCCTACCCATCCCTATTCTACATTTGGGCAATACACATTTCAAACCCTCTGCTGACCTCAGGCCTCTTATGGGAGTTTTAACATGAATACTTTCCAGTTTACATTCAGGGACGTTTCCCAAGATGCATTTTGTTATAAATAACAAAGTGTGAAATTTCCTTTTTCTGACAGAGAGAACCAGTTCAGCTCCCTATACATGTATATTCTGTGTGTCCTTTTGGGAACCCTTTAAATGAATCTGGCTAAATTGTGCATAATATCCAGTTTAACTGTGTTTTTGGAGCTCCAGCTTATACTATGTTTCCATATTCTAATACAGGTATTACCATAACATGTACGATATGCTTCCTAATCTCAACTGACATACAGTCTCTAGTTCTATAAAGAGATCCTAGGTAGGTTCCAACCTTATTTACAGTTACATTAATGTGAATATCCCATTTTAGGTGTTTATCTAAGTGAACCCTCAAATATTTATAAAAATCAACTTGTTCTAATTTAGCACCTGAAGGTTTCTATTGGTATACTGCTTTCATCTGGGCTCACCATTTTTCCTCTGTGAAACACTATCACTTGGAATTTTTTTGCATTTAAAACCAGTTTGGACTTAAGAAGAAAGTCCTGTAACTGGTCAAAGACATGTTGTATTGCTGACCCAATACAAGTTACTGACAGTCCCTTAGCATAAACAACAATGTCATCAGCATAGAGGTGGTACACCAATCCCCCTGCTGAGAAAGTACAAAGTTGTTCATGTACAAATTATAGAGAACTCGGCCCAATATGGATCCCTGTGGTACACCCAAGATGGCCATTTTCAAACTGGAGTACCATTCGTGAATGGTTACTTGTTGTAAACTATTCTCCAGGTAATTTCTAAACCATTTTACTGCCATCTCGGATATACCAGAGGACTTTAGTCTGGACTGGAGGAGGCCGTGGTCCAAGGTATCTAATGCCTTGGACAGATAGATAAATATTGCTCCCACTGACATTCCCCTGTACAGACCCTCAGTTATATCCCTAGTAACCTTCAAAAGAGCTGATGTAGTTCCATGAAGTGGCATGAAACCTGGTTTAAATTTATTAAGAATTTTGTGTTTAATTAGGAAAGTATGCAACTGTTGTACCACTATTTTTGCCAAAATATTTGAAATAGATGGCAATAAAGAAATCAGTAGATAATTTTCCAGTTGGTTCTTAGACTTTGAGTTATAGACTGGCACCACCATAGATGTTTTCCATATGGATGGCATCTCTGCATAAGCCAGGGAACAGCTAAGACCTCCTCCACCTAGCACTAATGCACATGCCCGAACTCAGAACTTCAACTTTTAATTAAAAAATTAAGCAGGTTACCATGCTATGTTTTCAATGGGGTTTGCTTCTAAAAGTGCAGCTAAAAGAGTACTACTTGGCACACCATTTCTTTTTCCTTTGTGAAAATGTGCCCAGCTCATCATTAACGAGCATTCCAGCAGATCACAGGAAGAAAACTAATGAACAGAACTCATGCTCAGTCTTCCGGTGCAGTGGCAGTTTTGAAATGTCAGCTTCAGCACAGAACTCGGTACCACAATCAATTCATAGAAACTGAGCAAATTTAATAGGAAAGGTTAGTTGGAAACTTGTAAACACCTAAAGGTTGTGTTAATTGGGCATTTCTGCAGCCCTAGTAATTGGCAAAAGTGTTTTGGACAGCTTTCCTTTAAATATCCCGCTCACCAGCTTCATTTGTTTCCCTGGTGCTTGTGTTGCTACTCAGCATGGATGAATCCCCAATATTTCTTATCCCTTCCTCACTGTCACTCTACCACTTGTATTCTTATAGTCTCTGAAAAGGGAGACCTGGCCTTAGATTCCTATTCCAGTATCACAGTTGAAGATGTTAATGAGGACAGACCCAAGACAGATCCATGAGGCACACCACTAGTGACCTCTTTGTCCTCTGTGTGTTCCCTCTGGGATCTATTACATAGACAGTTTCCAAACCATCATGTCATCCTTTGCCCCACACCTGGCCACCCAAATTTTTACAAACTATTTATGTGGGACAGAGTCAAAGGCTTTGCTGAAGACAATGTACAGTATGTCCACTGCATGACCCTTCCCCACCATCTATGTCACACAATCAATGGACTCAATCAGCCCATTAACCCATGATGTGTGATATTCTGAACTTTATTTGCCTCCAGCAAACCCACTAGCCTCTCCTTTATTAAAGACCCTAGTAACTTTCTCACTATTGACAACAGTCTGACAGGTCTGTAGTTTCCTTATTCATCACTACTTCCACTCCTCTGCAGAGGAACTGCATCTACTGTCCTCCAGTTTCTAGGTGCTACCTCCCATCCCCAGTGAGCTGTTGAAGAGCTCATCCATTTTTGCTGCTAGGACCTGTCCCATTTTCTTTAGCACACATGAAGTGCCCCAATCATCATTCTAAATGGCTTGTCCCTTTTCTCACCATATCTTACAGTATCAACCTTGACACATATATTGTTTTAAACAAACAGTGTGATTTCAGTCCCTCCAGCAACAGGCACTAAAATCTCAAAAAACACTTTTTTTATTAGGTTATGTGACAATGCATTTGCTTGCTAGGGTTCCCACTTACTGAACTACTTTCCTGTTTCAATCCACTTTCTTCATAATCTGGGCCTTTTCAAATCATGTTTGAAATTGTACTTGATGTAGCTTTTAGTGGATGTAGCTAAGTAATAATTGGCTTTTAAGATGTATATTTTACAGTGCTTTGAAATGGCACATGAAAGGTACTATATAGTGTACATTACTGATTGATTGATTGACTGCCTTTTTCTTATTTCATAAAATGAAATGATTGTCCTAACTTAACTTACTGAACTTATATCCCTGTATGACTTTTGTCTCTTTTTTTAATAGATAATAGATAATGGGTTAGTAAAAAAGAGCTTCCGGATTGGCTGTAAACATTTCAAGAGGCCTATGTTAATCTCAAGTAAACATATACAGTATGTAGATGGTAATAATTCCTAAGCAGGGTACAACCCTAATTTAAAGTAGCATTATTTTTACCAGAACAATGTTATAGTAATATTGCACTTCTGATAAAACATAAATCTATCCATTTTTCTTTTCATTGTGTTTAATTCCTGAACTGATATATGGGGTTTGAAAATTCTTAACATAACAATGTGACTGATCTCTAGGGATGCACTCTATGAATAAATTAAACATAATTGTTGCTTGTTGCTCAGTTTACCATCACAAATATGTGTTAGCACCCTCCTAATACATCCACAGTATGAATCCAGCATGTAAAGTCAAAATGAGCTTCAAAGTAAGTTTTTTTTTAAATTACTAGTGTCAGCCATTAATTTAAAAATGAGTAATTCATGCTGTTAAAAATAAGATACATAACTATACAGATGGCAAATCTAATTATGTCAGATGTATATTATTGGTAAAAAGCAATATGAGGAGATTTTGCTGAGTAACAAATATTGCTTCTTTAAAATACCTACGTTTATAATACCAGTAAGTGACTCCGATTGATTCGGTGGGCCTACACAACCAGAGTAGTGTTATTATGCTTGTGCTACTGCAATAATTGTTTGGTCATTTGCACTCTCTCTTTCACAGGGAATTACCACCCTGTAGGGGTACTGAAGGCAAGGAACCCACAAAGAGGGTTCCACCCCTAGAAGTGTCATGGGAAGATTCCCTTGGCTAAAGGTACCTTAGGAAGGAGCCCTCTGAGGAGAGAGGTATGCCACTGGAGGTGGAGGGGAGGATGATGGGGCAAAGAAAAAATGCTTCAGAAGGAGGCTGGGAGTAACTGCTTATATAGCTCAGGAAGGGGGCATGGCTGGTTGCTTACACTACTGAACCACAGGCATAGCCTTCCAATTCAATGGACCTATGCAACCAGAGTAGTGTTATTATGCTTGTGCAACTGTGATAACTGTTTGGCTGTTCGCACTCTCTATTCCATGGAGAAGTATTGCTCTGTAGGGGCACCAAAAGCAAGAAGACCTTGAAGAGGGTGCCACCCCTAGAGGTGCTGTGGGAATATTTCCTTGGCTAAAGGTACTTTAGGAAGGAGCCCCAAAAAGAACATTAAGCAGTAAACATTGACTACAAGGTAGAGGAGCAGATTGATAGCAATGAGACAGCTTGATGAAACACAAATGAGATACATAGGTTGTCAGGATAGCACTGATAACATGGATTGCACTGATGACATCAAGGGGCTTCCTTAGGAGAGATGGAACGGTGAGTAGGGCCACCACCCATCTCCAGCCAACAGCAGAACCTACCTAAGGAAACTAGGGGATATACTATAAACAACTAACTACATATTATGACCTTTGGCTTGTAGGACAGGAAAAACACCCTTTTTAAGAAGAGAAAACCTCTGTGGATCCAAGGCCTAGGTTGCCTTCCCTGCAGGCTGGGAGTAGTTTATTTTTTGATGGCTCTGCTGCTGTAATTTAGAAACCCAATCATATGGGAGGAATATTCCAATTATGTGGTGGAAAGCTCTCAGGATCCCTCTAATAAGAACGCTGTGAAGGGTTGTAAGAGGCCTCTGCAACAACGGGTTCTCTGAGGTGAGAGCAGACCCCCAAGGTTGGAGAAAGAGAGTGATGATTTCTGAGGCACTCAGCCAGCCTACCAACTAAAACAAACTAGATGAACCAGAGTTGGTCATAGACAGAATAGCTTTCTAAGGTGCCATGGTGATGCCATAACCAAAGGAGTCCTCTTGGGCTGGAACAGCTCCACCCCTCAGCAGCTGAAATCTTAAATTCTGAATCAAGAGGTGCGCCATATGACTGCATGCTAAAGCTCATCCCGGAGCAAAGACATTCCCACTATGAGCCAGATGAGAAGGTCCACATCCTGAAGTTCACATGCTCAAGATGCAGACTTCGAGAGTGCAGAGCGAGACCGTAGGCTTACAGAGCAAGCCCTGAACCAGAAAATGTAATGGACATGGTTGGCATGCCTCCAATTCATGAAAGAGAGCATGAATCAACTTTGAGTGCTAGATACAAGGAGGCCGGGCAAAGCCAGCAGCTTCAGATATTGATGAGGAGGCCAGCCTTGAAAGGTTGTGAACAAACTCTGCAACACGAAAACTACCAAGACAGGGCCTGTGACAGGTTGCAAGTGAACTCTGCAACAATGCCTGTGAAAGGCTGTGAGCAAACTCTGCAACAACAAGAACTACCTTGGAGGGGCCTGGGGAGGTTGGAGTCTAGAGTTTGACCAGTGTTTGGTGGTTTGATAGTGGTAGCAACCAGCAGAAAACAAGCCAACTAGTTCCATTATGGAAGCCAAATTGTTGGTGACATAGAAGGTAGGTGCTTAGGCAGTGAGAGGCTGTGATGCCAGTGATTGAATCAATGAGATTTAGCATAATTGAATTGATGAAGTTTAGCAGATGATTGGAATGGTTTCAGCATGAATAGTGAATCAATATGATTGGCAGCTAGAACAGGGATTTGATATGATTGGCATGAATATCTTCAATGTCAGTAAGGCAGAGTTTGTTTATTCCAGTAGGGCGCATTTACAGGCACGGAGTATTTGCAATTCAGCAATGAAATGCAGTGAATATCTGAAAACAGCTTGCTGTGAGGCAAATGTATTGAAGCATAATAACCAAAATCCATGAAGGCAAAGGCATTTATGCATGGACTGCTAAAAAGTCATGTAGGCAAAGGAGCAGGGCAAAATCATGTAGCTTACATAAACATGTTCCTGCTGATTGGAGCCACGATGCCCCACTGTGACACCTCAATCCACCACCATGGAAATAACAGGGAGCCACAAGCTGAGCAACATGAGACCAACAGCAAGTGTAATGTTAGTAGGGTAGGAACCCCCAAAAGAGGCACCTTTACTGGCAAGGTCCTAGTAAAACACAATGCCATAGGATAGCAAGCTGCCAGAGTAATGTGAACAGGGGAAGCACATTAATGACTGAAAAGTATAAAATAGTTAAATTCAGAAACAAACTGCTAAAATGCCTGCAGCTGGAAGCTGAGACCAGTAAGCCAATGTAATAGTTGAAGGTTTCAGAATAGCAATGCAGCAGTTGTGCCTGGCTAAGCAAACACTGAATAAATTGAGCAGAGCACATTGAACTCTAATACTGAATTAATTGAGCAAGCACCGAGTGGAGTAAGAGCACAGCTGTGAGCACAAATAGTGCACAAGGGAGTGGCAGGGTGAAGCCTAGACCAGGTGCAAATTATTAGGTTGGAAAGCACTGGAGACAGCAGGCAGGAAAACAGCACTGGGAGCTGAAACACACAATCATAATGCAGTTGACTGAGGGTTTGGAAAATCTGGTGAGAAAATGTAGCCTGAGAGCACAGGCACATGATAGCTGAAGGTAAGGAAACAACAAAATGTAACCTAAAGCACAAATAAACGATGATACACACACAGGGTGCTAGAAAACTAGAAAGTCCAAAAGAAATAAACAAGGTAAACACAAGCAGAGGAGCAGGAAGGAAACAGTCACACAAGGAAGCATGTAGCAGCCGCAGGCAAGGCAATACAAATCAAAGCAGGAGAACATAAAACACAGAAGTCCAGCACAAACCAAGCAAAACCAAAAGCGCAGAAATGCTAGGGGTGGTGGGGCATAGCACCAGCAGGCCCCAAGGGAGAAGACAGACTGACAGAGCCTCCAACCATCAAAGAAAAAATGCTTTAGAAGGAGGCTGGGAGAAGCTGCTTATACAGCTCAGGAAGGGGCAGTGGCTGGTTGCTTACCCCATTGAACCACAGGCAGAGGCTTCCAATCATATTAATGTTCAGTTAATCACCCTCTAGTGGCCTGTAGCACTCAGCAATGCATCGTGTAACATTATACCCCAGGTGGTGATTAATAGAACATTACCTTAACTGTGGTCTTGCATTATTGCTTAATACAAAAGCCACAACCTTAAGGCTGAATTTGTTTTCCATAAATATTTTGCAGTTTCTGGGAGATAAAACCTCAAAAATAGAATGAATTTTATAGTTGCAACATAAATTTTGTTTGTGAATAGTAGCCATTACATGAATTCTTTTTATCGGCCTTCTCTAATTCTAAGGCTAGGCCTGCAGTTCAATGGGAGGGAGCAACCAGTCACACTTGCTGTCTGGGGTATATAAGCCAGCTTCCTCCAGCCTCACTCAGAAGCACTGTTCTTTTGCTGCAATCAGAGACTCTGCCCCCCCCCGTGTTTATCTTTCCCTTTGTGCTTTTGAGCTTTCTGTTTGGTTTGTGCCTCTAGTGATTTCTAGGTCAGTATTTCCTTTTATTCTGCCTTCATGGCTAACCTGGTGTTTTCCCTAGGGCTGGATATTGACATCCCTGTGACTGGAGATTGACATCCTCGAGATTGATCCAGTCATTTGGTTGGATCACTGCACTGTCAGGTTCAGGTTCAGAGCTCTCCTATTGTCCCTTCCCCCTTTGGAAGTGGCACAGTTCTGCCCTCTAAAAGGGCTATGGCTGGAGGGACTGTTGGTGGAGCTGGAAATCTCATCTGTGCTGAAGACTTGCACTGATTGTCCTGAGGAGGCCATGGCGGCTGTCATGGGGGCCTTGGATGTCTTGGCACTGGCCATTGTACGCCCGCTGGTTTCACAACTCAGTTTGTCTTGGTTCGATAGTGAGTTGAGAGGGTTGAAAACCAGGGGTGGAAGTTAGAGAGGTGTTGGAGGAAAACCAGGACCCAGGAGGATAGTCTAGTTCTAATGGCTCATTACGATGAGTATTAGACTGCAATCACCCAAAAAAGACAGATTTTATGTCTAGGATGATTGCAGCTGTGAAGAATCGATGAGCTCAACTCTTTCAGATGGTGGACAGGCTTTTACAACTGACTTGTCTGGAACTCATTAAAGCCTTTTTCAGCTCAGAAGTGTGAGGAGTTTGCTTGGTTCTTCTCAGGCAGGGTGTCCTCTGTTAGGGCTGGAATTCCTCCTGTCAGTGTGTCATCCTCCGACAGGAGGCAAGCCATCACTAATTTTATCCCAAGCCTGGAGCGAAGGTGCCTAAGGTCTTGGATCCCCAGAGGTTTCCTCCACATAGTTTTTTTTTCCCTGTCCTCTGTGGCAAAGGTCATATGCGTTAAGTATTTTCCACAGGAGGTGGTCCATAATGTAGTACATTTATATTACTATAGTGTTTACCCTAGTAGGTTTCCACTGTGAGGTGGGATTGGATGGCAGCCCTCTTTCTATCCTGCCATTCCATCTCTCCTTATGGAAGTCATGCCTTTGTCTGCTATCAGTTACTAATTATTGTCAGTCATTGATTAATTCAGTCTCTGTCTGTCATCAGTTGTCACTAGCTGCTGTCACCCTGTCCTCACTCAGGCTCTGTGTTCATCACCTGCTGCACAGTACTTTTGGGATCTTTCCTAAGGCATATTTAGCCAAATGAATTATGTTCCCGTGGCACCTCTATGGATGGAACTCTCCTTAAAAGGGTTATTTTTCTTTCATGGCACCCTGACAGGGTAGTAGTTCCCTATTGGACAGGCAGTGCAAATGGCTGAAGTATCCACAGATGACAGTCAACAACATATTCATTCAAATACCTTTAGGTTATCAACAAAGTTGCACAAGCATAACTCCTCACTAAGTTGTGTACACCCATTGAACCATATCTGTTGCATGCGTGCACATACATGCATATTTTGTGAAGAAAGATGACCCTCAGTCCATTGAGTTCCACTCTTTCACCAGCTCACCCCTTTTATTTTAAAGTACTTGTTCAGTCTGAGCTTAATGATCAGTGTGGTATCAGCAAATAACACATTCTGTGGCAGTCCATTCCAAGTGTTAATTACTTATTCTGTGAAGCAGTTCTTCCCAACATTTTCCTTGGATCAATCTTTCATTGAGATATAGTGCCCCTTGTCTTTTCATCCTTGTGCATCTGGAAGAGCTACACTAAATCTGATTCTGTTGTCCCTTTCAGATACTTGAATACTGTAATATTGGTTCCCCTGAGTCTTCTCTTTCCCATGGAAAATAATCCCATTGCTGCCAACTGGGTCTCATTGCCCATGTAGTTCAAGCCATCAGTCATTTTGTTTACCCTCCTCAGTACTTTTTCCCTTATGTCAGTATCATTCCTCAGAAAAAGGAAACAGAACCACACAATTTACTCAGGATGGGGCTTGGCCAAGTATCTGTAAAAGGGCATTATAATGTCTCTTGTCCTACTGAGGAAGTTTCTTTCAATGTACACATATGCTGTGATTTTGTTTGCCTTGCTAGCTGCTGTCTCGCACTGTTGCTCCGATTTAAAGTTTTTGTCGATTAGTACTACCAGGCCTTTTTTTCTGCTTGGTTTTTGTAATTCCTATGCCATTTAGGTAGTATTTTGCATTAACTTTTTTTTTAGATATATCACAAATCATTTCTTAACATTGATGTTCATTGGCCATTTTGCAACCCATTTCACAGACTGGTCCAGATCCTTTTACATTTTATCTTCATTGTGATGTAACCACTCTTCTGATTTTGATGCTTCAGCAAACAACTTGGGGATACAGCTGGTGGTACCCACTCCCAGTATATATATTAAAGAATGTAGGTCCAAAACAGACCTCTTTGAAACCCAGTGGTCATTTGTTTCCATATAAATTGATTGCCAATGTTGCCATTTATTATGGCTCTCGGATAAGATATCTGGAAGGCCTTCAGAGGCTCTGCATCACAATTCTGATGCATGCTAAACTACCTAAAGGTGACCTAACTTGCATCTGGATTCAACATACTATCCCCTCCAATGATGCATGCAACAAGTAAGTAATGGCAGCATCATTTGTTTGTTGTAAATCACATAAACAGCTGCAAATCCATCCAGACCTTTGAAAATAGCATTCATAGTTTCAGACAAGGTTGGTATGGTCTAAGAGGTAGTAAACCTCTAAATATTTTGGTTTGTCCATTTGAAAAAAATGTTTACTGTTGCATGTATTGTATATTAATCTATTTTACAGTGCTGGTTCTGCTCCTTTGTGCTGTTTGTTTGTAATTGCCGCACTCCAGGGGACACATAAACATGGAAAAAAAAACACTGGAGCACCGCGGAGATAAAGGGGTCTCTGCACCTGCATCCTGCCAACTGATACTAAATGAAGATACTGATGAATTATATTTTGAAGTTAACCCTGACTAACATGGCACCACAGGACTACAATAAACTATGGACATAAGAACTGCAGATGGAAAGCACAATATTTCTGTTTATGTTGATGATGCTGTTTTTCTCTGCTAAAGACAAAAACACATAATTGCAAAATATGTTACAGAACAATTAATGAATATAGGAAAGTTACAGGTTATAATGGCTTTCAAAATGGGTTGAACATTTTCTACCTTCTAAATAAGTTCTAAGAACTATATGTTGATCACCAGAAATGCACAGACTGGAAGAAATTCAGGCAGTTGGATTTTGAATGTGGGCATATCACGTACAGAGCTCATTGCTAGAGCTTGGCAAAAACAAAAAATTCCAGCTTCATTAAATTTTAGTAAAATCTTGTGAAATTCCATGAGTGTTCAAGTACCTTCATGTGATTAACCAAATATATTTATTCAGTAATAAGTGCTATCTGTTTAGCTAGAGATCTAAAATGAGAATGCTTACTTGATGATAGGTGTCCTAAAGGCTTCTCAAACATCAAGATATTTTAATTAGTAGATTTGAAGTCAAAAGGGCTCAAACTCTGACATTTTATTTTTGTGAAGTGTTTTAAAAATGTTTCTCTGCTTGTAACTTGGCCATGTATGGGGCTTGAGATGCATAACCATCTTTTTTTTTTTATGTGTCTTCTATTTTTGCTCCCACTGAAGCCCAGGCATCCTTCCAGGGTGCTCACTCGACAATGCTACTACTCCCTGCCTGAACCCCCTCATCTCTGGATGGAGTTCCCAGACCACCCAGGCAGGCCTAGCCCCCCAGATCATCCCCTGGGGTGGGTCCACCCTTCCTTTGGCAGCCAGTCTGTAATTAAAGAGTACTTACCTGGTGATGAGTCAGCTGTGGAGTCCTCTGGAGTAATGGGCTGGTGGTGGGATGTCAGCCCATCCCTGGAGCCCCCTTTATATCCACAATGCTTCAGTGGGGGGGTTCCATGCTTGTGTGTCCCCGGGAGTGCAGCAGTGCAATGACATCATCTCCGCCAATGTCCGCCTCACTCCTCCCTCTACTTTTGCCCTAAGCTTGAGTAGTGCCTCCAGCCTCCACCGGGGGCTGCTACTGTCCCAGGCAAGCCCTGGATCCCTCCCCAGAGAGAGGAGAGGTGAGAAGAGCAGTCCATTGGATGCTTGATCCTCTCTCTCCCCCCTGCCAACCCCGGCACCTGAGCTCATTCCCAAACTCGGGTCACCGGCATGGCGCGAGGTAAGACGACCAGCACCTCAGTCCTCAGCACCACCGGGTTGGCATGCATAACCATTTTAAAAGGTAATATGAAATACTAAATATGGATAGATTTGGTTGGGTAAATTTTATGTTGCAGGGGTTCATAATTTTACTTTTTATTTATGAAAGTTGGGGGAAATTTTCTAAACTTTACAGCATTCTAATATTGTAATGTCCCAGCTGGTGTTGGTTTAGACATGAAATTTAGCATGCATAATTAGTGTCAATGGATCCTGGAATCTATCAAAGTTGGAGAAATCTGCTTAAGAAGCTTGAAATATACAATGAAAATACCTCACCTTACTAATTGTCAAAAATTCTTAAAACTTCATGGTAGTATGTATTAAGTAATGGGAAGGGTGTGGTTCCAGGTTGCTCAGTCTCCTGATGGAGTATGTGTTGCAAATCAAAGTTGAAGGAACTGCTCAGGAAGCTACAACATCAGAGGGAAAAATAAAAGAGCCCTACTCCTGAATGTAAAAGTTCAATCTTTTATTTCATCACAAACTCCACAACAAAAATTAGTTAACATTTAGTAGGGAAATTCCCACTTTATCAAGGTCCAAAATAATAGTACAGTGGCACCAGCCAGGATGCAATTCAGTAATGCTGCAGTATATCACAAAATCCTGCCGTATGCTGCAAGGAGCAGTGTAATATAATAGCAATTAAGCCCGGTTTACTGCAGCATTTTGTAACATGTCATTGATTGCAAATTACTGTATTGCATCATGACTAATTCTACTGTATATAAATAAGAAAAATATCATATTACTTTAAAAACAGTATGCCACAGAGGGGTATAGTGAAACTATGTGCACCAGAGTAGTACTAAATAGATATATTATTACACACAAATATAATTCAAGCTGATATGCTATTCCAAGTACAACCACTAGGTATAGATAGAAATACACATGCTTAGTGGTTCCTTAATATTGTAAACAGCTAATACTTTAAACAAATATTTAAAAGAAAACACATCACTGCCATTGGGCCCTATGCACTAATTTATTTATTTATATTTATTTATTTAAAATGTTGGTGACCAGGAAAGGCACACTGAGCCAAGGTTCATCTTCAGGTACAACCCAGAAAAAAAATACTAATGGGTAGGAATTACACATGAAATGCACATAACCCACCTGTGCAGCACCTGACACTGCCGGCCAGCATTCATGATCACCAGCCTCTTGTCTTCACCCCACCCCCTTGGCACACAGCTGTATGGTAGAGGATCATGGCAGCAAGGGGATGGAGTGCAGGACACTGGGGGGCATCCAATGGGATGCATGTCCTGGGTCCCATAATGGATCCCTGTTCATGCATGGGTGGGGGCTCCTGGGATGGTGCGCAGCCCACCTGAGTCAAACACTGAGCATTCACTTGAATAACTACCCCTAGCCCACACAGGCAGCCCAGCATGCTGGTACAGCTGTGTATGGGCCGATCCTGTTGCTGCCATGCCCTGCCATTAACATTTGGGAGGCACATAAATACTTACAGCAGGGTTCCACCTTGTGCAGATTTACCCACTCTGGTGCTGCATGCAAGTACCGTCATGCATATGTGTGACTTTGGCAACCACCTGGCACATCCCCATCCTGCCCCTGGCACAACACATGGCATTTGGGCATAGGAATGTCTATGAACTGCCCTTATGGGGTGCGGAGGCATTCATACCCATTTGTGCATATGGCCCATTATGTACAGAAATGTCAGAACTGGTGATTTGGGGGGAACTTGCTATCAATTGTCTGAATTAAATCACATCATTCTTATTTTTAATTATTGTTTACAAAAACTGTTTTCCCATTTAAAACATGCTCTGATAGTTACTGCTAGGTTGCATCTAAGTCCTGATACACATGTGGGTTAATGACAAGAAATCAAACCAGATGACTGTAATTGCTATGATGCTGATACCTAGAATATATCAACTAATCTTTCAGATGAGATGTTAAACTGAGGTCCCATCTGCCTGGATTGGTTGTACTTCAGGTGGATGTTAAAGATCCCATGGCATTTATCGAAAAAAGCAGGGGAATTTTTTATTGAAACAACATCAAGTAACATAAATTCAAAAAACATAACTTGTAAAAAGAAAAACAAAAACAGTGTTTAAGTCACACAAATAATTGTAAAAAGAAGAGAAAGAGAAAAAAGTTTGAAAAAAGGAAATACATAACAAATCAATCAATGAAAGCTATAGTTTGTAATGAATGTTAACCTTAACGGTATTTGTTGATAGTAAAGCAATCATTTATATTTAATAAACAGGGAAAATCCTTTCCAAGTGGTGACCTTTTTAGACATATAAACTGCTGTATCTGAAATATATACTTTTTCCATAGCTACCTGTATCAGATTTTCTACGGTCTGAAAAGGCATCCATCTTTGATATAGCACCCACTGGCATCTAGCTTGCCAGAGATAAAAAAAAATTTAAGCAACAACAAAAAACATTAATGTATTTGTGGAATAAAAAGTTCCTAAATTATGGAACTGTCCCAAAACCAGGGTATCATAATTCATGTTTTTTATACATCTGACACTCCATTTTGAAGCAAGATGGTTCCAAAGAGATTTAGCATAGGAGCAATGAAATAAAAAAATGTTCCATGGTTTCCTTCTTATTTATGCAAGCTTCATATGGACAATTTCTTTCTGATTTAGCCTTATATTTTGCATGACCTCTTATGCTAATCCTGCCATAGACTACCAGCCACAAAAATTCCCACATTTGAAATGGAATTCTAGGATTATTTAGTTGTGCTAA
Organism: Neoceratodus forsteri; assembly: GCA_016271365.2. NCBI lineage: Eukaryota > Metazoa > Chordata > Ceratodontiformes > Ceratodontidae > Neoceratodus > Neoceratodus forsteri. Next base: position 849,532,828 of record CM028137.1, on the reverse strand, counting down.
TAACCCTAAGTTTTAGGAAGATGGACAGTTTTTAAAACAGGGTTTGGTTGGATGCACTGAGGACATAACTTCCGTGTACAACTGAGGCCCTGTATTACTAATAATTCTCTGTGTTGTTATACCCCACTTATATAGTTTTTTTGCAGCAGGGATAAACCATTGTGGGATAAAAATGTTACTGGTTAGTTTAGGTGGAGTGGTCTGCCATTTGATAATCTACCCTGACAAATTTATTTTACTCCAATAAGAATATATTGTTTCCTCAGACATTAAGCTGCATTTTACTGAATGAGTAAAGAAAAAGGTATAAAAAAACACCAATCAATCATACCTAGACCTCCTTTTTTTTCTTAAGATATGTGTATTGACGGTTCATGGGTTTAGTCTGTTTCCCCACAGCATTTGAAAAGATATGCTGTATAATCTTGTCTCCAACTGTAGTGGCAATGGGAAAATCAAAGCCACATATAAAATCATAGGAATGAGAAATTGTTTAATGAGCTGTATCTGTTTGAGCTTGGCTAACCTCCAATGCCTCCATCTCTGTAATTTAGAGTCCACCTTGTCTAGTATTAAATTCCAGTTAAAAGAGGGGATATTTTGTGTCCCAAAATGAATACCTAATATTTTGAGGGGCTCTGATGAGATATTCCTTCTCTACATACTTGATCAGGGCAATTAGTTCCTAGAAAAAGCCCTTTACATTCTAATATATTTAATTTTGAATTGGAAAGAACAGAATAATTATTCACAGAATCCAGAAAAAGAGGAACTTGGGTATGATCTTTAAAAAATACTCAGATGTCATCTGCATACACAGTGATATGAAATACTGCACTCTTGTCTGGGCCTACAACACCCTCCCATTTAGGGGTGTCTGTTAAAAGATGTACCAAGGGGTCTAAAGTAACGATATAGAAGAGAGGGCTGTTCTGAGTAATCAAATCTGGAGGTATTAGCCAAAGAACATAGATTTTGTAATTGTTGCCTGGTTTTTAAATATGTTAAACATTTTATGTTTTCCCTGGTTTTCCCTTGTTTCAGGAAATAATGTTTAAAATACATTTTAGAGTCTGCCCACCAATCGTCTACATCCTCATATAAAAAACAGACTGATAATCTGGCAGTTAAAATGTCAGTTATATGATTTTTTACCTCCTGATCAGTTAGGATGGAGGAGTTTAGTTTCCATCTTGGCCTGATATTTGGTTAACTTGCACTGATAGAAAAGGAACTAAGTAACAACAGATGATCTGAAAAAGTTGTGACTAAAGTCTGAAATTGTATATTGGAGAGGGTTTTGGAAAAAAATATATAATCAATAATAGAGGTATATTTGTTTTTTTGAAAGGTAAATTTACATCCAGAAGTTTGCAATGTGTTATAGTTTAAAAGATCTGCAGTTTCTATTAATTTCTGTAGAGCACTGGAATCACAATATACTTTTATCCTTGCGGAAATGTTGTACTAGAAGTGGCCTTTAAAGTACAATTAAAATCTACACAAAGAAAAACTGTATATGAAGTGAGTAGATAAGGTTTTAGGCTATTAAAAAGTGCTACCCACTCTGATTTAATCTGCGAACCATAAATGTTTATGAACCTACAATTCAACCGTTTCCACTCCCCATCCAATATTAGAGCTCTCCCTGGGATTAAATCAATTAGTTTGATCATTGAAATCAAAAGAGTTAAATAGAAAACCTATACCATCTGCAGTTGCTGATCCAAAGGACCAAAAAGAAGGTCCCCACGCCCATTCTCTTTGAAAGAACCTTGCCTGGTCACTGGTAAACATCCAGGTCTCTTGCAAAAAACAGATGTCAATATGGTTATCATGAATATAATTATAAACTACATTTCCTTTTTTTTAATTCAATAAGCTATGGATATTTAATGAACCAATGCGTAAAAAAGCCATATATACATTTCTTTGTTAAATTCAAGACTCTTTTTTTCCTTTTTTTATTTTTTTTCCCCTTATAATCTGATCTGGTTTGTGAAAGGGTGCTATTTTCTATTTTAGTGGATTGGGAGTCTGAGTCTTCTAACTCCATCTCAGTATCCCCCCATTGGGTGGGTAGACTACAGAAGGGATTTTTAAACTCTAATTCCACCGGAGACTGGGTTTGTTCCCCTTTCAAATTCCTAGCCAATCTTCATACTGGAACAGTAGTAAGAGGTGAAGGGTTAGAAGGATTAGCTATCACTTCTACTAGGTCAGTACAACATACAGGGAAAGAGGCATCTGTATGCATAACTACTGAAGGGGGGGCCACCATTACATTCAAAGGAGGATCTGAAATTGGAGGAGGTGGGAGGGAATCTTCCGATAGAGGTCTGATCAGAATATCAGAAACTGGAGTAGGGTCTGGTTGAGAAGTAGCAGAGTTATGTGCATTCTGTATGAGAAGGTCAGGGCTTAAACAAAAGGCCTTATTTTTTGCAGCCCATGAACATTCAGAGAACACATGCCACATCTCCTCACATAAATCACATCTAGTGAGATTTGCAGATTGGAAAACAATATGCCTGATCTCACCACAATTATCACACCTGGGCTTGTCACAGGAGCTAGAAAGATGCATTTTGGATCTACACTTGTAACATGCCTGAGGTTGCCCTGTGTAGAAGCAAACACCTCTATCCCTTCCTAACAAAAAGAATTAGGAATGTGTTCAATTCTAATCTCAGTTTCTCTTAATTTGACTTTATATCACCATCCCCCAGTTCAAAACAATTCTGTGTCCAATGTGGCCTCAGGAGGGCTCATCACATCACACTTCTGACTGAGCCAATAAGTTATATCCTCTACATGGAACCCCTCATTTCAGAACATCACAGTAACATATTTTATTAATGGTTTAGTTAAAGGAATAACCAAAAAGGGGGTCCATGTAGGGGAAAACTTTACTTGATTTTACCTTTCCCAAAATAAATCTAGCCCATAAGCTGATCGGAAACTAATATCACAATTATCCTCCCCAGAAATGTTGATAAAGGCAAAAACATCCTTTGGGGAAAATTTTAATGAGACTTTTAATAGTAGTTTGCCCACGTAGTGCCTGTCAGGACAGATTTCTAAGCTGCCCTTATAACGTGTGCATACTGCATTTCACCTGCGGGCTGCTTCCTTCTTAAGTTTTGAAAACAGTTCAGAGAGGAGTGGTTTATTTGTATCAGCAGAAGCTTGTGGGTCTTCTCTCACAGGTATGGATACATCAGTTTTCAAGTTTTCAGACAGGTTTTGGTCTGCAGGGATTTTTTTTTCTGGTTGGATAGCATGTTGTTCAAAAAACAAGTCATTCTTAACTGTCCCTGCTTATGGTCCCATAAGCAAGGTGGGATGTAAGGCCTTAGGTCACCATTCAGGGGAATTTTGGGCAAAATTAAGCATGAGGCCCCAGTCTGGGGTAGAAATCCGAATGCCCTTCTCATTTCATGTTCAACCCGTCTCACTTAATGCTTTGTGGAGGGACCATGGTTCTCCTGGGGTAATGGTAGGCAATAAAGATTCTATTGTCTTTACTTTTGACTCATGAGATATTTCAGAATTTATAGATTCAGTCCCCAGTTCATTCAAAATAGAGGATGTTGCAGTAATCACTGTTGTAGTATCCATCATTAATGCAGTTGGTTTACAATCGTCTCGTAACCCTGGTTTTGAATCAGTCTCTCGAGAAAAAGAAAATACTGTCAAACTGTCCTGTTTTGTGGGAGAGGTTTGATAAAACACAGCAGTGTTTTGTTCCACTAAGGGTGTTGCTGGCGCTGTAGCTCGAAAAACAAAACCAGCAGTTTTAGAAAGGGTAGAACTTGAGAGCTCTCCAGGATTCAGCTCACATGCGAGCGCCACACCTTCCATTTTGTCAGCCATAAGTGATTCACCCTCAGAGTTTGTTTTAGTCAAATTCATTGTAGCGTTAACATTTGAAATAATAGGTTTCTCCAGCTCTTGGCACGAGCGATCAGGAGCTCCTTTCCTGCCAGCTGGAGAAACCAAAACTTTAGAGTTTGCAGGAGCATTTTCTTTACAAGTAAGAGTAGCAAGTTTACCTGGCCCGTCAAAGTGAGTTTCAGCTGCTACATCACCCTGGAATGCAGGTCTGCCAAGAGGTGAGCCAGGGGTTTTGACATTAGGTGTAGTTCCTTATAGTCGGGCCAGTTTTGCAACCAAGTGCTCTTTTTCCATAGAATGTCTCTCGTTCTCCACGGTTAATAACTCACGCAAGGATTCTTCATTCATATCACCGTTAGGCAAATTCTGTGTGGATATTTTTACTTTGGGCTGTATTATGCTATGATCAGCAGTACTAATTATTAGCTCTGAGTCTCCAATTTGCTGCATATTGGTAAGAACATCCATAAAGACCTCTGAATCATCCAAATCATTCTGCTCCAAAGCAAGTCTCTTCCCTCCATCTAGGATGTCCCGTTCTCCTGGTGCTCTACTCGAAGTGGCCAAGGCTCACAGTCAGTGAGTCCCCCTACTGCAAGAGTAGGGGAACATTTTATTATAGAGAAACTGTTCAAACATAAACAAATTACATAACTAACATAATATACAAATACTATACAAAGGAAAATCACATCAAGGAATTTATCCAATTTTATCATTCATAAAAGGGACATTTAACCAACGAATTTTCCATACAGATAGAGACATATGTTGATGCTTATACATGTATTGCTTATATAATTCTTATTCAATCATATTGATAACAAACATTGGATCATGGAATACCTTTTGCAGTACAAATTTACAATGTATTTGCCATAAAATAAATGTAATAAAAGCAGATATTAAACATAACAGACTCTTATCAATCTCCAAATTTTGAAAACTAAAACCCCCAACAACCTCATCATATGTCACTAACCTCCAATACTCATTTCTCCATAAATGTGCCAATGTTGCCACATCTCACTTACATAAGGACACTCTATGAGAAAGTGTTTCATAGTTTCTACCTGGTCCACACAACACAATCTGGGACACTTAAGCTCGTCTTTACTTTTATGTTTAGGATTTCCCTAGACAAACAGCTTGCCATGAGAACAAAGTCATATTATATCCCAAAGTCAAGGAGGAATGCATTTATCCATCAAAGAATCTATGATATGTTTCTGATATAAGGAAGCAACATCTTTAAAATCAACGGAAGTGATCCCAATCTGTTGAATTATACTACCATAAATAAATTTGCTAGCTGAAAACTGTACAATTTGTGTTGTCAATTTCCATTGTTTTAATTTAAGTAACACAGGTCTAAAAACACATATGTTATCTTAAATTGTGCTGGTAACACCCCATAACATTCCCACATTTGATAAAATGGCCTGATCCAATGGTTTGCAAACACAGACCAAAGTGCTTGACTAGATCTAGTTGGATCTAATAAATTCACATGAAAGAATATACTCTAAACAAAAACCACAGGATTAACTAAATTCAGCACACCTTTTTTGATAGGCAGGTACAATATTTCCTTTTTAATTGGATTTAAATGATTTCCCCAGATTAAGTGAAAAAAAACAACCCAAGAAGGGCTACTTCATAAGTTCAAGGCAAAGGATAAATAGCTCTTATAAACACAAAAATAGGTAAAAAAAAGGTCTTAACTACTGCTATCTTCTTTTTTTATTGTTGCCAATTTTTCTAAATTGCCACTTTTGATTGAGCTATATTCAATTTTTTACTCCAATTTAATTTCCCATTATCCCCCCTTCCAAACCAAACCCCCAAGAATTTAAAGGGGTAAATGGATACCTTTATACCTTGCCAGGTCTCCTTCTGCTCTACAGTTCCACTAATAGCATAAATAATACTCTTTCCTTTATTTATTTTAGCCCCTGTTGGCCTAGAATATCTGTCTATCACTTCCAGATCTCAGTTTGCAGAAGCTTGATCTGCTACCAATACACAGATATCATCTGCATATGCACTAACACATGTCTCCATATCTCCCTCAACTGGTCTAATTCCACAAATACTTGTATCTTGCTGAAGAAGCCTCAGTAATGGGTCCAAGCAAAATACATATAATAATGGACTGAGGGGGCATCCCTGCCAAACCCATCATGTAATATGTATGTTTGAACCCAGAGTTTCATTAACTAATGGAATAGCCTGAGTATTTGCACACAATAAGCTTAACCACGCAACAAACACCTGAGGGATCCCAAAAGACAACAAAATATTTGAAAAAATGATGAGGGACCTTATCAAAGGCTTTTTCCTGGTCTAGTGACATAATGTAGCCTTGTATTTTACCCTCTTTACCCTGTTCCACTAATTCTCTAATTAGTAATACATTGTAATGTATATGACGGTTTGGTACTGAACAAGTCTGAGCCAGTGCTATAAGTGCTGAAGGTGTAGTGACTAATCTGTTATGCAACATTTTTAACAGTATCTTATAGTCTGTGTTCAGAAGGTTAAGTGACCTCCAGATATTCAGATAAGATCTCTCCCCTTTCTTTAAAATTAAAATTTGTTCAGCAAGACAAAAATGAAAATCAACACTTAAATTTCCCAGTACCCAATTATAGACTACCACCAAAATATGTCTTAATAACATTTCAAATGATTTATAAAATTCAGATGGTAAACCATCAATACCCAGAGCAGTATGATTTTTTAAATGTCCAATTGCTATTTCTATTTCCAATCTCGTTATAGGCTTACTTAGATCTTCTATGAAATCAGAAGGTTGATGAGGTATTGAAATAGTGGAAAGTAAGTCCTTCATTTCCTTATCCTCAATCAATGGGGCCGTATACATATTAGTCAAATATTTTGTTACCTCTCTTAGATTCTCAGGGCCATCAGTGACTATTCTACCTTCAGGACTTTGAACAACAGTCATGAATCTATCAGTTGAACATTGTGAGCAACTTTATAATGCATCTACAAACCCTGTTTTACCAGATGAACAAATTCTATGTTCATTCAACATTGCCTTTGCTCTTGAGTATTGTAAAGATACAATAGCTGTCTTTAGATTAGAAATCTGTGAGATTAATACTAAATGATGAGTATTAACAATAGAATATGCCTTAAGAAGTTGTTGACAAAGTTTAAGATATGTCTGATACTCTGAATTATGATGACATATGGAAAAAGTCTGAAATAGAGATGTAATTTTCTGCTTAGTTTCTTCCCACCATAGGCTAATGTTATCATGTAAAACAGCCACAGACATCCTTGCCTTTAAAAGGTTTGTGACTAGTAAACCCACTATCTTGTCTTTTAATAATTCTGTATTTAATTTCCAGTAATGCCGACCATGCTGGGGCCCCATTATGCCTCCTAGTACCACTGAAAGAATTGCATGATCTGTGGTTTCTATTGGGATAACATCCACTTTATGAATATAAATTATTTTTTGTGTAAACAAAAAATCTATCCTTGTGGATAGGGCCCCTCTATAATAAGTATGCCCACCCTGTGGGTGTAGAGATCTAAAGGAATCCTATAAATTACACTGCTCAATTAGACCTTTTAAACAGTTAGAGTCACAGTAGAGCTTATTTGTGACTGCACTCCTATCTTTTTTATCCAAAACACAATTCAAATCTCCAGCCCAAATAATATGTTTTGTTGTAAGTAAATATTTTTTAATTTTTAAAAAGAGATCAACCCTGTCTTTTGTTCCTTGGTGGAGCATAAATATTAATCAGTCTCCAACCTTCTTCCCTATATGTGAAATCTAATAACAAAACCCTCCCCAGTGATAAATCAACCAAAACATGAAATCTTATATCCATCCCCTCTAAATAAAACTCTAAGACCATCACACACATCTGTACCAAATGAAAAAAAAAAGAAGGAACCCAACACCAAAGCCTCTGTGCTGATCTAACTAAAAAATCAGTATTTAATCGAGTATCTTGTAACAAATAAATGTCACAGTTAAGATTGTTAAGAGCTGTCATGGTTATAACTCTTCGTTTAGCATTTTTAAGACTATTAACATTCACCGAAGTAGTGCTAAGCAGTGAGTGAGGTGCTAAAAGAGAAGACAGAGAAAAAGTTTAAGGTGTTTTTTTCAACCTTGAACTTCTTTGAATTCTAGTACCCCTTTTTTGTGTCTGATTCATGTCTGGTCCCTATACCTGTGATTCCCCATCAGAATCAGAAGAATGTGACGCAAATGAGGATGCTTCTGAGTCTCCCCCCTGTTCTGAATCTATCATACTTTTTGCCAAGATATCAAAACTATTTTTCAATATAATGTCTTCCTCTCCAGACATATTGGCTTTAGCAACCTTGGATCTAGGCCTTGTTTGTTTAATACCCCTTGTTTTTTGCTGTGCTTTAAACAGTTAAAGCTGAAGGCATAACATCAGTTATACTGTAACTTCATTTCCCAATGCAGTTTCACAAACATTAGTGATAATCGCACCAACCAAAGGGGCTTCCGGTTCTTCACTTATAGGTTGCTTAGCCACAATTTCCACCACAGTTTCAGCGGGGGGGGGGAGTGGGCCTAGTCATCTGTGGTTGAGGTTTATCTGCAGGGGCACCTTGTCTAGTCATGCTCTTTTTCTGAGCTTCTTTAATAATACTGTCTTGGCTCACGCAGACAGTGTGATTGTGAGTGGCCCATGGACAGGATCTATAAGTAAGACCAAGGTACATACACAAATTGCACCTCATTTCTTCTGTACAGTCTTCACTATGGTGTCCAAAAGCTAGACATAGATTACACTTTAGCCTATCACAGGCAGAACCAAAATAAGAAGAGGCCCTGCACTTAAAACATGTTCTGGGTTGCCCAGGTAAAAACAATGCCCCCTTTCATGTCCCAAAAATAGGCTATTCAGTAGATGTACAGGCCCCAAACTATTATTCCTTAAGCGAACTTTATACTTCCAGTCCCCATTCCACAAATGTTCTTCATCAAAAATAGGCTGTGGAGACTCAATTACATCACATTTTTTTCCTATCCAGTAGGTAATGTCGTGAACTAACACAGACTCATTCCTGAAAAGAACAGTAACAGTCTTAATTGAGGGTTTAGTTAATGGAAGAACATGAAATGGAATCCAGATTTCAGAATACTTTAAAGCATCATATTTAGTCCAGAAATGATCTAATCCCTGTGGGTATTAAAACTAACATCAAAGACCTTAGAGCCTGAAACATGAATCAGGACATGTATTTAATTTGAGAAAAAACCCAGAGATGATTTTAACAATGTTCTACCAACACTCAAATGATCTGGGTCCATATCCAACCCTCCTACATACTCCACTCGTACTGCATTCTGTCATTGTAAGGGGAGGGGGAGCTAGAAAAAGGATCTTTCCAACAAAATTGTTCCCATTCAGTATTTGACTGTTCAAAAAAAGACTCCTTAACTTGTGGAGTATATATGTCCATATCAGATTGATCTTCCCTTCCTGTTTGACATAGTACAGGTTCTTCTGAAACCGTTGAATTTGAAATTGAGAAAGAAGGTATTACTGCCTCATTTTTATCAGAAGTATGAGCAACACTGCCCAAGGGATGTACATGCAAGGTAGTTTGCTCTGGTAACGGCGTATGCCCCTTTTCAGCTTCTAATTCTTCTTGCAAGGGTTTTTGTCCAGGAATAGGGCTATGTGAGGGGGTCAGAAACCCAGATGCCTGACTCACCTCTTTTCCAACCAGCTGACAGGAGCAAGCATTCAAGAGAGGTTGGAGAATGCACTCGTTGAACCGGAGGAGAACTGTCAGTGCTTCTACCCTTTTGTAAGCCCAAATTATGCACAACAGTACAAACAGGATTTTGTAACATAGAAGGAGAAGTACTCCCTGCATCCTTATTGTTCCCAAAATCTTGTTGCTTTTCATTCATCAGCACAGGCTGCACTGCATCTGTCAGCGGCTCCACTTCTCTCTCTCTGACTTATGTGGTGAAAATGCCTTTGATGATCCTACGTCACCTGGAGGATTAGCAGAGTGCTCAGCTGAAGCAGAAGCTGAAATGTCAGGCAGCTTTTGCAAAAGTAATGCAGCAGCTCGCAATTCATTAGGCATTATCTGGTCACATTGCATTTCAGCAAACTCTTCCATAGGAAAGCATGTATTTACTAGGTTTCCACCATCTGTAAATCATAGCGCTTTGTTTTGTTTAAGTATTTTATTCAACCAAGCTTCATCCGAAGAAAACAGACCTGAAGGTGGGCTTGCAGGATTGGTCAAACAAACAGGAACTTCCATATCCTTTACTCTGATAAGATCAGCAACATTGTTGGTCTCCTGAGCTGGACCTGTGGGTGGGGAGACCTGCACACCCACAGGTACACCAGCAGGATGAACAGCTGCAACACCGTCCTCCATAGCAGCAGCTCCCCCCTTCCTGACAAAGAGTAGGGGAATTTCCCTAGTGTCCTAGCCAAATTTAATCACCAACAGCTTAATTTGGTTCAAGATCAGTTGGCATTCAATCCGTATCCCCCTCCCCAGGGTTGTGCCTGAAAATAGACAGAATTTGTCTAGTGCACTTACCCGGTCAACAAAAACGAAATAAAAATAAAATAAATAAATAATGAAAGGTGTCAGGGCTAAACCTTCCAGAAATTATATAAACAGAGTGAAGCAGGTGACCAAAGGAAAACAATGTGATCTTACCTAAGACATTTATTGTGCTGTTCTAAGCAAGAATTGATCAGCGAAGCTGATAGCCAAGTGAATCCTACCGGGTCATAATGTTGTACGCTTAATAGCGTACAACATTATAGCTAACCTGAAAAAGCGCTGTCCATGACAGCGAATAGTGCAATACCACGTATACTGCTGTACATGGTATAGCACCATGCACACACTCCTAGGCAGAGGATAAGACCTCTGCTGAGAGTGGGTTCTGCCGAACAGCTGCTGTGGCTCACTGGACTGAGCCACAGCAGCAGGAACCCGGGCGCTGTGTCTGTGACAGGATTTGATTCCTGGTCCCAGATATTTTATTTTTTGCCACAAAATGTGCGCTTCCCAAGTTGGACCCCCCGGAGTTGAGAATCTTCAGTGGGGGGGGTCCGGAGGTGCAGATCCCTGAAACAGGTGGTGTGGGGGGACAGGACCCTCACAGAAAAAAGAGCTATGCCGCATGGCAATATCACGTTGTATTGGCAGCGCGATTTTGCCATGCGCCATAATGTCTTGTGACATTATGACCCCTTGCCCATGCAAATGTGTTAAAACTGCAAGGGGCGAGAGAATGAGGACATAAGAAAAAACACTCTTTAAATATCATGCATGGCTGGTTAATTTTTTACTGTAAACGTCGGGGGTAATACAGTAACTTACTTATTCATATACTAAATGGTTGCACTGGCCTGTCTGGTCTGTCTGGAAGTTTCTTTGTTACTTAGTCACTACTGGGTTACATGAAAAAGACATAAGAACATAAATTATTAAAAATTAGATCCCCCTTGTCCAGTCCATCAGGTCAACAGCAACATTATTAGATATACCTTACAAAGAGAATAATGGGTAGCTTACTGTCCATTACTGGGCAGTAATACCGTCAAGAGGTTCTGAACACAGGAACCTTGAGAGCAAAGCTTGAGAGGTTCCAATGTGTCCAGAACCTCGAGATGGTAGGACTCCTAAGTAATGGACACTAGGTTGTCCATTATTTTTTTTAATACATGGATCCGAGGTGAACTAACTGACCTCTGGTTCACTGGTCCAGTCAAACGGTCCATGTTGGTGTCGGCGATCATCCTGTCAACATTCGGTGGTAGTGTGGTCTCCGTTTAGCCCCGTTTGTTTTTTGTGGTGTCTGCGATATCAGTTGGCCACAGTAGTGGGATGAGAAGCTGGGGAGAATGGTGAATTTCTCAGTCCGTGAATGGGCAGATGAGGCGGGAGTACACAGAAGACCAAAAATGCTGCTCTTAGGTTCGAGGATTTCTCTTGCTAAGCGAGAGAGCAAGCCGCCATGTTTCAAAACTTGTGCCCGCCCAGACAGGGAACTCGGCCAATCAGAGCACACTCCTAGCAGAACGTCGAGGGCAGACTTGCACTTGCACCGTTGAGTTTCAGTGATAATACTATGGTTCGGATCCCGAACAATACTACTACAGGACTTGAACAATAATATTATCAGTCATGAACGGTACTATTATCAATCCAGCGCTGATGGTATTAGCAGAATTTTTTTATATGCTTTTGAATAGTATTAATTTGAAAATCCATATATTAAATATGGGTAACTTCTAGTTACATGAATACTTGGTAAAGCAATTTTTTTTCATTTTCATTTCATTTATTTGAATTTACAGATAGGTACACTACACTGGAATGTACATTCCATTTTCAGGTAAGACCTGAGGTCAAAGTAATAACAAGTAAAACAAACAAAGTATACAAAGTACGAAATACAATGAAGACATACAATATATTAAGGAAAAACAGTATTTCATACCTGCTTACATGAGCATATGTTTGTATTTTTAGATACTAACAGCTGAGGAAAATAACCTAGCAGAAGGGAGATGCTTTGGTTCTGGTTTGCTGTTGGTTAGGCAGTAAATCACAGTAAACAAAGAAAAGGCTGACTCACCTTATTTAAGATAAAAGTTCACTTGCATCAGGGATGTAAACCCCTGAGCCAGTGCAGGAGTGACAGGCCACCTGCTCAGCTTAACATTTATAGGTGTTTTCATTCAAGAAGGAGATGCTTTTCAGAAATGCATGCATAAAGTAATAATTGGTCCCACCACGAGTAAAGGGCATCAGAGTGACAGAGGAGAACAGCTTATACGTGCAAGGGAGATAGCCAAAGGTAATCTGACCCCACTTGGTTTCTTCCTGCAGTGCAGCTTTTGTGAACAGTGACAGCTGTTTGGAGATCATTGGAAAAGGAAGTCAGTTTGTTTATTTAGAAGAACATTGTACCAAAAGCAGAACATAATCTATAGGAATTGGAAGGACAGTGGTACAGAGGTGTATAAAATAGAAACGTGGAATGTGTCGGTAGAAGGATCAATAGGCCCATCCAGTCTGCCTTATTTTCCCTGCCTATTACTACACCCTGGATCCTATTTGGTCACAGGTGTCACTCCCTCCTCCCTTTTCTCTACCTATACTACCCATGTTCCTATCCCATGCATGCTTGAAACTCCATACTATCTTCACACCACCACCTATTCTGACGGGCTCTTTCAGGCATCCACCACCATTTCTGCAAAGAAGTATTTCCTCATATCCCTGTTAACCCTCCCCCCAAGCTTCATAGCATGCCCCCATGTACTTCTGGTGCTCCTCCTCCTCCTCCTCCTCCTTCTCTGAAAGGGACTCCTGTCCTGCACCTTGTTAACCCCTGTTTGGTACTTATAGGTCTCAGTCATATCCCCTCTTGCTTTCCTGTGTTCCAGGGAGTACATGATGAGCTCCTGTAGTCTTCCTCTTATGGTTTCTCATGCAACCCCAACACCCCCTTAGTAGCCCTCCTCTGGACTACTTCTACCCCATCAATGTCCTTGTGTAGGTATGGCTTCCAGCTGGACACAGTACTCCAGGTGGGGTCTCACTAGTGAGCCATACTGTGGCAACACCACCTCCCTTCTGTTAGCGATCTCCTTTCCTATACACCCAAGCATCCAGCTAACTTTGCCTATTGCCTTGTTGCACTGCCCTGTCATCTTGAGATCATCAGAAATGATTATTCTAATGTCCCCCTATTGCTTGGCGACTGCAAGTACCTTCCCTCATCTTATACACAGCCCAAGAGTTTCCCCCACCCCAGGTGCATGCCTTTGCACTTTCTAGCATTGAAATCCGGCTGCCACCCCCTAGACCACTCTCTCTAATTTCCCAAAATCTCTTTGTATTCTTGCATCCCCCTCCTGCAGATTTTTGTGTTATCTGTAAAGTCACACAACGTAACCTCCAGTTCCTCAGCAATGTCACTTATGAAGACATTGAAGAGGACAGGACCCGGTACCGATCCCTGTGGTACTCCACTGGTCATTCTCCCATCCACCGATTGACTGCCATATACCACCACCCGCTGCCTCCTATCTTTTAACCAGTTAGCTATTCAGCTTACCACCTTCTCACTCACCCCTAGTTTGCTAAGTTTCTTAATCAGCCTCCGGTGTGGTACAGTGTCAAAGGCATTGCTGAAGTCCAAATAGGCCACATCCACTGCCCTTCACTGATCCACATCCCTAGTTACCTAGTCAAAGAAATCTAAGAGATTCATTTGGAATGACCTCTCCCCTGTAAAGCTTTGCTATAATTGGTCCTGCAACCCATTTGAAGTCCAGGTACTTCATCAGTCTCTCCTTCAACAGGGTTTCTATTAATTTCCCCACCACTGATGTGAGACTGACTGGTCTGTAATTGCTAGCCTCCTCCCTGCTACCACTCTTGTGCAGAGGAACCAGACTGATCCTTCTCCAGTCCTCTGGAAATCCTACTCCCATCTCCAGTGTGTCACTGAATAGTGCATCCAGAGGGGTGGCTAGCACCTTGCTTTGTTCTTTTAGTACCCTTGGGTGGATCCTGTTTGGCTCCATTGTCTTGTTTTCCTTTAGGGCTTCCAGTTCCTGGGTGTCTCTCTCTCTTCCAAAAATAGACTGTGTTCACTACTTCTGTTGCCAGCTAATGCTTGTCATTCCATCACCATCTCCTTCCACGGTGAAGACTGAGCAGAAATATTCATTAAAAAATTTTAGCTTTTTCTTGATCTCTCTCTGCATAGGCATCCCCCTTCCCCACTCTTCTGATCCTCATTATTCCACCCCTTGCCTTCCTCTTTTCGCTTATGTACCAGAAGGAAGTCTTATCCCCTTTTTTGACCTCCTGGGCAATCCTCTCCTCTGTTTGAGACCTTACTGCCTTCACTCTCCTTCCTGCCTCCCTTTAGTTATCCATTCATGGCTCACTATCCCTCTCCACTTGGCTCTCCTTGTACTTCCTTAACACTGTATTTTTTTGTCCCTTACCACATTAGACATGGTAGCCCATCAAAACAGTGACTGTGGAACTGCAACCCATGAAGATGGTTGCAGAACCACAGCGCCGACACTATCGGGCGACCAGTGATTCTCCCCATCCCTGAAGTAAGCTACTCCCCCGGAGTTAGTATATAAAATAAAGGGGGTGTGGGGGACAAAGCTCCCCACAAGGGGGGGTACAAGGGCAAAGCCCCCCGCTAAAAAAGATGTATTGCAGATCCATTCTGCTGTGGGACTTGCGTCCTCTTCATGGGTTACAGTTCCACAGTCGCCGTTTTGACATGGAACCATTAGACACCTGCTTTGAGAAACACAGTGGCTCTTTCTCCTCTTACCCTTGCTTATTTCCTTCAAACAGCGTGTAGTTGCCTTAGTTATTTCCTCTTTTATCCTTTTCCATTGTGTGTCCACTCCCCCTCTCTGTCCCTTACTAAGACAGTCTCCCATGTCCTTAAAATCTGCTCTTCTGAAGTCCAGAACACTCATTCTAGTGTGATTTTTCCCTACCAGATCTGTATGCCAACCCATATTATGCAATGATCACTTGTACCCAGGGGGCTATCCACTGTGACTTCTGCAATGCTGTCCCTGTTCGTAACTACCAGATCCAGCATGTCCCCATCTCTAGTAGGTTCTGTAACCAGATGCCGAAGAAATGCCCCTTGTAGGGAGCCTAGGATGATCCTGCTTCTAGTTGTAGCTGTGGCCAGAATGCTCCAGTATACATCTGCCAGATTAAAGTCCCCCATAATCAATACCTTCTCTTTGATTGCTATTCTATCAATGGCCCATCCCCAAATCGAATTTCTTCCCCTAGTGTTGGTAGTTTGTACACCAACCCCACACAGATAATGGCATTGGACCCTGTCTGCAAGTCAACCCAACAAACCTCCAGCCCTTCCCTATCCCCACTGTGTCTTTGTATCTCTATGGCCTTTATACTATCTCAGCGATCACTCCCCTGTTAGCTGCCCCTGGTCAAATAAATTCATCAAACAACCACCAAAAACAATCACCAGCAGGGTTCTACCCAGTGGTCACCTTCCTCGACTCAAATCCCACCTCCTCCACCAAGACTGGTCCCCTATCTTCAATGCAACTAACGTAAACACTGCCCTTGGCCACTTCATAAACATCTTCACTGTGGGCTGTGACATGTATGCTCTTATTATGAAACGCAAAGTCAAATCACTGAGTAACCCTTGGCTCATAGGTGACCTCCTCAGGATGCTAAAAACAAGAGACCACCTATGGGAGCTGGCTAGAAACTCTGGAAAGCAAAACGACATCCAAAACTACAAACGTGCCCGCAATGACTGCGCCAAAACCATCCGGCAAATGAAGTCCGCCTACTATAAGCATGCCCTCACAAACTCCTGGGGCAATGGTCAGGAATTCTGGAAGAACATAAAGGAACTCACTGGGAATCCACCCAAAACCCCCCCATCAATACTCAACATCAACGGAACCATAACCCTCAACCCAAAAACCGTTGTGGATACCTTTAACAAAGCCTTTACCGACCTCAGCATTGTCCTACCTCAGGACTGCTTCAAAGATGGTGTAGCCCCCCTGTCTGCAATGAACACTACTCCCACCAGCTCCTCCTGCTTCTACTTCAAAGCAGTCAAGGCTCACCAAGTACGCAAATATGTTACCATAGCCCTTGGTAAATCAAGATTCAGTAATGACTCCCTCAATCTCAAAATCCTGTCTCTTACACTTGATGAAGTGCTTAGTCCTCTGACCAGAATTTTCAACCTCTACCTCAACCTTAGCCAGTTCCTGGACAGATGGAAATCTGCCACTGTCACCCCAGTCCATAAAAGTGGTGACAAAACTGCCCACGATAACTACAGACCTATCTCTCTACTACCCCCACTCTCCAAGGCACTAGAACGTATCGTCTTGTACCAGCTCACAGAATACCTGGATAAGTACAACATCCTGTGCAAGCAACAACACGGTTCTGCAAAGGTCACAGCACCTCCACAGCCCTACTTGAATTCACTGGCACAATCCACAAAGCACTTGATTCCGGAGAACTACTAGACTCAATCTACGTTGACTTAACTAAAGCCTTCGACACTGTCAATCACTGCCTCCTACTTGTCCAGCTTCAGAACACTGGGCTGTCAACTGACACCATTGGCTGGTTTAAGAGGTACCTTGAAGAACGGTCCCAAACAGTAAGAATTGCTGATACACTCTTGGACCCTAGACTGGTTCGCTCGGGAGTCCCCCAGGGCTCCATTCTGGGACCCCTCCTCTTCAGCCTATTCTTAAACTCACTACCGGACAGCTGCCCAGAACAAATAATTCTCTACGCCGACGATGCTGTTATCCTCACCTCGGACCCTGATCCAAACCAATTACAAAATAAACTTCAGCGGGCCTTCTCCTCCATTGAATCCAGATTCCTAAATCATAAACTGCTTCTCAATCAGAAAAAAAACAAGTCTATGATCTTTTGCAGCCCCCACAACAAAAACAAACAACTCCATCTCTCCATTGCAACCGAACAAGGAGCCATCCTAGAGCAAACACAATCGTTCAAGTACCTTGGCAACACCCTTGATGCCCACCTCTCATATGCTGTCCATATTATCAATGTGGCAAAGTCTGCCAATGCGAGGTTAGGCATATTATTCTGGCACAGGAAACACCTAACCCCAGAAGCACTGTCAGTGGCCGTCCAAAGCTCCATTGTCAGCATCATAGACTATGGTCTTATCATATATGGGTCTGCAACTACCACTGCTCTCAAACATATCACGACCTCCCTGAATAAGGCCTGTCGTCTCATCACTGGCTCAGATCGCCATACCCACACATGTGACCTTTATTCCCAATCTGGATGGCTTCAACTGGACAAACGCATAAAATACCACACCTGCATCACGGCCAAGAAAATCATAATGAGACTTGCCCCACCTGGTGTCTGTGCTCTCCTTAAGCCTAGACATAGGAATGTCATTACAAGGAGATCCAATTCCCATCTACTACATATCCCACGATGTCGCATGACCCAAGGACAAAGATCATTTGCCTATCGGGCATCCAAGTGGCTCAACTCTCTTGGCAGTGACATAGTGACTGCTCCAACACTCAGCCTTTTCAAGTCCAAGCTGCACCTCTCACTGCTTGTATCATGCGATTGCCCATCTTAACATTTCAACCATTCCAGTTAAACATGCCCCAGCACCCAGCACTTACAATCAGTCTTTGCACCTCTAACACCTTACCTGGCATATTCCCTCGACAAGACCCCCTGGCTGCACTGTCTCCCACTCTTGCCCACCTCCCCCCTGTATCTCCACTCCTACCCCTGCCCCCACCCACCTCCCATACTCCCCTTACCCCTGCACCTCCTACCCCCACTCGATCTCCTACCCTCACTTCTCCCCATGACCCCCCCTCCTCCTTGTCTTGCTCATAGCTCAAGTCTTTGTACTGGTTATTACATGTCTGTAAGCCAGTGACTTTATGTTTGTAACTAAAAATGATGACTGTTGCACACGCTGACGTGGAACCTTTGTAAAAGAGCCTCAGCTCAAAGGTATTGTAATCCTAGATTGAAATAAATAAATAAAATAAATAAATACCTTCCCTCACATATAAAGCAACTGCACCATTCCTCTCTTCCCTATCTTTCAGAAATATGGTATAACCCAGAATGGCCACGTCCCAGCTGTAGTTTTTGGTGCACCATGATTCTGTTATGACCACCAGATCCAGGTCCACCTCTGTAATGGTTGCCTCAGGGTCAGGAATTTCATTTTCTAGGCTCTTGGCATTGGCACACATGCCCTCCAATATGGTATCCTATGACATGTATTGGGAAGTGGGCACCTACCAAAATGGTGACCCACTTTCAGCACATGTTGACAGGGTGACAGCATAGGGAAGGTGACTGGATTGGAGGGTACGCGAATGGTGACAGGATGTCGCTGTATGTACACACGTGTGGGGGAGTGGGGAGCGAGCACACTGAGTGAGAGGTTGGAGCGGAGGGAGGGTTTATCAGGGGTGGTGCTGCAGTGCGCTGCTAAACTGACTCTGTAGTGTGGTGGATGGGTGCTGGGCTGGGGTGGCCAGGATGCTGGGTTAGGGTCTGAGCACAGGTGTATTTTGTTGCACCTGGCCCGAGTAGTGGTATTTTTTTTGTACAATTTGCACCACCCCTGACATGCACCCCTAAATTGGGAATTCTAAAGTAGGAGTGCGAGGCAAGCTACAGTAAAAGTTCTGTGTCCTTTGTGTCATTTTGTTTTGCACTGGAGGTGTACATCGCCAAAATTAAATTTTGGCGATGTACACTCACCATAATGATGTAGAACCCTCCAATACCCTTTGTCCCTCTCTTCCCCTACTTTACCCTCCCTTCCCAAGTCCATCTTTCACCCTTCCCTTATTCCTGGTACTGCCCTTACATTTTTATGGCTGTAGCAGCATAACAGAGCTATGCAGATGTACTGCTATAACAGGGGACTCTGGAAAGTCAGGAATGTTTCTGAACACAGCAGTTGAAAAGGTGGATTTGGGAGCACATGACTATAAACTGTGCCCAGCTATGTCCTTCTTCTTCAGTTGAATATTTCTCTGCATCCTCTCCATTATATAAAAGGGGAATCCTCACCTTCCCTGCCATAATGCTGTAGGACTTTTAGGTCCTAATTAAGAGAAATGTGTTTAAAGTAACATTTTCATTGTAGTTACAGCTTTGCAATTTAATGTTTTATCTGGTTGATCCTGCAACCCTCCACCCACCATTTTTAAACACCACAGGACCCAGTGTCCCCCGTGACCAGCCCTTTGATGAGATGACTGAGAATGGAACCACAGGGGACCTCTATGTGTCGGCAAGTCAGTTAAAGGTGTATTAGTATGAAGGTACCAATTATTCTGAGTTTAGCACAATTGGTACTGGTAGAAAAAGCAAGCCCATGCACTCCTTCACATTAATACATGTCATCAGAAGACTGGTCGAGGGTAACACTGGGACTTGTAGGGCTTAAACATGATGGGTGGAGGGTCACAGGATTAATCAAACAAAACATTAAATTACAAAGTTGTAAGTGCATCTAAAATGTTAGTTCATATGCATTTCTCTTAACTGGTACCCAGTTGTCCTGCAGCATTATGGCAGACTAGTTTTATGTAATGTTATTCTCTTTCCCTTACTTTGTTGTCTGTCCAGTCTCCAGGGCAATCACTGCTGTGTGTGCTGAGAATCTAGTGTGTCTTTATAGAGCATAGGAGAAATGGAAACATGGATCCATAATGTTGAAGGTGCGGGAGCTGTAGGGTGGTGCTCAGCATTTGGCTGGTTCGCAACTGTTTTTTTTTTTTCAAATGTACTGTGCCCTACTCTTTTCCTCTATATTACGCTGTTTAGGGTTGTACTTATCAGGGTTGTACTGTATCAGGGGAATTAGTGCTGTGTGCTGATAATGCAGTGTGTTTTAATGAACAACAGCAGAAGTGAAAAATGTGGAGCTGCAGTGTTGATTAAGAAGCAGGCGCTGAAGCTGCAGCATGGAGCTCATCATTTGGTTCAAATTTTTTCTTAATGTTTTCTGACATGTACTGTTCTCAGCACTCTGCACTTTACATCTATACTTCACAGGCATCATCAGGCATGCATTGTGTACTTTACAAAGCACAGTAAAATTTGAGCAGGGCATCTAGTGGAGGACAGCAGCAATTTAATGTATTTTTGTTTCCAAATTGGTGTGCTGTTTACTTGTGTCCATCCAGCTGGGTTTGGTACATGAACTTCACTGATGAGGGGAGCTGCCACCATTGAGTCTGAATCCTCTCTGCTGCATTTTTTATGTCACAGTTCAAACATGCATTCACTTCCATGGAGACTGCATTATCTTCATGTGTCCCTGATGTCAGAGGTTTACACTTTGGAAACAAAGTCACTGTTGTTGCCACACCACCACCACCACCATCAGTCCTGCACACTACATTCATTTTCAGTTTTACTTAGGTGGCCATGGCAGCATGTGTTATTAGCCCAAGCCATGCAATTTAACTAAAGGTGAGAGACTGGCTCTTAAAGAACTATCTGAAAGTAATGCTCTTGTAATAAAAGTATCAGACGAAGGGGGCAACGTGGTTGTCGTGAGTAAGCAGCATTATATTGAAATATTGATGAAACTGTTAAACAATGAGCAAAATAATAGAAAGTTATTGCCTAACCATATAGCAGCTTTCAACAAACAACTGTTTAATCTGTTAACAGCAGCAATTTTGAGGGGGGACATAACAGAGGGTGAATTTAAGTATCTGTGGTGCGAGTTCCCAATTACTCCTGGATTTCACATTTTGCCAAAAGTGCATAAGAGTATTAAGAACTCCCCTAGAAGACCGATTGTGTCAGAGATTGGGTATATCACTGAAAATGTGGGACATCTTGGATTTTTCTTGCAGGACTGTGTAAAAACCTTGCCCTCTTATCTTAAAGACACGATAGACACTCTTGAAATGTAAAAATCTGATATGGAGAGATGAATTGGTATGGTTAGGGGTGGATGTGGAATTCCTTTATATTTCTATAAGGCACAATCTAGGTTTAAGGTCATGTAGGTTTTTTTTCGAAAACCATCCAAAATCAGGAGACATACTGACTGATTTCATACTACAAGCACTTGAATTTATTATAACCCACAATGTATTTAAACTACAAAATGGCTTCTATTTACAGGTATGCAGTACAGCTATGGGTGCCAGTATGGCACCCGCAATGCAAACCTCTTTTTAGGTTGGTGGGAGCAAGTACTTGTATTGAATCCAGAGGGTAACCTCTTATTCAGTCACATAAAAATTTGGCATCAATTTATTGATGACTGTGTTTGTGAGTGGGTAGGGGATAGCACTTTTCCAGTTGGATGTGATATGTATAACCCCCCTGTTACCCGGGGTTACTAGAATCCCAGTAAGACCTAGTGGTAGGCAGGGAAGGCAGCTTGTGAAACTCCAGTTAAATGGATTTCACGCTGTCTCTCTCTGTTCTCAGTCTCAGCTGAGACTGAGGGATGACATCACAATAGAACTTTCACAGCTGCATAAGCCACACTGGAATGTTGCAGTTGGAGGTTAGAGTAGAACGTTGGGGAATTTGAAGCCAGAGTCTGTATGCAGTCTGAGAGAGAGACTGTAGTGCAGCAGAGTGTGTGCAGGCTCTCAGAGCTTTAAGCTCTGTTACAGAGCTACTTTTGTTTTTGGTTTATGTTTCCACCTGAAGAGGAACACAGGAACTGGTAATTGAAGTGGTGGAGACTGCTTTCAGTGGTTCAGTAGCCCCATCCCCTCAGGGGATGGGGGAAGGTGTTTGCCTGTTTTCCAGGGGCAACCCTCCTGGGTCCGGCTAAGGGAAAGAAGCTGCCTGTTCAAGTTGTGTTGAGGCACCAGAAGCTCTGAGAGGAAGATTCCTTGTGGAGGAAACGCCTGTGGGGCACCTGCAACCAAAGGGTGAGTTCGCTCTGAAAAAGGGCCAAGTGTTTTCACCTGAACAGAAGGAAACTAAAGGGACTGTTAGTGTGGGGTCAGGAAAAGACAGCCAAGTATAGTTGGAAAGTAGGGATTGGACTGCTTAATCTGTGGGAGGTCTAGAGTAATGGACAATGCCACTTAAAAGTATGTTCAAGTCCAGCACAAAGAGTGAAGGAAATTGGGGATTGGACCGCTTTAACTCAGTGGAGGGTCTAGAGTAATGGACAATGCCACTTAAAAGTATGTTCAAGCCCAGCACAAATGGGAAGCTAGACAAGTAGATGGAATGTGAAATACATTTAGCAAGAATCTACATAGCAAAGCTTTACAGGATGAGGTGTTTACTGTCCAGAGAAATGGCCGGGTATGAATTGTGGGAGCGAGAGGTGGGAGACTCCCCATCAGTAGTAACCAAATTCACCTCTACAGATTTGCTCTGAGACACCTTTTACTTTCTCTCAGGTACTTGGCCAGTGCCTGAGGAAAGTACCCAGACGTGGGATTGAAAGGAAGATTCTCTGATGGAGCTGAGGTGCCCTTAGGTGGTTTAGGGAGCCACCAGAAAATGTTTCCATGAAGTATGGAAGGTGTCCAAGTGGCTGGCAAGGGAACCGAGCCAGAGAAAACTCAGAACAGTGTACAAGTTTGGGCTGCATAACCTAAAGCAGCGTGCAAGTCCAGGCTGTGTGCCCAGTGGGTTCAGAGCCTGAAGGCTAAAGTGTTGAGGAAGTGTTCTGGTCTCTTTTAATCTGCATTATCAACAGTGTAGCCCTGTGGGGGTCCATCTATGCTATGTTTATTCTGTTTGGATGTGAATAAAAAGCCACACTTTAGAATCCCACTTCCGGTATTGGACATTACAGTTATTGCTTCCTGTATTTGGAGTTATTTGGGTACCCCTGTGCAAAGTAGCCAAACCTAGCCTTTGTGCTGAGTGACCTATTCCTCCCCGAACCCAGCCCACCTGGTATTGCTGTCAGAAACAAACGGCATACCGGCCTGGGGTTACATATGCACCTTACTGCTTATCTTGTCTTTATTGTTTGCAAACTGTTAATTGTTTACTTTTATCTGAGAATATGTAATACATTGCTGTATACTGTATAATGTCTGTGTTGCATCACCTTTCTTGTAACTCTCCCGGGTCATACATGAAAACAGGCAGTTTCTGCCAAGTGTACCTACCTGGTTAACAAAAACTAAATACACAAACAATTGATTCCAGATTTTGTGAAGTGGCTTAATAATAACAACCTCAACCTGAGTTTTACCATCACAGCAGATGAACACACATCACATTTTCTAGATTTGGAACTTCAAGGGATTGCAGGTGAGTGAAACAGTACAAACTACTTGTTTCAGGAAATCTACAGCCACTAAGACTTTGCTGCGAGATGACATTGCCACCCCCCCAACTGAAGGATTCAATCCCTTTTAGTTACATGCTCAGACTATGTAGAAATTGTAATGAGGTACATGAATTCTTGAAACTACCAGAGGAACCAGAATGAAGATTTAGAAATAGTGGATATAACTAGGAATTGTTAGCTAATGCCAAAGTCAGGGCACTTTCCATGGATAGAAATGAAATGTTTCACATAACTGGTAGGAATCAGAAAATCCCAAAACCCAATGACCCCATTACTTTTGTCACTGAATTTCACATTTTGGCTGGGAGGATAGATAATGTGATCCATGGAAATTAGGGGATGATGAAGGGAGATTCTGAAGCCTGTGTTTCAGTGGGAGAAAAACCTAGAGTTTCTTTCAGTAAAGCCACTAACATTAAGGACAGGGTAGTGCATAGCAGATTACCCAACCCCCAAGTAGGTATAACCACATGGTTACCAAGAAGATCCTCAGTATTGTTTCAGTGCAAAAGGTGTTCCATCTGTAGATATGCACAGACAGGCAATACATTTGAACAACCTGCAAGCGATGGTCTATACGTTGATGTAAGGGGGCGTGCAATGTGTGATACACCCTATACTGTGTATGTTCTATGGGGTGCCCTTGCAAAATGGTCTATGTTGGTTGTACCATCAGACCTCTTAAACAACTGGTTCAGAAGCACATGTGATCAGTTGTTAACTTTAGGCAGGATACCCCTGTAGGAATACATTTTGGTGAGTGTCATGGCTGCAACCCAGATCACCTATGGTTTATGGGAATAGAACATATCAAACCATTGAAGAAAGGAGAGAGTCAAACAAATGAACTATTGAAAAGGAGGCTTTTTGTTTTTCACTGAATAGTGTAAGGTCATATGGTCTGAATATTAATTCAGGCATTAAACTCTGTTTGTAGGTTGGTTCATATCACAGCCTCCCTCTATTGATAATGCTCTATGATGGCCCAATTCACCATGAGTTGCCTTACTGAACTTTGAATCTTTTGGATTTGCTTACATTAAGATATGCATACTGTAGTAAAATGGCAGATATAACAATATAATGTTTGAATTATAGAAATAAATTTATTTATTTGCTAATGTGCATGTATTTGCAATGCATTACTCATTTTTATGGCTGTGGGAGGAGCCTACAGCAGTTTTGCCAGAGCTCTGTAGCTCTAAAACCTGCCAATCACAGAAACCCTTCCATTGGACTTTTGGAAGTATACTTCTGAAAGCCCAAAGGAGCTCAAACCCCTCCGCCATGAACAGCCTATGGAATAGCAGCTGCACTATTTTGGCTTTTACTTCCAGATTCTAAGTGCATGAACTGCGCATGCGCACAACTCATGTGCATGTGCAGAGTCATGCACATGCACAGTTCTGTGGGTGCCACCATGATGCGAATGGCAAAATGCTATTCAATATTTTCTGTGCTCCCCCAAGTCATGCCCAACATCTCATGTGGCACACTGGGTGACCACTACAGTGTGCAGAATTTTTTTTTTTGTAAATTAGAAAATGGTCCCTCGCCACATTTCTTTTTTCCCTGTTGCCCCCTTGCCCAAGTCCTGCCTGACATCAGGGTGCCCAATCCCCATGTCAGCATTCATGTGGCACACTGGGATCCCACCCAAGTGTGCCAAAATTTATTTAGTTTTTGCTGTAAATTAGAAAACGGTCCCTCGTTGTCGGGTTTTTCCCTGTGAAACTGAAAACGGTCCCTCTTTGTCGCTGCAGTCCCCCTCACCCTCCCGCTGAGCACCAACCTCCCCACAACCCCCCCTTACCCATACTTACCTCCGGAGGTTGGCGCCATCATCTTCTCTGGACCAGGACACATCTGCACTCTTCAAAGCCCAATTGTGAACTGAAGAATTAAAGGTAAGTGTGCTATACAGCCATTCAATGGGGTTTTCAACTTGTGCAGATATCTCAGCCATGTTTTTTGAATATTTGCCCCAAATTTTCAACATGGGTTCTTGGGACCCCACCTCATGAACACTGTCACTGCCATTTTGTTACTCAGTCCCAAGAGGTAATTTCGTGGTCACTGTGCAGAATCACATTTCAGGACTGATTCATGAAATGACAGTGCTACTGTTCATGAGGTGGGGTCCCAAAAAGCCCATGTTACTAATTTGGTGAAAAAATTCCAAAAAATGACTGCGTTATGAGCGTGCTTTGCTCATTTTCTACGCACACTCCTAATATCACCAATTTTTTTTATTTTCACTCCACATTTTTAACATTGCCATTTTTGCACACTTCTTTCAAAGCAGTACAGTTGTAATTTTCCACAACCTGCCAAACATGTGTTTTTGCACCTGCTGCACAGAATAGCACATTTGCTCTGTGCAATCATCTTTTGGGACAATTGAACAAAATGACACTGGTACTGTTCATGAGTAGGCATCCAAAAAAGACCATGTTGAGAATTTGGTGCAATACCTCCAACAAATGGCCAAGTTACACCTGGGCGTTGCATAATTTATATGCACATGTGTAACTTTTGTCACTTAGTAACTTTTTACAGCCCTATCAGCTCTGGCTAGAATTTGTTATGTTTGCTTGCACACATGTGCAAGAAACATCTTGTGGTAGTAGAACATTTCAGAGCTGTGTCAGTGTTGTGGCCAATGCAGGTGATGCTTTCGTGGCTCATCCAATAGCCACCAATGAGTGAGTACGCTGTCGATGACAGCAGTTTCAAAGAGAGCCAAGTAGCTGAAAGAAATCTGCCAGGGACAGTTTCATCCTTGCAGCAGCAGCAGCTCCTCCTTCACCTGACTCCAGTCTCCTCCCTTACCCGGCTCCAGGTGGCAAGCAGTCACAGCTGAAAGTATGGCAGAACGTTTGGAAACTCAGCCGAATGTCCAAACTCATGGCATAGCTGTCTAAAACATAATATAGTCATTTAGCAGTCATGGATGTCTCTGTGGCTGCATTCAGCAGGTAGTCACAGCTTAAAATATTGCAGAATGCTTGCAAAGTCAGCCCAATGTTTAAACTCATGGCACAGCAGCAGAACACTTCCAAACTCAGTCCAAAGTCATGGCATGGCAGGTTCCTTTCAAATGGCATTCACATTGAAACTGTGGCAATTGCTCTGCAAGCTAAGGTGGTCAGACATCTGATGTTGGGTGGTTTGGTTAATAATTTGTGGGTACAGTAGGAGTTGAGTACACACAGTGGCAGAGAAGACTCCAGGCATGTGCATTACACTGCACAACAGTGCACATGGTAGGAGTTACCGCAATCTGTTTGCTCAGTGGGCCTTTTGTGCTGAAATATATCAATAAATAAAGATAATAAATGAGTCACACCATGACTTTGCACATTGGTGGCTCCTGCTGCCCCCATGCACACACTCCCCTGAAAGCTGACATTAGGGTGCCCAATCCCCATGTCGGCATGCATCCCCCTCCCTGTCATTAATGTGGCACACTGGGAGCCCACCCCAGTGTACCAAAATCATTCAGTTTCTGACACTGGGATGCCCACTCCCAGTGTTGGATGCTCCCCCCCAAACCTTCTGTAATGTCTGCCAACATCGGGGTGCCCAAGCCTCATGTCAGCATGCCCCCCCTCCCCACTCCACTATTGTGGCACACTGGGAGACCATACCAATGTGCCTAAAAATATTTATTTTATTTTGTCATGTAAGATAAAGAAAACCATCCCTGACATATATTTTTTTTTGTTTACCTGTAAAAAAGGAAAAGTCCCTCGTCGTCTCCCCAGGCCCCTCCCCATCCCAACCCACCCTCTGGGCACCCCACCTCCCGCACCCCCACCCCATACTTACCTCAGGAGGTCTGGCACTGTCATCTTCTCTACACTGGGACTACATCTGCAGTCTTCAAAGGCGACTGGCAAACTGAGGGAAATGACAGAAAGCCATATAATAGGAGTCAATGGGGGTTTCAACTTTGGTTGGTATCTCAGGCATTTTGAGGAATTTTGGCCCCAAAATTTTCAACATGAGGTTCTTGGAACCCCACCTCATGAACACTGCCACTGTCATTTTGTTTCTCGGTCCTGAAAAGTGATTTTGCAGTCGCTGCACAGAATCACCTTTTGGGACCAAGTAATGAAATGTCAGTGCCAGTCTTCATGAGGTGGGGTCCCAAAAAGCCTATGTTGCAAATTTGGTGAAAAAATTCCAAAAAATGACTGTGTTATGAGCATGCATTTCGCAGTTTATACTCACGCTCGTAACTTTGCCAGTTTTTAATATTTCCACTCCAGATTTTAAGCTTTGCAATTTTTTCAAACCTCCTTATGAACTATATAGCTGTCATTTTTCACATCCTGCCCAAAATGTGTTTTTGCACCTGTGGTGCAGAATGGCTCAGGCACTGTGCAAAATCAACTTTCAGGATAGAGTACTGAAATGATGGTGCCACTGGACATGAGATAGGGTCCCAAAAAGCCCATGTTGAAAATTTGGTGAAAAAATTCCAAAATATTATTGCATTACGGCTGTGCATTGCACAGTTTCTACGCATGCTCGTAACCACCAATTTTTCATATTTTCATTCCAGATTTTCAACATTGCCATTTTTTCACACCTCCTCATGAACAGTACAGCTGTCATTTTTCACAGCCGGCCTGAAATGTGTTTTTACACCTGTGGCACCGAATGGTGCAGTTGCTGTGCAAAATCACCTTTTAGGACTGAGTAACAAAATGATAGTGCCACTGTTCATGAGGTGAAATTTTGGAGTGAAAATAACAACAAATGCCCAGGGTGTTAGGGTTTTCAACCATAATGCCCCACCCTGTACAGACTGACAAGCATTAAGGATGTTACTTGGGGCCATCCACTGTAATGCTTACACCATTCCACCCCTCCCCTACCCTGCAGCCACTGACAGCCATTGAGATGTGCTTTAGGGCCTTCGGCCCTAATGCTCATCCCATTCACCCCATTCTCCTATACTGCATCCATCTCAGTTTATTTCCTTATGGAATGGGATGAGTGTAAGGGCCAAAGACCCCAAGAAGAACCAAGAAAACTCTTCACATGAAGAATCAGAAAAGGCTTTTTTTGGCTGTAGACAGACCGGATACAGTAGCTTATCCATAGTCTGAAATAGCACAGCCGGTCAGTTCCTCCCTGTAGTAGTTTCCCTTTACAGGAATTCTGCCTTCTTAAGTTTTATTGCCCCCTGATACTCACTATAGTGAGTATGCAGGGCCAGTTTATCCTCCACTAGATCCATCTTACACCAGCAGCACTCTAACTTCCAAACCTTAATCTTCATCACCTTGAGCTCCCCATCAAACCACGGAGACTTCAAGCGAGAGCATTTGGGTCATACATGGACTGGTGTGAGGACATTGAGTGCATTGGATAGTGCCTTATTATAGGCAGCAACCGCATCACTCATGCCTTTCGCACAAGCAACACCTACACTAGATAGAACACTTCCAGAAATCTCTCCTGGGACAATCCCCTTGAAGGGCGGTAAATGACCATCTCCACAGGGGGAGGGCTCTCTCAAGGGGGGACACAAATGAGAAATTCACCCTGCAATGATCAGACCAACTGACCTTATTAGTTTTGAGGTTACCAACCTCAAGCCCCAGTGAGAACTCTAGGTCCAACATGTGGATGCCATGATGGGTCACGGAAGTAACCTCTTGTGACAGGCCCAGAAATGACATCATCAGGAGGAGATTGGTGCCAAGTCTGGAGGATTTGTCATTGGCCCAAGTGTTGAAGTCCCCAGTACTAGACATCTGGGTCCTCGAACACTTCACAGATGACGAGATCTGCCACCTCTTGCAGGAATTCGCCCACCACCCCAGGGGGATGGTAAATCAGGAGAATCCTGCAGCCTGCACCCAGACCCCCGTGAATAGCCTCACATTCGAAGGACCTGGTAGTTCCCACTGGGTGCACCATGAAGCCCACATCAGATCTAAATCAGATGGCCACTCCACCGCCCCTGTGTTCCACCCTGGAGCAGTGCACTACAGAATACCAGGGAGGATGGCTGCATCCAAAACTGGCCTGGCATCGTCACTCACCCAGGTCTCCGTGATGCAAGCCAGATCGACCATCAAAATCAAGTCGACTATAATTGTGATCTTATTTCTGATCGATCTGGTATTGCAAAGCACTACCCTAAGGGGACTGGCAGGCTTTTCTGCCTCACTGGCTACATCCCCCCACTCATAGAAACATAGAAGTTGATGGCAGATTAAGGACAGCAAGGTCCATCCAGTCTAACCATTTCTTTTTCTACCTTATAAATGTGCCATCGGCCTTTGCTCTGTCAATGGTCTATCTATTCATACTCATCTGTATTGCTCCCTTATGCCTATCCCATGTCTGTTTGAAGCCCTGCACTGCATTCATATCCACCACTTCCTGAGGTAGACCATTCCATGCATCCACCACCCTTTCTGTGAAAAATAATTTTCTCACATTACCCCTTAATCAGCCTCCCTCTAATCTCATGCTGTGTCTGCTTGTCCTGCTATTTTTCTTATATTGAAACATGTTAGACTCTTTCACCTTGTTAATGCCTTTAAGGTGTTTGAATGTTTCAATCATATCACCTGTTTCCCTCCTTTGCTCTAGGGTATACATATTGAGCTCCGTTAATCTGTCCTCCTATGTTTTCTGATGCAGTCCCTGCACCATTTTGGTTGTCCTTCTCTGGACTGCCTCAATCTGGTTAATGTCCTTGTGAAGGTGTGGCCTCCAGTACTGCATACAGTACTCCAGATGGGGTCTAACCACTGTCTTGTAAAGAGGGATCATTACCTCCCTCTTCCAACTTGTGATACCCCTACTAATACACCTTAGATCAACAGTTCTCAAACTTTGTCACAGTGAGCCTCCCCTAAGACATGAAAAAGATCTTGAGCCTCCCCTAAAATACTGAAATATTTTTGGGCCTCCCCATAGAAAAATAGCCTACTCTTCACAGTACATCAGGAATAAATTGAAACCTCATGGCATAGCTTGCTTTCATGTTATTAAGCTTATTGTACCCCCACCTCCCAAAAGGACAACCTACTTTCTCCAATATTTTGACTCTCAAACCATTGCTACCCCTTGCTGCCATACCTTCATGGGTCAGACTGCTTTTCTGTTTCTCCTCTAACTGGAATAACCTTCCTGCCGACCTCTGCCTCTCCCCCACCCTGCTCTTATTCCTACTACCTGTATGGTTAACTCTTGTATTTGGACAGTTCTGCTGCCAGTCTAATTAATCATTGTTCCTTGCGTTGTTGGTTTATTGTTCGTAATTTGTTTGCACTTTACTTTCATTCATTTCTATTGCTTGAGTGTTTTGCAGTTACATTTTGAATTGTATTCTCTCACTACCCTTCCCTGGGTACACCTGAAATAAGCCATGGCTCAAGTACAGTACTTTCCTGGTCACAGACTTGTGAATAAATACATACATTCACCTACTTTTATCCTCTTTCAGTTTGCCTTATCCCTTCACTCAAACTCTATAAAGTTCAAAATTTAAATACAGTACTTTTTCAAGACTTGCTTGAGCCTCCCCTAGAACAGGTTGGGGCCTCCCCAAGGAGGCTGGCCTCACCATTTGAGAACCCCTGCCTTAGATAATGCCTAAACTGAAACTGGCATCCTGATTGGCTGAAACAGCCTGCCACCCTGGCCGTTATTTCTTAACAATGGCCCACTGAATAACAAGTTCTCCTGCAGTACCCTTCACCTCCTGATATCCCTGTCCCTACGCACCGATAGCTGGTATTGTTTGCTATGAACACCCACACACAAATAGCCAATCTTCAAACTACTCAATATTAACATCCTGCAAAGAAGTAAAAAGCAATTATTTTTCTTGCTGTTTTCCCCTGCTAAGCTGCTCCTCATTCCGGCACTGACAAGGCTCAAAACCTCGTACCCCCTCGAAACTGCTGCTACCAAACACCGCTAATCACTCACTGCCAACAAGTTGAATGAAACTCCCTCTCCACCATTTCCACTTTTAAACAAAAACTACCTCTTTCTTTCACTCTGCATGGCTCATCGTCTTAATTCCGTGTCACTGAATCCTGTGTCATAGAACATGCCGCCATTCCCGCTCTACACCTCAGCCTCTCGCTCCCCACGCTGTCTCACAAACGAAACCATATCTAGGCATATAATACAAACATATAAACAGGGATTAAACGCCCTCTAGTGGCACTAAATTCACTATTTTACATAAATAGGCATTTCTCTGCATTTTTACTAACATTTTCCACTTTTTTTAAATCAAATCATTATTTTATAAAAAACTACTAAAAAAATCCCATTATCTAAGTGTAATAATATCCTTCAGGGTGGGCGTTATAAGATATAACGGACCTTCCTGGGGCTATAAGGCCCTCCGCCTGCGGTATTGGGCCTCATTATGCCCCTGGGCAGTCCGTCATATCCCAATAACGCCCACCCTGTCGAGTATTATTACTTACCTAACATCCCCCTAGCCTTACCTACTGCTTTAGTGGTCTGCTTGGATGATTTCAGGTCATCAGTGATGATGATTCCCAAGTCTCTTTCTTGCCTTGTGACTGCCAGCAACTCCCCCTCCCAGCCTATAGGTGGCTTTAGGGTTTCTCTTCCCTATGTGCATGATCTTGCACTTCTTTGCATTAAACCCCAGTTGCCACTCTTCTGACCATTTTACTAGTTTATCCAGATCTCTTCTCATTCTGCCCACCCCATCTGGATCATCTACTCTGTTACAGATCTTGGTGTCATCTGCAAACAGACAAACCTTACACTCCAGTCCCTCTGCAATGTCACTGATGAAGATATTGAAGAGGACTGGCCCCAGGACTGATCCCTGAGGTACCCACATGTGACTTGCATCTCTTCTGACTGTATACCGTTTACCGCCACTCACTGTTTTCTGCCTGCCAACCAGTTTGCCACCCAGTTGATCAACTTCTGACCCACCCTGAGTCTACCCAGCTTATTAATCAATCTTCTATTTGGAACAGTATCGAAAGCTTTGCTGAAGTCAAGGTACAGTAGGCAACATCAACTTCTCCCCCTTGGTTCATCACCCTGGTTACCCAGTCAAAGAAATCTATGAGATTAGTTTGACAGGACCTTCCTTTTGTAAACCCATGCTGTCTTGGATCCTGTGCTCCTATGGATTCCAGGTGTTGCACTATGCTTTCTTTAAGGAGTGCCTCCATAATCTTGCCCACTACTGAGGTAAGACTGACTGGTCTGTAGTTCCCTGCCTCCTCCCTGCTAGCACTCTTGTGGAGCAGGATCACATGAGCCCTTCTCCAGTCTTCTGGGACCTCTCCTGTGCTCAGAAACACACTAACCAGTTTTGATAATGGCTCTGCCAGTTCCACAGCTGCTTTAGAACCTTGGGATGTATGCCATCAGGTCCCATTGCCTTGTCCACCCTGAGCTTATCGAGCTCTTGTAGCACCCTTTCTTTTGCGAAGGGACTAGTGCTCACCTCCCTCCCACCAGTGTCCATTGTGCTGAGCTGTGGGCCCTGCCCTATCTTCTCTTCAGTAAATACTGAGCAGAAGTATCTATTTAGGATAGATGCTTTTACATGGTCCTCCTCCTCACACACACCCTTATCTCCTTTGATCTTAGCAATATCCCCGCTGGACTTTCTCCAGTCTGGACTCAGTCTGGTGGGACCCCTTGGGATGGGAGCCAAACATGTCTGGCCTCTCTCCAGGTCCCGCCCAAACCCAGGGCTCCTCCTGCACCTAACCACTTCTATCTTGCTCCCCTCTGACACACCTAGATCACCATGCCACAGCTGACCAGTACAGTGTCTGCTAATTCTGACCTCCTGACAGCGACGCACTGTCATAGCTGATACAGGGAGATTGGTCAAAGGCTGGAGGTCAAGCAGCTGGGACACCTCATATGCAATTCCTGCCCGCCCCAGTCTCTTGCACATCCCAGAAAGCTGACCTCCTTCCCTGGAGTAAATCTCAAGGCACACTACTTGTGCCTACTAAAATTACTATCCACTCACACCCATACACACAGCTAATACATGGGAAAGCTAGCCACTGACCACTAACCACATCACACACCACATACACCAACTATATGGCTAAAAATCCTCACCCCCCCACAAAGCCCCCCCAACCACCCCACACAAGGCAGAAAAGGAGATCAGAGTTACAATTTCCTATTAGAGGAGATCAGTTTCACAGCCACTAATTAGCATAATTGAAGCCCAGAAGGGCATGTCCAGTACAAACAGAGTAAGAGGAAAATAGTCACAGGAAGAAAAATCAGTCAAGTTTCAAAAGCCCAGTGTTGAATAACTGGGGGCCCTCTCACAGACCCCCCCAGTCACAGCTGAGAGGTTGTTTCAGGAGCGCTGATCCAACTGAGGGGAAAAACAACCAAGAGGAGCCACTTTAAACCAATTCTAAGCGCCTCTCACTAGCTCTGAAGGTATGGATCTCACATAAAGATGAATAGGGGATTCACTAATGAATGGGAAAACAAACAGCTGACCCGCACTTCAGTGCAGAGCCAATGCCTCTCTCACTGGCATGGCCTGCACAAGATGAGCCTTTCTGCTCCGTGGGCCAGGTCGGCCCCTCCAACTATCAAAATGAATGGGAAAACAAACAGCTGACCCGCACTTCAGTGCAGAGCCAATGCCTCTCTCACTGGCATGGCCTGCACAAGATGAGCCTTTCTGCTCCGTGGGCCAGGTCGGCCCCTCCAACTATCAAA
The DNA here is from genome assembly GCA_016271365.2 of Neoceratodus forsteri. NCBI lineage: Eukaryota > Metazoa > Chordata > Ceratodontiformes > Ceratodontidae > Neoceratodus > Neoceratodus forsteri. The sequence goes on along the minus strand of CM028137.1, from coordinate 849,498,255 downwards.
AGGCAGCCTCCAAGTCCTCCGATCTCCACGGTGATGAGATATTAATGCCCAGTGAACCAAAATGGACCAACGAGGCCCCAATGAAATATCAGACACCACACTGCAGAAAAGACGGGTGTCAGTCGAAAGAAGCTTCCACCACACAAATTCCTTCCTCTCAGATGACCCAGGAAGCTAAAAAGCGGACGCCGCTGTTCTTTGCACCTGCTCAGGAAACAGTCTGCCCGGGATGCAGTTCCAAATCAACTTGGCTGCGGGGTAAGTTGGCCACAATGCTGAATGATCAGGTGGGGGGAAGGGGAGAGTGGAGCAGAGCCATGGGCTATATAGCCAGCCATGGAGAAGAGGAAATGGCATACTTGGCAGGGGGTACTTAGCTAGTGGCTACTGGCAAATTGATCAGGGACTAATAAAGGTTAATCATTCCAGCAGTATACTGTAAAAGGGTCTGAGTATGAGAAACCAACTTGTTGTGGGCAGCTGCTAACCAGAATCTTGAAGAGGGGAGCAACATATGTAAAATATCATTTTGTAGCTGTATTGGCTTTAACCAGCATTTGTTTATCCTCCCTCTGTCCACCCTCCTTGGTTTTCTTCTCTCAGCCTTAGAACCACCACCCAACCCTCCCGTCCCTTCCCTCTTGTGTCTTCCCCATCTACCCATGGCTAATTTATTTCCCCTGGGCTTCTCCTCTCTGCTGCTCCATTTTCTGACAAAATAACTAAGCCCTTCTTGTTAAATATTCTAAGTGCTGAGAGCCAGCATATGCATCAAAAAATATATACATTTTATGCTAAGTGCAGGAAACTGTGGCTAGTATGGGGAATGGCAGAGGTACCAAGGTGTACAAAAAGATTTCCAGGCCTAGGGAGGTGGTGTGGTGAGGAGGGCAAGGGAATGGTGATGAGGATGGGAAGGATGGCAGAAAACAAGAATGAATGGGAAGAGAAAGGAAAATGGGGAAAAGAGGGGTAAGGGTGTGTCAAGGAAGGTGTGTACTTGTGGCAGGAGTTTGCAGAGGTATCGTGGTGAGGGTATTTGGGGGTATTAAAGGAGGTATGAAAATGAGAAGGAGGAAAGGGAATGGGAAAGGGGTATAGAACGGGGAGAGAGGGTGTTCTGAGTAAGATCGGGGAAACCATTGAGATACATTTGGGGACGGCCTTGGAGCTTAAACACATAAGTCCTTTAAGAAATTCATGGTAGTTTATTCAGTAATGCCACAAGAATTCCTCTAGTGGAATTTATCTTTAACAAAGCACGTATTACCACTGCATCCAGTAAATTAAGTATGCAGTTGCAGCTATTGGTATGGTCAAATATTTCCTGAAATGTATGTGATATCTCTGGAGTATTTCCTATCACCTGCAGTACCTCTGTAGAGCTAACAGAAATAATCTCTTCAGAAATACTGCAAAATATCTGGAAATATCTGACCTTCCCAATTGCAGCAAATGTGGCTGTTTGCAGTCCTGTAGTTCCTTTCTGTGTGAGTATTTTGCCCCTCCCCCTTTTTTGTGTAAGCTACTGTTGTTTAGATGGATTCAGTGCAACTGCTTGTCCCCTGATATTCTCCTTGTCCGTTACAGTGGCTCAATCCCTTAAAAAGAAATTCACATATTTTGTAATAGCTGGAATTCTGGAATTCCTCTTTCATGGTGTCCCAATCACTTTCTTCCCTCACTAGTCATCTGAATGCTTCTAAGCCCTAGACTTCCAGTTATATCAGACACCCAGGTTAATCAAATTTGGTGGGTGTGATTCTTTTTTTTTTGTTAACTTTATTTTTTCCCCCTCAGCATGGAACCTTTAGACTTTCTCTCAGGTGGAGATACTGGGTCATGGCTTTCTTCCGCTCAACTGAGGACCTCTGGACCTCTGGCCAGACTTCCATCCCGGGATTGCCCCCCCCCCCACTCTGACAGATCAGCCAGCCACTCGGCTCTGAGCCTCCTGAGGCAGGGCTGCCACTCCTCTGGCATTCTGTCTAGAATCTAGTAGGCAGCCACAGGAGAGGGGAGAGCCAGAGGCTGGTCGGGAGGGCCCGGCTTTGAGTTTGAGTGCCATACCACGAATCCCTCTGTCACCTGTCTGGCTGCCAGGAATTTTCCTGCTTTCTTGGTTCCTGAGGGAGTGGACATGTAATGATGTCCAGCACGTGGTGGGCGCAATCCCATAGCCGCCCACAGGATGTCCACCATTGCCCCATACCCCGAAGTGTGCTGCCGTAAGTCACGATGCCCCCAGTTACTACTGGGAGCTGCTGCACTATGGGAGCCATGACCCACCCTCCTCCAGGAGAGGAGAGCAGTCCACCGGATGCTCAATCCTCTCCTGCCCCAGCTGACCCCCAACAACCTGAGTCCATTCCCAAACCCGGGTCACCGGTGTGGCGCGAAGTGTAACATCCAGTGATTCTTATATGACCTACTTTCAAGTTAGATTTGTTACCCCGTATGCTTCCTTGCTCTAACTGTTGGATACTGTTCTTGTGCTACCCAGATCTGTTGTCCTTCCCTTACTGCCATGTCCCTTGACATAACCAGTACCAGCTCCCTCTTGATGCAGCTGCAGCCCATCCAAACATGCAGGAATTCATGGCCCAGAATACCACTTAGCTGACCATAAAAAAGATCTCCTTTTTTCCATGCAATCCTTGATAAAGTTAGCTGGATTAATTTTTGTCACTGTCATTCCTCACAGGCCCCAATACCATGAGGATCTTGGAAAAGATCCCTGTGGATATGTTTCCTCTTATGAAAATCCCTAATTCAGTAAATTAGCTCCTCAAATCCTCAGAACATGCACCCCCATCTCAGTGTAGCAACTGGAGTTGCCAGTTAATTGTAGTAATATATTCTAAAGGGTCAGCAATTGTGTTATACTCTAAGCAGTGGCCTATGTAAAATTGTATCTGGAAGATCAAAGAGGAATGCAATCCCTTTGTCAATGCTTGATGTGGTGAAGACTTGAGCTAGCAGTGGTAGCAAGATACACTGTGTATCCCAGTAAATATGTAGCTATATCCAGATATGTCACAGGAAATCTCATTAAAACTATTTGAGATATTTAGTGATATATCTATATGACTAGATGCAGTATGCTGGGACTTGGTATCTCTTTCTATCACTGTAACATATCTGGAGCCATATGGGGAAGCAACAAGTGCAATTTCTTAATTAAATAGATATAATAGAAGCTCTTCCAGCTACAGCTGATACCTGATTTTCGAATGTTAGACTGTGGTCAAGCATATGAGGAGGGTCAAGGTCCCATTATTAGGTTCTTCTCTTGACCAATAAAAAAGAATTTCATTTTAAGTGGGCTAAGATTAAGGTCAAAGAAACAGTCTACAACAAGCAAATGTTCTCATTCAAGGTGACCATATGGCTGTTGGTAGGTAAGGAGAGAAAAGACACATTTTTGCATTGTCTTCATAGAGGTGACTCTCAGGCAATATTTCAAGGCATTTCCTCTTCAAGTACCATACATATACTGAACAACACAGGTGCTACAAACTTAGGGCTGATAGCAACTTCAGGTAAATCTTGCCCATGATCAAATAGTTCCCCAGGACCATGACATTTACCTTACACTGCAGGTATGATCATAACCCTTCAGATACTGTTTCTGACACTCATAAAATTCCATGCTTCAGAATCACCATTTAGTCCACTTTGTCAAATGCAGCAGATATGTCCCATAAAATCAGCATGGCCAACTGACCCTTGTCTATTGCTAGGAGGTCATGTACCACCCTTACCACAGCAGTCTTTGTATTCTGAACTGCCTTGAAACCAAAATGCAAAACTGAAAAGATATTAAAAGGTGTTTCTGCAATAAAATAGAAACACAGAATGTGACGGCAGACAAGAACCGCTGAGCCCACCCAGTCTGCCCCTTTTTTAACCATCATTTTTTTTGCCACAGACCCTACTTGATCTACAGTGCAATCTCTTCCTCCCTCCTCACATTCCTTACCCCTATGATTTCTTTGTTACTGTCCCAGGCATTTTTGATCCCCGCCAGTTTTTCCACCACTACTCCACTGGAAGACTGTTCCAGGTATCCACCACCCTTCCTGTGAAGAAGTACTTATTCACATCCCTCCTGAATTTACCACACTCCAACTTCATGGCATGCCCCCTTGTACTAGAGCAACTTTTTCTTTGATAAATACCCTCCTCCTGTACCTTATTAACCCCCATGTGATATATAAAAATCTCTATCATATTCCCCCTCACCTTCCTGTCCTCCAGGGTGTACCTATTTAGCTCCTTTAGCCTCTCCTCATAGGGTTTCTAATGCAGACCCTGCACCATTTTGGTAGCCCTCCTCTGGACCACCTCCAGTCTGTCTGTGTGCTTCCTGAAATGTGATCTCCAGAACTGGACAAGGTATTCAAGGTGAGGTCTTACCAGTGATCTATATAGGGGCAGCACCACCTCCCTCTTTCTGCTAGTGATACCCCTTCCTGTATACCCCAGCATCCCACTAGTCCTTCCAACTGTCTTGTCACACTGCCTGGCCACCTTTAGGTCATCCAATATGATTACCCCTAAGTCTCTTTCTTGCTTGATCTTTGTCAATATCCCTCCACCAATTTTGTACTGTGTTCCTGGATTTCAATGGTCCAAGTGCATTATTTTACACTTTTTTGCATTAAAACCCAGCTGTCATACCCTTGTCTACTCTTCCAATCTTTTCAGATCCCTACCCATCCTTTACACACACACAGACCCCAAGTGTCCTCTCTGTTGCAGATCTTGGTGTCATCCACAAAGAGGCAGATCTTCCCTTCCAGATCCTCTGTTATGTGACTTATAAAGACATTAAAGAGGACTGGTCCCAGCACTGATCCCTGAGGTACCCTGCTGGTCACCCTCCCTTCCTTGGAGCAAACTCCATTTACCACTACCCTCATTGTCCTATCCGCTAACCAGTTCCTTACCCAGGTTACCACCTTATTACCCACATCCAAGTTACCCAATCTCCTTAACAGTCTCCTATGTGGAACAGTTTTAAAAGCCTTGCTGAAATCCAGGTAGGCCACATCCACCACTCCTCCCTAATGCAACTCCTTTGTCAGCAAGTCAAAGAAATATATCAGATTTGTTTGGTATGACCTTCCACATGTGAAACCAAATTACATTGGATCCTGTAATCCACTGGATACAAGATATTCCACAATCCCTTCCTTTGATAGTGTTCTCGCTAAGTTACCCACCACCGACGTCAGGCTGACAGGCCTATCATTTCCTGCCTCTTTCTTGCTACCACTTTTGTGAAGTGGGACTACATCTGCCTTTCTCCAGTTCTCTGGGCCCATGCCAGTCTCCAGTGATCTGTTAAGTAGGTCCACGAGAGGTGCAGGATTTTTCATTCCCCCTGAGTTCCCTCAGCACCCTTGGATGTTTTTTTTATTTCGTTTTTGTTGACCGGGTAAGTGCACTAGACAAATCCTGCCTATTTTCAGGCATGACCCGGGGGAAGGGGATACAGATGAATGCCAACTGACCTTGAACCAGATCAAGCTGTTGGTGGTATTTTTAGTGAATGGAGGAAATTTGGCCAATTGCACCGGGGAAATTCCCCTACTGTTCGTCAGTAGGGGGCTGACTGGCTGGAGGCAAGTTGGCCACTGTGTTAGTGAGCCCAAAGGAGGTGGTTGTGGAGGAGGCGAATGAGGGGATGGAATGCCTGTTTACTAAAAACGCACACTATATATCGGTCACAGAAGGAGACACCTAGGAGATTTTTCATGAGGCACGTTCTACAACTGAAAGTTTGGAGACATTTAGGAAAAGCAATGTTATTACAGAATTGGAATATTCTACCTTGAAGGCGGTTTCAGTGGAGGTCCCTGCAACGATGGTATCAGGCACAGTTGGAGTTTCTACAGGATTGGTGGTGTTTGCATCGCAAGATGACCTGACAACGCGGCAGAATGCAGAAGTGCCCCAGTGTGGAGAGACGGCTGAACCAAGCTTTGCACAACTTCAAGTTTCGGAAGCCTCGGGGTCTGTTCCTGTTTCTGGAGCTTGTATGGAAGGAGGCAACCAGAGGGTGCTGTTGATTGACAAAACGGCAGGGGTTGTCATCGGAACTGAGACAGTATCATGCGGGAAGCCCGTGGTGAGTAGTGTTACGGGGTCTACGGACTGTACAAATGTTCCTCTGAATAAAGAATCAGGGTTCATTTTTAAACCCTTAGAAGGAGACTGGGTGCTTGCTCACTTTCAGAGCGCTGTCCATTTTCAAGCGGACTCCGGCGAGCAGGAGGGGGTTACAGAATTTTGTTTTCAAGCTAGAAAAGGGCAGCGGTTGGACTTGGAGTCTTTGCAGTGCCCGAAGTTGCAGTGTGATGCTAAGAAGGAAATTAATCCACCACTACCAATGGCAGGACTTCAGCAACATGAGGTCCCTTTAACTCATGACGATTCCTGGTCTCCCCAAGGGGCGTTAAGGGCTGCTGGATGAGGGCAGTCTGGTAAAGGAGTTTGGACTCCTACTCAGGATTGGGACCCAGTTTTTGACTTTAAAAAAAATTCCCCTGAGTGGAATCCTCAGGGTATGAGGGAAGGGGTCGAAGGGGATAAAATTGTTTTTCTGAATTCAGTAAAAACTACCAGTGATGATAGGATAGGCTCTGATAAGGTTTTAAAAGTAGATGATGCTAAACCTGTTTTGTTAGCTCCTGGTACAGTTCAGACTACGGAAAAACCTTTAATGTCCTCTTTCTTTACCAATTCTAAAAGGGAAGCTGCGCCGCGGCGTAATGCAGTACGCATTAGATATAAAGGGGGTTTACCAGATAGGCCAGACAGGTATCATGTCGGAAAATTGCTGATTAAGGGATCTTTGGGGCTTTCTGCAAGGGACGTTTTTGCCTTCATTAACATTTCAGGTAAAGACAATTTTGATATTAGTTTTCGTTCTGTATATTTGTTAGAATTGTTCTAGGAAAGATATACCCAGGTAAAATTCTCCCCTTGTGGACTCCTTTTTTGGTCATTCCCCTTTCTACCCTTTTAATTAAACACATAACAGTCATGTTTCAGAACGAAGGGGTCCATATTGAAGATATAACGCACTGCCTGTCTCTTAAGTGTGAATTATAAGGAGACCCAGAGCCTATATTAGATACTGAACAATTTTGGACAGGGGGTTGGAAATTCAAAGTCAAATTGAGACAGACGGAGAAAGGCATCGAGCATATCCCAAACTCGTTTTTGTTGGGTAGGGATAGGGGTGTCTGTTTTTACAGTGGCCAACCTCAGGTGTGTTATAAATGTGGTTCAAAAACCCATTTATCCAGTACTTGTGATCGCCCCAGATGCGACAATTGTGGGGAAATAAGACATGGAGTAATGCAATGTACTAACCCCACAAAATGCGATCTATGTGAAAACTATGGGCATGCCTTCAAAGATTGTACGTGGGCGGTCAAGAACAAGGCCTCATGTGGTAGTATTGACTTACTTGATCAACAAGCCCAGGAGGCTGTTATTAAGGCAGAGGCTACTAACATACTAACATACTAAAATGCCAGCAGAATAGGCCTAACGGTCTTTCGAGTCTGCTCGATTGGTCAGTCCCCACCCTGGGTGCTGACCTTGCTGCCCCCCTCGCCTTCTCTGGCTTCTCCCTTCCCAGTTCTGGATATTCTTGCTGCATTGGATTTTGCTTCCAGAACCCTTCCCTGTACCTGTCCCAGCCCCTCTTGAACCCCTCCACTGTCTCTGCCTCCACCAGCCCCCTAGGCAGTGCATTCCATGGCTCCACCACCTCTCAGTGAAGTAGCACCTCCTCCTTTCTCCCCTGAATCTTCCCCCCTCCAGCTTCCACCCATGCCCTCTAATGGACCCCTTCTCCTTCCTTCGAAGCACCCTGACTGTTCCTCCCCTATTTACCCTCTTCATGTACTTGAAGACCTCTATCATGTCCCCCCGGTCCCTTCTTTCTTCCAATGTGTACATATTTAGCTCTTTGAGCCTCTCCTCATAGGCCCTGTCTCCCAAGCCCCAAATCATTTTGGTTGCCCTCCTCTGGACCCTCTCCAGGAGTTTAATGTCCCTCTTTAAGTGTGGCCTCCAAAACTGCGCGCAGTACTCAAGGTGTGGCCTCACCAAGCAGTTATACAGAGGGAGCATCACTTCCCTCCTTCTGGAGGTGATCCCCCTAGAGATGCATCCCAGCATCCTGTTGGCCTTGGCTGCTGCCCTCCTACAAGTCTCCGAGTTGTTCATTTTGACATCCACCACCACCCCAGGTCCCTCTCAGCCATCGAGACTCTGTAGCATTCCCCCCAGGGTGTACACTTGGCCCGGGTTTCTGGCCCCAGGTGGAGTACCTTGCATTTCCCTGCATTGAACCCTCAGCTTCCACTTTCTAGACCATCTTTCCAGAGCCTCCAGGTCCCCTGTAGGCCACCCTCCCTCCTCCCCATCCACCACCGCCCCAGTTTTGAGTCATCCAAAAGAGACTCATCTCACGCCTGATTCCTGTCCTTATGTCAGAGACGGTGGCGTTGAACAGGAGGGGTCCAGGACTGATTCCTGTGGGACCCCACTAATGACCCTCTTTGGGATGAGACTATCCACCAACTATGACCCTCTGGGTCCGGTCCTGGAGCCAGTTGCTCATCCATCTGATCATCTGGTTCCCCACCCCATTTCTCCCAGCTTATCCAACAGGCCCATGTGAGGAACAGAGTCAAATGCCTTGCTGAAGTCTAGAAAGAGGTCGTCACTGGTCTACCCAGGTCCAAGGCACTCATCACTCAGTCATAGAACTCCACAAGGTTTGTCTGACATGATTTCCCCGAGACGAATCCATGCTGTCTATCGTCCAGGCACCCTGACTTTTCCAGGTCCCCCCTAGCCTCTGCTTGACAATGCCTCCATCACCTTGCCCACCACCGATGTCAGGCTGACAGGTCCGTAGTTCTCTGCCACCTCCCTTGATGCCCCCTTGTGGATAGGCACTATATGCGCCACCTTCTAGTCCTGGGGCACCCACCCTGTCCTCAGAGAGATGGTGAAAAGCTCTGTCAGGGGTTTCGCCAGGACATCCGCAAGTTCCTTCAGCACTCTGGGATGTAATTTATCCGGCCCCGGTGCTTTCTCCGTCTTAAGGGAGCTGAGGGCTTCCCTCACTCTCTCTGCTGTGATTTCCACTTCCAGTACCTCTTCTCCTGCTTAGCCCTCCCCCCTGCCAGTGATGCCTCCTCTCCCCAGACCCGCCGATCGGTAAGGGTCCCCTCCTCAGTATCTCTGTCTCTCCCATGTATGATGCAGCACCCCATTTTCCTTGGTGGAAACTGAGGTGAAGTACTCATTTAGTACCTCAGCCTGCTCCCCGGTCTTGTGCCCATCTCCCCTGATTTAATCCTGCTAATCTGCCCCTTCACCCTTCATTTTCCCCAATGTATTTAAAGAACCCTTGTTCCTCTCCTGATTTCCCGGCCAGGTTCTGCTCCTTCCTTGCCTTAGCCGCCCTCACCACCCTAGTGGCCCTTCTAGCAATCAGCTCATACTCCCCTCGATCCCTTTCACTCCTTGAGCACTTGAATTGCCTATAGGCTGCCTTCTTTCCCTGCACCACCTCCTGGACCTCCCTGGTCCACCAGCAGGGTTTTCGGGCCCTACCGCATTTTCGTCTTACTCTTGCACAGGTGCTGGTAGCATCTTGCACCCCTCTCCTGATGATTTCCCACCTACTATCAGTGTCCATGTCTGACCCAATCCCATCCAAATGCTCCTTAAGGATCCTTCCCATTTCCTTAAAATCTGTTCCCTGAAGTCAGTTACCTGCTCTTTGTGCAGCTTCTAGCCTCCTAGGTCCAGGCAGAACCAGACCTGGCATGGTCACTCCCCGCCAATGGGTCCCTTACCTCCAGGCCCCTAATCTGGTCACTGTCTGCCAGGACCACATCCAGTACCCGCGCCTCCCTGGTCGGTTCCCCCACCTGCTGAGTTAGGAACGCGTCTTGAAAGACATCCAACAACCTCTGTTCCCTGGTCACAGAAGATGTCATAGTCTCCCAGTCTGTTCCTGGCATGTTTAAGTCCCCCAACACCACCACCATTCCTCTGCCCAGTCTGCAGTGTCTCCCAACATCTGCCACCAGACTCTCCTCCAGCTCCTCCGCCAGGGCAGGGGGTCTATACACCACTCCTATTTTTACTCTCTTGCCCCCCCTTGTTATCAAGGTGACCCAAATTGCTTCCACGGTTCCCTCCACCTCCTCTACTCCCCCTATGCCAATGCAGTTTTTGACTATCATTGCTACCCTTCCTCCCCTTCCTCCCCTGTCCTTCCTGAACATAGTGTAACCCTCCAGGTTCAGGTCCCAGTCGTGTCCTGCAGTGGCCCAGGTCTCAGTGACTGCTGCCACATCTACTGCTCCCTCAGTTAGCATCACCTGGAGCTCAGGCATTTTATTTCCCAAGCTCCTGGCATTTAGCAGGACTACCTTCCACCCTTCCCTATACTTCCATTTCCCTGCTCATGTTCCCATGGGGATTTGTTTTCCCTGGTCTGCACTTTACCAGTCAGCCTTTTCCAGCAATCCTCCAGCTCCCAGGGTGGAGACAGAGTCCATCCTTTATCGGCACCCCCTTGACAGCCTTTTCTCCCATCCTCCCCTTCACAAGTTTAAACCCCACTTTTCACCAATGAACCCCTCTATTTTCAACTTAAGGATTCCCCTCCCCTCCAAATTGAGATGGAGTCTATCTCTAGTATACAGCTCCTTATCCTCCCAGGTCTCCCCCCAATCCCCCATCAACCCATACCCTCTGGCCTCACACCACTCCCTGAGCCACTGGTTTATCTCCCTAATCTTCCTTTTGTGCTCCCCACTAGCCCTTGGCACTGGCAGGATTTCTGAGAAGGAAACTGTGCATCCTATGTCATGACAGACCCTGGCGAGCTCCCTGAATCTTGCCTGTATCTCTAGCTCGCTATTTCCCTCAATGTCATTTGTACCCAGGTGGACCAGTATGTCCGGGGAACCCCCACAATCCTTTGCCAGCTGATATACCTCGTGCTTAGCCCTGTGCACCGTTAGTCCAGGGAAGCATTTTGTTCTAACTGGCCAGGCTTCTCCTCCCTATCCCATTTGATACCCTGATCATAGAATCTCCAACAGGAGCACTCTGACCGCCTCTTTCCTCCATTTCCCTTTCATGTCCCTCATCCTTTCTACTGGCCCTCCACCCAGCCGGCTCCTTGTTCCTCCCCTATCTGGGTGCCACATGCCCCTCCTTATTTACCCTGACCACCCCTCCCTCCAATCCTATGCCTCTCCTCCTCCTGAGTATCCTTCTGTACCTTGCTAACTCCCCTCACTGCTCACAACTGGTCCTTCTCCCCATCTGCTAAACTAGCCTGGCTCATCCTCCCTTCCTTGCTGTCTCCATTTAGTCCCTCCTGCTTGTTGTGCCCCTGGCCTAAACCCTCAGCTCCTTTACTAAATCCTCCTTGTACTCTGGTCCTTCTCCTTACCTTTCCTCCCAACTGGTCCTTCTCCTTGAGCTTTCCTCCTCTTCCCCTGCCCCTCCTGCTCTGATTCACTGCTCCCCCATTTTCCTGCATTCCAGATTCCCCCTGTTCTTCATGCTATCTGGCCCCTGCCTCCTGCCCCCCTCCTTTCCATCTCTAACCACCCTGTCATGGCTACATCACCCCTCATCCTCGAGCAGAAGAAGAGAATTGAAGCGTTACTGAGTGTAAGATCTGATCCACCTCCCGCCTTGCTTCCTTCTGTCCAGCCCTGGCCATCTGCCTACTTCCCTGAGAATGTTGTCCCTCTGTCCCTCCTTTGTGAGGGTCCCCAGTTACCTGCCTGCTTCCTTGGTAGTGTCCTTTTGGACCCCCTCTGCCAGGGTCCCTATGTGACCCCTGAGTATTCTCCTGCACTCCTTTCCCTATGCTGCTGCCCCCAGTGCTTGGTGCAACCCTGTGGGAGATCCCTTGCCCCCTTTCCCAACCCTGTGCACCCCACCACCCTCACAAAGATGCCGGCCCTAATGCCATGTGGTTCCATCCCCTTCCAATTAGGTTTCCTTGGGTGAGCCACCAGGTTCCCCCCAGTCCAAGATACACCCCTACTGCCTAATCAGGTCACCCACTAATCTAAGATACAGTCCCACAGTACACTGGTAACCCTGTTACTAGGTGCAGTACAACACAGTAAACTTATAAGGGAAATGAACAACTCCTAAGCTCCTCTCCGGCCTTTAAATCCAACCCCAGTGGCTAGAACTACATGAGCTGCACCTGCAGCCTTTTCTCCAATTGCAGGGCAGGTGTTCCCCTATAAATTAGCAGAACTCTGGGGGGGGGGTAGGTTTGGGCAGACACCCGACTCAAGAGAGAGTGTATCAGCCCTGTGTCTCCTCCAAGCCCAGCAGCCAAATACCCAGGCCCAAGCAAATCCCACCAAATAGGTTTTAAATCAGAAGAAATAGGCCTCCACCAGCAGCCTGTTACACAGTGAAACATCCAACAAATGAGCCCACTTACAGCCACCAAACCAGTTTTCAAACTTCCAACAGCCCCCACAACAATACCCTGCTAGCCCCTTAGAAATAAGAAAGCAAAGAAATAACCTTCTACCAAGTAAAATCCACAAGAACCCTGTAAAAACAACAAGCAGCAGCTACTGTTCTGGAACACAACTGATCCTGTCCCCTTCCAGTTCCTTCTCAGCTGTGGTACAGGATATAGTAACCACCCTTCCTCTTCCACTGCGAGTGGATAGAATCTCCTCACCAAAAGTTTCAGCACCAGTAGAGTTTGTAGCTTCCCCTCCCCCCCCAAAAAGAAGTTAGGAGTTGATATATAAGAAAGACAAATTCAGAAGATAGGTTTATTACAACCAGTGTGTTACAAAGACCCAGAGGAGAACAAGGATGATGGATTAGTGACTCCAACATCTTTGCCTCCTAGACGGTCCAGTAGAAATTTTAAGGTGGTTTCAACACCAGCGAAATTAGATGTAGAAATGCATAATACATATGCAGCTCTTTTCCTGGCCTGGGGTGAATCTGAGATGGACCTAGGGGACTCAGACTCACAAAAGTCAGTTCCGGGCGAACCCATGAGTGAGTATAAAGAAAAGAAAAAGAAACTTAGAAAAAAATGAGGTGAGGTTTTTTTTTTCCATTATTGTATTTCTAATGGGGTTTCTTTGGGCATCCTTGAATACTCATAGTTTATTAAATTCGGTTAAACGAAAAGCACTTTTTCACTTATTTCATGACAGGAAAATTTCTCTCTGCTTTGTTCAGGAGACTTGGATGTTTTCTAAAGAACAACTCCTCTCTTTTCAAAATGATTGGCCATAGGGGCTATCGTTTTGGTCATTTGGTAGAGACACGGCTGATGGCATTGGGATTCTCTTCAGTGGTTATCAATTTTCTTTATACAAACTGGTCGATTTAATCCCTGGCAGAGTATTAATTTTGGATGGTGCATGGCTGGGTATTACATTTAGATTGATAAATCTGTACAACCCACAAACGAAGGCTGCCAGAATAAACTGTTTCAAAGCAATTCAACCTTATTTAGTTACGACCTTCCTTATTTAGTTACGACCTTACCCATTTTGTTGGGAGAAGATTTCAATTGCACTCTGTTAAGTAAAGGGATGACTACAAAAAAAATTTACTGTGACTCAAATTTTTTGGCAACGATGTTGTCAAAAGCAGATTTAATTAATTGTAATCAGACTTCAACAGCACAGTGTGGTTGTACCTTTTATAAGGGGTCAAAAGACTTCACTATCGATTATTTACTGAGCTCCAACTCCCTGTCGGTAAATAATTTTTGTATACTACCTATTGAATTTTCTGATCATCAGCTTGTGCAGGTTGAAGTGGGAGAACTATTCTGTCAGAGCCCCAGGACTAATAGATGGAAATTAAATTCCAATTGCCTGCAGGATCAGAGGGTGAAAAACTCAATTAAATTAATCTTGGAAGCTAGACTGTCAGTGAGTTTTTTATATTCTGATCTTGGACTCTGGTGGGAAGAGACTAAGGCTGATTGTACACAATGGTTCAAGTCTTATGGGATTCACCAGAGGAAATCACAGTTTAGCTCTTATTTAAAACTGAGATCCCATTTACGAGATCTGTATTCGATAGTGAATGCTACAAATCAGGACTTATCCTCTCAGATAAATACTATTCAATCGGACATGAGAAGGTTACAATATGATAAGGCTAAATCTCTGCAAGCCCTTTTAAATAATCACTTAGGGAAGTCAGTTATAGGGGACCCCTATTCCTTGTGTAAAAAACTTAAAGACTCCACTTCCTTGGAGTTTTTGTACTCGGAGTTGGGAAAGGTGGTAGATGTGCAGGGAATTAGCTATGTTATTAATCAGTATTTTCAAACTTTGAGATCTACTGAGTCACCGTCTGTACAGGACATACAGGATTATTTAAGTTTTGCCCCCCCCCCCAAGGTTGGAACAAAGTGTGATTGCTGACATGATAAAACCTTTTTCAGTTCAGGAAATTGAGATAGTTATTGGTCAATTAAAAGATACTACCTCACCAGGACTTGATGGTTTATCTAACTCATTTTATAAAACCTTTCGAACTGAATTGAGTGCTGGTTTACTGTTACTAATTAATTCCTTTTTAGCTGGCCACTCGATTCCGAGTTACTTTACTCAAGGAATACAAATCTATCTCTTTAAATCATGGGGTAAGGGGAGGTTGGAAAATTGGAGGCCAATTACCTTATTAAACTCTGACTATAAAATTTTTGCAACCTTATTAAATAACAGATTAAAACAAATGGCGTCAATAGTCATTTCACCAGTGCAGCACTGTGGAATTCCAAATAGAAGAATTCAGTCCATTTTGACTACCATTAGAGATGTGATAGAATACATGTCTGATCTGGGTATGGGTGGTGGTTTCATTTCATTGGACTTCGGAAAAGCCTTTGATAGGGTCAATCATAGCTTTCTTTTTCAAACTTTAAGTTATTTTGGGATTCCATTACAAATGTTGGATATGATTAAAGGACTGTATGCGACCACGAAGGTATTCCCTATTATTAAGGGGATGTTAGGACATCATCTTGAGATCTCCACAGGGGTGAGACAGGGCTGCCCACTGAGCCCTTTGTTATACGTTTTTATCTTAGAACCTTTGATTAGAGCTGTCAGTTTAAAATCTTTATGGGAAGGTGTCTTAATTCCAGGCACAAAAATGAGGTTAACAATACAAACATTTGCTGATGATGTGTGTTTATTTTTTCAGAATTTGGATCAAATAGATTTATTTTTTCAAGAGTTCCAAATATATGCCAAATTGTCTAATACCAAACTAAATTATACAAAATCTAAGGGCTTATTGATGGGGTGTTGTCCTACGGGGTTGGTTAGCACTAAAACTATTTCACTACTGAAAGAGCCGATCACAGTTTTGGGAGTTTTATTTGGTCCTCAAAACCTACCTGCTGAAAACTGGATAAAAGTTTTGGGCAAGGTGGAAGAGAAAGTTAGTAATTTGAAACAATTTAGATTTAGTAAACTTAAAAGAGTGCAAATCT
The DNA here is from genome assembly GCA_016271365.2 of Neoceratodus forsteri. Classification (NCBI taxonomy): domain Eukaryota; kingdom Metazoa; phylum Chordata; order Ceratodontiformes; family Ceratodontidae; genus Neoceratodus; species Neoceratodus forsteri. The sequence continues at coordinate 849,482,675 of CM028137.1, read as the reverse complement.
TGAAACAATTTATTTTACCTTGTCTTCAATATATTGCAGTGATTTTTCCTTTACCATCCCAGTTTGAAACTAAGCTTTACAGTCTTTGTTTTCAATTTTTATGTGGAAATAGACTTAACCCAATAAAGAGAGTTTATAGATATTTAGATAAAAAAGGGTGTGTCGGTATGATTGACCCAGTAGTTTTTTGTTTTTCACTATTTTGTATAAATTCCTTGAAATCCGCTTTAAGTTTCTCAAATAGGAGTGAAGAGCAGTGGTTTCGAGCAGGTATAAGCCGATATTTGAAGTCTTGGTCGCAGTATGCTCCTAAAATAAACTACCATTTTCCTCTGCCGGTTTATTTTACTCCAGTAGCTAAAAAATTGTATAAATGGAAATTAACAAAAGCTCAAATTTGTGACAGTACGGTCAATACTTTATATAAGATAATAATGGCTTCACAATATCCTACAAGTCCCGTCTTTAGGAACTGCCCCTTCTCCTTAAATCAGGTAGTATTGGATCAATTGAATAAGCCACGATTGCCACCTTATATGTGGGAAACACAGTGGCTAATTATGTACACTAGATTGAATGTCAGAGGGACAGCAAAATATAAAGCAAAAGAGGAAAGGAACTGCCCATATTTAAATTGTATAAATATGGAAGAAACCATGGAACATTTCTTTTTAGAGTGTTCAAATACAGTTCTGTTATGGGCCTATCTAGCAAAATATTGGTCATTACCGTGATTAGTGAACCCTTCTTATCAATTCTTAATAATTGGTGAACTCCCTCTTATTTTAAAGAATTATGAGAAAAGGACAGTATGGTTATTATTGGCTGTTTTAAGGTTCTGTTTATGGCAAATTAGGTGTCAATGGGCATTGTTTCAAAAACAGACTTCAGAGAAACCATTTTTTCTTTATGTAACCAATGAAGTGTAAAAAGTGTATTCAAAAGAATTACAAATTTTTACAACAGACTCTGTTAGGTTGTGGTGGAGGGGATTCTCACATATTACTAAATATAAATAGGTATTATTGATGGTTTGTATGTTTAGGAAAACATTGTTGTTAAGGGGTTACATCTGACTGTTCTAGAGCAGTATATGTCTCATCTTTTTGGGGTTTTTTTTATGATTGATGTATAAGCATAATTTGTGTTCTCATTTTCTTTTTGTTGTTATTTTTCTTTTTGTTTTGTTTTGTTTTGATTCTTATTATAATAAAAACACCCCTACTCTTTTCGATAAGTGCCATGGGATCTTTAACATCCACCTGAACTACCACCAATCCAGGCAGATGGGACCTCGGTTTAATGTCTCATCTGAAAGACGGCACCTCAGAAATGCAGCACCCCTCTCATGCTGCACTACAGTGTCAATACTGGGATATTAACCCAAGTGCCAGATGTGGGAACAGAACCCACAGCTCTCTGATCTCCTGGCCTCAGAGGTGAGTGTGCTACCTACTGAGCCACTGACACTGATATCTGGTCCACCTTTAGGGTAGTGAGTGCTTTCCAGATTCTCTCCACAGAAAATGGACTAGTGTAAATTTCCCTCCCATTAAAGTTCTTAGAGCCTTTTCAAATAGAATTGCAGTATGTTCTCCAATTTCTTGCTTAAAAAGAGGAAGTTTTAAGTGGATTATATCTGGCAAGATTGTCAACATGAAGAGATTTTTAGTTGTGGATTAACTACAATTCATTCAGGGATTCTTGAGCACTAGCATTCCTTAATGAATAATTGTTGCACCAAGTTGCACTATTTACTCCTAAAATTGAAATGTTCTGGATGAAGCAAACTTGTAAACCACATATGAACAGTTCAAATTTCAAGATAGCCTAAATTCATATGAAGTGCTATTCTGCATCCATACTAATATTGGTCAGGATCTTTCATCTATGTCTTGGACCACTCCTTTAAATACATAGGGCATAGTTTTTAAATGGCTTGAATATCCTTGTGCACCTGCAGAGGGGAGTTTACAAGGGCTTGTGGTGGGCCAATAACCCTCTTCATACATGTAGGAACCTCCACTCATCCACAAACCTGGCAGCAGGCCCCCTCCACACCAACTCCTGGGCTACATAAATGGCTATGAAGGTAGCTGGGAAGGAAGTGATCCAGAGGGTGGGCATCAACTGTATCCAGAGGGCAATAGCCATAATGTAGAGTTCTGGCAGAGGAGGTGGCCCCTATGCAGCCCAAAGGACTGCATTAGTAGTTGAACATCCAACTCCATCCAGCCACATCTATGTTCTAGGAGCAAGATTGGCCACCCTTCTACTAGCCCCCAGCCCTAGAAGCCTCAACTGTGAGTTGGGGGCAGTACTGTACATGCACCAGCCATCAACATTTCTGAAGCAGTGCCTTTCTGTCAGCACTTCAATAGGAATATGGCAGTCCATAGAAGACTGCAATATACATTCATCCCCATACCTTGCACAGGCATGGATTCACTGGAAGCTTGGCATGGGCATCTGATTTATTTGTTTGTTTGTTTTTGATAACTGGGTAAGTACACTAAACATCAGAAATGCCTTTTTTCCGGCACAACCCAGGAGACTACAAAGCATAAAGCATATACTGACAAATTTACAATAAGGTGTAATACATACAGATGCAGGCAACTGACACAAGGTAAGGATCATATTCAGATGGAATGGTTAAGGCACCTAATCTGCACCTTGCACCTTGAGCATTCCAAAGATATATTCAATGATGTTGTGTGTAGTGACATGTGCTACACTGTACCTGTCCTCTGTCACAAATTCAGGTTGAATGACAGGTGAGGAGCCAGGGATGCAGGGGATATGCACTTTCTCCTGTACAGTTGAAGGGCATGGGTTAGTGACATCATCAGCACCATGGGGTGGGCAAGGGACCTTATGGGGTAGACTCACCAATGAAGTACCACTAGTGATGTCCCCATCTTTGAACCTCTGGCACAGGATGGAATTGTGCCTGATGAAAGTGTCATGGGCACTGTTGGGGAATCATGCCAGGACATTGATGATGTACCCTGTTGCATCGCACACCACCTGGCAGTTGATGGAATGATACCCCTTCCTATTCATGTAGGTCTCAGATCCATCACAGGTGGTTGTCCAGATAGCAACATGGGTGTAGTCAATCGCACTGAGTACAGATGGCAAGTGTGCAACTCTATAAAACTGCTGTATGGTTGCTGTTCACTCTGCTGGTGTGGTGGGGAATACAATGAACTCCTTGGGACAGCAATTCACCTAGTAGCTAGCCCAACAGCCATGAGGTGGCAGGCTGCATGATACTGGTGTTGTGCCCCACCAGAGTCTGAAATATTTCAGTGACCAGGAAGCACAGGGCAGCTGTCAGCTTGAGCTCTATGGACATTATATGACTGTGCTGGGTGTCTGTCCAGAGCTGGTTGTGCAGCAGCTCACAGAGCTGCATGTTCATGGGCCTGTTAAAGCCTGTGCTAGCCTACAATGTATTCATCAGTAAGGAGTTCAAATGTGACCCATAGGTGGTACTGTCTGTTTGCAGCTTAGTGCCTCCGGGGCCTGTGCCTGGACCGAGGGAGGGTATTGTCCCTTTCCTTATTTTGTATGACCAGTTTTATCAGGTACACAGTGTGAATCATTTTATTTTCAGCTGGGTATGTGGATGTTCTCCTATGCCTCTACCCTCCTGTGGGTTTGCCCCACTTTAAGAGCTGCTTTTCATAGACAGTATTTGTGCAGCACTATTGTGCTGCACTGTACCATTAGTACGCACTATATCTCTGAATATTGCAGAGTACATGACATGCATGTCACCACCCCCATTTTAGCACTGCATACTGTATATTGACTCTGCACTAGAGCACTCTTGCAAATAACACACACAGCACAACCATCTGAATATGGGAAACATGTGCAAATACATACGCAGCACTAACACAAATAATTTGCACTAAGTGCAATGCTTTGAATAGCTGGCCCTTGAAATGTTTTATGAGGAATGATTTCAAAAAATTCTATGAAATTCTACCAATATGAAAACAGTGGCATTGTTATATTTTTTTATTTATTTATTGAAGTGTTTTCCCAGGAAAGGCACACTGAACAACAAGTTGCTCGCCTCACGGTGTGTCCTGAGGGGAAGAGTAATGGGGAGGAACAACAAAATATAATATTTACATTGAGCAGCATTGAACAGATGGGTACAGTATTAAAACAATGTGTGAACCAGTTAAGTAGTGTAAATAAAAAAAAATACAGAAATTACAGAACTAACATAGAGTAGCGTTAAACCCTATTGAGACAAATATACAGTGATATACAACAACATACGATATAACATTGAGCAGCATCGAACAGATTAGAACAGGAATAAAATAATGCATCACCAGTTAAACAGTGTAAAAAAATACAGAAATTACAGTACTGACAACGAGCAGCATTAAACCCATTTGGAACAAATATACATTGACATACTAGTTAAATTAGTGCAGCGTAAACAAGTCTGTACATAGAAGTGCTATAAGGAGAATACAAATTCAGTTATGTATACTTATGAAGGAAGTGCAGTGATTAGCTAGTCAGCAAGTTGAACACGGGATAGACTGCAGAGTGTCAACTGATGCAGCAGGGAGGGGAAATTTAGTTGCATATGCAGTTTACCACAAGACGGTTTTATAGGGCCAGGGAGGTGGAGTGGGGGGAGGAGGAGGAATGGCGAATCTGGGGAGGGAGGGCATTCCATAACTTAGGAAAGTGATGCAAGAAGGCCATTTGCACTACTATACTAGACCATCGGAGAACAACTAGTAACCTTGAGTCATATAACCTAAGTGAATGAACTGATGGGGAGAGAATGGATAGCAAGGAGGAGAGGTATGGGGGGAGTGAATCAAACCAGAATTTAGAGGTGAATTTAGTGCAGTGGAGGCGGCAGTGATTTTCTAGGGAGGAGAAAGTCAGGGAGCGGTAGAGAGAACAGTGGTGGGTGAGAAGTGAGGCATCGAGAGTGAAGTGACAGGAGTTATAATGTGTATCCAGTCTGGTTAGGGAGGACTTGGGAGCAGCACTGTAAACAACATCACAGTAGTCAAAAATAGGTAGTATCATCTTCTGAAAAAGTTCTCATCTGGCCTGTAGCGTGACGCAGCTACAGTTCCTGTATAAAGCACCTACTTTGGGGTGCAACGTCTTCAGGATGGCTTCAACATGTACAAAGAAGTTGAGGTGTTGGTCGAGCCAAACCCCCAAATACCTAAAGGAGGTGGTATCCTCCAGGACAGTCCCATCTAGAGTGTGGTCGGAGGAAAGGTAGGGGAGCCAAGAGAGTCTCTACCTAGTGCCAAAGGTCATTGAGATTGTCTTCTTAGCACTGAGTGAGAGTTGGTGGTAGCTGAACCAGAGCTGAACTTGACTGAAGTTATGCTGAAGTCTGGTTTCAGCATCCAACATTATAAAAAACTGTGACATTTGTTTACTAAAGTTAAAGAGGACAGGAAATAATTTCTAACTGACAGCTGTTTCTAAAGTTCTTATTCTCAGAAATTATATGCATTCCCAACTTATCCATATTTAACTGTACCTGAATAAAAAGTGATATGAAAAAGCATATTTTCCATTATATTGTTTTCATGGGCAGCATTCTGTTATTGTTCTCTTCATGGAACTAGTGATTTACAGTTTTAACTATGTCACAGTTTGTGCAAAGAATGCTAAGCATAGTTCTGATAGGTCAACAGCTCATAATTAGCATTCTGTACACAAACTGTGACACAGTAAATACTGCAAGTTACTGGTTCCATAAAAAGAACTGTTACAGAATGCTGCCCATGAAAACAAAACAATGTAAAATACAGTTTTTCATATCACTTTCTATTCAGGTACTGTTAAATATGGATAATTTAGGGGAATGCATATAATTTCTGAGAATAAGATGTTTATAAACAGCTGCCAATTAACACACATTTCCTGTCCTCTTTAATGTAAACTGAGCATTGTGGGGAATAATCACTGAGGCACTTCACATTGATGACATCATGGGTTGTGTACACCTGATAGGTTGCTTGATGCACATGTGACTTCAAATGAAGCCCATCCTCCTTCTCTGGGGGTCTGCTCTCACTGGATGAGTTCTAAATGTGCATCTACAGAGGCTGCAGCACACCCTTTAGCTCCACAGCATCTACAAACTTAAAGAGAAATCAGCCTAAGGTAAGAACCTTTTAATCACAGCATTGCTGCCAACTCAGCCACTGAAGTGCTGGCTAGAAGAGCCTTACAAATTATATTTATCTACCAATCCGGTTATTGCAAGGCATGTTAGCAGAGAGATAATGTGTAATTGTCAACCTTAGCAGCATAGCGTCGCATTTGCTCAGCATCGGTACAATTATACAACATAGTGTGAGACACAATAGTGCAGGCAAAGGATTTTAACAGGAAGAAATAAGTGGGTTCTTCCCACAGCTGGCTACCTGGACACCCCTGCTAGTGGTCTCAGGAGCACAGCATACCTGGCATAATAATGTAATAATACACAAAGTCCAGCCTTCGGCCTGATAAAGAAACAACAAACTAATAAAGCCCCAGCCCTATCAGCCACATTATATTAACCTGGTACCCCTGCTAGCGGTATCTGAGTTAATCAGAGCCTGGTCTATCAGCAGGTTCGTCTGAGTGACCCTACTAGCATTCCAGACATTTCTCTCAGTGCCTACAAACTATGCTGGTGCCCAAAATTAATATGGAAAGTCCAGGTATCTCTGCTAGCGCTTCAAACTCTTTGCAGAGATATTTGAACCACTCTGTTGATTAAAACTCTATTGTGGCAAAAAATCAGGAGCATACCTGTTTATACAGGTCAAAATGGCACTAGTATGCTGCTACTTTATTGCCCAGATCATTTAAATCCACCATGCATCCTGGCCATCTTCCCTATCCTTGTCCACCCTCCTGACTCTTGCAAGAATGCCGTGAGGTCCGTGGGCCAATCAAAACAACCGCTACATCTCACGCGACCATGGCCACCATCTTGCGAGTGGCATTAGATGTGAGATCACCTTCTCCTCAATGAGATCTCACAAGACTTTGGCAACCATTTTGAGAACAGCAACTATACAAGCCATCAGTGTATTTAATCACAATCCCTAACAAGCAAACAGCTAGGGTGACTTCCAGGAATAGCAGGGAAACAGATCTCATACAGATCCTCCCCAAAAACACCTTGCTAAGTATGCCACTCAGGAAACCTGCACTACATCTTCTGTTCCTTAAAGACACAGTGATAATCAGGATTATTATGCTGCATCATCATACTTACATTAAGAAGACTGCACATAATTAAAGGGCATCATAGAAAAAAAAATTGCTGTCTTATTGTTAACAAATTCTATAAATACACTCCCCCTAACAAAGTCCTTTCTATCTCTGTTAACCCACAGATCACCATGCCAAAAACAAAGAGCTGCAGGCAATGCAACATACCACTTGCACCCCAGCAGCTGGGGAGACTATGCGCATCTTGTCCTGAGGAAGCACCAGTCCTGACAGATACAGAGGACAGGGGAAGGCACCAGTTAGGTTACAAACAATAAATCTGCCACTCCCACCTTAAAGATCAAACACTACACAGGGCACAATACAGATACCACTACCATTCCGATGCAAAACAATCAACTTATGCAAGCACAAAAGGAAGTGCTGACAGCCATGTTCCACAAGCTCAATGAGCTAGCCATACCTCTGCCAGGCACCTCACCTCCAACAAAAAGGAGAACCACAGGCAACCAAGCCAGGTCCCTAACTACCCTATTAACCGAAATACAGGTTGCACCAATGGACGTTGACCCCATATCCAAGCAAAAGGGGGAATTAGAAGTGAACCCACAAACACTCACAGCAAAATGTGCTTCCCTAATCAGATACCAGCACTAGTATGGAACATCATGGCCTGGTGGGATTCGACACACCTGCCCCTGCATCGGTATCCAAACTAATACCCTCTTTGCAACCATCATCAAAACAGATAGACTTCTTCCTGGTCTGTGAGTCTATAGATGAAGTAGTCCTTAAGGAGTGGGAATCCACTAACCAGCTCGAATTCCCGAATGCAGGTCATGGGATAAAATATATCCCCTACAGGCAGACAAGCTGGCACTGTGGTGGACACCACCCACAATAAACCCCCAAATAGCCTCTTTAAATAAGAAAACAGTGCTGCCTACAGAATTGGCTTCAAGACTAAAGGACCCCATAGGTCTGAAGCTCAAAGAGATCCTAAAGAAAAATGCAGAATTAGCTGGCCTAGGAGCTAGGGCAGCTACAAAACCCATCTATGCTACAAGAGCCCAGCTGAAATGGCTACATGAGGTAATGAAAGAAAAGATCCCAAAATCCACAGAGTCACAACTTCTTGAAAATCCCATTCTATCGACTAAATATCTAGCCAACATGGCAGTAGATTCACTAAAAATTAATTCCAGGTCAGCAGTGTTAATTATTAGAGCATGCCGATTACTGTGGACGAAGTTGTGCGACGCAGATAACGAAACAAAGGCAACACTACATGAACTACCATTCAAAGGTAACCTATTGTTCGTAGAGGGACAAGACAGATACCTAAAGGGGAAAGAAGAAGGCAAGGCTTTAAACAAGGAACAGACTAATAGGACCACTTATCTCTAGCCAGGCAGAGATACAGGCCCCAATCCTTTCATGACAAAAGAAGGGAAAACTACAGCTACAGAGGCAATCATTATAGACAGCCTTATCCACCCACTAACCATTACCTCAGATACAGGGGTAGGGAGAATTCATAGGCAGGCAGGGGAAACTACATGACACGTAAAAACCCATCGAGACAATGACTGTCTAGCCTACATCCAATACCACAACACCCCAATGAGCACTTGACTACTGCAATTGGCACAAACATAGGAAAAAAAGACAACAGACAAATGGGTACTGGAAATAAGGAAAGAATATGCCATAGAACTCAATCAACTACCCAGGTTAGACAGGCTAGTCAAATCACCTGTGTCAAGACAGAAGATACCCCGCTCAAGTGCAGGAAGTGATAAACAATCTTATAACCAACAAGGCCATAGCACAGGTCCTCAGGCAAGAAGAAGGAAAGGGAATTTACTCCATATTTTTCATGGTACCCAAGAAGACCGGAGGACTATGACCAGTACTAGATCTCAAATACCTGAACAAATCAACGCGATACACACCATTCAAAATGGAAGCAATCAGATCCACAGTCTGGGTAATCAGACCAGGAGATTTCTTGACATCAATAGACTTAAAGGATGCATACCTTCACATCCCAATGAGACCATCTCATTTCAAATTCCTAAGATTTCACATACTAGGAAACCATTACCAGTACCAAGTACTTCCATTCGGCCTGGCATCAGCAACAAGAGTATTCACAAAGGTGTCAATAGTAGTGGCCACAAAGTTAAGAGATCAAGGCATCCACATAATTCTGTATCTGGATAACTGGCTCATCAGGACCAGATCAGAACAGCAATCACCCAGAAAAACAAAGGAAGTGGTAAAGTTCCTACGGGAACGTGGATGGGTAATAAACTATTCAAAAAATTGCCTTTTCCCCAGCCAGTCCATAGAGCACCTAGGCAAACTAATCAAAACCACAAGAAGCCTAATATATCCCTCTGACACCAGAGTGGCAACTATAATCACCTTAACAAGACAACTTCAAAACACAAAAAAACCTTAACTGCTCCTCATTTCCCAAGTGCTGGGACTTCAGTTGGCACAGTTCCTTGGGCAAGGTGGCACATGAGACAACTCATGTCATTCCTAATAAAACAAGGCCCAACCTACGGCATAGACCTAACACAGAAGGTCATGCTCCCTCCTGTTGTTCAAAAAAGCCTGTCATGGTGGATAAACAGACTCAAACATACACGAGGCATGCCTCTCGACATTCAACTGGAGGTCATCATAAAGACGGATGCAAGCCTAACAGGATGGGGAGTCATAATGAGCCACCACACAGCCCAAGGGAAATGGTCACGAAAAGACACCAAACTTGCAATAAACGTACTGGAAATGCTAGCAGTATTCTTAGCCCTTCTTCATTTCACAAAACAAGTCCAGAACAAGCATGCACTAATAAAGTCTGACAACCTAGTAGCAGTCTTATACATAAACAAACAAGGGTGAACCAGAAGCAAGGCAATGCTAGCAGAAACATCAGAGCTCATATCAAGGGCACAGATAAATCTCAGATCTATATTGGCAATCCACCTGGCAAGAAAACTAAATACCACGGCAGACTGGCTTCATTGGGGACTGGGGTTCCACCTGGAGGGACACCAGCCTATACTGGCAGGATGGTCTGCATCTGCCCAGGAAGGGAACAGATCTTTTGGACAATCAGTTTAAATGCTTCATTGGCAAGCTTTTAAACTAGTCAAGGGGGAGAGGCACTGATAAGCAGAAGAAAAATCCTAGCCTCCCCCTACAAAACAGGGTACTAAATGAGAAAAAGACCAAGGTAGAAAGGTCAGTGGGGGATGCTGCTACAGAAGGTAAAGACATCAAAAAATGGGAAGCAATGAGTACCAATGCCCATAGTCTGGGTAACAAGCTTCCTGAATTAGTGGCCTTGATGGAGGAGGAACATCTGGATATTGTGGCAGTCACAGAAACATGGTACATACAGAACCATGACTGGGATGCAAACATACCAGGATACGCTATCTACAGGAGGGACAGGGAGGGTAAAAGAGGAGGAGGAGGAGCTCTCTACATAAGGGAAGGAATCAAAGCAACAGAACAAAAGGGTAAACAGGGAGGAGAAGAAGCACTGTGGGTCAATTTGGAGACAGGCAATGGCACCACAATCCGCACAGGGGTTGTATACAGAGCCTCCTCTCACGGGGAGGAAATGGACAAGGAAATGATAGAAAGTATACTTAGAATGGCAGTAAAAGGGGAGATATTGCTGGAGGGTGATCTGAACATGCCAGATGTTAAATGGAGTGCAGTTGCAGCAGCCACTTCTAAGAGTAGGGTTATTCTAGATGCCCTACAGGGGGCATGCCTTAGACAACTAGTATTGGAACCCACTCGAGAGGGAGCAATCTTAGACCTGGTTCTCTCAAATGGAGATGGAGAGAGGATCACAGACGTAGAAGTGGGTAGCCATCTGGGAACTAGCATACCATCGAACAGTATGGTTTACAATAAACACAGTAATAGAGTCAAGCCATACAAAGGCAAAAGTACTGGACTTCAGGAGGGTTGACTTTGTCAAATGGGTGAGTGCCTAAGGAATGCACTAGCAAATGGGCAGGAAGGAGGGGTGGAAGAACAATGGGGAATAATAAAAACTGCCATCACAGAAGTAAAAAGCCTTTGTGTGAAGCAAATAAACAAAACAAAATGATGTAAGAAATCACTATGGTTCTCAAAGGAGGTGGCAGTGAAGGTTCAAGAGAACAAGAAAGCATTCAGAAAGTACACGGAATCACAGAAGGAGCAGGACAGAGAATTGTATCAGTTAAAGCGAAAGGAAGCTGGGAAGGCAGTCAGAACAGCAAAGGCCCGAACCGAGGAAAATACAGCCAACTCAGTTAAGAAGGGGGATAAAACCTTTTTTAGGTACATCAGGGAGAGAAGAAAGACCAAGGGAGGGATAGTGAGGCTTAATGGGGGGGGGCAGAGGGTGATGGTGAGAAGGCAGAGATACTAAACAAATATTTTTGCTCAATATTTACAAATGAAGAGGGAGAGGTACCTAAAACAAACAATAGAAACACTCTGGATACAGAAGTTGATACCAGCCCATTTACAGAAGAAAGGGTTCTGAAAGAACTCTTAAAACTGAAGGTGGACAAAGCAATGGGACCTGTTGGGATTCATCCCAGAATTCTAAAAGAACTAAGGGTAGAACTAGTGACATCACTGACTACCCTGTTTAACAAATCATGGGAGGATGGGGTGGTACCTGAGGACTGGAGATGGGCAGATGTGATTCCTCTTCACAAAAGTGGGAGCAGGGCAGAAGCAGGAAACTATAGACCTGTTAGTTTAACCTCAGTGATAGGGAAATTGATGGAATCACTTCTGAAGGAAAGAACTGTCGAGTACCTAGAGGCAAGAGGGGCACAGGACCCAAGGCAGCATGGATTCACAGTGGGAAGGTCATGCCAGACGAATCTAATAGATTTCTTTGACTGGGTGACCAAAGTAGTAGATCAGGGAGGGGCTGTGGACATGGCCTACTTAGACTTTAGTAAGGCATTTGACACAGTCCCACACAAAAGATTAATATACAAGTTAGCCAGTCTGGGAGTGGGTCCCAAGATGATAGCCTGGGTAAAGAATTGGCTGGAGAATAGGACACAGAGGGTAATAGTAAATGGAGTCCACTCTAAAGAAAGGAGGGTTACTAGTGGGGTACCGCAGGGTTCAGTATTAGGACCGGTCCTCTTCAATGTTTTTATAGCTTACATTGCAGAGGGACTGGAAGGAAAAGTATGCCTCTTTGCAGATGACAAAGATCTGCAACAGAGTTGATGCACCAGGTGGGGTGGAAAGGATGAGAAGGGACTTGGCTGGGTTAGAGGAATGGTCAAATGTATGGCAGCTAGATTCAATGCTAAGGAGTGCAAGGTAATGCACCTGGGAAACAAAACCCAGGGAAGAGTACACAATAAGGGTGAGATACTAACAACAACAAAATGGAAAGTGACCTGGGGGTAGTCATTTCAGATGACTTAAAGGTGGGCAAGCAATGTGAGAGAGCAGTAAGGAGGGTTGGGGGGATACTGGGATGCACAGGGAGAGGCATCACCAGTAGAAAACAGGAAGTTGTTATTCCTCTGTACAGACAGCTGGTGAGACCCCATCTGGAGTACTGCATGCAGTTCTGGAGACCCATTCTCCGTAAGGACATAGACAGGATGGAAGCTGTTCAGCGGAGGGCAACTAAAATGGTGCAGGGTCTGCATCGGAAGACATATGAAGAGAGACTAAAGGAGCTTAATATGTATAGCCTCGAGGAAAGGAGGGAGAGGGGGGACATAATAGAAACTTTCAAGTACCTCAAGGGAATCAACAAAGTCCAAGAGGGTAGCATCTTTCAAAAAAAGAGGTGTGCAAGAACAAGGGAGCACAATTTGAAGATGTAATGCTCAAAGATGCTCAGAGGTAATGTAAGGAAGTATTTTTTCACAGAGAGGGTTGTGGATGCATGGAACAGCCTTCCAGAGGAGGTTGTGGAGTCAAAAACAGTGGTTGAATTCAAGCATGCATGGGACAGTCATAAGGCAATTCTAGGGGGTGGGGGTAAAAAGAAGTAGGCTGCTGGTTAACTAGGATCTGCAGCTTATCCTTTAGGTAGGGAAATGGCAGTATGGGTGGGCCAAGTGGTCCTTATCTGCCATCAAATTCTATGTTTCTATACACCCAGGAGAATGGCAACTCCACCCACACAAATTTGCCCACATAAACAGGTGATGGGGACCCATGGAACAGGATCTCATGGCATCTGGCCAAAACAATCAGTGCCCTAAATTCTGGGCCAGATACAAGGACAATCAAGCAATGGGGGTGGATGCCCTTACAGCAAGCTGGACATTCAACATAGCATACGTATTTCCACTATTACCACTAATCACACAGGTACTGAGGAGAATACGCACGTCCAGAGCAAGAGTCATTCTCATAGCCCTACGCTGGCCATGAAGAACATGGTTTGCCATGATAATGTCAGTGTCCCTAGACCATCCCTGGAAATTGCCTGACAGATACGACCTACTGAGACAAGGACCAATAGTCCACCTGAACCCACAACATTTACAACTGACAGCTTGGCTCCTGAAAGGGAGAGACTGCTGAAAGCAGGCTATCATCCAATGGTAATTACCACAATGAAAATGTCCAGGCGACAGTCTCCCACCACCACCTACCAGAGACACTGGAATATTTTTGAAAAATGGTGCAATTACGATAAAATAAATCTAAAGACCCGTAGCATACCAGACATCCTACTATTTTTACAAGAATATCTAACTCTAGGTCTATCGCCAGTGTCACTCAAAGTCCAGGTCACTGCCATAGGGGCAGCAATAGGACAGATACAGGAAACAACTCCAGGAGCACAACAAGATATTGTACGCTTCATAAAGGTAGCCATAAACATATGCCTTACAGTGAAAAACAATACAGCTCCTTGGGACTTAACCATGGTACTAAGTGCTATGACAGAGGCCCCATTCAAACCCATGGAATCAGTAGCACTAAAATTGATGAATTTAAAGACCATCTTCCTAATGGCAATATGTTCAGCCAGACGGGTGAGAGAGCTACAGGTCCTATCATGCAAACCACCATTCTTAACATTCTACAATGATAGGATATCCCTTAGACCTATTCTATCCCTCAGGCCCAAGGTAGTATCACCTTTCTACCTCAATCAAACTACAAAGATAGCCATGGACAGAGGACATACAAAAGGACCCACATCTCAACTTGCTGGGTATGAAGAGAGTACTATCAACATGCATATCTCACATGGAGGTACTGCACAAGACTGACCGACTTTTTATTATCACCCAAGATAAATGAAAAGGTCAACCAGCATCGAAAGCCTCAATCGCCAGTTATCTCAAAACAGCGATCAAGGAGTCTTACCTTGCAAACAATTCAATAGCACCCAAAGATCTGAAAGCCCATTCAGCTAGCACTATCACAATGTCAAGGGCAGAAAAGAATATGACCACAGCAGAAGAAATATGCACATCCACTACATGGCCTTCCCTACACACGTTTACCAGACACTATCGAATGGATGTGTCTCAGGACAATAAAACAAACTTTGCATGCTCAGTGCTTTTATCAGCATGCTTGAATTCAGTGCAAGCCAACATGTCTAACCCACCCGGGTCTATGGGTACTGCTTTTTAATGACCCATGAGGTCATGAATGTTAAGTGCATCAGAGATTATCCCCCACAATAGTAGTTTACTCACCTGGTAAAGACAATTGTAGGGGAATATGTCTCTGAGCTACTCCACATCCCACTCAGTAGATGTGTAATAATGATAATCAAGTTGTATGTTTGACTGGCATACTGTATGGGCCAGCTTTATTCTAGAGTGTAATAATAGGCAATAAATATGTTGATTTTTACTCACATTGGGTCGACAATGTATAATTCACCATCACAAAACAGCATTACAAGATTCTTGTTACAGATACAGCTTTGGAATACTTCAAACTGATCCAGTGAGAGCAGGCTGCCAGAGAAGGGGGATGGACTTCATTTGAAGTCACATGTGTATCAAGCAACCTATCACGTGTACACAGCCCATGATGTCATGAATGTGGAGTGCCTCAGAGATATATTTCCCCACAGTCAACTTTACCAGGTGAGTAAACACCATTTATTTTTCACATTTGTTTCTCACATTTAGAAAACATTGGACATCAATGTGAACTGGGTAATATTTACTTAAGTTAATATACTGTAAGCGGGATTATTTTCTCCATGTCACTTGTAAAATGGAAATCAATGTACTGTAAACTGCAGCATTTTGTCATTTTCTGGGGCAAAATGGGGTAGAATTTCCCAGATTCTGTATGGGTGGAAAATTCTGTGAAAAGCGCATTTTCCCAATTGTGTCCAATGTTACAAGCCAGTCAACACATGCAGTAGTAACTAATGAGTGAGAAAAATGTGTTGTAGAGAGAAACAGTTTTCTGCATGTTTAAAGAAATGCACATTGTAGATATTTATTTTATTTATTTATTTATTCAAGTCTCGGATTACAACCTTTGAGCCATAAGCTCATTTACAAAGGTTCCACGTCAATAACAATTACAGTACTGGACTAACAAACAAAATACATAATCAGGTATGTGAATTATAACAACATCGGAGTAAAACAACTTTCTGCAGAGTACAGTATATAAAGTAGACGTAACAAGAGGAGAGCTTAAATGGCTAACATGGTACTAAATGAAGATTACTGAGAGGCAGAAGTATGAAGATTTGAGGTGGGGGAACAAGGATATCCAATATTTCCTTTGTCAGTGGGTATTGGTGGGTTGGGGGTTAGAGTTCAGAATAGTAGTTTAAGTAGGGTAGGGGCAGAGAGGAAAGGATGGTTGAGAAGAGGAGAGGTGAGTGGTGGAGAGCAGGGGGTTGTGGGGAGGATTATGAGAAGAGGTAGTGTAAGGTGGGGGATTGTGGGGGAGAAATGGGGACAAAGGGAGTGGGAGATGGAGGAAGGAGGAGTCTGGGAGGGGAGAACAGAGTTGCTATGAATATGGGGAGGGTGGCAGGAGGGGAATTGAGGGAGCAGGTTTGGGGAATTAAGTGTTAGAATGGTCTGAAGCAGATCTATGGGGATAGAGTGCTGGTGTGATCAGTGCAGGGCTAAGACCACGTACCCTTGTCATTGGGAGCAGAAGCAAGTCATTTGACTAGAAAGGTGGGAGCAGAGTTTAGATTTGAAAGGTCCTAATCTGGATTCAGCTTTTAGGTTGCACGGGAGTGAGTTGAGCCATTTTGGGGCATGACATCCAAAGGACTACTGCCCTTGGGACATGCAGTGGAAGGGGACCTTGTAGAGATTGTTGTGAGACCCTCTAGTCAGCCTGGTTGATGCTATTGGGTTTAACATGGACTGAAACCTGGGAAGGGTGAGGCCAAGGGTGACTTTCTTGGCCAGAAGGCAGAGCTGGTATCAAACACAGTTCTCCAAGTTCAGCCAGCCTGTAAATGAGTATAAGTCACAGGTGTGGGTTAAGGGTGGAGCTCCCAGGAGTAGCCTGCAGGTTTTTTTCAGTGTAAGGGCAGTTCTTTTCAGGGTAGAGTTAGAGGTGGAGCTGTAGATGACGAGGCCATAGTCCATCACAGAAAAGACAGAGCTATTTATGATGAGTCTAAGGGCATCCATTGTGATGCAATGTCTTTACCTAGACAGCTGTCCGATCTTCCTGTTTACTGACCTGGAGACATGGTCTATGTGAAGTGAGTAAGATAAGGAGCTGTCCAGGATGACCCGGAGATATTTGAAATTGTGTACCATCTCGAGAGTTTCATTTTGTTTGTTATGGATGGTTAATATGGCCGATTTATATTTGCTGTGTGTGGAGGCGTATAGCATTGTTTTTCTTTTCTTATAGCTGAGCAGCAACTGAACATCAGTGAACCAGTCTTCAACAAGTCTGAAGTTTCCCTGAACACTTTGTTCCAGAGTGTTGGGGACAGGATGGCTAGTGCGGAAGACAGTGTCGTCCATGTATAGCAGGATTTTGTCTTGACACACTTTACGTATTTCAGATAGGCCTGAGAAATGCTAGAGTTGTCCACCAAATTTTTACAGGAAACCTAAAAAATGCTAATGAGACTTAAAGCTTGATCTAGCTAATCTAATGTAATACTAGCCTTATAAATGCACTCTAAAGTAACAGATAGTGCATCTGAGAAATGTGTATCGGAAAGACTGAAACCCCTGACACTTGAGGGATTCAGTTCTTTTTCAAACATTTTCACACTGGGCATCAAATATTGTTCACAGCACTACAAGGTCCCACACTTCTCTGCCCCAACAATCTCCTCCACCTTATTACAAACCTTTGGCAGCTTCGTGCCTTCTGGCACGGCCTGCTCCCAGTCCGCTTTCTTTCTCCTCCACCCCACTCTCTGCAAATAGTGCACTATTTTGATGTTCCCATACAGTATTGGCTGTTAGTTACACTATTACACTGCTCGTCTCTGTATAGTTACATTTAGACTAGATTAGTGGATGGATGAAACAAATTTATTTCCATGCCCATACCTATCACAGCCATTGAAAGAGGTTTTTGAAATAAAATGAGTCAGGAGTTTAAAATGGATATGAAAATACATCCCTGCATTCTGATTGGGTAGGACTTTTGCATTGACAGAGCACAACACACATATAAAAAAAAATTTGGCAATCAGGACACAGTACACTAACAAGATCTGTGCCATTCTTTCCGTTCCCGATTGTCATTACGAACATGGTTGACACCTTTACTCGATAAAAGAATCATCAAGGCCCTAAAAATTAAACTCTCTCAAAATAAAAAGGACAAACAAACTGATTAAATGTTCTTTTTCTTTTATATTCCTCTCCTAACACAAATACAAAAACACAAATTCAAATGAAGTCCTAAGTATAGTTTTATTTTTTGGAGCTTCTTTAATGACCATGTCTGCCCACCCCCCCAGCCATCCTTACCTCCTTTTGACCTGCTCCAGATAAAATTTAATCCTTGGTATTACAGAGGCCTTCTGCTGTGTGGATTGAATGGGAGATGTGAATATTCAGTCAGTCTGAATTCAGGAATTCCATGATAAACAAGCATTTTATTTATTGAATGCATGAGTAGACATAGAAACATAGAAGTTGATGGCAGATAAGGACCGCAAGGCCCATCCAGTCTGCCCAGTTACTTGAAAGCTGTGGAGGGACTACTTTTCTAGTTACTATTAACAAAATAAAATACCTGTTTTTATTTAAAAAAAAGGATGTTTTTTTTTTTTTTAATTGTCTCTGTTTATCCATTTTTAGGCACTGTTAGACACATCGGGGGTGGGCATTATGTTGATGTTACTGCTCTTCCAATGGCTAAAGGCACTCTACCTGCTGTGTTGTGCCTCACTACTATTTTTATATTTATTTTTTTATTTTTGGTACCCGGGAAGACCCACTGAGATGGAATGTCTGTTTTTCAGGGGCAACCCAGGGAAAAGGGTTACAAAGGGAGGAAGAGTGATACAATAAATAATAGTACATGGTAAGTGTATGCAGACACTTTTACAAAAACATACATAATAAACAAAACAAAACATCATACAAGCAGTAAATTAATTTACATCTTCAAAACTAGTATAGGGATAAAAGTCAGAGAGTGATAACTAAGCCAAGCATATGTACAGTTAGGTATAACTGAATATAAAGAGTATAAAAGCACAGTGAGAAATTATTTACAACTGAGACCAACCAGACAATCAGAGTGTGGCTTACATAGCACCAGAGCACAGCGTAGTAAATAAAGGGAGGATAAGCAGGCTCAGGTGAGGAACCCAGAAAAAGGGCAAGAGAGCGGAGAGTGATGAGAGATAAGGGGAGCGGTCAACAGGATCAGGTACACAGCTGAGTGGAGGCAAGGTGAGATTTGAGAGAACGTATGAACAGGTAAACAGAGGTACAGGTCATGACAGTGGAGGGAAGAGAGTTCCAAAGGCAGCAACCCTGAGAAGGTGAAGGCAAGCCAATCCACTGCTAGATGGTGTTTAGGGACAGAGAGCAAAAGTAAGCCAGTAGGCCATAAAGAACTTAAGGGGGGCGGGGATAAGAGGGCAGACTAGATGGGCTGGTGTGGTCCTTTTCTGCCATCAAATTTCTGTAATTCTGTGATTCTGAACTAGTTATGGGTTTAAGTTAATTGATGTGCAGGAGACAAGTTTAAAAGTCAGATAGAGGGTGGGGAATTGCAGCCTGGCTTCAAAAGAAGGCCAACCCAGTGAGCTAAGAACAGTGCAGTAGTGACCTCTGGCATTAGTGCCAAAGGTAAATAGAGCTATCCTGTGGTAAGACTGTTTTAGCTTGTTAAGGGGGGAGACCTGAACGGAGTGGAGGATTGGGGCACAGTAGGAGATAATCGGAAGTAGGGAGGAGGAGGAGTAGGAGGAGGAGGCAATGACAAGGCGGGAAGCAGGCATTAGATATGGCTTGAAGTGGTACAGCATTCCAAGCTTCTAATGGAGGGTCTTGACCACTGAGGGAGCATAGGTGTCAAAGGTGAGGTGGAATTCCAAGGTCAGGCCCAGATATTTAAAGGACTGAACCATTTCAAGAGGGTCGCCTTTAGAGGAGTAGAATAACAGTGGGGGTGGGGTGGGAGGCTTGGGGGTCCGATGGAAGAAGAGCATAGATTTAGTTCTCTTAGTATTAAGCACCAGGAGGTTATTAAGAAACCAAGTCTCAGGGGTTTAGGAAATTCTGCTGGAGAAAGTGGTTTAACATGGAATGGTCAGAGGAGGACCAGTAGAGGATGGCATCATCAGCATATAATTGAACTGATGCACCTCCTCAGTGTTGTGGGAGCTCATTGATAAATAAGGAGAACAGGAGTGGACCGAGAATAGAGCCCTGAGGAACTCCCTCATTTATGGCACTGAAAGGGAAGTCTGGCCAGCCCATTTGGCACACTGAGTATGACTAGTAAGGTCGTTTGAGAACCAATTCACAGCTAGGGTGTTGAGTCCAAAGGTGAGTAATGTATGCAGCAGGAGATTATGATTAACAAGGTCAAAAGCCTTGATGATGTCAACAAATATTGCACCAGTCACAAGGCCTTTGTCCATACTGCTAAGGATGTCAGATGTAACACTGATGAGGGCTGTGTGGGTACTATGTGATTTCAGAAGCCATGCTGGAACACGGAGAGAGACTTGTTCAGTTCAAGATACGACTGAAGCTGGGCATGACTTTTTTTTCTTGAATGTTAGCAAGGGTGCAAAGGATGGAGATGGGACAGTAGTTTTCAAACAAGGAATTTGGACTGCTCTTGTGTATTGGGATGACTATTGCAGCTTTCCATTTACTGGGCACAGTACTTGAGCAAAAGGATTTGTTGATCAGGTTGCACACGGGCGGAGCAATGGCAGGGGCATTTAGTTTATGAAAACAAGGTTCTAAAGTGTCAACCCAGGTGAAGAGGTGGCCTTGATGCTGCTGAGGTGATGCAGAACCTTTTTTGGGGTAGCCATTTTAAGGTTGAAGGATGGACTTTTATCAGCGGAAGTTGGGGAGGGTGGCTGTGGAGCATGTGTCAGTAGGGAGGTCTTATATTTAGATAGGTCTGTGAAGGCTAAATTCAATTCTGTAGCAACTGAGACAGGGTCAGTGATCTCAGAGCCATTAAGGAGTATGGCGTGGGGTAAGGAAGTAGATTTGCCCTTAAGTAGTGGGTTTATCTGTCTCCAGAATTCTTTGGGGTTAGAGAGGTTATTGGTTTGGGAGGGTACGCAGGTATGCACGTTTGACCGAGTGGATCTGGGACTTTCATTGGTTACGAAGGTGTCTGTAGGCCTGCCAGTCAGATAGCATGCCAGAACTCTTGTATACCTTCCATGCAGCATCACGCGCAATCATGAGAGGTCTTAAATCCTTGGAGAGCCAAGGGGCAGAAGCCCCATTGAACTTCCGCTTAACCAAGGGCACATGATGGTTGACTATAGAATTGAAGATGTTAGTAAAGTATTTTAGGGCCAAGTCGACATCAGGTAGACTGTTGACTGGGAACCAGTCAGCTTTGGAGAGAGAGAGAGAGAGAGGTTAGGAAGTCTTGAGGACAGAATGAGGTCATGTCCCTAGAGAGAACTATTTTGGAGGTGGATTTGGGAAATTATTCCTCCAGATACAAAAGATGGGGGAGTGATCACTCAAGGCATCAGACAGAATGCCAGAGGCTTTAATGTGCTGGGGGTTGTTAGTAAGAACTAAGTAAAAAAAAGTATGTTGACCAGATTTGTTGTTAAGCCTTGTAGGATTGCTGATGAGCTGGGAAAGATGTAAGTCAGCTAGGACATTGTGAACAGAACCCAGACCAGGGCCTAGCAATCTGCAATTAAAGTCACCACATAAAACCAAATCCGTGGGAGGAAGAGTGGTCCAGGAGGCTAAGAGGGAGGAAATGGTTGAGGAGAGAGCACTGGGAGGGATATAGATGCACCCAATAAGTATTTTTTTCACTTGTCAAAGTATTGTAGAGTTGTAGACTGATTCCACAGAGGAATCACGTGGGGCCACAGAAATTCAGTCATAGACAAAGAGGATTTGGCATAGATAAGTATGCTGCCACCACATTTAGAGGACCAGTCATTTCGAAAGGTCATATAGCCAGAAATAGTTATTGCATGTGAAGAGATATATGGCTTCAACCAGGTCTCAGAGATTGCAAGCACATCAGGGCTATAGTGACACATCCACTCCCTGAGCTCAGAGAGTTTGGGTCTAAGGCTTTAGATGTTCATTTGTGCGATGTGCAGGCCTTTACTGTTATTTCATGCAGGGGCAGGCAGAGAAAAACAAGGACTTGTGGGGCCGGGGTTGGTTTTGGTATCCCCCAAAAGAAGAAGTGAGGAGATTAGGGACATAAGATGTGATAGGAGGAAGCAGAGCAAAAGGGAGAAATAGAGACCAGAGGACAAAAGCTGGGGAAGGGAGAATTCGAAGGGTGTCATGACAGGGGGGACAGACAGCTTCAGAGAATGGGGAAGAAAGGGAAGAATAGGACAGAGGTAGAGACAGGTACAGAGCTTTGTACTGGGAACTGGCACCTAAGCTAAAGTGTGTATCCATGTGAAAAGTAGTAACACTGACCTCTTGTGGAGAGTTATGGGACTAGTTGTGCAAAGGTGGGCAATAAAGCACTAAAGGAGGAGAGAATAGGGTGAAATTAGATAAAAGGGAAATAGTTGAGCAGAGTTAGCCTAGGGAAAGGTGTCATGACTGTGAAGATGCAAGTGGTGCACAGCCAGAGGTTCAAATCCCACTGCTGGGAGAGCTTGTCAAGATACAGGAATGTTTTAGTTCAAGAGTTTAATTTGGGTTAAAAGGTTATATTTAGTAAAGGACAGAGAGGGAATTCAATGCAAGGGGAGCAGGAATGTAGAGCTGGTAAAATGGAGGGTGTTGCTCAGTTAGAGGTTCAAGTCCCACAGCAGAGAGAACCTGTCAGGATGAGAGGTGAGAGCTCACCAAGAAGAGCTGATTCTTTAGTTTAAAAGTTTAATTTGGGTTAAAAGATTCATTTAGGAGAGAATAGAGGGAAGTTAGACGTGAGGGAAGCAGATGTGTTGAGATGGCATAGTGGATGATGTTGTGGACTTTGAGAATGTTAATGCTTCTCAGTAAGAGATTCAAGTCCCACAACAGAGAGAGCCCGCCAAGACAAAGTGATGCTTTAGTTAGCAAATATAAATTTGGGTAGAATATTAAGGGCTGGATATTCAAAAGGGTTGTGCCATGCGCAATAGGGTTGCGCCTGCACAAGTCCGAAATTGCGCCATTCTTCTATATTCAGCAGGAGGCAGTTGCGCCCCCCCCCAAGGCAGAAAGCTGAGCAACAGCGCAATGCAAATGAATGCATGCTGAACTGGAGGGGAGGAACCATGATAAACTGCACAGCCCGGATATCCAGTGGGCTGCAGAGTTGTGCAGGCGCAACCCCAACCCGCGCCCTGCACAACTTTGAGCTCTCTAAAAAGGAGAATGAGGGCCACCCACAGGTGAGCTGCCGCTTACAGGGTGCAACACAGCAGCTGCCACCTGTGGCTGGCCCTCAACCTACTCCCTGTGCTCTGCAGCAGCTCTCGATCGCGGGCAAAAGCAAAAAACCCCTTCCCCAACCTGGGTCCGACCACGGCAAAGCTTAAATAACCCCCCCACCAGTTTTTCGATCACGGGCAGCAGTTTTGCCCCCAGAACATATCTCAGGGTTCAGTGATGAGCCGGTACGCGGGTTGAGGTGGAGATTTCCTCACATCCCATCTGTCCCCCACTATCACCGCCAGCCACCACCCGCCGCCAGCAGCCGGCAGGCAGCATCCCCACGCCCACCTCCTTATCGCCCGCCGAGCTGACTGCTCGCAGAGCAGACGCCGACAGAGTATAGCCACGGGCATGCAGCCCACATACAAGGCAGTCCAGATATGTGAATGAATGATCTATCTGATATATCTGGGCTTCTTTACGGTGCTGCATGCCCATTGGCTTTGCCTGCACCACTGGGTGCAGCCTCACCGGAAGTCAGTCGGGGGTGGTGGGTGGCGGGTGGTGGATGCTGCCGCCCACCGCCGCCGGAGGGGGAGCGTGGTGGGGCTTTGGTGGGTGAGGTGGGGACACTAGATCACCATGATATGGTCTTGGGGTGTCGCACATTATGCAGCCCCGATCGGGCTTAGCGGTCCACTGGACCACCAGGGATATTTCCTGGGGTGGGGATTTAAACTTATGCAGCCAGCCATTGGCTGGTGTCCACTGGACCACCAGGGATATGTTCTTGGGGGGTGGGGGTTTAAACTTATGCAGCCCGCGATCGGGCTTAGCGGTCCACTGGACCACCAGGGATATGTTCTGGGGGAGGCACTTTGCTGCCCACGATCGGGCTGGTGGGGGAATTTTTTACACTTTTGCCAGCGATCGGGCTGCAGGGGGCATAGGTCCCCAACAGCTGCTGCCTGGCAGGGCACCAGATGCAAGTCCTCGGGGATCAGCACCTGCTGCTAATGGCATGCAAATGGGGTCACTCACGGTGTTGCAAAATGGCCCCCTGCACTTGCATGAATTATGGCCCCATTTGCATGTCACCTTGAATATCGGAATTTCGTGCATGGCTCAATGGTACTTGCACCACCACAACTTGAATGCTCCACTCTGACCACTTGGCGGAAGCAGTTCCACTGGCGCCATGCACAGTGGCTGTGGCCGGGGTGATATTCAAAGCGAGTTGCTCAATACGCGAAATCCTTGAATATCGCCCGGCCACACTCCCTGCACAACTATTTTGTGCAGCGAGGGCTTGCGCCACAAAATAGCGCAGTTTGAATATCCAGCCCTATATTTAAAGTTAAAGAAGGGTAGGCTGCATATACAGGAGACAAATACAGTGGGGAAACTATTAGGATACAGGATAGCTAGATGGCTGGGGTGCAGACAGCAAACAAATTCAGGATTTGAATCCCCTGGGGGCAGAAGACAGCCAGGTGTGAGGGAGGGGAAGGGAGGAATAACACTGAGGTGCAGTTCAACCAAAGATGGCCAGGAAAGGTGGAGCAAGAGTGAAACCAAAGAGGAACAGGTGGAGAGAGAGTGGAGGATAGGGTAGAGGTAAGGTTGGTACAGGAATGGCAGGGGTCAGGCAGAGTAGGGAGAGTGGACAAGGCAAAGGTGCATACAGTTAGGGACAGGAATAAGAATAGTCAGTATGCAATGGCAGTACCTAGTGGCAGGAGGGTATAATGAGCAAATGGGAAATTGGGGTGTTAGATTACACAAGGGGCAGGTTCAGCTGCCACGTAAGCAGCAGTGCTTCTTATGTAAAAAATGACAGCTCTAAAGGTACAAAGTAAATAGCTGAAATTTATTGAAAATCTTGCTCTGTGTTCTACCTTGGGGGAGGGTGGGTGATTCCACCGCAGCTGCAGGAGACAGCCAGGCTGGGAGGAAGGCTCTCCAATGACTGGATACCTTGGGGGAAGGTGGGTGATTCCACGGCAGCTGCAGAAGAGAGCCAGGCTGGGAGGAAGGCTCTCCAATGACTGGTTACCTTGGGGGAGGGTGGGTGATTCCGCAGCAGCTGCAGGATAGAGCCTGGCTGGGAGAAAGGCTCTCCAATGACTGTTTACCATGGGGTAGAGAGTCATACAAATCAGTCCTACAGACAAGGAATTAAAAGGTCAGCTAGATGGAAAACAATAGAGTCAGGGTTCCAGGGTTCAGAGCAGGAAAGTTGGATGGGGAGAGAGAGATTAGCAGCCAGATATGGTGTCACTGAGGAGAAAGACGAAGAGTAAAGGAACAAAAGAAAGACCCAGAAGTGAGCAGAACACAAAAAAAATGGCCACAGATTCATGGTAAAGGTCAGGCACTGTGGTCACATGACCTCACTCTCAGCAGACAGGAACAGTGAGACCAAAAGCAGCAAGGCTGGAAGGAGCTCCAATGCACTAGAGGTATTGTTCCCTGCACTCAAAAGGACAGGCTGTAAGTCTAACCCCATCTGAAAGGTAGTGAGTAACTTCAGTACAGATGCACAGTAAAACATTAGCAGTGAGAGCACAAACTAGGCTGCAGAAAACAATTAACACAGTGCCTCCTATGTAAAAAAATGGCAGCGCTAAAGGTACAAAGTAAACAGCTGACTTTTCCTGAAAATCTTGCTCTATACTCTACCTTGGGGGAGGGTGGGTGATTTCACGGCAGCTGCAGGAGAGAGCCTGGTTGGGAGGAAGGCTCCCCATTGACTGGTTACCTTGGGAGAGGGTGGGTGATTCTGCAGCAGCCCGCACCTCTAGGCGGCAGTTACATCAGTATAATGCATGCCCTCTCACGTCTTATTGCTTACTATATATTTAAAACCAGGTAGGTTATAGAGTTTACACACACACACACACACACACACACACACACACACACACACACGCTTGTTTGATATGTAGTTTAGCATTAAATAATACTATTATGCTTCTGCACTACTATCATGCAATTCAGTATTAATACAACATTATCATGTAACAAGGAAGGATATTTATTTAATGCGGGTATGGTCATATATTAATTAGTGTTAATACTAATTTGAAAATAATGGCATATCACTGCCATGTAACTGAGTATTAAAATCACATCAGTGTGGGAAACAAAATGCAGTGTTGCCCACATGGATGACTTGTATAAAAACTAGGGGGCCTCGGGTGGGGAGTAAAACTACAAGATAGCTGAAAAACTGGGTAAACTGTGGAAGACAGAAGGTAGTCCAAGACAAGGACTACTCAGAGATCAGGGGGTTCACCAGTGAAATACTTCAGGTATCAGTACTGGGACCAGTCCTTGTCAACATTTTTATTTGTGATATTTGAGTGGGATCCAAGTGACTATCTGACCCATCACAGATGTTTGGAAACATAGACAGTGTATGAAAGGGGATCTAGAATGGTTGGAGAAGTAGTCAGTTGTTTGGCAGTTGAAATTCAGCAACAGCAGCTGCAAGGTAATGCACACAGGGGCAAGAAATCTGAAGGCTGAATACAGAAGGGGGAGAGGGGTTGCTAAGGAGAGTATGAAAGAGGAAAGGGACTTGCAGATAATGAAGTTAGACAATTTGAAGACAACAGCACAGTGAGGGCGAATATGATGCTGGGAGATATAGAAAGGGGGATTAGCAGCCAGAGGAGCAAAGTGATCCTGCCATTGAACTGGTCCCTGGTTTGTCCTAACCCACACTTGAAAGAAGATAGGGACTTGGAGGACCAGTGCAGAGGAGGGTAACCAGAATGAATTAGATCAACAGTAAAATAATTACTTGGGGAGGTATTGAATCTCAACATGTACAGTACGCATTGACAGAAAGAAGTGCCATGCCCTCCTATCCCCTCCCCAATGCCTGACCAGCGGCCTTAGCCTTCCTACAGAAGCTGGCATATAACCCTAACCTTGCACTTATGTCCTGGGCCTATTTTGCCCTATGTGCTGTGTATAACTGTATAACTGTGATATATGTCCTCTGTTGTTTACCTTGGGTACTGTGTACAACTGTATAACTGTGATATACGTCCTCTGTTGTTTACAGCTGTTACTACTGTGCTAATTTACCTTGTCTGCTGCTTCTTGCCACAAAAATTGTTATCTGATACTATAATATCCTAAGCATTCAATGTGCTCTGCTTGTATATTCATGCAATTGTGTGCCCTTATGCTGCTTTTTATTTGCTTCTGTTAACTGTTCACTTGATAACCTGCATGTTATCATATCCATGTGTTCCCCCTACCCCAGGTCACACCAGGGAATGAGCATCTTGTTGTTCAGTGTGCCTTTCCTGGTGAAACAATTGCAATAAATAAATAAATAAAAGAAAGATTGGCACATGGTAAAGAAGTGAAAAATACCTCTACAGGATTAGCTGAGTAGATCATGGGGAATTATTTATGCTAAATTTAAACACCAGTGTCGGGGAACTCAATCAGATTAGTGGGAAGAGATTTGAGATAGTGCTATGCAAACCTCCCCAAGTTCGACCATGCAAATTTTGACCATCAAACCAGGTAAAGTTTGCCAAAGTTCTCTTACTTGTGGACTACTTTGCACTGGTTCGGCCATGAAAAAACATTAGGAAATTGAATAGAAATAAATAATGTAATGCACCGGGCAAATGAAACACCCAAAACTGCAGGATGGTGCAGTGGCCTACATTGATGGGTACTGGTTTCAAAAACTGTCTGTTCATTTACTGCCAAACATGGACAATATCATACAATATGGTAAACAACAGTACATAGCTAACAATGCTTAAAATAAAATGGTTTGTAAGGCTTATGCACAGTATGCCCACAAAATATCAGTACAGAATCCCACCGTGTAGGCTACTGGCTCCAAACATTGTGTGCCCATTGGGACAGTGCCACACACAGACAATGCTTTTTATTATGTCATGGATATTTGTATGTGTAGTACACAATTGTCTCATGGGCAACATTTGTCCCAAAACGTATTTATTCAGCCTGTGTAAGCCTAGTAAAAATTCACAAATCTTTAATCATTCATCACCCAAGTGACCGAGTCCTGTAGCAAGCATTAGAAAATGGAGACACAGAGAGGCCAAGGAGAAGGTAGTATGGGATCACCCAGTCACATCAAAAAAAGTGGAATAGGCTTGGTCATAGACCCTCTGACTCAGTGTAGAGGGTGTGCCTACAAGTGTAGAGGAAGATGACAGGAGTGATCGAACAGTCCATAAAATATCATACATTTTAGGAAACACTCACAGCGGCACTGTAAGGCCTGCAACATGAGCAATCATCATAGAAAAAAGGAATAAGAAAGGAGTACATTAGGTAGTAACACAGGCAGAGGAGGAGGAGGAACAAACTGAGTTAACACAGCTTGGGGGCAGAGATACAGATTGTGATTATATACCCAATTAAAGTGATAGTAGCAGCAGGTCAGGGGAGGAGAAGGATGTGGAACAACTGAGAGTTTGACTTGGGGCAAGTGCATATAAAAGATTAAAAAAGACCAAAAGTGGTGGTAAAAAAAGGCCACGAAACAACAAGAGGAAACACAACAGCAACAACAGACATCTGAAATGACAGCAGATAAAGAAGACACATGCAAAACTGATGGCACTGAAAACATTGTAGAGGAGGAAAAAACATTCCCTGACCCTGATGAACTGGTGGAGGAAGATGAAAAGAGGGTGGAGAGGATGTGGAAACAGGTCACAGTAGCCTGCCCTTTATGCAACAGCAGAAAGTGCCAGGAGAAAAGACCAAACTGGTGATATCGGTGGTGTGGGATTTCTTTTGCGTGGACAAAGAATCACAGACACATGTAGTGTCTTTTATGTAAAGACAGGCTGAGATTGGGTAGGGAAGGAACACGGCTAGAAACAGCTACCATGAAAAGGCATTTGCTGAAGTCCCAGTTCTCAATATGAGAAAGCATGACAACATACAGCTTCAGCATCAGCACCGCCAGGCAGTCAAGCTGATGATGATTATGATGATGGCCACGGGGAGGAGAACATTACTAGACCAGGTAGAGATAAGAAGGAAAAAAGTATTTTCAAGTGGTAGCTGATGCACAACTCCAACATCTTCCATTCATCTGTTCTTTAGCAAACTGACTCCCACACCTTCAAGGAACTGCAAATCCCCAGCCACTTCCACCTCCAGGGGTGGCAAAAATAGGAGCCAACTCTCATGTCCAGGGAAAAAAAAGCACTCAACTCTCACTGGTTGAGTCCCTAGAAATAGGCCAGAAATATAAAGACAACAGACGTCAACAAAAACTATTGTGAAAATGCTAGTCACTGACTTACTACCATTCTCCTTTGTGAGCAACGCAGGTTTTCTATTGCTTTTGCAAGTTGCAGTGCCAAGGTATCAGATGCCTAGCCATACCTACTTTTCCACAGTGGCTGTTCCTGATTTGTATCAGAATGTCTACAAGACTGCATTGCATTGCATGCCCTGTAAGTGTAATTTGTTCCAGCAGTTCACGTCACCCCTGACATGTGGCCAGTGATTAGACTAGTGATTGCATGGTAGTGACTGCCCATTGGGTCAGTTTCCCCTCTTTGTTCTCCTCCTCTTCCACTTCCTCCTCCTCCTCCTCCTCTGGGTTAAGTGTCAGCAGCAGCAGTAGTTGCAAGTGACTGGGGCCCCACCAACCTTCACAAGCCTGCAGCTTTATGTATTGCTGGCTTTGACAATGACCATCATACAGAAAACTTGTTACACTTCCTTCAACAAAAGTTTGGGGAGTGGTTGACACCGCACCCATTAACACCAGGTTTTATATTATCAGATAATGCAAAGAATATTGTAAGGGCAGTTGACTATGGTGATTATGACCTGGGTACCAAAAATCCAGTATCCTAATTGGCTGAGCCTTCTTCTTACTAGTAATTAAAATCTACAACATAATCATGGGTAAGAAAATATGCCAGCCAACATGTCATTTTACATGTTTGAAATCCATTCACCAGACATTTTGGCAGCTGGGTTCAAGTCAAGGTTGGTGGCAACAATGGCTGGGTCAGTAGAATATAAGCCTACCAAAATGTTTGCTTTCCATTTTAAATGAATTGCATCTGTTGTGTTCAATGGCCCAGGGCATTGCTGGATGACGGACGTGAGTGGTGGTTGCTTGAACGGCAGTTTAGTGTGGGCAGGACAGAGTGCATGGTAGCTCAAGTGGCAATTCCTCACTAAGCAGACACTGACCCCAACCAAGTTGTGAAGAAACCTCAATAGCACTGGCTCCATGCAGTGAGAGAGTGGTGACTCAAGCAGCAGTTTAAGAAAAAAAAGAAAAAGTGTCTCACAGGTAGAGAGACAATGTCTATTGGATGGGAGGGGTGGCTGTCTGAAAACAGTCTGCCAGTTCTACACTACAGTGCAGACTACAATGTACTGTACTGTATACAAACACACCACACAAGCTTGGCTCCTATCGGTGCACATTGCAGCAGTGGCACCTGCTGACCACAACCCACAAAGAACTATTTTGTTGACATGTACTCCTACAATACTCCACAGAATAATTGTTTTCGCATATTTTAAAAGCTTTTGCTGTTGTATTTTTATTTATAACATTTTAACTCAGTTCATAACAGCAATAATACACTCCAGAGTGTGGCATATCATTGGATATCATCACTTCTCAGATGCATGAGACACTTGGCCTGTGGCTTTGTGCCTCACAATGCACTTGAGGCATGATGATATCCCAAGGTATAACACATCCTGTTGTGTAGTATTGCTTAATTATACACATGTTCCATGTTTTGCTCACTGTATAATTCTGGTAATTCAGGGATTCCTAGATGAGGAAGGCACCACTGTATAGACATGTGCAGTTCTGGGCAAAAAAGTTTGTTGTCATTTTAGTCATTCTGAAATGACACAGAAGCTGTTACAAACCATTTAGCAGTGGAATCACCTTCCACTCCACCACCTGAATAAAAGATGTGGCAACATGATGGCATTCCACCTATTACATGATGGGACGTTACTAGAACAACTGAAGACCTTCCATCAGCATGCCATTAATCATGATACTGGCAAGGGAGCGGTAAACATGAACCCAAATCAGTGACACCTGACAGAGACCCTATGCGCTGTCATGAAGCCATTTGAGGAGGCCACAAGGGTGATAAGTTCTGTTGCAGCTGGTCTAAGCCAGGTACTACCTCTCATTGCTGTCATTAACCTGTGACTTCTTCATATGAAAACCAAAAATGAGGTCAAGTAGGATACCACTATACTCAGTCTAGTAGAAAGGATAAGATCACATTCCCAGAATGACACACACATTTCAAAAATGCATGCTGATGACCACTACATTGTGGCCACTTTCTTGGACACTTAGTTTAAAGACACATTTGAGACATTCTCCAATACACACAAATGTGATAAAGATCAGCAGTCCTATAAAGTCTGGCTTATCCATCTGTTCTGTGTACGTATGGCACATAACAAGACCACGGAACACAACTGGAGCAGAAGAACAACACGCATCATCATTCCTTGCAATTGCACTGACAGGCCAGATGGAGGAGAGAGAAGGAGGATGCCAGTGTGTTTCCACTGCAACCACTGAACATCATAGGAATCATTCATTTCTATCTCCAAGTCAACCTGCTTCTGCTGTTGCTGCACCCCCCCCCACCAAGAAAGACAGCCACTGATCACAAACCATTATATGATCAACTGTCTGACTGCTTGATGAAAAAGCATGTAAGTCACTGTCTGACACAATGGTGCCTGAGATGACAGCAAACAAAATGGTGCAGGATTATCTGAATGAGAATGTGTCACTAGCAGAAGGAGACAAGCCTCTATTGTACTGGTACCAGAAAAGGCCATTTGGGCCTCTCTGACACAGCTAGCTGTTAAACACCTCAGTTGCCCACTTGCAAGTAAATACTCAGAGATTACTTCCAGTGCTGCAGGGAATATTGTCTCCCACAGGAAAACAAGTCTTTTGACCCAAAATATATAGATGCTCACTTTTTCAAAAAAATTAATCTGCCTCTTCTTCCAAGTGCATTTTGCCATGGTTTATGTATGAGATTCTCCTATATTTCCAGCTGGTCTAAAGACAGAGGAGAAGGAGAAGGTGGATGGAGATGGCCTTTGTGTCCATTAGTTTTTTGGAACCAGTAGTCTATGCACACTGTGGGATGCAGCACTGTTGTCTTCATTCAGTCTTCTTCAGATTACCTGTTTTATGAATTTCTGCCAGGTCTACACAGGCTGAATAAATAATTTTTGGGGCACTGTTCACCATGAAACCAGTGTGTATAACACTTATCATTAGCATAATGGGGGAACTAGTAGCTCATTCTATAGTGGGATAAGGCAATGGGACCAGACGGGATACACCTTAGAATATTAAAGGAGTTGGGGGAGGTATTGGCAGCACCACTGGTAGCCCTATTCAACAAGTCACTGGAGATGGGGGTGGTTCCAGAGGACTGGAGAAGGGCTGATGTAGTCCCTCTCCACAAAAGTGGGAGTAGGGAGGAGGCTGGTATCTATAGACCTGTCAGCCTGACCTCGGTGGTAGGTAAAATTATGGAATCTTTGCTAAAGGATAGGATAGTAGAGCACCTTGAATCAAGTGGGGCACAAGATCTGAGGCAGCATGGATTCACAGCAGGAAAGTCATGTCAAACTAATCTAATTGATTTCTTCGACTGAGTCACTAGGGAAGCAGTGGGAAGCGATGGATGTGGTCTACCTTGACTTCAGCAAAGTGTTTGCACCGTCCCACATAGGAGGTTTGTGAACAAGCTAAGCAGCCTGGTATTGGGACACAATGTGGTGATCTGGGTTGGAAATTGCTTAAAGAATAGAACTCAGAGGGTGGTGGCAAACAGGGCTAAATCCGAAGTAGGGAGGGTGATCAGCCGGGTGTCACAGAGTTCAGTTCTTGGGCCAGTACTGTTTAATATCTACATCAGTGACATTACAGAGGGAGTGGAGGGGAAGGTGTGCCTATTTGCAGATGACACAAAGATCTGCAATAGGGTAGACAGTCTGAGAGGGGTGGAGAAAATGAGAAGGGACCTAGCTAAAGTGGAAGAATGGTCCAAGGTGTGGCATCTAGGATTCATGCAAAGAAGTGCAAAATTATGCACGTGGGGCACAGAAACCCAAAGGAGGATTACATAGTGAGTGGGGAGATATTAGTGGCCAAAAAACAAGAAAGAGATCTGGGGGTCATCATATCTGATGACCCAAAGGTGGTCAAACAATGTGCCAAGGCTGTGGGGAGAGCCAGTGGGATGCTTGGGTACATAGGGAGAGGTATTATCAAAAGAAGAAAAGAGGTTGTAATGCCACTGTACAGGTCATTGGTGAGACCTCATTTGAAATACTGCATCCTGTTCTAGATGCCACATCTCCGGAAGGACATAGACAGGATGGAGGCAGTTCAAAGAAGGGTAACAAAAATGGTGCAGGCCATGCACCAAAGGTCATACGAGGAAAGATTGGAGGAACTCAATATGTATACCCTGGAGGAGAGGAGGGAGAAGGGAGACATGATAGAGACCTTCAAGTACCTCAAGGGGATTAATAAGGTACAGGAGGGCAACATCTTTCAGAAGAGAAGAGAAGATGCTCTAAAACAACAACAGGACATGACGTGAGAATGAAAGGGGGTAAACTTTTTCACAGAAAGGGTGGTGGATGCTTGGAATGGCCTGATCCAGGAGGTGGTGGGAGCAAGCACTGGGGGAGGATTTAAACATGCATGGGATAGGCATAAGGTAACCCTAGATGGGGGTAGGAGAGGTAGCAGCTGATGACCAGGAAGGGTCAGTGGCAGTTTATTAAAAGTAGGGTACATGGGCAAACTGGACAGGCTTGGCAGTCCTTACCTGCCATCAATTTTCTATGTTTCTATGTTTCTATACTGTGGGATGCTGCACTGTTGTCTTCACTCAATTTTCTTCAGATAGTTTTGTAAATTTTTGCCAAATCTATGCAAGCCAAATGATTAATTTTGGGGGCAATGTTGACCATGAAACCAGTAAGACACTTATCTGTGGCATAACAGGAAGTATTGTCCATGTGGTGCACTGTCCCAGTGGGCATACAATTTCTGGAACCAGTAGCCCACACTGTGGGATGCTGCACTGTTGTCCTTACTCAGTCTTCTTCAGATTGTTTTGTGAATTTTTGCCAGGTCTCCACATGCCAAATAAATCATTTTTGAGGCAACATTGCCCATGAATCCAGTGTCTGCAACACTTATCCATTGCATAATGGGTTTTTTTGTTAGTTTTTTTATTTTTATTTATTTTTGTTTTTTAATGGGATGCCAGGACTACCAGAGGCCAGACACTGACTTGCTGCCAGTTGGCCCAATCTTGTTGCCCACTGTCAAGATCACACTGCAGCTGCACAGCTCAGGACAAAACATACACAGACTGCTACAGGACTCAGGATGAGGAAGGAACTGCTGCAACTTGGGGGCATGTGAAGAGTCCGAATTTGAAAACTGCCGTAAAAGGAAAAAATAGATTTTTTTTTAATTTTTTATGGGATGCCACCAAGATGCCAACTACCATGGACAGGGCACTGGAATGCTACCTGTTGGCACATACTTGCTGTCCACTACCCAGATCACAGTTCAGCAAGGCTCAGTATGACACACACTTGCTGCTTCAGGACTCAGAAGGAGGAAGGGCTTCAACAACTAAAAGGAATGTCCACTCTGAAGAAAGAGGGGTTACTAATGGGGTACCTCAGGGTTCAGTGCTGGGTCCAGTCCTTTTTAATGTCTTTATAAGTAACATTGCATAGGGACTGGAAGAAAAAGTATGCCTCTTTGCAGATGACACAAAGATCTGCAACAGGGTTGATACCCAAGGAGACGTGGAAAGGAAGAGAAGGGACTTGGCAAGGTTGTAGGAATGGTCAGAAGTATGGCAGCTTAGATTCAATGCAAAGAAGTGCAAAGTAATGCACCTGGGAAACAAAAACCCAGGAGAAGATTACACAATGGGGGGGAGGTAGTAATAACAAAAAAAATGGAAAGGGACCTGGGGGTAATCATATCAGATGACCTTAAGGTTGGCAAGCAATGTGAGAAGGCAGTAGGGAGGGCTGGGGGGATACTGGGATGTATAGAGAGAGGTATCACTAGCAGAAAACAGAAAGTTGTTATCCCCCTGTACAGACAGTTGGTGAGAACCCATCTGGAGTACCGCGTCCAGTTCTGGAGACCTCATCTCTGCAAGGACATAGACAGGATGGAGGCAGTTCAGAGGAGGGCAACTAAAATGATGCAGGGTCTGCAAAAGAAGCCATACAAGGAGAGACTAAAGGAGCTTAATATGTATATCCTTGAGGAAAGGAGGGAGAGGGGGGACATGATAGAAACATTTAAGTACCTCCGTGGAATCAACAAAGTCCAAGAGGGTAGCGTCTTTCAGAAAAAGAGATGTGCAAGAACAAGGGGACACAATTTGAAGATAGAGAGGGGATGGCTCAGGGGCAATGTGAGGAAGTATTTTTTCACAGAGAGGGTGGTGGATGCATGCAACAGCCTTCCTGAGGAGGTTGTGGGGTCTAAAACTGTGGGAGAATTCAAGAATGCATGCGACAGACACCAGGCAATTTTTGTGGGGGGTAGAAAGAAATAGGCTGTTGGTTAAATAGGATCTGCAGCTTATCCTCTAGGTAGGGAAATGGGCAGACTAGGTGGGCCAAGCGTCCTTATCTGCCGTCAAAGTCTATGTTTCTATGTGGAACATTTTTAATTGATCTTTTTTTACTTTTTTATGGGATGCCTCCAAGGTGTCAACTATCAGGGGCTGAGCACTGGTAACCTGGCAGCTTGCACACA
The DNA here is from genome assembly GCA_016271365.2 of Neoceratodus forsteri. Lineage (NCBI taxonomy): Eukaryota > Metazoa > Chordata > Ceratodontiformes > Ceratodontidae > Neoceratodus > Neoceratodus forsteri. Next base: position 849,446,543 of record CM028137.1, on the reverse strand, counting down.
CTTGTTGCCCACTGTCCAGGTCACACCGCAATAGCACAGCTCAGGACAACACACATACAGGTTGCTTCAGGACTCAGTGGGAGGAAGAAGAGGAGGAGGAAGGAACTTCAGCAACTTGAGGGAATGTGGAGAATCATTTTCATTTATTTATTGTTTTTTACTTTTCTTATCGGATGCCACCAAGGTGCCAACTACCATGGGCCAGGCACCAGCATTCTGCCAGCTGGTGCACACTTGCTGCCCAATGCCAAGATCATATTGCAACATCAGAGCTCAGGACAACACACACAGGCTGCTTCAGGACTCAGGAGGAGGAGGAGGAGGAAAGAATGTCAGCAACCTGACAGAATATGGAGAATTTGATTTTTTTATTTAATTTTTTTCTTTGTTTTATGGGATGCTACCAAAGTGCCAAATACCAGGGGTGGGTCAGCATGCTACCAGCTGGCACGCACTTGCTGCTCACTGCCCAGGTCAAACTGCAAAAGCACAGCTCAGGCCAACACATACACACACTGCTTCAAGACTCAAGAGGAAGGAACTGCAGCAATTTGGGGGAATGTGAAGAGTTTCAGTTTGAAAACCGCCACAAAAAGAAAGAATGATTTTTTTTACATTTTTTATTGGATGCCAGCAATTCAATTCATGTTTATTGTTCAACCAAGGTAACATTACATTTTGGATATTATAACAGAATACAACATATAATATACATTAAAAACAGCGTACGCACACAAATATTACCCATTCATTACAAGATAAAATCATAACTAGCAAATGTGCATAATGGGATTTTTTTCGTTAGGTTTTTAATTTTTATTTATTTTTTAATTTTTATTTTATGGGATGCCACCAAGGACTACCAGAGGCCAGGCACTGACTCACTGCCAGCTGGCCCACTCTTGTTGGCCACTCTCAAGATCACACTGCAACTGCATAGCTCAGGACAACACATACACAGGCTGCTAAAGGACTCAGGATGAGGAAGGAAATGCTGCAACTTGAGGAATGTGAAGAGTCTGAATTTGAACACTGCCGCAAAAAGAAAAAATAGATTTTTTTAAATGTTTTTATGGGATGCCACTAAGATGCCAACTACCATGGACAGGACACCATCATGCTGCCTGCTGATTCATGCTTGCTGCTCACTAGCTGTGCTTTTGCAGTGTGATCTGGATATTACAACAGATTACAACATATAATATACATTAAAAAAAGTGTAAACACACAAATATTATCCATGGTATCCTGTGATAAGGGTGTCAGCTATTGAGTGCTTACAAAAAGGGTGACTCAATAGCTGTGCCTGTTCACAGGGCTTCTAGACAGGGGGCGAATATGGGTATAGCGATATCCTGTTGCTATATGTATACATGTATACCCGTGCGTGGGGCGGCATGCCATGTGACGGGAGGAAGGGGAGGGAGGGTTTGTGGAATGTTGTGCAATGGAGGTTGCCAAGCTGGCCATGTGGCATGGTGGGTTTGTGGCAGGCTAGGGTAGGGAAGGTGCCGGGTTCGGTGCTGGGTGTGTCACGATTTATGCGCTGGTCCATGTAAATTATTTTTTTTGTTTTCACCCCCCAACATGGACCCCTCTGTAGTTTAGAATTGTTCAGTAGGGGGTGCAGGGGGTGAAGTTCCCCGTGGCAGTGTGTCCCGCCCCCTGCATAAACAAAAAAATACAAGTACCCAGTGCACTTTTGCTGTGCGCCGGGAGTGTATATTGGTGAAATGGATTGTTGCCGATGTACACTCGCCCTTATGGCAATCACCTTTCTACAATCGCCATTATCACATTGAACCATTGAGAAATGTACAGTTCTTCACCAAGGTAAAAACAATCCACTAAACAAGTATTGTCTTAACAACCTACTTCTACAGACGTTTACCATTGAATGGGTCTTAGGTATCCTAATCAACAATAAACTGTCTTCCTCTACCAATTGTAATAAAGTAGCTCTCACATCCAACATCATTTTAAAGCAAATAAAAAAAAACCTTTATCAGCAAATCTGAGAACTGCCTTATTCCCTTGTATAGGACATACATATGACCTCACCTAGACTATGGTTTCCCCTTTTTGGAACCCCCACCTCAGGAAAGACATTGATAGACTAGAACAGATACAGAGGAGACTCATAAAAATGATCCCCAAACTATCTTCTATGAATTATAACTCTGACCTATTCCCCCTGCACCTTAAAAGGCATAGCGTAGACATCTTGTTTACATTTAAAATCCTAAAATCACCGATCTTAATGGCTCAGTGTGCCTTATCATTTTCCATTAAATGCATAGCCGAAAGGCAACATAATAAGCAATTGGTCATCAACTGGCTAACACAAATAAGCAAGATAATTTCTCTAGTATTAGAGCAGCTAAATGCTGGAATTCATTACCTAAAGACTTAGTAAATTGTTCTAACTTTGATACCTTCAAACTAAATCTTGATAACTGGCTATGTAAAAACTATCCTTTAATCTAATGTCCCACACTTGTGGGGGACAATCTTAATGGGCCATGCACCTTCTTTTGTCCTACAAATCCAGTAAATCAAGTAAACCGTTATCCATGCATTACAAGATAAAATCATAAATAGCTACTGTATATGTTTAACCAATTATATTTATTAAAACTCCATTCTCACTATATCCAAAGGGAAGCACCTCTTATTATTGCACTTTTATGTATTAAATGTTTGCTTGTCAATTTCCTTCTTGCATTTCCAATACATCATCTTTTTGCTGTTTTGTACAGCTATCAGAATTCTCAGTATATTTTCAGCATCATCAAAGTAAATTGGATGCCGAATTATGAAAAAAGGATCATAATTAGCTTCTGCATCACTTGTTAATATATTCCTTAAGTATAAGCTTCTAGGTTTTGAACATAGTGGTCATATTTTTATGACATGGGCTATGGAATCCTGGAAGCCCTTATTACAGGGGCAATAGTTATTAATTTGATCACCCCTTGTTTCTGATTGTTGATTGAAATATGTGTATTTGGAGGTAAGAACCTCAAATCTGGCCCAAGTCAGTAATTTCCTGTATTCTGGTTGGAGTTGCATAATTAAATATTCATCTATTGAGTGACTTATTTTATTTTCTTTATACTATTGTACACACTTTTGGTTCCTAATGTTCTCCATATCCACTTTCTGTGCCTGATAATCAGTTTTTTTTTAATTAAAGTGTTAAAGGCCGAAGCAATCACAGTTACAATCTTCCTATTGTAATCTAGCCAAAAGTGTTACATTTTGATCTTCACCAAAGTGTTAAAAAATTTGTCTATCCATTGCAAATTTAATCGTTCTTTAAACCAGTTTGTTTTTTCCATTAGATAAAGTTTTGGAAGACCATTATGTACATTATTAATTATTTTGAGCCAATATATTACCAATCTCAGTTCTTTTATAGTATTAATACAGATGAAGCCACTTAAGGGAGATGGCTCCATGGTGTCCCACACATCCCATTTAAGTGGATGTCCCTCATATCCGAAGTACAAGTTTTGGGCGTGTCGCATGACTGCGGTGCTGTATTCTGTGACCTCATTACTTTGACGAGAAACATTTGAACATTTGTATGCAGCGCATAAACTATTTAATAACATAACACTTCAAACAAAAGCAATACTGTAGTGAAAGCAAAAATAAATGTAAAGAAATAAAGCAGCAAATCAGTTAATTATACCCATTCTGCAACAGCTGTACAACTGCTGAACTGTAACCCCCTCAACTACAATAAATTCATTTAACCAGGTAAAGTACAGTATAGTACACTTTAACAAGAAAAGCACAGTTTAATCTTTGTTAAAAAAATATTCAGTCACTGTGCGCTGACGCGAGTCAGCTCACATCTTACTGGCCACAGTCGACTCAACAGTCTGAAGCATGTTCCACTTCTCAGTCTTGCCATGTTGTTGGCAACATGCTATAAGTGAATGCAGGAGCTCCAGAACTTCTCTGTTGGTGGGTGCCTTCAGCTGTGTATCCTGGGTGTCCTGCAGCTTTTCGGTAGCATCGGTAGCATCCTCCTCATTTTTACCCATTCAGGCCCATTTAACAGCCGAGTAGATGTCCTCCAAAGTATGTTCCCCTTCTGTGGGGACATTCAAATCGATGTCCACAAAATTAGCAAACTCGCTTGTCATCATGAATGATGGTGTGATGACAACTACCAGTGTTAGAACGGATTGGTTGTCAGCCCCTTCAGTGTCATTATCAAGAACATCCAGGTGGAATACCTTTCAGAAACAGTTTAGAATTGTGGCTGGTTTTATACTCCTCCAGGCTTCGGCAACCATGTAGATTGCATCAAGCATTGTGATAGCTTTGGCGATTGCCGATGACTGAGCATTCCCCCCTCATCTATTACTCCCACAATATGGGTGGCCATGAGAGCTCTGTAGTGGGCTTTCAAATTTCTGATGACCCCCATATCCATAGGCTGGATAAGACTCATGGTGTTAGGTGGAAGAAACATAATCTTGATGTGGGGAAAGCACCCTAATAGCTCTTGGGGGTGTGCTGAGTAGTTATTGAGCAGCAGTAAGATTTTACGCCTCCTGCATTTAAGTTGCTATTCCCAGGAGGCCAGCCACTCACCAAAATCCAGCTAATCATCCGTGCATTGGAGGATGACATGTAGCTCAGTGTCAGTGCTTTTAAGTTCTTGGGCAAGGTCATTTGCTTTTACCAATCAGAAGCAGTGATCTTTTATCTGACCCATCCATATTAGCACACACAAGGAGGGAAACTCTAGGGGGAAGTTACAAAGCAATCTGAAAGTGCAAAACCTTCCCTAAGTCCTCAAAAGTTCTGTAGCTGTGGAAAAAAGGTAAACTTGCTGTGAGTGCTATACACAAAAGATCCGCAGCAGCACAAAAAAATACACTGAGGACTGTAGAAAAAAAGTGCAGCTACGGAAGTTCCTGAGGAAAAAAAGCCATTGAAACGTATGGCATATCCTCTTAGAGGCTATTCATAGCCAGTGTTTTTCAGCAGTTGGGGAAAAACCGCTGTACACATGCAGCACCACAAAGAGTGAGGCATAACTGTCCCTGAGCAAAGTGCAGTGTACCAACAATTAAGATACAATTAAAGTGGAGGTGCAGGCACAAGTAATAGCAAACCTATAGTAGTGTCAGTTGTTACAACAAAAAGAGCACACATTTTCATTGAAATACAACAGACTACAACCACTAGACCCAGAGCAGCCACAAAGGAGCCCCACAAGCAGTAGAGGCAGAGCTGGTAACAGCCTGCAGTGAGCACTACTGAAGTAGGCAACACAAACTCCAGGGAGAGACACAACCATCAGTTCCACTAGCAGTTAGAGACAGCCACTGTGGTGCATGGCCCTGCTGGTGTTGCTGGGGTGGTCTCAGTTGAGGGACTGGCTGCTGGTCTCTCTATGAGTACTTACTGCTGCATCTATGTCAAGACTGTCAAAGTCTGCTGCTCCAGTTAATATGGCTCACTTGTTGCACCTACTGAGCTTTATCCTCAGCTAAGGAAAGAATGTTAGGGAGATTTCAACACTTGTGGACTTCTGTAACTTGCCTATTTTATGGATTTTTGCAACTGCAGAAATTTTCTTTGTGAATATGGTGCAGCTAGTTTTCCACAGTGCTACAAGTCATTTTTCCACAGCTACAGAAATGTTGGCTCTCTTTATGAATCCAGCCCTCTGTCTTTAGACTTTTTTCCTCCCAACAATTCCTAGTCTTTGTGTATGTGCCCGTAGTTGGGGTAACCCCGATAGAACAGCCCAGTCTCATCTCCATTGTACACATTCTCTGCAGTATACTCTTGAAGAAGTGTAGGGAGCACAGTGTGGATTCAATCACCAGCTGCACCATCGTCTGTATCTGCTCACTTCTCTTGCTCCTTTTTGCATACAATCGTATGCTGGCTTTTCCAATGGGAGAGCCGCCCATCTGAGGCACTAAAGGAGTCATGTTCAAGCTGCAAAGTCAGCTCATTTGCTTTGTTTTCAACAAAGGTCCGGAAAGTCTAGCACCATGGGTGACAGCATTGTTGAACCAAGCCAAAAGTGCCTCCTCTACCTCAGAATCCTTTCCCTAGTGCTTCCTCTTGCACTGAGGGTTAGAGTTGGTAGTCCATTCAGCCAGGATGGCATTGCAGTTTTGGCTTATCCTCCCAGCCTGGCTTTTTGAAATCCCAAATGCGGCAACTTTTGAAAGCAATGTTTTCGGCCCCTGAAATGCCTCCACCACTTTCATGTGCTCAGCAAGTGTAAACTCCTTGTGATTTGTCTCCTTGTCTGGACAGCACTAAGGTAACAAGAAGTGGCAAAATGCAGTCAGATATTTATGTAGAAAACTTCCCAATTAGGCAGCATGTGCATCTCAATTAAGTGGGAGGACAGTCCATTGAATATACTGGGTGTTTAATTGGTTGCCAGGGAAACGTCCCACTTAAGTGGACATCCCGACTAACCACATCCCACTTAAGTGGCTTCATCTGTATTTACCCTACCCAGTTATGCCCTAACCATGGCATTAGATGTGGCAGTTGGCACCTTCAACAAAGCCTTACCACCATATTGGTAATTAAACTTAAGTAAAGTTTTTGTTGCTATCTTAGCTTTTATAGTCTGCAGTTTGACATGCCTCCCCCAACTAGTGGAAGAGGCCAAGTTAATGTCGAGATACAGTAAGTATATTCCTTCACTTCCTCCACTTTTTGAGTCCCAAAATATATTTTAGTTTTTAAATGTTTATTTGAGTTTTTCCAAACGCCATAACTTTTGTTTTGCTTAAGATTATTTTTTAATTCCAGTTGATGACATGTTTGGAGAAATGTATTAATCTTTTTTTGTAGACCAGCTTGTGTGAGGGAAAACAAAACAACCTCATCTGCATATGCTAGCGAGTGATGAGGTATGATTAGTATTTTATGTGAGTCAAATTGATCTGATTCCTCAAATTTCAGAATAGAGTTTACATAGATGTTAAACAGGGTTGGGAAAAGAAGACAACTCTGTTTAACTCCATGGTTAGAATTAAAATATTCTGTTTTATTCCCTTTATTATTGTATCTTACAGCGGTAGTTATATGTGTCTATAATTGTACAATTGGCCATAAGACAGTGTCATCAATCTATAGTTTTTTGAAAGTTTCTCAAGAATGTCTCTGTTGATAGACTCAAATGCAGCACTGAAATCCACATATAGTGTGTATGATTTTAATTTTCTGATATGGACATATTTTTCTATTATATGTGAAAGCAAAAAGTATTATCAATTGTGGAAAATCCCTGTCTAAATCCTGCTTGGGTGGATGAAAAAATATAATATTATCTAACCGATTAATTTATTTAGTAATATTTTGAAGAAAATGTTAGAGCTGATATCCAAAAGGTTCATAGGCCAGAAGATTGCTGGATTGTATACAGCCCTTTTCTTATATATTGGAACTATAATATTCTTTTTCCATGATATGGGAATGCATTTATATGTTAAACATACATTAAAAAAGCATGTAAACAAAGGAGTTCAGAAATCTTTGTACTCTTTGTACATTTCCAAAGGAATACAATCTGGCCCAGCTGTCTTATTATTTTTTAACTTTGTAATTGCTAACTCCACTTCATCTTCAGAGAACTTTAATGTAGTATTATTTTGCCTCACAAATTTGGGTAAATTTCCTACTATACCTGTAGCATCAGCATTATTAAAATTTGTTTTAAAGTATACTACTCAAGTTTCTTTAGGAACATAAACTGCAAGTGAAGGTTGAAAAGAGTTAACCTCCCTCACTATCAATTTCCAGAACTTGTTATTGTCTTTTCTTGAATAGTTTGAAACATTTCTTGCCATTGTTTAAGTTGAAATTCTACTTCTTTTCCACCAGGAATTTTTTGTAACTTCTCCTTACTCTGTTTAATTTAATTGCTGTTTCACTTGATGGATTTTTTTTATACAATCTTATTATTTTATTTAGCTGTTTTTTTGTTTTTTTTTGCATTTTTACGTGACTGATCAAACCAATTATTGTATAATAGTTTTATCATTCTTCTCAGTTACATATATTTTATTTTCTATTTCTTTATTTGGGTTAGATATTGTTCATAACTCTGGGGAGACATTTGGTCTAATAATTCCATTTCTTTCAGTAACATGTCCCAGTTAAGTAGAATATTATTAACTTTCCTAGAGTTTATGTTCCGCCTAATTAATGTCTGTTTCCTTGTTGAGCTTAAAATTGATAGTGGGTTGTTAGGAACTTCCTGTGATGGATTTTCACCTAGGGACTTCACTTTTAATTCTAAGGGCACGTGATCACTCTCTGGCCGCATTTCAATTTTTAAGTTTTCAAATAAGTAATAAAATTCAGGAGTGCATAAAATGTAATCTATCAGACTTTGTCAGTTTGCAGATAAATAAGAAGTGCTATCAATTAAATCTCCCTCAATTCTTCCATTTAATCTCTGGAATTTCTTTCCATTCTCATTTTGCTTCTTGTCCATACTACACCTATCCAAGCAGTTACTTAAATCTATATGTGTCTCTAATGATCTTGTGTTATCATAATTGGCTATTCTGGAGTTAAAGTCTCCTGCTATGAGAAATATATTATTCAGGAAGTTCTTGAATGCTTCATCTATCTCCCTTGAGATTTCCTTCCAGATAATTTCTGAGCATCCAGTTGTTTTTTTTTTTGGGTGGGGTATAGACATTTATAATAGTATAATTTATATCATACCATCTGAGTACTGTGCTTATATAATTTTGTGTTATTTTAATTGTTTTTAACGTAATTGCACTACAAATCTTAATATAAATAGCCAATCCATCATTGCTCTCCCTTATTTGTTGTTATAAATAGCAGAAGAAAAAATTCCTTGAAAGTCATTTATATCAGTCTTGTCTGTGTACCATGTCTCTTGAAAAAGGATAACTTAAGTGTTATCCACATATTATATCTACTCCTGATCTGCAAATTTCCCCTGTAGTCCAGCTATGTTCCATGGCAGAAAGTTTGTATTGCTAGATAAGTTTCAGCTGTTGTTGCCTTCAATCAAAGACATAGAGATGGAAACATCCAGTCGTTCTCCAGTATACTGCCTTATATGAGTAGTCTGGTTACCAATCAAGTCAATCATGTCAAACACCAGAATTCCTGCTTTATCTAATTTAGCAGTTCTCTACAAAATCTGCAGCACTAGATCCTGTGACATACAGACTTGGTTTATTTGATTACCTATATCCTTTAGGAAGGATTCTTTCTATTTTGTCAACTATTTTGGGGGGGATTTATATCCCCAGGGTACTAGAAAAAAATGGCTAGCACATAGTTTGTAAGAATATCAATCAATCAATCAACCAATCAAATCTTTATTTATCCAGGCGATCACCATTGAGCAAGCTCATTTGCAAGGTGGACCTGCAGTTAGTCAAGGATGGATCTACATACATAGAATACATACAAAATGTAGTAGTAGGAATACAGAATTACATTTGAACGATACAGTATAAACATTCCATTGCACTAGTGGGGAACAGGTAAACAACAACACATGACATTAATTGTGGAATGTACATTCTTTCTTATACATGTATGAAGGTGTTAGTTTATACTGGACTCAGCCGAGGGAATGCAGATCATAACCATTTCATCCCTCAGGAACTAAATCTAGCTTAGGCGGTGGTCATTGGCTTGGAAATTGGCCATGGCTTAGAGAGGGCCTAAAAGTTCCAAATTCCAACAGTACAACTAATTAAAGTGGCATGTAGGTTTAGTTAAGGGAAGGTACCAAAGGCTCCGAAGGCCAAACAAGGCAGCTGGTTACTTAACATGTTTAAGGAGGGATTAACAGGGCAGGATTTGAGAGTGAGAGAGGTAGATTTGAGATGAGGCCACTAATAGAACCCCTAGAAGCTATGGTAACATTTACAAATTTCAGTAAATGTTTTGTCGTAAAGATGCCTGAACATAGCAATACTGACAGGAGTGCTGAGTTTCAAAGAGCTTTGGATCCTTCTCCATAATGAGGGCAATGCATGACTTATGGCTGCCCTACCAAAGTGGTTGGTAATCCTGGGAATTTTAAGAAATTAGTGAGTGACTTCTTATGCCGTAGCTACTAGGTGGACTTGGAGAAGGCAGGCAGCAATGTAGTCCAGAGTTTGTTGAGAGAGCTCAAAGTGTCCAAATGGCTGCATTTCTATGCCTTCTGAATTGAAGCGAAGGCCACCCTGCTGCAGTATATAGCTCGCAGTGGTGCGTGGAGGATGGAAGGCCAGTTATAACTCTTAGGGCTCTGTGGTACAATACGTCCAATTTAGCAAGTTGCGAGACAGGACATTGGCCGTATATAATGTCAGCATAATCAATTAATGATAGGAATGTAGAATGAACAAGCTGTCTTTTTGCAGTCTCAGTAAGGAGATGTTTAATTCTGTAGAAGAGGCCAAGCCTTTGCCTAAGCTTTTTCAGTAATTCTTCAATATGCACTTTAAAAGAGAGTTTGTTATCCAGCCATATACCCAGGTATTTGAATTTCGGCACGAACTCAAGATTTTCACCAAGTAGGGTGGTTATAGGAGGAACAGTGTCATAGGCTGCAGAGTTGGCCCCGGTGCTAGATGGAGAAAACAGCATTGCCATGGTGTTTTTTGTGTTTAGCAAAAGTTTTTTGTCGATGAGCTGGTTTTGCAGTTTATTGAATTCATCTTGTAATGCAGCGCATGCGGCTCCAGGGCAGTCTCGACTTAGGTAGAGCACTGTATCATCGGCGAATAAATGGATTCTGGCTTCTTTGATTCCTAAGTTCAGATTGTTAGTATAGATGTTGAACAGTAGTGGACCCAATATGGAACCCAATATCATCAGTTTCACCCAACAGCCTCGCTACCCCAAAGACTGAAAGTACACGTCTGTTGTTGCAAGTTGTTTGTGTACTCTGATGGAAGGACTACTTTATGGTGGAGAGTTTTATGTCCTTGAGTTATCAGTCTCTTTATCTCATTTTCCAATATTAATTGGTTATTAATGTCTCCCATGTTACTAGAGGAGGGACTTGTAATCCCAAATACTGTAGCTGTGATTGACATGCCCAGACTTTCTTTGCAATTTATATATTCACAACCATTACATAAACTGGTGTTTCTTCATTTCTATCTCAGTACACCAAGACAATTTTATCTTTTTCTGAAGTAACCTGAAAGTTTGGCTGAAAAGAGATATTCTATTGGCTCCCTTATAGAGTCTCTAGTCTCATTAGCTATTAGAAAAAGACCTCCCATTTTAAGTACTACTTCAGTACCTTTTAACTTTACTTGAGTTTCACTCAGTTGTTTTACTCTGAATTTTGTTTTTTCCTTTTCTTTCAAGTCTAATAACACTTTCTTTCTTCCTCATAGTTTTATTATGACCCATTGTCCTTATCTGTAGGTTATTTGTAGGTTATTTTTTCCTTTCTTTTCTACTAAAATCTGTGGCTCTAAAGGGGCAACCTGGCTGGTCTTATTTTTTTTTTACCTCTTTTAATATTTCCTTCAGAGATTCCACCTCAGATTTGTTCTTTCTCTTCTTATTCTTTTTTTTTCTCTTTGTTAGATGTTTCTTTTCCCTTACTCCCTTCCCTTTAGGGGAAACTGGTATACCAATCGAAGAGGTGGAGACTCTATAAGGCTTAACTGACTTCTCATTCTTTTCAATCTTTTGCTGTAAGGCATTTAAACATTTTTATATTTGACTGACCAGAATATTGAGTCTGTTTCTGATGTCATTCAGGGTTTTGAATAATACTATCATACCCATCACTGGATATGTTAATGCCTTGATTGTGTACTTTGCACTGAAAAGTTCTTCTCCAATTGTGTTTGTTCTATCTCCTGATCTAGGTTTCTAAACACTGTTTCCAGTGATCCTGTTCCTCAGACACTATAATACAGGAGTTTTCTGAATATTGTAAAGGACTAACAAGTTGTAAGAACATACATATCTCCCTCTTTCTGATTATCCAGCTGACTCTCATTTTTATTTAGCGGAATATTCTCCTTCTCCAGGGGACTAGTAGTGGAGAATTATTTAGAGGCTTCCATCAAATCTCTCTTCAATGCCAAGTGCTCTCTTTTCTTTTTATTTTCCCCAACCTTAATCTGGAAGTAATCTATTATATCTGAGTGGTTTTCCTGTCACTTACTTTCTTCCTTTCCGATCTTCCATTTTTATCTTTTAAACCTAGGTTTTTAGTGATCACTTATGGTTCACCAATTCCTTCTCCCTCTAAGTTGCTAAACCCTTTGTCTAAAATGTGTATCTGAGTCATAATCCCATTTTCATTTATGTTTCCCTCACTTTTTAAATTAGGGTCAGTTTTTGGCTCTTGTTTCTTTAGAGTTTGTTTTTCCTTATCTAAGCTCAATGTCACCATTTCTGCATAAGTTGATGTTTGATTGTCTCATTCTGGGTCTGGGTGGTAGTAATCAGTAGTTCCTCCTTATAAACACAACCTTTAGTCTTGCATGTTTTCTTTTTTTTCTAACTTATTTATTACTTTGCCATTTCTAGTATACAAGTTAACGTTAATTTAAAGATAAGAGATACACAATGAATAATTAATTAGGCTACTCCTCAGTTGATCAATGATAGCAATCAATAATACTGTGATCCAGAAGAATACTAATTTGTGGGGAGGTTTCCCACTTTTTGTCAGATTTTATATGTAATAAATTTAACTAATAAAAAAAACTCTGACCATTAATTATTCTGTTGTGGAAGAACATCTTACCTCTAGTAACAAATCAGTGTTAAACCTTAAAATTGATACAGTCAAATGAATAGTTGGAGTAAATGACTAAATTAGACAGGATCCACCATCAAATCAGTTCCCCAGAGGTCATCAGCTCAGAGGATTATTTGTGAGTCACTCACAGTTCACTAATAAAATAGTCCCAAAAAAGGAAACAATTTCACATTTTCCAGAGTGCTTAAATTACTTGAAGTGCTCAAAGGACTACAGGTGTTGACTGAAGTTTCTTAATCTCCTCAATCTCCTAGCTCCCACTAAACAGAAACCAGGTAGCTTGTAGGGGATAGTCTTCCTCCACTTCCATGAATCTCATACCACAAACCTCAATTCAAAGGGGTATTCAGTATATAGCTGAAGGTGTAGAAGTCTGGGACTACCAGGTGGCAGGAAAAGAAATACTGGTATTGTTTTCTATAAACCAGATTCACACACAAAGAAAAATGCTCAGCTTGCTTTTTAGTTCTATAAAGTCTTTCTGGATAATTATGTGAGCCAAAAATACCCCTACAAGTCTATTTGTCATAAATAACCTTTGTCAAATAAATGTACAGCTATCAAAATATAAAATTGTAAAGCTATAAAGCATCTTAATTTCATCTAAAATCAATGGTATATATATTTATATATATGCACACAAACAATTCTTTAGTTTGGGGTTATTAAAGTTTAAACTTTTCAAGCTTTACTACTAATATTTATAAACATTTAAAACTAAAAGCTTCCAGCTGGTCCAGTGGCATGGAGGGCTGAGGTATCCATGCCTTACCTCCTGCCATGCCAGCGACCCATGTTTATGGTGCAAGTGGGCCACCAGGGGTCGACTGGGGAGGGAGAGGATTGAGCATCAGGAGGATTGCTCTCCTCTCCTCTCCTAGGGAGGGAGGGTTGGCACTCCCACCGAATGACTGCCCCCAGGTGGAGGCCCAAGGGTAGTGTGGGTCTTCTGGGCTCCATAGAAGGGAGGGTGCTGTGGGACTTCCGCAGATGTATGCATACCTCCATACCAACATGTCTGGCATGTGTGCCCCAGCAACAGGGTCAAGGGTGAAAATGGAGGAAAACTCCCCTGGCTGCTGATGATGACTGACTCTCTGCAGGCTCCATGCCCAGTGACTGGGCAGCAAAGGGCTCTGTACAAGTAAGTCCCAGTGATACCAGGGTGATGGGTCTGGGGATTGGGCAGCCAGGGGGAAGGGAGATAAACACAATGTAAAAAAAAAAAAGCTGAAAGCTGCCATGACTTACTATAAACTTCTAATTTAAGATTCTCATTCAAGTGGTTTGCCTTCACTCCTCTATTTTGCGGTTATTTCCATACCACCAGGACACTTGGAGCTGGCAATTTTAAACATCTTGGCTGTTTGTGTAGTATTATATCTCAAAGCTGTTTGTAATACCTACACTCAGTTATAAAGCTCCACTCATATATGCTACCTGTTTTTTTGGAGCTTTTAGCAGCACACTGGCCATTTCTTAAGTTTCTCAAATTACTCAGTTACTCAGACTAAGTAAAAGCTCTGATGTGAGCTTGTACTTTGCGTTAGCAATTTAGTTAGCAATACAGAGCTGAGCATTACAAAGCTGTCACATACAAAATGTAAAAAACAGAAACAAGGAGCTGCGTCAGTATGTGGTCAAAAAGTGAAACAAAATGGTTATATTAAATGCATGCTGAAAATAGAAAATAGAGTTAAAAATCCATGTTTCAACCTTAGATATTCTTAAATTTACCCATTGTGTAGTTAAAGTCCATGAGGGGTGACCATTATATTACATACTAATTCAATTAATTCAGTTTCTGAAATGATCAAGGACTGAGTACTGATGCCAGCAATTTGATATTGCTGTTACCAAGTCAAATTGGGTTTTTATAATTGATCCATAAACAATTAAGTCGGGCTACACAGCAAAACTGAAAAAAGACATCAAAAGCTAGGTCTAGTTAATAATCTTTTAATACAAAAGTAAAATGAAAGATCAAAGCTAGCAGCACCCTGCACAGTCGCCTTTCCAGTTTTTTGGTTTTATAATTGAACAAGTGTGACAAAGAGAGAATAAGAGTAGCGATCTCAGCATTTTTAAATTATCCTACCAAAAGGGTCTATACTTGAAATTAATTATCTAGGCAGTTTACATATATATTTTTTTATACCTTTACAGTTTTATAGTTTTACAATTTTACAATATGAAAATGGAAAGATTCCACCATATCAATAGTTCCCAAAATACACAGGTGTCTTAAAGACATAACATATTAAAACATATCAAAAATGTTGGGTGGTAAAGTTAAAATCATGAGCCTGCATCGCTCCACTCCCCATATAACAATGCAGACTAATGTAAAACCAATGTGAAACTTGGTTTCCAAACAAACTTTATGTAACGTAAGGATGTTCTGCAGTTCTACTCAGGTGACTCTGGATGGAGGAGATAGCCAGAAACACAAATCTGGAGAAAATTGCTTCAGGGCTCAACAACCAGCTTCTGTCCCATTTCTTCTTCACCCTGCAGCCGATCCTCCTGAAGGACACCCTGTTTTCTTCCAGAGGGTGGGCTTTTGCTGCCACTTTTTCAGGACTCCGTGCTCTGTGAAAAAGAAACAGCGATGGGAAAATAAACTTTTTTGAACAGCTGCACAAGTTGGATCAGGGAAAGACTGCCAAACTTCTCATTATAGTGTACACAAATGTGGAACACTATATTCAGACAATGGAGGCATAACTTTTCAAAATGAGAGATAAGCATTTCAGCAGTCCTGCTCTCCTCATCCCCTCCACAGTGAGACAGCATGCAATGACAAGCTCATCCTTCAACTCCTGACCAAACGTTGCGATCAGTCTACAAACACTTCCAATGCCCTTGTGTCACGCATTCTCTGATGCCAGCAAGATACTAACTGCCAGGGGCTGGGCACCAGCATGCTGCCAGCTGCCACCTGGCACACACTTGCTGTCCACTGTCCAGATCACACTGTAACAGTACAGCTCAGGACAACACACACAGGGGCTGCTTCAGGAGTCATGAGGAAGAACTGCAGCAAGTTGAGAAACATGAACAGCTTCAATCTGAAAACTGCCACAAAAAGAAAAAAAAATGAAAATACTTTTTTTTAAGTGATGACACCAAGATGCCAGCTACCAGTGACAAGGCATTAACATGTTGCTAAATAACAATCATTGTTGCCCACTGGCCAGATCACAGTGCAAAGGCTGCTTCAGGACCAAGGAGGAGGAAGAAGGAGCTGCTGCAAGAAAGCTGAAACTTGTGCGAACATGTAAAGAGATTGAAACTGCCATAAAAAGAAACCTAAATGTGAATGACTTATTTAAATGTTTTTATTTAAACTTTTTATGGGATGCCGCCAAGATGCCAGCTGCCAGAAGCCAGGCACTGTCTTGATGTCAGCTGGCACACATTTGCTGTGCAGTAAAATTCATAAATAAAAGCACCCCCCCCCAAAAAAAAAATCACATCATTGACTTCTGCCAGGGTCTTCAGTCATTTGTTTGTATGCCCTTGTAAAATGCTAGCTCTACAATGAAAATAAATATGTATGCTGTACTGCTGAGATTAGGCAACAAGAGGGCACTGGCAAGCTACCACCTCATGCCCCATCTACCCACTGCCCAGCCCCCAGTCTCTCCCTTTCAGCTCTGTATGACAAGTCCCTGGTCACAAAGGCCTGCTGCAACACTGCTTAGCCTGACTTTTTTCCTTCTTTTTCTTTTTAAATATTCCCCCTACAGCAGCCCTGCTGTTTGCAGGACTAGTACATGTCGATGCTGTAGAACATTTGAAGATTTTTCTGATTTCCTTTTGCTTTTTAAAGAATTTCTTAACTAATCTAACTAGAAGTAAATCACAGCTCCACCTAAGCTACACTTAACAGGCCAATGACAATCTTGTGAACGAGCTTTGATGCCGGTGGAGATGAGTCTAGCTCCAAAACGAGGCTGTGGCTCTCACTGTGCCCTTCGTAACTGTTACATGTGTGAACTATGATTAATGGTTTGACTGATTCATCTGGTCTACACCATTCAGAGTAGGCAAATCAACTGAGACAAAAATGTGCCTATTTCCCCTAAACGTTCACCACAGTCTGAAAGAATCAAACACCCAAAGTCTGAGGTGTTTGATTCTTTCTAAGAACTGAACTTACAGTCCTAATTTGAGCAGAATGTCAGAAAACATCTCTTCTTGGTATGGATGGTGGAGGACTGGAATAATCTGCCAATGGATGTAGTCTGTGCAAAATCTGTGGGGAATGTGACAGACTTCATTTATATGGTCTTTGAAGACACATAAACAACTGTGCTGACTACTTCACCCTGAAACAGGCAAATACCTTAGCCAACCAGTTTTTGATAATCCTGATTTTCAAATTGCTGGTAAGGCCCTTTGGCCACATCATTGCCTAGGATTTTCTGCACTTATAGCATCAAATTTCCTAACAGGAGATTCCGTTCTCTCTTTTCAGACTTTTTAATAGGTCTATAATATACTGACTCATGCTTCCTTTAAGTTTATGCAATTGAGTCATTGAATTTCTGGGTTCTTGAGTCCACCACCATGATCTAAGGTGGCAGAAGAGACTTTTCAATTATGAATTAGCATGGTGAGATCACCCCATCTCATTTCAGAAATATACTCTGCCCTTCAAACCTGCGACTGTCTACTTTGTGATATTAGTTGCTTATTCTGGGAATCTACCTTGGACCTTTCTCTAGATGAGGCAGGATGGCATAGGGTATATCAAGACTTATATGTTTATGTGAAACAGAATGAACTTTATTTGCAACAATTTTACATTTTGCACAATATATATTTCACCCCCAGTAAATTATATAAAATGGGTAAAGGAACGAGGGCACCCTTATCATAACTTATGGATATGTACCAATATATCAAAGTTTTTGGGGAGAGATTAAGATTTCTCTTCATCCCTCTCTGTGTCTTCAAGATGCATTTACCTCTGAAATACATATTTTAGGTCTTTACCACAATTTAATTATTAGATCTAGGAAAGGATATACAGCCTTAGTGGCAGCAACAGCCAAATTAGTTATTCTGAGACCATGGTTGGATGCCAACACCCCAAATAAGGAAGAGTGGCATAGGGAAATTCTTAGAATGTTAAATAGTGAGAAGAAGATTGCAAACATGTCCAGTCACCACTCTGTTTCAGAACAGATGGGAACCCCTATTTGCGTTAGTTACTACTTCTAAGGAAATAACTAATTTGCCAGAAAATGGGATTGATTTATTGGGAGCATTCATTATTTATTCAATTTAGGCCACCCCACTTTCTTGAATGTACACAAAGACTTTGAATGTCTAGACATGAACTTCCTTGGGGAGCTATATTCATAGGCATGTTATCAGTGCACTATGTCATGGCTGAGTGGCTGTTCTGGTCTGGATTGGGGGGGGTGTGTGACCCTTTTTTCGTGAGATGTATTATTTGTTTGTTAATGCTCTTTTTTTCCTTTCATTTTCTTCCTCTCTTAATCAGAATTGCTGTATTTGTTTATGAGTTTTGTTTTTCTTGTATGAAATATTCTAATAAAGTGCATTAAATTAAACAAAAAAACTCTGGTGAATTCAGGCATGGGTGGGACTGGCATATGGCACTTGTGCCAAAAAGAGAGGAAGTAATGGGGACGTGATAGGCCACTAGGGCCCTAACAAAATCAGCATTAGAGAGATAGGTAGGGCTGGGCAGGCTTGATGGGTTGCAAGGCCCAATTTTGCCTACAATGCCTATATTTCTAGGTACCCTGCTCTTTTCTTCCTGCTATTATCTTGAAGAAGGATTTGCCCGATAAACTTGAGAGGTAATTATTTTTCTATGTTCCTTTTCTTGTTTTGTGCTATTATGATAATAAAAAAAATAACATCAAGTTTTCCAAAAGGGTTGTCATTAGCTTAAAACCCCAGCTACCAGTGAGCTCATAATGATGTGTGTGGCTACAAACCTTATAGAGATCTTGCCTGGCAGTCCTAAAAGATCACTGGTTCCCCTGCTAACCTGACTAAATAAAGAACCCTTCACAACACTTGTAGCAAAGCCACCAAGCTTGTGAAATCTTAATATTTTGCATCCACACTCTGTAACAACTGTAATCACTGCTTCAAGATCTGAAAGGTTCACTTTTCCCTCTTCTCCTCTCCTCTCCTCTCTGACTCAGTACCTCCCAGTTCTCAAGGTAGCTAACTCCCCCATCCCCAACCCTGCTGCTTTTGCCTCTTCCTTCAATGTCTTTATTACTTCCTTTGTTCAATCTCTCTTCTCCTCCTTCCCTCCACTCTCTCTCCTTCCTTCCACTGCCTCGTCCCACACATGTTCTCCTTTTCTCCTACCATTGCTTCTGCCTCCCTCAGTACCCTTCTTACTCTTAACCCTCCACAAAGGTGTACACCCCAATGATCTTGATTCCCATGTTTGTTTTTCTGCTCCTACCATCTCCATCTATATCACGTATCTATTTAACCTTTCCTTCTCCTCAGGTCCTGTTCCTGATGTTTGGAAATAGGCAACTGTTCTCCCCCTCCTTAAAGAGGAGATCCCTCCTTTCCTAGTAGCTACCATCCAGTTTCTCTACTCATAACCCTGACTAAGCTCCAGAAATACCTTGTAGTCTCTCAACTTTCCCTCTTCCTTAACTCCTTATTCTTCACTCCTTTCCAATCTGGCTTTAGGAAGTCCCATTCCACATCCACCTCCCTGCTCTGGCTCACTGACTCCATCTTTTCTAGCATAGACCAGGGCCAGATCACCTCAGCCATTTTCGTCAACTGGCCAAAGCCATTGACACTGTTGTCCACCCCCTTCCCCTGGACAAACATAAGGTAGTGGGGCTCTCTGCCTTCTCAGTCAGTTGGTTCTGCTCTTAACCTGAGGGCATATCTCAAGCTGTCCATATCAGCAGCACCTTAGCCCTACCAGGGATTCACCAGGAGACCATAGTGTCCCATATGGTGGGCTTCCCTTTCCATGGGGGCACAAGGGAAGGGGAAGTAGGGAATATGCTAATCTGGAATGTCCCTTGAGGCAAGGAGACAGAGCAGAGCTGGGACTGGATATAACTGAGCTTGGCTAGGGTTTTTTCTCTTTTAGGTTCCCCCAATGCTGAGGAAATACAATGACATCCATGGTGCACAACATGTGCTTCCACACGCTGCCTGTCAACATCTGCCTCAGTGTCAATCCCATCTCTGAAGCTCATTGTAGTGCACTGACTCCTGGCCACATGCCAGGAGTCAGAATGTTGCTGACAGCCTGCTCCCACCCCAGTAGGAGGATGACAGCTGTCCACCAAACACTTTAGCCTCCCTCCCCCCAGCTGTCACTCCAGCACTCCGGGTTTGCTCCTGAATCTGGATCACTGGCGCTGCAAGTGGTAGTGCTACTGCTGCGCTGGCAGGCTGGCCCTCCTTCCTTACCCTTGATGGCATTCTGATTGAGGATGTCTCCTTCTTTAAGTTCATTGGAGTCTGACTGGACCACCATCTTGATTTTTCATTGTATGTAGCTGCCATCCACCTTAAGCTCCACCCCAAACTTGGTGCACTCTACAGGAATATATCAAGTATTTCACTTCCTGCCCACTGTGAGATCGTCTCAAAGATGACCTTCTCAATCTTCACCTTTAGTGATATCATTTACAGTGCTGCTCCCAAGTCCACCCTTGCAAGACTGGACCCGTCTTTCACTACTTCTACCATTTTGCCCTGGACTGTCCCATGACACCCACTACTGCTCCCTTTACTCCTCCTTCTCTTTTTTCTCCCTTGATGCCAGGTGTCTCCCCTTCTGTGCCTCCTACATATCCGGATTCTAGTTTGCTCCCTTCCTCCCTACCTTACCTCTCTCCTCTCATCCCCGCCCGGACATCCTTTTACTCACTCTGCAAAAGTGACTCTAATTGTCTTTCCATTCTCCAAGAAAATCTACTTTTGTAGTGAATGTTTTTATTGAAAAATATAGACTAAGACAGTTACAGTATTTAAAATTGGATTTCAGCCAGCAGTCTGTGGGTGTGCAAGAGTAGAAATAGCCTAATGGTTATGCACTAGTTAGAAAATATAAAAGCATCACAATTGCATCTATTTTTTGCCATTCACTTTTTATTCAAATTTTAACAGAGACAGGATAACAGGCAGTATTCAAAACATTCAATATTTGATTCACGACAGCCATTATACAAGTAAGTCGTAACAATGAGTCTCCGCTTACCCCCCAGGCTCCCCCCCCAATTAACCCCCCCCTGGTATACCCCCACCCCACCCACACAGGCGCTACCCCCTATTACAATCGGGTAGGAGATAAAAAGTAACCTATCTATGAATAAGATATAACCAAGGGGACCCGATTTTCTCAGACAGAGGCAGTTGATTATGCAAAATTGCTATCATCCTCTCAATCCTGAGGCTTGTAAGAAAGTCCGCTAACCATTCAGAATAAGTGATCATGAGGGAAACTTTCCAGTGTTTGAGGACTAACCTCTTCACTGTGATAGAAATCAAGGCCATGTGGAATTTTCTTAGCCTGACAGCAAAGCCTGACATGTCCCCTAACAAGCAAACTTCAGGGCAAACATATCGTCTAACCCTAGTAATGGACTGGCTTTGATCCTTTTCATTCCACAGAGGGGTGATTTTAGGCATGCCACAAGATATGCAATAAGTCCCACCCTTCTGACCACATCTATAACATTTAGGATCATTCACCAGTTTTAGATTCGCTAGTTTTGAGGGAGTAATAAATGTTATGTAAAATTTTGAATTGAATAAGTCTCAGGCAGTCCTGTTTAATAAATTTATGACTATTCTGCCAAATCTGTGTGCCAATCGAGCTCTACAGTAGGAAAAATGTTGGCCCAATATGAAGATGGTGCTAAGTTTTGGTGAAGGCCCAATGGAATAACACTTGATATATTTTAGAGACAGCCTGGGAACTTCTATCAGCGGGCCTAATTCCTCCCAGAACGAATACGGGCTGAACTAAACGTGCTCAGTCCAATATTCTGAACTAACAAGTGCCGTAATTGAAATGCTTTAAAACTGTCTTTCATGGTCAACCTGAATTTGTTTAGAATTTCAATGGTTGAAATTAGGCCCCCATCGTCATTAAGAAAATCCTTTAAAGGACAATCCCGGGATAGAGGTAGCCAATTCTGCCTGATAGTTTTACTCCCTATCATCCATTGGGGATTTCCCATAATGGGTTGTGCACCATCTTTAGTTTGATCATATTTTAAAAGTTGCAAAGTTGGTTATGAATCCAGAAAGAAACCCAACAGGAGATTTCTTTAACAGAGGGGGCAGCTTCCCAGTAACATAATATAAGGCATCTGGGTTGAGACCCACACTCTTGATAAAATTAATTTCTAGATTTACCCAGAAGGGACATATTCCACGCTGAAGAGCAAGTCAAGGTATGTACCCATCTACCATATCTGTTTACATGCGCTGCCCAAAAATAAAGTGCAAAATGAGGGAGTTTCAAACCTCCCTGGGCCTTAGGAGCCGCTAATTTAGAATACGACATCCTGGCTTTCTTATAGTTCCAGATGAAATCAGCAATTTTCCTATGAAGTTTATTGAACCATGACAAGGGGAGCCAAATATTTAACATGGTTAAGGGGTAGAAAAGCCTAGGGAATATATTCATTTTGACAATGTTTATTCTACCCCATAATGAGAATGGAAGTTGTGCCCACCTTTTCATGTCCAATTCTATAGTATGGACTAACGAGTCCAAGTTTAATTGGCGTAAGTGATCCGGATTGTTTGTCAGAGTGAGGCCCAGATATTTAAAGGATCTAGGACTCCATCCTAGCCCCAGATTTTGAATTTCCTTTTTAAATACCCTATTATTTAAGGGATAGACGATCGTTTTGTCCTGATTCAATTTGTAGTTGGATAAAGTGCTAAACTTATGTATTACTTTTAGTAAGTTCGGAACTGAACTAATTGGGTTTGAAACATAAATTAATAGATCATCTGCGTATGCCGTAACTTTGATAGTTTGATCCTGACTTTGATCCCTTGATTTCGTACATCTCACTATGCTTCTTATAAGGGCCCAAGTACAAATTAAATAATAGAGGGATAAAGGGCATCCTGCCTGAGTGCTCACCTGTAATTTAAAAAGGTAATGAAATAGCCCCATTACACGTAACTCTGGCTGTGGGGTTCGAGTACAATGCTTTGATCCAACCCACGAATTTCTCTGGGAAACCAAATCTGTCCATTACCAAAAATAAAAATGCCCAATGAACCCTGTCAAATGCCTTCTCGGCATCCAAGGAGACCAACGCCATCGAAAGGTCGGTCCCCTCGGAGGCCGAGAAGACATGCGCCAACGTTCTAAAGTGATCGGCCGAAGACCTGCCTTTCATGAAACCCACCTGCTCTGGACCTATCAGTTTTGGCAATAATTTATTCACTCTATCTGCCAATATTTTAGCCAAGATCTTGATATCGTAATTTAGCAAGGAGATAGGCCGATAGCTGGCAGGCTCCACAGGCGATCTATTGGGTTTAGGTATTAGGACTATAAGCGCTTCCGACAAGGTTTTGTCTACATCATTCCTGGAAAGAATATGTTGAAATAAATTAGATAATAGGGGAACCAGCTGGGAGGAAAATGTTTTGTAAAAATTAGATGAAAACCCGTCTGGACTGGGGTTTTGTCTACAGGCAAAGCTTTAATGGCTGCTACTATTTCCCCTTACGTTATTTCAGCATTGAGAAAATCACAATCCAATTTGTTTAACCTGGGGAGGGGCAAATTTTCTAAATAAGATAGAATTTCAGACTGAGCTGGGGGACAATGCATGCCACTATATAGGGATTCATAATATCTCCGGAAAATTAGGACCATGTCCTCAGGGGTGGTCTTGATACACCCATCCTCATCGGACAGGATCCCTTCGATCAGGCGGGATGTTTCTAACTGCGCGATGCGTCTAGCCAGGAGTCTCCCTGACTTTTCCCCCTGGTCTACGTAATTGGCCTTGGTTTTACTTATAGCTAATTCCACCTGGTCACCCAGTATTTTAAGGTATGCATCCTTAGCCTTAACTAATTTCACTCTATCTTCCTCTTGGGGGTTAGAGATCAATGTAGCTTCTAAAGACCTAATTTGGCTTAATAAGTCCAATATAATGGAATTCTTTTCTTTCTTCCAATTAGTGGCCTGACTAATCAATAAACCCCTCACATAAGCTTTGAATGCACTCCAGAGAATATCCGGTCAGACATTTTCTTTCGTATTAATCGAAATAAACTCCTCAATTTGCCTCGTCAGGGTTTGAACCACTTTAGGAATCCTCAGTATTTGATTATTCACTTTCCATCAATTGCCCTTGCGAAGGGAAGGAAAGGAGATCATTACCTCCACCGCAGAATGATCTGAAAGTGGGGCAGCCATAATCTCAGAACAAAAGACACCCTTCAGCAGAGCCCGAGAAAGAAGTATATAATCAATCTGAGATCCTGATTTATGGACAGGAGAAATAAAGGTGTACTCTCTTGCCTCTGGATGGAGCACCATCCAAACATCGGCTAACCCTAGGCAATCCACTAGATCGCAAAACGCACTTGTAGCCGTGTGTTGATACATTTGGGCCTGGAGGACCTGTCCATTAAGGGGTCCATACAAATTAAATCCCCCTAAAATCATGGGAAGATGGCTAAATGGCAATAAAGCCTTTAGTAAATTTACCAAAAATCCTGACTATCAGTGTTAGGTCCATAGATCGCTCCCAACAAAATTTCCGTATTTTGTAACTTTCCTCTCACTAGTACATATCTACCTTCCTTGTCCTGGACTACCTTCAAGGGGACAAAAATTATTGATCTGTGGATCAATATCATGACCCCTCTGCTCTGGGTATTGCCTTGAGAAGAAAAAACTTGTCCTACTTGCAATCTCTTCATGCATTTGGCCTCGTCCTGAAGCAGATGAGTTTCTTGCAAAATATCAGTTTAACTTTCACAGCCTCAATATATTTCAGAATTCTAAACTGCTTAGTTTTATGTCGAGCCCCCTTCACATTCCATGTGATAAATTTAATGAAGGAATCTGTCCCCATACTAATTCTCTGAGATGTAACATACGATGATTGTTCCCATACCAGATAGATCTCTGTAAATCCAGCAGCCTTGTGTTCCTCCCCCCAAAAGGAACCTAAATCCCCATTCTCCCCTATAATCCCTTTTAGTAATATGCCCTCCCCCCATTCCATTGCTGAGAACTTCTTTAATATACCACCCATAAACCTAACCCCCTCCCATCCCACCCCAAAATAACCATCGTCCATTTAGCCCATGACACCAGCCCACTTAGCCCTTAATTCGCCCCTTCCCTTGTCACCCTTTTTCATATTTGATTTCTAAAACCATTCAAACTTCAACAGCCCTTAATTCATGAGACCATGTGTACCTGGAGTATTACTAATAATAATTTAGGGTCTAAGCTGAAAGTAAATCTCATCCCCCAATGTAAATATGCAATCATATATCCCTAAAAGAACTATTCGCTTAAGGAAAACAACTAATTAACTACAATTAGATAGGTATGGTCCCCGTGTCCTTGGGGACAAAAATTAATTATTAATGAAAAGCTCCAGCAATCCTATCTTGAGTAGCTAAATTAGGTTCTTCTCCCCATGCAACAACCAGGGCAAACACATATTAACCAGCAGATAAACAATAATACAAAATTAACCCGTATAACTTAGCGTATTTCTAACTCATATTTAGAGAATAAGTCACCGAGTAGCCTGTAGAGCTGGGCCACAATAACTGATCAGTTAAAGAAAAGATAAGGCCCATTGTGTATTCTTCAGCCCTCAGTATATAACTTAAAACTCCTGGTCGCACCAAACAAAACACCAGCAGATCAATGTAGAAAAAGTCTGCAGAGGGCACTCCAGACTGCCTAAAATCTGTAGTATCAAAATAAAGCAAAATTAGGGGTTGTTGAACTAGGCCCCATATCTAAATCGGTTGGCCCACACACCTCACCAAATTATTTGAGTCCATCCTGTTCCAACATGGAACCCAAACATAAAGTCCCTTAATGGATCATTGAATTTAAGTCCAAATTCAGAAATATTTTAATTGTGTCCCTCCTTCATGAATCTTTGAACAGCTAGGGAAGGTTTCACGAGAGCAGCCATGGCTAATTCTTGGGACTCAAAGGTTTATTCATTGTTAATAAAAACCTGGAATCTTGCTGGATAGCCCATATGGGAATTTGTTGTCAGTCAGAATCAACCGCTTCACCAATGGGTGATAGGTAGCCCGCTTCTGTCTGACAGAGAGTGGCAAGTCCTGCACCACTCTAATTCGGGAGCCCTCCCAAAATATATCTTTATCCTTTCTTGCTTTCTCGATCAGTAGTTGCCTTTCTTGGTAATTAAGAAATTTAAGGATGAAAGGCCTAGGAGGATGGTCAGAAGGGGGTGGCGTGAAACACGATGGGCCCTCTCGACGCGATATACATAGAGCGAAGGTGAGGGTCCTGTGATTTTCTCACGGCCAATTTCTGGGCAAACTTAATCGTGTTCTGGGTTTCCAGCCTTCTCCGGTAGCCCAATAAATACTACGTTGTTGCGCCGGCTCCGGCCCTCCAGGTCTTCCACTTTCAATTCTAACTCGTGCATACGCTGGGTGATCTTATTGACCTCCGAATCCATTCTTTCCTTACTCCCTTCTAGTGATTTAACACGGGCCTCGTTGTCCGATGCTCTACGAGCCAGATCTTCGATAGCGGAGTTGATATTTTTAACCTCCCCAGCCATGTCTTGAATCGCCGACTTCAGCGGCCTGATCTCTTCCAGGAACCGCACAAGGGTGAGAGGCTCCTCGAAGTACTCTGATCTCCAGCCCCCTGGGCCAGCAGGGAGCGCCTTAGAATTTCTTTGAGCTTTTTGAGGGTTGCGGGAGGAGTATGCTTGGGGGGTGGCTTTCTCATCTCTGCCTCCATAGACGCAAAGGGCACAGGTTCTTCTCTGTACCCAGTAAAATGAATCCGAATTAAGATCTTTGGACGGGTTAAAATTGAGAAAATAGTGGATGGCAGGTCAGAGCTCTCGGAGGAAACAGCTAGTCCGTGTCCTGCATCACGTGACTCCCCACAATTGCATGTATGAGGGTGTATGAGTATGGGCCTGATTGCTCTGCTGCTATTGGTCCAGTGTGTTTTCAGAGATCCTTATAGTCTTGTTGGTAGAAGAAAGTCCCATTTCCTAGGGTTCTTAAGTCCTGCTAATAGTTTTATACAATATCTTTATAAATACGGAAAAAAAAGAATAATGCCTCTAGTTAATACATGCTGCTGCATCATTCTCTTGCATATGGAGTTCAAGTAGGGGGCTATACCAATATGTCCTAGTGAGATACACCCTATAAGTCATCACATACTTTGTATTAGGTATGGCTGGCTTCTCGAGCTTCCTGTATGCACGGCAGCTATACTGTTTGCCCTACTCTGGTACTGTGTGGTATAGCAGATGCAGAATGTCCTGGAGGGTTTGCTCCCAGGAAATTCAGAAATGGTCACCAGATAACTTGATATTTGTCAAGGGTGTTCGTATTAGTGTGGGATAGTATTTCAGATTTGGTTAACTGTGTCAGGTTGTTAGGTACTGTAGGTCAGCTGTAGTAGGTATATCTGTGGTGCACCACATCCATAGATACATAGATACATAGACAGTGTCGGCAGATAAGGGCCTATGGCCCACCCAGTCTGCCCATTTAAGTTTGTAAGTTCAGTTTATGTTTTCCAGGAAGTCTGTTGCCCCATACCCCTGACCTCCAGAATTCCTTTATGTCTATCCCATGCATTCTTAAATCCCGTGATTGTTTCAGCCCCCACCACTTCCTCTGGCAGGGTGTTCCACTTGTCCACCATCCGTTCTGTGAAGAAATTCTTCCTCACGTTTCCTCTGAATCGTCCTCCCTCCAACTTCATCCCATGCCCTCTAGTCCTGAGCATAAGTCATTTGGCTTCAGTTGAAACAGCTGAGATTCACTACAGGTTTGGTGTGCTTAGTTGTGCCACCCCATTGTGGGTCCCCAGAATTAGCAGCTCAGGGAACAAGGCTATTGGCTGGGGTTGGATCCTGGTCAGAAACTGCATAGTTTCTGTCCAAAAGGGCTGTATCTTTGTGCATTGCCATATAATATGAAACAAGACACCATCAGTGGCACTGTATCTTCAACATTTTGGGTGTAGGACTAGATGAGCCAAGTAATGCACAGCTGGTGTACGATACCATAGATGTAAAATTTTGTTCTGGATTAGTCGTGCCTTGGGATTCCACATTGCAGTGTGTGCTATTTATCAGCATAGCTCCCAGTCTATTTCATTGACACATTTTCCCAGACTTTAAGCCCATTGAGCCTATATTTTTAGTGTTGGGTCATGGAGGTTGCTCCTAATATTCTAGTAGATGTTCCCAACACTTCCCTTTGTATTTTTGATCAAATTCTCTAAGGGCTGATTGGGTGTGGATCTTTTACTTGCCTTGACTTGGTTTAGGATGGCGCAAAGTGTACTTCAGAGTTGTAAAAACCACCAAAAGTCTTTCTTTTTTGTCAAAGCTATATGTGGTTTGGAGTCCTTGAAAGGAATCCAATGTACTGGAACAGGGCATGGAAAGGTCCCCCACCACTTGCATACTCTTACTTTCCCAATTTTCCCATCTGATTGTTGCTTTGCCTACCATGATGGTGGGGTTATTCCATGTGGGCTTGTAGGCAGGATGGGCTAGGGGTATAGCCAGGGTCCTCTTAATATGCTTCCATGCACTAACAGATTGCCCTATGATTGATGTGATCTAGGGGCCTGTACTCAGGCAGAATAAAGGTACGCTACCAGTGAGCAGTATGAATTGAGAGGCTTCTATCTCCAGCTAGATGGGTGGTTCCTGGCCGTGAGGTGCTTAATAGTCTGAGTGGTTCTAAAAGCCTAGGTGTATGCTTTGAACCAGGGTAACCCCCAACCTCCTCTGTTCCAGTGCATGCTATGCTTTGCCCTGCTTAATAGTGTTTTTTTTATGGAAAATCTACTTTTGGCCAAGCTGCTTTCTCCAATCATCTTCCTAAGCTCTGGTCCTCTCTTCCCCTCTCCATCCACTCTGCATCTACCCCCTTCTCCCTTAAATCTCTCCTTCCTGACAATACAGCTCACTCCTGTAATGGATCCTGACCCCAGCCACCACACTCTAGCCATGGCACACTGAAGCCCTGGTTCTGCACTGTGATCCCCTCTCCTACCTTCCATCCTATTTTACTTTATTGTTCACTACTCTTGATCATTTGGATTTTTATCTGCCTTAGGCACTGTGATGTATTGTATTACTATGTACTGAATATTTGTTTGCACAACTGGTAATTTATTGGACTACTGCAGCTTATTTTATCAGTTACTCTCCCTTCTCTTCCCTTCCCCCTCTCCCCAGGATGTACTGTATCTGGAAACAAACTGTTACCAGCTCAGTATATCTTTCCTGTGAAAGCTTTTCAAATAAATAAATTAAAAAATGCATAAATAACTATTGTGACGCAACTGGTATGGGAATATGAAGGTAAAGGCTGCTTGCTGTTATAGAAATTCAAGCCAAAGAGTTGAACAAAGTATAATTCATATTAGATTTTCAGAGCATTACAGCAAAGGACATTTAAAATTGAAAAATGGCAGGTAGTATTGCACAAGTACCTCATACCGCAGGGTCAATAAGGAGTACAAATATCAGTTACAGAAGATAAATGCAAGTCATATAAAATACTCTATTTCCACAGCCTCAGCAAAATGAACCATTTGTCCCTGCAGCCAAGATATTTCAGATGGATAAAATTATAGTTTGTGGGTGAAAAGTATGAATGAATATTTGACATTCGTCTGATCACAGAGTCAGGGAGTTCCTCATTATAGCACCATAGTATAACATGCACTTTGTTCAAAATTCAGTTGGATTTCTGAATAAAGTACTTCTGAGATGGGCTCTGGTTGATAATAAGTGGATATTAGAAATTTATAGGCAGGAAGAAGAGATTTAAATTAATAGAAAAGTTACTGGGATGCACTACATGAATTACTGTACATAAGCAATTCAGAGTAGTAAACCTTTTGAAAACTGAGTAATGCCATTGGCTGTTTTCAAAAGATGTGTGATCTGTGTAAGGAGTTCTCTGGATGAGCTGACCACATAATCAGTGGTTAGTATGCTATGAACGTCAATGACTTATACTACAGCTCTGGGGATAGATGCTACAGTTCTGATGAAAGAGCTCTTTAGACCGATGCAAGCTATGGTTCTGGATTAGAGATGGAGTTTGTTCCACATTCTAGGTGATTTTATATTTTGATCAAAATCCATGGCAGTGTACCTGCTTTACAGCTGTTTGTGGCAAGTATCATGAGTGGATATGTCTTCCAGGAATGACAGTGGAAATTAAAAAAAACATACCAAAGCTTTAATTACTAGCCAAAGGAGAGCCCTGAATGCCCCATGTGGTGGTCCACCTAGGTAATAATGACGTGCAGGGTGTAGGGTGGAGGTGGTTAAGCCAGGTTCTGGGTGCTAGTGGAGCAATTTAGGGAATTATCAAATACAGTAACATTCTCAGAGGTGCTACCAGTTCATAGAGTCAGTACAGATAGGAAGTATAAAAATCACAGGCTCCAACATTTGGCTTAGGAGCTGGTGTAAGGAAAAAGGCTTTAGTCATATAGATGACTGGAGAGGCATCTAGGAGAAGAAAACATTGTATGCAATGGACAGGCTGCACCTAAGTAAGGGGGTACTAGGACATTAAGGAACAAACTGAGGGCATACATAATGCAAAATTTTAATTAGTTGGGGGCTTCATCTGAGCAAGTGACCCAATCCTTCCCAAGGCAGGGACTGACATTCCCGCCTCTAGACTGTTGGTGTGGCGTGAGCTGTTCAGGACATAAGACTGAGGAAAGAAGGGGGGGCAGGGGCTGGTACTCAAAGAGATGGATGGATGGATGGAAGGAGGAAGGAAAGAGAGGCAGAGGAATAGGGCTCTGGGAGAAAGGCTAAAAAAGGCCAATCATGGTGGATACTCTATAGCTATGCAACTAATTAACATGAAGGACAGTTACCTCTATGCCTAGGTAGTTTTTCTGTGGTTGTACTGTTTCATTATTTGTGGTTTGATTTCCATATGTTTAACTGGGCATTTTGTGCCTTACATATTGGTTTTAATCATTTGTATGACTTGTGTGCTTTCATGTTAATCTATTTTTGTACACTAATTAATTGTATTATAGGACCATTGTTTTTTTTTTTAAATGTTCACTTTTTCCATGCAGTAACTGGTCATTAAATTGTTCACTTACATTGGCAGGGGTTTTAAGGCCAGTTAACTAAATTTGTTTTAGTTTCCACTAGAAGCTCCATCCAAGGCAAAATGTAGGGTTGAGTTTTTGTCTCACTCAGAGGTCTCCTCAAATATGTATGTACCGTGTGCATTAATTTAACTTTTGTACATTAGCATATTGTCAGTACTATCTTAGTATAGCCACATGGTATTTTTTTTGTAACACTGCTGCTGTTTCAACTATATAATAAAAATTTGGTTAGATAATTTATTTTATCTCTCCAGCATCTTGTGTGCCACTATATCTTACTTTTTGGCTTAGCATGGAGGAAATTTGATGAGCAGTGGAGCAGGAGGGAAAACATTAGGTGAACTAATGGAGAGAAAGAAGGATGCTAGGCATTTTTGAGGACAGCAGTAGTTAACACCAGGACCCTGGGCAATAAGATAGAGGACCTCCAGGCCTTGGTGACAGAGGAACACTTGGATCTGGTGGCAGTCAGAGAGATCAGGGCATCCTAAGCCATGACTGGGATTTAACCATCCCAGTGATGACCAGCCAGAGGAAGAATTCAGCAAGGAAAAGGGAAAGAGGGGTAGCCCAACATATAAGAGAAGGGATAATTGCCATGAGAGAGGAAATGGGTGGTGTGAGTACAGAGACACTCCAGGCTCAGATTCAAACATAGGTAGGAAGAAGGATTAAACTAGGGGTGATTTGAAGACTGACAAATCAAAGTGAAGGTATGGACCAAGAACTAGCAAGGGAGATTAAGAAGGCATTACTGCAGGGAGAGTGGCAATAGTGGGTGATGTCAATCTACCTGATATAGATTGGTGCATCCCTAAAGACAGCAGTAAAAGAAGCCAATTACTCCTGGATGCAGTCCAGGATGGCTTATTAATCTAGGATGTGAAATAGCCAATAAGGGATCAGGACAATTCAGGACCTGGTGGTGGCAAATTGTGATTACATCAGGGACATCAGCATAGCTGAGCCTCTGGGTTATAGTGATCTCCTTTCGGAGTGGTTTCAACTAAATATAGGGAAAGAAATCATGAACACCAGAACGTGTGTTCTTGACTTTAAGAAGGCAGACTTCAGCACAATAGGGATGAAGTTAGTCAAACACTGGCTGAACTCATAGGAACAAGGCTCCAGGTAGTCATAAATATCTACCTCAAGCAAAAATGAAAGAAAAATAAGCACAGAAAAAAAAACTCTGGTACATTGGAGAGGTACTAAAAGCAGTGAAAGGGAAAAATGTGGCATTTTGAAACTAGCAAAGCAGGTACAAAGGAACTTAGTTTACTTCTGGCACTTCGACAATTGAGACTGCACTTTTTACAGGAAGCACTCACTTAGTATGTTCAATGTATTGACATGCCAGTTAACTGACAGCAGCCAATTAGCAACACTGGATATTGAAAATTCCCCTTTCTACACATAACTCAGTGCCATTTCCATCTCTCCCTTTCTCTCTCTTGTAGAGGAAGATCCTGGTTAAGGAGCTCCATTTTTGTAAACAATGATTGACTGCAGCTAACAATGGCTGCTTTTACATGCTCTTGTAAAGTATGCGGTGTGGGCATACAGGTTCCTTCCTTCAGCTGAAAAGTTTGGCACCACCTAAATTAGTAACGCCAAACTACCAGTGATTCAAAAAGGCATCAGGCTGCCCAAAGCAGAAGCAGGTCCCACTACAAATGAGATATGGCATCTTAGCTAGGATATTCTGTGTAAATAAAATGCTTGTAAGCTGGGAGCAGGTACATTTAAAATCTTTTTTTATTTTAAGTGGAGAAGAGTGAAGTAATTTACATGCTGATCAGAGATAGAATACTATGTAGAATGCATAAACAATACAAGAGAGGAGATACTTTCCAAGTTGTGTGATTTCTATAAACACACGCAATCAAAATCCTTGAATGCAAAGTACCAAAATGAGGAACCGAAATATGCTACATTACTTGCAGTAACATGCTCTCTACAGGTGCACCACGATTTTGTGCTTTTGAGAAAGACATGAAATCTGGCAAAGATAACACAGCTCTTAACTTCAAGCAATAGAAAGAACTCTGCATTGTAAGTTGAACCCCATGAGAATGGACTACAACTGTTGCTTTAGATTCCTGGGAGGCCTTAATCTTCTAGTCATGTTATTACTTTGTTGTGGGGATAGAGGTAAGATCATTTAAATGCTAATCAAAAAAAAAAGAACAAATATGTAGGATGCATAAATGATAACAGAAGAAGGATCATTTCCAGTTTGGGGAATCTCTGTAAACACACATTTTTTTTATTTTTTTTTGTTTTAGTCTTTGGTAACCGGGTAAGTCCCTCCACTAATCTTCTTGTCTTCTCTTCTGTCTTCGTCAGGAACCACCTGAAATAGAAAAGACAAAAACACACCCCTAATCTGCAAACACAGTACACAATCATAACCCTTACCATCAAAACACTGGAGAATCCAAAAAAATATTTTTTTAGAAAAGTAGAAAACAGTAGAAAAACATCAACATTATATACAATACACATTTTGGGAGATGGAATGCCCTAAATGTCCCAACTAGTGACAACAGTGCCCGAAGGCAAGTCCAAGAAAGAGTATCTCCTGGGCCAGAGCCCAGTGAAGCACAATACTTTCATGGTTGCAGTCCCAAAAGGGAGAGTCTCTGTGGACAGTTCAAACAGTCTGTAGTCTTCCAGGTGCAGGATGTGTATTGCAATGTCAATAAGGTAAGAAAGTCTGGACTTACCAGTCCCTTGAAGAAAGAAAAAATGGAACAGTACCTGGATCTCCAGCCAAAGACTCCCTGGCAGCATTTTCTGGATACAGCTGAGTGGAAATCTTCCAGAAATGACAGGATGGCACATCTGGAAATTGCTGGGTGATGTCATCTCTGGCTGATGTCATCTGGAGATGGAACCTTAGAACAGGAAAGGAACAGCTAGTCTGAAGTCATCCGAAATCCCAGGCAATGAATCAGGAAACAGCTGGGTTGATGTCCTCTCTTGCTGATGTCATCTGGAAGGCCAGGCGATGGAACTGGAAGGCACACTGCAAGGCTGACGAATCTGGACACACCTGGATCCTAGAACACCAGACTGGTGGAACAACATGGATATGACAATGGCTGGATGGAAGCATTGGCTACCATTGCTCTGCTTTCCACTTGGTAGGCATGGGCACATTCACAAGAAATTGGTTGCATTGA
Source organism: Neoceratodus forsteri (assembly GCA_016271365.2). NCBI lineage: Eukaryota > Metazoa > Chordata > Ceratodontiformes > Ceratodontidae > Neoceratodus > Neoceratodus forsteri. The sequence goes on along the minus strand of CM028137.1, from coordinate 849,412,168 downwards.
GGGTCAGGTGCAAGAATTATTACCCCGTCCGGGCACTCAAATTTCACATTGTAGAAAGTCTTGTTGCCCTTTCTGTCCACAATACATACAGTGTCTATGAACAGTGTCCTGCCCACTTTCCAATACTTGAATCTGTCTCTGACAGCTTTGTCTCTGACATATTGAGTTGCACCTGGACGCAGGTCTTTAGTTGCCTCTTCCACTATCCAGATTTTCCTGTTTCTCTTAATCTCCTCCCAGACTCTCCAAGGAAAGGGAGGAAAGGATATCCCATAGATCTCATTTGCCTTCCTATGAACCAGTCTTTCCTCCTTACTACTCTTGGTCAGTTCAAGACCATTGGCCTGGCTTGAGGGTAGCAAGTCATGGTTCTGTCAGTGTCGCATACTCAATGCTACATAAAATGGATCTCTGACTCCTCCCTGTGGGAACAGGGCTGTGGAGTCACCAATCTCTTCTTCTGGTTCCTCTGAGGCAAGAGCCCGAGACTGTGGACTAGCACCTTCTTCATAAGAATACATAATTTCCCCCTCCTCTTTTTCCTCACTAAGGATCTGAGCCCTGGAGTGAGCAGTCGTCCTCACTCCCGAGACTGTCCACTCTTCACTGGGCATGGAGGTTGACATCTTCCAATCTAGGGTCTCTCACATCTCATCTTCTCCTATGAAACTAGGGCTTGGACCCTCTCTTCACGAATCTACTGATGCTCCCTCTGCACTGCCCATCTGTGACCCAAAGATGGAGACATCATCACTACTCTGCTCTGCCTGCACATCCACACCCTCCTCCTTTGTGCCACACTCTGCTGGGCTTCCCCCAACAGGATCCACCTGGTGCTGTGTGCTGCCATTTGCAGGATCTTGAAGCTTTGTCCACGTGGGAGCCAAATGAATCTTGGGTGCATTAGTTAGGCCTTGCTTTTCTAGGCACCCAGAACAGTGAGGAATCATGAAGACGTCCCTTCCAGCCGTGAGGCACATTATGCATACTCTCACTGGGTATCCAGGAATTGCCACATGAAGAGGCAAACGTCCCCTGTAGTAACATCTCTGTATCTCTTTCAGCTTGTTAACCTCTTCCACTATCATAGTCCGGGCATGATTCAGATAGTGTGATGATCCCAAAGCCATGACTGCAGAAAAACACAAAAGTTCACTGTTATCTCAAAGTTCACTTGGCTTGGTAAAAGTTTCACAAATGGCTCCCCTGCTGCTGTGTTTACATTACTACCCTACCCTGTAATGGTGGTGGTGTAATTCCCCCGGGTCGTGCCTGAAAATAGGCAGGATTTGTCTAGTGCACTTACCGGGTCAACAAAAACTAAATGAATAAATAAATGGTGGCGGCAGAACTCCTGGCGCATCAACATTCTGTTTCTGACTCAAGCCACTGCGCATCCGATTTACTGCATACTGATAAAGTTCACTCAAACTGCACAGATTGCACTGTTTTGCTCCCCAGCACATGTATGTGATTTTTCTAGAACTTTAAATTAGCTTTTGATCACTTTTTCTTGCTTAAAGTCACTGAAGCCACAGTATTTCATGCACAGGATTGCCTGTTTTGTTGCATCTCTCATACAACCCACAGTCTCTCATTTTGCTCAGTAAATCACACTGTTACTGAATCTATAATCATGCTCACAGTCTAATGCTCAGAATTCTTGTTTAGGTTTGATTAACTTTACACAGTCCTTCTTTGCAAAACAATCTCACTGTTTACACATAGATCCAGCTGGCTTTAGAAAAATCATACACAGTTTGAGCTGTTTTCTGAATGGTACTCACGGAATCAGTAGCTAGCATTTACGTTGGAAATTTCAACCTACAGCCGATCCTGGAGGCCTCTGGATTGAAATGGGCTGGCAGTCCTGCCAATTGTCCCTGCGAACACCACGCTTTCTCCCCAGACGATCGGAATGTGGGTTGAGCCTGATTTTAAACAGAAAAGTCCGATATTTTAATTTTTATAATGTTTGCAGTCACTGCGATGTTCCTCCTGGCAAGCCAGCTCTCACACCACTTGCTCTCTCTCTCTCTCTCAAACATGGGGCAGCACTCTGAAGCTGGCTTGGGGGTGGGACTTATTGCAGTCTCACCAATCACTCGATGCCATGCAAATGAGCCTCTCTCTCTCTCTTCTCCTTCACGGCGATCATCGAGCAGGCAAAATTTATACTGCAAAGCAAATTTTTTTCTTTCCAACTGTAACTCCTTGGCGGGAACACCATTTTAACTATTTTTCATGGCACTTTACTTAGCAACTCCCCCAGTCCACACAACAAGCATTTTAAACTTCTAGGGCACAAATATCTTTTGGTTTCCCACAGTTCTCCATACTTTTCCTTGTCACAACTTGAAAATTAAAAGCTGGCAAACTTTATCTTTGAAGTTTGAAAAAGGGGCACACACAATCTGACTTTACAGCTCCTTGGTAAACACTGGCACAATTACAGCAGCACATGAACAGTGGCACACAGTGGCACATATGGATGGCACTTCTCTGGTGAATCCCTTATGCACAAAGCTTCTGATTTTTTGGGCTACCAACTGCCAGACAGACAAAACGCTAGCCACGATCTGAGCAACATTTTCTTGTTCTGTCCCAAAATCCAAACAAATCCTCAGTGGTGCTTCCATTTTGTAACCTCCCCCACCAGCTCCCCTTGTTCCTACCAGCAGGGCTGCTCCTCTCACATCTAGACGCCACCGAGAACAGGTGGGGGTAGTCGCTACAAATATCTTGCAAAACTCTGTGGACCCCTTACTTCTACTACTGAGCCTGCCATCCATCAGACAGGTAAACCAAGTGTGGCAACTACCTGGCTCACACCTGGGTGGACCATTTAGCATGGCCATCAACCTGGGTCCCTGGGAGAAAATGTTTGCTCAGCATTATGCTAGGTTTGTACTTCTGGTCAGCGGTACCCAAGTAAATCCGGACACTGGAAGCAATAACTGTAATGTCCAAACCAGGTTGGGATTCTAAAGAGTGAAGGACCCCCACAGGGCTACTCTCACTGGTAATGCAGATTACTGAGGTACAGAGCACACTTCCTCACTACGAACCCTCTGGTTCTAAATGGATCTAGGCACACACGGCCCAAACTGGTACATATCTCTTCTATTCCTTGACATGGCACCCTGGTCAGTACTAGGACACTTTTCTATATTGCATGGAGGTTAATGGTGGCTCCCCAAACCACCCACGAGCACATTCTGATTCTCAGGGAAAATCCAAAAATCCCATGTCTGGGTACGTTCCTCAGGCATTGGCCAGATGCACAGAGAGAAAACACAGGTGCCCAGACTGAACACGGAGAGGTAAATCTGGTTACTCCAGATGGGGGGGGTCTCCCACCTTTTGCTCCAAAATCTATACTCGGACATTCACTTGGTTACAACACCTTTCTCTGAACTCTGTTTGTAGATGCTCTCTCTAAGTGTTTTTCACATTTAACATTCTACTTTTCACTGGTGGTGTCCTGACTTTAAAAGTACTGTAAATGGCTATGTCTTTACCCTAGACCCCCACTGTTGCAGATGCTTCTAAGTCATACACAGTCTAAATGTTCTGTACTTGGCAAGTCTTCCTTTGACCCCACAGTAGGCATATACTTTTACTTAACACACTGTCTCGGTGAACATAGTCTCTGTAGCAGAGCAAAACTCACCATGGTTTGCAGGTGCCCCAGGACTTCTTCCCACAAATGTCTCAGGTACTCACAAAACAAGACCACTCTCAGGCAGCTTCTCCCTTTCCAGGCTGGACCAGGGGATTGCCCCTGAATCCTGGAATTCCCTCCAGGGATGGGGCACTGGAACAACTTCTAGGAACAGTCTCTACCACTTCCCCTCTACTGTTCTTCTGTGTTCCTCTCTAGGGCAAGAACACACAACCCCTTTTTCTAAGGTAGCTCTATATCAGAGCTAGGCTATGAGGAACTGCACTCTGCAGCACTCCTCAATCTCCTGAGTCTCTACACAGACTAGCATGAATCTCCCAACATTCTACTGCTAACCCCTGCAGCTAGCATTCCATTGTGGCTAACGCTGCCATGAGAATTCTAAGGTGACATCATCACTACAGCTCAGCTGAAACTGAAAACAGAGTGAGAAAGTGTGAACCCCATTTAACTGGCATCTCACAAGCTGTCTACCCTGCCTGCCACTGATTCTAAGTGGGATTCTAGTAACCCCTGGGAACAAGGGGGTTACACTTGGATTCTAGCACTAGGCCTTGTCTGGTAGTCTTGAAGCTTCTCCGCTTCCAGGACAGGGAGCATATTTTGAGGAGTGCCAGTTCCTTAAAAGAAATTAATTGGCAGGGTGCCCGACTGATTTTCCACCCGGATCTACCTAAGCAGCTGATTAATAAATGGAAGGCATTTGATTCTGTTCGGGACTTGGCCACAGAATGAGGCGTTCGCTGTTTTTTAGTCCCAGCGGTCATTTTGCATCTTTATCATAACAACATGGACTCCTTTACCTCACCTTTGGAGGCTCACCAGTTTTTATTGAGTCTTTCTTGCCCTGCTCAAGGACCTAATTCTAATGGGACTCTAGTTACTCCATCACCCAAGCCTCAGTGAGTCTCCTCTACTTCTGTTTCTCATTCTGCTACAGGGAGGAAGGCCTCTGATGGATAGGTGCTCATTACAACACCCTGGGATGATGATTCCATGGACTGAGGGTACCCTCTGCTGAGACAGTGGTAGGAGGTATTTCATTTCCCACTTGTGGAACAACTTTTGAATTACTGTGTTTGGAAATTAGGCTGTTTTCCATCTTTGTTAAAGATGGGCTAGATTTTTAATCTCCCTCCGGGGGTTTTAATTTTTGTAAACATAGCAGCCATTAAGCACTTCATTATTTTACTATTTGTCCTTAGTGTGTGGTATCAGAAGGGGTTGTGGTTTAGTCCCTTATGCAGTACCTATATGGGCAGCGCTTCTCTTTGCTTTCTGCTGTTGGAGGTTTTTTGGTACTACAATTGAGCTGTGTTTAGCTGTTGGGGGGGGACTCTTGGAGTCTGATGCACATTAACTTTATATACTAGTTTTCAAGTCTCTTTTACCCTTTTTCTTTTTGGCTGCTATGAATTGCACGCTGGTGGGCGGGTTAGGTAATTTGCATTTTGTATCTCAGGTTTCTTGGCTGATCTGTGCAGAGTTTGTGAGGGCAGCAGTAATGTAATTTATTTTACATTGTTATCTAAGTGGTGTTTTCATTTAGTGCTCCTAATGAGGGTAATGGCTTGTATTTTTGGACTTCAATTCTGCAGTGTTGCTGTTGGGACCGGGGGAGAAGGGTTTTTTACCCCCTTGGGTGGTTCTTGGAGGGCTAAAAGCTCGAGGTTCAATGGGGGTTGGAATAGCTCCTCCCACATCCCCTACTTAACATCAGCACTTCTGTTGCTCAGCTTTGAGTATTTCAAAATCTGATCTGCAGTGGGCAGTCTTGTCTGCTCTGGATTCATGCCACCTGCTCCTTGGCTTCTTTGGCTGGCCTGGCTGGGCTTTCTCATTTTCCCCCTCACTTTTCCTGGTCTCTGTTTTTCCCTTGCTTGGTTCCATTCAGTGTTTTTCCGTTCTGCTCATTTTCTTCCTCTGCTTCCTGTCATTTTTCTCCCCCCAGCCCCTGCCTGCCTCCTTTCTCTCCTTTTGTGTATTCCTCCCCTGGTTCTTTCCCCTCCCTGCTCCTTCCTCAGCCATTTCTTCCCTGTACCTCATTGGTCTCTCTTTGTCTCTCCTCCATCTCCTTGTTGTCTTTGAGCATTTTCTTTCCTCCTACCAGCCATAGCTCAGCTCCCTCATCAGTGCTTCCGGGTGCGCTTCCCCCACTGCACTTGGCTTCAGCTGCCTCATCCTCCAGCTCATCACTGGTCCTCAGATCTGCCATCACCTATGGGCACCCCAAAGTTCCCTCCTGCTGGCTACTCCGTTGTTTCACTGGCACTTCCAGGGTGTGATGTCACCTGCCCCAGCCAGCCCCAGGCTCCACACCAGTGCTCGGGAGCTCTGTGCAAGGAGAGAGTCCACCGTACAGTCCTGAGTCTGGCAGGTGTCGGCATCATACAGGCTGCTGCCAGCCTGCCTCCACATCTGAGCAGGGTGGTCTTCCACTGACTTGCTTCATTTGCCACAACACCATTCTCTCCTGTGCTTCCAGGTTCACTGTAACCTGCCGTTCTCAGCTCCAACCCAGTGTGAATGGCAGTTTTTGTGCTGTACTGTGGGCCATATCTCCATGTGCCTGCTTTTGCTTCAGCTATCTTGGTGCTCCACTTAGTGCTCGTCACCGACCGGGCTGCACATACTGTATCATTTATTGCTCTCTGTGTGGCAGTCTCTCTCATTTCACGGGAGGTGCTTTCATCTCCTTTCCCTCATTTGTGATTCCATTTGGAGACTTGATGACTGCTATAGCATGATGTTTTAACTTACCTGACCTTGGGTCCCTAGCTCTGTTCTGGAGTTTTGTTGCTGGACCATCTCCTTGGGGTTGATACTTGTTCAAGAACCTGCTCCTGTGCTCCGCATTCAGGATTTTACTTCAGGCTCTTTCACTCTGTGTCATCCTGCTGGATGTAGACTGTTTCTGCTGCAACCCCAAACAAGAGGAGACTTGTTTCTATTGCTACCCTGCTTCCTCCTCCTGGACGTTTTCATGCGTGAATGCCCATTAGTGCCCCACCCTCTGTTTAGTGTACCATTCCCGTTTCTACTTCAACCTCCATCTTGCAGAGACATGCACATGCTGAGCTTTGTTTTCCCAGAACTGACCCACTCACAGGGATGAGTGGGAGTGAACAGTTTTCATGGTCCTGTTCTGTGCTGATTAACCACTGAACTGTGCCCACCATGTGTTTACCTGCTAGGTGCCCTGCTCCTGGGCTGTTTTACACCTAGCCTTTCCTCCAAGTCTATATCTCTGCTTGCTCCTGTTTGTCTCAGTACTGAGATGCAACTTCAAAATGCATAGGACGGATGGACAACATACTGACTGTATCAACTCTGTTGCTCTACCACTAGTTCAATCAGGTGGCTGGTTTCCTGCTGTACTCTTCTTTATTTATTTATTTATTGACAACTTTGATAACCAGGTAGGTGCACTGGTCGAGTGGACCATTTACCAGCATGACCTGGGCCACAAGGTAAGAGGAAGAACATTACAGAGGAAACAACTAAAAGGTTACATCCAATATAGTACATAGCAAAATTACACATAGGTGAGTACAAGGCAACAAAAAACTCCAGTCAGGAGTAGATAACTAGACAATATATACATCACAAGGCATTACAGGTAGGGAAGGGGAAATTGTTTAACCAGGAGAGGCACACTGAGCCAAAGCTTGTTTCCAGGTGTGACCTGGAAGCACAAGGAAGTTAGGTTACTTGCTGAGGATCACACATCATGCAGGTGGGGGACTGTGGGATTCAAACCCAGGTCTCCAGGTTTGCAGTTCAGAGCCTTAAACCACTGTGCTATACTGCTTCTCAGGTAGCCATAGGTACATGGATACAATATCACCAGGTAAACCATTAGGAAAACCCCACATCATTAGAACGTTCCCAGCGAGATCTAATATCCAACAAGAGCAGGAAGGATGAGGAGAAAAGTTAGCAGAATTGGAAACAGAATGACAGGCAAGTGGGAGGGGTGCTAGTGAGCTGGGCAGTTGCATCTGCCTTTGTTTTGAAGCCAGAATTTGAGGTTAAGTTTGAAGCTTTGATGAGTGTTGGAAGATTGCAGAGGGGCAGGTGACCCATTCCTCAGGGAGGGGGCTGTTATGGAGAGAGCTTTCCCACCCATGTTGGTGGTGGTTCTAGGTACCTCAAGGGTGGGAATAGTGGAGGAGCAAAGGTTCCTAATCAGGGTTCTAAAGTTGAAGAGGGTAGAGAGAGAGGAGAAGTGTTGCCACATCTAAGGGTGGCATCCAAGAAACAGCCAAGCGTATAGTCAAAGTGACCCTGTAAGGAGAGCCAACCAAGGGAGCGGTAGAGGTCGCAGTGGTGTGTAGAGTAAGGGGCCAATAGGGAAAAGTGGCAATTGCTGTTGTAAGCTACCAGGAGTCTAGTCATAAGGGTGGTAGAGACTCAAGTAGATTGGGGAGCAATAATCAAAGATAGGAGAAGATTATCTGTGGCGATAGCCAAGGAACCTCATTGTTTAGCTAGGGCTTTAGACAGTAGGTAGCACCCAGCTTCATATTAACCCTGCAGACTAAGTGGTTTATGTGGTCTTTGAAGTAGAGAAAGGGGTCAAATGTTATCCCCAGGTATTTGAAGGAAGACATATTTTCAAGGGTGGGGCCATCAGGGGGTGAATGAGGAGAGAAGAGTTGGCGTTGAGGGTCTTGGCAAGTAATGGTTTCAACCCAAACAATATAGCCTTGGTTTTCTGAGAACTGACCAACAACTGATAAATGAGAACCAGTTATAAGCAGCACGGTAGTTCAGGGTGATGATGGAGGAGATACAAGAGAGGGATTTGTCACTATGGAAAATGACACGGTCATCCGTGTAGAGTAGGGAGTTGCAGGTAAAGCTGTCAGAGGAGAGGGAGTTGACAAATAATGAGAAGAGCAGGGGGCCCAGGATAGAGCTCTGGGGAACTCCTGTGGTGACTGGCAGGGGAGGAGAAGTGGTAGTACCAATGCATATGGATTGGGAGCATTTGGAAATGTAACTCCAAAACCAGTCTGTGGTCTCAGCTGATCAATCGAGCAATGATAGTTTAGAGAAGAGGAGGGGGCGGTTAACCATATCAAGATGGCACCTGTGGCACTTCCACGGTTTATGTTGTAGAGGATTGGATCAGTAAAAAGAGCCAGAGGAGTTGATGTGCTGTGATGCTTATGGAAGTCATGATGTTGGCTACATAAAAAGTTGTATTTAGCAATGTATTTGGATAGTTGTTGATAGACGACCCTCTCTAGGAGTTTACTTAAGTGGGGAAGAATAGATATGGGCCGGTAGTTTTCAGAGGAAGGGGTCACAGGATTTAAAGATAGGAACCCCTCTAGCAGACTTCCAGGAGTCAGGCATGGTGGAGGTAGATAGTGAAAGATTAAAGATAAAGGTGAGAGGCTTGCATATAAGAGAGGAGACAAGTTTCAGAAAGACAGGAGAGAGGCCATTGGAGTCAGGGTTTCCCTTGTTAGGTAACCTCTATAAAAGTTTAGAGGTGACCTTTGCGGAGATGGTTGAATAGTAAAAAGGGGGTGAGGGGGGGTGTCACTAGGGAGGGGATTACAAGGGAAGGTGGAAGTGCAGGTTCCCAGGGTCAAAGACTCTCACAAGTGGGGGGGTGCAGGGAGTGGAGATAGAGTATGAGGGGTTTGCGCTGACACTGAGGTGAGTGGGATAGTTGGATGGAAGTTTGCAAAGGAGGGGACGATAGGTCAGAGAACTTGGTGTTAAATGCTTTGGCGACCGTCGAGGGGTCGGTCAGAGGGCCAGGAGGGGAACTCAGGTGAATGATGGGGATATGTGTGTGGGGATTTAAGAGAGAGCTAATAGAGTCCCCGTATTTTTAGGGATTGCCCAGGTTCTCTCTCTGGAGCTTGTGGTAGTAATCCTGTTTTAAGGATCTGGTCATGTGCTTACTTCTATTGCGCAGGTGCCTGTACTCATTCCACAGAGCAGGGGAGGGAGTCAGTTTATAGGCAGCCCACTTACTATCCCTCAACGTCATGAGGGTCAGGAGTTCTTTTGTTAACCAACGTGTGCACCCGCCTCTGACACGCCGATTAGTGATAGGGAAGTGGCGGTCCTGGATGGCCAGAAGAGCACTGATGAAATAGGTGGCTGCCAGAGACACGTCAGTGAAGGCATGGAGGTCCCATCAGTTTATGGCCCTAATGTCCTCAAAGAGGCGGGAGGAATCGGGGCAACTGAAATTGTGAAAAAGAGGTACTTAGGGGGTGGGATGCTTTAAAGAACCAAATGACGTAGGTAGTAGAGTGATCGCTTAATGAGTCAGATAGTGTGCTGGCTTGAGCAGCCCTATCTCTGCTATTAGTGATCATCCAACCAAGGAATGTGTGGTCTGAGGAGCGGTTTTTAAAGCTGGTAGGTACAGTGATAATTTGCACCAGATTATACTGATTTCGAAGGTTGGCATAATCTGGTTCGTGAGCGTTGAGCCAGTTAAGGTTGTAGTCCCCAAGAAGGATTTTTTCCCTGGATGGGAAGAGTGATCTGAACCCAGTTAGGAGGCTGCAGAGACCCTCAGGAGTGCTGTAGCAGCAGCCCAGTAATAGTTCTTTTATCAAGCCCAGAGTAACTTTAACAATGAGCCAATCGCTAGAGCAGGTATTGTCAGAGCAGAGGGTAGTTGAGGCAGTGAGGGTTTTTCTGACAAATATGGCGGCACCACCCCCTTTCTTTTGCCTGGTCGATCTTTGTGCAGGAGGGAGTATCCAGCCAGTTGGGACATGGTATCAGGGTGCTGTGGATTCAGCCAGGTCTCAGTGAGCCAGAGGATGTGGGATTTATAGACAGAAACCCAGGCTTCAATATCAGGGTATTTTGCATGGAGACTGCAGATGTTCATATGGGCAATTTCTAGCCTGGGAGGTTAACCCAGGTGGCATCAATAGAGGTAATGCTGGATTGTACAGTGCCTGGGTTGGACTCGATGTCCCCTGCCAATAAGAGCAGGGAGAGTAGGAGGCAATAGGGGCACAGTGGACAGAAGAAAGGGAAGGGGATGAGGGGGAAGTAGGAAGGAACCTAGTAGACGATGCTCAAGGTTAGTTAGGAAACCAAGTGTGAAGGAGTTAAGAGGGGTAACTCCCACCTTACTGGAAGGGGGAACAGGGAGGGTGACTGTCTTCAGAGAAGTGGAGGAGGCCTGACTAGTCAAGGGATAGTTCAAAGGCAGAGAGGACAACTATCAGAAGGGTGCCTGTCAGGGAGGCAACCACAAGGGGTAGGAATAAAGGCTTCATTGTGGCAGGTATGGCAGGGATGGGTGCACAGAAAAAAGGTGCCTGCCCGAGTTGAGATTGGGTGTAGCCCCTATATAATGGTAAGTAGCTGATTTAACAAATTAGAGCCCCTGCATAAGTTGGTAACTCAGTTGTTCAAGGTATCATGCAGGAGTAGAAGCAGTGAGCTGAGAGAGTTAGAAAAAGACAGCCAGTGAGCAGCAGAACGCAAGGATGGCAGTAGCTGACTGAAAACTAGGCACTAACTGTAGTGTGTTCCTCAGAGCTGAGCTAAGTAGTGGTTTGGGAGTAAAGCAGAAGGCAGATAGACTAGGAAGATGTCAACCAGGGAGCAGCAGAAGAGCAAGCTGAAGTAAGGATCTAGAAACTATGCCTGGCAGAGTTACCAGACAAAGTCACTTTAAGTAAACCAGGTAACTGTTGTTTTTAATTAAGTATGATCCCTGACTGGCTAGGTTGCTCATGCGGGGCATAGCTTTGTGGTAGGGAGAGTATTTAATAGAGTGTTGGGGCAGGTACATCAAAGACGGAGAGACAGAACAGTTTGTAAAATAGCAGAAAATCAGATACAGGCAGAACAAATTAAACTGGCAGTGGCTCTAAGGTTGCATCGGAGTAAAGATGCAGCACAGATAAACTAGTTACAACTGAGGCAAACAAATACTTGGAAAAAGTCCTCAGTGAAAATTAGATCCAGTGGGGACTCACTTGACCTAAAGATCTTGGCCCTCACCCTGGATGTTTTACTCTCCCCTCTAACCTGGATCCTAAATGTCTCACTAACCATGGGCATTTTCCCTCAATGCTGGAAAGCGGCAGTGGCCACCCCTGTTTTTAAAAGCGAGCACAGAATCTGTCTGGCCAACGACAGGCCAATCTTAATTCTCCCCCCCCCCCAAGGCACTAGAGAGGATAGTATATGATCAGTTAGGTATGCACCTTGGTAAGTACAACCTTCAATGCTAGGAAAAGCATGGCATTCGGAAAGCACACAGTGCTTCAATGGCATTGGTTGAATTTAACGGTCATATTCATGAAGCACTTGACTGTGTGCTCTTGGTGGGGACCACTTTCATCAACCTCACCAAGGCCTTCAACATGGTCAACAACGACTTGCTTCTCACCCAACTCTCTAACACTGGTATAGCTGCTGTCTCTCTAGGCTGGTTCCAGAGTTACCTCTCTAACAGGGCCCATCAGGTCAAGATTCAAGACGTTCTATCTGACCATTGGCATGCCAACACAGGGGTGCCCCAAGGTTCCATTTTGGGCCCCCTGCTGTTCAGCCTGTTTCTAAATGAGCTCCCCAAGTCTACCAGAATAAGATCCTTCTATATGCAGATGATGCTGTACTCTACACTTGTCACTCTACTCCGGAAGAGCTGGAAAAAGACATGCAAGACAACTTTACTGCAGTGGAAAAATGGTTCCATCAGTCCAAACTCTTTCTCAACTACACTAAAACTAAAACAAAGTTATTTGTCTCCCATCAATGCTGTCAAAAGTCTCATCACCTCAATATCTACAATAACAAGTTTAATACACTCAGAATGGTCACCACCTTTAAGTACCTTGGTGTCTACCTTGACAGCTCTCTCTCCTAAAGTCAGCACATAGGCCATGTTGCCAAGGCAGCTAGTGCCAGACTAGGTCAGCTCTACCAGCACAGGCAGTGCTTCACAGAAAGTGCCATCAAACTTGCAGTTAACAGCTCCGTGTTCTCTATCATAGATTATGGTCTGATAGTCTATGGAGCCGGTACCAATACATCACTTAGGAGAATCATGAATGTCTTAAACAATGCCTGCAAACTAGTCCTGGGTGCGGACCATTTAACTCACACTTGTGAACTATACTCAAGCACTGGTTGGTTAAACTTGAGTAGCAGAATACAATACCAAGTCTGTCTATTAGCTAAAAAAATCCACCCTTGGTCTTGCTCCCCCAGGAGTGAGGCAACTGCTAAGAAACTCCACTTACTCCAGACTAACTAGGGGGTCGAGTAAAGCTGCCTTCATTATTCCATTCCACTGGACCTCACTAGGGCAACAGTCCTTCAAATACAGGGCACCCTCCTGGCTAAATACCCTTAACTCTGAGTAGATTGCAGAAACTAAACTACGCCCATTTAAAGCCAAGCTGCTGCAGTACCTGGACACTCTTGGTAACTGCGACTGCTTTACTTGTGCCTAATCCTACCTTTATTGATAGCGTATTTTCCCTGCATAGCACCCATCTCCCCTCCACTTTCTCCCCTGCCTGGTTTGGCCCCACTGAGCCCTTACCCCCATGCACCCTCTTCACTCCCCCACCTTCCTGCTTTCTCTTCTCTTCACAAATATTACCCCCCTCTTATTCATCCCTTCCTCCCCGGTTCCCACTCACCTCACCCCCACCTTAAAACCCTTTCTCATTATCTCCTCTCCCCACACTAACCAGCCTGCCCCATACCCTACTTACATAACCTTGGGTGGATTCCTATCAATCCCACCACTCTGACCACTCTACCCTCTTATCTGTTGCCCCTTGTTTCTGCCCCCACCCTCCCTGCTCTCATCTATTCTGTCCTCCCCCCTCCTCTAGTCACCACTACTTCTGATCCTCCTAACTCAGTCTGTACGTACCTGATGTATTTTAACTGTAATTGCTTGACATGTTCTCCCCAATCTGTATGTACCTTTATGTACTTGCTTGGTATGTATACCACTATCCACTTTGTAAAGTCTAAATATCTTGTCTATTGCCTTACAACATGGAACCTTTGTAAATGAGCTTTTAGCTCAAAGGTGTTAATCCAAGATTCCAATAAATAAGTAAATAAATAAAACAAATTCAGAGCAGGAAAGATAAAACAGGCAAAATTAAACTGCCAATGGCTCTAAAGTTGCATTGGTGTAAAGATGCAGCACAGATAATGTAGGTGCAATCAAATTTAGAGCAGAATAAACTGAAAACAGGCAGTACTAGAGGGGAAAACTCATCAGGAGAAGTAGGAAAACTGAAGTCAGAACTCGGAATGGAGAATCCAGTTTAAAAGATGTTGCCAAGTTCTCTTAGGAAGCTGGCTGGCTGGCCAGTTGAAATCACTAGATTGGTACCTTAATTATGGGGCAGTTGACATCTAGCTGCAGGAGTCCATTGGGAGCAGCGCTCAGTGTGGAAGAGGGCTCGGTCAGGGGCTACCTTAATTAGGGGGCCGGTTGGTGTTTAGCTGCAGGAGTCCAATGAGAGCAGCACTCTGTATGTAGCGCTCTAACTCTGGTCTTCCAGTAGTACTTTATATAACTATACTGATTGCATAAGCCCCAATCTCTCACTTACTGATTGTTGCAGCATTTCCTGAACTGCATTTGGAGTGCCAGCAGCTATCTACTGGAGTTACAGCCTCAGTGTCGCTCCTCGTCTGGTAGCCTCTGTCTGCCCTCGTTGCTGTGCTGCAATGACCTGGTCTCTATTGATACCCACTTAGCCTTAGCTATGCCTTTATGGAGGTTGGCTTGCCATCTGACAACCTACGTGGGGGGCCATCCCTTGCTGCCCCCTCTGTGGCTATGAGTGGGCCCTTGGTATCTGGATGTACCTCAGACCTACGTGGATGTCTCTTTCCATTCCATCTTGGGTCCTCCGGGAAGGACCATCAGCGATGACCTACATGGAGGTCTCTTCGCTCATGCCTCCTCATTCTACCTACATGGGGTTCCTATTCCACTGCCTCGTGCCACCCCATTCACTGTATTTTCAGATTGCTGCTGCTTCACTTGTCAGATTGCCTTCATAGGGATCCTGTTCTGTCCCATTCTGCCGTGCTATGGCAACTTCACCATCATGTGACACTTCGTCTGACTCTGAGGTGGCTTTATCAGACACTCTTGCACCTCTATCTGCTGTTCCTATCCTTCAAAGTGGGTAGTACCTAGTATCCTGGCATTCATCTATACCTTGACCTATGTGGAGGTCTCAGTCAATGCCATTGTGGGTCACCTGTGTAGGACCTTCATTGCTGACCTACGTGAAGGTCTTCTCGCATGCTCATACCACCCAGCAGTCTCCATCCCTAGCTCTGTCTCTGGGGTATTGAGCGAAGGCATGTTTCCCTGGCCACTGGGGTTGGGAGTCCCTGTCTCTGACTTGGTTCTCAAGTCATTCCACTTCATTCTGCTACTCGAGCAGTCTCCATCTCTAGCTCTGACTGAGCAGCATCAAGCAATGCTGTCCTTCCTGCACTCCAGTGATGGGGGTCAGTTCCTCATCTCCATTTTCAGTCCATCATCTGCTGGTTTTGGACCCCCCCTGTGTGCTGAACCTCCTTCGGCATCAACTTGGCTCCCTCACCTTTGGACTGGCTGTGGATTGCCTCCCGGACTACCTCCTTCTGTATTCCTTTTGGGACCTTCAAGTGCACCACCATCTAGTGCTCAATGATCCTTTGATTTTGTTTCCTGGATCCATCCTCATGTCAAGCTTCCAGTTCTCGAATACCACAATAGAAATCCTGGACATTGCTTAACCATCCATCTTCCTTCATCTGGACATCCATCTGAACTGAACTCTACTTCATCTTCCAGAATCCTCCATCTTTCAGAATTGACCTTCCTGCTCACCATCAAAATTCAGAGGACATGACTCATCAACCAGCAAGACTCTGGGGGTAAGATTCTTAGACATAACCAGAGCCAAACCTCAGTCCACATCTTTTAGGATTAACTCCTCATAGTTTGCCGGAGGACAGACAGGTCAGTAGCCATGGGTCTTAAGAGGTTTCCCCCACAGGGGATTTTTCCTCTCCTGTGTGCTACTAGTCACACTCTTCAGAGTTGAAGGAAGTAATCAAACCATTAACAATCTTATGGGCCTCTATTCCTATACCTATCCACCGTTCCTACCGAAGGTGGGAATAGAGAAAAGCCAAATTCCAAGTGTATAACCTCAAGTCCATCACCTTAAATCCATAACATTCAAGTTCATAAGTATACACAAGCACTACGCTATGCACCATACATTGAATTGTTAGGGCTGGGCGAAGTAGCCTCATGCATACCCACATGCATTCTTTGCCCTTTGTGTTCAGGTGCTTCCTTATGCTGATTGTACATATGCTACTAGTTTTTCTTGTTCTATGGAACTTCTTTTTTGGTTTTAATGTTGTTAGGTGGTGCAGATTTTATCCTAATATGCTGCTGTCAGAGGAATGGAAGGAGACTGGGTGTCGGCTGTGGGGTTTACTGGTAAGGGTATTAGATCTACAAAATTCTTTCTTGGAATGTGCATGGGATGAATGGGCCCATCAAGTGTAAGCAGGTTTTATCTCATATTAAAAAGTTGGGGGTCAGATTATTTTCCTGCAAGAAACCCATTTGCTCAAAAAAGAAGTGGACAGGTTTCAATCTTGTTGGAAGGGGCAGGTGTATGCAGCCTAGCATACTTCTAAGAAGCGGGGTGTTATGATTTTACTCTCCAAAGAAGTTAACTGGGTTACTCAGGCTGTAGAACTGCATCCTCAGGGGCATTGGGATCTTGTGGTGAGTACCTTAGATGGCTCTGAGTTCGCCTTAACGTTGGTGTTTGGCCCCAATTGTGCTGACCCCCTTTCTTTCATAAACTCTCTCAGCTCCTCCACACAGTAAGGGTAAGGGTGAGATTATAAGCCAACCCGGTGGCACTGAGTGTTGAGGCACTGGACGCCACACCTCGCACCACGCTGGCGACCCAGGTTCAGGAATGAGCCCAGGTTGTTCAGGGTCAGCAGGGGAAGGGAAGGATTGAGTGTCCAGAGAACAGCTCTCTTCTCCCTGGGGTGGGTTCAGGAGCTCCTTGGCACAGTAGTGACACCTGGTGGAGACCGGGTGTACCACTGTGCCTGGAAGACAAGGGGAGGAGTGCGGTGGACACTTACGGCTTCTCTGTGCAGGCATTACTGCAGGTCCAGCTCCTGGGGGTAACACAGTAAAAAAAACCTGGGCCGAGGATAGGCAAAGGTGCCTTCAGTCTCTGCCAAACTCCCACTATTGGGCTTGGATTCCAGGGGGGTTCTCTGACACCTGCCTGGTGCATTAAATTGCAGATAGAGCACCAGGGCGGCGGCCCTGCCTCGGGGGACTCAGAGCCGGGGGATCCGCCGGGCAGGGTCGGCCTGGAATACTGAGCTTCAGACTAGGAGGTAGAGCCAGGCTTGTAGGTAGCTGGAGAGAGTTCCTCTGGTCCTGGAGAAAAATAAAGTCCAAAAAAAAAAGGGGGTGAGATTATATTAGCGAGGAATATGAATGAAGTAATAGACTCAGTTTGTGACCGCAGTGGTACCCTGAGCAGGCGTGATACCCGTGGTTCACAGGCATCACGTAGACTCTGAGATGACCATGGGTTTCAGGATGTTTGGAGACTTGCTCATCCAGTGGCTCGAGATTATACCTGTTTTCTTCTTTGCATCAGTTCTATAGCAGGATTGATATAATATTGGTTTTGCCCAACTTAGTTAAGGCTGCTTAAGCCTCTACTATTGAATCAGTAATTATTTCAGACCTTTCTCCAATTACATTTACATTTCAGCAGGAGGGGCTAGTACTAGGGACAAGGGGTGGCGATGTACTGTGTGTTTTTTGAATGATTCCAGATTTACAGTTTGGATCTGTGGGGAGATTAGGGATTGCCTTTCTAATAATTACACTGGTGAAATTGCTGCAAAGTGGGTGTGAGAGGGTCTTAAAGCCTCCATTTGGGGAAAAATAATTTCTTACACTGCAGTTCATAAAAAAGCCATGGATTCTTAGTTGTCTTCCTTGGAACTGCAGTTGTCAGCCCTAGAGCATCAGCATAAAGTGAATTCTAAGTATCCCTCTCTTAGTTATCGTACACAGGATCTTCTTTTCCAAGTGAACTCCTTAAATGCCCAGAAAATGGAATTTGGGTTGTATAGGACTAGGTAGGCTTACTGGCAGGGGGGGTGAAGGTGCAGGCCGTTTTGTTGGCTTATAGGCTGAAGCAAATGGAGGCTTCTTACAAAATTCTGGGAATTCAGCTTGGAGATTCTTCGATTACAGATCCGGAGGGAATTAATTTTGCTTTTCAAGAGTATTATTCTCAGCTTTATGCTTCCAGAAGAGTTCAGGGAGCTCCAGTCTTGGACATTCAGGACTTCTTAGATTCTTTAGTTCTCCCTAGCCTTACCTTGGAGCAACGTCAGTAACTAGATGTCCCATAACATTTTTTGAGGTTCGGAGAGTGGTTAGCCAGTTGAGTAGTGGTAAAACCCTGGGACCTGATGGGTTTCCTGTTGAGTTTTACTAGGTAGTGGGAGATTTAATATACCTTCTACTCGCAGCTATTTTTACAGAGGCCTGGCAAACGTGGGGGCTTCCCTGACTATGAACAATGCTATTATTACCTTTCTGGTTAAAAAGGACAAGGATCCCTTTTTGTGTTCTAGCTACCGTCCTATCTCGCTCTTTAACGTTGATTTTAAAATTTTGGCAAAAGTTTTGGCTAACCGTTGGTTTCTGTGTTGCCAGGTTTGATTCATCCTGATCAGGTGGGATTTGTGGGGGGCCATGATTGGGCGGACCATCTTCGCTGTTTGGTTGATTTAATTTGGACTTCTGCTCCATTGTCTGAACCAACGGTGACAGTGGCTTTACACACAGAGAAGGCCTTTGATTCTGTTGAATGGCCTTACTTCTTTGCTGTTTTGCTTAAATGTGGTTTTGGTTCTGGGTTTCTTCATTGGATACAGGTTATCTATTCTTATCCGTGAGTGGGGGTCCTTACCAATGGGAAATTGTCTTCCCCAATTTTACTGGGGAGAGGAACATATCAGGGTTGCCTCTGTCTCCGAACCATTTTCTACTTGCTGTTAAGCCTCTTGCTCAGAAAATATGGGACTCTTCTGATATACAGGGAATTGAGGTAGGCGCAATTCTTTATTAAAGTATGTTATTTGTTGATGATATTTTATTGACCTTGAGAAATCCTGCCAACTTTACCTCGTCTTATTCAGCTGCTGGATGATTTTGCTTCATTATCAAGGCTGAGGAATAATTGGACTAAGACAGATGTTCTTCCCTTGAACTCCTCTTGTGCTGCTTATCCGGTGCCAGCCTCAGCATTGCATTGGGCAATAGGCCCTATTAAATACTTTGGTATTTTTATTTCTTTTGATTTGCAACAATGGTCCTCTTTAAACTTTTTGTCACTCCTTAAGTGGCTTTGGAAGGATGTGTCTAGATGGGAGCATCTTCAGTTGTCCCTCTGGGGTAAAGTTCAGGCTCTACTGATGATGGTTCTTTCGATACTTGCCCCTTATGGTTCCTGAAAATGTATGGAAACAACTTTTGGCTTTGGTTTCCGAGTTTCTTTGGGAAGGCAGTAAACTCTGCCTTTTCTGTGTAGGTTTATTGCACGTATGCTATGGGGGTCTGTTACTTTGGTTTAGGGTTATTATAGCATCTGGTCTTCGTTCGCTTTGGTTTTGGCTCCATGCAGAATCTACCTTCCCCTCCCCGGTGGGTAGAATTGGAACAGGCATTGGCTAATAATTCTCCCCCCCAAGGCTATTCTTTGGGATCCTAAGTCCTTTTCTAAGCTCTTTCCTAATGAGGAGTACATACACCACAAGTGGAAGTCTGCCAAGATTGTTTTAGGTCCTCAGTGGGACGTCCCTCTACATCTTTGACCTCTTTGGTTTAACTCTAGGTTGTGTATAGGAGGAGAGTCTGTGTCCTGGTCAGCATGGAACCAAAGGGGTTTGAGGCAACTAGGAGATATTTTTTTTCTGTTACTGGCCATTTGAAATCCTTTAGTGACCTTCAACAGGGGGCTTCACTTCTCTCATCGCATTTGTGGTGTTATCTTCAGTTGCAGCATCTCATGTGGTTGGTGGTGGGGGTCTCAGCTTCAACTTCTTGGATCTGAGAAATGGGAGGCAATTTTTGGGAGGAGGTCTAAGGGCGATTGTCTGTATTTAAACTGGGACATATATATCGACCCTTACTGGATGAGTATACCCTCAGTGCGAGCTGGCTGCAATTGCAGTGGGAAAAGATGCTAGGTTTTCCCCTCACAGATGTGGAGTGGGTCCAAATTTGGGTGAATGCCTATGGGACTTATAGGGACACTGCAGGCAGATTAATGCAGCTGAAGACTCTGTTGCTACGGTATCACACTCCCTCATCCTTGCATACTATGCGCTTGACTGTGAACCCTTCATGTTGGCACTGCGATCAGAAAAAGGATACCCTGCTTCATCTCCTAATAGACTGTCCTAAGATAAAGCATTGATGGGATCAAATTATTTCCACTTTGCAGTTTGTTTGGGGGCTTAAGATTCCATTTGATGCTTTCCTGCTTGTTTTAGAGAATATTTTATGGCTCCCTTTGGCTAATAGGTTCCAGCGGGAATGCTTTATATCTGCTATCATGGAAGCTAAGTGCCTTATTTTAAGGAGGCAGCATACAACTGTCTCACCATCCTTTGATGAGTGGTTTGAAGGTATGTTTAAATAGGTGGGATTTGAACGGCTATCATTTTTAGCCGCTGGCAAACTTAGGTATTTTTTTTTAATTTGGCAATCTTTTTTTTCTCTATTATGGGACCAGTTTGTCCCTGGGTAGGCTTCTCATTTCCCCCTGCACATAATTTATATGTCCTTTGTTTCCTTTCTGTGACCTTGGTAATTATTTCCAGTACAACCGATACCCTTGTCTCTCCTTCCACTCTCCATTCTTTCTGCTTTGGTTATTGTTTACTCGAGTTACAGAAGCATCCTCGATTCTTGTTATTTGTTTCTTGTTATTTGTTTGTTCACATTGTTCTCGTAGTTTCAATTTTTATATTCTATTGCATGTTAGATAGAAATAATTTGAATTGAGTCTACTGTTTGGCCTCTTGGCCTCTATTTGTGTTTATATCTTACTATGTAGATATGGGCTACTTGGGGGTGGATATCACTCTTCACTAAACTCAGAATATGGATATATTGCTGATAGCTGTTTTCAGAATGTGATTACTTTGTTCTTTTTGGTTGTTTGATTATTGTAATCATATGTTAATGGTTGGATGTTATTCATCTTTAAAATTATAATAAAGTCTAAATTTAAAAAAAAAAAGAAAAAGAAATTTGAAGTTTGGTGAATTCCACACCTTTTGCCACTCTGCACAAGTTGATCCCTAGGACCGTCCCCTTGGAACTAGTTGGGTGATCACAGGACTCAGTAGCTGGTGGGATTTTGACAATTTTGCTTTCTGGCCATAGTGTCACAGTGACTATGACCCAGTTCTCCATAAAACTGCAGAATTCAAATATGAATTGAGCTAGTGATTTTACAGACACTTGTTTGCTATGCTGTCCTAACTACATATATAAAGTGTTGATCTACTGATTATTTAGAACCCTCTGTCACATTGCTTTGTTTCTATTGTGTTTTTTCAAATGTATATGTAACCACCCAGTCCCCTGGGGTTACTAGAATCCCATTAGTACTAGTGTTAGGTAAGTAGAAAAGGCAGCTGGTAGGGAGCTCAATTAGGGGTTTCTTACATAATGACATCATTGTTTACTCAGCTATCCTGAGGGAAGGATGATTATGTCATTTAGAACTCTCGCAGCAGCATAACCATTTCTGAGTCAGCTGATCAGGGGAAGTATAGAATGTTCAGTCAGTCTGAGTTTGGAGTTCAGCAGTGACAGTTAGAGTGGCAGGAGCTCTGCCAGTTGGGGCTCTGCCACAGAGAGCCCTGTGTTTCTCACCCTAGTTTGGATTACAATTACGAGCTCCCAGTGAAGTGGTGGAGACTTTTCTTCAGCAGGATTCCTTGATGTTCACTCCAGGAGAAGTAAAAGGGACTGCTAGTTCAGTGGATCCAAGGGGCAATCCCCCAAAGGTCCTTATGTGTGTACAGCTGCTTTTGAGAAGGACTTTGTGTGAGATTTCTGACAAGCTACCATGGAAAAGAATGCTTTCTGGTTGTTCCCATGCCTAAAGGAAAGGGCAACATATATGTGAGTACAGAATGGAAAATGGTGCCTTTTGGGTTGTTTCCATGCCTAAAGGAAGGAGCAACTTAACTGTGAGTACAAAATGGGAGACAGGTTCTCTAGTTAGGGGTTTGTTCTGGGGTGTGCGTGCCCAAAGATAAGGCTAGATCACACCTGTCAGGACCCCTGTTCACCTAACTGTGGGAAACTGAAGTAAAGTTTAGAGTCTTTAGCATTTCAGTAGGGAATGAAGGCTTCTGTGGTGTAACCCTGAAGGAATGGCAGAGACTGTTGGTTGGGGCAAAGGGTGGGAGGAACGCCATTTGGAAGCTTACAAGGCAGGGCTAACTGATTCATTGATGGGCACCAGGTTACCCTGAGCAAAGGCCTTTGCTGCAGGATGAGATGGGTGATTAAATTCATATGCATACACCTATGGGAAAGAAGATGTTCTGAGTGTGTGGCACAGTCCACAAGCATACACTCTTGGGAAATGGAAATGTGTCTGGTGTGTGGCAACAATCCATGAGCGTACACAATGGGGAAGAGAAAGGAATCGTTTCTGTGGAGAACTGTACTGCCTAGCAAAGAGTTGTAGAAAGAAAATTTACTTGTTTGCCATGATCGATCCTTGGGGGTCCACTGATGCTTTAGCAACAACTGTGAATAAAGCCATACTGCACAATCCCAGCTGCTGCACTGGACAATCTGATCGTTGTTTCTGTGTGGAATTATTGGGGCCCCCTCAGCAGTTAGGTTTATCACACACCTAGCATCCTCTCCCCTGGACCTGGTTGTTTTTACAAAGGTTTATTTTGAGGTAATTGTACCCACACCCCCCTTCCTTAAGACAATGAGCCTGGTGTATATCCTAAAGCTAGGGGTGGTACTTATCTGAGTATTTCTGCCAGAAGTAAATGGTATGCCATATGTGGGTATTAGTTCTGTTTTATGGGGGGGTGCCAACTAGCCAGAAGTGGCATGGGGGTTGCATATATTTTTTCTCACTGATCTTTTTAACACTTTAATTAATTATTTTTTTATTTTGTAATTAATGATTTGATATGATGTCATCAGTGGGGACTATAAATATCTATGTATGTCTCCAGATATCTGCCCCTTCAAGAAGCCTTGGTTGAAGGTGAAGCACTGGGGTTGTGTTCCATTTTGGTGATTGGCATTAGCTCATATGTATAAGCAGTTTGCTAAATAAGTTCATTTTGTGATTTAGCAGTGTCAGTGAGCCTGTTCTAATTTTTCCTTGGAGTGCAGCTGCTTCTTGAACCAGGTTTCTTGGCTTAGCCATCCTTTAGTTGCACCCCTCTGGTTCCACAAGAGTATGTGGACTTCTCTGGAATTTGACATATATCCAGGTAGGGAGCACACCTCTTATTTATAGGACAGGGTGCATCTCCCTGTCCTACAAATAACAGATGTGCTCCCTGCCTGGACATATGGCGGCCAGCGGAGGAGATGTGAGGAGGTCTGTGCTGGTCACCGTATGCACCCGCTGCTCCCCAGATACTTATCAGGTAAGTAGGTGGTGCCCAAAGCTGTCATGGGGACTGGGTGCTAGGGAGGGGTTGTTTTTACTTCTAGGCAGGCAATCAACGGGGGGACCGCTACCACCAGGGGTGAAGCATTTTATGTTGGGGCTGGGATCAGAGGGAAGAAGGGGACTACTAGCATCATGGATGTTATTTATTATTACAGTGCTGGAATCTGAGGAGGAGAGGGGACCACTGGCACCAGGGATATTAATTTTTCTTACAGGGCTGGGGATCAGAGAGAGGGGGTGCAATGGTCCACAGTGGTGGGTATGCTCCCCCGACTGCCAACTGACTGGTTGGTTACATTACCTCTGGCAGCCACTAGGGTTGTGCAGAATAGGAGGAGGTTTTCATCAGTGGTATATGTGCAGCAAAAAAGGACCATGCAAACCCTCTTGCACTGTGCGCATCCTCTGAATATCACCTTGCAGCAACTTTCCTGTGCCCACCCCACTATTTGCATATTCTTCAATTTGTTTTGCATAGATGCTACCCCTGTTTGCTGGTGCAACAGAGCCCTTTTAATAGTGGCTCCAGCACAAAGTCTAGTTTGCATGGACAATCACCAGTTAGTGCCTGCACAAACTTCTGAATATGGGGCCACAGATCAGCATATTAGGGTGGATCTTATACTGGGTGACTGTTTCTTTAGTTGCACGGGAGACATCCATCTCCTAGTCTTCTTTCTGTTGTAGGGAGCATAAAGAGGTGAATAATTCAAACGCTGATGAGAAAGAAGAACAGCCCCTAACTACAGCTAGTGCCTGGTATTCCATAGTCATTTTAAGCTGATTCCTATAAGAAGAACAAATAATAAAAAATAACAGACAGAAGATGCTTTCCAACTGTAGTGGTTTCTATAACCAACACATACAATCGGCTTTAAACCAGCACAAAGCATCATGGGTATGCAAATCCATGTGTTTGTATTGGGAAGGCTAACCCAGATATGATTTTTTTTTTATTTACTGTTCTTTCTGCATCTCTTCCTGGTAGCCATCAGACCTCATCTCCCTCCTAGCCCCATCACCGGCTGTCCCAGGGGCTTACCTCTGACACATCAGTGCCCCACAGATTACACACTGTGGCAGATCCTTCCAGGTTCCCCAAGCCCAGTCAGTGTTACAGATGTGTTGTGGCTGATACCATGATATGTTATGTTTTACATGTCACTACTGAGACTTCTTCATTGCTGGCTGACTCACAGATACATTTACAGTCTTTTTATTTCCTAGTGAATAGAAAAGAGGTTAAATCATTTATATGCTGAGCAGAATAAAGAATACATAGAATGCATGAATGATACAACAGGGCAGATGCTTTCCAATTGATGTGGTTTCTGTAAACATAGACACACTCAAAAGCTTGAAATATGGAGTGAAGAGACAAGCAGCAGCAATCTGCCCCAGCTGGACATGTCTAACCTGGCTGAATATGTAGTATGACTTGTAACAACATGTGGCTGCACCATTGTTTCCAACTTCAAGAAGGGTGACCTCTGATAGCGTTTACAATAGCCCCTAACTATAGACAAAAACAGAAACTCCTGAGTCAGCATTTTTTAGCAGAAACCCAAAAAGAGGGGTAGAGGCTGTTGTTTAAGCTTCCTGGGAGGCCTTAATCTTCTTGTCTGGCTATTGCAGAAGTGAGTAAAATTAGGTGAAGTAATTTAAATGCTGATCAGAAACAAGAAAAAGAAATATGTAGGATGCATAAATGACAGAAGGCAGATAATTCCTAATGTGTGTTGTTTCCATAATCACACATATAATACAAATGCCTCATTCCCAGCCTAAAACACCATGGGTTTGCAAATCTGTGAATGTGTTTGGGGGTGCGAGGGTAAACAAACTATGTTCAGTTAGACATGTCACTACTTAGAACTCACCAAAGCCAACTCACACACTGGAAACATAACAGCAATCTTTAAAATCTGCATATTTCAGTATGCATGATGGACATAATCATAACCTATCATTTGCCATATAAAAAAGCAACAGTGCCGGGTACATGGACAAGAAATTCACAAGATTCTGGGATCATTGTACCACCGTAAATACCATTTAATGATATAATGTGTACATATTGGCATGGGGAATGGCTTTGGCAGCAACGTCTTGTGCCAGGGACATATGATATAAGGGTCAAACCTCATAGTCATCACAGTCCAGTATGTTAGTGGTCACATAGCCCTCATGCAACCACTAACATCTGGACAAGTGATTTGCATTACTC
The DNA here is from genome assembly GCA_016271365.2 of Neoceratodus forsteri. NCBI lineage: Eukaryota > Metazoa > Chordata > Ceratodontiformes > Ceratodontidae > Neoceratodus > Neoceratodus forsteri. The sequence goes on along the minus strand of CM028137.1, from coordinate 849,386,463 downwards.
TATGCTACACTGCTGCTGCAGAGGAGACTCCTCCATCATCAAACAGCAACACCTGTTTGAGTATGGCAGTGTTGGTAAAAGTACAGGGAGCCCAATGCACTACAAACAGTATGACAAACCATTTGCCAGATCAATAAGGAACAGTATATACTGTACAGTGGAGCTGGCCAGGATACCATGCAACACTGCAGCATACTGCAGTAGAGTTACTGTAGTAAAGAAGGTAATTTAATACAGTAACTCTAGACACTGCATTGCATCCTGGTTGGCTACACTGCATACATATTGGCATGGCCAATATTCAATCATCAAGGTATGGTGCAGGGGGGAGAATCTTCAGCAATAGCACCATACACTTGATGCCAACTTATAGGCAAAACCCTACACTGTTACAGTCCAGCATGTTACTGGTCAGACAGTACAAGTGCTGCCATTAATAACTGGATAACCAGAAGAATTACAATCAATACAATCGAATAAAAATAAAGGCAAAGACAATTTTATCTCCAAGAATCTGAACTTGGAATCAACTAATTTCAAGATTTGGTCTTGGAACATAGAGGGTCTTCGCTTAAAGGTAGCAGATGTAGAAGTAAATGAATGTATAATGTCATATGACATAATTTGTATACAGGAATCCTGATGCCCTGAGAAATTTTTACCGTCCCTCTCAGGATACAGCAGTTTTGATATACCCGCTAGTGAGGAAAAGAGTTACTGAAGATATAAGGCTGGGCCAGTTACATATGCTAAAACCTCCTTGAACGGGTACATTGTTAGACTAAAGATGGACCTGGACAATATACTGGCCTTGAAAACAGAAGGACAAGACAGAACTCTTATTATTCTAAATACATATTTCCCTCCAAATAAAACAACCTATATGACCCAAATCAAATATTCAAAACAGAATTGAAAAAAATACCTGAAATTTGGCTAACTTCACCTTTTGTAATATTACTGTAGGTGATTTTAGCTGGCCCGGTGGTGCTGAGGCACTGGATGCCTTACCTTGTGCTACACCGGCAACCTGTGTTTGGGAACAAACACGGGCTGCTGGGGGTTGTCAGGGTTGGAGAAGGATTGAGCATCCGAGGGACTGCTCTCCTTTTCTGGGGAGAGGGATGTCAGTAGTTAGCGTTCGGCTGGCTCCTAGCAGAGGCTGGGGGGCAGTGTGCCAACACTGCAGAAGAGGGGCAGAGATGGGGAAGAAGCCTGGAGGAGTGTGTGTGGAAGTGTGAGTGCTCCCTCCACCAGTGTCATTGCATGCCCCACTCCACACAGGGGAGAAAACTGAAAAATGGCAGTCCTCGCCATGGATGATGATTGTCCTCTTGTAGCACCACCAGGAGGGATCCTCCCCCAAACTGAATCCGATCTGGTGGGTTGAGGGTCTGCCCACCTCCCGCCATGAGGGGTAAGTCATGGGGACTGAAGGGGGGGTTTCATACCCATGAGAGATGTCATATGGCAGGCGGGGACTCCAGGAGAAACAATACCAACAAAAATAAATATTAGGTAATTTTAATGCCACAATAGCACCTAGAGAAAAGAATACAAATTACACAAATTACATGTGAGCCCATAGCTTAATGGATGGAGTACTGGAATGGTATTACCAGGGGTCTGGGTTCAGTTTCCCGTGGGCCACACTTTTCCTTTCTCATTTCCTTCCTTGATTTAAAAATATGCCTGGCAGGGGCATAGCTGCACTGAGAAGTGGCCTGTTAGTATTTCTGATATGTTCCTAAGTTGCAGGATTGTGTAACTCTTGAGAAAGGAATTTGTGTGGATTTAAGGAAAGCCTAAGGCCTGCTAACCATGTGAGCTCATAGCTTAATGGTTAGAGCACTAGAACAGTATTATCAGGGTTCTGGGTTCAATTCTCAGTGGGCCACACTTTTTCTTTCTTATTTCCATCTTTGAAATTAGACAGAGGGAATTGTTTCTTATATATCAGTTATTTATCCAAGACTTAAGTGTGTTAGAGCATCTGTAGATTTTAAAATCAATGAAAGAGGAAGGGTATTAGAAAAAATGATGCAAGAATTAAATCTGATTTTAATAAATGGACATACACATGAAGATAACAATGGGATCCCTGACATTCAATGAGCCCATGGGAGCTTCCACAATAGATTTGGTATGGATAAATGTAGAAGCCACAAGAATAGTAGAAGATTTCAAAATTATATAAAGATATAGATCAGTACATTACCCAATGGCACTCCTACTAACTGCAGATGGCCCATGGGGTACCTCACAAATTCTCTTACCAGTAAATACAAATTTAGAGATTGTAAAGCACAAAATAATAAGATGGAATTTCACAAACGTTAAAGGTTTCAAAGATTTATTAGAGTCACCCCAGTAAACAGAACTGAAAGAGCAAATAACCTATCAATAGACTGTGTAAAAACTAAGGAGTTATGGGAATTAATAATAACATCAATAAGGCCTACCACGTCGAACAAAGAATACTCACCTCAAGCACTTTAGCAGGTAAGACATGGTATTATAAAAATTGCAAAACAGCCAAAAGAAACTTGAATTATAAAATCAAGAAAGTTAAAAAGGAAATATCTGATCTTAAGAAGCAGGCTACTAAATTGAATAAATATAGGAGAGAATACAAACAAACCCTAAAAAAGGAAAAAAATATAATGAAAGCATGTGGGAAAAATTAAGGAAAAGAGTGGAAAATAAGGACACCAAATCCTTTTGGAGATTGGTAGTGCAAGGCTATAATAAGTACTCTAGAAATGTGGAAGCTTACATAACTTCAAATACATGGACAGAATATTTTAAAAACTTATATTACACTACAGAAGAACAGAAATTAGCATCTAGAATAGTAAGGAAAGAACACATCTTTCCTATTCCAGTTTATATAGAGGAGAATGAAATCTGCGTGGCTTTAACATGATTGGCCTATAATAAACCCCCGGGGCCAGATTCAGTGATAGGTGATATTTTAAAACATTTCCTTATTGGTGGCTACCTATACTGTATAGCAGATTATATTTGCTTTACATTTACATTAATTATATTAGCTGAAAGCAAAGACCTGCTAATGTAAACAGACCGCTAATATAATCTGCCATGCTAATTGTACTTCAGCAGTGAGCACTGAGCGTTAATTATAACAGGTGCTAATATGCACAATTGGAGTTGTCGTGCTAAATATATCAGGCACTAATAATAACTGTTATACAGTATTTAAAATACTTGTCAATGCAATTATTCAGGGGCTATAAATCCCAGAATCATGGAAAGGCAGTACAATCTATCCAATATACAAAAAAGGAGACAGTAAGGACCCAAAAATGTACCATCCTATTAGCCTTATAGACATTTCCCAAAAGATATTTACAAAAATTATATTAGAACATCTAACTAAATGGTTAGAAAATAATTCAGAGTTGAGTGAACTCCAAAATGGTTTTCAGCATTGCTTTGTATTAGATCACCTGGTATGGAAATATGCAACAGTTAAGAAACACAAACTTTATTGTTGTTGTTTTGTAGATTTTTCCACAACATTTGACAGTATCACTAGAAATATACTCTGGAAAAAATTAGAAGAAATAGCACTAGATCCAAATATTACAAATATAATAAGATGACTTTATTCAGACACATGTACACAGATTCAATATAATCAAAACGGACTGATAACAAGAAGTTTTCTAACAAATAGAGGGGTCAGGCAGGGTTGTTTGCTGGTGAGATAGAGACATATATATGTATATATATATATATAGAGAGAGAGAGAGACTAGGAGAGAGAGGGAGAGTGTGAGCTTGTATCAGCCTGAGTTCCATTCTTCGAAGATAGGCAACAAATTAATACCAGCACTTGACTACACAGATGACCTGATTTTGTTATCCACTTCATTTCTGGCTTTGCAGAGGAAACTAAATTATTTTTCAAAAATATGAAAAACTCGGCAACTAAAAATAAACAAAGATAAACCAAATTATTGGTGTTTGGTAATAAAAAGTGGTACCAAAAATGTGGATGGAACAAGAAAAATTAGAAACTGTAACAACATACGATTATTTGGGAGTTAGATTGTCACAAAACAGTAAGGCCTGGATATTCAAAGCAGTTGCGCATGTGCAACTGCGAAAATGCGATATACAGTGATATTCAGCAGGAGCAACTGCACAGTGCAAGTAGCAGTGCGCCAATGTGCAATAGTAAAGTATGCATGTGCAAGGCAGGGGGCAGACTCATGAATATGTGGCACAGTGCGATATTCAACCCCCGACCAATGGCACAAGTGAGGAGCAGCTGCGAGTTGCGTGGAGTAGACTTGAGCCTATAAATACAGGGAGCAGGTAGGAGGAGGGCACTTGCACCAGAGGGGAGCAGGATAGAGGGAGATAGACAGGCAGTCTGAGAGAGGAGAAAGGAGCAAGGAGAGAGGAAGAGAAAGAGAGAGAGTGAGAGAGAGAGAGAGGGGGAGAGAGAGAGAGAGAGAGAGGGGAGGAGAGAGAGAGAGAGGACGAGGGAGGCTGATGGAGGGGGTGAGAGGAGAAAATGTGACATTACTATCAGACCCAAGGGGAGTAAACACAGGCACCCACAGGGCTGGTTGACAGAGCCTGCAGGCATAGCCAGCCAGGGGCAGGGTACACAGTAGGGGGTGCAGCCAAGTGAAAGGCACCGCACCACAGAACCAGGTGGGCCAGTCGAGCCGGACACCCAGGGGTGACAGGACAACAGGGGCCATGGCCAGTGCAGTATTCCAGATGGAGGCAGTAATGAGGGGTGTGAGGAGGCAGGAGGCAGAGCAAAGTGGCCATGGAAGGACCCATTTGCGGTACTCCCTGAACAGGTGGTACCTGCCCTGCATCAGCTTCGAGACCCATGCTGACACAGAGATCGTGGGACATTATCGCCTGAACCAGGTGATTCTGAGGCAGCTGTGTGAGCTGTGCAGTAATGAGATGCAGACACCCACTAGATGGAGCCATGCCCTGACAGTGGAGACAAAGGTAACAGCTGTCATGTGCCTGCTCACCACGGGCACCCTCCAGAGACCAACAGGGGACACCACAGGCATAACCCAGTCGGCCATGTCATGGCTCCTCACAGAGTTCCTCAGCATCCTCCTACCACATGCTGCAGAACACATCCATTTTCCCAGCACACAGGTGGAGCATGCAGCAACCATGCAGGAGTTCCACAGGGTAGCACTTATGCCTGGCATGCTAGGGCCCATTGACTGCACCCATATGGGCATCTGCATGCCACTTGGTGAGGAGGGAGTAGCCTAAATCAACAGGAAGGGTTACCCCAGCATCAACTGCCAGGTGGTGTGCAATGCCAGGGGGTGCATAAATAATGTCTGTGCCACACACCCTGGGGGAGCACATGACACCTACATCTGGCACAGCTCGGCACTGTGCCACAGGTTTGAGAATGGGGACATCTCCACAGGATATCTACTGGGTGAGTATGACGAGACCATGGGTAGCAGGGTACAGCGGGGAGTGGAAGGGGGTGGACAGGGCGGGGGAACTACCGTGTGCGACTGGGAGGAGCATGGGGTACAGTGACAGGGGTCACCAGGCTAACCGTCCCCCCCCTCTCTCCCCACACACAGGTGACAGTGGCTACCCACTCAGGCCCTGACTGCTTACACCCTACCAGTGCCCATCATTCCCAGCAGAAGAGCAGTGCAATGAGGCACACACCAGCAAGTGCAATATCATTGAGCATGTGTTTGGGATGCTTAAGGCATGGTTCCATTGCCTGGACAGGTCTGGTGGTGCCCTACAGTGCAGCCCCTTGAAGGCTTTTGGCCTATTCCTGGCCAGCTGCATGCTGCGCAACATGGCCATTGACCATGGAATAGCTGTCGAGGCTGATAAGGGGAACAGCAGTGGGGACGATGAGTGCATCGGGCCGGGAGGTGGTGGGCAGCCCCCCCCCCGGGTGGATGTACCCCGGCTCATGTTGCTGGCACGCCATCAGTGAGACACGAGAGCACAGGAGCACTACAGTGCATGCAGGTAGGTGGACACACACATGTGCATAGGACCAACACAGTGGCAGAGCACACAGTCATGTGTGGGCATGACCAGGGCCATGCACACACAGGCATGGTGTAGTGGCAGGGAAGTGCCACATGGGCACACAAAACACCACACCACACAGCACCACACAACAGCACACACACACACACACACACACACACACAGTGGCACCCGCATGCATGCGACCGGGTACCAGCACATAGCGTGGATCACACACAGGGCACCATTGCACAGGCACAATCAGTGGTGAGATGGCATCATCACACACATGCCACACAGGCCAGTGGATGGGCAGGTGCACACACGGGCACCGTGCGGTGCACCACACGGCTGCCATGACCGAGTCATGCACACACACACACAATGCCCACGTGCACACAGGGCGGTGGCTGCAGACAGCTGATGGGAGGCGTGCACATCAGGTCCGCTGCACACTCACATGACTGCCACAGACATGGGGACAGCCACACTGTGGCCACCCAGCAGTCACACGCTGTGCAACGGCCACGGGGGGTCTGAAACCACCCCCCAGGGGTGGGACAGTGGGACCACGACTGGGACCTCGCAGGGGCCTGCAGGCTCCTAAACAGGCTCTCACCAGGCATGCCTGGGATGCTCAGAGCCCGGCATCAACACGGATGGGGTCACCCAGCGCCGGGGCCATGGGGTGGACAGTGCACTCCGTGGGGTCTGTGGTGGTCGGCAATGCCATGTGGCAGCCAGTGGAGCATGGCTGACCAAGATCGCATTGGCAATGTGGTCCAAGGCTGAGTTTGTGTCCTCCTGCAGGCATTGACTGGCCTCCAGGACCTGTGCAGTACCCCTCTCATGCTGCTCGGCTGCCTGACACACCTCTGTGTGGAGTGCACACACCCCAGACATGAGCAGCACCTGTTGCTCCACGGAGACCCATAGCAGTCAGGTGTGCTTGGCCAATGGCTCAGTGCCCTGGAGTACATGGGTATGGCGCCGACCTACCAGTGTCATATGACTGCACTGCACAGCCCCCTGTTTAGGTGGGTGCCACACAGCATGGCCCTCATGGGGATGGGTAGTGTCAGATGCCTGGCAGTGGACACTGTGCCTGGCCCCCCAACAACTCCAGTCATCTGCTGCTGCTGCCCCTCTGGCCCCTGTGCTCTGGCCAGCACCTGTGTGGGTGCCCCACCACCCTGTGCCACTGTGCCTGTGCACACAGCAGTACCAGGGTCTGTGGCGGGCAGCTTTTCCGCCACCAACAGGCCACCAGTCACGCAGCCTGTGCTAGTGGTTGGTATGGGTGACTCCCCTCTGACAAGCCCCCCACCGACCAGAACAATTGTCTGATCATCATCAGTGTCAGACCCTGCCCTGATCTGTGTCTCCGCACAGAGCACGCCATGGCTGGTGTCCTGCTGGAACACAGCCAGGTCCTTGTCTGCCACCACGCCTGGGTTATCTAGCTAGATGGAAGTGTTGGTCCTCAGCCTATATGGCACCCAGAAGCCTGTGGAAGTAGATGGGTGGTTCTCTGAGGCTGGGCGGGCTACCACGACAGCCACAGGTGCCCCAGCCACCACATGCTGATGAGCCAGTGCTGTAAAGCCATACAGATGCGTTAGAGCTGCTGACCCAACAGACCCCCCCTTCCCCTGCCTGCCAGACCTACCATGCACTGATGGGCTCTCTCCAGCATGAAAGTCACTGCCTGGCACACCCTCCACCACACTACACCACATGGTGGCCACCACCATCTCCTCCTGTGGCGTGAGCAGTGACATGGCCTGGCCCCCACCTGTGACCGACCTGGTGGCCCGGATGGCTGCCACTTTCTCCTTTATCCAAAGCTTGTTGGTGCCTACCTTTTTCTTGCACTGCTGTGCAGATTGCTGGTGGCTGCCCTGCTGGTTCACGGCCTCCGCCTCCCCCCTCCCAGGCCGTGACCCTGGCCTGGGGTGTGCCAATGGTGCCACTCAGTAATGGCTCCCTGTTGAGGTTCACCTCAAACAGCGCATCCACCTCCACTCTCATAAAGCTGGGCCTGCACTTCCAGGCAGGTCCATGATCCTCACCCTCCTCGTGCTTGGACATGTTGCTACCTGTGGACATGGACATGTGGTTAGTGGCTGCAGTGGCCCACCCTGACCATCAAGCACCCTGTGCTGGCCCTCCCCCCAGCAGCTGCATTCTACCTCTGATGGTTGCAATACCGGTCCATGGCCTGTGATGTTGTGCAGCACCTTTATAGTGCATCACATGCAAATGAGCCGATGCGCAACTATAATGACAAGCAAATGTCCTCACTGTGCCCCGGAAAGGCTGATGAGGTAATTTGCATTTGTCGGCTGAATATTGCTCTATTGTGCATTGCACTATGAACTTGCTCTGGTGCATGTTGTTGCACAATGCCGTGACATGCGCAGTGTGTACCTGCCAATGCGCATGTGCAATGGCGTTCACTGCTGCCTATTGTGCAGTGTGCACTGTGTGCGCTATAGGGGCCATTGTGCTCATGCAACATTGGCCCAATAGTGCTCGAGTACCATAGGGCCTATGGCACTTGGGTGCCATGGGGCTCATGGTGCTTGTGTGCTATTGGGATAATGGTGCCAGAGCGTTATTGGTCCCATGGGACATGCCGCCTACATGGCCCTATAGCGCATTATTCGTCACGTGCCCAATTGCGTGCCCACACACATTGCGCATGCTGACCCCTGCCCCTGCCATGCCCTGTGCCCCCCATTGTCCTCTGTCCCATGTGCCTTGGTGACCACGCCCAATCGCACATCCCTGGAGATGCGCAATTGCCACGGACAGCGCATATCCATGCAGGGTGCGCATCCTGTACACATTGTGCACGTGTGCTACTGGGTGCCATTTTGGCATTCTGCAGTATGGACTGAACATGCCATATCGTGCAGTGCCCTGTGCCCACAATTGGAGCCATGTTGAGCTCGTGAACCTGGTGGTCCAAGTTGAGCCCCATGCTGCCAGTCTGTTTGGCCAGCAGCCCCTCTCGAGACCCAGGACTGATGTGTGGCAGGAGATTGCTGACAGCCTTGTCCAGGCCACCGACATGCTGCACACCAGGGAGCAGTGTAACCACTGGTATGAGGACCTGGTTCGGAGGAACCCAGAGAGGCTGAGGGCACTGCAGGCGTGCGTCTGGCAGGGTGCTGTGCCACGGCCAGATAAGTGGGCCCTGACTGCATCCATGCATGACCACTGTTCCATGGGGCTGGTAGAGCTGCATGCTATGTGGTGGGGGCTGTTGTAACATGATCTGTGGCATTGCACTGCTGGTCACTGTGTGTGCCCAGTGGCCCTGCCGGGCTGGGGTGCACTCTGTGCATTGGTGGTGGGGGCAGTAGGCCCACGTTGTAGCTGTGTTCTGATCTGTGCCTGTCTTTGTTACTGTCCTAGGACCTGAGGACCGGAGGAGAGCCAGGGTGGCTGGAGTACCTGGTGGTCCACAGCAGGCCACTGCGGGCCCATCAGCAGTGGGTGGAGGCCCAGCCAGGCATGTAGTGCTGGGACCAATGCACGGAGCACCACAGGGGGGCATGTATGCACTGTGAGGTTCCACATTGTTGTGCAGGGTGGGCAGCGGGGGTTGGGGTATGGCCTTGGTCCCCTGTGTCTTGTGCAATGGCAGCTGTGGTCGGCACATGCTGCAGTGTGAGTGTCACCATGGGGTGGCCACTGCACATGTGTGGCAGCTGTTGGTAAGTTGGATGTATGTCTGGCCACTACTTGTGCTGCTGCAGTTCCACTGCAGCACCGTGCCACCTGTCTGCAGCTGTGTGGTCAGGTGGCCCTTGGGCAGTGGTTTCCAGTGCTGTATGCCACTGTGGCTTGCCAAGTTGGTGGCAGGCATAGGCCCACCCACTGCGGGTGGCCAGGGTGCCACTCCAGGGGCATGTGCACCCACTGTCCGCTGCACACAGGGGGAGCCAGAGTGCTTTGGACTTACACTGATCACTTGTCCCTTCCTTTGTTATAGGTGTCCGGAGGGGTTCCAGGCTCCTACGCTACTGTCATCTGCAGTGGCAGATCATTTTAATTACCTCTCATACCATGGAGATGGTGGACCAGACCCAGCAGATCCTGCTCCAGGACCGGCGTAGAAGGAGGCACCAGGCGTAGGCCAGACATGGCCGGCCTTGAGGAATACCAGCCCCCTTCACACCTCTGTCCTCCATTCCCTTATCTTCCCCCATCCACCTGTACAGGCTCTGTCCCTTGACCCCTTCTCACCTACACCTACCCTCCCCTTTGTTACTTGTGTTGTGTTTAGCTGTGTTGCTTTCTTCCATTATATTTATTACCTGTTTACCCTTCTGTGTCCGTATCTGCTTTGCAGCTGGCGAGTGGGTCCATGCTGCAGTCGTGTGGTGGGTGGCTGTGTGGTGTGCCTGTGTCATTGGGTGGTGTGTGCATGGTGTTGGCATGCCCCTTAGTCAGTGGCTGTGCCTTGGCATGGCACTGGGATGGCTGTTCGGGATGCGTGGCTTGTGTGTGTGGTAGGTGCCATGTGTTGGGTATGGCTTGTCATTGGCCAGGTGGCCACATGCCCACCACTGTGTGATGGTCTAGGGTGCCCGGCCCTGTACATCAGTGCCACCTGTGCCCTGCATCCTCCCAGGGGAGCTCTGCTGCATGCTTGCACTCCATGTGCAGTGGTGACCTGTGTGCTGGCTGTGTCCCTGCCAGCGTTCCTGTCCTGGCCTGGTGCTCCCGCCTTCCCACACTGTTCCCCCCAACCCCTTGCCTCTCTCTCTCTCTCTGCTGTGCCTCTGGCTGTTCCTGCTGTGCCTTGGTGCATCTTCCTCTGCCCCTTGCACATCCCTGGTTGCGCTATGGTGGATTTCTGGTTGCTCCCTGGTGCATCTCTCACTGCGCCAATGCGCAGTGCCTGCAATATTCAGCCATGTTGTGCTGGTGCATGTTACGGTGTGCAACTGTTGAATTATGCAGTCACTGCACCATTGCACAATTGACTTGCACTGCACTGGGTCGTGCATGCCTTTGGCACATTTCTGAATAGCCCACCCTTAATGGACAAATCACAAAACAATGATACTGAGTAGGCTGGCATTCCCCTCACATGCCCTCTGATTGTTTAATACCAAACTAGAAAGAAGCTCTGTTAAAGAGGCCCTAAAGTTGCTGAATGTTAAGATCAAAATGAGCATCTTACATGCTGCAGAAGTATAGAGTCAGGAAAATATGAGGGACATTGAGGTACCAGTGAGCAAGTTATATAGACACCTGGTCATGGTACCCCAATCTGTTCCCTTAGCCCTGCTATGCTTGGAACTGGAGCAATTTACAATAGTATCAATGGCCAAAGAAAGGAGGCTCCTATTTTTATTAAAACCATTTTTGTTTCTAGAGACACGACTTCCCAGACAATGTCTGGAAGAACAAATACAGTACATGGACCAAGGTTATAAGAAACCTTTGACCACCATAATTAAAGAGGAGCTTTTCCCTTTGGGCCTTGACTGAATTTTAAATGAAATATATACAAAATCTTTGGAAGAAATTAAAGGTATTGTAATAACCTGGGTAAGAGATATTGATATTGCAAAAAGTTTTGAAAAACTAATTATAAATGCTATAGATGGTATAAACAAATTAAATTAACACATAATCTAGAAACGTACCTAATTAAATTGACAAACCCAGAATCATGGCGTGTAATAACAAAATATAGACTGGAACTGTACAAAATGAATTATTTGCATTATATTCAGAAAAGGCCTGATACTCTCACACCTTTTTGTAAGTGTGGAAAATCATTGGAGGATGATTTGAAGCACATAGTTTTTAATATGTCCACTATACAAGAAAAATAGGGACAAATTGCTTGGAAAATCTTATGTACATTTAACATACCGGCTGATAAGATTATTGTGGAATTATTTAATGCACAAAATATAAATATACTGTCAAAATGTAGCTAGGTATTTATGCACTAGTCATCTGTAAATGTTATAAAAACTACCACCAAAGCCCTGAATATTTTAATTGAATGTGAAGCATGGAAATGTGATGCATTTATCTGGTTGTATAAGTGTATTTTTATGCTTAAAATGTTTTAGTGTTTTATATTGTAATGGTTTTACAACCGACCAATCATTTTTACTGATCTGAACTGCATAACCAATCTGCTAGCTGAAGCCTGGCCACTGTCACAGGATAGAACACCTTCTTAAGACAGCAAAGCTATTTATGAATGGTAATTTTACTCAGTATCTGTAAAAGGAATTCTCTATTACTGAGTATTGTGCCACCCACCACTGCTGGTACAGACAGTATGTGTCTCTTTTTATTTTAACCCAGGGGGAGGAAGCAACCTGCCTCACGATCTTATTTATTTTCGTTGTGGTGGGCCCAAGATGGATAATGCAAAAGCATGTACAGTACATACTGCTTGCTGGGGAGAATGTGGTGAGGAGAGGGTGTCTTGCATTCATGTCTTCGGGTCATACCCAAGATCACTGCCTTTTGTTGAAACAGTCAAGAGGGCCCTCAGAGAAATGTTGCATCCCTCTATCACACTCAGTGAAAATGAGGGCTGTGCAAGGGCCAAATATTATTTCCCAAATACCACGAATAGTAGGGCTACCGAATATTTGGAAGCCCTTCCCAAATAGGGGTCTGTTCATATTCAGGAAAGAGTATTCAGACAGCTAAAAGATAAAAATAAAAAAAGGCCCTCTTCCTCCTTCCCAGTCCTCAAAACACAGTAAAATGTAACTCCCATCGCCACCCTCTATCAGCAGTCCAATCCCACCCTCCTCCATCCCCAGCACCCACAATTTGTTGTATTTAATTTTATAAAATGTTAAATTCCTTGATGGATGATCGACACAACCCACCCATCTCCATGGTGGACTGCCATCTTTCAAATTGTATAGCTCCTTTTGTAAAAAAAAAAAAAAAGATTTTGTGCCCCCCCCACGCTGGCATCACCCTATTCCCACCCTCCACCCCTGAAATACCTAATTCTTGATAGAAGATGACAGACACAAACCCCACCCTCTTCGAAGGGTGACTGCCTTTCATGAATGAAAGCTCACACTTATTTTGTAACAAAAAAAAATATTTATGTCCCCCCTACACACACACACACACATATCCTGGCAGCACTCTACTTCCACCTTCCACCCCCTCTAAAACTCAATTCTTGCTAGGAGAAGGCAATGGAGTCTCTCAAACTAATATCTATCTCTAATCTTCCCTTTTTGGGGAAGGTTATTGAGAAGGTGATGGTTGACCAGCTGGTTGAATGCTTGGAGGGTTTGTCCATCTTTGAACATCTACAGTTGGGTTTTCATCCCTGGTACAGCACTGAGACAGCTTTAGTCAGGATGGCACATGATCTCTTCATGGCAAGGAACCATGGACAATGTACCATCTTGGTGCTCTTGGACCTATCTTCAGCTTTTGATATGGTAGATCATGGGGTGCTGTTGAATCAGCTGAAGAACTATGTGGGCACCACCAATGCAGTTCTGCATTGGTTCAGCTCATATTTAACCAGGAGATCATAACGCATAGTCCTTAAGAATTTTTCCTCGGGACGTTTCGTGCTGCCTTGTGGTGTTCTGCAGGGTTCTATTTTGGCCCCGTTGCTGTTCTCCGTGTACATGCTGCTGCTTGGGGTACAATTTGGGGTATGACTGCTATGTGGATGATACCTAATTATACCTGTCTTGTGCTCTGAATGATCTCTCCACCTCAGTTACGCTGAGTCAGTGTTTGGCCAAGATAAATGACTGGATGTCTGCCAACTGGCTATGTCTTAACTCTGGCAAGAATGAGGTTATAGTGATTGATCCTGGTCATGGGGGTGTTTCCATGGATGGGAGGTTGCTTGCCCCAACTGTTGGCGGGCAGCCCCTGTCAGTGGTGCATGCAGTTACAGATCTTGGCATTTTCTGGATTACCGATTGACCCTCGAACAACAGGTGTCGTCGGTTGTTTGATCTGGTTTATTTAATTTCCTGAATATCACCAGGATCCAGCCATTCTTGATGCCTGAAGATCTGACTATAGTCATCCACGCTTTCCTCACCAACAGACTTGATTACTGTAGTGCTTTATACCTAGGGCTGTCTGGAGGATTGATGCATCAACTGCAGCTAATACAGAACTCTGCCGCCAGGATGCTGACAGGTGCCTTTCTGAGGGATCATATCACTCCTGTTCTATGTGTTCTACACTGGCAGCCTGTGAGTTCATGCATCATCTTCAAAATGTGCTTGCTGACATACAAGACCCTATGTGAATTGGGACCCCATGGTGGCATGGGGTCATAATGTTGCGGTGAAAACCGCACACATCAACAATGCTGCAGGCAAAGCAGCATGCAGCAAAATATTGGGGCTACAACATGCTGACCTCTCCAGAGGGTCATGGACTGTAGGAAGAAACAAAATGGACTGGGACCTTTTTTTTTAATTAAAAAAGCAGCAGCAGAGTGGGACCTTGGGAGATCTGAACTGCAGTCTCATGTCCCCGATGCCGCTGGAGGCAGGTGCTCTACTCACTCCACCATAGGAGCGGCTCTGCCAGACACTGTCTCAGCGGCATCCTTCAGCCTTCCTACTGGCAGCCTACAGCAACAGGGGTAGAGGTTCTTGCTGCACGCTGAAAAAACCCTGTCACTGTACAACCATTAGCACTGCTTACAGTGCTGTATTTCATGCACAATTCTGTCCACGCTATATTGACCTGGTACTGCTCCTGGTTCCCTATCAGCCTCTCCGCCCCTCGGCTCCACCAAGGCTGATCTGCTCATGGTGCCTCCCTCATGCCTTAGAAGATCAGGCAACAGGGCTTTTGGAGTTGCTGCACCAGTGCTTTGGAATTATCTGCCACAACACATACATGCAGCCAGCTTGGTGGAGGCTTTTAAAGCCTCTTTAAAAACGTTCTTGTTTGACAATGCTATTAGCATTATTTAATTGGTAATTTTAAATCTTGGGGTTTCTGTACTTCTTAATTGTAAAGCACTGAGCCTTTGGATAGAGCACTATATAAGTAAAATTTGCCTTGCCTTGCCTTCTTCTAGCAAGAATAGGGTATTGGGGTGGAGGGTGGGAGTAGGGTGCTCCCAGGGTGCCGGGGGGGGAGGACTTAAGTGCTTTTTTTTTGTTACAAAACAAGCACGGACTTTCATTCATGAGAGGCAGTTGGCCTTGGAGGAGGATAGGTTTGTGCTGGTCACCTTCTTCTATGAAAAATCAGGTGTTGGGGGGTGAAAATAGGTTGCTGCCAGGGTGGGGAGACAAAACTGCTTTTCTTTTTTTTTGGTTTGAAAGGAGCTATATAATTAGACAGATGTTGGATTGCCATGAAGGTGGGTGGGTTGTGCTGGTAATCCGCTGAGGGATTAATTTAACATTTTATAATTAAATATGACAAACAGGGGTGCTGGGGGTAGGAGGGTGGGATTGGACCGCTAATAGATGGTGGGGGGATGGTTGCAACATTTTACATTTTCCGGGTCTGGGAAAGAGGGGGAGTTTTTTTTATTATTTTTGTTTGTAATGGGCTTTGAATATGAATACCCAACTACCCAAATATCTGGCTGCCAAGGAGAAATATTCGGGCCAAATAGTTGGAAAAAGGTATTCGTACTGCCTTAATGAAAGCGTGTTCCTCTTTTCACTATCCCCACAGAGACCAAGGGATCCCACAAACAAATATTTGATTGGTATCCACCTGGCTGTAGCAGAAATATGCTTTACAAAAAATGGCTGCCCTCAGGGATCCCCACTGAAGGAGACTGGATAACCCTGGTTAACAGCATATATCACCTGGAGGCAAAGTCATATGCCCTGAGACAGCACTCTGACAAATGTCTGAACAGGTGGTTGCTCTTTGCTATGATTCAGAGGGGACCCCACATTTGTCCCTTAGTGGGTATGCTAAGCACCATAGATAAAGATGAGAGGGGGGCCTGTTATATAGAGCATTGACAGGATGGGAGAATATATACCCTGAATTTTGTCACATACACAAAGTATCTTTTAAAGCACTGTTAGGAGATACATAAAACTGAAAAACTGGTCACTCACCACCTTCATGCTTCATGCTTCATAGAAAGACACCATTGACAAAGGATGGTGATAACCAAAACACATTAGGAAACTGAAGTTTGGGCATCAGTCCAGTTTACAATGTTTTGCCGTTGCACTTTGCAATAAATGGATTTTTTAACTTTCACGTGAACTAAAGAGTGGCGTCTTTTTATTAAGCATGGAGGTGGTCAGTACCCAGTTTTTTGGTTTTATGTATTTATGTGTATTGTGAGCACCACATTCCCTGTGTGTAGCTTTTTGGTTGTTTTTATTGTTAGGAGATGTATGCAGTGATGTTCAAAAGTTACAGACTGTTTCAACACTGTAAGACTACAATTATTTTCTTCACATTGGTTGTCCAGTTCATGTGTCTGTCTTAACCTAGCAAAACCTTAATTAAAAGTATGTATCTGCACAGTGATGTGTATACACAGGGGTGCATTCTAGAATCAGACACAGTGTCAGAGTGTCACAAAATCCTCCATGACAACAGCCATTACATTGTACAGTTTCCTGCAGAATTCTGCTAAATTCTGCCAAATTACAGCAAAGTCCTTGATTTGGCTGCCTTTCAGACTGCAGCTTTGGCTAAGATTCCTGCTGGCTACACTGGCTCCTTCTCCTGCCAGCCCAACCACCAGGCTGAACCCACAGCAAAGCCCTTGATCGGGCTCCCTTCCAGTCCATGGCTCCAGCTAGGATTCTTGCCGACCACACCCACTCCTTCTCTGCCCACCTGCTCATCAGGCTGAACCCACAGCAAAGCTCTTGATTGGGCTTGCTTCTAGTCCGTGGCTCTGGCTAAGATTCCTGCCAGCCATGCCTGCTCCTTCTATTGTCCGCCCGACCACCAGACTGGACCCACAGGTATGGAGCAACTTCTCAGACCAGGATTGAATGATCATATTCTTATTGGTTGTGAGCTCATAGCTCCATCCTGCCATTGGGCAACACTCATTATAAACTGCTCCCAATTGGCTTTACCTCTCTGGCTCCTTTTATTTGAAAATACTGTCTGCTTCTCTCTCAGATTTTAAAAGTGCTATTTTTTTATTATTTAAAGGCTTTATTAGTACATCAGCACCAAGTAAACAACATTATGCAATCTCATACAGCTGTGAACATCAGGCACATACTTTTAAGGCTAAAGAAAAAGAAAAGAAAAATTAAAACCCATCTTCCACTACCCCACCCCCCAGACTACACTCCATTATTAGCAGCTAAACTACAGATATACCAACATCCCAATTTCACTGGGATTTCCATGTTGTCAGAATGGCCTCTAGGTTTCCCCATAATGAAGTAAAGGTTTTGCCTCTGTTTCGAACAAGTGCAACATGTCTTTCCAATTGTAATGCCAAAACACACTCCCTAAACTATTCCAAGATTATAGGTGGCTTTTCGTCCGTCCAGTGCCTCATTATTGTTAACTTAGCAGTTGCTGCAACAAGAATCATATGTGCTTTCCTACTTTTTGGAGTATCAACTGGGAAATGATTTACAAGACAAACGTTGGGTGTAAATAATTCCCTTAAGCCAAGGATAGGGTCCAAAGAATTATTAATGGATTGCCAGAATGTCTTTATATGTGGGCATAACCATAACATGTGATAAAGTGACCCAGTATCTTCCTTACACCTGTTACATGTTGGTGTGTGCAAGGATCCATATCTAAAGAGTTTGGCTGGTGTCAAATACATATTATACATAATATTATAATGAACTAATCTGAGTCGATCCTGTTTTACAAATTTATACATTGATATCCAAAGTTTCCTCCACACCGTAACATCTTCAGGGAGACCTAATTCCCTTACCCAATAAAAACAGACTCCTGAGGGTAGTCTATGGTCCCAGTCCTGAAGAATTTTATATAAATTTGATACTTTGTGCGGCTGGGAAGCAAACTGCAGGAGTGTAATAAGATCTCTTTCCCCTATATCTATTAACGGAGAAAGCTGGGAAAATGAGGATAGGGCCTTGCTGACTTGAAGGCATTTAAAGGATTCATTGCTTGCAGCACCAGCAGAGTCACGTAATTGAGTCAGAGAAATCACTTTTCCATCCCTCCACACCTCTGAGACTTTACATTGTCTCAACCGAGGCCAAAAGGCACGAGGTACGGGTACACTGCCAATTTTGAAATGTGGGTTATCGACAACTGGTTGGTCAGAAGACTGACTCCACTTAGTTGCAAGGTATGTTTGGGCCTGATGAGAGGCTTTCATTGACCAGCCCATTGGATTATTCCTGAGAGACTTGGGAATGTGGGATGGAGAGACATATAGTAGGGCCTGCAGGGAACATTTCTCACGAGATGCCAGGTGTTTTTCAATGGGTAACCACAAAGAAGAGTATACTGTGTGATCCACCTCTTTCTGCCAGTAGAACAGCTTACTCAGATGCTGTGCAATGTAGTATAAAAAGAAAAAGGGTCTGCAAGCCCCCCCCCCTCATTTTCGGTGCTGTCAATTTGAAATAAGACCTGCGGACACTCTTTTTGTTCCACAAAAAGGAGCTTAGCATACCTCGCAACCTAGAGAACCAAACTTTGGGGAGGTACATACCCAACATACCTAATGGATATAATATTCTAGGCAATAGATTCATTTTAATTATACTAAGTCTACCCCATAACGATATGGGAAGCAACCGCCACCTCTCAAGGTCCTTGGTCATTATTTTAATGAGATTATCTATATTGTTTCTCAAAATAGTGCCGGAATCCCTAAAGATCTTGATTCCCAAGTAGACTATGGACTTTGTCTCCCGGGTAAGGCCTAGGGGGGCTAATTCTGCTTTGCTGACTGTGATTTAGGGGAATTACCATCGTTTTTTCCCGGTTAAGTTTATAATAGGATACCTTAGAGTACTCCTCAATTTCCTCTAGTACAGCCGGAATTGAGGCACTTGGGCTCTCTAAATGTAATAATATATCATCCGCATAAACCAAGAATGCGTACCTAGCTCCTCCCACCTGAATTCCCATAATATTAGCATTACCCGCCATGCTAAGAAGCAAGGGCTCTAGGTATATGTTGAATAGTAACGGGGATAGAGGACACCCCTGCCTAGTGCCCCGGGCCAATTTGAACGGGGAAGATAACAAACCATTACATTTTACTCTGACTGAGGGACAGGAATATAATACTTTAATCCATTTGACAAAATCTCCCGGAAAACCAAAAGATGTTAAAGTGGCAAACAGAAAGTCCCAGGAGACTCTGTCAAATGCTTTTTCAGCATCAAGTGAAATCAGCACCATAGGTAAATTGGAATCTCTAGCCGCCACAATGAGATGCAGCAACTTTCTCATATGGTCATGAGATGACCTTCCAGCCATAAATCCAACCTGTTCGTGTCTTATTAAATTATCTATAATTTTAGTAAGTCTGTTAGCCAGTACTTTGGCCAGAATTTTTATGTCGGTATTTAATAACGAAATAGGATGGTAACTGCTGAGATTTTGAGGATCCTTCCCAGGCTTTAAGATTAGGGATATCACAGCCTCTAAAAAACTGGACTCTGACATCCCCTTATTAAACCAATAGTTAAAGAGCTCCTTTAACACAGGTGCTACAGCAGCTTGACAGGTTTTGTAAAAGTTACTGGACAGCCCATCTGGTCCAGGGGACTTGTCTAAAGGTAACTGCTAGATAGCCTCCTGTATTTCCCCTAAAGTAATTGGGGCACTCAAAAGGGCAGCATCAGCTGCTGAGACTTTCGGCAGGTTTACAGATCTAAGATACAAGCTTATATCTGACTCAGCGGGTGATGAGGATGGGGTCACTGAATATAAGTCTTGATAAAAGGAACCAAACATTTCCACCACTTCCTGGGGGTTGGTACAGACTTTGCAATCTTTCCTAGAATAAATTCCAGTGATGAATTGCGAAGTCTCTACTTGACGGATACGTATAGCAAGCAGCCTGCTTGCTTTCTCTCGCACATCCAGATATTGCAGCTTGGTTCTGTGTAAAGATAACTCAGCCCTCTGCGATTGCAGACCTGCATATTGAGCCTGTAATTGATGTAACCTGGTCCATATCTCTGCTGGGGAGGTACGGGAGAGGATACATTCTATATTTTTGATACTAGTTAATAGACCTTCTAACTGAACCCTTTGGTGCTTGGCCCTATTAGAAGCCATTTTAATAAATTCACCTCTCAGGGCGCATTTTAGAGCTGCCCAGATTAAATCGTACTTGCCAACCGTCCCCAGGTTACAGTCAAGGAAGAAGGCAATATGCTCCATAATATGTTCCAGAGAGGCTGGATCTTTTAATAATTGGTTATTCAAATGTCACTGCGGGGAGCGCTTGCCCCTGCCCCTAAACAAAGCTCCATGTCAACCGGAGTGTGGTCAGATAGAACCCTGGCTGTGATTCCTGCATGTGTGAACCCTGAAATTGCATAGGAGCTTATGAGTAAATAATCAATTCGAGAGTGTGTTTTGTGTACTGCAGAGAAAAAAGTGTATTGTCTTTCAGAGGGGTTAAGAACTCTCCATATGTCAGCTAATGCGGGACTGCATATAAGTTCTTTCAAAGCTCTCTGCGCTGGCAATAGACTTCGCCGTACTCGATCAGACCTGTCAATATCTGTCTGGAGAACTAAATTCCAGTCTCCACCCAATATCGTAAGTTTAGGTGGATTCGTTATTATGGTGTTTAACAAGTTTACAAAGAATGAGGGAGAATCGCTATTTGGGCCATATATAGATCCAAGGAGGACCTGACAGGATTCCAGGGATCCGTGTATTATTATGTACCTCCCCTCGGGGTCCCATATTTCCCGAGTCAGTTTAAATGGGGCACTCCTGGCCAATAGAATCACTACCTCTCCTTTGCTTGTGGACAATCCTGCCCCAAACACCTGACTGACCCATAATTTTTTGAAGAAGAACAACACATCCTCCCTTTTGAGGTGTGTTTCCTGCAGGAAAACTATTTGTGCTCGCAGTAGCTGCAAGTGCTTTAATATGACCTGCCTTTTGACCCTGTCCTTGGCTCCTTTGACATTCCAGCTCACAAAACGATAGTTATTACTTATACCTTAAATCAATAATGAGAGGTAAACGCAGATAATGGGCAAATGTGCCCTTTTGAAAATGCCATCCAGCTTCTGAACACCAGACCATTGAGAAGTATACAGAGTACAAAGATGTCACCAGTTAAATCATCAGAGCTTAAGTACAAATCATGCGTAGTCTTTCCCCCTTCCCCTCTAAACCCACCCAAACCTCATACTCTACATCTACTATATTTATAAACTATAATACCTTGCATAACTTAACATCCCCAGTTCAAACACACTGCACTCCCGAACAACATATGCCACATGATTTTACATAAGCAGACCCAGATCAACAGCTTTGTCCCTGGAGCCCCCACTCAAAAAATTTATGTTACAAACAGGTGCTTAAAATCTTAATATTTTTCCAGACATAGCTCGCACCTACAATACGCTTTAATCATCAATATTATCAAACGAAGCAAAACAACAATAATATCTGAGAACTAAATACCATTCATATCCTCTCTATATATTTCAAGAACTTAGCACATATGTAACCAGCATTAGGTGGTCAGTATAATTATAGCTTCAAGATTTGGATAGTTATAAACATTTGCTACCCAGAGAGAATACATTTAATAACACTATTACTCCTATTAAACTAGAGCATTGTGTTCTTAACGGCATGCTAACAGGAACACCTTTTTAAAGCTTGCAAGATACCAAGTTCAGGCTCAATGTAAGTTTGTTCCGCATCTTTAACTGCGCAACCAAGCCGCAACCTATTATTTGTCATATCCCTGGTGCAGGCTTAGCCACGAAAGATAGATGAATGTATCAGTCATCTAATTAACAGGAGCCAGAACTTAACAAGGTTAAGCCAAGCACTGCAACCAGGTAATTTAGTTCCAGGTTGATAGCCGCATTGGGGACTAAGCCCATGCGTTATGCGATGCACCCAATTCGTGCTGGCCTTTAGTAAAATAAAGAAATCTAGCAAACTGCTTCAGCAAAACAAGGAGCAAATAAGGCAGCCTCTATTGTAATGACTGCAATTTAAAATGTGATTCTCACAAGGCTCCTTTCTTATACGTTATGCATTCCGTATTTCCCTCTGCAAAATCAGTCATATAACAGACAACATATTTGCGGTAGACAAGCCATGCAGTAGACATGAATGGGCTTATGCTAAAACGGTGTTAGTCACAGGCTTCCAAGCTCGCCCGCAATAGCAACACTGCTACAGTCCCATTAGGGCAAAGGTGCAATTTCAGGAGGTTGCCGGAGTCTCTACAAGACTCTCCACAAGTGATCATCGTTCAATTTGGACTGCCCCCCTTCACTTAAATAGATCTGGGAAAAGTTCTCTCAAGCCAAGTAGCGCCTGCGCTGGAGAATCATAGGAAACCCATTTATCCTCATTCTTCACCATTAGAATTGCGGGGTATTTAACTCTAAACTGCTTAGTTGCGGCAATTAATTTAGACACCAAGGGATGAAGTTCTTGCCTCCTCAGCCTCATTGAGTGGGGGAGATCTTGCACAATCCGCACTTTCTTGCCCTCCCATGTTACTTCACGGGCCTCCTTTGCTTTGCTCAGTATGTGTTGTCTATCGATATAGTTCAGCAATTTAATGATTAATGGTCTAGGAGACTGACCTGGAGCCGAGGGAGGGCGCAGGGCTCGGTGAGCCCTCTCGATCATGTATTCTCCTCCGCTTGGGGAGGCCGGCTACTTTGGCACAGAGCCTCTGCATGAACAAACCGCGATTCCCTTCTTCTTCTCGGGACTCTAATAACCACCAAATTGTTCCATCTACTGCGTCCCTCGAGATCCTCTATCTTTTCCTCCATTTTTTTCAGTCTGCGTCCCATTATAGTTGACCCCAAGTCCATCTTGTCTTGCCTTTTTTCTAGCGACTTCAGTCTGGCCTCTGAGTCCCCGGCTCTCCGTGTTAAAGATTCCACTGAATTTTTAATTTCCTGTAGATCTTCTGTGATAGTAGAGATTGCTACTTGAAGCGGCTGCATTATTTCAAGAAATTTTTCTTCTGATAGTGCACTCAGTGCTGCTACCATTTTCGGCGCGGTCGGAGCTTGCTGTCTGGGCCGCTTTCGGCCTCTTCTCCTATGCGTATGGAGATCGCCTCGGTAGCACCTTTTTTCATATACCTCCATCCAGACTCCGATCCACCGCTACCGACCACTGTTATTTTGATGCCTGACTTTCCAGTAAGGTAAACTTCGTGTCTGAGTACTGTATTAAGCTTAAATCAGTGGGTGGTGAACGGAGCTCCCATAGAACTGCTGCTTCGCACTAGGCTGCCATCACGTGACCCAAAAAAGTGGTATTTTAAAGGTGCTGCCATAAATTCAGAAGCTGAATTTTTTCTCCTGCCCCTGACACTCTTTAAATCCTCCTCTTCACCTGGAGCACCTCCCTAATCTCTTTTATTCTTAGGCACACTCCCACTCTTAAAGGGGCTAGCACCTGTTTACACATTTCCCTACTTGTTTCTTTGTCAACAAGTGATTATTAAGTTACTATTGGCTATAAACCAGCCTGAACTTTACTACTGTCTATCAATTAGTTATGTTACCCAAGATGTTATCATACGTATTCCAGTGCTCCTTAATACTAACAGTTAAGCTGTAACTCCCTCCCTCCCCATCCTATAATTATATTACAAAAAAACTGTACATATTTAATTCCCTCTCAAAACTTGACTGTCATCTCTTCAGCCTCCCTGCCACTGAGACCAGGTGCTCTGATGTCTCTACTAGAAAACTCCTGTGGACAGTGCACCTAGGAAAAGGTATTTACCCCATCCCCCTGGTCCAGCTGACCATGCTCTTAGTTACAGTGAAAGAGAACAAATTATAAAATTAACACCTACAACAAATCACAGGTGATAAAATATCTAAAACGGCATGCCATAAGGCTAGCCTGGCTGCTTCTATTGCTCTCGGGGAAATATTCACCCCAACCCTGGACCAGACATGGGTGCTAGTATATCAATATCAGTAAAAAAGTCAGGGGTAATAACGATTGTGTCTATCAACATCTGCAGCCTTATGGCTAAATACGATGCTCTACAGGTCTGGGTCATACAACATAAGCCTGATGTCCTCTCAGTCACAGAAACCTGGCTTACTCTGAGGACCTCCTGCTTGGCAATCCAATTGGAGGGCTACATATCTTTCAGGCTGGACAGATTTGGGAAAGATGGGGGAGGCTATGTAATTTATGTTAAGGACACCCTCCAAGGCAGAGCACTCCCCATCCCATTTACTGGGAGTAGCTCCCAACTGCTTGCAGTGCAGTTGCAACTTGACAACCAGGGAAAGTGCGTCAGTCCAGTATCCATGTACATTCTCTTGAAAAATCAGGTGATTGGATTTAAACTAGCCCTTGACTACCTATCCAAACTCTGAAATAACTCGGACTTTTAAATGTTAGGGGACTTCAATATTATTGTCCTTGCCTAATCCTGTAATCTGGCAGGGTTTCCTACATCCTGGAGGGGCCCAGGACTGGACAATTACTCTTCCCTCACTCCCCCTCCCCCTCTATCCTTTCTACCCAACTAGTTCTTGCCTGATTCTATGCTCTGGCAGGGTTCTCAGCATCCTGGAGTGGCCTAGTCTTGGGCAAGCTTCTTCCTTCCCTCCTTTTCCCTTGATCCTTTCTTTTCTCTCTTCCCAACTTGTCCTCACCTACAGTATCTCTGCCCCCTGGAAGGTTCTCAGCATCCTGGAGGGGTCCAGTACTGGGAAATGATTCTTCCTTCCCTCCCCTTTCCCCTTCATACTTTCTACCTAACTCGTCCTCGCCTGACTCTGCTCTCTGGCAGGGTTTTCAGCATCCTGAAAAGGTCTAGTCTAAGGCAAGTTTCTCCAACCCCTCATCCTTCCCTCCACCATCCCCTCTACTATCTTTACCCAACTTGTTGATGCCTACTCCTGACCCTTATTATAAGTCCTCAACTCATTCTGTCACTGGCAATGATCTCTGCACTCTGAAGGGGCCAGTTCCAGATATGACTCATCCTTCCCTACCTCATCCCTTATCCCCACCTCTCTTCTGTCTCCCTCTCTACCCCCCTGCACTTAAACAAAGGAATTAGTTCACATGAGCTAATAACTTGCACTGTTTGTTCTGTCCGAGGTACTCCCAAATTGCACTAGCCCTGTGTTAACTTGCCCCTCGCAACTGAATTTTTGCTTACTTTTCTCCAGTAATGTTCCTTCATCTTTATTCTCTCCTTCCACAGCTGGTTTCCCCATCTACACCTCTACCCTCCTTGATGTCCCCCCACTGCACCTCATTCATTCAATAATTGCTAAATAATCTGCCTCTTAACTGAGATACATTCCCGCAAGGAGTTGGCTCCAAGGCTACATTAAATTTCTGTACTACATTCCTCAGATATGGCACTTGTAATTAAATATATATTCTATAGGTATGATATATTTAACTGTATGTTATGTCACAAATGTGATTGTATGATCATTTATGACATTTTCTAACTGTATGTATTGTTACAAATGTAATTGAATTTTTAATTGTATGTCTAATTCTTCATCCAACTGTACCCTCCCCCCCCAGGTTACACCGGGAGATGAGCAACTTGTTATTCAGTGTGCCATCCTTGTGAAACATTTCAATAAGTAAATAAATTGGTTATCCCCTGAGGTGGCAATGTATAAGGATGCCATCTCAGCCATTGACATGGTCCAGCTTGTGCAGTTCCCCCTCATGGGTAAACTATTGCACCGGGACAAGTACTCTCATAGACTGGATTCTAACGAACTGGCCACAAAGAATAACTAGTATAACTAGTACCACTGGGCTTCCTGATGCCATCAGCGACCACTCGCCAGTCTTATGTACCTGGACCAACAAGGCACCTAAAACTATAACCTTGAGGGTAATAAACAAAGGGCAACTTGCCTCCCTCATAACCTACCTTAGCTTGCAAGATTGGTCAGGTGTCTATGCTGCCATTGATGTGGACACTGCACTAGAGTGCTTTATTAAAATTTTTAATAAGTCCTGTAACATATATGCTCCCTATAAAATGAGGAAAATTAAAGGGTCCAGCAAGAAATGTATTACGCCACTGCTTCTCAATCTTATGGGGACATGGGGACAAGGGACAACTTGTGGTACTTAGCTAAGAGCTCAGGGTCTCACATTGACCTCCAAAATTACAAAACAGCACAGAATAAATGCACCCGTGCTATCCATCAAGCTAAGAGAGCTCACTTCAAAAGTGAATTAAACAACTCCTAGGACAACAGCCATAGATTTTCAGAGAACATCAAATCTCTGACAGGAAAAGCTAGTAAAACTCCTCCTACATTACTCAATACAAATAGAGTAATTATCCAAGACCCCCAAACATCATCAATGCCTTCAATAAGGCCTTCACTAACCTTAGCAGAGTGCTTTCCCTGGACATTCTTCTACCCATGCAAGGTACCAACCCAAGCAGCAACACCACCCCATCAGCAAGTACAACACCACCCTTCTACCTTAAGATTCTCACTACAGCTGAGGCCAGAAAATACCTAGAACAAGTTCTCAGGAAAACAAGATCCAGTTGTGACTCACTCGACCTCAAGATTTTAGTGCTCACCCTGGATGTTCTACTCTCCTCCCTAACCAAGATCCTAAATCTCTTGCTAACCACAGGTAATCTTCCCCAAATCTGGAAAGCAGTGGTGGTCACTCTGATTTTTAAAAATGGTGATAGAACTAGTCTCGCCAACTACCGGCCAATCTCAATCCTCCCCTTCTAACGAAAAACCTTGAGAGGATAGTATACAATCAGTACTGCTTTGACTCAATGCACTTGACATAAGGATTACAAAAGAAGTAAAGCTAGGACCTTTTAAATCCAAACTCCATACGGCCGTAGCCTCAAACAGCAACTGCGATTGTGGGACCTGATCCCCCTTCCCTCTACTCTCCTCTCGTCAGTCTTCCGCCTTCCTACTTGCCCAGTAGTCTTGCTCCCCTCCCCTCCCTACTTTCTATTCTACCCCACTGGCTCTCCTCCTCCTTTCCCTCTCATTTCTCCCCATCTCCCCTCCACCCCCGCTGTTCTGCATCCCAGTGACACTCCTATTTCCCTCATCCCTTTTCCTCTCCCTCCCCTGTGTACCTCCTTCTTGTTTCCTTTCCTTTGTTTCCACCCTTCCTCCCCCCACCCCCCTCTCTGCCCCTGGCTTTCCCCATGCTCTCCCATCCTCCCACCCCTCTCTGCCCATAATCATTCATTTGCCCCTTCCTCCTCCCTCCTCCTCTCTCCCCTCCCCAATTTTCTCATTTACCTGACCCCTCCCATCTCCCTCAATTTTCTCTTGTTATCCTCCTCTCATTTTTACTTTTGTTCACCTTCCCCTCCCACCCTGGTAAGTCACTCCCCACTATAGGCTTCAGGGTCTCTGCCTTGTCACTTTTCACCCTGGTAACATGGGCCTCCCTGCTATCTATTCTTATTAACACTTATTACAATATAACTGATGCTTTAACATGTTCTGGCATCCTAGATGTTTTCATAGCTTACCTAATTTTAGTTCTGATGCTCACTGTGTTTCCTGAAACATCCTATATTGCTAACTGCCTTATTTTCTTAACTGGGCCAAGTGACCTTGTCCTGGTTATAGTACTGTATGATAGCCTGACCCCAAAGCAACTGTCTATACCTGTAAAAGTGCATAACTTTACCAACTGAACCTGTTCTAGCATTTTCTGCTCAGTATTTTGTACTCCTCATTTGATACTTTACTGGTTGTAACATTGCTTTACTGTAAACTGAAAATTTGATGATTGTGTATATGTAACCTCTGTATTTTGAATTTATACATATGTGATTGCTATGACGTGGAACCTTTGTAAAAGAGCCTTTGGCTCAAAGGTACTTTCCTAGATACTAAATAAAGATAGTTGAATGTTTAGATAAGAACAACCTTCAATGTCTGCAGCAGCACGGATTCAGGAGGGCACATAATACAGCCATGGCCTTGGTTGAATTTACTGGCTATATTCATGAAGCACTTGACCAGAGGCTGTTTGTGGGGGCTACTTTTATTGACCTCATCAAAGCCTTCAGCACAGTTAATCACAAATTGCTTCTCAGCCAATTGACCAGCATTGGGATATCTACTGAGTCATTGGGCTGGTTCAGGAGTTACCTCTCCAATAGAACAAAGCAGATAAAGATACATGACGTTCTATCTGACCATCGAGATGTCACCACAGGGGTACCCCAAGACTCTATATTAGGCCTCCTATTATTTAGTCTGTTTCTGAATAATCTTCCAAAAGTATGCCAATACAAGATCCTTCTATATGCAAATGATGCCATGCTTTACACTTGTCACTCAGTTGTCAGAAGCATTAGAAGAAATTATACAAGCTGATTTTTATGCTGCGGAGGAGTGGTTCCTAAATTCCAAGCTCCTACTTAACTACAAAAAAACAAAAACAATGTTGTTCACCTCCCATCAAAACTGATGTAAGTCTTATCCCCTTCAAATACATAACAACATGTATGAGAAACTGGACATGGTCAGTAACTTTAAGTACCTCAGGGTGATTCTTGGCTGCTCTCTCTCTCTCTCATATGGTCTACTCATAGACCACATTGCCAAGGCAGCTAGTGCCAGAATAGGCCAACTACGTCGGCAGACTCTGCCTTATGAAGAGTGCAATAAAACAAGCAGTAAACAGCTCAGTGTTGTCAGTCATAGACTATGGGCTTGTTGTGTATGGGGCAGGCACTGATACTGTCTGTAAGAGAATTAAGATTGCCCTAAACAAAGCCTGCAGACTTGCTTTGGGAGCACACCACTTAACTCACACATGTGAGCTTCACTTGAGCACTGGATTGCTTAACCTGAACAACAGGCTCCAATACCAGGTTTGTCTGTTAGCTAAAAGGTCCACTCTTGGCCTTGTACCCCCTGGAGTGCAGAGACTTCTCAGCTATTCCACCAACCCCAGAGAAACCAAGGGTTCCAGCAAAGCTGTCTTCCAAATCCCATTTCACAGTACTTCATAAGGGCAGAGATCCTTTAAGCATAGGGCACCCCTTTGGCTAAATTCTCTCAGTACTGAACTGGCTATGGAACCAAAACTTGGCCCCATTAAATCCAAACTGCAAGTGAATCTGGTCAAGCTCAGAACGTGTGATTGTGACTCTAAAACCTAATGCTATTAGGTATATGTCCTAGACTCCTCTAACTGCGCACTTATGCCCCCCCATGCGCCCCGGAATTCCTGTCTCTCAGAATATAACTTGCACTTCTCTTTATTTCACCTCTTTTCCTCCATAGACCATCCCTACCTCTAAACTATATCTACACAACCCTCTGGTGGCTCTTTTTCCTAATTCTCTTCCCTTATACCTCTCACTCACACACAGACCTCAGCTCAGTGCTCCCCCCAGCTTCCAATTCCAAGCCAGTACCAACCAGCCCACCCCTCAAAGTTTGCCCTGTTCCAAGCCCCCTCATTCTACCTCAAAGTTCTATCTAAAGGTGAGGTAAAAAATATCTCTCCCAAGTCCTTAGGAAGTCCAGGCATGGCTCCGAGAGCCTTGATCTAAAATTAATCTTTCTTCCCCTTGATGAACTGCTAACCCACTGACCTGTATCATAAATCTGTCCCTCACCTCAGGTACCTTCCCAAAACTCTG
Source organism: Neoceratodus forsteri (assembly GCA_016271365.2). NCBI lineage: Eukaryota > Metazoa > Chordata > Ceratodontiformes > Ceratodontidae > Neoceratodus > Neoceratodus forsteri. Next base: position 849,356,616 of record CM028137.1, on the reverse strand, counting down.
GAAAGCAGCAATCGTCACCCCAATCCACAAAGCCGGTAGTAAGACTGACCATGCCAACTACCGGCCAATTTCAATCCTCCTGCCTATCTCAAAAGCCCTCAAGCAGATAGTCTATGATCAGCTGGTGGAACACCTTGAGAAATGCCAGCTACAATGCCAGCAGCAGCAGCATGGCTTCTGGCAACACCACAGCACCACCACTGCACTTCTCGAGTTCACAGTCTACATTCACAGTGCCTTTGACCAGGACCACTTGGTGGGGGCAACCTTCATAGACCTCACCAAGGCCTTTGACATGGTCAACCATGACCTTCTGCTGGCCCAATTAGAGGTAACTGGGCTCTCCTCAGACTCACTGTGCTGGTTCCAGAGCAACCTCTCTGGATGTATTCAGCAGGTAAAAATTTGCAATGTCCTCTCTGACCCCCTCCAAGTGTCCACCGGAGTCCCCCAAGGATCCATCCTGGGCCCCTCCTCTATAGCCTCTTTTTAAACTACCTTCCGCTAGCTTGCCACCAAAATATTCTTCTCTACGCTGATGATGCTGTGATCTACACCAGTCACTCTGACCCCATCGCACTGGAGCAGTGTCTTCAATGGGACATTTACAATGTGGAAGACTGGTTTAACAAAGCTAGACTCCTAGTCAACCACAAAAAGATGAAATCCATGCTCTTTGCCCCAGCGCACAGCCGCCACAGGGCTGGAACCCTGAACATCCAGAACTTACAAAAGATCCCCATTGAAATGGTCCCCAAATTCAAATACCTGGGCCTCACCCTTGATAGCTCCCTCTCATATGCCTCACATTTCGATCATGTGGCCTCTACAGCTAACAGGAAGCTCAGCCTGCTATACAAGCACCTCAACTACCTCACTGATTAAGCCCTCCAGCTTGCCATAACTAGTTCAGTCTTCTCAACCATTGATTATGGCCTTGCTATCTACAGTGCAACCCCTGACAGAACCCTCAAGAGACTCACCACCATGCTCAACAAAGCCTGCAGACTTGCACTTGGAGCCCCGTGACTGACACATACCTGCCACCTCTACCAACAAACCGGATGGCTTAACCTGAATGACAGGGGTTGTTATCAAACCTGTCTCCTTGCCAAAAAAGCCACCTTAGGCCTTTTGCTAGCGGGGCTCAGCTCCCTCATACACCAGGTTGCACCAACAAGGACCACAAGGACATCCAACAAGATCTCCATCAAAATCCCCTATCGTCGCACCACCCAAGGTCAGCAATCCTTCAAATACTGGGCCCCGCTATGGTTTACCCACTCGCACCAGAACTTACCACCATTAGAAAAATTGGCTTGTTCAAATCCGCACTTAGATCCCAACTGTCCAGCCAAAGGCAATGCATCTGCCCTAGCTGACCAACCCACCTGGTACAAATTGTTTTACTACCCTACCAAATGTGCACTTATGCTACTCACCCATTCTGCCACTTCCCCCTGGTACTCACACCCCCTCACCATCATCTACATACCTTTTTACCCTTGCTTCCTGTCCTAGTCCCATTCTACCCCCCTCTTTCCAAAGGGGTCTTTGCCCACACCCTCCTAACAAAGCGAGCCCTAGCCAGAGGTTCCCACTTGCTGTATACCTATTTCTACTCCATCTCCCTTTCACTCTATAACCTTCCCCCCATTCTTACTTCTGTTTCAGCCCTGACTCTGTCTGTGTGACAAGGTATGCTTCCTATTCCCAAGTACACTGTTAAATCATAGTGCTATTGGCATTGTCTTATGCTCTTTGTTAAACTGCGCTTTATGATTCTATGTTTGTATTTTTCTTCCTGATGTGGAACCTTTGTAAATGAGCTGGTAGCTCAAAGGTTGTAATCTGAGACTTCAATAAATAAATAAACACACCAATTGTATCTCTGTTGAATTGCCTTTGTACCTTGCTTGTTTTTGTAAAATGTCTGTACCCAAATAACGTAGAACCTTTGTAAATGAGCAGTCAAGCTCAATGGTCTTAATCTGAAAATTCAATAAATAAATAAATAAATTATGAAGGATCAGACATCTATCTGATCCTGGTGGGCACCACTGTACAGTGGACTCAGCCTGGATGCAACACTGCTATCACAGTTTCTGCCAGTGATATGCTGAAGAATACTGCTGAAACACAATGTAATCCAATGGCAATTACTCCAATTTGTCACACAGGAAAGTGTCACATTCTTATCACAGATCATTGCACCCTGGCTGTCTCTACTGTCTTCCCATGATGCTTTGCATTAGTGGGGTATGTGGAATTTGGTATACTATATATACCCTTATATGCAGTCTCTATGGAGATAGCCTTGACTGGTGGATCCCAGACATACAGTGATATACATTCTCACTGGATGCATCAACTATATCAGTCAGAAACTGTTGTGTACATTTCAAATGAAGCAGCACAAACATTGTAAAGAAAGAAACAACACTCAGCCTACTCCTGCTTGTACTGCTCTTTATCCAAAGTTGACTTTGCTTGCTTCCAGTGTCAGGTGTCAGCTAGACCTGAAAGACTCATTTGGGTAGTGACGATCTGAAGGCACAAAGGACATTTGGGGCTTTTTGACACTGATTGCTAGAGCTGCGGAATATCTTTAAATACAGGTTGGACAAATTCTTAAAAGAGGGAGGGTTTGGAGGTCTTTATCATTGAGTAACTCCTGGACTGGGCAGATGGACTTGAAGCTCCCACTTGTCTTTATTACCTATGTTCCTACTTTTCTGTCCAGAGGAGGGCAACCAAAATGATGCAGGGTCTGCAACAGAAGACATATGAAGAAAGACTAAAGGAACTAAAGATGTACAGCCTCGAGGACAGGAGGGAGAGGGTGCACATGATAGAAACTTTTAAATACCTCAAGGGAATCAACAAAGACCAAGAGGGTAGCATCTTTCAGAAAAAGAGATGTGCAAAAACAAGGGTGCACAATTTGAAGATAGAGGGGGGATGGCTCAGAGGTAAGGTGAGGAAGCATTTCTTCACATAGAGGGTTGTGGATACATGGAACAGCCTTGCTGAGGAGGTCGTAAAGTCAAAAATGGTGGGGGAATTCAAGAATGCATGGGACAGACATAAGGCAATTCTAGTGGGGGCTAGGAGGAAGTAGGCTGTTGGTTGACTAGGATCTGCAGCTTATCCGTTAGGTAGGTAGGGCATTGGGAAGACTGGGTGGGCCAAGCGGTCCTTATCTGCCATCAAATTCTATGTTTCTATGCTGTGCTGGGATGTAGTAGCTGTACCCACTGTAGACCTTATCTCAGCACTGCAAACACTAATCTACAGTAAATGCCAAAAGCAGATGCCCCAAATAAGCTACAGAAATTCATATGCATTGCTTACCTCGTTCTCCCTATTTGTAGCGTGTTTTACCTGCGCTAATTGTCACAAACTCGCTCAGCCGGTCAGGCCTCTACTTCCAAAGTGCCAACCTCTGAGAGTATGACTTGTGGACAGTGAACAGAACAAGGTAACCCTCTTGTCTGTGTTGTGGGTTCAAGTCACCTTAGTCTCAAGTTCTGGAGGGATTCAAACTGATAGCCTCTTCTTAGCATACACAATTATCAGGCTCAGATAATTCTGTCTTTGGGGGGCCAGATATCTTTGCCTATGGGCACCCAACCAGGTCTTTCAAATGAACCCTTAGAACTCTATGCAAGACTTTAGAGAACTCTATCCATTTCCCAGTTTGGTATATCAATAAGCTCATACACAGTGTTAACTGTAACCTTTTAAAAGCTCCACTTAAATAAAAAGAAATGTCAAGGCACTCCAGGCAGTTTCTGTTGTAAAATATATCTTTACTTTAAAATATCAAAACAGAACAATAAATACAGAACAAATATCCCAAACACATCCAATCTTAAAAACAAAACAGGTTTTTAAAGTACAAACTAAGCTGTCTTATCCACATAATACTTATCTTCCACAGTGTTGATATTGTCCTTCTTCACCTCTCAGTCAGAAATAAAATCAAATATCTCTCTCTAAGGCTTGCTCAGTTGGATAAAAGTGAGGCATCTGCCACTTTGTCTCTCCTGAGAGAGGATAGGGCAACTGCCTCTAGGTACCGGGTGGCATAATCTACCACAGTCAGGATGAATCTCTTCCCTGAGGAGCTGGCGGCATTTAAAGGCCCCACAATATCCATTCCCACCATCTGGAATGACTCCTCCACTATGTGCAATGGAATCAGGGTGGCTTGGGTTTTCTTGCCCGCCTTCCCTATTTCTTGGCACCGGTGACAAGACCTGCAATACTCCTTCACCTGCTGGGTGAAGTTAGGCCAGTAGAAATTCTGGGCTAACCACTGCATTGTGCACGTGATTCCTAGATGACCAGACATGGGAATATCATGGGCAACCTTGAGCAACCGCTCACGATATCCCTGGGGAACGACAAGCTGCCTGCCTAGCATCCCTTCCTCTGTCTGTACTGCCTGTATATACATAAGTCTATTTTCCCAATAAACCTTATGTCTGCCGTCAACTCCCTGTTCTCCATTTGAGTATGCCCAAGCTCTCAGCTTCTCTAAACTAGGGTCACTTCTCTGAGCAGCTGCTAACCCCACACACCTTCCCAAGGCATGGGATAAATCCCCTTCAGTCATTAAACTAGGGTCCCTAGCACTAGCATCAGGGCTCTCAGGATCACTGTCAATTCCAACCCTCTGACAAGGGGTCACCCCTCCCTTTTTGGAGTAATCCTCTCTAGCTAGGTGGTTACTTGCTGCTGGGGAAATTTTTACCCTCTTTTTATCAGTCTCCCATCTGGAGATACAGGCTGGGGAACCAGCCTCTCAGTGGTTTCCACACTGGTTTCTGTGGGGTTCAGGGAACTACTATTTTCCCTTGTCGTTTGGCTATAGGTAACTGCACATACCACCCCCTGTTGGAGACTGTTACCCAGGATCACATCCACTGCTAATGTGTTGGATACAGCCACCTGTTACACAGTTTCCCCTGTATAACCCCAGTCAAGGAGAACACTAGCAAGTGGCAATGTTTTCTCTTCACCAGAAAACCCTTGTACTGTTACGTATTTATTGGGCATAAGCTGACCAGGCTGTAGCAGATACCCCTTTACCAATGTCAGGGTTGCCCCATGTCCCTTAACCCTGTATGCCATTTACCATGACTGGGTGCATGTGTTCCCTCATGTTCACTGGCATGCTTCCAGGGACACACAAACAAGCCACTTTCTTTCTGGTACTACTTTGCGTATTATTGCTTGCCCTTCTTGGACACTGTCTGGCAATGTGCCCAGTTTCCTTACATAACCAACAAACATTTCTTACTTCAGAGAAATCTTTTCTTTGAAACCTGGGGCTAACTGGTTTCAGTTGAGGCAGTGAGGGTTTTAGCTGCCCTGAAGGTGTGCTTTTCCCTTTCTGTGCTGCCACAATTGCCCCATTCGCTCTCTCAGATTAGGTCTGCTCTTGGCATAGTGGTCCGAGAGTTCAGCTGCCTCTTGCACTGTTTTTGGATCTCAGTCCTGTAGTCAGGTTTTTAACTCTGCTGGCCATGCCCAATAAAACTGTTCTAATAAAATCACATTTTCAATTTTAGCAACAGTGTTTGCCTCAATTCCTTCCCACCAACGTTTTAAAAACTGATGTTGTTTTGTTGCTAGCTCCTCATAGCTCATATCAGGGCTTCTCCTGAGCTTACAGAATTTAGCTCTGTATGATTCAGCAGTTAATTCAAACATTTTAACAGTGCAGCTTTTAACTTGCTGTAATCGTCACTGTCTTCATTATTCATTTGACCCAATGCATCCCAAGCTTTTCTGATAAGTAGCGGGGATAGCTGGAAGCTCCAGGACTCCCTAGAAATTTTAGCCTGAATACAAACTTTTTCAAAAGAATATAAAAAGGTGTCCATGTCCTCCTCTTCCTTAAACTCAGTTATTAATTTGGAGTTCAATTTGTAAACCAGTCCTGCAGTCCCAGTTAAACGCAAGCCACGTACCTGCCCTGATGCCACTGGTTGGAGTCGTAGCTCCTCCAGTTCACGTTGCCACTGGAGCTCCTCTCTCCTTTGCCTCTCTGCATGCTCACTGTCTCTTCTCTACTGCCTCTCGCTGGTGCTCATATTCCTTAGGGTCTGCCTCCCTCTGTTGTCACTCTGCCTCATGATCCACCTCTCTCTGTTGTCCTTCTGCCTCACGGTCCACCTCCGTCTGTTGTCGTTCTGCCTCCAGTTCCATCCAGTGCAACTCAATTTGCATCTTGAGTACCTCTGGATTCAAGATACTGGTGACCTTCCCCTGCTGCTGTGGCCCTTCACTGACAGTGGCCCTGCTGTCTGCCTCATCAGCTTGGGACTCTTCACTGGCCACTAGCCCTTCCAGACTTGAGGTTTGGCCCCTTTCAGTCACGGTCTGTGACTTGCTGTTCTGGGTATCTGCTACCATCAGGGCCTCTATGAGGTTCTGCTTACTGGCTTTCACCCCAAATGGGACTCCCCTGTCCCTGCACAACTGCTTTAAGAAATCTACAGTGTACCTGCTGTAGTCGGAAGCCATTTTCTTCTTCCCTCACTACTAATACTATTCTGACTGGCTCTTCAGAGAAGAAAAAAAAAACCAAATGGGTAGGAACTTAACTGTAAGTCAAGGGATATAGTTCTGCTTCCTTTTAAAATAAAACACTGCTTTTCTTTTTCTGAAGTGAGCTGAACAGTCTCAAGCTGACACACTGAACAATGATGCTTATACCACCAAACTTTTTTATGCCACCACTGCCCACCAATCTGCCACAAACTTGCTCAGCTGGTAAGCCCTCTACTCATAAAGTGCCAACCTCTGACTGTATGATTTGTAGACAGTGAACAGAACAAGGTAACCCTCTTGTCTGTGTTGTGGGTTCAAGTCACCTTAGTCTCAAGTTCCGGAGGGATTCAAACTGATAACCTCTTGTTAGCGTACCCAATTATTAGGCTCAGATAATTCTGTCTTCAGGGGGCCAGATATCTTTGCCTACTGGCACCCAACCAGGTCTTTCAAATGAACCCTTAGAACTCTATGCAAGACTTTAGGGAACTCTATCCATTTCCCAGTTTGTTATATCAATAAGCCCATATACAGTGTTAACTGTAACCTTTTTAAAAGCTCCACTTAAATAAAAAGAAATGTCAAGGCATTCCAGGCAGTTTCTGTTGTAAAATATATCTTTACTTTAAAATATCAAAACAGAACAATAAATACAGAACAAATATCCCAAACACATCCAATCTTTAAAACAAAACAGGATTTTAAAGTACAAATTAAGCTTTCATCCACATAATACTTATCTCCTACAGTGCTGATGTTGTCCTTCTTCTCTCAGTCAGATATAAAATCAAATATCTCTCTCTAAGGCTTGCTCAGTTGGATGAAAGCAGTTCTGAGCCGGCCTCCTCTCTGAGGTCATTAAACTCCACCTTGGAGTATTAAAAGTTATATTTTACAGCACAGGATGTCCCAACAAGATTAAAAAAAATGTTAAATGACATACTCAATTACTTCTCCTCAGGTTAACTGGTCAGAACTGATTTTTGTTCTGCCACACAAACACACAAACAGTTTCTGTGATGTCCTTCCAAAGCATCTTGGGAATGTGTATTGGACCTTCCAAATTCGTCTGGATCCTTGTTATCTACACATCAAAGGTCTTTCTGATGTAATTCAAGGGCCCCCTGCAACACCCCTCCCAACACAGGTTCTTCCTGGCAACAATTACAAGTCAAAGAATAATGCCTGAGGGCATTATAAAGTGGATACTTTGGTTCTTGCCTTCAAAGAAAATTTAACAAGGGAATTGCATTTTAAATAGCTGCAGATTTAGCTATGTCCTGTTCTTTGAACTTATCCCTGTTTGGTTTTTTTTCGGATGTGTCAGTTCAGCAAGACTGTGGGTCTTCTGACTGCCCTTCCCTTACATAAATTATTTGTAATACAAAAAACAATTTGATACATGGATCAGAATCAGTGGTCCAAGTGTGACACTAATTACTGTGCTGAGATCTTCAGTGGTTCGGTAAAACTGATGAAGTTAAACCAAATTTTCAGGCCTTAAAAAGGTACTCTGGCCAAAAGTGCTACATTGCATAGTTAGAGTAAACATACCTCCAATAAATCTCATACCAAACATTAGGTTTTTGTGTTACTTCATTTTAAAGTTATGGGTTATTTTGTAACCTGATTTCATTACTTGTTCAGAAAAGCTAGTTTCAGTGAAGAGATGCTGATGATGTCATGTCCTGAACTCACAGTCTAGCCCTCCCTGTCAGCAAGTTTATAGGACCAGTTTCTCCAAAGTTAAAAGATCATTCTGCAACAGGCAGCATCATACCACTCAACCTGTAAATCTGCCAATGTGGAACAGAGACCCTGGCAATGTGTGACAAATGACCCAAATGTAGAACACCCTATTTTTTGTAGGGCACGATTAGCACGGCCATCTGATGGTGCACCAATAAAGTTATTTTAACCATGTGTGGTGTTGTGTGTTTTTATAATAAAAACTTACTATACCAGTGCATTGTCTGTACTTTATTTTAATGCTACACTCATGAATAACACAATACACACAAGATTAGATTAAGAAACAATTAACATGACTGTAGTGTGTTACACAAACACTACAACCATATTAATAAAACGTCAGATACTGTTTGGATGCAGCAAGCAGCACCCCCCCCCCCATGCACCCATATGCTTGTACAAAGAATTCTGTTACACATGTAAAGTAACCCAGTGACGTCACATAGCAAACCACCACACCATCAAAACCAGCCCAAGTAAGTCACTCTTTGGGTTGGTGGGAGGGGGTCCTGCTTGCTGTGACCAATCAATCCTGATGGTTTATTAGTATGATTGCAGTATGTTACACAAACACTACAATCATAAAAATAAAACAGACATTGTTGGACGCTGCATGCAGGTCCCCCCTGCTGCACCACCACAAACCACAAATACTTGCACAACCTATTTTACTAAACACATCCATCCAGACCAAAGTACTGTGATGCATTCCCATAGCGAGCCAGATCCCACACCCCGCCAACAAAAACCAGGTCACATATGTCATTGTGTGGGTTGTTGGGGGGGTGAGGGTCCTACTTGCCTTGCCAAATCACCCATATTGTTTTACGAATACAGCCAGCAGAGTCGAGTGTGTCATACTAGAATTTATTCCCCAAAATACCAGATGTTGTCAGACACAGCAAGCTTCGCGCCCCCCCCAGCCTGCCAATAAGGGTATACATGTATATCCTAAGGAAATTGGAGTCACCGAGGCAGCAACTCCCTAACAAATTACAAGCCCCAAAAGTAAGGAAATTGGAGGTAGCATCCCTAATCCCACCCCGAGACAGCTAAACATGCAGTCATTTTAAAAATACTTCACACTTTAAGATATCCCCAAATTCCCCAGGAACATACCTATTAAATTCAGCTGCTGCCGCTCCTCCTCTCACTTCTTTTTGCTGGTGAGAAATGCTTGCATGGTGTAGACAGTCCTGGACTCCTGGTGGATGCACTTGTTGCTTGCTGAACTCGTTCTTCCTCTGATGGTAGGTCAGCGTCCCAGGCTCGAGTCAACCAGTAGTCAGAGAGTTCTATGTAAAAAAAACAAAAAACATTAGCAGTTTGATACACATTGTATCCCAAAGTGTTTTAACAAGCAATGAGAAAGCAATGAGAAACTGCTAGCAAAGTGACTACAGTGAGGCACGCCAGAGTCACAATAACACACAGAACTGCATGCACCACCAGCAGTGACTGTGCCAGGCGAGTTAGGGCAAATCTGTAGGCAAGCCCATGGCTCTGAGTCACTATGCAGGGCAGGCAAGCAGATGTGCACCACTCCTTTCCTGGCCAACTCTGGCATGGCTGGCACTGTAAAGGCAGCAAGGGACCCTCTTTACTCACAAATCTCTGCAAGTCCTATCAATGCCCAGGCAGTGCCTACCAGCTGCTCTTTTGTTGCTTGTCAGTTCTGCAGTGACAGTGCTAATAGGCGTAAGCAAGCACAAGCAAGATAGTACACAACAAAACTGCCTTGTGTGTACTGCAGTGCAGACCCAGACCCATCCCAAGGTACCAGCCAGACAGCAGAGACTAGACTGTCTCCCTCCTCAAATTCTGGCTCCCTGGCCCACTCTCTCTCCCCCTCCCCAAAAAGAACTTACAAATGTGGCCTCTCACTGCACACATGCACTACATCTTGCTCTGCCACCCACAAGAGAGCTAGAGGGTACACCAAATATGATTACAGATTCTTCTGGAAGTTGCATGAGCAGAGATCAGAGACTGAAGAGTGAGCACTGGGCTAGTTATGCTCTCTCAACTGCTTCAGATTTGGCTGCTTTAGTGCCTCCTTCCTTGCCCCCTGGCCCCTTCCCAAGCAGCAGTCTCTTCTGCTACAAGTCACCACCAGTGAGTTGACTGACTCCCATCTCCCCGGCCCGGTCACTGCGGCCAGGACCCCAGGACTCAGGACTCGGGAGAGGACAGACAGACCAAACTCCTCTGAGCTGAGGCTCCTCCATCCACCTTGCACATCTTCCAGGCCCATTGACCAACCCCCCCCCATGCACTGAGAAAATTGCTTTCTCACCTTGTGTGGCACTGGTGACTGGCAGGCAGTAGCACACCTTCTCGGGCCGTTTTCTTTTTGCTCCTATTCTAGAGTGACTCCTCTGACAGGCTGCTCTGACTCTACTCAAATTCTTCCCACTGGTCTGCTCTGCATGCTTGCAGTCAGCAGAGACTAGACACACTCCCTCCAGCCCCCCTCCAAATGTTGGCTCCCACTGCCAAATGGCCAGTTTATTGGGGGCATCCAGTGCCAACATTTAGTGCCAATAGAGTCCCAAACCAAAGCCTATCCAGGCCCCTTCTAGACCAAAACATGTTTGCCACTGTCATGTGCCCCCTTTGGCCATGATCCATGACTGGGGGCAATCAGTACCACCATCTTGGCTGCTCAATCAACCCCCCTCTCCTGGCAGAGTGTCTGTAGTAAGCAGACTGATCATCTTGGGGTGTGTAGTGTCTGCCAGTCCCAGAGGGCTCACCCTCATTCTGCTCACTGCACGCACACATAACCAGCCCAACAACTTCATTTCATGATTTACAGACTCAGTTTTGCTGGGCTGACTGAATGTAATAAGTAAGAAGTGAGCAGTAGCAGCACTTGTGAACCTGACCTGGGTCGAACTCAGGAATAATATCTGCTGGCTGCTGAGGTGGATGGTGGACCAGATGGTCCATCTGCTGCTGCCCCCTTCCTTGCCCTGGCCCCTTCCCAGTCTAGAATCTTCAGCAGTTGTGCCAGTAACTTCCTCAGTCAGACAAGAAGACTCTGAATCCAACCAACTGCCTCATCTCCCCACCAACCAAGTCTGACTCCAGCCAGCAGCGGCAGCTGCCAGCAACCACCAACCAAAAAATCTGCAATAAAAAAGGCCCAAACTGTGAAAATCTGTTTTTCTCACCTCTTGGGACTGTAGGCAATTGGTGGCGTTAGTTAGTCAGGCTCCCTTTCATGCAGCCGCTTCTCTCTTACTCTGACTCTGAAGGGGTGCTTTCTATTTGTGCTCCAATGGTGACCTCTGACGTGGTGTGTGCGTTCGTTGTTCTGTCCAGAGTGCCTCTCCTTGGAAACTAGTACCAAAACTCTGGTTCCTCCTCTGGCCAACTAGCTACTTCATTGTACAGCAGTGGACCTGAGGGGGAACCAGCCATCAAGGGTTAATCTGTGGGGGCAGTGAGGAGGCTGCTGGAGGAGCGAGGGCAGGCTTCAGACACGGGAGGGGAGAGAAAAAAAGCACCCTATTGGTCCACAGGGCACGTCAACAACATCACAGAGAGGAGAAAACCCGGAAGTATTGGGGAACAATGGCCAGCGTGTGTTTTCCGCATTCAAGGTGGAAAAACACTGCAGTATGTGGGGCGGCAGAACAGGCTGACTGGGACAAGCCGAATCTGGGATGTCACGGAAAATCTGGAGCAGTTGAGAGGTATAGGCAGCACCATTCTAAAAACAGTGCTATAGAATCTATGTGTTTCAGGTTTTGTAACAAAGTTGGCAAATTTGTATTTTAATGCCTTTTTGGTGAGGTTCATTCCTCCAGAGTTGCAGGATGCTGAGTCAGCATGCCTCCAGGCTGCTGATACCATGTGAAGTGTTACTCTGCAGCGCCTGTTTGGAAGTTGTATTGCTACAAGTGTTTCAATGTTGGTAACTGCATTGCTGTTTGCCAGTGTCTACTTTACAATAAGTTTTAATATTAATAGGTGCCTTATATGTGTTCACTCCTACTAGGGGTGGTTGTGTTAGCCTTGGTAAAACAATCATTGTAATGTGGAGTACAACACAGACGAGCCTGAATATAGCTCAAGTAACAGCCTGTCAATGAGAGAACAGAAAATTAGATCTGCTCAACTGAGGATCCCAGTCATTCATACTTTGATGATGAATAAAATATTGATTGACTGGGTGATTAAACATTGAGCTGGCTACTGCGTAGAAACTCTTTGTAAGGTTTCAAAACAGCACTGCCTCTCCCACCCCCATTTTCAGGGTGATCGAATAATTGATTTAAAGTGCCACCCTGAGAAATCACCTCAATTGAATGATAGGTAAGAATGATCACAGCCTTTCACCACATCAGAGATATCAAGTCTGCAAATCTCACATTAGTGTGCTGTGACTCAGCAACCCAGTAAAAAAGCACCAAAAATAAAAATATGAATTTGTTAACTTTGTTACAAAACCTGAAACACACATAGGTTTTAAAGCAGTGTTTATTGAATGGCGCTGTCTCTTTTACTGGAGAAAACCATTTGCACATAGTTTTTAAACTTTGGAGAAGCAGGTCCTGTAAGTTTGCTGACAGGGAGGGCTAGACTGTAAGTTCAGGAAATGACATCATCAGCACCTCTTCACTGAAACTGGCATTTTTGAACAGGCAGAGAATTTAGGGTTGTAAAATTATCTGTAACTTTTAAAACTTCGGGATCTCAGTTTTGGCCTGAGTGTGATTGGGGGCTATGTTGATCCATATTCTGAATTTATTGATGCAAGTAATTTGTGACCATAGTCCCTCTTTAAATCAAACCAACAGTGATTCTGTCCCACTTCTCTCACCCTTAGTATGGAGTTATATTCTTCAAAACTGAATAACAAAAAATAGGAATTCTCTTTAACCCAGATGATTTAGTAATGGTATTATGATCCCATCCAAGCTTATAGATAAAAATTAGATTGTTTAGAATTATGGTGCAATACCAACAAATTGCTTCTAAGCATAAATAACGAAAGTCAGTGAACCACACATGGTTCTTAGATGAAAATTTACTGGCAGTAGAGCTAGCCCATCGATGCAGCTGTAGAACTACCACAAGGAACATCAGAGACACGGGTTCTGGAGTGAGCCCAGGTTGTCAAGGTCCAGCCGGGGGAGGAGGATCAAGTGTCCCAAAAGGTGCTTTCCTCCCATAAGGAGGGAGGGTCTCTGCCTCTGCTGCAATGCTGCCACCTAGGTGATCATGGGTTGCAGCATAGTGAGGGTAGGCAGATTAGGGCATGGATGTTGGCTAACTCATATACTGCATGTCTATGAGCATGCATGAGAACACCTGAGCCTTTGCGTACTGGCATCCACTAGGAAGAAAAGAGGAAAAGGGTCGGTCCTGGCACCCAAAGTAATGAGACCCTGGTACATTGGGTTCCTGGCAAGCTTTGGCTCACCAGCCACCTGACCAAACTAGAAAACTCAGGGGTACATCCCCCTGCCACTGACCTGCTACTGGGGTGAACTGCAGCTCTGAGGAGGGGCTGGTGGACGGGACAACACAAGGTGAGTAAGCCTGTACCTTGTGGTTCCCAGGCAGAGCAAGAGCTAGAGAGAGCTGCAGGGGCATACATTATAAGTATCAAGAAAATTAACTGGAAGTAGCAGAATATTATTAAGTTGTGAAGCTTACGCTGAGTGGCACCTGGAGTGGACATATTAAAATGTAAAATTAAAAACAGACATGAGTATGAGAGCACTCCTCTATTTTAATTACAATTTTGGTGGGGGAGATATCAGCAACCCTCAAAGCCCATCAAGCTAAAATTGAATCAATGATAATTTACGCAGTTGAGGTTTTGGTACCTTTTTAATTTCTGAACAACGCATTTCCCATTTGCCATTCAATGTAGACTGGGTCTTCTCTACAGGGTGGAGAAATCATTGCTTCCAGAGTCCCATAATCGATTGGCATGTACAGTAGTCTGTTTTTTCTTGACATGACCTTGGGTTATGGATCTGCTTTCTGCCAGTGACAGAGTACTTGTAAAGCTCAAGGTAACAAGTACAATAACATCTGTTGGTTTGCCATGGGCCTACCCAGATTAACACATCAGTGTGCTCCTTTTCAGTCTCTTGAAGGTCTTTCCTTTGATAACAGAATAACGTTTATTTCTGCTATAGTCATCCAGAAGTTATTTCTTGGATAAGACCCTAGAACTCTCATTGTTCAGTTTCCAGGATATATTAATCAGTCAAACACCCAGTTGCAGAAAAGGTTTTATACTGGGTAACCCTGTTTAGAACTTCCTTTGGTCAAAGGCCTTTCGCATATCATGCCTAACATTTTTTAATCACTTACCATTTGATATTCTGTACTGTACAAAACTCAAAAGTTTCAAGAGCAAACTGATTAATTGTTCAAAAGTAAATGCCATATGTCAATACTATGAATACATGTTTACAGTTTATGTATTTGTTGACTTTGTATGTGCAACATGTTGTTGTAGTTATTTGTACTTGTATAACTGTATTTATTTGGCTGCCCACTGTGAAAATGTTGTTCATATTTGTATACTTGTATTTATTTGGTTGGCCATTGTGAAAATGTTGTTCATATTTGTATAACTGTATTTATTTGGCTGCCTATTGTGAAAATGTTGTTCATATTTGTATAAGAAAAACAAAATCACACACACACCCATAATGCAAAGCATCATGGTCTGTATATTCAAATCACCACAACATGTTATGCTGGTTCAGAGTTGCAACCCTGCAGTTTTCAACCCTTTGGGGCAACACTTGCCTCAGTGCTTATGCACTAAGGTTCTTCATCTTTTAGCTTTTTTTTTGTTTTTATTGGCCTCACCACAACCCAAACCCAACAGATGAACTTAGGGTAGCTGGTTCATTCCACTGGGGTGTCATACAGATGAGGCACACTGATAAGTCCTGTTAGGACAAAACACATGTCTGTATCTTCTGTTGGCACACTTTGCAGACTGTGTGAGAGGCCTTTTGGCATGATGCATTTCTGCTTAAAGTTAAACCAGCATAACAATGTGAAAATTGCCTTTTGCTCACCAACTTACAGCGTAAAAGGAAATGAAATTAATTTTGGGGTACCTAGCCATTGGATATAGGCCATATGCTGAAATTGAGATATGTACCTAGAACATGAGTATTGTTCTGGCAACAGGGACACTACTTACGCTCTGCAGGTTTATATAGCCAATAACCTGACAGATCTTGTGTTGAAACTTCTCCTCAAGAAACCCTGTAGTTCTTTGTCAGGACACATCCAAACGTACCCAGCCATCAACTAGTTTTGACACCATACCGAAGAAAAGTTCTTGTCTGAATTGTATCTCCATTAATATTTTCCATGTAAAGGCCCAAACTGGATAAAAATGATTGAAATGCATATGAAAGCATATTAAATGCAAGACTGAATGGACTGGGGAACTTAGAAGTCATACACAAGAAAAAATATTGCAAAATTTGGGTGAAAATACTTTTATTTTAAGTATTTATTATCAATAAAATGTGCTAAAGAACTAAACATTCTTGCCCTACTGGGGTGTTTTATGAATCAAAATGTTCTACAATCATCAGTCTACCAGATAATGTGCAATAAATTACCATATCTATCTTTTGGTGGTAAATATAGGTCAATGTATTACCCAATATCCATAATTTGTTTCCTTGGCAATACTCACTATAAGCTAAAGTACTTTACCATTTACACTCAAGAAGTATATGTACACTAGCCTAACTACATAAAATGATAACTGTAATACATCTGATGCATTTTTATGTTTGCTTGCGTGCATGCGCAAGAAACATTATGTGGCAGCTTAGGAGAGAAGCGGGTTGTGGAGGCACAGCACTGTGGCAGCCAACAGAAGCACAGCATTTGAGGGCTTGGCAGTGGTTCACCAGTGGAGGCACAGTGTGCTAATGACACTGGCTTCCAAAAGTGCCACCAACTTGTAACGTTTTTGCCGCACCAATCAGGGGCCACCTCGTCATTGCAGCATCAGTCATTCTGCTGCAATGAGGGAGCAACCCGCCATTGCAGGGTGGAACATTGCCTAGTGTAATATTGTTTGTGAATGTGGTGGCAAGCTGCAGCCATGTTCTTGAACAATACTGCACAGCCACCAATGCTGAGGGGGTGCCGAATCCCCCTAGGCTTCATCCCCCCCAAAACTGTCTTTGTTTGCAGACAGGGGCCCCAATCCCCATCGGCTTCAGTCCCCTCCCTGCCCAGTTTAGTTTGCCAATGGGGGAGCCCACTCCCCAGTGGCATAATTCTCCCAAAACCAGTTGTTTTCTGGCTACAAGAGCCCAATCCTCTCGGCTCTTGTGCCCCCCGCATGTGCCGATGAGGTGCCCAATCTCCCGTCGGCTACAGCCCCCCCAAAACAAAACAGTCAGATGGCATGCTGGGAGCCCACCCCAGCATGCCAAATGCCCCTGTGAAAACAAATAAACATCCCTCAATGTTTTTTTTTTTTGCCTGCAAACCAGAAAACTGTCCCTTGTCAAGTCCGGTGGCCCTGCCCCCCAACTCAAGCCCACCCTATGCACACCCTGCCTCCCCACACCCCCCTCACTCCATTCTTACCTCTGGAGCATGGCGCAATAATCTTCAATGGACCAGGAATATGTCTTTACTCTTCAAAGCTGACCACGAACTGAATAAATGCCGGTAAGCTGTATAATGGCATAAATAGTTTTTTTTCAACTTTGGTACATATCTCAGGCATTTTGGGGAATTTTGCCTCCAGATTTTCAACTTGGAGTTATTGGGACCCCTCCTCATGAATTCAGGCACTGTCATGACATTATTCAGTCCCAAAAGGTGATTTCATTGTCACTGCCAGAATCACCTTTCGGGACCGATTAACGAAATGACAGTGCCAGTGTTCATGAGGTGGGATCTCAAAAAGTCTATGTTGCAAATTTGGTGGAACAAATCCAAGATAATGACTGTTTCATGAACATGTGTAGCGCAGTTGCTATGCACGCTCGTAACTTTGCAAATTTGCAATATTTTCACTCCAGATTTTCAACACTGCCATTTTGCCATGCCTCTTTATGAACAGTACAGCTGTCATTTTTCACATCCTGGTAGAAATGTGTTTTCGCACTTCTGGCACAGAATAGAGCGGTCACTGTGGGAAATCAGTGTTCAGGACACATTAGGAAAATCACAGTGACACTGTTCATAAGCAGAGGTCCTAAAATGCCTATGTTGAAAATTTTGTGACGAAAGTCCATAAAATGACTGTGTCATGAGCGTGCCTTGCACAGTTTCCATGCATGCTCGTTACTTCACAAATTTATAACATTTTCACTCCAGATTTTCAACATTGCTATTTTCCCACACCTCCTTATGAACAGTACAGCTGTCATTTTTCTCATCCTGTAATGTGTTTTTGCATTTCCGGCACCGAATAGCACAGGCGCTGTGGGAAATCACTGTTTGGGAGACATCAAGAAAATCACAGTGACCCTGTTCATGAGCAGAGGTCCTAAAATGCCTATATTGAAAATTTGGTGATGAAAGTCCATAAAATGTCTGTGTTACGCGCATGTGTTGCACAATTTCCATGTATGCTCAGAAGTGCAAGCATTTTTAATACTCCCACTACAGATTTTCAACATTGCCATCTCTTCACACCTCCATATGGATGGTACAGCTGTTATTCTTCACATCCTGCCTGATCTGTGTTTTCATACATGTGACGCAGAATGGCATGGTCGCTGTTGGAACTCAAAGTTGGGGACACATTGACAAAATCACACTACCACTCTTCATGAGAAGAGGTTCCAAATGCCTTTGTGAGGTGGGGTCAGAAAAAGGCCATGCTGAAAATTTATAGTGCAAATACCAACAAACGCCCGGGGTGTTAGGGTTTCTAACCATAACATCCCACCCTGTAGAGACTGACAGGCATTGGGGTGTGCCTTTGGTTTGCCGACTGTACTGCTCATGCTATCTCACCCCCCAGCCACTAACAGGCATTGAGGTGTACCTTGGACTCTTTGGCCCCAGACTTCACTCCATTCTCATATGGTTCACCCATGTCAGTGTATGTCCTAATGGAAAGAGGTGACTGTAAAGCCAAACACTCCAAGGCACACCTCACAATGCACATGCATGGTGTCTGCAGAATAGGGTGAGGTGACATGGCATGACTGTCATGGGAGACAACCCAAACAGTTACCCCAATGCCTGTCCATATCTACAGGATGGAGGTGGGGTTGGCGTGAAGTTCAATACTTCACTGCCATTCCTATCCTGCATCTGTCTAACTCCTGCATTTCCAATGCTAATACCAGCACACAAACATTCAGCATTGACAAATGCTTGTTATACTAAGGTTCATACTAAGGTAGATGTTGAAGCAAGTGGGCATTGACCCATTAGTGCTTCTTCCTTATGAGAAATAGCTTAATGATTTCCCTGACATGATACATTTATCCAGTTTATTCTTAAAACTAGCTTTACTGTTTTGCTATTATCACATCAAGCGGAAGTTCATTCCATAGTTTTACTGTCCTATTGGTGAAAAAGTACTTATGAGTACTGGAACGAAACCTCCTTCCCTTTATCTGAAAAGGGTGACCTCTAGTCTCCATAGAAACATAGAATTTGACAGCAGATAAGGACTGTTTGGCCCACCCAGTCTGCCCATTGCCCTACTTGATGGATAAGCTGCAGATTCTAGTTAATCAACAGCTTACTTCCTCCTTCCCCCCACTAGAATTGTCTTAAGTCTGTCCCATGCATTCTTGAATTCTCCCACTGTTCCTGACTCCACAACCTCCTCAGGAAGGCTGTTCCATGCATCCACAACCCTCTTTGTGAAAAAATACTTTCTAACATTACCTCTGAGCTGTCCCCCCATCTTCAAATTGCACCCCCTTGTTCTTGCACTTCTCTTTTTCTGAAAGATACTACCATCTTGTACTTTGTTAATTCCCTTGAGATGCTTTAAAGTTTCTATCATGTCCCTCCTCTCTCTCCTTTCCTCAAGGGTATACATATTAAGCTGCTTTAGTCTCTCCTCGTATGTCTTCTGGTGCAGACCCTGCATGATTTTGGTTGCCATCCTCTGAACAGCCTCCACTCTGTCTATGTCTTTGTGGAGATGGGGTCTCCAGAATGGCATGCAGTACTCTAGATGGAGTCTCACCAACTGTCTGCAAAGTGGGATAACAACTTCTTGCTTTCTACTGTTGATGCCTCTCCCTATGCATCCCAGTATCCCCCCCAGCCCTCCTTACTGCCTTCTCACATTGCTTGCCCACCTTTAGGTCATCTGATATAACTACTCCTAGGTCTTTTTCTATTTTTGCTGTTGTTATTATCTCACCCTCCATTGTGTACTCTTCCCCAGGGTTTTTGTTTCCCAGATGCATTACCTTGCACTTCTTTGCATTGAATCTGAGTTGCCATATATTTGACCATTCCTCCAACCTTGCTAAGTCCCTTTTCATCCTTTCCACCCCACCTTGTGCATCAACCCTGTTGCACATCTTTGTATCATCTGCAGAAAGACATACTTTTCCTTCCAGGTGATCTCCAGTGTCACCTATCAAAGATATTAAACAGGACTGGTCCCAGTACCGAATCCTGAGGTACCACGCTAGTTGTCCTACTTTCTTCACTGTGGACTCTGTTTACTATTACCCTTTGTGTCCTGTTGTCCAGATAGTTTTTTATCCAGGCTACCACCTTGGGACCCACTCCAAGGTTGGCCAACTTGTATATTAATCTTTTGTGTGAGACTGTGTCAAATGCCTTGCTAAAATCTAGGTAGGCTATATCCACAGCCCCTCCCTGGTCTACTACTTTGGTCACCCAATCAAAGAGATCTATTTAGTTCATCTGACATGACCTTCCTGCTGTGAAACCATACTGCCTTGGGTCCAGTGCCCCATTGGCCTCTAGGTACTCAACAATTATTTCCTTCAGAAGTGATTCCATCATTTTCCCTTAAACTGAGGTCAAACTAACTGGTCTCCAGTTTTCTGCCTCTGCCCAGCTCCCACTTTTGTGAAGTGGAATCACATCTGCCCTCCTCCAGTCCTCAGATACCACCCCATCCTCCCATGATTTGTTAAAGAGAGTAGTCAGTGGCATTACTAGTTCTACCCTTAGTTCTTTTAGAATTCTAGAGTGAATCACATCAGGCCCCATTGGTTTGTCCACCCTCAGTTTCAAGAGTTCTTTCAAAACCCCTTTCTTCTGTGAATGGACTGGTATCGACCCCCCTATTCATAGAATTTTTCTTGTTTAGTTAAGGTACCTCCCCCTCCTCTTCTGTTGTGAATACTGAGCAGAAATATTTGTTCAGTATCCCTGCTTTTTCACTGTCACCTTCTGCCCACTTTTCCTCTCCTTCATTAAGCCTCTGTATCCCTCTCTTGGTCTTTCTTCACTCCCCTGATGAACCTATAAAAGGTTTTACCCCCCCAATGACAGAATCCTTAAATTCAATACCCAGGTTGCACATCAACTGTGGTTCTTGTACAATTTCAAACATTAACAACAGGTCCCCATGAGCACGGTGAATTTCCAAGACATAAGGCTCAAGGATTGCAGCCTTTCTTTGTATTCTTTTTCTTTTAGGTCTGGGAGCATCTTAGTAAATCTATGTTGTGTTTGTTCCCATCTAACCCTCTCTACCTATTTATAAGGATTCCATATCTGGAAGGAATACTCTAGATGTGGTCATAGGTAAGATCTATACAGGGGCATCTAGACGTTACTTGACCTGGATACTATATTACGTTTAATTGAATAGACAACTTGGATAGCTCTGTTTATTATTATTTTCCTATGTAAATACCTAAAATATTGCTATTTTCCTTGACAACCAGCATTATTTCCTCAGCAACAGAACTGAAAAAAGTAAAACACAAACTTTTTTACTGGAATTCCCCTGTATAAGAGTTTATGGGCCAGATATTCAAAACTCTGCGCCAGGCAAAAATCGTTTCGCGGGTTAAGCGCAGGATTAGCCGGTCTGCTATATTCAAAAGGCCAAATAGCGTGGGCAAACTGCATTAGCGCCAGGCAAGATTATAATGTATGCAAGGGGAAAACTGACATGAATACATGCCCAATGCTATATTCAGTGACTAGCACTGCACTAAGTGGTTTTGCATGACTTAGCGCGACACTTAGTGCGGTGCAAATTACCGCCCAGGAAAAGCTTGTCTTAACCATGGGCAATCAGCTTTGCACAACACTTTGGCTTTGTGCGGTGTTTGCGTGGGTTTAGCGCGGGTTTTGCGTGACCCTAACAAATAAATATGACACATAAATAAAGCCAAACATAGAGGAAGCATGCTGCTAACCGATGGCATCACAATGATGCCATCATCTGCCACCAGTCCCAGACATACCAGGCAGTAAATGGTGACCCTGCTGCCAGTGGACAGCATGGCAGTGTGGCCATACAGCACACACCTGCGGACCACACATCTGTGGACACAAACAGATGCCAGCACACACATGCAGCACTGTGGGCATGGAGGATGTTGAGGGGAGTGTGTATGGGTGGTGAGGCTGTGCCACAGACCAGATGTGGCCACAAGGCTGGGACACATCATGCAGTGCTCATGGGCCAGTATTGGGAATACCCCCAACACTAGTGTGCCTTTCGGATAATATATGCCCCCCTGGCCACATACCACACAGCTGTACAACTGCCACAGCACACAAAGCCAGAAATGTACATGTCACTGTGAGCATCCCATGCCACAGGTACAACATCTGTGGGTCACACAACAGTGTAACAGTAATGTCCACTGTCAGTAAACACCTGCAGGTTGGGCCTGTCACTTTGTACAGTGCAGTCAGCATCACTGCCCTACACACCATAGGCAGTGCTGTGTCCCTCACACTACTGGCCCCCTTGCTACTGTAGTGTCTGCTGTGCACTGTAGCATGCCCTACAGTGTGACAGTTGCATGCAGCACCACCACCACCTGTGCCTATGCTGTCTTGTCCCCTGGGGTACAATACGCTATGCTGTACTGTTTATATGTAGCCTGCAGCTATCATCGTGCACTGCCAGACTGATCTACAGGTGGAGCTGCGGTTGGACCTGGTCAGCCCCTGTACTTCCAGACTGACCTACAGGTGGCTCTGTGGGACCCTGCAGTAATGCGGGGCAAACTGCATGCAAATCAGGGTATAATGAGATGCTAATCTGGTTGTTTGCCCAGAGACTACCTAAGTAGGCTCATTTGCATGGCACTTTTGAATATGGCACATTTCAGCTCTGGGCAAACGTGTTTGCCCTGGGCTAACTGCTTAGCTCTGCGCTAAAGCATGGTACTAATGGTACAGGGTATAATATATTGTTTTGAACACTGTTCTTTTACATCTGCTGCTTCCTGCAGCTGTACTGAGTCCATGCATTTACTGGCATGCACATTGGCCATGTATTTCTTCTGTACCTGCCCTCACGTTGCTGTGCACTGTGTTGTTGTTGTGGGTTGCACTTCCTGGTTGCTTTATTCAGTGCTGTCTTATTCCCGGGCTATTTTTGCCCTGCACTCCCAGACCAGTTTGCCCAGCTTCCTTAGCCTGCAATATTCAGCAGGATTAGCACTGGGCTATTTCCATTTCAATATAGCTTGCTCTGTGCTCCGGGCTAAGTTTGCCCACCAGGCAGTGCCAATTTAGCCCCTGGGCAAAGTTTTGAATATCTGGCCCTATGTCTCCAATAATTTTAAGTGACAGCTTAATTGGATTGGTATGAGTTGATGTAATTATTGTTATAGATCAAGATTTTATTTTTGTATTCAAATCCAGTGTTCATTTTGAATCATGTGTCTTGCTGTTGGCACTGTAGTGCTTATTCCCCAAGGAAAATACATTTTTATTTCCCAGTCTGAAAATCATGGCATCCTGCTAATCAAAGTCACTCTTGTCGGGCACCTCATCATTGTAAATGACAGGTTCAGCAGCTTTTTTGTCAGTACTCTCGCACTTCTGACATTTATACAAGTCTGTGCAGGATAACCCAGCAGCAAGACAGAAACACCTCCCTGTTTGACATTTCACATGCTTTCAGGCACAATGTACTGCCTGCAAAATACTATCTGGTGCTGGACATCCTGTCATCCAGGTAATGGCAAGCTCCTTGTTTTCTAAATGCCATTCACAGCCAACAGGGGAAGGAACATTCATCCTGTTAATAAGAGATTGCCTCATTATAGCAGCCTGGTAATATGCCCACTTGCTGTGTTGGTGTAGAGCATCAAATGTTGGTGTCATGCTCTACTCAGACAATGAAGATGACGGCAGGCAGAACACCTTGCATCAGGCATCATTGACATCCTGTGATGAAGCTTGGCCATATTGATGGCACACAAATTTCTCAAGCACAAGAAATGTTGAGTCTTGCAATGTGAAGCCTTTCCCAAGGCCTGTGAAATCATCAAGGAACTCTTAACTCTCAGAGTCCACAGCAAATGCCTTTCTCTTTCCCTTCACACAGAAGGCACTTGTAGAATCACATCCTGTAAATGTGTGGAGTCCAATAAAGGAGGCACATACCTTGGGGCCTACAGCTGAAGTGACTTCCTCCAGATCAACAATGCAGCTTTGATTCCCAACACCAGTGAAGAAATACAAATTGATTGGCAGTTGTGACTTCACACTGATGCCTATGACTGTAACATCTATATCTGGGCTCCTAATTATCACATTCTGGTACTCCTTGGCAGCATGTTTCACAAGAAGAAATATGCGTGTGTTACATTCTTCATGGTCACATCTTAATTCATCAACACTATTGACTGTCACTGAACCCTCCTGCACAGCCAGGCAGTGACACTTCTCTCCAAGGGCTATGTAGAGAGTGATGTCCTTGCCTACAGCTTGCAAACCTGCATCCCTCCACATGTTGTACAAGAATTTCTGAAGTGCTTCCTTATTGTTACCATCAGAAAGAAACTTCTTCCACCGACTGATGATTTTCTGCTCCTTTCTGTAGATTTGTATACTTTGTGAGTGACCAACTGCTTGGTGGGGCCATTCCATATTTTGTATGCTCACATCAGGATACTGATCTGTGATACAGTCCAAATTAGTACACTTGTACTTTGTTGTAAACTTAACCCTGTACACTATAATGGTGTCTGTAAGCTCACCAAATGTTGAAAGAACATCACATAGTGCTTGGATGTCAGCCATTCCATCAAAGATTATTACATCATTCTCTGGAACATTGTCAACAAGGCAGTCTCTGCCTTTGGATTGCACAAGATTGAGCAGAGCTGATTTGTTGTTTTTTTGCCAGAGTACTATCAGCACTAGCAACAGGGTAGGAAACTGCTCCCAAAGAGTAGGACAAAATTTCCCTGTGATCAGTTTTCCTACATTGACCTAATACAAGAAATCTTGCAAAGAGTTTCCTGTCACTATGAAGAATCACATCTTTGCCAGCTACTTTTGCTTTTGTTTTTAGTTTGACTTGATCACTGAATGTTTTCAGTTTCTGGGTTTTGATGGGAGAAAAAATGTCCTGACTAACAGAAAGCAGTAGCTGGTTCAAGAAGTCCATAAGTGCAATTTCACCCTTCTCTTGAGCAGCTAGCAAGTCATTTGTAATCTCACTGGTAGCAACAACACCTGAACTTAAACATACTAGTCTATCATGAGGAGCATCAACAGGATTGATCAAGTATTCAATAGTGAACAGAATGCTCCTTATGGCTGTCTCATAATTTTGAATTCTTGTGCTATCAAGATCTTTCCATTTGTGTAACACTGTCTCATTATAGCAGCTCTTTTATGTTGTGACAAGATCCAGTGATAAACCGCTGCACAGTTTTGTATTGATCCAATCAAGCCACTTTTTTTTTCTGAATCGTTATTGCAGGTTTGTTCAATTGCCTGGTCATATGTGATTGAAGAGAATCCATGTCCACTTTGACATTTGACTGTCCACTGTCCTTGAGCGCTGAGTTCTGTTTAACATTCTTGATGTGTGATGGACAGGTTCACCATTTCCAGCCAGTATGATAGAAGATACCTGGCATAGTTCACCTGATCATAAGAGAAGAACCAGGGCATCATGAAATGGATAGCTGAAAGGTGCAACTTCCAATCAAACTCACAGATTGCTCTCACAAAAAGGAGCAATATTTGCACTATGTCAATGTAAGAGGTCCAGAAGGTAAATGTTGGATTCTCTTGGCTCTTCCTCTTGACAAAGTCTTCATATTTCATGACCACATTGGTGAATTCATTGGCTGTACACAGAAGATCAGACAAGTCAACGGGGAATGCTAGCTTGATTTTTATAATGACTTCTAGGCACTTGTCTACTTTCTCCAGTGGTAATGATTTAAGGAAAGTCCAGAATCTCAGGCACTGCATGCTTTCATACAGAAGAGTGTGTGTGCTCTCATACTCTGGTTATAATGGTGACTATTCAGAACACCATTAATTGATCCTTAGTGACAACTTCTTACTCTAGTGAGATATCACAAAGTCCTGCATCCCCAAATCTTCTGCCAACAACACCTAGAAATAACATGCATGTATGGAATTCAGTGAGCTGCCCTAGCAAATGTTTTGTATAGTCATCATCTTTCCAGTGGATTTGTTGTGCTTTAACATATATTGCTTGGTCAAAGCCCCAAACTACATGCTCAAGTTCAAGCTGATCAGCTATATCAATACTTCATTTCAGAATAGTGTTGACAGTAGGCATCTCTGTTGGTGATGTCTCAGTGACTGAAAGGTAATGGATAGCTAACTTCTCCAGAGTACAACCATGTTGAAGAGCAGTATGAAAACCTGCAGAGCCAGGAAATGTACATGAGTCAGCATCAAGAGCCTTCATAAAAAAATTTTTCTAATTCAGTTCTAGCACTGGTGCCAGGTTCACTCTGTACTTGTCAGCCTCTAATGGGGCTCATGCATCATGACTCAGGTTTTGCGGATCTTGTCTCCTGCACTGATGGCATTGCTTTATTGCAAAATGAGGGGGCCTTTAAAAGAACAGACTCCTTTTGGTAGTGGCACTCTGCCTGGTGTTGGGGTAAATTCAATGATGTGGCTCTGCACCATTATTCCATTTATATGGTGGGTGGTGTCACACCCAGATAGGGTTTCTACTCCAAAATCAATATTGTCCCAGATTGGAATGGTTGGAGTCTTCTTTGTAAAGCCTGGTGGGACATTATCAGAACCTTCAACAAGCTGTAGCAGAGCAAGGCTTGTGTCATGGCTAATCACTGTATTCCAAGGTGCAAAATGTCCCGTTTGTTTAGTATGGAGACCACTTGAGATGATCATGTGAAGTGTCAAATTGTTACTCCAAGGCAAAGGGATTTAGGTGCCTGCTTTTGACCCTTGAATGCAAGTTAAACAATGTCTTGGCAAAGTGATATCAGTTTAAGGTCCACATCATCTAGAAGATCAACATAATCAGCCAGTGTTAGTGCCTCTGAAGCTTCAATAATCCAGGCCATCAAATTATAAAGTTCAATTGGCATGACAAATTTTGCAGCATCAACAGTCAAATCAATTGATGTTAGTGGACAGGGACAACTAATTCCAGGACTGTCTTTCAATGTACTTTTGATGATCAATGCAGCATTGTACAGAGTCCTAGTTAAATGCACATCAGCAGCTGGTTTACTTGCTATTGATGATCTATGAGATGGCAGATCACTTTGTGGTTGAGGAGGAATTCATTCCTCTTCAGTCTGAGTTGTCTCTGTAATATCGGTTTCTGTTCCTGCCTCTGATTGATAAAGAAGTCTGTCAATAAGCGTACTTGTTGACAGTGTGTCAACAGACATCAATATTCCTGCAGTATGGTGTATGAAAGGTGAACTGAGGGAAGTCACATTTTAGGCGATATTTCAGTCTGTCAACTCTGTAACATAAAAACATGCATAATTTCTAAAAACAGGGTTCTCCTTAGGAACATTGTCGTTGTAAGGCATGAGTCTTGCTATTGTGTTTTAAGTTTTGATTTTATTATTGTATTCAAGACTTACTATAAACTTAAAGGTTAGAAAAATGCTGTGATGTTTAAACTTTCAATTGTGTCTACCAAGACTGTGTCTAAATAATTATGAAAATGTCTGCTTATACAATGTATCACTTACCTGTAATTCAAAGCATCAAGACCTTCATGCTTTTTTATAAGCTCAATGAAAATCTCAGTAAGTCTTGACATCCACAACACCTCCTGGTCTACAATGAGTCTCTGGTGGATGACAGTGGCACATAACATCTTGTAGGCTTTGCTGTACATTTGCTCAGCACAAGTAGGCTTATTCTTATCTGATGACTTTGTCAAAAATCTTGTGTAGTCTCTGTAACATGTTTTATGGTACTGGACTTCCAGTGATATACAGTCCTGTCATTGTATATGAATAACAATGCTCTGATACTCTTTCAACTCTGCAACTCTTTTTAACTTCACCTCCTGGGTCTGTGTGGTGGCTGCTTGTCTGTGTCTGTAGCTTAGTTTTTGTGGATTTACATGGTTTTCTGCTTGGAGTAACTACACCATTCTTGCTCACTACATCCATGAAAGTCTCCTGAACTGGATTTCTGCAAAACATCATCACCAGGTATCTGCATTTTTCATTTAAAAATCAACTTTTTGGAAGCTATCCCAAGCAAAACATAAGTCAAGCAACTAAGCCTGACAAACTCAGTGACTCTAGGTCCTGCTTGAATCCACATTTTCGTCTGACCTGCTCCATGATCTGTATGTGGGCTTTTCAACAACCTCTTTGAATGACAAAAAAGCATGCAGACAAAAGGATTTCACATCCTGCATATGTGCAGGCACAGTACATCACCTTCAGCAATTCTAACACATTCTGTGACTCTGGACCTCAGCTGTTGATAATTTCTTTTGGCTTATGACTTAACCACCAGGTATCTACAAGATGCTGAAATCCTTTCTCCTACAAATTCTCCTTATGCTGCTCCTGCTCTCAGGAAATGTTCACCCC
The DNA here is from genome assembly GCA_016271365.2 of Neoceratodus forsteri. Lineage (NCBI taxonomy): Eukaryota > Metazoa > Chordata > Ceratodontiformes > Ceratodontidae > Neoceratodus > Neoceratodus forsteri. Next base: position 849,328,300 of record CM028137.1, on the reverse strand, counting down.
AACCCAGGACCACCTGGGTAGCCAGCAGTGGCACCAAGCAGAAGGACAGGGACACTAACTATGGCATCCATCAATGCCTGCAGCATCCTCAACAAACTTGATTTCCTCCAGACATGGATCCTACAGCACAACCCTGATGTCCTCTCAGTTGTGGAAACATGGCTAAACCCTAAAATCCCTGATACCTCAGTCTCTATCCCTGGCTACTGCATTTTCAGGCAAGACAGGATTGCTAAATGGGCCGGGGCTGCACCATCTATCTTAAGGATACCCTTATGGGTCACATCATCCCATCTCCTAGCCTGAGCAACTCCTCTCAGGTCCTCACAATCAAAATCTTCCTTGGTAAACATAACAAGGAACTCACTGTCATCTCAGTTTACCTACCCCCAAGAGACCAGGCCTCTGGCTTCCATAGCATCATGGAATATCTAAGGGTCCAGCTACATAATTCTGAAACCATAATCATGGGTGATTTTAACATTAACTGGCTCTCTGCTGAGGCTGCTACCTATAAGGATGCAGCCATGGCGCATCACCTCACTCAACTGGTCAATGCCCCCACTAGGTGTAACTATAGGACAGGCTCCATTACGCTTCTAGACTGGATTCTATCTAACCACCCTGAACGCATCTCCAATGTTGCTGTACTCCCAAATACAATAAGTGACCACTCACCTGTCATCTGCTCCTGGTCAAACAAATACCACAAGCCCCCTCCCAGGCTTATCTGTGCCAGGGTTATCAAACAAGAGCACCTCCAGCTGTTAAAATCCCATCTAACCAGGCTGAACTGGGCAGTGCTTGACTCCCTCAGTGACACCAACAAAGCTCTGGACCTATTTATCAAATGTTTCAATGAAGCCAGTGACATCTATGCACCAGTGAAAAAGATGAAGGTCAAAGGACAGACCAACCCCTGGGTTACTACTGAGCTTTTAACTCTACTCAAGCACAGAGCCCACCTCTGGCATTGTGCTCATGCAACTCTGACACAAGTAAACATACAGTTATACCAAGTAGCCAGAAATTATTGCACTTGAAAAATACGGAATACTAAATGCAGCTATAACAAAGAGGCTCTGACCAACTCTTGGGGGCAGGGAAAAAAATTCTGGGAAAACATGAAAGAACTCACAGGCAAGGATCCTAAAGCCCCCCCCACTATGCTCAACCTTCATGGCACTCCTACACTTGACCTAGTTACCATCACCAGCACTTTTAATAATGCATTTACAAACCTGGACAGTGTCCTTCCACCAAATTATTTTGATGACCTCCCCTCCAGCTCCTCCCAAGTTACTCCCCAACTAGAACGTACAACCCCATAGTTTTTTTTTAAGGAGGTCCTACCACAAGTAGCTAGAAAATACATTCAAAAGACCATCGGCAAACAAGGGTACAGTGGTGACTCCCTTGACCTGAAACTGCTGGCACAAGTTCTCAATGAAATCTTAGAACCACTAACAAAGATCTTCAATCTCTCGCTTAGATTGGGCCATTTCCCCCTTCTCTCTGGAAGAAAGCCACTGTCACACTGGTTCACAAAAGCAGAGATATGAGGCTCCACACCAATTACAGACCTATCTCACTCCTCCCCCCACTATCTAATGCGCTGGAGTAAATAGTGTTGGACCAACTAGTTGAATTCCTGGATAAGTACAATATACAGTGCCCAGAGCAGCATGGCTTCAGAAAAGGGCACAGCACCACCACTGCACTACTGGAATTTACAACCTTCATCCATGCCATGCTTGACAAAGGGAATTGTGACGGGACAGTATTTATATAGACCTTACCAAGGCATTCGACACAGTTAACCACCCCCTACTGCTCAAGCAACTGTCCTCCATTGGGATCTCCAGCAATGCTCTTCCACGGTTCACCAGCTACCTTGATAATTGGATCCAATGTGTAAGGATTGCAGGGATCTCTTCGGATGAGAAACCGGTCCACTTCGGAGTCCCCCAAGGGTCTATTCTGGGCCTCTACTCTTCTCCTCTTCATCAACAATCTCCCCAGTGCCTGCCACCAAAAAATATTACTACACGCAGATGATGCAGTCCTGTTTTCCAGCCACTATGACATTACAGTCCTTGAATCCCAGCTGCAGCTCTACTTCAAGCGCATCAAAGACTGGTTCAATTCTCATAAACTTGTCCTGAACCACAGCAAGACTAAAGCCATGCCCTTCTCTAACCGATGGAGCAGGCGCAACTCTCTGTCCCTCACCATCAAGAACAACACTTGGAACCCACTCAGACATGTCAAGGAGTTCAAGTACCTTGGTATTACCCTGGATAGTACCCTCTCCTACACTCTGCATATTGACATTGTTGCCAAGGCTGCCAATATATGGATTGGACTACTACACAAACACAAGCACTGTATGCCTGCAGATGCCCTTAAACTAGCCATCTACAGCTCTGTCACCTCTATCATTGACTATGGCCTAGCCATCTATGGCTCTGCCTCAACAAGTGACCTCCGCAGGATCTCAGTTTCTCTCAACAAAGCCTGTAGACTACTAACAGGTGCAGTCTGACAAACTCACACCTGTGACCTCTATGCACAGGCCAGCTGGCTACCTCTACTCAGCAGAATACAATACCAGACCTGCTTACTTACCAAAAAGATTCTTCTCGGTCTCATGCCACCTGGTGTTAGCTCACTCCTTACTAACTACAGTGGCACTCAACAAACACGTGGTGCCCAATCTCTAACCTTTCAGGTTCCTAGATGTCGTAACTCCATGGGTCAGTGGTCCTTTATCTATAGAGTTGCTCAATGGTTCAATTCCCTCAATAAAAAAGCACTTTCTTTTACTACACTTGGAACCTTCAAAAGGAATCTCAAACTTTACCTCACCTCTGCCACTCAATGTGACTGTTTCTCTGAACAGAGATCTCTCTAAACGCCTCCCAGCTCACTCATGTCTCACAGCCCGCCCTTTCCCAGTCTCATTCCCTCTGGCACTGGGCTTTCCTTGTGACTCCTTTCCTGATTCGCATCTCCACTGGTACAAGACATTTTCCACCACCATCGGACAGTGGCCTAGTAGCCTGCCAACTTCCTCTCCCGGTCGTACGCCTGCAATACTAACTGCCTATGGTGCCCTCTATCTCTTATTGTTACCTCAGCCAGCTGCCTACTCAAGCTGCTTGTTATATGAATATTATCTCAAAGTATGTTATAACTGAGTATCTATTTTTTCTTTTAGTTGTTTTGGTTGTTTATTGTGCATTCTTTTACTACCTCTGTATGTATGTTGACCCTCATCCTTTGACGTGGAACCTTTGTAAACAAGCAGTTTCTGCTCAAAGGTATTTGTAAGCCGAGAATTTAATAAATAAATAAAAAAAACTGTCCTGCATCTACAGTTTCTGCCTGGTCTAGTTGAACCTTCCAGCGTTTATGGGTCATAGTGATGCTATCAGTCCCTTTTATTGCATATGATGCAAATAGCAGGAAGGACAGGTCCAGATGCATGGACAGGGAGGCCAGATCTTGACTGAAGTTTCTTTCTGGGGCTGGGCAAAGTTGTGGAATTGGTGCTGGAAGAGGTAGACTGTCCATCTTCCTGTTTTCCCTGTAATATTGACTGCTGAGCACAGCATTTTCTTGCACTCTCTATGTATGTTTTTGTCTATAAAACACCTAGAGCAGGTGGGGTAAAACCCTGCATCACTGGGGATGTCATCAAATTCGTTTGACAGGTGCAGTTGAAATGATTCAGCAATGTACCGATCATTACCATGCAAGTCCAACCATACTTGAGCACATTCATGGTATTTATCCCACCTGACACATGTAAATGGTTGAGTGGACTCCTTCTTAATTAAGTCTAGATGCATGTAACAATGCAAACCAGTTCTAAAACTGGATTTCTTGTGAATCTTAGATGATTGACGAGGGCCTTCCTGTTTTTTGTCACCATCCTTGAGTGTGGCCATATTGGTTCTGCATGAATACTGTACATGTGTTGACTGGTCAAATCCAAAGCCTCCAAGCTTTACTATTGCCTCTTTTTGAGTGCTGCAAGTGGCTGGCTCAATAATGGGTTAACTTTACAATACTTGTACACCGGATGCTGAAAAGTAGAAAAAAAAAGGTTTAGAAGACAACACTGATGTCATGAAAAAAAGCTAATCTTACAGACACCAAACTAATGTCACTTCCTGAAAGTCTACATGCTTGACAATGCCACTGCTATGCTTGCAACACCACAAAAATATTAAGTGTTGCTAGGTAAATGTGGTGGTTGCTAGAGACAAGCACCTTTTATTGTGTCCCTACCCTGCCTTTTTGTTTTGTTTGAAATTAAATTTATTTATTATTTTATTTACCTGTTATTACTAGAATTACAATACTTTTGAACCAGAGGTTCTTTTACAAAGATTCTGCATCAAGTACAAACAGAGACTGGGAGTAAAATACAGAAACAGGTAATATAGATGAACACAGAAGATAACATGAGTTAAACAATACATTAAAAGTACAATTATAGCAATTATTTACAGTTCATAATTAGGAATACATATGTACAGGGTATTTACAAATGGATAAAAGGCATAAATAGATAAGAGTACAGCATAAAGTAAAAGGGTGGGAGCAGACAGCAGGGCAAAGTTGTAAGGCAGGGATGAAAGCAGAAGGGAGATATGCAATTTATCATCATTTGAGACATCAAAACCTCCCTGTAAGACAGTTGTGTAAAGACTTTATGTGCTATTTTTTTTTACAATGCTGCCATTAAGGAAATATGCTGTTTGCCATGAAAACACATGCAACTATGAATATTTAGGAATAAATGTATTTAAAATATCATGCATTTACAAATACTTTGCATGGAGTTAAAATGGAACATATTTATAGCTATAAAGAACAGTGAGTATTGCTGATGATAGATAAATTAGAGGGGTGGGGTAATGTTTTGCCCCACCAATTTTACCAAAATAGAGATATGGCTGTTTATTGCACATTACCTGTTTGCATGATGAATGAGGAACATTTTGGTGCATAATGCACACTAGACGGGCAAGACTTCTGGCCTCTATAAACAGTTTCATGCATAATTCAAAGATAAAATGTAAGGATATTTTTGTGCATTTAAACACATTTTCCACCATGTATCACGTATAAGCCGCATAATGCTTTCACTAATCATTTCAACACTTTTTGGATATATTGCAATCATTGTGCGCCATCTTGCGATCACATTAGACAAATATTGTTGAAATTATAGCCAAACAATTCTTTAATGGGTATGGTGTCAAAATTGGTTGACAGCCAGGTAACTTTGGATGTGTCATGACAGAAAACTGTAAGGTTTCTTGTGGGGGAAAATTTTTTTTTTTATATAGTTACTTATTTCTCCCCCTCAGAGTCCTCTGCTGCCCCTCTGATGTCCCCCCCACACGGACAAGAGGTATGAGGCCCCTTCCCCTTAACCCCATGACTTACCCTTCATGGCAGGGGGGGAAGTGACTCGACCCACCAGACTGGTTGAGTATTCAGGGAGGTGCTTTCCTGGCTGTTGTGGTGGGGGATCATCATCATCCTCCGGAGGACTCCCATTTTCCACTTTTTTCTGGCTTCCCCCAAGGACTGTGGTGTGCAATGGCACCAGCGGTAGCAGTGTGCACACTCCCATGCATACCCTCACCAAGCACCTGCCACAGTTGCTCACCCTTAGTCTCTAGTGCTGACGTGCCACCTCTCAGCCTCCACTAGGTGACAGACAATCGTCGAGCACTACTAAACCCCCCCCAGAGAAGGAGAGCAGTCCTGAGGATGCTCAATCCTTCTCCCCCCTACCAACCCACGGTGGCTCATGCTCATTCCCGAACACGGGTCACCGGCATGATGAGAGGTAAGGCACCCAGCGCCTCAGCCCTCAGTGCCACCAGGCTGGCCACAGAGGAAATTTTAACACATGGTCTGTCAGGTTATGGGCTACATAAAATTGCATAGAATAAGTATTGCCTCTCTTGCTGGAATGAATAACACAATAATTGGCCTCACAATATGGCATAATACCATATAAAATGATTGAATTCATGAAAAAAGCTCATCTTACAGACACCGAATTAATGTCACTTCCTGAAAATCTACATGGTTGACAAAGTCATTGCTGTGCTTGCAATATCCCAAAAATATTAAGTGTTGCTAGGCAAATGTGGTGGGTGCTAGTGACAAGCACACAATTACACACCTGACCTTTAAAAATTATCTCTGTGCCTGCCTCTGGCCTCTGACAGTTACATTTGTGACTTAACCCATGGGGAGGACACCTAGTTAGGCTTCCTTTGCATATCCCTTCAGCACATATTCAGGCACTTACCACTCTCGCCCGCTTTTAAATAGCAGGCAAGGGCAGGCTGTGAGGTCTCCCACCGTGAGACTGTCTGGAAAAGTTTCTCTATTTATTTATACCATGTGGTTTATCTCCTTGAAACTGTATTGTGTATTCCCCTGTATTTATGAATAGTCTAGTGTAATGTCTAATTCCTCCTATATATTAGGTATCACTGTGCCTGTCTATTCTGTAATGTGTTTGTCCCAAGTCTGTATTATGTAATAGTAACCATTGTGATGTGATGTCCTTTTACCTATGTCTGTAACTCTCCCGGGTCGTGACTGAAAATAGGCAATTTCTTTGTCTAGAGCACTTACCTGGTAATCAAAAACATAAAAAACAAACAAATAAAAGTTATTAAATTATATTTTAAATTAAATTATTATGACAGAAAAGAAAACCTCATTTTAGCTAGCCAAGTACTGTATAAACAAACATTTGTCAATGCCAAATGTTGTCTTGCTGCCATTGGCAAAGCAGGAGTTAAAGAGATGCAGCATAGGAGTGGCAGTCAAGTATTGAACTGATGCCAACCCATCCCCACCCTGCAGAGAGTGAGAGGCATTAGGGTGTCCCTGTGGGTGTTTGTTAATGCAGTGCGGGAAAACATGCTGGGCAGGATGTGAAAAATGATAGCTGCACAGTTCATAAGGAGGTGTAATAACATGCCAGTGCTGAAAATGTGGCATACAAATATATGTAATTTGCGGAGTTGCAAGGGTGCATGGGAAATATGCAAGGCACACTTGCAGCACTGCCAGTTCATGGGCGTTCAGCACCAAATTTTCAATATAGGCATTTTAGCACCTCTGCTCACATACAGTGTCACTGTCATTTCCTCAAAGTGTCCCAAGAAGTGATTTTGCACAGCGGCCACGCTATTCTGCGCCGGAAGTGCGGAAACACATTTTGGGCAGGATATGTGAAGTGACGGCTGTACTGTTCATCAAGAGGTGTGGAAAAGTGGCAATGGTGATAATCCAGAGTTAAAATATCACAAATGCACGAAGGTACGAGCATGCATGCAATCTGCCAATGCACGCTCATAACACAGTCATTTTATGGAGTATCAGCTCCAAATTTTCAACATAGGCATTCTAGGAGCTCTTTTCATGAACTGTGTCACTGTCATTTTCATAATCTGGCCCAAACACTGATTTCCCATAGCAACTGCACAATCGTGCACCTGAAGTGCGAAACACATTTCGGGCAGGATGCAGAAAATGACAGCTGTACTCACAAGGAGGTGCACTAAAATGCCAATGCTGAAAATCCAGCATTAAAATATTGTGAATGTGTGAAGTTACAAGCCTGCGTAGCAACTGCACAATGCATACTCGTAAAACAGGCATTTGTTGAATTTTTTCCACCAAATTTGGAACATAGGCTTTTTGAGAGACCACCTCATAAATACTGGCACTGGCATTTCGTTAATGGGTCCCGAAAGGTAATTTCTCACAGTGACTGCAAAATCACCTTTTGAGGCTGATTAACACCATGACAGTGATAGAATTCATGAGGAGGGGCCCCAAAAAACCCATGTTGAAAATTTGGTGCCAAAATTCCAAGAAATGCCTGAGATATGTAGCAAAGTTGAAAAATCCCTATTCATTGCATTATACAGCTTACCAGCATTTCCTCAGTTCATGGTCAGCGTTGAAGAATGCAGACGTGTTCCCGGTCCACGGAAGATTGTCGAGCCGGAGTCCGGAGGTAAGTATGGGGTGAGGGGTGAGGGGCAGGGTGCACAGTGGGTGGGTGGGTGTGGGTGGGGAGGGGGCATCTAGACTACTAAGGATGGTTTTCATTTGCAGGAAAAGAAAGAAAACCATCGCGGGGACAGTTTTCATCTTACAGGGCATTTGGCACGCTGGGGTGGGGTGGGCTCCCACTGTGCCACCTAAGTGGGTTTTTGGGGGGTGTCAGTAGCTGACGGGGGACTGGGCACCCTCATCAGCACATAACATGGGGTATGCCGATGGGGATTGGGCACCCCCACTGGCAAACAAAGAAAGGGGGGTAGCATGAGCCAATGGGGATTGGGCACCCCCCTCGGCATTCAACATTTGGGAGGGTATGCCGACAGGGAGTGGGCTCCCCTGTTGGCACACAAACATGGGGGGGTTGCCGACAGGGGTATTGGGCACCCCCAATGTGGGCAAGCGTGAGGCGGCCGCCCGCTCGCCGACCATGGTCATAATGGCAGCAAGCACAGCAAGCAAAGGACCACTGCATATGACGAGCTTTGCTCAGATTGCAGCAGACCTTTGCTTTGATGTGCTCGCCCCATTATGAATGCATGGTGTGGCAGTGGCATGCAGGCTGATTGGAGAATGAGGGACGCACCTACTAATGCACGCCCTGCATTCGCCCAACAGCAGCAGCGCCCACAAGACCCGCACTAGCACAAGATGTTTCTTGCGCATGCGTGCAAGTCAACACAAAAAGATAATAAATTAATCACTTTGGTACCAGGATTATAGGGAAAAAATCTAAGAAGTCTTAACATTCCATTTAAACTGGAATCTGGGTGGGGGGCCCTGGGTCTTTAGGAACCCCATCTAACTAACAACATTCCCAAACCCAAAGATTTTGGTTGGAACAGGGTATTAATAAATGCTAAAAGTCTAACTAATAAGTTCAATGAATTTAAATACTTTCTAGCTACTAATAACATCCAGATTGCCCTTGTTACAGAAACCTGGTGGGATGCTAATGGCCCCTGGTACAAAACCGTCCAAGGTTATAATGTATACTCCAAAAGTAGGGACCACAGAAAAGGTGGTGGTGTGGCCATATATATATATATATACATGAAACAATCATATGTGAGGAAATCCCTAGAGGCACTTCCAATCTAGAAGCCCTTTGGGTTAAATTATCCTCTCATTTGGGTCCTCCATTTATCTTAGGCATAGTGTACAGACCACCCTCAGTGACCCCTGACAATGATGCTAAACTGCTAAACTATATTGCTGATCTTTATCCATCCAATAACATCATGATTTTGGTGATTTTAACCTACCTAGTATAAATTGTGCCATGGCATCTGCTATCAGTAGCATTGACAGTCTCTACTTTGATCTATTTAATGAACTTGGGTTATTTAGTGTCAGTGGTTCAGTAGGTAGCACACTCACCTCTGAAGCTGGGAGATCAGAGGGCTGTGGGTTCAGTTCCCACATCTGGCACTTGGCTTAATATCCCAGTACTGACACTGTAGTGCAGCATGAGATGGGTGCTGCACTTCTGAGGTGCCATCTTTTGGATGAGACGTTAAGGCGAGACCCCATCTGCCTGGACTGGTGGTAGTTCCAGTGGATGTTAAAGATCCCATGTCACTTATCAATAAGAGTAGGGGAATTTCCCTGGTGTCCTGGCCAAATTTCTCTCATTCACTATAAATACCACCAACAGCTTAATCTGGTTCAAGGTAGGTTGGCATTCATCTGTATCCCCCTCCCCTGGGCCATGCCTGAAAATAGGCAGGATTTGTCTAGTGCACTTATCCGGTCAAAAAAACAAAATAAAATAAATAAATAGAATAACTAGTGCAACTTGCAACCAGGGACAATAATATATTAGATCTTATTTTAACTACTATTGTCCACTGTATAGCTAACATCACCATTAATGCACATTTGGAAAATAGTGACCATAATACTGTTCATTTTCTGGTCACAGGAAGCAAAAATCAAACAGCTACCAGTATTACTGAAAACCTGAACTTTAACAAAGCTAACTTTAATAATATTAAAAATAATTTAGCCTAGTAGGACTGGATCAAATGATTCACCAATCTCTCTGTTGAATCTAAATGGGGCATCGTGCTCAGTAAATTAAAAAAATTAATAAAGGATAATATTCCAACAATAAAAAAATACTGCACAGAACATAACAATACTCCTGGTTGGATGAACCCCACAATAAAATGCTTGATTAATAAGAAAAATAAACTGTTCAAGCAAATATAAAAGGGTTTAACCCATTTATGTTCCAAGTACAGGGCTGTGGTTAAAATATAAAGACCAAGATCAAAATAGTAAAATCCCAATATGAGATACAGTTGGCCACCGGGGTCAAAGATAATAAAAAAAGCTTTCTTTGCACATGTTAATAAAGTCAAGGGTGAAAGAAATACTATAGGACCATTTCTTACTGCTTCTGGAAAAGTAGCTACTAACCAACAGGCTGCTGACATACAGAACCAATATTTTTGTACAGTGTTTAATAATAAAAGTCTTGGCTCAGTGAGTATAGTAGAGGCTTCATCCCCCAGACAGTTCACCATTAAACCTGACCAAGTTCTGGATAGGTTAAAGAGGGTAGACATTAATAAATCACCACGTCCTGATGAAATTCATCCCAGGGTGTTAAAAGGACTTGCTGAATTCATTTACATACCTCTAACTAATATATTTCAACACTCTCTCAACACTGGAGAAGTTCCACAAGATTGGAAAATAGCAGCCATGGTACCCATTCTGAAGAAAGGTCCAAAAACCAATCCCAAGAATTACAGGCCCATCAGCCTAGCTTCTTTAATCAGGAAGATTTTAGAAAACATTATTAAAGATCTTATTCAGGACTCCCTCTGTCCAAATGAGTTATCCGACCCTCTTCAACATGGGCTCACTAAATCTAGATCATGCCAAACAAATCTACTGATGTTTTATGATGAGGTCATGCATGAAGTAGATCAGGGCAATTCTGTGGACCTGGTGTTCTTAGATTTCTCTAAAGTATTTGGCAAGTTACCTCACCTAGAGCTCATAGCCACCTTGAGAGCATTTAAACTAAAACATAATATTATAAATTGGATTGCCAGCTGGTTGGAGGGAAGGAAACAGAGAGTTATTATTAATGGGAATTACTCTAGTTGGGTGCCTGTCATGAGTGGGGTCCCACAGGGGTCTGTTTTGGGTCCCTGCCTTTTTAATATATATGTCTCTACTCTTACAATCGATAATCCCAATATAAGGATGTTAAAATTTGCCAACAATTGTCATATAGGTGCTGTGGTGAACAACACAATAAGCAGCTCTGCCTTTCAGCTTGTTCTAGATTAAATTGGTCTTAGAATAATAAGCTTGTCCTGAACACTTCTAATTGCAAAATTATGCATCTGGGTATACACATCAACATCTTAAATATAAATTGGGGAATGACACTTTACTTGAAACCATTCAAGAAAAAGACTTCAGGATTTTTGTCACCCCGGACCTAAAATTCAGAACTCACTGCAGAATCCAAACTGATAAGGCAAATCAAAACTTACATTGTATCTTTAGACATATAGCCAGTCACACGAGTGAGGTATTGCTTCCTTTATACAGTACCTTGCTTTGGTTAGGCTACACCTTGAATACTGTGTCCAGAAGTGGTCCCCAAACTACAAGGATGATATTCTAAGAGTCGTGAGGGTGCAGCGTAGGTTTACTAAGGTAACCTCAGGGATGGGGGACAGGCCATAAGAGGAAAGGCTGAGACTCTTAAACATGTACATGCTCCAGTATAGAAGACTGATGGGTGATATGTGTCTAACCTATAGTGCACTAAGGGACCCCACCCTCAGTAATGGACTAGTAATTGTTATTTCCAACAATAGAGTCAGCAGTCGAAGACATTCAAAACAACTACATTTGAATAAATGGTATACTCTGAGAAGAAAGCTTGGTTCAGCCTCGGGGCTGTCCCAAACTGGAATTACCTCCCAGCTGAAGTTGTAGACAGACCAAATATGGACTCTTTCAAACTAAAACTGGATTTGGCAATGGAGGATAAAGTTAAATTCTGTCTTAATTAAGTTGTTTTTTTGGCAAGCATTACAGACTACTGTCCACACTAGCTTATAACTACCTATGATATCTATGATACTGTATACTGTATTTGGAATTCAAATGTTGGATACATTAATAAACTCCATGAAAACAAAGGCATTTATATCATTCAGATTAATCTCTTCTGGGTCAGAAATCACCAAGGGCTATAAAAGAGTGCCATATGAACTTATGCTATGTAAATGTCAAACAGGAAGAACTGAAACTCCAAGTCACGTACTGCTAAGAATGCATTTTATATGAAGGTCTTAGGAGACAACATTGATGTAAATATAATATGGATTTTTCTAAAGATAAACTTTCATGGAAATAGGAAACTCAGTTGACATAAATTTAATTAAATCAGGTGTTTCTCTGATGGTTGTTCTACTAACATGGAAAAGAGAGACAATAAAACATTAAAATAATCTGTCTTTTAATAAGCTCTTTTAATCAGCATTATTTTCACTCTTTAATTGTACAGTTTTAATTAAGAAATAATGTTTCTGTCCCAATTAGAATATTGTTTTTATTTTAGCATTGATAATGGTTTTTTCTTGACATTTTAATGTTGAAATGGGCTATGAGCTGATCAGTAAAAACATATGGACAACAGCGAGGAAGTATTCAATATAGTTCAATAGAAAGAGAATCAATTGAACTCTGAGCTGAATTATGTGTTACATAGATACATAGACAGTGTCGGCAGATAAGGGCCTATGGCCCACCCAGTCTGCCCATTTAAGTTTCTAAGTTCAGTTTATGTTTTCCAAGAAGTCTGTTACCCCTTACCCCTGACATCCAGAATTCCTTTATGTCTATCCCATGCATTCTTAAATCCTGTGATTGTTTCAGACCCCACCACTTCCTCTGGCAGGGTGTTCCACTTGTCCACCACCCGTTCTGTGAAGAAATTCTTCCTCACGTTTCCTCTGAATCGTCCTCCCTCCAACTTCATCCCATGCCCTCTAGCCCTGGAACATCTTTTTCGCTTAAAAATAGTGCATTCCTGCACCCTGTTCCTCCCGGTAAGATACTTGTATGTCTCTGTCATATGTGTTGACTAATAAGATGTTGCAAGGAATGATAGGTAAACAATTCATAGAATGTGTAACAGGTAAAGAACTTCTGGTTAAACTCAAGAGCATTTATAGAAAAGACTATGAAATGAAATGAAAGAGACATAAAAAAACAAAAAAACAAATTGGGTTGTGCCAGAGACATCTTCCTGGCAGGATGATCTTTAAGTGGGCTCTGGACCCTACTCCCACTAATAGCTAAACAGTATTCTTTTCTTTGCACTAATTTCAGATCTAATAATGCAATAACATCTCCAAAAGCATGTGGAGTGGATTGATACCAAATTTGATAAGAGGCATACAAAACCTCAGCAGCCTGGACCATCTAACATCGGACAACAGAAGTAAGGACAGGCACTGGGCCCATCAATTAATGCTAGAGCAGACAGCTTGACTGGTACAGCTGATCCCCTTTGGTAAACGCTCCTACGGTCCATGTGGGCTACGGACACAAAAATTAAAAGAACACTGCTTAAATTGGAGAACCATGATGCACAGCTTATGGACTTAGGCAAATGTGTGGAAGAGGCTGAAACTCATACCACCTCTATGCTTTCTACGGTGGCAACCCTAACACAAGAAAATGTCCAACTTGGTGCCACATGGAAGCTCTTGAAAATGAGACCAGATCAGGGAATCTCCACATAGTGGGTGTCCTGGAAGGGACTGAGGGACCACATCTGCTGAATTTTCTTAAAGAATGGCTCTTGCGGAAAACTACGCTTACCAGAAGATTCTGATCTCATTTCATTCAGGAGGTCATACAGAGTGAATCAATGAGTGGATTCACAAAATGCTTTTCAGCACCACACAATCATATTAAAAACATTGGGTCAGAGGTGAAAGACATGGTGCTGGTAGCAATGAGATCTGCATACCCCCTTGAGATCAAGGGTAACAATGTGAATGTGTATCCAGACTTATTCTTCCAGATCAGAGCTAGACATAAAACACTGATGCAATTAGTCATTGCCTCTATGCTCTGGGAATCATCTATTCCTTCCTATTGCCTGCCTATTTTATGATCATATATGGTGGAACGTCATGGCAATTTACCAATCCCAAAGATGCAAGTAGGTGGCTGGAGTAATACAAGACCAAATCCCAGCCACATGCCAAGACTGCAGTGTATCCACAAGAAGAAGATTCAGAAGGGGACTGATCTGTAACAGCCACTGTATGTAGATTTTTTCCACACAACCTCACACATTGTGAGCTTTCTTTACAGTTTGGATCTGTTCCATTAAAGTTTTTTCACAAGGGACAAATGCTTAATGATATTTCACTGGCAATTACTAGCTGATTTGGTTGTATTCAGTTTCTATGGAAGGAGGTGTAGTATTTTGATGGGCAGGGGGTTGCAGTTTATAAATGCATATGCTGTCCACCACATGGTGGTATCTTTGTGGGTTTACTTTCCCTCTGTCCACAGTCAGCACCACACCAAAGTATCCATAAAATACCGTTAAAATGTTAGACAAGTTACAAAAGGTTTGTCAGCTGTAGAAGATAGCTTCCATTTTTACTGCCACTTCAACCATAGTCTTCATCAGGGGGCTCCCCCCCTATATATGGCATTGTCATTCTTAGCTGTTTTCTAGACAGAGCATTAGTGGACAGCTTAGATATTCCTGATGTGTTTGGTGAGAAGTTAGGAGCTGGCAGCCCCAAATCTGAGCACCAAAGTTGTATCCACCTGAGCACACTTAACTTCTGCCTTTGTAGAGTCTCTTAGTCCCCTGCTTGCCAACTAGCAGAAATGATGAATGATTACATTTTCTGTAATTGCAAATCCCTGAATTCCTGCAGTTGACATCAGAGGAGAGATACAGCTGTGAAAGATTCAATAGCCTGTCGAGCATGTTAACATTTTTTAAGCTCTGATCTTTTCTTTGCTGGTCCTGCTGTCCTCCTTCCTCTATGTACAGTCCCAGAGGAAGTCTGGGAGAGTCCCAAGAAGAACAGCAGGACAGGGAAACACCTGACTGGAGCTTATAGAACATCTAACATGCAATGCAGGCTATTGAACCTCTTACTTCTGCAGTCCTTCGCTGATGTCAGTTGCAGTGGATTCTGTGATTTATAGTTACAGAAAATATTTGCTTGTAAGACAGCAAAATTAGTCTGATGCTATCTACTATACTACAGTAAACAGTAAGCAAATAGAGAATAATGGATGGATAGGTGGTTATAACATTTCAGAGCTGGCCATAGCGGCTTGACTCCTGACGTAAAGCAGTGTTTACTTTTTTTTTTATTTCTGACCGAAAATAAACATTTTTTGTGCCCAGTCATATTTTTGTTTAAAAAAAGAAGAACTTACCACCAACTCCTTCTATCGGCGAACTGCAGAGCATTGAGGAGCGGAACGGCAGGGGACGGCAGAGAAGAGGAAGATCACCCATATTGCATGTGCTGAGCTACAGAAACTGAGCATGTGTTCATCATTATAACCAGCTGGTTATAATGGTAAAATTACAACCCAGTTTCCCAATGGGAAAAAATGAGAGCCAGTTATTATAAAATGTTTTTTTCACACAAAGTGCAAATTGGGACCAGCACCTCTTGGTGCTAACTGTTCCCCCTTAGCAAAGTTAAAATTCTAAAGAAGCCTGCTTGAAATAATAATGAACTTGTATGGAACAGTGGGTACCCTCACACAATCATTCCTAAATGATAAGGGGGCCAAATTGGGTTAACATAGTAATTTGTTGGCCCCCACTCTGTTAACATCATATGCAGATAAATAATTCCCTGCTGTCTCTTGACAATAATAAATATCACTCTTTTACTGTCATTTTATATATTTATTTGGTTTTTATTGACCAGGTAAGAACACTAGACAACTTTATTCCTATTTTCAGGTACAACCCGGAAGGTTTCACAATTAGCAATTTATTAGGAAGCAATGTCAATAATTAAAAGGAAATTAAAAAAGAATGACTAAATAATGGAATACAAGGTTAATACTAATACTATTGTTAATATTATCTTTAGGGCGATATTAAGCCTAGTGACCCATCTAGACTGCCCCCACTACTCAGTGGCAGTACTTTGTTTTATCAAGTTCCATAAATATAGCCAGATTTTTTAAAACATTTATTTACTCATTTTTAGGGCACCAAGGTGCAAACCTGGAGACCTGGGTTTGAATCTCATCAGCCCCCACTTACATGCTGTGTGACCTTAAGCAAATAACTTCCTTGTGCTCCCAGGTCATACCTGGAAATAAGTTTTGACTTAGTGTGCCTCTCCTGGTTAAATAATTTCCCCTTCCCCCTACTTTCACTTTCTTTAAGAGACGTGGGTTGAGAATTCCATGGTCCCACATTTCTCTGTGTCTAAAGTAATTTTCTTTTGTCTGTTCTGAATATATAACTCGTGATTTGTTTGTTACGCCCTCTTAAATTGTGTGTTACCTCATTGTATTCCATGTCACAAGCATGCATTAATGTGATATCTGATATGATACCACACATAAGTAAAATATAACCCTATGTTCTTCTATATCCTAAGCTTTGCAGGTTCAGACTCTGGGGTCTGCCTTCATGTGTCCGTCCCTGTGATCCCTATATTATTTTTGTGAATTGTCATTGTATTGTTTCTAGTTTTGTTGTTTTACCTTTTTATATGGGCACCAAAACTGAGACCCATAGTTGAGATGTGGGCGTATATATGTGTGGCACAGTTTATGCCACCCCAAATCTTTTTATTTCTTGTTTTTACACTAATACTTTTCGAGTAGTATGCAACAGGTAATTTTCCTTCTTTAGAGATACTGCTGTAGTGCAGATGCATACTTAATTTGTTATCAGTTATTATGCCCAGGCCTCCAAACGATTCTTTGCAAGCAAGTTTTTGATCACTCATATAATAAGTTGCCATTGGATTGTTTTGTCCTATATGAATCACTGTACATTTGAAAGCATTAAACCTCATGCCACATATATGTGCCCATTCAACCAGTTTATTCAGGTCTTTTTGTAGTATATTGCAGTATGTTGGTGTCACAATATTGCCTTGCTTAGTATCATCAGCCCAATGTATACACCAGTAGCCTATATCACCATTCAGGTCCATTTCATGTATCTGAAAGAGAACTGTGCCCAGAACTGATCCCTGTTAGACACTACTTGAAACCTTGCATTTTTTCAAAAAATAACCATTTATTCTCACAGTCTGGCTACATTTAGATAATCATGTTCCTACCAATTTTACTTGTCTATGATCAAGTCCTAGTGATTCCAGCTTACTAATGATACCATTATGTGGTACGATGTAGAATGCCTTGCTGAAATCTAAAAGAATAATGTCAGCAGGCATTCCATTATCCATACACTTTCTTATGTTTTTGTAGAAGCTTAGGAAGTTTGTAGTGCCGGATCTTCACTTCGTAAACCCATGTTGTGTTGTATCCTTAAAACTATTGTTAGTTAAGTGTATTTCTATTTTGCCTTTGATTATTACATCCATAATGTTATTGCATATTAAAGTCAAATTGACTGGTCAATAATTTTCTATTTATGCCTTATTTCCCTTTTTATGTTTGCTTGCACGCACATTGTAAACCAAACATCTTATTAAAACAATGGAGGTTAAGAGGTGTGTCACTGTTAGGTCCAGTGCAGTGACAGACCAATAATCAGCCATGTTGATCATGACTATTTGCTGCTTGCTGGGCAGAAACGTTGTGTAGTTCAAAAGAGTGAGTTGCTCCTATCCCTGCCCAGCAAGCAGAGAACATCTTGCCAAGCCAGCTGAGTTGCTTGCCCTCTGCCTCTGACAAGTAAGCAGGATGTACTATGCCAGCCATTATTTTGAGCCCAAGTTAGCAAACATGCTAGGTCTTAGATAGATTTGGATGTTTCCCTACTGTATTTCTTTCATTTTCAACTAATTTTTCTAATTTTTCCATTTTTTTCACAGGTGCTTCATTGAATCATGAACTGCAATGAGCTGCCGAGAGCAGATATGCTGATTCAGCTCGAGCACATCAGTGATGTCAATGCAGCATGTGACATCCATTGCCATCATTCACTAACCACTGGGAAATCGCAAAAAAGGCATTAGTTTTTAAAAAAATGAGCCGTGCAGTTTTCTCAGGTGATAGAAGCAAAGTAGAAAATAAAAGTAACCCTTTGCAGTTTTTACAAAACAAGCAAGGTTTCTACTGACATGCATGTCTGAGCAAGTCAGGCACTTAATAAATTCACTTTCACTGTATAAAAAAACAGCAAGCTCGTGTAGGGCAGGAGCAAGTTATTGAGATTTATGGCTTCTCTGATGGATTTCAATCCACACAAGGATTTCTTTCATCTGGCTCAGCTGTACATGTTTAGCCAGTTCAGATGCAGTCTGCTGTAAAAGAAAGTGAAGACTCTTTCCCTGCATCTGAGATTTCTGAGGAAAGTGATGCTACTGACAGACTCTGGAAATCTCTGCTGAAAATTGTTGATCCAGATGAAAGAAATCCCCATCTGGATCTAAATCTATCAGAGACATCATCATTAGCTTACAGTAGCCTGACTTGCTTCTCAATAATTGGTGCCCTCATAATGAGCGCTCATTCAATGTGTGCACAACGAAAGTGAATTCAGTAAGTGTCTGACTCGTTCAGACATGCACATCAACAAAAACTCTGTTGGTTTTGTAAAAAAACTTCAAATAGTTATTGTTGATCCAGATGAAAGAAATTCTCATCTGGATCAAAATCCATTTGAGAAGCTATAAGTTTATAACTAGTTTGCAGTAGCCTGACTTGCTTCTTGATAACTGGCAGCTTCCCTACAAGTGCTCGCTCTACCCATACACAATGAAAGTGAATTTACTAAGTGCCTGACTCACTCAGGCACACAACTCGGCAGAATCCCTGTTAGTTTTGTAAAAGTCGCAAAGGGTTATTTATAGTTCAACTTTGTTTGCTTCTGCCACTTGGGTAAACAGCACAGCTTTCTTTTTTTAAAAAAGGTGCATTGTTTGCTGACTTACCAGCACTCAGTGAATGAGGGCAATGGATGTCATTCACTCCACTAGTGACAAACTGATGCACTCACGCTGGATCAGCACGTCAGTCTCGGTGGCTTATTTGAGGTCATGGTTTGGTGAGCACCTATGAAAAAATGAAAAAGTGAGCAAAATTACATGAAATTAAAGAAGATGAAGTAGGAAAACATCGAAATCAGTTGTCAAAATTAATCTAAAACCTAGCATGTTTGCTATCCTGCAATCAAAACAACTGCTGACATAAAACATGCTGTCTACTTGTCCTTTAACATGCCTGTACTCTGAGAGGAGTGCTCCCCCAGCTCCACAGTCCACTCTTTTTCTTGCGTTGTTGGAGCTGAGACAGTAAATCTGCTCCACAAGCAATCCACCCCCCTGACTTGATCCCTGTGTGCACCACAAGTGTAGCCCTTGGGGTGGGACTGAGAGATGTGGCAACCCAACCAGTGCTGCTGGGAATAAGATCTACATTGTCTGTTAACATACCTGTACTACGAGAAGAGTGCAAGGTATGCCATCTGTGTCATGCTAAGATGGAATGTTAGTAACATCACTTTATGCTTTATCCTTCAGTAGCCTACCACTACCTTCAAGTAGAGAGCACTCTTTGTTCTTTTCCATAGGTTGTCATATGGAGTCGGAGTAAAAGCCAAAGTTGTTTGAGTTCCTGGAGTATTGGGAGCTGGCAGAAGACTGACAGAGGTTTGCAGGGCAGGAGTGGACTGACGAGCCCAGTGGTGTTCAGTGGAGGCTAAGGACCGAAGATAAGTAAGCATGAAGGAGAAAGGAGAGAAAGGTTTGAAGGGGACTAAAGCAGTGAAGAGCTGACAGGACATTGAGTGCTACTGAATAGCAGAGCTAGATCAGCAATGACCAGGGGCCAGAGGTTTGGGATGGGTCATGGTGAAGCAAAGCATAGTGAGACTGTTTACTTGGGACTTGGAACATTGAACATCAATCAATGAAAAAAGGGAGACTTAATTCACTTCCAAGCATTTTCACATTCAAAGCTCCACTAATGGATTATCTGAAGGAATCATGCAACTGTTTTAGGCGCCGATGACCCCTAAGCCCCGGGTGCCATTCTCAAATCCTACGCCTAAGTATCTCATCCACCCCACATTCCTAACAACAGAAACCTAGGACCTTCAAGCCTAGTTCCCTTAATCCAAGATGGCCCTGCCTAATCTCTACCTTTTACCTATTCTGGCCTCCCTTTTGGCTGCCTACTCTTTCACCCAAATTTCTACCCTATTCCTTAATACCTCCTTATTTTTTATCATTTAGGTATGAGCTCTTACTTAGCGGTGACTATATGGGATTGTTGTCTCTTCTCATTTCAGTAAAGCTTATCATTATGTACCTTTGCATGTTAATTACCTGTATGTATAGGCCCATATTGACTGGCACCTCCACAATGGTTTTTTTTTTTTTTTTGCACCATTGTCCACCGTAATTGTAATCTTATGAAGTGTATTGTATTGTATTGTATTAATGCCCAGGGCCACCTTGAAAATGAGCTTGCTTAATGGTGTTTATGCCTGGTTAAATAAAGTGATTGATTGATTGATTAATTGATATTACCATTCTCTTGGGGTTTCGTTTTGGTAATTCTATTGCATAGCGTTGATTCATGTAACTTGTTCTGTTTGTTATCCTGACCCAATGTTTTCTTGAAGTATCTGTTCTGTTTAACATGTTACTTTGTGTCTTGATGTGGACCCTACAGTATTTAAAGAGCTTTTAGCTCAAAGGTGTACTGAAATATAAATAAATAAAAATAAATAAAATGACTGCACTCCCTCTTTCATTGGCAGGTATTATCAGTGAAGTGCTATGATTTAGTGTAGCAGTGTGCTGCTTGCACTGACTTTAGTGCTAATGAATCAGAGGTGCGGGATGGCTGCTCATTAAACCTGGGCCCCCATGGTGAGCTGTGAATGGTCATTATTTTTTTTTATGACAGTCTGTACAGATGGCATGGAAACCAGCAGTGCTATTCGGAGTGTCAACAGGTTCATGTATAGCGCTGCCTAAATTAGGTGTTCTGAAAAACAATATGGTCTGTTAAACTAATGTATTTCCAGCTTGTATTTGTTAATGAAATAGAAACACAGATGTTGTCAGCAGGTAAAAAGTAAGGCTCTATCCAGTCTGCCCATAAAGGGATTCCTACCTGTCCCACTGCCCTACTTTCTTGAGGTTGTTTCATTAAACTTTAATTTGCTTCATTCTGGCCAGTATCATATACCTGCCACAGCAATGCCCAAGGAAAGTGGAGTTCCTATTGTCTCAGTTTTCAAGTGTATTTTTTTGCTAAGCAGTGACTAATACTGCACCAAAAATATCTACTTGTCAGCTCGATTGTTCCTAGTCATAAGATTTGCTATACAAGAGAAAGGAAGTGTGCCCAGGAACTGGCGGTTCAACCAGGTGACACTGTAGCTCAGTGGTTGCAGCACTGGGACAGTATTATGGGAACCTAGGTTCAATTCCCAGTAAGTCAAATTATTTCTTTTGCACTGTAATGTATGATTTAATTGCTAACCAGTGGCTAATGCTGCATCAAACACATCTAATTGTCATCTCAAGTGTATTCAGTAAAGCACATGATTGTTTAAACTTCTACTTCTTTTTTATTTTAAACAACAGCAAACACTGTCTGCAATGAAACATTGTGAAAAGCATAACACTGGGCTCAAGGCTGCAGAATTCTTATCTGTACTGTATATTGAGCAATAAACCATATCAAATTAATACATTATAGGCCAGATATTCAAACTGCGCCCAAAATGTATGCAATAGCAGGAGCAAACACAAGTCAATTGCGCACATGCGCAACAGACGCGATATTCAAACATGGAGCAAGTCAAATTGCGCAACCAGCCAACATCTGAATATCGCACAACCTGCACCATAGCGCAACCAGGAAGGGGAAGCTGAGCACATATGATGCGCCATAGCACAACAAGGCCAGCCCAGCTGAGCAGCCCAGAGGCACCATAGCGCAAGCAGAGAGCCCCCCAGCAGCAGAATAATGGAACTGCACAACCAGGGAGGTAGGCAGGGGCCCACCACCCATGCCACAGATGGGCACAGGAACACACTGCAGAACTAACAATACACCCCCACACCCGAAGCACAGCATCACTGGTGGAGGGACAGAATATCCACCGTCCCATGGGGACAAGCCAACAAAGCACAGCTGGGCCATGGTGCCCCAGCACACCCACTGGCAAGCTGAGACTGCCACACTAAGGGTCCGGACAACCTAAGTGTACAACAGCCCCACCCTGTGCACAGCACACCCTGCACTGGAACCTCAAGACACCACCTATGAGCAGTGACTGTCACCATCACTGCAGGAATCCCCATGCCCCCCCGGCACAATGCAACCGTGTGTACCACAGAACCATACAAGCCAGACCCACCAGGAGCACCCAGCGGTGTGTGGCAGCACACGGCCAGACCGGCTGAAAGCCACTACCACACCAGGGACACCCCCCACGCACACACACACACACAATCCCAGGACAATACCACCCCAGATGCCATGCACACCACTGCAACTGAGCACTCATAGCCAGCTGCAAATCAGGGACCACCACAGTATTCATATCAAAATAGATTTATAAAAGAATATCAACACACAACAATAAACTATATACAGATAGATATATACAAGAAAGGGGTGGGGTACGGGTACAAGGTAAGGGTGGAAAAGGGGCAGGGGTGAAGAACTGGCTGAGGGAAGGCAGGGTGTGAGGGAAGGGTAAAGGGGGTAGGTGTGGGGCAGCTACTGCCCTCCAGGCTGCACAGCATCAGGCTGCCTCTGGTCCCGTGGCCTCCTCCGTTGTCTCACTCCCCTCTGGTGCATCTCCTTCAGAATGGACAGGGACTCCATAGACACCTCCAGCAGGCAGTGGATAGCCTGCTCAGTCCTGCGCAGGACCCGGACACCTAGGGCAAGGGAACAGAATCAATGGCTGTGACTGTCCACAACCCTGAAGCCCACCCAACATGCATGGCATACAGCCAAGTGCCCTGCCCCTGTGATGGACTGCACCCACCCACAGTGACCATGCACAAGACAAGCTCAACCAGGCAGCAACAGCCATGTGTGCCACTGCACACACACCCCACCTATGACCAGCACAGCACAACCAAGGCTGTCCAGTGACGTGGCTATGTGGTGGGAAGTTAGTGCCACAACCCTGTGCCCAGTGCATGCATGGACCACCAGTGACGCACTCACAGACATGCAGTGCCACTGGACAGTGCTGACTGTCACACGTTGCGTGCATGGCAGTGTTGTCCATGGATGGTGGCCATGCCCTTGCCCCCCCACAGCACGCAGTAGCATCCATGATGTAATGACACTCACCCTCATCATGCCGCTGCTGCTGCTGCTGCTGCAGCTGCTGCTGCTGTGGCCCAACATCGCCGCCACCTCGGCCAGCCACCTCCGCAACGCCTCTCTGAGCCTCATCCCGGGCCCGCCTCCGCTCCTTCATGCCTGTGGGAAACAAAAGTTGAGAAACACATCAGTGAGATCCCAAAGCAGACAGCCCCCTGCCCCAATGAGTGTGCCTGCCCACACAGCCAGACCCATACATCACACACCTGCAAACACCGTCACAGCCAACCATAGACCAACCCTTCCCCATGCGCTGGTCACATTACACAGTGTTACCCATGCGGACAATACAGGTGCATAGATGGCTCACCCACCTGGCTTAGGCACAATGCCCCTCCTGGCATGTGACCTGAGGCGCGCCAGCAGTGCCCGCTCCCTCCAGCGCAGGTCACTGTACTGGAGCCTGCAGTACTCCGGTGTTCTCCACCGCCCAGTGGTCTGCTCAAGATCAGTGGCCACCTGCTGCCACACATGGGTGCGGGCCATGTTTAGGGGTTCCTCCCCAAACAGTGACCCATGGTGAGGCTCCACCACAGCCACCAGGTTGGCCACCTCCAATGCACTCCACTGTGGAGCTGTCCTGCGTGCCATCCCTGCAGGTTTATAGTAGGCAATATGGCGCTCCGCAGCACGGCAACCCCACATGGAAATGTTGCGCAATACAACTCCATCAGTCCCTATTGCGCTGTTCGTACAGCACCGTCAGTCCCTATCATGCTGTTACCGAACAGCGCGATAGAGCAGCAGACATGCCATACGTACAGCGCCAAGGGGGCAAAGGTCGGGCACATGGTCATGGGTCTCTGGCGCAAGGCCACGCACAGCGCCATCGGACGTCTACACGTCCAGCGGGATCGGTCGCCTGTGTGCCATTGCCACAGTGGACTATTGCACAGTTGTGCCACAGCGCCATGTGGTGACCAGCACTGTAGCACCACTGGCACAATGGTGGCTGTATCATGAATTGCTGATCATGCACAGCACATCATCATCACGGCAGACACCTGCGTAAGCTACCTGGGCATGCACAGTGTGGTGTACTACGCAGTCACAGAACTGCGCCATTGGCTCAGCCGGCTCAACCATATTGCACAAAGCTCAACAGCGCGATATTCAGCCGTCATATGCAAATCATCTGATCAGCCATTCAATGGAGCAGCGGCGCAATTTGCATCTCATTAAAGTTGCTCCACTCCTAATTTGCATGCATTGCACTATAAATGTGCGACATTGATCTGCAGTGGCCATATTCGGTTACTGCAGGTGATAGGTGAGTTGCATGCTGTGTGATGTTATGGTCTTAGGGTATTGCTGTATACTGCACGGTCACAGGTGTCCACTTTCACCCATACAGACTGTGACATGGCCGAGCCAGGAATGGGTGAGGAGGAGGATGATGGTGGGCTGAAGAGAAGGCCCAACTTCATGAAAGCCGGGACAGAGGCACTCTTCGAGGCCTACCTGGAGGAAGAGCCACTACTCAGTGGACGGCGGGGCACCCCTCAGGCCCGTGCTGCTGCATGGGAGGGGGTGGCTTGCACCGTAAACCTGCATGGAAGCCACCAGCGCTCTGTGCAGGAATGTAAAAAGAAGATGGGGACCGACAGGAGGAGGGTGAAGGAGAAGGTGGCAGCCCTTAGGGCGGCACGCGCTGCTACAGGCAGGGGCCAGCCGGAGGTGGTGCAGCTGACCCCAGTGGATGACTGTCTTGCTGCATCCATGCAGTGCAGTGCCATCGAGGGCATTCTGGGAGGTGGCTTCCAGACAGGTGGTAGCCCATCACTGCATGGTATGACATGGTCGGGGGGGGAAGGTGGATCCCATGCACTAACATGTTCTCACTTTCTGTTACAGATCCTGTGCATCTGCAGGGGACAGTGGTGGAGGGCCTGTCCACTGTGGACATCCAGCCGGAGTTGGAGGAGGGTCCATCCACCTCTGCTGGTAGCCGGTGTGCACACCTGGCTGCCATCTCCAATGTCGGTGAGACAGGTGTGGGGGGGTGCCCTTCCTGTGTCTCAGCAGTCCTGGCATGCAAGCATGCCAGCACTCTGTGGCTGTGGCTGTGGCTGTGGCTGTGGCATGAACCTGCACCATTGATGATGCAACGACTACTATGGGCATTGACATGTGTGTGTCACATAATGGACACACAGCAGGACAGCACACGCCCATGGACCCAGCTGGTTCCAACGTGTGTGCCAGCACGTCAGCACAGTCCCAGGCTGTGCCTGTCAGCACCGGTGGCTGTACAGGTCACTGGCACTGTTGCGGACTCAGCAGTGGAACAACTGGTCCCTTGGGCACAGCAGGTGGAGGGGCAGCAGCAGCAGTCACCCACCGGGTCTGGGGGTACAGGGTTCAGTGGTGGCATATGTACACCGCCTGTTGACTTGCCCATACCTGGTCCTGGTGAGCAGCGCCCACCCTCAAGGGGTGTTGATCATCAGGCCCTTCCATACCCCGAGGGACTGGTTGCCGATGTGGCAGACAACCCGTTTGACGAGCACACCCGCCTGCTGTGGGCATCAGTACAGCAGCAGATGCGGGTTGCAACATCCATGGAGGCACTGTGTGTGGCTGTGGAGTGGCACAGCAGGGACAGCTCGATGATCCTTGCAGGGATTGTCCAAATGCGGATGGATGTGATGGCCGCCACTGACAGGCAGACTCAGGCATTGGTCGCTGTCGTGGCCGCACTGGGCACACAGTCAGGTGCCCCTGTGCCATGCACACTGCGCAGTATGCTATCCACTCCCTGTTCCCAGCATCGTGTGACACCCAGCCTGTTGATGCTGGGTTCTGCTGTGGGCATCCCGAGCACCCCTGGTGCAGGTATGTTCGGTATGCTGCAGACCCCTGTGTGGACAAGGTCGCACTCACACAGTGGGACCCCTGGTGGTCCATCGGTGCCACCCCAAGTGGCCCATGCTCAGCCTGCCAGTGCTGCTGGGTCTCGGCGGAGCCACCCACGCATCCGAGGTGGTCATACACAGTGCCACATGACTGACCTGTCTCCCAGTGCGGGCCCTGTCTGGTGCTACCCTGTGTGCAATGTGTGTCATGGTGGGCAGTGCACCAGTGGGTGCCCTGCCCAACGCCCGGCTGGCCGACACATTGACCAGCTGCGCACCCTCCCGACTGCTGTCAACAGGTGCGTGTGCACGATGATGCCTGCATTGCACTGTACACCAAGGTGCAAGGGTGCCCAGCATCTGACACACATACATGGACAGTACAGGTGGTGGAGGTGGCCTGTGGACATGTGTGTTTCACATGTCTGTTCCTGCTGCGCTGTGCACCTGCCCCTGTGCAGTTTGTGCCTGGTGTGTGTGTGTGTCTATCCATGTGGCGTGTGACTGTTCACCCCTCCCTGGTTGTGTGTTTGTGCTCCTGTACCCTTCCACTCCCCTCGCCGTCATGCACCCCTGGTGTGTTATCCTGTGTGTATGTGGGTTGTGCCCTGGACAGTGTTGGTTGCACATGGCCCCATGACATACCTGTGTTGTGCAAAGTCCTTCTCTGTGATGGTGTCCCATTGCAGCTGGGCCAGCCGGATCAGTCGGGGGTCATGCCATCCAAGGGGGGCTGCTCATCCCCATCATCACCGGCGTCACCAGCATCCCCATCGCTGTCCCCCTCCTTGACCTGTACGCTATCCCACAGTCTTTGGCCATGTTGTGCAGGATACAACAGGCCAGGAATATCCCACAGGCCTTTGAGGGGCTGTACTGTAGGGCACTGCCGGAGGTGTCTAGGCATTGGAAGCGTGCCTTCAGCATCCCAAACACCTGCTTGATGATGTTGCATGTGGCGGCATGTGCCTCATTGAAGCGTTGCTGTGATGGGGTCGTGGGGTGCCGGTAGGGTGTGAGCAGCCAGGGACGGAGTGGGTATCCACTGTCACCTGTGTGGAGATAGTGGAGGTTAGTGTCATGTTCAGGCCCATATTGCCCCTAGCCCTGTGTGTCATTCCCATGGCACCTGTAGCTTACCCACCCTTGCCCCAACTTTGCCAATCCTACATGCATACTCACCCACTAGATGTCCTGTGAGGATGTCCCCACTCTCAAATCGATGGCACAGTGCAGACTGGTACCATATGAATGAATCATGTGCTCCACCAGGGTGTGTGGCACAGACATTGATGATGCTCCCACTGGCATCACACACCACCTGGCAGTTGACACTGGAGAACCCCTTCCAATTGCAATATGCGGCCCCGTCGGGGCCAGCTGGCATGTGAATGGCCACATGGGTGCAGTCTATAGCCCCTAGCATGCCAGGCATATGTGCTACCCTGTGGAACTCCTGCATGTTTGCTGTACGCTCTGCCGTGGTGCTGGGGAAATGGATGTACTCCGCAGCATGTGGCAGCAGTGCGCTGAGGAATTGGGTGAGGATGCATGACGTGGCGGACTGTGTTATGCCTGTGGTGTCCCCTGTTGGCCTCTGGAAGGTACCCGTGGCGAGCAAGCACATGCAGGCTGTTAGCTTTGTCTCCACTGACAGAGCGTGACTCCGTCGTGAGGGTGCCTGCATCACATCACTGCACAGCTCACAGAGCCGCCTCAGTATTGCCCTGTTCAGGCGGTACTGGCCCACAATCTTGATGTCTGAATACAGCTCAAAGCTGATGTGGGCACAGTACTGCCTGTTGGGGGCATACCGCCGACGGGCCCTTCCATGGCCATGTCCCCTTGCAGCATGCTTTCTCACCCCCCTCATTACAGCTTCCATGTGGAAGCTGGCACTGTCCATCTCCCTGGCTTGTGTCCCCCCCACCAGCTGTTGTTGTTCTGTTCCTCCCGCTGTCCTGACTGCTACCTCCACTGTACCGGGTACACCTACTGGCCTCTGAACTCTGTGATCCCACACACCTTTAGCTGCCCCTATTCTGTCCTGACTACTCCCTGGCCTGCACTGGTTGCTGCTGTGGCCTGCTCTGTGTGGCTGCCTCATGTGCATTCCCTGTTGCGTTCTTGCGCCTCTTCCATGAGCCTTTTTATTTTGGCTCATTTCCGCCGCGGCGCAACTTCCGGCTGATCCACTGTTGCGCATTGTGCAAGCCTTTGATTATCGCATTGCGCACTTTATGCATGGATTCACCCTTTGGTTGCGATACCTTCATTTGCATTGCGCTGTTGCTCAGCATGTTTTCAGTGGTGCAACTGCCTCCGCTGAATATCGCAGAATGGCGCATTTTGGGACTTAACGCTGGGCGCAACCTATTAGCATAAGCGCCCAACCTTTGAATATCACCCTATGCTTTAAGTGGGTGAACCTTGCCTCTCTAATTATCTTTTTTCTATTTAGTTTATATTCTGCTCATTTATTTTTTTTTTTTGGTAACCAGGTAATGCCCACTAGGCACAAGTACCTGTTTTTAGGGGCAACCTGGGAGCACTAGGTGATTAAGTGACTTGCTCAGAGTCACACAGTATGCAAGTGGAGGTTGTGGAAACCAAACCCAGGCCTGCTGGATGTATCAAGCTCATTCACAGCTCACCACTCTAACCTTTAGGCTATGCTACCAGTTCATAATGGCTGATTAGAGTTTTGAGACCATAAATGTGTTGCTACACATTAAACTATTATTTCATTTTGTTACTAATACTCTAACTTTTATAAAAGCTGCCCAGTGCCATCTCGCTAGCTACCTATCATTTTCCTGGCTCTCTCTATTCCAGCAACAGCCATTGATCAGAAGTGCAGATTAGCAATATGCATGTGGAGAGCATGTGGTTTCCTGCAAGATGTGGAAGGTGGGCAGTTTTTGTAAACAGAAGTTACAGAGGAAATTACATGATAAAAACACATATTATACAATTGCAAGACAAAATCTTGAAATTTGATTGGTCGACTAAGACCTGGATCCATGATGTTATCCCATCACAACATCATGGAGCAAGTCCCAGTACACATGTGATGTGGAGGAGGAGGATGTCAGAAGGAGTTCAGGAAGTTGCGGAGGGGTCTTAGACAAGCAGCACAATCGGTAACCTTCTTGGAAGTGCTACCTGTCTATCCCAGGAGGGTATTACATGACAGAGGGGAAGACAGGATTTGCTACACCAGAATCTTCAACCCATGGTTGAGAAAATGGTACAATGAAGAGGGCTTCGGGTTCATTGGGGATTGAGGCTTCACCTGGATGGATGAGGGTCTGTACAGGGGCAATGGCCTACATCCACCCAGGAGCAGAACTGAGATCCACAGTGAACAGTTTAAATGCTACACTGGCAAGCATTTAAACTAGCCTGGGGGAGGGACAAAATGAGACACGAAGACAAAATCTGCCCCCCCATACTCTTACAAAGTCAGAGCTGGGAATCCTGAAGAGGAGAAATCCCAAAAGGAACAAAAAAAATTGGAATCCGGGGGAGAGAGGGAAAGGAAAAAAAGAGAAGCAATGAGAGAGAGTAAAAAGGCAAAATAAGGGGTGGTGGCAGTACAATCTGGAAAACCATGTGTGCGAATGCTCGAAGTCTGAGCAACAAGATAGCAGCCCTAGAGGCCACCATGGCAGCAGCAGACCTGGACATAGTCGTAATTACAGAGTCCTGGTGCAGTGAAAACCAGGACTATGATGTAGCCATACCAAGTTATGCTCTATTTAGAAGGGATAGGGTAGAAAAAAAGGGGGAGGAGTGGCTCTTTATGTGAGAGAAAACATGAAAGCTATGGAAATCAAGGGGGAACAGGGAAAAGCAGATGTACTGTGGGTCACACTAACAACACAGAATGGAGCCACTATTCACATGGGTGATCTACAGACCTCCAGTGTGGAGTGGGGAGGTGGATAAGGATATGATGGAAGAAATCAAGAGGATGGCAAACAACAGGAGCGGTATTGCTGGTGGGAGGACTCCAGTCAAATGGATGTGGATTGGAGCCTCCCAGCTGCAGCAACAGTTAAAAGTAGTGACTCCCTGCAGGGGGCATTCCTCAGGCAACTAGTTAAGGAACCCACCCATGGGGGGGAATGATACTAGATCTCGTACTGTCAAACGGATAGCCACCTGGGGACCAGTGATCATCATACGGTGTGGTTCAATATAAGAACTGGACCAGAACCGAACCATACTAAAACAAGGGTCCTGGACTTCAGGATGGCTAAGTTCAAGAAAATGGCAGAGTGTCTCAAGGAAGCCCTAGGAGGGGACAGGGTATCTGGGTGGAGTTGAGAAACAGTGGGCAAAAATAAAGGAGGGCATTGAGAATGCAACCTACTGGGTCATAATGTCACATGCTTAATAGCATACAACATTATGGCTAAACAGCTACAGCGTAGACTGTAACCGCTAAGGGTGCAATACCGCGTATACAGCTGTACATGGTATTGCACCAGCAGCACCTTCCCAGGCAGAGGATATGACCTCTGCTGGGAATGGGTTCTGCTGAGCAGCTGCTGTGGCTCACAGGACTGAGCCACAGCAGCAGGAACCCAGGCGCTATGTCTGTGACTGGGTTTGATTCCTGGTCCCAGAATCTTTCATTTTGTACTCTTTTGTGCACTCTCCAAGTTGAACCCCTCCCTGGGGTTGAGAATCTTTAGTGGGGTGGTTGAGGGGTGCAGCCCCCTGTACCGGGGGTGTGTGAGGTGGGTGGAGCCCCCCACAGAAAAAAGACTTATGCCCCATGGCAGAATTTGCACTGTATTGGCAGTGTGATTTTACCATAAGGCATAATGTCTTGCAACATTATGACCCCACCCCAAAATGCAACAATCCTCTGTGTCAGGCAGGTTAAAAAAGGGCAAGAGAAAAAGCAGACTGCAGTGGTTCTCAAAGGAAGTAGCAAACAATGTAAAGGCAAGTAGGCTAGCATTTAGAAAGCACAAGTCAACTCAGAAGGAAGAAGATAGGTAGGATTATCATTAGAAACAAAAGGGAGGCAAGGAAGCAGTTTGGAGGGCGAATGCACAAATGGAGAAGCATATTGTCAAGTCAGAAAAAAAAGGTTGACAAAACATTCTTTAGGTATATAAGCAAAAAAAGGAAGAACAAAGGAGGGATAGTAGAGCTAAAATAGTAGGGAGTGGTTTGTGTTGAAGAGGACCAGAAAAAAAGCAGACATATTGAACAGTAATTTTGCTCAGTATTTATGAAGGAAGGGGTAGGTGACGGGCTGCAGTTAGGGGAATATGGCATTAAGGGTAGGGAAGTGGACACTAGTCCTTTTTACGGAAGCGAGGGTCCTCAAGGAATTAGCTCAACTAAAGGTGGACAAGACAATGAGGCTGGACAGAGTATATTCAAGAACACTGAGGCAACTTAAGGAGGAGCTGGCTGCACCTCTGACAACCCTGTTCAACCTATCACTTGATACCGGGGAGAATCCAGGGGACTGGAGGAGGGAGGATGTGGTCCCACTTCACAAAAGTGGATATAGGGAGGAGACAGGAAACTACAGACCTGTCAGCCTGACTTTGGTGGTGGGCAAAGTAGTGGAAACACTTCTAAAGGAAAGGACTGGGGAATAAATGGTGACCAGTGGATTTCAGGATCTGAGACAGCATGGGTTCATGGGGTGGAGGAGAATCTTGACAAAAAAAAAATGATAGAGTTCTTTTACTTGGTGACCAGGGAAGAGGATCAGGGTGGAGCGGTAGATGTGACCTACCTGGATTTTTGTAAGGCCTTCAACACTGTTCCACACAAAAGGCTAGTAAACAAGCTTGCAGGCTAGAAGTGGGTCCAAAATTAGTTAAATAGGTATGGAGCTGGCCACGAAGCAGGAGTCAGAGCATGGTGGTGAATGGAGTTCACTCTGAGGTAGGTAAGGTTGCCAGCAGTGTGCCACAAGGGTCAGTACTGGGCCTGGTCCTCTTCAATGTCTTCATTAGTGACATTGCAGAAGGGCTAGAAGGAAAAGTATGCATGTTCGTGGATGGCACACAAATTTGCAACAGAGTGGACACACTAGGGGGAGTGGAAAAAAATGAGGCACAATCTAAAAAAGCTGGAAAACTGGTCAAGGATTTGGCAACTGGGCTTCAATGCCAAAAACTGAAAAATGATGCACATGAGGCACAGAAACCCAAGGGCAACATACCAATTGGGTGAGGAGGTATTGTCAAACACAAAACAGAAAAGTACCTGGGGGTCATCATATCTGATGACCTGCAGGTAGCTTAGCAATGTAATAAGGTGGGAAAAGCTAACAGAATGCTTGGATGCACAGGGAGGGAGGGGTATCAACACCAGAATGAGGGAGGTAGTGTTACCCCTGTATAGCTCAATGGTGAGTCCCCACCTAGAGCACTATGTCCACTACTGGAGGCCCCATCTGCTGAAAGACATAGACTGGGTGGAGGCAGTACAAAGGAGGGTGACCAATATGGTGCATGGCCTGCATCAAAAGACCTTTGAGGGAAGACTCAAATAATGAAATATGTACTCTCTAGAGGAAAGGAGGGAAGGGGGGAGCATGATAGAAGCATTCAAATATCTCAAGGGTATAAATAAAGTTCAGGAGGGTAGCATTTTACATAGAAAGAGATGCTCAAGAACAAGGGGTCATGACATGAAGCTGGAGGGGGGAGAATCATAGGAGATGTGAAGAAATACTTCTTCATGGAAAGGGTGGTGGATTCCTGGAACAGCCTCACACCAGAGGTGGTGGGTACTGGAATGATAGGAGGATTCAAGCATGCATGGGATAGACAGAGGAGGAGCACAGTAATAGGGCAAGGCAGGGGGTAAGGCTGGAGATTGAGTAGGGTCTGCAGTAGCACTGTAGGTAGGGAACTTTAGGGCAAACTAGTTGGGCCAAGAGGCCCTTATCTGCTGATAACTTCAATGTTTTTATTTTTCTATGATCGCATTGAACAGCAAAAAAAGTCACTCCTCGAGTATTTGATCTGTTTTCTTTTTCAATCTATCCCTCCCACTGCCACAAAACTAATCCCAAAATGGCGCAAAACATATCCAATGTGTCCAACATGGCACAAAATTCTTTAACTCCACTGCTAACTTCTCTCTAAAAAAAAAGAAACAGTAAAACAACACTGTGGTCCTGGACTGAGCGAGTGAGTGAGCAAGCGCATCTTTGAACAGTCAGTGCATGGCTGTTATCATGGTGTAACCCCACTGCAAATGGGGGTTCCCAGAGGTCTTCCAGGAGCTGGCTGAGTGCTCCTAACCTGAATGGTGTTTGGCGTTTAAGCCGTTTATCAGTGAGTGCTTTTAGTGCCTCTAGTACTGTCTCTTTAAGAGCTGTCTGCTTGCAGGCATGATTAGTTCGCAGGGGGGGCTGTATGTTTCCCTGCTCAAGTCCCGCTTGAGCTGCTGACAAATCGCTCCATTTCTGCCATTGCTAACTGGGCAGAGTAAGCACTTTTCTGAGATGTAACTGTTTGCCCCATACCATTTAGAGTATTAGTAGCAATGTAATTTGTCTAACCTGCCTTTCTTGCAGCTGGGACTTTGTGTGCTTTGCCCCTCCATTTTGGACTGGAACTGTAAACTGGATCCAATCAGGAGGGAGGGGTGCTTAAAATGGAGTATTGAGCAACCAACCAGGATTAGGACTCTCTCTCGGGAGCCGGCTGCCAATGGGGGATATGGCCAGTAATTCTGGGAAGTGAAGTTCTGGACTGTGGCGCCTTTTCGCACAAATGGGGGAAGTTGTTAGTGACTGGCATCTGAAGCCCTCCAATTGGGTAGGGTGGTGCCCGATGGTAACTCCCTGCCCAGTAGCCGAGAAGGCAGATCCATTTTGGTCGTGACTGAGGAAGGAGATCCTGGCTTCTGCGTTGCAGAGTTTCATGCGGGAAGCATGTGTGGAGGCCAAAAGTCAGGCGGCTCATTTGCCGTGGTGATTCAGACTGAATCCGCTGTGTGTGGAGGAAAAGGAGAGGCTGTGTGGCCAGGAACCAAGCTTACCCTGTAGAGGACTGGAGAAACTGCTTCATTGCGCTCGGTCTGTCAGGAGAGTGAAGCTGCATTGCAAATTCCCAGGTTGGCAGTAATTGTGATCGGGATATGAAAGCAGCTGCCTGATATGGTAACCTTTTTTTTCACATAAATATGTGGGTTGTGTCTTGCTCACAGGCCCGTGTCCCTCGCTGTGTGAAAGGTGTCCAGCAAAGGTCATGAGTAAAAATCAGGGTAGCTCCCTGCCAGCTGAATCATTGAATTGCAAAGGTTTCAACTAATTTTCTTTCTTGATACATGAACTGAGCCTACCGGCTCCGGATTACAAATTGGGTATTGTGCAAGTATTTCCATCCTCAGGGCCCCAACCAGCTGCACCAATCCTGGCTAGCCCCCCCATCCTGGGTACCCAGCGACAGTGACTTATAGGGACTCTAGCCTTGTGCACAGTGCTCTGAACATTAGTGTGACTGAATTAATTAACCTGATTTCCCCCATCCTTGTTACTATCTCCCTAAATAAATCAGATTTGGTTGTTTAGCAAAGTTACACTGCCTGAGATATGTGTTTGTGTTGAAATACTGTACAGTGGCTATTGTATTACTGCATCTTACTTTACAGGGGGTCCCCAGAGCCAAGCTGATCGAACCAGTCCTGGGGGTAAGTGTATACTGTGAAGGTACTACTGATATATTGTGTGGGCCACTGGTGGGAGGAAAGGGAGGTTGCAGTGTTTCAGAAAGCTGTGACCAAGTCATACCAGACTGTCTTAACCCCGACCTCTGGGTGGAGGCACCCGCCATTGGACCTAGGCCCCTCAACCTGTTAGCATTTACGCAGGTAGGGGTAATAGCCCCTGGGATAGCGCCACCTGGGGGTTACACCTTGGAGACACCACTGGGATTAGCATCCTCTAGTGGTCAAGTGGAAAAGGTACCACATTACGTCCAAACTAAAGGAAAAACTGCAAGGGGATGCTACGCTCAAGCTAAAACCCGATCACATTAAGATGATGGTGCATAAATTAATGGGATGGGGCAAAGCTGAGGAGCCAGACTCCCAAAAGACTGTGTTACTGTTAGATGTCCCCTTAGGGGTTAGAAGCACTAACATTGTCTCTGCTATTGAGTGTGTTAAATGTCTGGGCAAGGTGGAAGTAAAAGGGCGATGTGCTGACTTGCTTGAACAGACCCTGCAGGTGCTGCTTTCATGCAGCATCATGATAGATACTGAGAGGGTGCCCCTAGTGATTTTCCCCGAAGGTGCCCAGAAGGGATAGAGGGTTATTCATGTACATAGTGGTTTGGTCACCCGGGGGGGTCCCCTAAGACCAGTAGTTTCAAAGACAAGTTACTTAAACTGTTGGCTGCCGAGGGGAGAACTGCCCAGGAATTGATACAGGTGTTAGACATCTCAAGTGACCACACTCCCCTGCCATCCCAAGGTGCATCTTCTGGGTCATCTAAGAGCTCCATCCTAGCCCCACACCCTATGGTTTCCCTCCAATACAGTTAGACTCCTATCAGAGATTGAGACTCTTCTCTGGTACTGTGCCCATGCCTTCGGGGGAAGATGATTTGGAGACTTGGATGGACTATGCTATGCCCTTAGTACAAGAGTGGCAGTGCTGTGAGGGGGGGAAGAGGAAATGGCTGATGGAAAGTTTGAGGGGGTCCTGCACTGGAAGCCATTCGGTT
The DNA here is from genome assembly GCA_016271365.2 of Neoceratodus forsteri. NCBI lineage: Eukaryota > Metazoa > Chordata > Ceratodontiformes > Ceratodontidae > Neoceratodus > Neoceratodus forsteri. The sequence continues at coordinate 849,292,047 of CM028137.1, read as the reverse complement.
CCTGTGGGCCACTAGTCCCAAGGCAACTGCAGTAGAATATCTTTCTGTTTTACAGGGAGTGTTTGGCAGCACTGAGACAGGGGAAGATCTGTTATGGAAGTTCAAGTCAGCAAAACAGTGGAGAAATGAGAAATTGTCTGCCTTTGTTACCAGAATGGAGAAGGCCCTGCAAAAGGCCCACTGAAAAGGGGGAGTAACTGCTCAAACACTAAACCAGATCCGATTGGACCATATATTGAAGTCGGCCAGATTTTCAAGTGTGATACTGCTGAAACTCAAATTGCAAGACTGAAGGTCCGACTCTCCTGAATATTGTCAATTAATGAGAGAGATTTGTGAAATTGAAACTGATGAAGAGGGGTGGGAGCCCTATGCGGGGGCCATGAATCTGTGCCAGACTCCTGAACAAAGTGAGCCAGATGAGACCCATCAATTGAGAGGGTTGATCAAGGGGATTACAGAGACTTATCGGGAGCCAGATCTGTATCAAGCTCCCCCTGAGCCCAACAGTTGAGTGGGAGTGCATGCTGTTTCTTCTGACCCCCAAGTTGAGAGTAATTTGAGAGCGGAGATTAGAGACTTACGGGAAATGGTAAGGGAGCTGCAACAGGCTGCTGTCACCCCCTCCATAGAGTTAGTGAACCCAAGATATAATGGGGTAAATGCCCCATTCAAGAAGAGCCATGTAGAGCCCCTGAAGTTTCCCGCCAGATGAGAGATCCCCCCCTCTCTCCAAAGACAACCGAGATACTAAGTTCTGTTACCGTCGTGGGGAAGATGGACATTTTCAGACTGAGTGCCGGTTACCAGAGAACTTGAGGAAATTCGCCAGCCAGTTAGTGGCCTGGCATCGTAAGACCTGTGCCCAGTCACCAGGGGGACCAACCGAAAGAGTTTTGCCACCAGGGCCAATGCCCGAGTGACCTCTCAAGCAAGGCCCCCTGAATGGTCTGAAGTAGTGGGTCCCTCCATGGAAACTACAGTGAAAGTGAATGGGGTGTCCACCAGGGCTATGTTAGACAGTGGCTCCCAAGTGACAGTCATGTTTCAGGACTGGTATGAGAAGCATTTGTCTGATGTGCCCCTACAACCTTTAGAGGGACTACATGTGTGGGGGCTGAGTGAGAAGGCTTACCCCTACTCAGGCTATATTCGTATGTGGTTGTCTTTTCCAACTTCTGTGGCTGGAGTGGCCGAACAAGTAGAGACCCTAGCCTTAGTTTGTCCCCCCACTGGACTGTGTGATGGGATCCCTTTGTTGATTGGAACAAATGCTCATATGTTTGGGAGATTGGCACAGCTGTGTTCTGAAAAACAAAATTCCAAGACTGGCAGAGCTCTCAAAATTCCGGCTTTAATTAAAAAAGCCTATGAAGCACAGAGAAAGGCTGGTAGAATGGAACCCGAAGACCCGGTTGGGGTCGTCTGGAAGAAGGACCCAGAGTCTTTACTGCTAGCACCTAATGCACAATGTGTTCTACAGGGAATGGTCCAAATCAGAAAGGATGTCAAGAATAAAATATTAATGCTGGATGCACCAGGTGATGGAAAATTGCCAGAGGGACTGCTGGTCAAAATCAGTATCCTGCCTGCCAGAGCTCATGCTTTTGCCAGAAGAGTAATGGTTCAAGTTCACAATGTGTCTGATAGAGAGATTCAAGCAAATTGAGGCTGCAGTCTGGTCACTGTGCACTGTGCGGATACTGCTGTCCTGCCCAGTAACAAGAGTTCAGGGAAAAGTGAAAGAGTGACCTCTTACTTGTTTGATTTCGGTGACTCCCCGGTTTCAGCAGAATGGAGGGAAAAGATTAGTGAGAAGCTTGCCCAGAGGGACCAGATGTTTTCGTTGAAGGAATGCGATGTAGGATGTGTGCAAGGAGCAGAACACCACATCTGGCTACATGATGACTGGCCATTTCATGAGAGGTCTCGATGCCTGGCACTTGCCGATATAGATGATGTGAGACGACATCTGCAGGAGATGCTTGTGGCTTGGGTGATACAAGAATCCAGAAGCCCCTATGCCTCACCTACTGTGGATGTAAGGAAAAAGAATGTGTGTGGATTATCATACTTTGAACCGGTGAACTATTCCAGATCAGTACACCATGCCATGCATTCAGTATGCATTGTACTGCCAAAAGGGTAGTAAGTGGTTCTCAGTACTGGACCTCCGCAATGGGTACTATCAGATCCCGATGGCCCCCGAAGACCATGAAAAAGCTCCTTTTATTTGCCCACTTGGTTTCTATGAGATTATGAGGATGCCTCAAGGGATTTCGGATGCTCCAGCCACGTTCCAGCTCCTAATTGAGTGTGCAGTAGGGGATATGAACTTGCTTGGTATACCTGGATGATGTCATAGTCTTTGACAGCTCCCTGGAGGAACATGAAAGCAGGTTATTCAAGGTATTGGACCGACTGGAATATTTTGACCTTAAATTGTCCATTGATAAGTGTTAATTCTTTCAAACATCAGTAAAATATGTGGGACATATAGTGTCCACCGAAGGCATAGAGACTGACCCCAACAAAGTTGAGGCATCGACCACCTGGCCCCAGTCAAAAGATTTGAAGGTGCTGCAGAGATTCCTGTGTTTCTGTGGTTATTATAGGCATTTTATCAAGGACTATTCCCGAGTGATCCACCCTTTACTTAACCTTACTCAAGGGCATCCCCCAACCCACAAGAAGTACAAGAAAACAGTACCCACTGAGACTAAAAAGAAACATTTCAGTCTGAATGATATATTTGGGGCCTGCTGGACTTCTGATTGTGAGACTGCTTTTCATGAAATCATACATCAGCTTACTCATGCCCCAGTGTTGGCCTATGCTGATCCTGTCAGACCATATGTCCTTCATACTGATGCTAGTTTGCAAGGGTTGGGGGCTGTGTTGTATCAGGAGCACCCAAATGGGCTAAGACCAGTAGCTTTTGCCAGCAGGAGTCTGACCCTGTAGGAAAAGAACTATCCAGTGCACAAATTAGGGTTCCTGGCTCTGAAGTGGGCAAGTGTTGACCAATTTCATGAGTATCTGTATGGTGCTAAGACACTGGTAAAAACTGGCAATAATCCTTTGACCTATGTACAGACTTCAGCCAAGTTGGATGCCACGGGCCATAGGTGGCTCTCTGCCTTCTCTACCTACGACTATGCCATTGAGTGCAGAGCAGGCCTGAACCATATCAATGCTGATGCTCTCTCCCGGAGACCAGTCCCTTCAAATAATTGGGTCCGACTGTCAGAAATGAATATTTGAGCACTCTGTCAAAAGTTTGACAGGGAGGAAAAGATGTCCATGGATGCAGTGGATTGCATGGTGGATTGTTTGGGTCATCCGAGAACTGCATACCTGCCGCTTATTGCCATTTTTTTGCATTAGACACTAGTGGTTTGCCTCAATTCAATAATGATAGTCTTCAGCGGGCTCAATCCCGAGATCCCATGATAAAAACAGCTCTAGAAGCCAGTCAAGCAAGGAACGATGTGACCAAATTACGCTCCCCTGACTTGAGAACTGCATTGCTATATAAAGAAGGCCCTAAATTGAAACTGAGGAATGGATTGTTGTATATAGAGACAATGGACAAAGTGGGCCAACTGGACAAGCAACAGTTAGTTTTGCCCACTGCTTTCCAACAGCTGGTGTTGAGGTCTCTACATAATCACATGGGACACCTAGGCATAGACAGAACCCTTGATTTAGTGAGATCCAGGTTTTATTGGCCTAAGATGGGGGCTGATGTGGAACAACACATTAGAACTTGTAGTCATTGCTTACAGTGAAAAACTCTGTCCCAGAGGGCTGCCCCCCTTTGTTAACATCACCACTAGTGCACCCATGGAATTGGTCTATATTGAATTTCTGAGTCTAGAGCCAGATCAAAGAAATATAAGTAATATATTGGTAGTCACTGAACACTTCACTCGTTATGCTCAAGCATTCTCCACCAAAAGATCAGAAAGCAACTACTGTGGCAAAAGAAGACTTGAAGAATGGTCAGGGGTTTGGCAGTTGAAATTCAATGCAAGGAAGTGCAAGATAATGCATATGGGGCACAAAAACCCTGGCACAATATATCAGTTGGGGGGTGAGGATATAGCATGCACCAAGCAGGAAAGGGATCTTGGGGTTATCATCTCTGATGACCTCAAGGTAGGGAAACAGTGTGATAAGGCAGCAGGTAAAGCAAATAGGATGCTGGGATGCATAGGCAGGGGCATCACCAGCAGGAAAAGGGAGGTCATAATTCTGCTATACAAGACACTAGTGAGGCCCCACCTGGAGTACAGTGTACAGTTCTGGAGACCATACCTACCTAAGGACATAGACAGGATAGAGAAGGTTCAGAGGAGGGCAACAAAGATGGTGCATGGATTGCATCACAAGTCCTATGAAGACAGGTTGAAGGAACTGAACGTGTACTCCCTAGAGGAGAGGAGGGAGAGGGATATGATAGAGACATACAAGTATCTTACAGGGAGGAACAGGGTGCAGGAATACACTATTTTAAGCAAAAAGATGTTCCAGGACTAGAGGGCATGGGATGAAGTTGGAGGAGGACAATTCAGAGGAAACATGAGGAAGAATTTCTTCACAGAACGGGTGGTGGACAAGTAGAACACCCTGCCAGAGGAAGTGTGGGGGCTGAAACAATCACGGGATTTAAGAATGCATGGGATAGACATAAAGGAATTCTGGATGTCAGGGGTAAGGGGCAACAGACTTCTAGGAAAACAAACTGAAATTACAAGCTCAAATGGGCAGACTGGGTGGGCCATAGGCCCTTATCTGCTGACACTGCCTGTGTATCTATGTATCTACGTAAAAGTACTTATCGAAAATTTCTTTGTTCACTATGGGACCCCTCAAAGAATCCATTCTGATCAAGGGAGGGACTATGAGAGTAATCTGATTAAGGAGATGCTTTCCTTGTGGGGGGGTATGAAAGTCAAGAACTACCCCCTATCATCCCCAGGGAGATCCCCAGCCTGAATGGTTCAACTACACTCTGCTTGACATGTTGGGCACCCTTCAACCAAAAGACAAGCCCAGATGGAGCCAACAGGTTAGCACTCTGGTACGTGCATACAACTGCACCAAAAGTGATGCCACTGGGTTTTCCCCTTATAGACTAATGTTTGGAAGAGAAGTCAGATTGCCAGTAGATGTTTGTTTCGGAGTTTCTCCTGATGGGGTTCAAGCAGCTACTCATTTACAGTATGTGCAGAAATTGAAGGCCCAATTAAACTATGCATACCAGCTGGCTCAAACCATGGCTGCCAAAAGAAATCTAGCCAATAAAGAAAGGTATGACAAGAAAGTGAAGGCACTGGAACTCAGGGAAGGAGATCGAGTGTTGCCGAGGAACCTAGGGCTGCATGGCAAGCATAAGATTGCTGACAGATGGCATCACCTTCCTCACATTGTAGTGGGTAAACTAGAAGATCAACCTGTATACAAGGTACGGCCTGAGAACAATTAGAAAGATGTGAAAACTAAGCATAGAAATCATTTGCTGCCAATCGGACAGCTCTTGATAGAATCTGAACCCCCGGACTATGCCCCCTCTGGACCAGTGACTAGAGCCACTGACAAGAAAAAATCAAGACAGACTGCCCCTACAGAAGTCAAGTTAAAGTGTTCCTCTCCACCCATTCCAATTGAACCTGACTGTCAGTCTGTGTCAGAGGACAGTGAGTGTAATCCTGAATATTACCCTTCTTATGAATTAAGCCAGCTGTTCCAGGGCAATCCCCTAGTCAACCCACGGGACAAGGCTGAGTTTTCTGGACTGTCTAAGCCCTCAGCCTTGTCTCTGGAGCTAATGCTCCTGGAAAGTGAAATACACAGCATCAAATCAGAGGATGAGTAATCATTGTGCATGGGTGAACTGTCTGACTTTTCAGAAGGAGGGAGGGAGTGATGTATCGGAGCAAGCTGGTGATACACCAGAACCTGAACAGTGTGCTGAGTCCTCTGATAGTCCCTTGATAGTACCAGGAGTTTCCCCAGTCTACCCAGGTGTTGTGGACTCAGAGACTGTAGACTATGGAGCTGAAAATGTCCCAGATCCTGGCCTCCGTACCTCAATGGAGACCCCCTTGGCCAGTACAGACAGTGCTGAAAGTGAGTCTAACCATTCAGAAACTGTGTCCATCCCCCCCAGAAGGACTGGCTGAGAAGTGAGGCCTGTAGTGAGGCTAAGTTACAAGTCCCTGGGCAGACCTGTGGATCTGCTCCTGAATGTGGCCCATAAGGGAGAGTATGTGACCCCGAGCTTGTTGCCCAAACTAAGCCTGGAAGATAACTCCAGATTACTTGTAGCCCTCTGAGTATGGTGTCCCTGTCCCCTCCAGTCCCAACATAGCTGACAGGGAAGGGCCCCCTCTTTCCAGGTTCTATGTGCAGAAAGTGATGACCTGAGTTAAAATGTTTGTATGTGTACTGTTGCATAATCAGTAGTGGAACGTATAATACAATGTAAGTGTATATGACTAAGGTGTAATATGCTGATAGCCGTTTCAAAGGCCTGCAAGTTCAAACTGTTCTGCCATAAAGTGATTTAAGGGTATCCGCTTGACGCAGATGTCAAGCTTTTTCAGGCAAGGAAGGGTGTAACCCCCTGCAAATGGGGGTTCCCAGAGGTCTTCCAGGAGCTGGCTGAGTGCTCCTAGCCTGAATGGTGTTCGGCGTTTAAGACGTTTGTCAGTGAGTGCTTTTAGTGCCTCTAGTACTGTCTCTTTAAGATCTGTCTGCTTGCAGGCATGATTAGTTCGTGGGGGGGGCGGGGGCTGTGTGTTTCCCTGCTCGAGTCCCGCTTGAGCTGCTGACAAATCGCTCCATTTCTGCCATCGCAAACTGGGCAGAGTGAGCACTTTTCTGAGATGTAACTGTTTGCCCCATACCATTTAGAGTATTAGTGGCAATGTAATTTGTCTAACCTGCCTTTCTTGCAGCTGGGACTTTGTGTGCTTTGCCCCTCCATTTTGGATTGGAACTGTAACTGGATCCAATCAGGAGGGAAGGGCACTTAAAATGGAGTATTGAGCAACCAACCAGGATTAGGACTCTCTCTCGGGAGCCTGCTGCCAATGGGCGATATGGCAAGTAATTCTGGGAAGTGACGTTCTGGACTGTGGCATCTTTTTGCACAAATGGGGGAAGCTGTAAGTGACTGGCATCTGAAGCCCTCCAATTGGGTAGGGTAGTGCCTGATGGTAATTCCCTGCCCAGTAGCTGAGAAGGCAGATCCATTGTGGCCGTGACTGAGGAAGGAGCTCCGGGCTTCTGTGATGCAGAGTTTCACGTGGGAAGCACCTGTGGAGGCCAAAAGTCAGGCGGCTCGTTTGCCGTGGTGATTCAGACTGAATCCGCTGTGTGTGGAGGAAAAGGAGAGGCTGTGTGACCAGGAACCAAGCTTACCCTGTAGAGGACTGGAGAAACTGCTTCATTGCGCTCGGTCTGTCAGGAGAGTGAAGCTGCATCGCGAATTCCCAGGTTGGCAGTAAGTGTGATCGAGATATGAAAGCAGCTGCCTAGTATGGTAACCTTCTTTTTCATATAAATGTGTGGGATGTGTCCTGCTCACAGGCCCATGTCCCTCGCTGTGTGAAAGATGTCCAGCAAAGGTCATGAGTAACAAGCATTTGTCAATGCCGAATGTTGCTTGCTTCTATGTGCTGTTTAGGTATTTGGAAGTCATTGGAGTGCAAATATTGAAAATTTGCGAACTTACGAGCGCGCGTAGGAACTGCGCAACACACACTCGTAAAACAGTCATTTTTAGGAATTTTTTCACCAAATTTTCAACATAGCCATTTTAAGACCTCTGCTCATGAACAGTGTCACTGTGATTTTGTTAATGTGTCCCATACATTGAGTTTGCACACCGATCATGCCATTGTGCGCCATATGGCGGAAACACATTTTGGGCAGGATGTGAAAATGACAGCTGTACTGCTCATAAGGAGGTGTGGTAAAATGGCAATGTTGAAAATCTGTAGTGAAATATTGAAAATTCACAAACCCTACGAGTCGTGGGAACTGTGCGCACACTTTCGTAAAACAGTGATTTTTAGAATTTTTTCATCAAATTTTCAACATAGCCATTTTAAGACCTCTGCTAATGAACAGTGACACTGTGATTTTCTTAATGTGTTCCATATATTGATTTCAGATACCGACTGCGCCATTGTGCACTACATGGAAGGAAACACATTTTGGGCAGGGTGTGAAAATGACAGCTATACTGCTCATAAGGAGGTGTGGTAAAATGGCAATGTTGAAAATCTAGAGTGAAAATATTGAAAATTTACGAACTTACGAGCCTGCGTGAGGAACTGCAGCATGCGCTCAGAAACAGTCATTTTAGAATTTTTTCACAAATTTTCAACATAGCCATTTTAAGACCTCTGCTCATGAACAGTGTCACTGTGATTTTCTTAGTTTGTCCCGTACATTGATTTCGCACACTGACTGCGCCATTCTGCGCTACATGGGTGGAAACACATTTTGGGTGAGATGTGAAAAATGACAGCTGTACTACTCATAAGAAGGTATGATAAAATGGCAATGTTGAAAATCTGGAGTGAAAATATTGAAATTTCGCGAACTTACGAGCCTGCTTAGGAACTGCGCAACGCACACTCGTAAAACAGTCATTTCCTGGAATTTTGGCACCAAATTTTCAACATGGAGTTTTTGGGACCCCTTTTCATGAATGATGTCACTGTCATGGCGGTATTCAGGCCCGAGGGGTGATTTCGCAGTCATTGCACAGTCACTGCGCGAAATCACCCTTCGGCCCAATAACGCCATGACAGTGACATCATTCATGAGAAGGGGTCCCAAAAACCCCATGTTGAAAATTTGGTGTAAAATTCCCAAAATGCCTGAGATATGCAACAAAGTTGAAACCCCCTATCTAGCCCATTATACAGCTTACGGCATTTCCTCAGTTCACGGGTCGGCTTTGAAGAGTTCAGACGTCTTCGGTCTACGAAGATCGTTGCGCCAGAAGTCTGGAGGTAAGTATGGGGTGGGGTGTGGGGAGGCTGGGTGCGCCAGCGGGTGGGTGCGGTTGTGGGGGGTAGGAGAGCGCCGCAGGACCGTTTGCTTTTCGGAAAAAAAATAGGCGTCGTGGGACCATTTGCCACGCTGGGGTGGGCTGGCGTGCGCACAGGCGGTGAGGCGTTCAGCTGATGGGGATTGGCACCTGCCAGCCATGGAAGTTATTGCCACGCTGGGGTGGGCTCCTAGCGTGGCACAAGGATGAAGTGCTAGCCGACGGGGATTGGGCACCCCCGTCGGCAAAAGGACTGTTTGCCATACTGGGCTGGGCTCCCAGTGTGGCACCTGCTACTGGGGGGGGCAGGGATGCAGCTCAGCCGATGGGGATTGGGCACCCTGTCAGCTATACAGTGCGTGTGGGGGTGCGCACGGCAGCATGTGGAGGGGGGCAGCTGCGCGTGAGCAGCCAATATCTTATCGGTGCTCACTCAAGCATAGCTCCCCCTTTCAACTGTATGCCACTGCATTTTGGAGCGTGTCATAGACAGCTCCAAAATGCATTGGCTTACAGGGACCGCGCCTGCCAGCACACTAACTGAATTGGAGGAGGAGGTGACACACCTCTGAAATCTCCGATGATGGCACTATGTTTCTTGCACATGCGTGCAAGCAACATAAAAATCAGGGTAGCTCCCTGCCAGCTGAATCGTTGAATTGCAAGGGTTTCAACTAATTTTCTTTCTTGATACACGACTGAGCCTACCGGCTCCAGATTACAAATTGGGTATTGTGCAAGTATTTTCATCCTCAGGGCCCCAACCAGCTGCACCAATCCTGGCTAGCCCCCCCCCCCCCATCCTGGGTACCCAGTGACAGTGAGTTACAGGGACTCTAGCTCTGTGCACAGTGCTCTGAACATTAGTCTGACTGAATTAATTAACCTGATTTCCCCCCGTCCTTGTTACTATCCCCCTAAATAAATCAGATTTGGTTGTTTAGCAAAGTTACATTGCCTGAGATATGTGTTTGTGTTGAAATACTGTACAGTGGCTATTGTATTACTGCATCTTACTTTACAGGGGGTCCCCAGAGTGAAGCTGATCAAACCAGTCCTGGGGGTAAGTGTATACTGTGAAGGTACTGCTGATATATTGTGTGGGCCACTGGTGGGAGGAAAGGGATGTTGCAGTGTCCCAGAGGGCTGTGACCAAGTCATACCAGACTGTCTTAACCCCGACCTCTGGACCTAGGCCCCTCAACCTGTTAGCATTTACACAGGCAGGAGTAGTAGTCCCTGGGATAGTGCCACCTGGGGGTTGCAATAATATCATTGGACTGGCTCCTGGGGACTGTGGCCACTTCCCGATTGGATGCTGCAGATCCCCATTGAGAAAGCAAGCACCCAAGGCACCTTTTTCAAAACACAGCTCGACCACTGCCTTGCTGTACTGCTGTCTGGACATTTTTTTCTGCTGAATTTACTGCTCATGTAGAAATTACTTGTTTTTCTTCTTGGAATTTTCTGCTGCTTAGCCTGCTGTATTAGCTAGGCCTGACTTCTATATGGCTTATGGCTTGTACTGCTGAATATTTTTACTGCTTAAACGTCTTACCTTTAAACTATTGCACTGTATATGTAGGAATTGCCTGCCAGAGTATGGCAGAGTTGTAGCGAACTTTGACTGCCTGACGTCTATATACAGTAGCTTACTGCTTGCACTACTGAATTTTTCCTGCTGCGCTAATTACCCAATATTGTAGAATAGTTTGAACAACTGACTACAGCCTGCTGTTTTTCTGCCACACTCTTTTCCCTTCACAGTTGCTCTCATTCCATCTTGGACTACCTTCTTTGTTTCCCTCTTTCATTTGCTTTTTTCCTTTTGCATTTCTTTTCACTGCTCCCTACACTGTTTCTTTGCCATCTACTGGACCCCTGACTCTCTCTCCTGTCACCCCCCTAAACCAGCATATTCTGTAAATATTGCCTGGCATTTCTGGCCTTCTTCTCTACCCATTTCAGACTACCCTGATTCCTCTCCACCGCAAGCCTCCTTTCCAGCTCTCCCTGTCTCATTCAAAGCTCCCCCCTCCCCGTCAACCTCCTGAATCAGCCTTTGTTTTGTTAAATTCTCACCTGCCACCTTGACCAGACTTCTTTGCAGGAACCCTTTCTCTCCCACTATTTGCACCTATTTCTGCCCAGAGCACTAAATTGCCCAGGGCCCTCCCACCAATTTACTTGAGCTTTGTCTTTGACATTTTAACTAATGGTCCACCTTTTTTTTCCCTGCTCTTTTTTAGCCACAAGTTCAAACCAGGCTCTCCTCTTCAGCCGAGTGGCCCTGGTGCTGCTACCTGCTGGTGGCCGGACCTCTGCATCCAGCCCGCCACCCCCTGACCAAGGAAAATAGGTACGATTGGTCAGTTCCTAGCTCAGAGCTGTCAGGCTTCAATCCCCATAATTGGATTGGCACCTGGAGACTGTGGCCGCTTCCCGATTGGATGCTGCAGATCCCCATTGCCAAAGCAAGCACCCAGTGCACCTTTTCCAAAACACAGCTCGGCCACTGTCTTGCTGTACTGCTTTCTGGACAGTTTTTTCAGCCACCTCCCCAACCCCTTCTCCCTCCTTTATTAAATACACTTCCCCAGTGATCCCAGCCCCACTGAGGCCTCATACTAGTCAATTACAGCAGCTCCTTAGAGGAGCTCTTCTTCCTGTAACTTCTTAAAGGGGTGATCCTCTCTCTGCTCAACTTTAACTTATCATCCTCAATGCATCCGGAATCAAGTGCATTGACACTGACTATGGTCCTCCTCCTACTTCCTACATCAGCTCCACCTCACTTAGGACTGTTGCCTTCTACCCATAGTACCCCCGTTCTTATCTACAACATCTCTACCAGACCCCCCAATGCTCGACCAGCTCCCCCCTTAGTATCCCTCACACTTCCACCCCTGCTACCTCTTACCTCCCACTCATACCTTAGTCTCTTCTCCTCTGTGCCTTTCCTACCCTTCGTACTCTATCCACCACTTGCACCCCAGAACCCGGCCCCATGTCCAGTCACAAGGGGAGATGCCACAATCACTACCATGCTTTGGTGCCCCTAACCACCCTCCTGTTGCTTCTATCAGGTAACATTCTTCCAAACCCTGGCCCCGTGCCCAACCTTATGAGCAAGCCTGCCCAGGCTTAAGGACTCTGCATAGCTTCCATGAATATTTGCAGCCCCCTTAAGAAGGCTGCTGCATCCCAATGCTGGGTTACTCAGCACCAACTGGGCATTGCCGCATTCATCGAAACCTGGTTATCCAAATCCACCCCTGACTCCTTCATCTCCCTCCCTGGTTACACCTTTTTCAGGGAAGATTGGGTGGGTAAGCGTGGACAGGGTTGTGCTGTCTACATGTGTGACTTCCTCCTTGGACAAGCACTTCCACCACCCAAACTTGATAATGGAGTGCAAGCCCTCACTCTAAAAATCTCCCCCAACCCTGGTAGGGGCCTACTCTTTCTCACCGTTGCCTATATTCACCCCAGAAAGCAAGACCTCGCCATTCTGGTGCTTGCTGATGACTACCTCTCTGGCCTACTGCACAAAATGGCCCAGATAATTGTTGGCTACCTGAATATCAACTAGCTGTCTGCCACGGCCTCCCAAACCAGAGATATCTTTGCCACCCTTGACATGTCTTAGCTTATCACCACCCCAACTAGATTAAACCCCTCTACTGGCACCAGCACCCTCCTGGACATCACCAATACCAACTGCCTTAAGAGGGTGCTCGATATCAGTGTACTTCCCAACTCACTTAGTGACCACTCCACGATTGTATTCTCTTGGTCCGCTGCCAACAGCAACCCTGCACCACAAACCACCCAGTGATGTTGCCTACTCCCAGGTGGCCTGTGTCACCTTAAACTGTACCTTTCACAACTGGATTGGTCCCCAATCAGGATTGCACCGTCCATAGATGAGGCATTGGATTTTTTCACTCGTACTTTTAACACTGCCTGTGACCTCTATGCCCCCTTCGCTAGAAATCACACCAAAAAGCAAAGCACACCCTGGGTTACCTCCTCTCTCCTTCACAAACTTCAAATGAGAGACAACCTATGGCACATTGCTGTGGAATCTGGCAAGCCAGCTGATAGGCAAGCATACAATGCCAAGCACAATAAGTGTTCTTGGGCCATTCGACGTGCCAAAGCCCCATACTACCAATCCACTCTTGTCTCCTCCTGGGGGTTGGCTAGGAACTTTTGGGATAATGTAAAAGAGCTGAATGGGAAATACTGCTCCGCACCCCCTCTCAACTCTCCTTTAATGGAACTGTCTGCTCTGACCCCCTTGGCATTGCAAACTGCCTAAACCACACATTCTCAGACCTGAGTTCAGTCCTGTCCAGTAACTTCTTTGACCCTAGCCCAGTAGCACCCATGCCCACTCTCCAGAGACCTCCTTTCTATCTATGTACCATCACCCTGCTGAAGGCTAGACCCCTTCTGTAAAAAGCTGTTAGTAGTAATAACCCTGGCACCGACCTACTAGACACTAAGCTACTTTGTCTGACATTGGATGCTCTCCTGGTCCCACTTACTGAGCTGCTCAACTGATCTCTGTGTCTGGGGCAGTTCCCCAGCACATGGAAAACTGCCATCATCACTCCCATCCTAAAGAGTGGCAATTGAGCGACCCCGGGGAACTATCAACCTATCTCCAGCCTCCCCCCACTCTCTAAGGCCCTTGAAAAAGTAGCTGCCAACCAGCTTGTCAAATACCTGGCCATGCACAATATCCTGTGCCTGAACAGCATGGCTTTCATGCAGGTCACAGCACTATAATCGCTCTACTTGAATTCTTCAACTTCCTGCACTCTGCTGTTGATGCCGGAAGTCCTACCGGTGCCGTGTTCATTGACCTCTCCAAGGTCTTTGGCATGTTTTGCCATTCCCTCCTGTTTGACTCCCTCAAATGCCTTGGTTTCTCCCAGACCCCCTTGCATGGTTCACCAGCTACCTCTCTGTCAGAACTCAGAGTGCAAAAAATCAATAGCACCCTATCTGACACACCATCTGTCTGCTCTGTGGTTCCCCAGGGTTCCATTTTAGGCCCTCTCCTCTTCAGTCTCTACCTCAGCTCCCTCCCCTTGGCCTGCTCAACACGGATGATGCTGTGCTCTTTTCCTCTGACCCCAACCCACAACAGACTGCAAACCACCCTCCAACAAGCTTTTGATAGAGCTGAGCATTGGTTCACATTACGAAGGCTAGTCCTGAACCTAAAAAAGACCAAAGCTATGCTCTTCTCGCATTGCCTAAGCAAAGCCAGTGGTGCCCCTCTCATGATACTGCCTAGCACACTAAACCCCATTGAGCAGGTTTCCTCCTACAAGTATCTGGGCATTATCTTTGATTCGGCACTCTCCTTCCATTCCCATATCAATGCCCTTTCTGCTGCCACCTCAGTCAGGATTGGACTGTTACACCGCCATTTGGACTGCCTACCACAAGAGGCTGATAGGTTGGCAATCACCTCCTCTGTCCTGTTGCTAATTGACTATGGGCTGCCCATCTATGCTGCAGCTGAGAACACTGTGCTTGCAAGAATCCAGTTGTCTATAAACAAGGCCTGCAGGCTAATGCTGGGAGCCCCAAGGTGCACCCATACGTGCCTACTGTACTCCACCACCAACTTGTTCAACCTTGAAGAAAGACTCCACTTCCAAACCTGCCTTCTTGTAAAAAAGACCCTGCTAGGGCCCCCCCTCCGGGGTTGCCACCTCCCTGCAGCATGCCTCACCCTCAGTCTCCACCCGCGGCACTGTCAAAACCTCCCTTATTGTCCCCAGGGTAAGGACCTCTATGGCCCAGAGATCCTTTTGCTATCGGGCTCCCTCCTGGTCCAGTTCCCTCTCAGTCAACATAGCTGACTCCACTAAGCTTGGTCCTTCAAGGTCTCCCTCAGAAGCCATCTGACAAGCACTCGCTGCTGCAACTGCACATAATCCCCCACCTGCCCCTTACCCTCACCCCTAGGCTGGGTTTGCCCTGTCTACTTTTGCTGTATATGGCTGGGGTCTCAGGCAACATCTGCTGACTAATGTAATAAAATATTTCTGGTTGCTACCTGACGTGGTACTCATGCACCTATATTATGACTACTGTGATCTACCTATTACCAAGCTTGTACCACCAGTGAATTCCTATAACACTGGTTGCTTTTTTAATCTAAGCATTATGTACTGTACTGTTTTGTTTGCTGTGATGTATTGCTCTCTTGACAAGGTGCCTTTGTAAATGAATCTTTGACTCAAAGGTCTGTAAACCGATCATCTAATCAATCAATAAATAAATAAATAAAATAACACTTGCTCAGTGTTCAGCTCACTTTCTTCTTTTTTTTAATTACACCATGCAAAGACAAACAAAAAACATTCTCCCTACCACCTCTCTACCTACGTTCCTCTTGTTTCTCAGACATCTTGAAAGCAGCAGCGCCTAGTGGCCATCAGGAGCAGTGACTGGAAAGAGGTCCAAACAGTGGTCGCTGCATCAAAATATTATCCCATTATGATAAGCTCATGGAACAACAATTAAATACAGCAGCAAACTGTCCTGGGAGAATTATGGTCAGGACACAGTACAGGGAAAACCAGAGCAAAGGAACCAAAAGCACATGTCGGAGAGGCAAGTGGATACAAAACAAAAGGAAACTCCACTTACTAGCCAGACAGCTCAACCTAGAGGATAAACACAACAAAGGAGCTTCTTTTTATAAAAATATACTTACACACAAAAATCAAGTAAAAAAATGGTTTTAAAAGTATTTATTATTTTCTTCTGCTTAAAGATTAGCCATTGTATAATAGGAATAGTGCACTCCAGGGTGTGTGCCATGCTGGAATAAGGTCACTTCTTGGGTGTTGGATGCACGCCACCACCTGAGGTATGATGTTATCCCAGCACAACACACACCTTGTCATGCATTATCTCTTAATTTTAAGGTACTATACAAAACTGAGTTATAGGTTAAAAATGCTAATCGGGTGAATCCCATGTAGAAGTGGAAGCCTATTATATTTCTGCAGTTCACCTAAATTTTATTTTTTTAAACTCTTGGATTCAATACCTTTGAACTGGGAGCTTATTTACAAAGATTCCGTGACAGAGATACATAGTAGACCATACATTCAGACATACATAGTAGAACATACATTTAGAGATACAATACATAGTAGAACACACATTTCTGTGAATAGCTAAGTGGAACACTTTGTTTCTATAGTATGTCTCTTTGCAGATGACACAAAGATCTGCAACAGGGTTGATACGTAAGATGGAGTGGAAAGTATGAGAAGGGACTTGGCAAATTGGAGGAATGGTCAAATGTATGGCAGCTCATATTCAATGCAAAGAAGTGCAAGGTAATGCACCTGGGAAACAAAAACCCAGGGGAAGAGTACAAAATGGGGGGGGGTGAGATAATGACAACAGTAAAAATGGAAAGGGACCTGGGGGTAATTATATCAGATGACCTAAAGGTGGGCAAGCAATGTGAGAAGGCAGTAAGGAAGGCTGGGGGGATACTGAGATGCATAGGGAGAGGCATCAATAGTAGAAAACAGGAAGTTGTTATCCCGCTGTGCAGACAGTTGGTGAGACCCCATCTGGTGTACTGTGTGCAGTTCTGAAGACCCCATCTCTGCAAAGACATAGACAGAGTGGAGGCTGTCCAGAGGAGGCCAACAAAATGGTGCAGGCTCTGCACCAGAAGACATATAAAGAAAGACTAAAGGAGCTTAATATGTATACCCTTGAGGAAAGAAGGAGAGAGGGATATGATAGAAACATTCAAGTACCTCAAGAATCAATAAAGTCCAAGAGGGTAGCATCTTTCAAAAAAAAAAAATGTGCAAGAACAAGGGGGCACAATTTGAAGATAGAGGGGGCAGCTCAGAGGTAATGTGAGGAAGTACTTTTTCACAGAGAGGGTTGTGGATGCATGGAACAGCCTCCCTGAGGAGGTCATGGAGTCAAGAACAGTGGGGGACTTCAAAAATGCATGGGACAGACATAAGGCAGTCCTAGCGGGAGGGTAGGAGGAAGTAAGCTGTTGGTTAACTAGGATCTGCAGCTTATCTATTAGGTAGAAAAATGGGCAGACTAGGTGGGCCAAGCGGTCCTTATCTGCCATCAAATTCTATGTTTCTATACATAAATGACAGCCTTTCGTATTTCAGCCAGTACAAAACATGAAAAAATTATTCTGGTACAACTGACGAGAATTCCAAAAGGAGAAACATAGTAGGGGAGTATAACATACTAACATACATACTAACATGCTAAAACACCAGCAGAATAGGCCTAACGGTCTTTCGTGTCTGCTCGTTTGGTCAGCCCCCACCCTGGGTGCTGACCTTGCTGCCCCATTCGCCTTCTCTGGCTTCTCCCTTCCCAGTTCTGAATATTCTTGCTGCATTGGATTTTGCTTCCAGAACCCTTCCCCTGTACCTGTCCCACCCCCTCTTGAACCCCTTCACTGTCTCTGCCTCCACCAGCCCCCTAGGCAGCGCATTCCATGGCTCCACCACCCTCTCAGTGAAGTAGCACCTCCTCCTTTCTCCCCTGAATCTTCCCCCCTCCAGCTTCCACCCATGCCCTCTAGTGGCCCCCTCCTCCTTCCTTCGAAGCACCCTGACTGTTCCTCCCCTATTTACCCTCTTCATGTACCTGAAGACCTCTATGTCCCCGGTCCCTTCTCTCTTCCAATGTGTACATATTTAGCTCTTGAGCCTCTCCTCATAGGTCCTGTCCCCAAGCCCCAAATCATTTGGTTGCCCTCCTCTGGACCATCTCCAGGAGGTTAATGTCCCTCTTTAAGTGTGGCCTCCAAAACTGCACGCAGTACTCAGGTGCAGCCTCACCAAGCAGTTATACAGAGGGATTATCACTTCCCTCCTTCTGGAGGTGATCCCCCTAGCGATGCATCCCAGCATCCTGTTGGCCTTGGCTGCTGCCCTCCTACAAGTCTCAGAGTTGTTCATCTTGACATCCACCGCCACCCCCAGGTCCCTCTCAGCCATCGAGACTTGTAGCATTTCCCCCCCCAGGGTGTACACTTGGCCCGGATTTCTGGCCCCCAGATGGAGTACCTTGCATTTCCCTGCATTGAACCTCAGCTTCCACTTTCTAGACCATCTTTCCAGAGCCTCCAGATCCCCCTGTAGGGCCACCCTCCCCACCTCCCCATCCACCACCGCCCCCAGTTTCGAGTCATCCACAAAGAGACTCATCTCACTCCTGATTCCTGTCCTTATGTCAGAGACGTAGGCGTTGAACTGAAGGGGCCCAAGGACTGATCCCTGTGGGACCCCACTAATGACCCTCCTTGGGGATGAAACTATCCCGCCAACTACAACCCTCTGGGTCTGGTCCTGGAGCCAATTGCCTATCCATCTGATCATCTGGTTCCCCACCCCCATTTCTCCCAGCTTATCCAACAGGCCCACATGAGGAACAGAGTCAAATGCCTTGCTGAAGTCTAGAAAGAGAACGTCCACTGGTCTACCCAGGTCCAAGGCACTCGTCACCCAGTCATAGAACTCCACAAGGTTTGTCTGACATGATTTCCCTGGGATGAATCCATGCTGTCCATCGTCGAGGCCCCCTGACTTATCCAGGTCCCCCCCTAGCCTCTCCTTGACAATGCCCTCCATCACCTTGCCCACCACCGATGTCAGGCTGACAGGCCTGTAGTTCCCTGCCACCTCCCTTGATCCCCCCTTGTGGATAGGCACTATATGCACCACCTTCCAGTCCTGGGGCACCCACCCTGTCCTCAGAGAGATGGTGAAAAGCTCCGCCAGGGGTTTCACCAGGACATCCGCAAGTTCCTTCAGCACTCTGGGATGTAATTTATCTGGCCCCGGTGCTTTCTCCATCTTAACATAGTGAACAATTTTGAGCAGTCAGTGTTAACAGGGTGAGTGGGTTAGTGGGAGGAGGGGGATATGACAGGTGAGATAGTGGGGGGGGCAGTACAGGATAAGGCCGTGGTGCAGAGGAGTGGTGAGGTGATGGAGGACTGGAGGATGGGGGAAGAGGCAAGGGGTGAAGATAAGGCAAAGGGTGGTTCCTGTTGTTAAGTGCAGGGGGTAGGCAGAATTTCCACAAGCAACTGGGGAAATCCCTGCTTAGGGTGAGCAGTCGCAACTACTAAGTGTGGAGAGGTATTGGTGTAACTTACTCTTGAAGTGTCCCAGTTTGGATTCTTTATTGATGTCACAGGGAAGGGCATTTAACCAGCTGGGGGTGGGGTATGCAAAATACCACTGTCCCTGAGTTGTGTACCAGAAAGAGACTTAGTAGGACAGTCTGGTTGTGACACGAATCTGGTGAGGGTTGGCAGTTGGTCTGAGGAGATCCTGGGTGGCTGGAGGGGTAAGGCCTAGGCAGGTTTTCTTAGCTGAATGAGACAGGTTTGATATTTCATTCTGCCACCCAGGTTCAGCCAATTTGTCATGGAGTAAAAGTCACACATATGTGTGAGATGGCGGGCTCCAGTAATTAGTCTGCAGGCTTTGTTTAGCACTGTGCTCATCTTTTTTAGTGTAGGGTCAGATGCAGTGCTATACACAGTTAATCCATAGTCTATAACGGACAGAATGGAGCTATTCACTTCCAGCAGGAGTACATCAGTGGTCATGTAATGCCTGTGCTTGTAGAAGAGGTCAAGTCTGGTATGTACTGCTTTTGTGACAAGGTCCATGTGGTTAGCGCAGGATAGAGTGCAGTCAAGGGTCACCCCAAGGTATTTAAAGGCAGACACCGATTCAAGTGGGGTGTCGAGGCTATTTAGGATAGTTAATTGATGTGACTTACGTTTGCTATATGGGTTTGTGAACAACATTACTTTCATCCTTTTGTAGTTCATGAGTAATCTGTGTTTCGAGAACCAGACCTCAACCTTTGAGAAGTCTTGCTGGAGTTAAGTCTAGAGATGGTGTGAGTCAGCGTTGCTGGTAAAAATAATGGCATCATCCACATAAAGAAGGATTCTTTCTGAGCAGATACTGGGGAGGTGGTTTAGAAAGAGACTGAAAAGTAAGGGGCCAAGAATTGAGCCTTGAGGGACACCAGAGAGCACTTACTGACTGACAGACAGGACTCCATTAATCTTGACCTGCTGGGTCCTGCTCCCTAGACAACTTTTGAACCACCCTACAGCACTGGCCAAAAGGCCAGATGTGGAGAGTTTGTTAAGCAGTAAGGTGTGGTTGACCATGTCAAAAGCCTTGATGAGATTGACATAGGTCATTCCAACCAGCTGCCCATGGTCAAGAGTACTGTGAATATAGCCAATGTACTCTAGCAGCACTGTAGTGGTGCTATGTGCCTTGCAAAGGCCATGCTTCTGTGGAGATTGTATCAGGTATTTAGCAAGGTATTTGACTAGTTGATAGATACTAAGTGCTGTAGTGCTTGGGTGGGTAAAATTGATATGTGGTGATAATTTGCATGTAGTGCCCAATCCTCACTTTTGTGAACTGGTGTTATCACCGTGGCTTTCTGTTTCTGGGGGAATTGAGCATGGCATAGGGAAAGGTTAAGTATTTTGGTCAGAGGGGTTAATACATCATCCAGGGTGAGGGAGACAAGTCTGAGGTCTAGGAATGGCTACGTATCATGATTTACCTAGCACTCATTGCAGGTATTTACTGGCTTTGGCCTTGGTGACTATTTTGAAATAGAAGGGCAGGGGGCCTGGGGTGGGGTTGTTAACCTTCTTTGATTTTGTTACTTCTAATATCAAAGAAGTGAGAGGGGAGAATGCTGCTAAGGTCAGAGAAAGCTCTATTGAAGGTGTCAGCTATGACCTTTGGATCCTGGGTGATTTTCCCTTTTATGTCGAGGTTTTGGAAGTTTTCACATCAGTTGTTTTATGTTTTCCCCAAACCTTCTGCCATCCCCCACAAGTTGGCTAGTTCACGCTTGAAACAAAAGATTTTGGCAAGGTGGATTGCCAGGATATAGGCGTTCCTGGCCTGTTTATATTGCTGTGTGTCAGCCTGTTTACCAGTGGCTTGTGCATAGTGCCATAAGTTGACTCTGGTGGCCATTTCAGAGAGAAGGGTTGGGTTAACCCAAGAGTTATTTGTGCCCTTGACCTTTCATTTTCTTATGGGGGTGTGGATGTCACAGGCTGAGTTGAACATAGTGATGAAATATTCAAGTGCTTGATCCACATTCTGGATAAAGTTGATGGGGGACCAGTCGATCTGTTTAAGATAAGATTTTAATGGTTCAAGCTATCCCATTCTCAGGACTCACCCTAGAACGGTCTTGGCAGGAGATTTCATGGCTTTATTAGACGAGTGGCATAGTACGGGGGAGTGGTCACTTACGGTGTCCAGAAGGATGATGATGCTGGAGATTCTTTCTGGGTGGTTTGTTAGTATCCAGTTCAATGGTGTGCTCGTACCAGTTTGAGAGTTAACTCTGGTAGGGGAGTCAACCATCTGTGATAGATTGATGGTGGAGAGGGTATCCTTGTAAGGTGCTGCCTCAGGAGCCATCCAGTTTACATTAAAATCTTTTAATATACCACGTTGAGATTTTGGTGCAAGCTATTTATGTAGTAGATGACCACATTAATGCCAGTGGATAGTTCTCTGGGGGGGGGCATAAATGGATGCAATTGTGAGCATCTTGCTGTGGGTGCTTATCAATACCTTGATCGCTAGCACCTCCATATTGTATCCTGATTCTGTTTTGGGAAGGACGTGGCCCCAAAGATTATCCTTGTGCTAGACTGCATTGCCTCCACCCCTCTTGCTAGTCCAGCCATACCTGAATAGGGTGTAACCGTGCAAGGTGATTGCAGAGTCAGGAATCCTTGATGTGAGCCAGATCTCCACTACAGATAGCATGTCAGGCTTGTGCTGTGTGACCCATGCTTGCAGGGCAACAAATTCAGCCAGCAGGCTATGAATGTTGATTGATGCCCTGCTTAATGGTGGCGTGGCTGTATCCCATGCTCAGTTTGTGCTGCATGAGGCTAGGGTTGGGGGTGGACGTTGCTTGGCAACAGAAGGTGTAGCATGGAGATTTGCACCAGTAATTATTTGATTCATTTGCGGTCAGCTGAGTGCTTCTGCATGCTATAACACTCCACCAACTTTGCCTGAATGAAACAAAGAACATGAAAATGTTATTGAATAGACACAAATTGCCTATGAGTTTCAAAAGCAGGGATGGGATAGTATGTAGTCACACCTAGTGTGGGGTCTGATAAGAAGCTAATGGGAAAGTAGGGAGATAGAAAAAACAAGAAGAATTATGTGACCTCAATACCTTATAAATTAAAGGGTGGCCAAGGGGGGGGTGGGGTGGCAGCCACCACTCTTGAGCAGTGGTGGAACAAGCAGGGTGCAGTCTCCGCTGGGGTTCTGGCTGCTGACTGTGTCTGTACCTTGAAATGCTAGCAGGCAGGTAAAGCAGCTGCTCTGTGGATGGCTACAGCCTCCAGTGTTGAAGGTCTGCCCGAGGGTAAGAGAAAGGAGGGTCACTAAGGAAGAAAGAAGAAGGGAGGATTACTGAGGAGACTGAATTAAGTAAGCAGGCTGAGAGGGGGTGAAGAGTTCAAGTTTCAGAAGAAGAACATGGGGACAAAGGAGATCACTTTTAAATATGCAAAAAATGCTGTAGATGAATTAAACTAAGCTTATTAAATTAAACTCGTAGGTTTCAGGTTTTAAATTAAACTTCTGGATTAACTTAAAGCAATACAATTCAGAACTCCACACTTTGAGAAATAAAAACAAGAGAAGCAGACTGAATAAAAAAGTTAAGTAAAAAGGCATCAATTTTAAACTGATTCTGAAGTAGGGTGCAGTCTCCATTGGTGTCCTGGCTGCTGAGTATGTCCGTACCTTGAAATGCTGGTGGATGGGCGAAGGAGCTGCTTTGTGGATGACTAAAGCCCCCAATGTTCAAGGTATGCCCAAGGAAAAGAGAAGGGAGAGTAAGAGAGAGTAACTTGAAATACTGGCAGATGAGCAGAGGAGCTGCTCCGTGGGTGGCTATGGCCCCTGATGTTCAGGGTATGCCCAAGAGGAAGAGAAGGGAGGGTAACATGAAATGCTGGCAGGCGGATGGAAGAGCTGCTTTGTGGATGGCTACAGCCCCCACTGTTCAAGATATGCTCGAGGAGTAGAGAAGTAGAGTAACTTGAAATGCTTTTGGGTGGGCGGAGGAGCTGCTCCGTGGGCAGCTACAGCCCTCAGTGTTCATGGTATGCCTGAGAGGAAGAGAAAAGAGGGTAACTTGAAATGCTGGTGGGTGGGCAGAGGTGCTGCTCCATGTGTAGCTACAGTCCCCAATGTTAAAGGAATGACCAAGGGGAAGAGAAGGGTGGGTAACTTGAAATGCTGGAGGGCAGGCAGAGGAGCTTCTCTGTGGGTGGCTATGGCCCTCGATGTTCAAGGTATGCCCAAGGGGAACAGAAGGGAGGGTAACTTGAAATGCTGGCAGAAGGGCGGAGGAGCTGCTCCGTGGGTGGCAACAGCCCTCGATGTTCAAAGTATCACCTATAGGCTGTGATATTTGACTTTCTTAAAATGGCTGCATTTACTCAATAACTGTTATGACTTTCTGCCTGCTTTTCTTCACTAATTCATGTTGGAGTAACATGTTTTTACTCTGGAGTCTTGTTATTAATACAATATTTATTTGTTCAATGAACATGCAAACAAGCATTCAGCATGAAGAAATACTTGTAATGTGTTGGTGTAATATTAGGCTCCAGTTCATTAGTACATCCTTAGATGTTATTGATTTATTTAGAATTATTAAAGGTGGTTTTATGATTTCATGTATTGCTATTTGTAAAACTTTTTCTGATTTTTGGTCTGGCCCAATAGCTTTGTTACTATCAAATATCTTGATTTTCATCTGTAAGATCTTATACCATTATTTTTATATCCAGTTCTTCAGGAATACCTTTGTTAGTTTTTATTGAATATGTTATATTACTTTTCACATCATAGAAAGAGACAAAATAGTCATTAAACAGTTTAGCAGATTATTGTCATTAGTTATTCTGTGATTATACAATGGTGTGTGAAAATCCTGTAACCTTATTGGTCAAAACATATCACATGGCTGAGTAAATCCTGCATTACCCACGGCTGAGGAAATGCATTTATAAAACAACATAATTAAGCACATTTTACACATGGGTCCATTGTATAATCACAATAAGGCACTCCAGGGTGTGAGTTATTGGGGATTTACCCACTTCTTGTGAGGTTAAGTCACTCGGCTGCACCTCATGACACACCGCACAAGGCATGGGTAAACCTCCAATAACCCACACCCTGTTGTACCTTATTGCATAATTATTTGATCAGTTATGTTATTATTCTCTATTGAAACAGATCCAGAAACAAATGATTTGATACCTTTTATTGGACCAACATGGATGTTACAGAAAAGAACAAAGTGCTTTAGCTTTCGAACCAACCAGGTCCTTCTTCAGAAGCTTTGTGGCAGTTTTTTCAAATATCCCATACTATTAACACCAGATTATATAGAAAAAGCAGAAATAATTCTCATTGGTTTAACATATACATTTAAAACATAATAGAAGATTACGTCAAAGAAGCTAATTAACCAGTATGCCTTAAACTGAAGAGCCTCAGAAGGGCAAAGGTTATCAAGAATTCTCTACAGCCAGAGAGTTCTTGTCACATAAATTTAAAATGTCTCAGTATGCCAAGAAAGCATTCTAGTGATAAAAAAAACCTTGAGTGGCATTCTCTCTAATACATGTAAGATGAGCTACAACTACATTCCAATTGTCCTGGTATATTAAAGGACAGATATTGAGAGACAAAATCCTGAAATTAGGTATAACTGCAAGTTGAAATCAAGCCTCAAATTAACCTACACATATAAACATGATGCATGAAAGTATCACTTGTAAGTGTAAGTGCAAAAAATAAATAAAAATTTCTTGTCAAGGACCCCAAGAAAACGAGACCATGAGCCTGATAATGCAGATTTCAACACAGAGTCTGTATAACAAAATGCACAGAATCAGTCTAAGCAATCTAAATGAAACCCAAAGGAATTACACCTTTAATGAACCCCAAGTAAATGAGATATGCATCTTAATATGAGCAGTTAAAAATGTGACAGTGTGAAATCCACCCACTGACAACTAATAGAAGGAAATAAATGCACACTATATGTCAAAACTAAGTGTTCTAGCCACATAACAACTGCCCCATGCCACGCTCCACCCACACATATGTGTGTACATACACCATACCACACCCCCATACACACACACACACACACACACACACACACACACACACACTCACACCTGCACACCCCACACAACCACAACACACAACAATTATAGCAAACACATTCCGCACACACCACACCACACCACGCACAACAAACAAAACACACATACACACCATACCCACAACACACAAAAACACAACACACACCAAACACACACACATACATACATACATACATACATACATCAGTATACACACACACACACACTCAAACGCACTCACCACAGTGTTAAGGTGAAAAGTCAACAATGTAGATAACCATAAACTTACAAAATCAAAGGCCCGCTGATCTTTTTATGGCGAATTTGGAGGAGGATTTTCTAAGGCACTGTACACATAAACCACTCGCTTATTTCCGTTACATTGATGATTTGTTTATAATTTGGACAGGGCACTGACACACTTAAAGATTTTCACCAAGAACTTAATAACCTCCACCCAACTATAAAGCTTTCCTAGAATATTCTGCCACAAGTGTACATTTTCTGGATACCACTGTCACTATTAAGGATGGTACCCTACATACCTGTCTTTACAGGAAACCAACAGACAGACAGAGATACTTACACAAGAGAAGTAATCACCCGAGCCACACAAAGAAATCTGTTATATATAGTCAAGCACTTGGTATCACGCCTCTGTTCAAATGAGGAAGACAGAGACACACATCTGGCGATGTTGAAAAACACCTTTATTGAGCAGGGACACTCATCCAGGGAAATTGACAGAGCAGTGGAACGTGCAACACAGGTCCCAAGAGAACAGCTACTGCAATATAAGGAACGGATGACTACCAACAGAATACCCTTAGTAGTCACATACCATCCTGACCTTGAACTCCTACGTAAGATTACTAAGGATCTCCATCCAATAATTAGTGAGGATGAAACCCTTAACTGTATTTTTCAAGAACTACCACTACTGTCTTTTAAACAACCACCTAATTTAACCAACCTGATTATTAGGAGTCAACTTGAACCGAACAGAATACCATGACATCATATGGTACACTTAACCCTGTCATCAACGCACATGTAAGACATGTAACCTCATTTCCACTTCAGACTGTGGTTACATCACAAAACAGACTATTCAGGATACAGGGAATTATACATGTACATCAAGTAATGTAGTCTATTTTATCAAATGCAAGAAATGTCCTCGCACAGGTTATGTGGGGAGACAAGCCAACAACTCCACTAGAATGAATTCACACAGACATTCTATTAATCACAAGATGATTGAGAAACCAGTAGCCCAGCACTTCTCCCAGGATGACCACTCAATCTCAGATATGTCTGTGATGGTCTTAAAAGGACATTTCAACAGTACACAACAGAGACGGGCTTCTGAAATTAGACTTATTTTACTTCTCAATATGGTGGCGGATGGATTGAACATTGATGTTGGGTACATGACACATTATTCCACTTAAACTTATATAGACCTTTACTTTAAAAGATGGACATAAACAGTTTAGTTCTTCAGCGGGCCTTTGATTTTGTAAGTTTATGGTTATCTACATTGTTGACTTTTCACCTTAACACTGTGGTGAGTGCGTTGAGTGTGTGTGTTATACTGATGTATGTATGTATGTAATGTGTGTGTTTGGTGTGTGTTGTGTTTTTGTGTGTTGTGGGTATGGTGTATGTGTGTTTTGTTTGTTGTGCGTGGTGGTGTGGTGTGTGAATG
Source organism: Neoceratodus forsteri (assembly GCA_016271365.2). Taxonomy (NCBI): domain Eukaryota; kingdom Metazoa; phylum Chordata; order Ceratodontiformes; family Ceratodontidae; genus Neoceratodus; species Neoceratodus forsteri. The sequence continues at coordinate 849,264,951 of CM028137.1, read as the reverse complement.
TGTTTGCATAATTGTTGTGTGTTGTGGTTGTGTGGTGTGTGTGTGTGTGAGTGTGTGTGTGTGTGTGTGTATGGGGAGTGGTATGGGTATGTACACACATGTGGGTGGAGCGCAGCATGGGCAGTTGTTGTGTACTAGAACACTCTAGTTTTGACATATAGTGCATTTATTTCTCTATTAGTTGTCAGTGGGTGGATTTCACTGTCACATTTTTAACTGCTCATATTAAGATGCATATCTCATTTACTTGGGGTTCATTAAAGGTGTAATTCCTTTGGGTTTTCATTTAGATTGCTTAGACTGATTCTGTGCATTTTGTTATACACAGACTCTGTGTTGAAATCTGCATTTATCAGGCTCATGGTCTCGCTTTTCTTGGGGGTCCTTGACAAGAAATTTTTATTTATTTTTTGCACTTACACTTACAAGTGATACTTTCATGCATCATGTTTATATGTGTAGGTTAATTTGAGGCTTGATTTCAACCTGCAGTTATACCAATTTTGTGATTTTGTCTCTCATTATCTGTCCTTTAATATACCAGGACAATTGGAATGTGTTGTAGCTCATCTTACATGTATTAGAGAGAATGCCACCCAAGGTTTTTTTTTTATCACTAGAATGCTTTCTTGGCATACTGAGACATTTTAAAATTTATGTGACAAGTACTCTGGCTGTAGAGAATTCTTGATAACCTTGCCTTCTGAGGCTCTTCAGTTTAAGGCATACTGGTGTTAATTAGCTTCTCTGACGTAATCTTCTATTATGTTTTAAATGTATATGTTAAACCAATGAGAATTATTTCTGCTTTTCTATATAATCTGGTGTTATTAGTATGGGATATTTGAAAAACTGCCACAAAGCTTCTGAAGAAGGACCTGGTTGGTTCGAAAGCTAAAGCACTTTGTTCTTTTCTGTAACATCCATGTTGGTCCAATAAAAGGTATCAAATCATTTGTTTCTGGATCTGTTTTTTTAAAAGGACCAATACGGCACCTACAACATTTTTATTCTCTATTGAGGAATTTACATAACTGACAAATTCCTTTTTATTTCCTCTCAAAGTCAGCTTTTTCTAATTTTCTGTTTTCTTCCCTGATTTTAATTTTACATTTTCTAACTGCATCCTTGTATTTTAATTTATCTTGTTCCTCTTGTGTTTGTGTAAACATTTTATATGCTTTTCCCTCTATACAAATTGCTCTCTTTACCTTTTTGTTTAAGCAAAATAGAATTTTACCCCTCTTATTATATTTGCTCCTATGTAGTACGTAGTTATCCTTTAATTCAAGTATTTGAACATTTCCCAAGCCAAATGTGTATCATTTGAAGCAAGTGACAGATTACAGTCCCATTCCTTCAGTTCACTTTTCAGCCTTTTCCAGTCAGACAAATTGTAGTTTTATAAGGCTACTCCTAAAGTTCAGTGGAGAGGAGCAACTAGCCAGGCCACTGATCGGGTCTTAAAATGCTGCTCCTCTCAGTTGCTCCTCAGATCATTTTTTCATTATGGCTGGAGGCTCAGTTGGCTGCCCTTCCTCCCTGCTCCCTTCTCTGGATTCTCTTTTGTTCATTTCATTGTTTTTTTCTGTCCTGCCTCCAGCCACCCAAGCCGCTCCTTCTTTCTCCCTGGCACTCTCCCATTTCCATTCTCCTCCCTGGGGCCATCTCCCCCACCCCCCACTTCCTCTTTCCTTCTTTTCTCCGTTCACCCTACAGCTGTCCCCTCGTACCATGTTTGGCTTTCATCCACCCCCTCCCTTCTCATCTCATCTGTACCTCTCTTTGGGCTTCTTTTTCTTGCTGGCGGTCTTTGCATTGCCTCCTTTCCTTCTTCACCTATGGGCTCATCTCCCCAGAGCAGTTTTTGCTTCTCTCCTTGCTATTCTACACTTCCGACCAAGTTTCTGAGTTGTTATTCTCCACAACCTCATCGCCATTGCTCCTTTGTCCCTCATTTTGTGTGCTTTGGGGTTTCCTGCCATCCCTTCATATTTCATTCCTTATTCTCTTATTCCATCCTGCTGACCTCTGGAATCATTTGCTCCTCCATCCACATAGTGCTCTCACTCATCTTTATGCTGCTGTTCCAGAACCTCTGCCAGTATTGCTAGTTCGCACTGGTATTGTTGCTCTCTTCCTCCTCGATTATTTCATTCCTGCAGTATACTGCTCCCAATCTCTTGAATCCATCGCCTTCTTTCCACTGGCCTGCGTTACTCTTGGTATCCAGACCATGCTCTCCTGTGCTTTCTTCATCCTTGGTCCTACTGGTCTCCACACATTTGATCTGTCACTCTGTATTTTAATATGCACAGTGTATTGTTTCCTAAGGATCACCCTCTCCATGTCAGCCAGCTACAGCTGCTGACATTACCCCCTCAACCCTTATCCTTCCTCGTCCAGTCCACCCTGCCTCCACTTGCTCCATGCTTTCTTATGGGGAGTCTCCCTGTCTTACCATTACCTTCCCTATTTGCATGTTTCTCTTACCCTGGTCCTCTGTTCAGGACCACTTAGCATATATTTCTTTCCACTCCATGTCAGCCTCCATTCATTCTCGAGTCTCATCCTTCCTATACTGATTTCACAGCTCCTCATATCTGCCATTATATCTAGCTTTAATCCTAGTACTTCGTACCTCACCATCGGCTACAGGTTTTGCCTGGCCGTTCTTGTCGCTCCCACTTGTGCAATTTAATCCACTCCTAATTTGGCTTCTTAATGAACCCAGTTAGCATGCACTCCTGTGGTTTTTAAATTGCAATCTGCTTTCTCTGGACCCACGTTGGGGTCTCCTTCACTCAATCTGACCTCTGTGTAGGTCTACTCATCCAACTCGACTATCCAAGCATAACCCTCCTGTGGGTCTCATGCTACACCTTGACTCTACCCTCTCTCTGCTTCAGAGTTGTGCCTTCTGTGTCCATTACTCCATGGCTTGGGGCTAGCCTGTAGCCGACAGTCTCGGTCTGCTCCCACAAAGTCTGCATTTAGAGCGTGCAAAATTTGGAGTGAGTCCTTCTCATCTGACCCATAGTAGGAATATCTTTGCTTCAGGCAGACCTTCAGTCATCACCTGTACTGGCAACACCTCTAGATGTAGAATTTATGACTTCATCTGAGAGGGGAGGGGCTCTCATCGGCAGGGCCCCTTTATCTGCCTGAGCGGGTTCGGAGGCATCCTTTAAGCCATTCTCCCTCCAATCACCTCTGGTTCATCTATTCTGTTTCATAGGCTCTTGTAGGCCAGATGAGTGCCTCTGCAGTCATTTCTCTCCTCCTTTGCTTTTGGGTGTGTAGTTGCAGAGATGTCACTCGCAACCTTCAAAAGCGTTCCTGTTAGAAGGATGGAGTGAGAGCTTCCTCCAAACTGGAATATTTTCCACTTACCTTGATCTGTACTCTAAATTGCAGTAGCAGAGCCATCACTAACCAAAATGTCCTTTAGCCTGGAGAGAAGGTGATCTAGGCATTGGATCCCTAGATGTTTCCTCTTCAAAGGGGATTTTTCCTCTCCTCTGTGCCAATAGTCATAATACTTAGTCAAGGTTATTACTTCCATAGGTTCTGTAGTTAGGTTCCGCTGTTGTATGGAGATGGATGGTAGCTGGGGCTGTTCCCTCTCTCCCTAGGAAGTCATGCCCTCGTACCTCCTCTGAACTGAATTGCTGGTCTCTATTCCTCCATTATCTCCTGCTACTCTACTCAAGTGTCCATCCATCCCTGCCTGCTGACCTCTGTCTAGGTTTTCTTTCTAATTGCGTTACTTGCTTCTTTGCACTGCTCAACTCTTTTTTGGCACTCTTTCTGGTCTCCTTCCTGAGATACTTTTAGCCAAGGGAATCATTCCTGTGGCACCTCAAGTGGTGGAACCCTCCTGTAGGGTTCCCCACCTTCGTACCCTTACAAGGTGGTATATCCCACAGATAGAGAGGCGAACAGCCACACTCTTTCCAAGTAATACAAGCATAACCACATACCAAGTTGAGTAAACCCATTGAAATACAGTTCAGTATTTCCTCTAGTCTTATTATGCCATCTGCAAAACATTATGAAAGCCATAGTATGCTGATCACTGCTACCTAAGAGATTTTATATTAGACAATTAGTGATTTGTACTCCTTGAGAAGACAATACTAAGTTCAATAAATTATTTCCTTTTGTTGGTTGTTGTACGCATTGCATTAAGATATATTCCATAATCAGTTTGCAATATTCCCTGTCACTTTTCCCTTCTGTGCTTTCCACACGGTTCCAGTTAATATTCGGGTAGTTTAAATCCCCCATTATTATGACCTCTCTCTCAACTCCTTTGCTTTTTTACAATTTATTCCAGATTAGCATGTTATCACTATTATTTGTGTCAGGCAGTCTGTAAATTAGTCCAGAGATAAGAGATCTCAATGATAATGTCTGTTTTCACCAATATAAATTTCATGTTTTTACCTAGTTCTTTGATTTTGTCGTATACATTAACATTTATGATTTCACTATTTATAAATAATTCTACTCCTCAGACATTTTTATATTTCCTGTATTTTCTGCACTCAGTGAACCCTCTAGATTAGTATTCCAGTTACCTTCCTCCTTCCACCATATCTCAGTTATATCTAAGAGTAGCTATGAGTAATTTTTTTTTGCAATAACTGGGGGATTATTTTTCTCATAGGAAAAGCGGGTTATAATTCACCATTATAACTTGTGGGTTATAACGGTGAACATGTGCCAGCTTCTCCTTCGCCCTGCTCTCTGACTTACAGTACTGCACTCTCGCAATTGCTGTCAAACATCAATCACAGAAAAACTCTGCCAAAATGCCACTATCACCAAAAACTTTTCACAGAAGTAAATTCAAAGAAAAAAAAAGAACTCTGTAACCTTTTGGACCAGCATCTACAGTTTAGGATCCACACAGACCCATCTCTCAGCTTCTCCTCTACTCCGCTCACACGCAGTCAGCTGCGTTGAGATTCCTGGCATTTCCTGGACTCAGACAGGAAAAACCATTAAATCAAAAGGAAAACAAAGCTCCCAAGTCAGTTTATTGCACATTTTTCAAGTTTTTTTTTCCAAGTCCAGTGTGGTGGTTGTCAAGGAGATATGCAAATAAAATATAGACAACTCTGAACCTCATTTGCATATCACCATGACAACTACCACCCACAGTTAAACAAAATCTTTGAAATACCAACTAAAAACAGTTGCCAGCAAAGTGTTTTAAAACATTTCAACCACCCACACACAATTTCCTTTTGTTGTATAAACTAATTTAATACAAAAAAAAAAAAAAAACAGACACAACATTTGACTAAAAAACAGCATTTATTATCTCTAAATCTGGTTGGAGAAAAAAGTCCCACAGCAATTACATAAAACAACACATGGGGAGTGCACATAATTTGAATTTAATGCACAGCCTTGGTGTGGGATGCTTTGATAAAAGCCTTGGACTTCACTCTTGGGGTTTATGTACCATCCCACACCTCAGGTGTGCATTAAATTCTAGTTATGCACAAGCCCCCCATATATTATTGTATATTTTATCTGTTTTACATATTTTGGTTTCACAGTATTTAATCATAGATACACCTATGACAACTACCTGTTTTTGCTATGTTTCGGCCAACTAGTCCTTATTGTGGGACTGATCTCTGTTTAAAACAAATACAAAATCACACATGCCCCCACAATGCAAAGCATCATGGACTGCATATGCAAATCACCACAGAATGTTATGCTGGCTCAACTTTAAGCAGAATTGTATGGTGCCGAAAGGCCTCTCACATAGTTTGCAAAGGCTGCTAACAGATGACATAGACACGTGTTTCGTCCTACCAGGACTCATCAGTATGCCTCGTCTGTTTGACACCCTAGTGGAATGAACCAGCTACCCTAAGACAGTGTGTCTTGGTTATGTTGTGGTGAACCCATTAAAATCTCTGTCTATTCCCATTTCCATAGTCTCCAGAACTCTGAACATATTTTCTGTTTGTATTTCAACCTCATCATTTGCCATTGAGAAGACCTCTGCCCATCTCCCTTGCTTGGCTTCTCTCAAGGGACTAACTAATGTCCAGTCATTTCCCACTTCATTCAAAATTGTGTAATCTTATTCCCTGTTCCTTTTCTGTGTGTCCAAGATTGTTTCATTTTGTTCTCTACCCCTTTTCTGTGTGCTGTTTGCCAAATTATTTTGTATTTCATTGTTTTGCCTTTATTATTGGTTTGCCAATGACATTTTCTAGTTCCTGTATGCTTTTCAGTTTGTTTCACTCTTTTATTGTATTATCAAAAAGTTTCTTAGCTAGGCACTGAGGGTTGAGGTGCTGGATGCCACACCTCACTCTGCACCAGTGACCCAGATTTGGTAATGGACACAGGCCACTGGGGGGGTTGGCAGGGGAGAGAGGGATTAAGCGCCCAGCGGCAGCTCTCCCTCTGCGGGGAAGGTTGTGTTTCTGGCCCGCTGCTACACCACCATCTCCTGGGTGAACCCAGGATTGGCGGTGCAAGTCAAGACACACAGTGGAAGGGGCAGCATCAGCTGAGAGCCCTGGGAGGAGCTGCGTGTCGATGCATGCCTCCCAATTAGCTCTCCCAGTGTGCCGGCGACTGCGGGGTATGGGCTCACCAAAAAAAGAGGAAAATGGATCCCATAACTCCTAGGTGATGACCCCTCTGATGCCAGACCACGTTACCAGCAGTCACTGGGGCAGACTCCATTGTGTTCCACCCACGCCTCCGTTGTTCAGGGGAAGTAAGAGGTGTCCTTCCCTTGCCCTGCCTGGGGGTATACCAGGGTACCTTGGGATCTCTGAGCAGATGGACACTCTGGGAGCAGACTCCTGGGAGTACCAAGGGATGCTGTGAAGGCTTGAGGGGCTCTGATTGAGTGGAGAATGGTGTAAGTAAGGTGAATAAAGAGAAGGTAAAAAAATTGAAGTTTCTTTGGCATTTTGGACAAATTTTGGTCTCAGGATTTTTTTACTTATATTTAATTGCATTTTAAGCAGAGCAATACAAGCTTTACCCTCTAAGATCATGCATAAACACAGCTGATACAAACAACAGTATATAACGGCAGGGTCTCATGTACGTTAGATTGAAATTAGAACATGAGGTGTACATTCCATTCATTTTGACAAAGAAATTCACATTGTACTAATGAATTACCAAGTCTGCTAAGAACAAGAACTGTTCATGGTTTAGTTTGGAAACTATTCAAGATACAAGAAAACTGCCCAACTATGTGTGATTGTTGTTCTGTATGTGAATACACACAAGAAGAAATTGACCACTCGACTGACTCTAGGACTTCTTGTCAAAGACATTAGATTGAAGTAGAAGCTTCTTAAAACATCTTAGTACATGGGTACATTTTGGCCAACATTAGTATACTAATACCAATACCAGTACTAAAATGTTGGTTTCAAGATAGTCACACTTTTTAATGTATGTCCATATGAAACTGGACATGCATTTATATGTGGAAGCCCGTGCTGCCATGATTATTTCTTCCCCAATACTCAGGTTATTTGTCTCCTCAGTTGAAACTCTGTCCATGTAATGATAAACAGATGCAAAGGATCAACAGTAAGAGGTTACTCTGTTTACCTGTTAGGTTATTTATGATATCCTGGACTGCTCCCCTACTTCACAAGCTGACATGGCAGACACGTGCAATTGCTTGCTTGACTAGCTTGCATGTCCCATCCACCCATTCTTATCAATGCCCACTAAGTAGTTACTCTTATAGGATGAAAACCAGAAGTAGTAGTTGTTTTTGACCTCCACTTTTGGCACTGTTCTGAAGTGCTTAAAATCTAATAAAATACATTTTACAGGCTCTGTAGGCATAGCTGAGTGTCTCAAAATGCTCCTGCTCTGATAATGTTTGTTTACAAGCCTGGATTTCTGTTTCAGGATAAATGGCCTATCTCCTCATTCTGACAGTTCTCCTGCTACCCACAATGCACCAGCCAAAACAATAGAGATGGGAAGAGAAAAAGGCAGAGAGAGAAGAGTCTTTGTAGGTTTTTTTTGTTTGTTTGTTTTTTCTAGAGAGCTAAAGAGAAGTAGAGAGATGAGCTTTTGGGGGATTTCTGCGCTAGGGGAAGAATTTCTGTCTTGGGGTCCACAAAAATTAGATCACCCCTTCTCAACCGATGCCGTCAAATCTAATACTGAAACCAGAAGAAGCGGTCGTACTGATCTTCAGTTTTGGTGCTGTTCCAAAGCGCATAAAATGCAATAAAAACTTAACAAAACAAGTAGTGCAACAGCCAAGGACTTTAAATAAATACAATAACACAGTTTAAACTGTGATCATAACTGGAAGTAATATCTGGTACAAAAATAATATATAAATATTCATGACAATAACGATTGAAAGAGGACTCCCCTAGTTGCTAATACAGATAATATAGGATGCGTATCTCTTACCCAAATGGGTCTGCAAAAGCAAATTAATAACCTCTCAGAACTATAGTCTGTGAAAAATCTGAAACTGGTCTTTAAAAAAGAAAAGCAATATATCACATTTTTGTCCAGGAACATCTACAATAGCTTTGGTTGGTATATTAATTTTGGACTTGGACTTGGCCCTGACTACCTGAAAGAGCTTCTGATCCCCTAATGCCCCAAGTGACAGCTCTGCTCAGCTGATGAGGGGTTGTTAGAGATTCCAAGGGTATTGTTAAAATCTTCAGGGGCCTGTGCATTTATGTACATGGCCCCAGCCCTTTGGAATTCTCTACCCCATCAGCTGCGGGAGCGCGTGACCCTGGGGGGCTTTAAACAGGCACTGAAAAAGTATTTATGGGGCCATGCATTTCTTAATTAAGTATTTTTAGCAACAGATTTTATAGATCTTCTTTTAGATTGTTATTTTATGTTGTTGTTTTGAGTCATTTTTGCAAAGCGCTTTGGCAACTCTGAAAGGCGCTATATCAAATTAAAATTTATGATTATTATTAATAATAATAAGAGCAAGCTCAAAACCATTAAGGGATACACACACACTGTATGTGAGATTAAATTTTCATGATAATCAGGGACAATGGTTTTCCGTTTTTAACGGTAACACCGGTAAAAATCACGGAATCCTGCTTGGTTTGCGGATTTTGAATTCTTGTACCGGTGCCTCACGGAAATTGCATTTCTCTTCACAGAATCCCTAAGATTTCAGCATATTTTAAATGTTTTTATTTTCTCTTTCTATGCCCTCTTCTCACAGCGTCAGTCTCCACTTTTCAGAGATCCCTAGGCTGGGTATCTCTAGCTTCTACGTAATGCTCAGGAGCTCCTGTGAGCCTACCCCCATCCTGCCTAGGTTGTACCCCCCAGGTGGGAAGGGAGAGGGCCCCAGGTCACCCCTCCACAGTCCTTTAATGTGTGACGGGCAGCCCAGTGGGTCCCTCATGGAAACTGGTTATGAAGTCTGGGGCAGCTGGGTCCCTTCTACCAGCAGCCGATGTGGAGTGATTGTTACTGGTTTTCTGGTCTCTGTTCCTGAGTGCACCAAAACTCGAGGGGATCCAAGGAAGTAGGGCAAATAGAGACATGTCGCTACTCCAGATCTTGGTAGCTTCTTCTCTTCCCGATTGCTCTGCAGTCTCATTGCACCACTACCTGTAGTCACCCAGGTGGCAGTAAAGCAGCAGGACCTGCAGGCCACCATTCCCAGAGGAGGAGAGCAGCCCCCCAGATCCTACTCCCCTGGCCAGACCTCAAGCAACGGGAATTCACTTCTGATCCCGAGTTCCTGGCATTGCAAGCAGTAGTGCAACCTCAGGCTATTTACAGTGCTCTGTCAACTATACACCCACTTTGATGTAAGAAAACATAAGCAGATGGAGAGGGAAATAATTCAATTTTAGTAAAATGTTGCAAAGAGTTCAATGTTCATAATTTGCACTGTAGATACTGTGCACTATTATTGAAATCATATATTAAAACATTATATATGGGTGCTATGGCTGGCAGTATAGCCTAGTGGTTAGAGTAACAAACAGTGATCGAACTGAGTACATTTAGAAGACTTGGGTTTGATTCCCACAACCTCCACTTGCATACTGTGTGACTCTGAGCAAAAGGCACTTAACCTCCACAGTGCTCCTGGGTCACTTCTGAAAACAGGCAGTTTTGCCTAGTGGGTTTACCCAGTTTACAAAAAAATATAAAAAAATATCAATATATGTTTACTACATCATACAGTAGTCAGGGTACCATGTCATTTATCCGAGTTATACTCGGGCTGCAATGATGTTGTATAGGTAAATATAAATGTTCAGATACATTTTGTGTTTTATAAGCTTGTTTTTAGACTTTAGTCAGGTTTTTATTGTATTTTTTGCATATGAACATCTAGGATATAGATTGCTAAGCACAGGATCACTGTTATTAACTAGTTTATTCAAGTTTATAATCAGCAGGGCCATCCAAAATCCTCAGTTGTTTGATTGAAAATTAGTCTGAATGAAAGTATGTTCACAAGGCACAAGCTGCCTTACTACTTATTTAGGTGAATGGGATAGAAACATTGACTTTGACGGCCCACCTAGTCTGCCCATTTCATCATTTGCACCTTCTCTCCCACCTGCTGTGTCAGTCTCTGTGACAACAAAAGGTTTTCTGACAATAACTTTAATAAAAAGCAAATGTTAAGTGTTTAAGTGTACTTATGCTTGGCCAGTGGAATGGAAAGCACATTCAGTGACACACGAAAGGCAGGGAATGTATGATGCTGGTGGGCAGAGTGGTGCTCAATTCCCATCTGAACACAGACATGAAAACTGAGAGACACCCTTTTCATGGAGACCAAGGGAAAAAAAGGAATCCACATGTTTGTGAGATGCTTTAGAAGGTCCTCCGCTAATCACTTGTGAATGTTTTTTTTAGGTGAAGACATTATTTCAAAGAAGCAAATTCAGGCAGTTTTTTTGTGTTCCTCCTACCCCCTGGCCATCCATCCTTCAGGCCTGCCAAGTCCCCCTACCACTGCTGCTGAGTCCCCATCACCATCATGCACTGCCCCTTATGGCCATGCTACCAGTTAACCGAAGTAACCCTTTATCGGTCAGCCCCTACCCCTGTGGGAGGCTAACAGGGGAAGACAATCACCCTAAAGAGCTTCCTGTATATCCCAGGCATGGCAGGCGTCAGAACAGACATGTGTCTGGGGCTTCATGCATATGGAGGGACCAGGAGACATCCTCTGGGTGGCCAGCAGGTGTTTTTCCATTTTTGTGGGAGCGTGACAGGCCACATGATGTCAAGGCACAAGCTGACGTCCATCACGCTCTCTTCCGCAATGAGGGCCAATGTATTGCCATGCCTTCAGCCTCCACCTGGGGCCAGCAAATGCTGAGCTGTGAATACACCCTCCCTCCCAGGAGAAGGCGAGTGGTCGTTGGACACTCAAGCCTTCACCCCCCCCCCGGCCAGTCCTCTAACACCCAAACCTGTTCCCAAACCCTGATCAGTGGTGTCACAGGCAGAAATCCAATTCAAGCAGTTAAATGATAGGAAAAAACAAATGTGCTCCACCTTAGTAGTGGTGGTGGTTCAGATTAATTCACATCTGAGTTCTAACAAGCAAAGAGACCAAGTAATTTGTAACTTGTGCATGTGGGGTGTGGGTGTTGAAGAAAGGGGATCATAGTGCTGTCACTACTGCCATCACCCCTGAGGGATGTGGACTGCATTGTTGCTACTGCCATCACACCTGAGAGGCGGGGGGCCATAGTGCTTCTGCTATAACCACTGGTGGATGGGAAATGTTGTACTGCTGCTGTCCACCAGAAGGATGGGGGCCACAGTGCTGATACTGCCATCACACCCGAGACACGGGGGCCATAGTGCTTCTGCCTTAACCACTGGTGGATGTGGAATGTTGTACTGCTGCTGTCCCACCTGAGGGATGGGAGCCATAGTGCTGATACTGCCATCACACCTGAGGAATGCGGAACGTGGTACTGCTGCCATCACACCTAATTGATAGGGACCGCAGTGTTGCTGCTGCCATCACACCAGAGGGATGGGTCTGTAGTGTTGCTGGTGCTGCCCATCGCAAGAGGGATGGTGGCCTTGCTGCTGTTTCCATCATACCTCAGCGATAGGGGCTGTAGTGCTGTTGCTGCCATCATATTTTGTACCTAAAAAACTTTAAATTGGTACAAGGATGGAAGGATGTGCAATAGTGGAGGTCAAAACTGCTAAAATGCATGTTAACAGAGTTAAAAATTGTTAAATAAAGTACACAAAACCAAACACCGGTAAAACCGGATTTTGGCTTAGCAGACACCGGTGACAGTACCGGTTTTTACAATGTGCAAAATGGAATTTGCCCTTTCTCAATCCCAGTAAACCAGTGTCCCTGTGATAATCACCTGGAAACCCCTATAAATATTACCTTCCAAAAACTCTGTAAATCCCTTAATGGGATTTTAAGGTTTAGCAGGCTATAAAGGGATCTACAGACTAAGCAGCAATCTATGCATTGATTGTCAGATTGGGTATTAAACCACTATATGCTTCTGAGATCTGGGGTCTCTCAAACAGCATACCACTTAAAGCAATTTTTCACTAGATTCCAGAAGCTATTTGGGGACTTACTACAAGGGATCCCAAGAGGGTGCAGTCAGGGCAGAAATAGGTCATGTTAATTTACAAGCACAAATCGCTTTCAGAATAACTAACTATTACCTAAGGGTTATAAATGTAGATCACTAAAGGTCAGCATAATTTGTATTTCAGGAACTAATTTTGCTCATGAAAATAGAATATCCCTTAGTTATCTTTTATAATGACACCACTGAATGATACTGAACTGCCTAGTCTTTAGCCGTGTTTGCACGACCGCAGCGCTCCAGCATTTGCACTGCTCCCTTCCAGCTATGGTGGCTGCTCTGCCAGCAATTCACTGTTTACACAGCCCAACCTTACAGCACTGCAAGTCACTCTGAGAAGGGGCTGTGAATGCCAAGGAGGATGCCAGGAGACATGGGGAAAGAAGTGGAGCGAGCACAGCAAAGTGTCCACACCGCTGGTTGCTGCACTCGCTCTGATATAGGTACTGATAACTGAGTCAGTGCAGAAAATGAATCACAGCCATACTTGTGGCACTCCAGAAAGCGTCCACACACACGACTTTGCAGCACATTAACCTGTGTGCACATGTTGATTTGCTGCAACGTCGGCAGTGTAAACAGGGCTCTTGGATCTTCCATTAAAAAATAACTCAAGTAAGGCACATAAGAAACTAACTAAATCCAGATTGTTTGATAAGGTGAGACAACCAGATATAAATGTACTGAAGAACTTGAAGTTCAGTAAATGATTGATAGACTTTTGAATGTAAGTCTGTGCCCTGCCTTGACCCATACTTGGATATTATTGTGAACCACAAATAAGAAGTGCTAAGACCAGTTTCTGCTTTCAGAACTCTAAATACAAATTACTCATGGCAAGGTAGGCTAAGCTAACTGAAGACCCTGAAATAACTGACTGTAGTTGTTACCTAGGAACACCTGAGGACACGTTACATGTTGTATTTATCTGTCTAAACTGAGAACCTGAGAAGAATGTGGTTAGGTAAATTCATAGCTAACTTAGAAGTACTGAAAAATGAAAATTTTCCGCTGACCCAATTTTAATGAAGGTCTTAGTAAAGTTCTATGGATAATCATGAAGTTAAATGAATAATTATTCAGAATAGTCTGACCAATCTGGAAAAAAACTATTATGATCACCCTGGCTTCAGTCTGGCATTGTAAAATTAAACTAGAAACAAGAACTGTTGTTTCTCCTAAAGGACCTAAATGCATGGGGGAGATTCTCCAAGGGGTGGGAAGCATGCGCCAGAGGCACATATCCCACCTGCAGAGTCACGCAGCACCATGGAACAATGCGTGGTGGCCATATTCTCATCCCCAGCCACCATGCATCCCCCTTCCACGGTCCAGCCCCCCAGCGTGCAGGTGTGTGGGGGTTCTTCCGCAGACACAGGTGGGTATCCAGTGAGATGCCCAGACCTGGTCTACCACTGGATCCCATGTGCCCTTGGAGTACCACAAAAGTCAAGCAGCCATGGCATTGGGGCAGGCAGGTGCCCGGTTGGCCACCCCAGCCCTCCATGTGAAATCTGTGGGCTGGGTGGCAAGTTGGGGTGGCTATCTGTGCCCCTAAATCTCCACCACAGCTGGCAGTGGCATCCTGGGCAGGATGCATACCAGCTATGTCTGCCCTCAGGATGTGTAGACTGTGTCCCCCCACCTGTTGCTGTGTGCTTTCAAGAATAGCATGGAGCATGGGTACAACCCCTGCGCTGACCCCTGGACCGCCCCTACGCGATTACTGGCAGGCCAAGAGATCCAGCATAAATATGACCCACGCCCCCTTGGAGAATCAGGTGCAGGGGGTGCAGTGGCCACAGAGGGTCTACACACCCCAGATACATGATGTTTAGACTCTCCACACCATGGAGACTAGCCCCTATTGTTGATATTTCCTCACCCACACTCCTCTGTTGCACAATCTAAATTCTCCTACAGACTTCCCTCTATCTAGAACAGTCTCCCCTCCTCCAACCATCTCTCCACATCCTTTAATTCCTTCAAATACCTGGTGAAACTTTAACCCCCAACCCCACTTACTCCTGCTACCCTTCTTCCAGTTACCCTTCATATCTTGATTTTAACCCATACAAGTTTTTGGTTGTGATTCTAAGCACCGCTAAAGCTCATCGCACTTTGTTTAGTAGTGGTAGATGCAAATTCTCTTTCTTTATTCTGTTATTGTGATACATTGCTCATCTGTCTGTTCAGACGTTGCTTTGTTATTGTCAACTGCTGTTTTGCTCCCCCTTCCCCAGGTCGCACCTGGAAATGAGCCTCAGCTCAGTATGTTTTTCCTGGTTACCAAATTTTAAATAAATAAATAAGTAAATCAATCAATTAATAAATAAATACATAGGACCACTTCTAGGTAAATCATTTTTCTGAATTCATGCTGGTTACCACAACTGTAAATACAGATTTTTTAAAACTTTTTAATTAATATAGTGATGAATGTGAAAAGTATCACCTTTTTCAAACTAATATGGGGATGCTTGTGACTATTATCACTTCTACATATTATTTAAATGTAACAGACTGTGTAAAGCTGTTTTTATCAAAAGCTGAACAATAAAGATGATACAGACTTACTAGTTGTAATTGAGCAAGTTAACTGTATTCTTTAATAACGTGTTGATTTGCACTTGGTTCCTCAAGGTTACTCACCATTGCACTAGGTATTTAAACAAAGGCATTATTTCCATCAAAATCACAAACTGAAGTAAAAAATAAATAATGTGACCTTTTAGGAATTGAATCCAGGTCCTGGGAATACCATCTCAGTGCTCTAGTAGCTTCCACTTCTAACTTCTTCAGATAAAGAAAAGTGTGTCCGGGAATCCCAAGTCTAATCATGTGCACCTATAGCTCAGTGGTTACAGCCATGGGATGGTATTCTTGGGGCCTAGGTTCAATTCCCAGTAGGTCACATTATTTCTTTCTTACTGCAATTTGTGATTTAAATTGCTTAGCAGTGGCTAATACTGCACCAGAAAATCTAATTGTCATCTCTCCATCAAAATCAAAAACATGTACACTTTGTTAGCTACACTTTTAAAAAGCTCACACATCACTTTACAAATTATTGAAATTCACAGACCATGTTTGTGCTCTTCATTCTTCCTGTGTACAATTACTACAATTGCCAAAATTCAATTTAAACTCTTCCAAGTTAGCTTTCCAGTATTATTCACCTTTTCATGAAATAATCTACCACTTACAGTTAAAAATATATTCAGGCCTGAAGGATTCAAATATATTTTTTTTTTGTGGGGGGCGGTGCCAGTAGAATGTTCCCCTAGTATACCTTAAAATGCCACTTGGTTGCTGTAGATACTTTAGTGCTTACCCCTACCTTATGAGCTTCACAAGGGTGAGGGGCCTGGGCCCTTAATACTATATCTCCTTAGAAACACAGAAACAGAGACAATGATGGCACAGAAAGACTGACAGTCCATTTAATCTGCCTATGATATCCTATCATACCCTGGGATCTGTTGTTCCTTTTGTGAGGTTGGTTCATATCCAGGTATAATTAGAATGTAGCTTGGTGCCACCACTCAGAGAAAAGTTAAAATGGGCCTGGTAATAGTATGGTACAACCCCTTGGGATGCAGTACCTCCCCACTAGGGTCACACCAACTGTAGACCTAACTCATACAGTGACAGTCTCCAAATGCATGCACTAAATATTGTACCTGGTCAACCATAGACAATGATTTCTAACACACAAAAATATATTTTTTAGGGTAGAATTCTCTAAATTTGATAAAGAGGTGGGGAATTAGTAGCAGCAGTTGAGGTAGTATTGTACAGCAACTAGTGATGGGTCTTCCAGTGGCCATAGCTGTCAGCTTCGCAGTCATACAATTCTCAGTGTATCAATGCCTCCCTTTACAACACAGGGAAAATGGATTTCACTTTTTCCTCTCAACCTATTCCAACAGATGTGCAGTCTGTCTTTGCAGTACACTTCCCAGCAGTCATCAGTTCTTTCTGACTCAAGAGCTTATGCAAATTTCCTGACGGGTGTAGCTCAGACCCTGTTGTTCATGAGGAAAATAGTAGCTCTCTGATTCACTTGGCAGAAGTTTTTCAATCAGTTGAAGTGGTCCTGGAGGTCTATCATTAAACAGGTGGCTAGTGACAGGAAAGGTGCCCGATTTAATTAAGGATGTCACAAGTCCTTTAGCCCTTGTGACTTTCTCAGCAGACAGCATTACCTGATTGTGTAGCTTGCCTCCATCGCCGTTGCACGTTGGGTCAGAGATGATAGAGATAGCTGCCACATTGTAGTCCAAATGGTAGTTTGCACAAAAGTCCTCAATCATGTGAAGTCCATGGTTTAAACAAAAGTCCATCCTCAGACCAGTTCTACACAGGTTTAAACACACAGCCAGTTTGATTGAAGCAGTGATCAGGTGATTCCCAGTCCTATCTCTTACGCTGCTCTGTTTACTCTGCCAGTGGTGGCAGATGTCTTTAATGTGTAAGTACAGTTTCAGGGTAGTCTTAATGAAACAGTAGCCCCGAGGTGGCACGCGGGTGCTTGGAAAAGATGGAAGCGAGTGTGTGAGCTCCGCCTAAACCATTCCCTTGTTTTAGTGATTTATGCCATTATTTTGAAAATGTAAATGCCTAGACTGACACTGAAATCAAGAATAAATACAGGCACGTGAGTGGTAATCTTTTTTCTTCAATAACCATCAGTGGGAATCCTTTCTGTCACTCAAACTCTATTGGGCCCTCACTGAGAGTGATTTACTATTCTGTCATATTGGATGGGAGGCACCGCTCACCACAATCACCAGGTCATTTAAAACATCTTGAGGAGGTACATATAGGAATATCTGACAAATTTGCCACTAAAGCTGATATTGCCCAAATTAAAGAAATGCTGGCCAAAGTCAAACTAGGTCAATCTGTAGTGAAAATAGCTTCTACATTGCTTTTAAAGCAAAATGAAGAAATTGATGTCCATATAATAAATAACAGTGCAAAAATCACTGAACTTTCTTCTGTAGTGGGTTACTTTGAACAATGAACTCAAAAACAGTCAGCGCATATTTCTTATTTAACACAGAAGGTTGATGACCTAGAGAATAGAGGTCATCGTAATAACTTAAGAATACTCAGAGTTCCTGAAGGGGTTGAGCGAAGCAACATGATCACATTTCTTCAGGCTTTCATACTGGATCTACTAGGTGTTCAGTGGCCTTGGCCCCTTGACGTTGAGTGGGCCCATAGATCCTTGGGACCAAAAATTAATGGACAGAGACCAAGGCCCATAACTGCATGCTTACTAAGATTTACCGTCAAGGAAGACATTACGAAAATGTCAAGGGAGAAAAAAGCTTTGAAATGGAGGGGGCAGCACGTCCTGAGATTTCAGGACTTTTCTGCTGTAGTGGTTGCAAAACAGAAAGAGTTTTATGAGGTGAAACATAAGCTGAAGGACTGTGGTCTACAATATTACTACAATATCCTGCCTTATTGGTTGTACAAGAAGATAATGGGAAAAATGTTAAGTGTTCAAATGTGAATGAAGCTTGGCATTTTACACAAAAATATGAAGACACCCATTTTTCCAGTACTAATGTCAATAAGTTTAACTGCTATTTTTCAAAAGAGGCGCAAGCTCAGAGCAGAATAGAACATCAAGGTTCCGAAGCACGAGCTGCTCCAAGCAAAATTAGGCATCACGACATGGCTCGAGCTGAGGATTTACATGAAAAAGCACCTACACTGCAACCTAAGCCAACGATCTCGCATCTATATTCAGAAGATCTGCAGGAATCTAATCAACATAACTGGGGGAAGGCTATTCAAAGAAAATCCAGACAGCCGACCCACCCATCCAAGATTCCCAGACCTGCAAATTTACAGAATAACCCCAAAAATAGAGGTTGCAGCAGGGAAAGCAACTATTCTTCCTTCACTAGGGCTTCAGCAGAATTGAAAATCAGGCAGGAAATGGAAATGAATGAACTCGATGCCGTCAACAAGACCAACACTCCAGGCACTTTATATACAGAGGGAACCATTGTATTAAAGAAGCAAAGCACGACAGACACATTTTCTTTGGGAACACCAAGTTCTTTGCATGCTGCACTTCCGGTGTGACATTCTCATAACGATCCCCGTATTATGCTCAAAAAGACTCAGAACACATCCGTTTAGAATTTATCCTTTGTTCAATCGATTTCTGCCTCCTTTACTCTATGGTAAACTGGAACATCAGCTGGGAGAAGAATACAGAGGAACAAGAACTGAAACTGAAGGTCTGAAATGCATCCACTTACTGGTTAGCTCATGTAGAAACTGAATCCAGAAAAGAGCTGTATCACTCTCTTTTTTTTTAGTATAAACTTATAACACTTTTTTTTTTTACATTTTCATATAGTAACTGAATAAGTCATATATGCTAGATTAAATTGTAATGCAGGTACTTGTTGCACAACACATTTATTTTAATAAGAAAATAATTAATTGCTAGAGGATTATGTGTATAAGACTCTGGGCTGATGCTAAATGTTGTAAGTCCACCTTTTTAATGTCTATATTCTAATTTTTCTCTGGGACTGTTTCATATTCAACTTTAATAACACTAAAGTGTGATACTCACCATGGTGCCAAACTAGTTAACCCATTGGGTGCTACTTATGCCCAGACCAATGGTCTGCAATGGAGCAATAACATGAATGGATTGAGTACAGCATACCAGTACAGGAAAGACTTTTATTTGATATTACTTTGGTTTACTCATGAGTCATTTTACCATGCAGAGGCATGGATGCTAAGGTATGAGTACTAGTGCACTGTAAGGGTATAATTAAAGGCACAGAATACCTTAACTAAATATGGTGGACAGATCCCATTCTATTTCTTCTTCTTAAAATCTGTCTGTGTTAGTCTCCCTTATTATTTATCATGCATTTCTTGCATAATCTTTCTTACTGTAATCTTACGTCTCTGTACTGTCCTTAGGCATGTTGCCCTGATCGCTTATGAGCATAATTACTTTAATATATATTAACTTAGGCCTCGACCTGAACATTGCAGTCTAATCAGATGTTGTTGGTATGGAGGGGCAATGGTTCGATGCAAGGTTTTTGTTTTTTTTCTTCTTAAGGGAAGGGAAACTCACATCTTGCAAAACCAGCCGTGTTTTTCAGCTCTAGTCAGCAACACCTTGGACTTTAGTGTGGTGAATCTACCTGACCACACAGTAGCATACAACCTAATGTATCTTCGCAAAACAGAAGCTCAGCCTTGTGTTTTGACTTTTTGTTGGGTTAAATTATTTTCATTTTAGGCTGAATTTAATCCACTGTGCTTGGGTAAACAGAGATTGAAAGTGACTGATCTACTAATTTATTATACTGTATTATTTAAATAATTCTTGTATAAAAAAATATATATCTATTGTAAATAGCATGTATTAATTGATTGTTCACATTTGAACTAATAGGTCAGTTTTGTTTTATTGATATTAGATATACAAACTTTGTGTGATTTAATTATTAGTGATTAAATAATCTATAGCTAGTTCTACACCTAGTGACTGTACATTCTTGTATGCTATAGGTTACAAGACTCCTGACCATGCCACATTTGTGTAATACCATGTATATGGTATACTTGAGAACTGCTCATAGTCACAACATTTAGCTGAACTTCACAGATTTAAGCTCTTGCAGCTTTCTTAAAATTGACACGTGTTTGTTGTTTCATTTCTTTTTGATTACAGTATATTAATCTTAGGTAATTGACAGGATACCAATTGGTTAGACTCTATTTCTCTGCATGCCTGTTTTTCCTTATTTCTGAATAGTAATTGCAGTTGTGGTAAACTACAGATTTGTCTCTTGGAATGATAAGAGGTTGGGAAACCTCATCAAGAGAAAGAAGGTGCTAACATATCTAAATAAAAGCAAGACTGATATAACCTTTTTCCAAGAAACACATACAGTATGTTACAAGATGAAGCAGAAAAACATAAATTTACGTGGGTGGGACAAGAAGAGCATAGTTGTCTCAACCCTAGACAATGCGGAACTTTCATTCTGATACAAAAAGGGGTGAATTTTGCTAAGCATTCACATGTATCAGATCAGAATGGAAGATTCCAAATTCTAGCAGGTACTCTGGATGGGTGGGAAGTGTCATTATGTAATCACCTAATTCTAGTCCGGAAGCTTTCTTTAACCAGCTATATGTAGAACTCATGAAATTATTGGACTATGTCATCATCTTTGGCACTGATTTCAGTCTGGATATACTGTAGATCTGACCTTAAACAGATCTTCGAGCAAAGTAGTCCAATTAGAAACTAAAGCTAGGGTTTCCCTAAAGAAAATACTCCTCAACTTATTCCTAACAGACAGTTGGAGGTTGGAACACCCCGAAGATAGAGACTATACATTTTTCTCAAATCGGCATCAGTCATACAGCAGAATAGATTATCTCTGCTTGCCTAACAAGCTAATGAACTCTATCATTGGAGCAGTTATTAGCAACATGCTCATATCAGATCACACCTTAACTAGTGTTTTTATTGATTGGTACAATACAGGAGAGAAGACACACAGGTAGAGGAGGAATATACACTTACTAAAAGATAAGAGATTTACAGAAATCTTGGAAGTTAAAACCAAAGAATTTTTTGAAATCAATGATAATGGTACCGTTTCAAAAACAATTTCATGGGAGGCATATAAGGCAGTTATTAGAGGGCAAATCATTGCATGTTCTTCATAGAAAAAGAAAGAAAGAGAGAAAGAATTAAAAGATAAGGAAAAAGCACTTAGGGAGCTAAGAGCCCTTGCTAAAACAAATAAAACTCCTACGTGTGAGCTATTGCATAAGATAGCTTGCCTCAAGTTTGACATAAACTCTATCCACACAGCAAAACCAGAGTATGCATTGTTTAGAACAAGACAATCCTATTGGGAAGCAGGGGAAAACCTGATAAATTACTAGCAACAAGACTTAAAAAAATGCAACAGCAGAATGTCATACCAGGGCTCCAAACAAAAATGGGAACTTGGTGACTAGTAATAATGATATCAATAATGAGTTTATTTCTTTTTAACAAGACATGTACGCCCCCATCCCCAGTAGAAGATAACCTAGGTCACACAGATTCCTTTTTGAACATGCTGGACCTTCTCTCTCTCTCTCTTTCTCTCTCCAAAATAAATTAGACTTAGATAGGGAGATTTCGCAACAGGAGGTAGGATGGGCTTTTAACTCTCTCCCCTCAGGTAAAACCCCTTGGCCGGATGGGTTGCTGGGTAAATGTTATAAAAAACTATGCCCCATTTTAACTTCGATATTTCACTCTATTCTACAAGGCCTGCAGGAGAATAAAACAGTTACTCACACTATGCAGCAAGTGTTCATCACCCTTATACCCAAGAAAGGTAAAGACCCACTCGAATGTTTCAGTTATAGGCCCATTTCCTTACTAAACTCTGACTATAAAATTCTGACTAAGATTCTAGCAAAAAGGATGCAGAATGTTATTACCAAATTGATAGATATGGAACAGGTAGGCTTTATTCAGGGGAGATCAGGATCAGATTGCATGTGAAGACTTTTATTATGGCTGGCAAACAAAAGAAAGGACCCTTATGCAATACTCTCCTTGGACATTGGCAAGGCATTTAACTCCCTGCGTTGGGAATATTTGATCAGGTCATTAGAGACCTTTGAATTCGGTGGCAAATTTCTCTCTTGGATATACGACCGCAGTTTCTCCCGTTGTGCTGCACTATAAGATCTGTGCCAGACTGCTAAGACAAGAAGATTATCACTCTTTATTTTACCTATATACTGTGTATTTCAGTCATAAAGTCTGTGAATTTTGCACATTGGGACTGGTTTGCTGCTAATTACAGGGGGATTTGCTGACATCACGGCAGAGGTTGGGATTCACTTGAAAAAAGCTTGTGCCACTTGCCACAGTGCAAGCATGAGTGGTGCGAGTGCCATTCCCTGTATAACAATTCAAATTTACCTGGTGAAACAGTCGACCTGCTTTACTTTGATGTTACTTATTTAAATGTAGGGTTAAGTATAGTAAGTTTGTTAGGTGTTTTATTTATGTGGGCAGTATTTTAGCTTTAGTTTAGGTTTGGGATTTGATTTATTTGCTGTTTTACATTATATTTTAAAATTTCATCATGGGAACAATGTGGCTTAATGTCCTAATTATTATGGGACTTACCTGTATTGATGCAGGTGTGTTTGGCCTGGATATTATACCAAATTAGCATATTTCTTCTGACTCTTTTGTATTTTCTAATATTTTGATTGAGTCTTGTCCTTATGATGAGCGTTGTATTTTTATTTTGAGGTGCTTATCAAAGCAGGATGTAATTGATTTAGGGAGTATTTATTTTATTAAGGTACCCAGCTCTGTATATCATGGACCTATTAGGCAGTTTATTATGTTTCCCCAGGTTACTGGGATTTTGCTATCTTTGTCAGGTGATGTAGAACCTAACCCTGGACCTGAAGCTGTAGTTAATTATCGGAATTCGAGTACTCTGGGGCTGCAATTTGTTCATATAGATGTTAGGAGCTTTCTTAATAAGAAGGCTGAAGTTGAGGCCTGGATTGGGATTCATAAGCCTGATGTTTTTAGCATTACAGAGACCTGGTTCACATCTAATATCGCAGATACTATGTGTTTATTGGATGGTTATAAATTATATAGGAAAGACAGGAAGGGTAACAAGAAGTGGGGGTATTGGTTTTTGTTTCTGATAAGCTTGATGCTGTTGGTATTAATATTTCTTATCAACAATCTACATTATGTGAATAGCTTCATATAGAATTGCATTTGGCTACTTATTATTTATTTATTTATTTGCTTTTGGTAACCGGGTAAGTGCACTAGGCATAAGAATGCCTATTTTCAGGCACGACCTGGGAGAAAACAGCTTAAATACATACAAATATGCATGTGATGCAGCACATAAAAGCAGCACAGCTCGGAGGGAAAAACAAAACTTAGGGTATGGAGAGACAATAGTGTCAACAAAAAATGATAATGAAATGTTACAGTAGTATGCAGTTACAATACAGACTGGACAAGTAAACACAGGAATCAAAACAGAGTGGGAAAAAAAGGGCATTGCAAGAGAGAGCACACAAAACAGTACAATTAGTGCCAAACTGAGTGGTTAATGAGCAGGAGAGAGGAAGGGAGAGTGGTAGGAAAGAGAGAAAGAGAGGGTGGGGATGACAGAGTGGACATGAAAAAGGGTAAAAGAGAGGCGGGGAAGAGGTGTCAGAGAAGTGGATTACCTAGAGAAAAATAGAGGGCAAGGAGAAAGAAATGGTTCTAAAGTGGATTAAAGCAAGTGCAGGGGTTTGCATCACACAGATGCTCACAGTGAAGTTTCTTAAAGCTAGCATGGGTAGTCACTTGATAGATAGTAATGGGTATAGAGTTCCAGTATTTTGGAGCCATGAAAGAGAAAGCGTGTGCGCCCATGTTGGTTCTACATCTTGGAACGTGAAAAAGGGCTTTGTCAGTCAATCGTAACCCATAGGAGAGAGGTTGTGAATCCAGTAAGGAGGCAAGGGATAGGTGGAGGCCTGATCTGACAACACAGTCAATTAGAGAGCCAAAAGACTGGAGTCGGTGAGCAAAGGGGCACAGCCATTTTAAGTCAACATAGAGCTGGCAATGGTGTTTGTAACGTGGTGATGCAGAGGCATAGTGGCAGATGCTAATATAGGTGGTGTCCCATTTATGGAGGGAGGATTGTGAGACAGATAGGTAAATGACTGAGCCATATGCTAGGGCTGGGAGAAGGAAGCCTTGTGCCACAGTTAGTCTGGCTGATGGGGTGAGGGCGTAGATAGTACAATAGGCACTTTCTATCTTAGCATTGACAGACTTACAGATAGTTGTAATATGTAGGTCAAAGTCAAGAGATTCGTTGACAGTAACACCTAGATATTTAAAGGATTTGGTGTAAATCAGTGGAGAGCCGTCCGCACATTAGATTGTATGGGGATTATGATTCGCTTTAAGTATAGCAGACGAGCCAAAGAGCATGGAGTATGTCTTGCTAGAGTTGCGAACAAGTTTGTTCTGAGTGAGCCAGGACTGAATACTTGCAAAGTCCAGGGCAAAAGGGTGGTTTAAGTCTGCAACAGTTCTAGCACTGTGGTAGATAACTAGGTCATCAGTGTAGAGCAAAGATGAGCAGTTTGGTGAAAGTAATGGGATGTCGTCAATGAAGACAGAGAAAAGCAAGGGGCCAAGTATGGAGCCCTGGGGCACTCCAGCATGGATAGATGAAAGATCTGATATGGGTGAGTTGAAAACTACAGCCTGTTTTCTGTCAGGTAACTTTCAAACCAGGCCATGGTATCCGAGGAGAAACCAAAGGAGCGTAGTTTTGCTAGAAGAAGGGTATGGTTGACCAGGTCGAATGCCTTGGTTAAGTTGATAAAAACCGCACCTGTCAGGAGGCCTAAGTCCATGGAGCTATAGATGCCGTTTGTTACTTTAAGGAGGGCGGTGGAAGTGCTGTGACCTTTGCGGAAGCCATGCTGTGAGCTAGAAAGAAGGTTATATTTCTG
The DNA here is from genome assembly GCA_016271365.2 of Neoceratodus forsteri. Lineage (NCBI taxonomy): Eukaryota > Metazoa > Chordata > Ceratodontiformes > Ceratodontidae > Neoceratodus > Neoceratodus forsteri. The sequence goes on along the minus strand of CM028137.1, from coordinate 849,239,728 downwards.
GAGATATTCTATGGATTGACTTGTATTAAACTGGGGGTTTGTGTTGTTTATAATCCTCCTAAGGCTGGTATTAATGGACTGCATGATCGTTTGGATTATTTTCAGCAGTGTCTTACTTCTAAATATGTAGTAATTATGGGGGACTTTAATCTGAATTGGCTGGGGGAAGCACATGACCAACATGAATTGATTATTATTAGTGCTGGATTAAATCAAATTATATCAGTTGTTACCAGATTGAATAATCGTAGTAAACAACACACTTAAATTGACTGGATAATGACTAAAATAATGGATAGGATAATTGAGAGTGAGACTTACTCACATAGTATTAGTGATCACATGGGAGTATATTGTATTTGGAGATCTTTGAGGTCAAAGATACCTCCTAAGATAATTACATATAGAAATCATTGTGATATGGACATTAATGGTTTAATTTCTGAACTTCAAATGATAGATTGGTCTCTACTGAATATTATTCCTGACCCTGATGCTGCTGTTGATTTTTTCCTTACCTCGCGTTTGCATATACAAGATAAATTATACAATGGCAAGAAAAAATCCAGGACTCTGATTGGTCAGTCTTGGGCTGGACCCATGATGTTAATCAGTACAACATCACAGGTCTAGTCTCAGCCTCACTGTGAACCCGCAGATGAGCATGATCCTCTTGAGCTTGATTGTTTCATCTGCTCTTAAAAACAATAATATTTTTCCACACAAAAATATCTTTAAAACGATTTGTTTTATTCTGTATAACAACGAGCCATTGTATAATAGCAATAATGCCCTCAACGGTGTGTGTCATTTGGGATAACGTCATGCCTCAGTTGTTGGACGCACTCAGCCTGCGGCCTCATGCCCAACCACCTGAGGCGTGACGTTATCCCAGCATGACACACACCCTGTCGGGCATTATTGCTTAATTATTTCCTCTGGTCAAAAGAGGGGTTAAGGGTAGAGACAGTAAATGGATTACACCTGCACTGTTTTCATTAATGAAAGAAAGAGATAAATACTGGAAAGTTTACAAAGCTCTTAATAGTACTGAGGCCTATCACCAGTATCGTTTTTTGAGAAACAAATGTAAATTGTTGATTCACAAGAATACTTTTGACTATTATCAGAAGCATCAATTAAATTCTTTGGGAAATTCAAAAAAATTGTGGGAGTCTATTAAAAAAATGACAGATCCATCTAAAGGAAAAGCTATTAGTACTATTAATATAAATGGGGTTGCTATTTCTGATCCTAAGGACATTTCTGATCATTTTTAAAAAAAAAATTACAGATTTATCTAAATATTTGAATGACTTTGATTCCTCTTCTTTGAATGATTACAGATCTAGATGTAGTTATTTGGGGAATTCCCATTATTTCAGTACTATACAGCCCCAGGAAGTACTTAAGCTGCTTAGACAAATGTCTATTGACAAAAGTGCAGGAACAGATGGTCTGGAACTGCAGTTTCTAACAATTGTTTTGAATTTTATACATGAACCTTTAACTACCATTTTCAGTTTCTCTCTTTCTACTGGTTTATTCCCCATGGTATGGAAACAAACTATTATTAAACCTATATTTAAATCAGATCAACATTATGAAATTGATAACTATCAGTCCATATCTATACTTTCTCCATTAGAAACATAGAAACATAGAATTTGACGGCAGATAAGGACTGCTTGACCCACTCAGTCTTCCCATTTCCCTACCTAACGGATAAGCTGCAGATCCTAGTTAACCAACAGCCTACTTCCTCCTACCCCCCACTAGAATTGCCTTATGTCTGTCCCAGGCATTCTTGAATTCCCCCACTGTTTTTGACTCTACAACCTCCGCAGGAAGGCTGTTCCATGTATCCACAACCCTCTCTGTGAAGAAATACTTCCTCATATTACCTCTGAGATGTCCCCCCTCTATCTTCAAATTTTGCGCCCCTTGCTTTTGCACATCTCTTTTTCTGAAAGATGCTACCCTCTTGGACTTTGTTGATTCCCTTGAGGTATTTGAAAGTTTCTATCATGTCCCCCTTCTCCCTCCTTTCCTCAAAGCTATACATCTTTAGTTTCATTAGTCTTTCTTCATATGTCTTCTGATGCAGACCCTGCATCATTTTAGTTTCCCTCTTCTGGACAGCCTCCACCCTGTCTATGTCTTTGCAGAGATGGGATCTCCAGAACTGTACACAGTACTCCAGATGTGGTCTTACTAACTGTCTGTACAGAGGGCCAATGACTTCCTGTTCTACTGGTGATGCCTCTCCCTATGCATCCCAGTATCCCCCAGCCCTCCTTACTGCCTTCTCACATTGCTGGCCCACTTTTAGGTTATCTGATATGACTACCCCCAGGTCTCTTTCCATTTTTGTTGTTGTCGGTATCTCACTCCCCATTGTGTACTCTTCCCCTGGGTTTTTGTTTCCCAGGTGCATTACTTGCACTTCTTTGCATTGAATCTGAGCTGCCATACATTTGACCATTCCTCCAACCTTGCCAAGTCTCTTTTCATCCTTTCCACCTCACCTTGTGTATCAACCCTATTGCACATCTTTGTGTCATCTGCAAAGAGACATACTTTCCCTTCCAGTCCCTGTGCAATGTCACTTATAAAGACATTAAAAAGGACCGGCCCCAGTACTGAACTCTGCGGTACCCCACTAGTAACCCTCCTCTCTTCACTGTGGACTCCATTTACTATTACCCACTGTATTCTGTTGTCTAACCAGTGTTTTACCCAGGCTACCACCCTAGGACCCACTCCCAGGCTGGCTAATTTGTTTATTAATCTTTTGTGCGGGACTATGTCAAATGCCTTGCTAAAGTTTAGGTAGGCCATGTCCACAGCCCCTTCCTTATCTACTGCTTTGGTCACCCAGTCAAAGAAATCAATTAGATTTGTCTGACATGACCTTCCCACTGTGAATCCATGCTGCCTTGGGTCCTGTGCCCCACTGGCCTCTAGGTACTCAACAATTCTTTCCTTCAGAAGTGATTCCATCATTTTCCCTACTACTGAGGTCAAACTGACAGGTCTGTAATTTCCTGCCTCTGTCTTGCTCCCACTTTTGTGAAGAGGAATCACATCCACCCCCCTCCAGTCCTCAGGTACCACATCATCCTCCCATGATTTATTCAAAAGGGTAGTCAGTGGTGTTACTAGTTCTTCCCTTAGTTCTTTTAAAATGCTGGGGTGAATCCCATCAGGCCCCATTGCTTTATCCACCTTCAGTTTTAAGAGTTCTTTCAGAACCCTTTCTTCTGTGAAAGGACTAATATCAATCTCCCTATCCAGAGTGGTTCTATTGACCTGATTAGGTATTTCCCCCTGATTTTCCATTATGAATACTGAGCAGAAGTTTTCATTCAGTATCCCTGCTTTTTCACTGTAGCTCTCTGCCCAACCACATTCCTCTTTGTTTGGCCTCAGTATCCCTGCCTTAGTCTTTCTTTGCTCCCTAATGTACCTATAAAAGGTTTTATCCCCCTTCTGAACCGAGTTGGCTATCTATTCCTCAGTTTGGACCTTTGCTATTCTGACTGCCTTACCCACTTCCTTCTGCTTTAACTGGTACAGTTCTCTGTCCTGCTCCTTCTGTGTTTCCTTATACTTCTTGAATGATATCTTTTCCCCCTTACCTTCCCTGCCACTTCTTTTGAGAACCATAGTGTTTTTTTTCCTTCATTTTGATTTGTTTATTTGCTTCACACAAAGACTTGTTGCCTCTGTGATGGTGGTTTTGATGTTTCCTCATTGTTGTTCCACTCCACCGTCTTGCCTGTTTGCTAGTGCTTTTCTGAGGCGCTCTCCCATTTTGACAAAATCAGCCCTCCTGAAGTACAGTACCTTCATTTTTCTGTGGCTTGACTCTATAGCTAAGTTTATCGTGAACCACACTGTTTGGTGGTCGTTTGTTCCCAGATGGATACCCACTTCAAGATCAAAGATCCTCTCGCTCCATCCTCATTTGAGAGTACCAGGTCTAAGATTGCTCTCTCCCCCGAGTGGGTTCCAAAACTAGCTGTCTGAGGCATGCCCACTGTAGGGCATCGAGAATGGCCCTGCTCTTGGATGTAGCTGCAACAACAGTGCTCCAGTCAACATCTGGCATATTCAGGTCTCCTGTCAGCAATATCTCCCCTTTCTCTGCCATCCCAAGGATGCCTTCTATCAGTTCATTGTCCATGTCCTCCTCCTGAGATGGGGGGTCTGTATTCAGCCCCTGTGTGGATTGTGGGGTCATTTCCATTCTCCAGGGTGACCCACAGTGCCTCCTCTCCTCCCTGTTTACCCTTTAGTTCTGTTGCTTTTATCCCTTCCCTTACATAGAGAGCTACTCCTCCTCCTCCTCCTCCTCCTCCTCCTCCTCCTCTTCTTCCCTCCCTGTCCCTCCTGTAGATTGTGTACCCTGGTATGTTGACATCCCAGTCATGGTTCTTTGTGTACCATGTTTCTGTGACTGCCACAATATCCAGGCATCCCTCTTCCATCAAGGCCACCATTTCAGGGAGCTTTTTACCTAGACTACGGGCATTGTTACTCATTACCCTCCATTTTTTTATGGCTTTATTTCTTTTTGCCCCATCCCTGTCCCTACTGCTTTTGTCTTTTTCTCCATTTACCCCGGCCTTCTCCCTATCGACTGCTCTATTTTGGGGTTTACCTCACTAATTACCCTGATTTTGGTGGGGGCTAGGATTTCCCTTCTCCTCTTCAGTGCCTTCCCCCCTTGGCTAGTTTAAATGCTTGCCACTGAAGCATTTAAACCTATCACCTAGGATCCTGGTTCCCCTTCAGGATAGATGCAGACCATCGCACCTGTATAGGCCTGCAACCCTCCAGGTGGAGCCCCAGTCCCCAATGAAGCTAAATCCCTGAGCTCTGCACCAGCATTTCAACCAGTAATTGAATCCCATGGTGTGGAGTGCCCTAGCCTCATCCATGCCATAGACATTAAGTAAAATCTTTGAAAAATTGGTCAGTTGTCACCTAGAGGCCTATTTGGAGGACAATGGTCTTCGCTGTGTGGAGCAGCATGGCTTTTGAAGGCATTACATAGAAACATAGACTTTGACGGCAGGTAAGGACCACTTGACCCACCTAGTCTGCCCATTTCCCTATCTACAGGATAGGCCGCAGATCCTAGTTAACCAACAGCCTATTTCTTCCTACCCCCCACAAAAACTGCCTTATGTCTGTCCCATGCATTCTTGAATTCTCCCACAGTCTTAGACCCCACAACCTCCTCAGAAAGGCTGTTCCATGCATCCACTACCCTCTCTGTGAAAAATAGTTCCCTCACATTGCCCCGGAACCCCTCTATCTTTAAATTGTGTCCCCTTGTTCTTGCATGTCTCTTTTTCTGAAAGATGCTACCCTCTTGGACTTTGTTTGATTCTACTGAGGTACTTAAAAGTTTCTATCATGTCCCCTCCCTTCTTTCCTCAAGGGTATACATATTAAGCTCCTTTAGACTCTCCTCATACAGCTTCTCTTGCAGACCCTGGATCATTTTAGTTGCCCTACTCTGGACTGCCTCTATCCTGTCTATGTCCTTGCAGAGATGGGGTCACCAGAACTGGATGCCGTACTCCAGATGGGGTTTCACCAACTGTCTGTACAGAGGGATAACAACTTCCTGTTTTCTGCTGGTGATGCCTCTCCCTATGCATCCCAGTATACCCCCCAGACCTTCCTACTGTCTTCTCACATTTTTTGCTAAGCTTAAGGTCATCTGATATGATTACCCCCAGGTCCCTTTCCTTTTTTGTTGTCTGTCCCATGCATTCCTGAATTTCCCCACTGTTCCTGACTCCATGACCTCCTCAGGGAGGCTGTTCAATGCATCCACAACCCTCTCTGTGAAAATATACTTCCTCACATTACCTCTGAGCCATCTCCCCTCTATCTTCAAATTGTGCCTCCTTGTTCTTGCACATCTCTTTTTCTGAAAGATGCTACCCTCTTGGACTTTGTTGATTCCCTTGAGGTACTTGAAAGTTTTTATCATGTCCCCTCTCTCCCTTCTTTCCTCAAGGGTATACATATTAAGCTCCTTTAGTCTTTCTTCATATGTCTTCTGGTGCAGACCCTGCACCATTTTGGTTGCCCTCTGCTGGACAGACTCCACTCTGTCTATGTCTTTGCAGAGATGGGGTCTCCAGAACTGCACCCAATACTCCAGATGGGGTCTCACCAACTGTCTGTACAGAGGGATAACAACTTCCTGTTTTCTACTATTGATGCCTCTTCCTATGCATCCCAGTATCCCCCCAGCCTTCCTTACTGCCTTCTCACATTGCTTGCCCACATTTAGGTCATCTGATATAATTACCTCCAGGTCCCTTTCCATTTTTACTGTTGTCAGTATCTCACCCCCCACTGTGTACTCTTCCCTTTGGGTTTTTGTTTCCCATGTGCATTACCTTGCATTTCTTTGCATTGAATCTGAGCTGCCATACATCTGACCATTCCTCCAACCTTGCCAAGTCCCTTCTTATCCTTTCCACTCCATCTTGTGTATCAACCCTGTTGCAGATCTTTGTGTCGTCTGCAAAGAGACATACTTTTCCTTCCAGTTCCTCTGCAATGTCACTTATAAAGACATAAACAAGGACCCGGTCCCAGTACTGAACCCTCAGGTACCCGCTAGTAACCCTCCTTTCTTCACTGTACCCATTTACCACTACCCTTGCATCCTGTTGTCTGGCCAATTTTTTTATCCAGGTTACCACCTTGGGACCCACTCCAAGGCTGGCTAACTTGTGTGTTAATCTTTTGTGTGGGACTGTATCAAATGCCTTGCTAAAATCTAGGTAGGCCATGTCCACAGCCCCTCCCTGGTCTACTACTTTGGTCACCCAGTCAAAGAAATCTATTAGATTCATCTGACATGACCTGAAGTACCTGGAAACAAACCCTGGGCTTACTAGAGGGTCCGGGACTGGAGCCATTACCTCCTTCTGGAGGAGCTGGGCAATGTCTTTCCAAAGGGCTGACAGCATGTCAGCGGACACCATGTCCTCCCATGGGGCATGGGCTCGACAAAGTGAGTAAGTTTTGAACTCTAGAGGCAGACCCTGACCAATCACTTCATGGACCCATCTGTCCATGGTGACAGTGGACCAGAAAGGAAGTGGCAGAGTTGGCTCCCCATGGGAGGACCAGGAGGAGACAGGACAGGCATGGGAAAGGCACCCCACAGCCCATCACTGGGCAGGCTTGGAGGTGGAAGAGGACCAGCTGAAGAAGCAGTGGGACCTCAACCACCTGGTTTGTAGATGACCGAAGCAACAGACTTCAGTCAAGGACTCCAAACCTGAGCCTGCTGCCCAGCTGGGGAATGGGATGGCTTGGCTGCAGGGACAGAAAGGGGCAGAAAGGGCTTCTTCCTCTGAAGCTTGGAGCCCTTGGGATCCTTCTGGGTGGAGGTGACAGAGTCTAGGGTGGTGTTGGACTTCTTATTCCGAGTGAGGTGTTCTTCCACTCCCGAACCAAACAAGTAGGTGCCCAAGAAGGGGACATCCACCTGCTTGTGCTGGGTGTCTGCTGTAAATGTAGAAATCCACAGCCAAGCCCTGGGGCTCATGGCCATAGAGGCAGCCACAGACCAGGTACAGGAATTGCTGATGTCCATGGCCATCTGGAGCAGCTGTTTGGCCACCGCTCAGCCTTTGTCCCGGACTTGCTTGACCATGGTCTGTAAGTCAGCTGGGAGCAGAGGAAGCACCTCATTGAGAATGCCAAGTAAGGTATGAGTGAAATGGCCATCAAAAGGGCTGAACTTGCCTGCCAAAGGCCATGAGAAGTGGTCACATAGACCTCTTTGGCCATGTAATCCAATTTCTTGGATTCTTTGCTTACTTTAAATCAATCTATCCACCTGCTTATTTATTTCCCAGAGCATGCCAATCCAGGGAAAGCATTGCTCCATACTTTAGATGTACATAAAATTTTCAGGTACTATAAACACTGCATAGACTGCAGAAGTCCTCCCAGTGTTTGTTTCTTTCATCCCTGGGAGGAGGGCATTCCACTTTCTAAACAGTGCCTGTCCAAATGGTTGGCCAACTGTATTACTTTTTGTTGCAGGAAGTACGGTAAGGAACTTCCTGGAGTTGTTTATGCACATTCAACCAGAGGCATGGCTACTTCAGTTGCCCATTTCAGAAATGTATCAGCTGCAGAAAATTGTGCTGCTGCTACTTGGAGTACTGGCCACATTTTCACAAAGCACTACAGTCTGGACATTGCCTCTAAAAGGCAGGCAGGATTTAGCCTAGCTGTGCTACAAGGCCTTCTTTCTTAGGCTTTTGACCTCCTGCCACCCAGACTGTCTCAGTGTCTGTACTGCTTGGGACTTGTTCCATAGGTGTGACCTGATGAAAGAGATCCTCGAGGAAGGTAGAATTGTTTCATAAGAACTTAATGTGACAGTAGATCTTCAAGGGAATCTCTTCAGGTCATGCTGTCCCACCCTCCATCCCCCTGGCTGTCCATCTCCAACCAGACTTTCTGTTTGCTCCAACCCCTTCTTATAGTGGGGCTCCTTTCTCTCTCCTCTGTTCCCTAGCAGGAGGCCTAGCTCATATGGTCTTCGGCAGGGGAAAGAACTGAGGAGGGAGTGGGGACTCCCACGCTTGTGTAGGGTAAGGGAAATCAGCATGTAACGTCAACGCCGGCGTGGGGAGCCCTACTAGACTGCTACAGAAAAGCTTCCGTGGGATCCTAGTGCCTGGTGGCTAAATTCCATAGGTCTCACCTGATGAGAGATTCCCCTGAAGATCTATTGTTACATTAAGTTCTCGCGCAACTGTTCTTTCTAGGGACGTGGATATGTTGTACTATCCACACTTCTGGCAGTATCCTTTCCCTTTAAGACTCTGTCTGGAAGGTCTTCAAACTGACTCCTCCCACCCACCCAGGTGGTAACTCCCTCAACACGCCCCATGATGTCAGATCTTCCTTTCCACTGGAAGGTGGTTCCCTCCTTATCGTTCTTGTTTAATGGGCCCTTCAGTTAAAAAAAAAAAAATCAAAACGCTCAGTCTTCAAGTTGGTTTTCAAAGTAGTTCGAAACTCTTGTCGGCATTGATGATTAAGTCAGTGCCCTGTTTCAAAAAATGCGACTGCGGGCAAAAGATGTCGTGCATGGACCCGCACACCTCGTGCATCTACTGCCTAGGCCATGATCACAGTCCTCAGGCTTGTGGCCTTTGTCACACTTTGCATTCTAGTACTTTGGAGGACCGGCATGCTCAACTCCTTCTCAGGTGCCCAGATGAACTGGATTAAGACATCCATCAGGTGTTCTCTGCAACTGTGGAGTCTGCAGAATAACTTGTGTCCTTCAAAGAGGCAGCAGCTTAGGCTGTGGAGCATGCCTCTTCAGCTTTGGCTTTCATGCCTTCTTCTTTTGGCACCACCTTCATGGTGGCATTTAGGGATTTGTGCCATTCTCTTCCCACTCTTGGGCAGGGTCCCTGTAACAGCACAAAATCCTCTAGATTGTCTAAAAATTAGACTAAGAAAAAGTCTCTTAGACCATCATGGGATCATAAGCACTCCCAGACCTCAGATTCTCACGCTTCCTTGGAGGTTTCGACTACAGTCGATCTTCGATCCAGGCTGCTGGCTCCATGGTCTCCCCATTAGGCCTGGCTGAGACACACGTCGACCAACCTGTCAATATTTTTTGTAGAGCCAGTCGACTCGTCACAGAACGAGGTGGATTAACTCACTCTCTAGGACTCCGGTCCTATCTACCACCTCCCAGGGAGGGTTGGACCAGCTTCCTGATCCAGTCCCTAACCCTCAGGATCCCATTCCATTGGAGGAGTCTCAGCTTTCACTGGCTCCTTTTTCCCTCTGTCTGGTTCCCTGGTGATTGAGGTCAAGATCCTGTAGGCTGAAATTGAGCAACCTTCACCAACATCAGCGCTCCTGCTCTCGGCACTCGAGCAAGTGGCGCCGCCACTATTCTTGCTCTTCTCAGGTGAGGAGAGGCTCCAACACAAAATACACTGGCGTGATGAAGAGCTAATGTGATAGCAGCTCATGCTATCTAAGGTTAAGCTGATTCCAGCCCCGGCTCTTCCATGGCTCTCGCCACAGAGGCTCCAGCCTGCTCCAGCTTGGTCAGTTCCAGCTAAGCCTGTACTGGCCTCTCCACCTATCAAGTTAGCATCACCTCCTGAAAAGCCTATGGATGGTCCCCCTTCCAGGATGCCCACAATGTTCCCAGGCTTCCTTGTCAGCTGTCGGTCACCGTAACTCCCAATAGACCCTGAAGGGTCAGTGGAGACCTTGGGTGTTTGACCACTTTTCAGTGAATCCTTGGAGTCTGAGGACTCCTCCCTGCACTCTCATCTGGTGGAAGTGAAACCTGGGGAGGCTGCATCTATGGAGCATGGTCCCACTTCCTTTATGGGCTTGCTCCCCCTTATTTCAGAATCAACCGGGTTTCAGATGGAGCCCATCTAGAAATGGGCCAAGTATCCCTTGACTGAGGTGACTCCCCAGGAGTTGCCTTCCCGGTCTCAGAGGCCATTCTTGGCCCCGCTGTGGAGCTTTGCAGCACCCTGCCCAATGGTGTCAGTTTGTATGGCCTGAAAATATGCAATCCCTATGGGTTTCATGTTGGGTTTCACTGAACATCCCTCAGCTGAGGGTTTGGTGGTCAGCTCAGTCTTTTGGCATACCGGCAATATAGGGGATGTAGACAAACCTCCTGACAAAGGATCCAAGAAATTGGAACACATAGCCTAAAAGGTCTATGTGACCTCTTCTCATGGCTATTGGCAGGAGAGTTCAGCCCTTTTGATGGCCATTTCACTCATACCTTACTTAGCACTCTCAATGAGGCATTTCCTCTGCTCCCAACTGACTTATACACCATGGTCAAGCAAGTCCTGGACAAGAGTCAAGCAGTGGCCAAACAGCTGCTCCAGATAGCTATGGACATCAGCAATTCCTGTACCTGGTCCGTGGCTGCCTCAATGGCCATGCGCCCCAGGGCTTGGCTGCAAATTTCTATGTTTGTGGCAGACACCCAGCACAAGTTGGCAGATGTTCCCTTCTTGGGCACTAACTTGTTCGGTTCAGGGGGGTGGAAGAACACCTCACTCAGAATAAGAAGTCCAGCACCACCCTGGACTCTGATGCTTGGAGCCCTTGGGATGCCTCTGGGTGGCAGTGACAGAGAAAGAAGCCCTTTCTGCCCCTGCAGCCAAGCCATCCCAGCTGCCAGCAGGGCAGCAGGCCCAGGCTTGGAGTCCTTGACCAAAGTCAGTTGCTTCGGTCTTCTACAAATCAGGTGGTTGAGGTCCCACTGCTTCTTCAGCAAGTCCTCCTCTGCCTCTAAGCCTGCCCAGTAATGGGTTGAGGGTGCCTTCCCCATGCCCGCCCTGTCTCCTCTGGGTCCTCCCGTGGCGAGCCAACTTCACCACTTCCTTTCTGCCTGGTCCGCTGTCACCACAGAGAGATGGGTCCGTGAAGTGATTGGTCAGGGTCTTCCTCTAGAGTTCGAGAGTTGCTCACTTTGCAAGAGATAAAAGAATCAGTTCAAAAGAAAGCGATTCCACCACTTGCAGAAAATGAACAAATTTTGGTGGCTGACTGAATGATGAAGCTTCCATGGAGTCCATGGGAGTGGGTAGACAGTGGGAAAGAACTGAGAAGGGAGCGGGGCCACTCATGCTTATATAGAGTAAGGGATGTTGGTGTGTAATGTCGGCATGGGCAGCCCCTACTAGACTGCTACTGGAAAGCTTCTGTGGAATCCTAGTGCCTGGCAGCTAAGTTCCATTGGCGTGACCTGAGAAATATCCCTGAATAAGATCTATAAAACAAGAAGGCCAATTTAGAAAAAAGAAAATCTCAACAGAAAATAAAGGAAAGAACGCACTATAAAACACACACACACACACACACACCATTCTGCACAGCATTATTTTGTAAATTGACAGAGTTCTTTGGTGGTGTGAATGGTGTTTAAATACTCCTAGCTAATGTATTTAATAAAGGTTATGAGAATGCTTGTGTCTCCAAAGTTCTTCACTGTACAGGATCTGCACTGGCTTATTTTACTAATCATTCTTTAACATCAGTGGATGCTGGCCAGCTGACTGGAGCTTTATTTATTGATTTATCTAAAGCCTTTGATTTAGTTAATCATTCCATGCTGCTCCAGAGACTGGGGAACCTTTGGCTTTCTGCTACTACTTGTGAGTGGTTTTCCAATTATTTAACTGCTCATCCGGTCAGGGAAAAAAATAGTGGTGTGGAATCGGCACTGGGTGAGTTATGTCATGGGGTACCACAGGGGTCCATTTTAGGGCCCCTGTTGTTCTCAGTTTTTATCGATCCTATTGTTGGGATTCCACAATTTCCAATTTATTGTTGTATGCTGATGACATCATATTGTTTACCAGTTCTACTCAAATTAATAAGATTAATAATTCCCTTCAACATGACTTTTTAGCATTGAATAAGTGGTTGCAGGATCATTGTTTAGAGTTAAATTCTAAAAAACCTGAATGTGCATTGTTTAGTTCTGCACCAAAGGTTTGTAATGCTAAACCGCTGGTTATAAATGATTTGGTGGATAATATGATTAGACAGGTAACTGAAACAAAGTATTTAGGAATAATACTTGATGCTAGTTAAACTTTTTCAATGCATATTAAATACATTGTGATGTCTGTAAATCAAAAATTGGGCACTTTATATCATATTAAGGATTGCCTAACTAGAGAAGCAAGAGAAACAATATCAAAAAGTGTATTACTCACCACTCTGCAATATAGCTCTTTTTTGTTTGCTAAATTTCCTTCCAAAGATTTGGACATGTTAAATAAATGCTTTAAGTCTATTTGTAGACTTGTCCTGGCAAAACCTAATAATTCTCACCATTGTGTTTTATATAATGAACTTAATTGGCTTCCTCCCAAATTGACTTATTTTTATAAGCTTGGCTGTTTGATTGAAGTTATTCTTTCACATGGTTGTAAATCACCTTTTTACAGGTTAATCAATTTGAAGGAGTATGTTAGATCCTTACGCTCTTCAAATGTGTGACGTTTACGGACTCCTAAGATAAACACTTGCATAGGTGCGAGATCCGTCTCAGTGCAATGTTCAGTCATTTGGAATACACTTCCTGATAACTGTGTCACTGTTGTTCAGCAGGAAATTTAAACAAATCTTTATATTGTTACCTGCAATCACTTGTTGTATGTAAATGTATCTAGTATTGTGTTTACTGTTCAATATTTTGTACTTGTTTTTATTGTTGATGTCTTACTTCATTGTTCGAAGCACCAGGTTGATACTGAAAAAGGGCCTTGGCACAGTTGTCTTACTGGTAAATAAAGAGAATTAAATTAAATTGAAGATTTTATTATGCTTTACAAAAGAACTAATGCCTGAATTATCACTAATGGAATACCCTCTTCTCCCTTTAATCTGCACTGTGGGTTATGACAAGGATGTTCTTTATCCCCTTGTCTGTTTATCTTAGCTTTTCAGCCACTCATCCGAGCCATTGACAGACACCAACAGATACTGGGCATTAAATTAGGGAAGGTCAATCATAAAACTCTAGCATTTGCTGATGACTTGCTACTGACCATGACAAGGCCAGTCAACTCATGTAAAGCCCTTCATGTCCTCTTAGATGGGTTTGTTAAAATTTCAGGTTTGGTAATTAATTGGGATAAAATGCAAGTCTTACATAGACATCTCTCAATTATCATTAAAGATAAACTAGAAATAGTGGATACCAAATGGTTCACAGATTCCATTGTATACTTGGGACTTAATGTTTCTATCAGTCTAACTTCCATTGTAGATCTTAACTATACTCCTTTTTTGAAGGAAGTAGCTGTTAATCTGGCAATGTGGGCTAAACTCAACCTATCATTATTGGGGGAAGATTAATGTGGTAAAAATTATTATAGCCCCTAAATTATTTTATTTTTTTCAAAATATACCAATGCACATTGGGAAACATTTTTTTTAAACTCTTGAGACAAGTATTGGAGAGTTTCTATGGGATGGATCTCCTCCTAGACTGGGTGTAAACAAACTGAGAGCACCCAAATAAATGGGAGGGTTAGCACTACCATGGTGGGAGAGATATCATTTGGCTTTTGCACTAAAACAGACTTTATATCAATTGGTCAATATACCGAAGCAGACTTCATCTAAACTTTTTTGTTTTTATTTTTTATTATTGCTAGAGGCAGTAAAGGAATAGTCAGTTGCTGTGGGATTGAGTAAACCTTGCAATTGTATTAAACAAAAACAGTTTTCTTGTGTGTATACTGTGTGTGAGCACTACACTTCATCAAACAGTAAGTAGGACGAGAGATCAGGTAGTTCTTCTTTACACTGGAACTACCGACCTACTGGGACCACTGTTTTTAAGCTTAATTTGGGCTGAGTGTGTTTTGCTTGTGCCTTTGCCAGGAATGAGTGGCTGATGCACAGAAACTTTTCATATTTTAAGCAACTTTCATTGTGAGGGATTCTGCAACCCCCACAGTGACTTCTGGGTCACCAACCCTTTAAATCTTGGCCCCGCTGTGAGCAGGGTGAGCATGGACGGGCAGAGACGCGCGTTAGCGGGTGTCGACTGTGTCACCTGGATCAACAGAGTACAGGGCCCTAAAATATTGCAAGCATCAGGTGCTTGGGCTGCAAACTGCAATAATGGCAGCTAATAGCACCAGAGAACAATAGGCAGCTTATGTATACAGTGCAGTATGTATTTATTAGGAGAACACATCAAGGAATTCGTATGTGATGAGTGCCTACTGATAGAAGTATTACCGGAGGAAGTTACTGCCCTGCAACGGAGGGTAAAAATACAGGCTGACATTAGTATTCTTGAGGATTATATTGATTTAGTTGCTGAGAACATAGCTCCTGAACCACAGCAAGCTACATCAGGCTTCCAAGTAACTACTGAAGCACCAGTGTTACAGGACATTATATAGGAGGAGGAGTGGTGTAAAGTGACCCAAAAAAACCAAGAAAGGTAGAAGGAATATTGGGGGTACTTCTAACATATTGACTCTAAACAAATATAGCCTTCTTGAACATGATAGTTCCGCAGTGTCAGATTTACGATCACCCACACAGCAGACTCACAGCAGCACAGGTGCTAATGTTAAAAATACAGACAGGCTGTTAGAGCAGGAGGTTATTGTAAATAATGGAGCACAAAGAGATGTCTTAGTAATTGGAGACTCTATGTTACATTACACTGATGATACATTATGTAAACATAGGAATATGAGTACTATGGTTAGTATATTGTCTGGTGCAGGCATAGCAGACATTAGGCATCTCACGTCTGGACTCCTTGAGAACACTGCTCAGCCTGTAGCATTGTTACACATGGGGTAAATGATGCCAGCAAAAGAAAGATGGTAGATATCCAAAGGGATTTTGAGTTTGTGGGTGCAGACCTCAAGGCCAGAAGATGTGATTTAATTATTACTGGTATCCTCCCTAGCCCTGGGATTAGTTACAATAAACATGAGGAAATTGAAGGTCTTAATGGCTGGTTAAAAAGATGGCGTTGCATAGATAATCACACCTACATACATAACTGGTTGAGCTTTCATGATGCCTGGCTGTTTGCACAGGATGGGCTTCATTTGAATAAACAGGGCAAGCGAATGGTCTCACATTCATTGAGGCTGGAAACTGACAATTTTTTAAACTACCAAAGAGGGGGGACAGGGGAAGCCCTGCACAGGCAACATTACAACCAGGTCCAGTACCCTTGGAAAATTGGAAATACCTATTGATTAATGCAGGAAGCCTAAATAACAAATTTGATGAACTTTTGTATACCTTACAAGAGACCAGTACCCACTGATACATGATGGAGCCAAGGTGACACATGGGACTGACAAATTCCAGGCTATATCCTTTATAACAAGGATAGATCACACTCAAGGGGTGGTGGTGTTACCTTATATATACCTAAAAGCATCATGTCTGAAAGCGTGGATACTTCACTGTGTGATTCAGCAGAAATTGTATGGGTCAAATTATTCCCCTCCCCCACCAACCTAAAATAAATATTGGGGTAGTATATAGACCACCATCTAACTCACATTCAGAAGATCTACATCTCCTGGAGTCTATTAATAAAATAGCTTCTTCAGGAAACCTTATTCTAGTGGGCAATTTTAATCTCCCAAAGATAAGTTGGGACCCCTAAAAGCTGAAACATCTGGCGAACAAAGCTTCCTGGAGGCGTTTATGTTGGCTGGTTTGGACCAGCACATAGGGGAATGCACCAGAGGCTCCCATTTTTTGGATCTGGTCCTCAGCAACATGGAAAATAATATTCAGGATTGCCAGGTTCTGTATCCCCTTAGCTCTAGTGATCATAACATGGTGGGCTTTTGTTTAAAATGGAATATGGTTAAATCAGTTGGTAATACCGGTAGTATACAACTATGGCAGAGCTGACTTTAATAGTATGCGGATACATCTTGCAACATGGAAGTGGCAGGCAGATTTTATTGGTCAGCCCTACAACACATGTGGAGGGTGTTGTTTAGTAAAATTTTAGAACTTGTGCATAAGCTCACACCCAGCTCTTGGAAATATAAAGATTCCCCAAATAATCCACCCTGGTTGACACCAGCAGCTAGGAAGGCTATAAAATGCAAACATAAGGCCTATCATAAGGCCAGGAAATGTGGACTTCAGTCTTGCTGGGCAGCCTATAAATCAGCACTTCAAGTGTGCAAAAATAGCATATACAAGGCTAAAGCAGATCATGAAAAGATGCTAGCAGTCAAAGTAAAGGACAGTTACAAGTCCTTCTTTTCTTATATAAGTAATAAAAGGGTAGTAATAATGTAATTGGACCTCTGAGGGATTGTAATGGGCAACTATTGGCTTAAAATAGCTCAATGGCTGAATACTATAATAGCTACTTTGCCTCAGTGTATAATGCCAAAACCTAAGCTACCATGAAGCATCATGATAACCAGACATTTAAAATCAACATCAATGATGCTAGAGATAGGTTGATAGCACTGGACCAAAATAAAGCCCAGGGACCCAATGGTCTCCACCCTTGGGTATTGAAGAAATTGGCTGAAGTATTGGCAGCACGAGTAACTTTTTTGTTTCAGAATTCAGTGGATTGTGGAGAGGTGCTGGATGTGTGGAAACAGGCGGAAGTGATTCCCCTACATAAAAAAGGGTCTAGGCAGAAGGTATCCAATTATAGATCAATAAGCTTGCACCAGTTCTGGGGAAAATCCTTGAGGGGATTATCCAAACATATATTACTGATGCACTGACCCTGTCAGGGGATACAGACCAACATCAACATGGCTTTAGAAAGGGCAGGTCCTGTCAGACAAATCTGTTGGAATTGCATGGCAAGGTTAGCCAGGCCTTTGATTCTAGGAGTGCAGTGGACATCATATTTGTAGATTATTCAAAGGCCTTTGATAAGGTTCCACATGGCCAACTAGCTGATGCCCTAATTCAGCATGGTATTTTATTTATTTAGTTTTTGTTGACCGGGTAAGTGCACTAGACAAATCCTGCCTATTTTCAGGCACGACCCGGGGGAGGGGGATACAGATGAATGGCAACTGACCTTGAACCAGATTAAGCTCGGAAGTATCACCTATTTGATAGAGGGGTGGTTGACAAACAGGAAGTAGAGGGTTTATGTGAAGGGATCTATGTCAGGATGGGTGCCAGTGACTAGCGGGGTTCCGCAGGACTCAGTTCTGGGCTCCTGTCTCTTTAAATTGTACACTGCTTCTACAGAAACTATTACATCTGTTTGGTTATCCAAATTTGCAAATGACACAAGGATAGGGTCTATAATAAATTTCCAGAACAATGCTAAAATACTTCAATCAGCCTTGAGTGAACTAGAGCAGTGCTCAATAATGAAGAAATCTACCATTAATAGACGAGTGCATGGTAATGCGCATGGGCAAAAACAGTCTCCATAAGTATACACTAAATAGAGTAGAGCTTCACTCAGTTCTAGATGAGAGGGATTTGGGCATACTAATTAGCAATGACCTTAGCTTTAAGTCTAACTGTAACCTAGCTATTAAGAAATCTAGTACTTTAATGTATTGTATTAATAAACATATTAAGTGTTGGGATAGGCAGGTTATGATACCCCTCTACACAGCACTGGTTCACCCGCCCATGGAGTAATGTGCCCAACTCTGGTCACCAGGAGGTAAAACTGAAATCAGAGCACTGGAGCGAGTGCAGAGGAGAGCAACTAAGTGTATCACTGGACTAAATGGGTTGAGTTATCAGTAGAAACTTCAGTCTTTGGGTCTTTATTCTTAGGAATATCGCTGACTTATGGGCGACATGTGCCTGGTCTACAGAGCATTGTTTGATGATGAACTATGGGCACAACTGGGACTAGAGTTGAGAACACAGGCATATGATACAAGAGCACACCCAGTACAACTAAACATGCCACCTATCAGACAAAAAAAAAGAAAATTTTGGTTTAGTATTAGGGTTACAAAGATATGGAATGTGCTCCCACTCTAAGTAATGGCTAGCAAGACTGTCAGAATTTAAAAGATGATTAGATGACTATTTGGTAGCAACTAGTACATTGGGTTATAATTAATATTTTTAGTGAGCTGTTATGGATCTATAAGTCTTACTAGCTCTGTAACTACCTACCTATGAGACATATACCTTTCTGGTTACAAATGGAATATTTTCTGTTAGGATCTAATGTTCTCATAGATTTTCTGTTTTTAGTCAAGCCAAATAGATGGAATGATAACCCATAGAAACATAGAAACATAGAAACATAGAATTTGACGGCAGATAAGGACCGCTTGGCCCACCCAGTCTGCCCATTTCCCTACCTACTGGATAAGCTGCAGATCCTAGTTAACCAGCAGCCTACTTCTTTCTACCCCCACCCCCCAGAATTGCCTTATGACTATCCCATGCATGCTTGAATTCCACCACTGATTTTGACTCCACAACCTCCTCCGGAAGGCCATTCCATGCATCCACAACCCTCTCTGTGAAAAAATACTTCCTTAAATTACCTCTGAGCCGCCCCTCTACCTTCAAATTGTGCCTCTTGTTCTTGCACACCTCTTTTTTGAAAGATGCTACCCTCTTGGACTTTGTTGATTCCTTGAGGTACTTGAAAGTTTCTATCATGTCCCCCCTCCTCCTTTCCTCGAGGCTATACATATTAAGCTCCTTAAGTCTCTCTCATATGTCCTCCGGTGCAGACCCTGCACCATTTTAGTGCCCTCCTCTGGACAGCTTCCATCCTGTCTATGTCTTTCGGAGATTGGGTCTCCAGAACTGCACACAGTACTCCAGATGGGGTCTCACCAGCTGTCTGTACAGAGGGATAATAACTTCCTGTTTTCTACTGGTGATGCCTCTCCCTATGCATCCCAGTATCCCCCAGCCCTCCTTGCTGCCCTCTCACATTGCTTGCCCACCTTTAGGTCATCTGATATGACTACCCCAGGTCCCTTTCCATTTTTGTTGTTGTTAGTATCTCACCCCCCATTGTGTACTCTTCCCCTGGGTTTTTGTTTCCCAGTTGCATTACCTTGCACTTCTTAGCATTGAATCTAAGCTGCCATACATTTGACCATTCCTCTAACCTTGCCAAGTCCCTTCTCATCCTTTCCACCCACCCTGTGCATCAACTCTGTTGCAGATCTTAGTGTCATCTGCAAAGAGACATACTTTTCCTTCCAGTCCTTCTGCAATGTCCTTATAAAGACATTGAAGAGGACTGAGTCCCATTATTGAACCCCGCGGCACCCGCTAGTAACCCTTTCTTCTGAGTGGACTCCATTTACTATTACTCTCTGTGTCCTATTCTCCAGCCAATTCTTTACCCAGGCTGTCATCTTGGGACCCACTCCAGGCTGGCTAACTATATATTAATCTTTTGTGTGGGACTGTGTCAAATGCCTTGCTAAAGTCTAGGTAGGCCATGTCCACAGCCCCTCCCTGATCTACTACTTTGGTCACCCAGTCAAAGAAATCTATCAGATTTGTCTGGCATGACCTTCCGCTGTGAATCCATGCTGCCTAGGGTCTTGTTCCCTCTGGCCTCTAGATACTGAACAATTCTTTCCTTTAGAAGTGATTCCATCATTTTCCTATCACTGAGGTTAAACTAACAGGTCTATAGTTTCCTGCTTCTGCCTTGCTCCCACTTTTGTGAAGGGAATCACATCTGCCTCCTCCAGTCCTCGGGTACCACCCCATCCTCCCATGATTTGTTAAAGAGGGTAGTCAGTGGTGTCACTAGTTCTACCCTTAGTTCTTTTAGAATTCTGGGATGAATCCCATCAGGCCCCATTGCTTTGTCCACCTTCAGTTTTAAGAGTTCTTTCAGAACCCTTTCTTCTGTAAATGGGCTGGTATCAACTTCTGTATCAGAGTGTTACTACTGTTTGTTTATGTACCTCCCCTCTTCCTTTGTAAATACTGAGCAAAATATTTGCTTAGTATCTCTGCCCTTCACATTCTCCTCTGCCCACCTCCCTCCCTTTATTAAGCCTCACTATCCCTCCCTTGGTCTTCCTTTGCTCCTGATGTACCTATAAAAGGTTTTATTCCCCTTCTTAACTGAGTTGGCTATCTTTCCTCAGTTTGGGCCTTTGCTGTTCTGACTGCCTTCCCAGCCTCCTTTGCTTTAACTGATACAGTTCTCTGTCCTGCTCCTGCTCGATTCCTTGTACTTCCTGATGCTTTCTTTTCTCTTGAACCTTCACTGCCACTTCCTTTGAGAACCATAGTGTTTCTTACATCGTCTTGTTTTGTTTATTTGCTTCACACAAAGGCTCGTTACCTCTGTGATGGCAATTTTATTATTCCCATTGTTCTTCCCCTCCTTCCCACCCATTTGCTAGTGCATTCCTTAGGCACTCACCCATTTAGCAAAGTCAGCCTCCTAAAGTCCAGTACTTTTGTCTTTGTATGGCTTGACTCTATTGCTGTGTTTATTGTGAACCACACTGTTCGATGGTCGCTAGTTCCGATGGCTACCCACT
The DNA here is from genome assembly GCA_016271365.2 of Neoceratodus forsteri. Taxonomy (NCBI): domain Eukaryota; kingdom Metazoa; phylum Chordata; order Ceratodontiformes; family Ceratodontidae; genus Neoceratodus; species Neoceratodus forsteri. The sequence goes on along the minus strand of CM028137.1, from coordinate 849,218,648 downwards.
CTACATCTGTGATCCTCTCCATCTCCATTTGAGAGTATCAAGTCTAATATTGCTCCCTCTCGAGTGGGCTCCAGTACTAGTTGTCTAAGGCATGCCCCTGTAGGGCATCTAGAATAACTGCACTCTTCAAGTGGCAGCTGCAACTGCACTCCAGTTAACATCTGGCATATTCAGATCACCCATCAGCAATATCTCCTTTTCTGCCATTCTAAGTATACTTTCTATCATTTCCTTATCCATTTCCTCCCTGAGAAGGTCTGTATACAACCCCTGTGCGGATTGTGGTGCCGCTGTTCGTCTCCAAATTTACCCACAGTGCTTCTTCTCCTCCCTGTTTGCCCTTTTGTTCTGTTGCTTTTGTTCCTTCCCTTATGTAAAGAACTACCTCCCCTCTTTACCCTTCCTGTCCCTCCTGTAGATAGTGTATCCTGGTATGTTTATGTCCCAGTCATGGTTTTGTGTGTACCATGTTTCTGTGACTGCCACGATATCCAGATGTTCCTCCTCCATCAAGGCCACTAATTCAGGAAGCTTGTTACCTAGACTACGGGCATTGGTACTCATTGCTCTCCATTTTTGATGGCCTTAACTTCTGTTGCAGCATCCCCCACTGACCGTTCTACCTTGGTCTTTTTCTCATTTAGTACCCTGTTTTGTAGGGAGAGGCTGGGATTTTTCTGCTGCTTGTCAGTGCCTCCCCCATTGACTAGTTTAAAAGCTTGCCAATGAAGCATTTAAACCGATTGCTCAAAGACTTGTTCCCTTCCTGGACAGATGCAGACCATCCTGCCAGTATAGGCTGGTGTCCTCAGGTGGACCCAGTCCCCAATGAAGCCAAACCCTGTGCTCCGCACCATTTTTCAACCATTCATTAAACTGCATGGTGCCAATTACCCTACGCCTCCCATGCCTTTGACAGGCAGCACCTCTGAGAAGGATACTGTGTTTGCTACTTGTCTTAGGCCCCTCCCCAACTCTGCAATGTCCTCCTGCACTGCTCTAACCTCATGATGAGCCAAGTCATTTGTCCCTAGGTGGACAATTACGTCCAGCTCAGAATCCCTTGCAGCTGTTGTTGTGATCCTGAGGATGCGCTTCCTGTCCCTCCAAGCCATGGCACCAGGCAGGCACCTTACTTCAGATTTCCCAGCTCCTCCCAGTTCTATCCCCCTAATAATTGAGTCCCCCACCAGGAGCTGCTTCCTTTCCTTGTGGTGTCCTCTGCCTCCTCCATGCCTATCATTCTCTATATACACATGTTGAAAAAGGTTAATAACATCAACCCTGATAAAAATCCTTTACACTTTATGCCTCTTTGGTAAAACTCACTCCTGGCATACAATAAGAAAACTCTAAATAATAATGAATGGAGAAAGGCAGGTATTAGTACAGTGAAGGATATGGTTAACAAAGAAACTGGCCCGTTGTTCTCCTTTATGGAGAATCAGAACAGATTTGGAATTCATAAATCTCACTTTTATCACTACTTATAACTAAGAGTTCTGCTCAACAAAATACGCCCGATACAGGACTATCAATGGGAAAAAAATGTAGAATGGGAGCAAGTGATTAGACTAGGCACCATCAGGAGAAATGTTGGATTTCTTTATAAACTTTAAACATCTACTACCTTCTCTTCAGCCTACACCATTAAAACAAAAGAGTTCTGGGAAGAGGAACTGGGTTTGTCCATCAGTTTGGAAGAATGGAAAGGCACCTGGAAATAGGCTTGTCAGAGTCACAAAGAACTTCAAGGTAAAAGACAAAGAACCTCAGTGCGCAAGCACCAAGGCAATGGTTACCTCAAACAGCACTGGCCAGGAAGTGAAGTTTCAAAGAAATACAAAGTCACACATACACCCATAATGCAAAGCATCATGAGCTGTATATGCAAATCACCACAGGGTATTATGCTGGTTGAACTTTAAGCAGAAATCCATGGTGCCAAAAGGTCTCTCACATAGTTTGCAAAGGGTGCTAACAGAAGACATATACACGTGTTTCATCCTACCAGGACTCATCATTGTGCTTCATCTGTGTGACACCCCAGTGGAATAAACCAGCTACCCTAAAATGGCCTATCCGGGTTATGTTGTGGTGAACCCAATAAAAACAAAAAAACAAGCTAGGATAACCATTACCTCAGCACTTGCACACTGAGGTTCTTTGTCTTTTAGATTATTTTTTGTTTTTATTCGGTTCACCACAACATAACCCATATAAACCATCTTAGGGTAGCTGGTTCATTCCACTGGGGTGTCACACGGATGAGGCACACTGATGAGTCCTGGTAGGATGAAACACGTGTGTGTCTTCTGTAGCACCCTTTGCAAACTATGTGAGAGACCTTTCGGCACCATGCATTTCAGCTTAAAGTTGAACCAGCATAATACTCTGTGGTGATTTGCATTATGGAGGTATGTGTGATTTTGTATTTCTTTGAAACTTGGCTTCCCTGCCAGTGCCCTTTGAGGTAACCATTGTTTCAGTGCTTGTGCACTGAGGCTCTTTGTCTTTTAGCTTGTTTTTTGATTTTATTGGTTTCACCACAACATAAGCCAAATAGACCATCTTAGGGTAGCCAGTTTGTTCTACTGGGGTGTCACACAGATGAGGCACACTGTTGAGTCCTGGTAGGACGAAACACGTGTGTGTCTTCTGTAGCACCCGTTGCAAACTATGTGAGAGGCCTTTCGGCACCATGCATTTCTGCTTAAAGTTGAACCAGCATAATACTCTGTGGTGATTTGCATATACAGCCCATGATGCTTTGCATTATGGGGGTATGTGTGAACTTGAAGATAGGCTAATACAGTTTAAAATATTGAATGGTTTTCACTATTCACCGCTTAAATTGTATAATTTGGGCATGGTTGCAGACTCCAGCTGCTGGTGCTGTAACCATCCTGATGCTGGACATTCTCACATGCAGTGGAATTTTACAGATATCCAAAGCATTTGGATGGTTGTGCATAAGATATGCAGAGAACTAACTAGTACATCTTTCACTCCATCCCCACTAATCTATCTCTTAAGCTGCTTTCCAGATAGCTCAACCTAGATACACATGAACATGTACAGGTTTGTATGGCCTCACTGACATTAAAAAGACTATTGTTAAGAAATTGGAAATCCCCAAAAGTTCCTCTTTGAAAAGAATGGTATGATGGTATAGCAATACTGGCCAATAATGAAAGTATAAGCTATAACATTGCTAACAAACTTGACCTATTCCACAGAATTTGGACACCCTTTTTAGATGTTATAATTTAAGAATCTTTCATGTCAGAAGTCAATTAGAAGCATATAAATTATTAGTATAATATTGTTATTCATTAATTAATATGGAAAGCCAGTTGTATCCTGAATTTATAATATTTTGGTATTAATATGGACGTTGTAACTCCAAGCTTATGCACTGACTATGATATTGTAATGCACCACCCATAATAATATGCATGTGACTCTAGATGATAATGTATTTTGTATTTTGATGATTTTTATGTTTTTTTTGAAAATCAATAAAAATTTATGATGGGAAAAAAATATGATACATTAGCCCTCGGGGTGGTTACACAAACACGCACTAAAATATAGTGTTATGCAAGTGATGAATATTAATTCCTGAATTGCATAAATAATGGTATACTCAGTACATGGGACAGAATACTGAGACTTTTCCAATATTCATAGTAACTGTACTCAAGAAATTTATAAAAACAAAAGTTAAATATTTAAAAAAAACACTAATCCTCCGATAGTCCCATAGTCATCCCTACCCAGTCATCTCCTGCCTTCTACAACTAGCTTCCCATGCATTTTACTAACAGTACTCTATCTCTCTCTCTCTCTCTTTCTCCCTCTCTCTCTTGCTCACTATCATTCTCTGTCTCTAAAATCCTCTTGGCACCATGCCAAGACCAGATGACTATTCTGTTGCAGTAATTCTCGCCTTACTAACCTGACATTTCTAGTAAGCAATTGCCCAATCCAGAGGGCAGTGCACTGTGGCTAAAGGAGGTGGACCTGCTGAGCAGCCAGTATTTTAACTTTACCATTACTCCCCTAGTCAAGTTTTTTCATAATTTAATTATCCATGATAGGAGCTACATCAGAAAACATATGAGGACAGATTAACAGAACTCAATATGTATACCCTAGAGTAAAGGAGGGAGAGAGGTGATATGATTGAAACATTTAAACATCTTAAGGGCATTAACAAGGTGAAAGAGTCTAACATGTTTCAATATAAGAAAAATAGCAGGACAAGAAGACACAGCATGAGATTAGAGGGAGACCGATTAAGGGGTAATATGAGGAAGTTCTTTTTCACAGAAAGGGTAATGGATACATTGAACGGCCTACCTTAGGAAGCGGTGGATATGACTACAGCACAGAGCTTCAAACAGGCATGGGATAGGCATAGGGGAGCAATACAGATGAATATGAATAGATAGGCCATTGTCAGAGTACAGGCCTATGGCGCATTCATAAGGAAGAAAAAATGGGCAGATTGGATGGGCCTTGCGGTCCTTATCTGCTGTCAACTTCTATGTTTCTATGATAGCCTGCCTAGCTGCCATGCAACATTTACATTGCAGTCCTGCTTCCAACTATTTCTGCAGCCGGATGGACTGGAGCACTGAGACATTAAGTGACTTGCCCAAGGCCACACACTGAGTAATTGGTTTCCACCTACTATCTCCCAGTTCCCAATCCAGTTTTTTAACCATTAAACACACTGACCCACTGTCACATCTTGGATTGTTGGTTGGTTGATTCGATTAGATTACAGTGTTTGTAAAAATGGATGTTTATGCAGTACTGACAACATAAACTTGGTTACTGCATTGCAATTCATGGAACAAGTTAGTACTCCTGCTGCTGTTTTTTTCATCTTGCCTGAGATTAGCCAACAATTGGACTTATCTCAGCCTACTGCCTCAGGTACATTATAATAACAATATTAATAATTAATAAATGAGAGAGAGAAGAAAGAAAGAAAGAAAGAAAGAAAGAAAGAAAGAAAGGAAGAAAGAAAGAAAGAAAGAGAGAAAACAAAACAGCAGGACAAAAGTTGCTATGAGAGGAAAAAAGTATTGCACAAAATGATGCAAACTGAAAATAAAAGAAATGTTCTGATTTTTAAATTAAAGTCTAAGGGTCCCATATTCAGAGCCAGCTGGCTGCACGCACACACAGGGGCACTGCACAAAAAAAATAGGGATGGCCGGCTCTGGCGCAATATTCAAACAGATGGAACAATCTGAACTGACCATGCTACCCATCTGAATATTGAATCATGGTAGAGAGGAACACAGCAAGCAGTTGTCATGTTGTGTCCCATGCTACCAGAGCATTGGGCTGAAGACAGTCCATAGAGGTAAAGCGTGGCACACACTGGTTAGCACTGTGGCCCCTATGGGCCATATTCAGCACAGACATGCAGATGAGCTCATTTGGGCATGCATGGGGCTAACGGGCCATTGCCATGTCCATTATGAGTTGATCTGCATGCTGCACATCAGCCGAGTGAGCCGGGGCAAGATTCCCCCTCCCAAGCCCCAATCCCCTCATAGCAAAAATAACAGTAATCCTTGGTGGCCTAACAGTCCTTCCCAAGCCCCGATCCCCACACAGAATAAATAAAAGTAATCCCTGGTAGTCCAGTGGTTTCTCCCAAGCCCCAGTCCCCACATAGATAAAACAACAGTAATCCCTGGTGATCTAGTGGCTCTCCTTCCCTAACCCCAACCCACCTGTATCTTGCATTTAGCTGTCCCTCATGGTCTAGTAGACTCCCCATCCCAGCAGGTACTGTCCCACCACCCTGCTTCCCCCATTCTAATGACCAGCACAGCCCTCTGCACACCACCACAGCCAGCCACAGACTGAAATCTCATGGCGCGCATACTGTAGCAGTCAATTGTACAGTAAGGGCTCCATGTGAGCTCAGCCAGTTGTCGGCCATGGTGATGAGCAAAGGGCTATGCTGGTTGCTGGCTCTCAGGGTTGGGAAGGGGGGAAGTAGGTTGGTGGAACAATACCTGCAGGGGTGGGGGGTCTATTAGACCACCATGGATGGCCATGTGCATGATACAGGCAGGTTGAGGTTAGGGAGGATGAATTGCTAGACCACCATTGATTGCTGTTCCTTTCTTTATGTGGGGATCGGGGCTTGGTAGGGACCACTAGACCACCAGGGATTACTGTTCTGTTATCTATGTAGGGATCAGGGCTTTGGAGGGACCGCTAGACCCCCAATGATTACTTCTATTTATTCTAAGTGGAGATGAAGGTTTGGGAGGGACCGCTAGATGACCAGGGAACCTAGCCTTTAAATGTGCGTGGATGGGGTACACACCACCTCTGTGCATTATTAAGGCTGGGTTTCAGAAATGTTGAAGTGCACTGTGCTAGTGGCCGTTTACATTTCTGGAAACTTTCAATAATGAGCTGCGCCGCATATGCATGAGGGATCCTTCATTTGCATGTGCACAGAGTGATATTTTGCATGACTGCACTATCAGGGGTGTGCCATGTACAGAAGGCCTTTGAATATGAGCATGCCCCGACAGCTGGTGCTATTCTGGGTTAGCACAGTGCAAACCTGGTTTGTGCCACACTAACCTTTTGAATCTGAGGCTCTAAGTCTTGATATTTCCTTAGTCAATTTCAAAGGGTTTTATATGTTTTAAAGTTGTTTCACATTTATTAATTTGTTCTTGGCAACCAGGTAGGCCAACTGGAACTGAAAGTCCTGTTTTTAGGAGTGACCTGGAATTAGTTACAAAAGGAGGTACATACAGTACTGTGGTCTACTTTTGCATTCTTCTAACAACTGCTCTAACTTGTATTCACAGTTTTCAATAACACTGCTCACTAAAGTTATATTGATTGCGTTGTTTAATATAGATGCAGGGATCCGTTCTGTAAATCTCACTTATGATTATAATGATAATTGGTCCTTAACTTAGCAGTCTTCTCTGTGGAGGCAGATCACCAGAGCACTGAAAACTTGGCAGTACATGTCCAAACACTTAAATGTCTGTGCTGCTCTGAAGGTAAAGTTACATACTGTATAGCTTACTGCTTTCTTTTCCTGGATTTAAGACTGAGTTGACTCTACAAATAGGTTTCAGTAACTTAAAGCTATTGATAAGTTAGCAATAGACTCCATTATAAAATGTGCAAAGAATTTTGAGCAATTTGATTGGTTGCTAGCTGTGCTTTAGAAAGGATGGCTAAAATTGGTCCTGCCAGCCAAGATGCAGTGAAATCCTTAAGCTGCACAATTTATAACAAGCATTTGTCAATGCCGAATGTTGCTTGCTTCTATGTGCTGCTTAGGTATTTGGAAGTCATTGGAGTGCAAATATTGAAAAATTGCGAACTTACGAGTGTGCGTAGGAACTGCGCAACGCATACTCGTAAAACAGTCATTGTTAGGAAATTTTTCATGAAATGTTCAACATAGCCATTTTAAAACCTCTGGTCATGAACAGTGTCAGTGTGATTTTGTTAATGTGTCCCATACATTGAGTTTGCACACCGACTGCGCCATTGTGCGCTACTGACGGAAACACGCTTTGGGCAGGATGTGAAAATGACAGCTGTACTGCTCATAAGGAGGTGTGGTAAAATGGCAATGTTGAAAATCTGGAGTGGAACTATTGAAAATTGCAGAAACCTAACGAAAGGCATGCGGAACTTCGCGCAACGACACCGTAAACAGTCATTTTTAGGAATTCTTTCACCAAATTTTCAACATTGCCATTTTAAGATCTCTGCTCATGAACAGTGACACTGTGATTTTCTTAATGTGTCCCATACACTGAGTTCTCACACCGACTACGCCATTGTGCGCTACATGGGCAGAAACATGTTTTGAGCAGGATGTGAAAAATGACAGCTATACTGCTCATGAGGAGGTGTGGTAAAATAGCAATGTTGAAAATCTGGAGTGAAAATATTGAAAATTTGTGAACTTACGAGCCTGCGTAGGAACTGCGCAACGCACGCTCGCAAAACAGTCATTTTTAGGAATTTTTTCACCAAATTTTCAACATAGCCATTTTAAGACCTCTGCTCATGAACAGTGTCACTGTGATTTTCTTAATTTGTCCCGTACATTGATTTCACACATCGACTGCGCCATTCTGCGCTACAAAGGCGGAAACACATTTTGGGTGAGATGTGAAAAATGACAGCTATACTGCTCATAAGAAGGTGTGGTAAAATGGCAATGTTGAAAATCTGGAGTGAAAATATTGAAATTTCGCGAACTTATGAGCCTGCGTAGGAACTGTGCAACACACGCCAGAAACAGTCATTTTCCGGATTTTTGGACCAAATTTTTCAACATGGGTTTTGGGACCCTTCTCATGAATAGTGTCACCGTCATGGTGGTATTCAGGCCCAAAGGGTGATTTCACAGTCACTGCACAGTCACTGCGCGAAATCACCCTTCGGGCCCGAATAACGCCATGACAGTGACATCATTCATGAGAAGGGGTCCCTAAAACCCCATGTTGAAAATTTGGTGCAAAAATTCCCAAAAATGCCTGAGATATGCAACAAAGTTGAACCCTCCTATCTAGCCCATTATACAGCTTACCGGCATTTCCTCAGTTCGCGGTCGGCTTTGAAGAGTGCAGACGTGTTCCCGGTCCACCGAAGATCGTCGTGCCGGAGTCCGGAGGTAAGTATGGGGTGAGGGGGGTGTGGGGAGGCTGGGTGCGCAGTGGGTGGGTGCGGGTTGTGGGGGTCGGGAGATGCACCGCGGGACTGGTTTTTACAGGTTTTAAAACAACAACAAAAAACTACGAGGGCGTATGCCACGCTAGGTGGGCTCCCAGTGTGGCACAGGGCGAAGGCCGTTCAGCCACGATGGGGGATTGGCACCCCCATCGGTAAAACAATTAAAAAACTACGACGGATGGCGTTTGCCACGCTGGGTGGGCTACCCAGCCGTGGCACAAGGACGGGGGCGTTCAGCCGACGGGGATTGGGCACCCTGTCGGCCAAACAACTGATTGCCATGCTGGGGTGGGCTCCCAGCGTGGCACCAGCTACGGGGGGGACGACAGCAGCTCAGCTGGCAGGGATTGGGCACCCCGTCAGCTACACAGGACGTGTGGGGGCGCGCACGCCTGCATGTGGGGGGGAGCTACGCTCATCGGTGCTCACTGAAGTGTAGCTCCCCCTTTCAACTGTATGCCACTGCATTTTGGTGCGTGTCATAGACAGCTCCAAAATGCATTGGCTTACAGGGGCTGCGCCTGCCAGCTCACTGACTGAATTGGAGGAGGAGGTGAGACACCTCCAAAATCTCCGATGATGGCACTATGTTTCTTGCACATGAGTGCAAGCAACATAAAAATGAAATAGTCACCATTTTTTTTTCTCCTCGTTACTTAGGAAAATCACAGCACACTCAAATATAAAAAAGAACCATTTCACTTAAAAATAACTTAAACAGTTCTCAAAACCAACACAATGGTCCATTATCTTGTAAAAAAAAAAAACACTTATTTTTTAAAAAAACATTTTGTTTTTGTATTTTCTAACAGATTGACCGCTTAGCCTCCCACTCAGCTGCTTACTGCTTCTCCTAAACTCGACCAGTCTTCCCCTTGTCCTGCTCCCCAGCCATTATAGTAAGCATTTTTCCACAGAGATGCTGCAGCAGTCACAAGCTGGTTTAAAAGTTTTTCTTCTGTTTATCTATCCATTTCAACCCACTTACCAGCACTCGCTGCAGCGCTGTGATCGCTCGGGCTTCTACTTCGCCCGAACACACTTATTCACGCCTAACCGGCTTCTCATCAGAGATTACATTACCAAAGGGCAAATATAAAAAATACATAAATAAAATGAATCATGCAGTGTACACCTTAATATGTGTGTTGGGGGGGGCACCTGCTAATCACAGCAGCCATTTTGAACTGCGGTTGCCAAAATGGGACAAAAATCAAAGGGCAAAAAAAATGTATTCCAGGTGGAGAAACAATTTTACATCAAAAGACAGTAAAGATTTCAATTTATTTGTATTTCAGTATAAAAACTATGACCTTTCCATGAATGTAATATACAAAAGCCCATTTTATAATCACAATAAGCCACTCCAAGGTGTGCGTTAGACAGTTCTAATGCATGGCTAGTGTCTGGATGCACATGGCCTGGGGCCTTGTGCCTCACAACATTCCCTAGCCATGTGTTAGAGCTGTCCCAAAAATCAGGGTAATTAGTGAGGTAAATGCCAAAATAGAGCAGTCGATAGGGAGAAAGGCAAGGGTAAATGTAGAAAAAGACAAAGGCAGCAGGGACATGGATGGGGCATAAAGAAATAAAGCCATAAAAAAAATGGAGGGTAATGAGTATCAATGCCCATAGTTTAGGTAAAAAGCTCCCTGAAATGGTGGCCTTGATGAAAGAGAGATGCCTGGATATTGTGGCAGTCACAGAAACATGGTACACAGGGAACCATGACTGGGATGTCAACATACCAGGGTACACAATCTACAGGAGGGACAGGGAGGGAAGAAGAGGAGGGCGGAGTAGCTCTCTATGTAAGGGAAGGGATAAAAGCAACAGAACTAAAGGGTAAACAGGGAGGAGAGGAGGCACTGTGGGTCATCCTGGAGACTGGAAATGGCTCCACAATCCGCACAGGAGTTGTATACAGACCCCCACCTCAGGGGGAAGAAATGGACAAGGAAATGATAGAAGGCATCCTTGGGATGGCAGAGAAAGGAGAGATACTGCTGATGGGGGACCTGAATATGCCAAATGTTGACTGAAGCACCTTTGCTGCAGCCACATCCAAGAGCAGGGCCATTCTCGGTGCCCTACAGGGGGGCATGCCTTCAACAGCTAGTTTTGGAAGCCACTCGGGAGAGAGCAATCGTAGACCTGGTATTCTCAAATGAAGATGGAGAGAGGATCTCTGATCCTTAAGTGGGTAGCCATCTGGGAACAAGTGACCACCAAACCATGTGGTTCACGATAAACTTAGCTGTACAGTCAAGCCACAGAAAAGTTAAGGTACTGGACTTCAGGAGGGCTGATTTTGACAAAATGGGAGAGTGTCTCAGAAAAGCACTAGCAAACAGGCAAGAAGGTGGGGTGGAGCAACAATGAGGAAACATCAAAATCGCCATCACAGAGGCAACAAGTTTTTGTGTGAAGCAACTAAACAAATCAAAAGAAAAGAAAAAACCTCTATGGTTCTCAAAAGAATTGGTAGGGAAGGTAAGGGAAAAAAGATAGCATTCAGGAAGTATAAGGAAACACAGAAGGAGCAGGACAGAGAACTGTACCAGTTAAAACAGAAGGAAGCGGGTAAGGCAGTCAGAATAGCAAAGGCCCAAACCGAGGAAAAGATAGCCAACTCAGTTAAGAAGGGGGCTAAAACCTTTTATAGGTACATTAGGGAGCAAAGTAAGACTGAGGCAGGGATACTGAGGCTGAACAAAGAGGAAGGTGGTTGGGCAGAGAGTGACAGTGAAAAAGCAGAGATACTGAACGAATACTTCTGCTCAGTATTCACAATGGAAAAGCAGGGGGAAATACCTAATCTGGTCAATAGAAGCACTCAGATGGGGTAATATTAGTCCTTTCACAGAAGAAAGGATTCTGAAAGAACTCTTAAAACTGAAGATGGATAACGCAATAGGGCCTGATGGGACTCACCCCAGAATTTTGAAAGAACTAAGGGAAGAACTAGTAACACCACTGACTACCCTTTTTAATAAATCGTGGGAGGATGGGGTGGTATCTGAGGACTGGAGGAGGGCATATGTGATTCCCCTTCACAAAAGTGGGAGCAAGACAGAGGCAGGAAACTACAGACCTGTCAGTTTGACCTCAGTGGTAGGGAAAAATGATGGAATCACTTCTGAAGGAAAGAATTGTTGAGTACCTAGAGGCCAGTGGGGCACAGGACCCAAGGCAGCATGGATTCACAGTGGGAAGGTCATGCCAGATGAATCTAATTGATTTCTTTGACTGGGTGACCAAAGCAGCAGACCAGGGAGGGGCTGGGGACATGGCCTACCTGGACTTTAGCAAGGCATTTGACACAGCCCCACACAAAAGATTAATAAACAAATTAGCCAGCCTGGGAGTGGGTCCTAGGGTGGTAGCCTGGGTAAAACACTGGCTGGACAACAGGACACAGTGGGTAATAGTAAATGGAGTCCACAGTGAAGAATGGAGGGTTACTAGTGGGGTACCACAGGGTTTAGTACTGGGGCCGGTCCTTTTTAATGTCTTTATAAGTGACATTGCACAGGGACTGGAAAGGAAAGTATGTCACTTTGCAGATGACACAAAGATCTGCAACAGGGTTGATACACAAGGTGGGGTGGAAAGGATAAAAAGGGACTTGGCGAGGTTAGAGGAATGGTCAAATGTATGGCAGCTTAGATTCAATGCAAAGAAGTGCAAAGTAATGCACCTAGGAAACAAAAACCCAGGGGAAGAGTACACAATGAGGGGTGAGATACTGACAACAACAAAAATGGAAAGAGACCCGGGGGTAGTCATATTAGATGACCTAAAGGTGAGCCAGCAATGTGAGAAGGCAGCAAGAATGGCTTGGGGGATACTGGGATGCATAGGGAGAGGCATCACCAGTAGAACAGGAAGTCATTGGCCCTCTGTACAGACAGTTGCTAAGACCACATCTGGAGTACTGTGTACAGTTCTGGAGACCCCATCTCCACAAAGACATAGACAGGGTGGAAGCTGTCCAGAGGTGGGCAACCAAAATGATGCAGGGTCTGCATCAGAAGACATATGAAGAAAGACTAAAGGAACTAAAGATGTATAGCCTCGAGGAAAGGAGGGAGAGGGGGGACATGATAGAAACTTTCAAATACCTCAAGGGAATCAACAAAGTCCAAGAGGGTAACATCTTTCAAAAAAAGAGATGTGCAAAAACAAGGGGGCACAATTTGAAGATAGAGGGGGAACGGCTCAGAGGTAATGTGAGGAAGTATTTCTTCACAGAGAGGGTAGTGGATACATGGAACAGCCTTCCTGAGGAGGTCGTAGAGTCAAAAACAGTGGAGGAATTCAAGAATGCATGGGTGGTCCTGAGTATTGACCCAACAATGCAACTATCAGGGCCAACAAGAGGGTAGGTGAGGCTCACCCTATCTTTGGAATCTTCCCGTTGGTCCACTCTGGGTGCATGATGCCTCTGTATCTCAAGCCTTGCAGTGTTTGCTTGCCAACATAAGGCTGTTCCAAAGGGACCACTTTTTCCTTCCCACATAACATGCTCTTCCCCAGACCACCAGGGGAAGTCACACAGCAGAAGGAAGTGCCTACCTCCCTGCACCCTTGTTTTGTCATGGTACTTATCTAGCTTCATTAGAGGCAGGGCCAGATTTACCATTACACAAAGTACGCCTGTGCATAAGGCCCCAGCTTCTGGGGGGCCCAATCAGTTAAAAAACTAGCTGATGTGTGAGTGCATGTTTTTTTTTTTTTTCTGGCAAGTCAAATGCTTTTCTTGGGGGAGGGACCTCAGGACTCAGCCAGCCTGGCCATGTCAGGAAGATTCTTGGGGGGGGGGGGCTGGCTGAATACCACCATGCACCACCTGCATCCACCATCCATTCTGTTTCCTCCAATCAGCATGGCTCACAGTCACACACTGCCCTCCCACAACAAACTGTCACTGCCTCATGCCCTCCCTATCAGTGCTTCCCTGTATTTACATACTTTGTGCATGTGCAACAGCACCTCAGCTTTGGTGCCTTCACTGATGGTCAGCTCTTCATGTTGGGAGCAAGCTGCCAGCCGGGCTGCAGGCCATGCAATGGTGTTTGAAAACAATCATGAGATCAAACTCTGCCCCCCATGTGTGGCAACTGCCTGGTGGAGAGTTATAGCTTTAAGAAGTAGCCCAGGAGGGAGGGATGGGAGACAGGCAGCCAGCCAGCCAGCAGCCTAGTGAGCGACTGTAGACAAAATACACATCTAATTGTTTGGGAATGCTAAAGCCTAAGGTTCAATGTGGGTGAATAGTTCCTCCCACATTGCTAATAAAGACCTGCCTCCCTTGGCAGTTCCCCACTTAGCACTTTGAGAAACCCTCCCTCTTCCCAAGTGCTGACTCCTGCGTGGCATGTGGGCTGTGCCTCCTGGATTTCTCCTGTTTTGCCTGCGTCCCCCCCTTCCTCTCTGTGTCTCGCTTTGCCTTGCCCATTTCTTCCCTGTTGGTGGTGTTTGTGTCTGGTCCCCTCCCATCTGTCCCCCATTTCTGTGGACCTTGCTTTTGTCCGGTAGTTTCCTGTTGCCTCTGTGTTAGGGAGCCCTACCAAGGGTGGCAACAGAGAAAAGCAAAAAAGTAAACTACAGGTACATAAGCACTACTAACCCCATACTCTGTTCACCAAAACTTTGAATAATAAACCGTTTGGCAACTGGTAGATGCTTTTCCCACTACACAAAGTTTTATACTTCACCCAGAATGAAGCAGACTTGAAGTTTTGTATTTCACAAGCTATATTTTTAAGTGCATGCCTTCTGCTGAAAAAATAATTACGCTCATATTGGTAATGGGAGTGGGTCGGCTAGTCCTTCATTTTGATGCTCTCTGGTTCAGGGCTATAACATGGTCCCATTTATTTGAATTCATACATTGCAGTTTAAACTTGTTGGGATGTGCAGCATGCACTGTAGGCACTGAAATGCAATATGAGCTTCAAGAGGGATGTTGATAGTTGCATAGGTCTCCTAACAGTAAAATCCTTTCAGCCTAGAGTTCTGTAGAAAAACGCAAAGGCAAAATGAATGAAACAGTGCTGGACAGTGCTCCCAATTGAACTACTACTGTGAAGAAGTAGAAAACCAAAGTATAATCATAAAGAAATACCCTAGTACACGAAAGTCTTTTAAGATATTGTAAGTTATTGTTTTCTAGACTTTCAAACTCACAGTGGACCAAGTCTCAAAGTGGATATGTCTACAGAATAGCACTTTTCAAGAAAGCAATAGGCCAGAAATCTGTATCATATAGGGCTGCCACTTTTTATAATTCAAACCCTGATGAAATTATTTGTAGTAAAAAAGATTCTTTAAAAGCAGACTGAAGCAGTGGCTTGAATCTTTCAATGAATGCACCTGTAATTGATGTTTACCTGTTTGTTACTGTGCTTGGAGTTTTGTACAATTGCATTTAATAATTTATGTATGTATTTGTTTTTTATACTAACATTGAATGCTTCAGCACTTGTTGCTTGTGAAAACGGGCAGTATTGCTTATCAGCTAACAAGTATAAAAAATAAAAATGAAAAAAATGAAATACCACCTGCATATGCAAGATACCACTAAACAATCTGTGCAGTCTGTAACAATGCAGTCCCACAACTCACTATCAGAAGAACAGAGGCCACGGGGGGCTGTATGTTGAAAAAGGAACAGAAGAGAAGCAGTGAGTCATCCGGGTTGGGGGTGGTGAGGTGCCCCTCATAGCCAGTGTGGAGTGAACAGAATGTGAAGGACAACCTGAAGCAGCTGGGTGACGGGTCATGGAGACCACACGAGTTAGGAGTGGTTGCTTGACAGTGAACATACTGAGCAGTATTCAGCAGCAACCTGAATCTGAACTTAAGAGGTAACATAGAAATATTGAAGTTTTCATCAGATAGGGACTGTCAGGCCCATCCAGTCTGCCTGTTTACCCTACCTGTAGTAGTGACTGGTGACACTAGTTGGTCATCAGCTTAAGCTATTCCTTCCCATCTCTACGGTTCCCTTATTCCTATCCCATGCATGTTTGAATCCAGTCACAGTGCTTCCTCCCACCTCCTCTTGGGGCAGGCCATTCCATGCATCCACCACCATCATCTCAGTGAAAAAGAACTTCCTCACATTTACCCTTATGCAGCCCCCCTCCAATCTCTTGTTATGTCCCCTCGTTCTAGTACCCTTTTTATACTGGAAGATGTTTTCCCCTTTCACTTTATTTATGCCCTTAAGTTACTTGAACGTTTCAATGGGTCAGCCTGTAAGTTTTATGATAATATAAATGTACTTAATGGTAAATCTCAAGCCCCCCCCCCACAGCTCACTATCAATGGTACTATCTCCACCGACACAAATTGCATTGCTGTCAGCCTCAGTGCTATCTTTACTGACGTTAGCATGGTGCTCCCTAGCAATTTCTTTGACCCGATAACTGTTTTCCAACCACCCCTCCTCGCAACCCCTTCTACCTTTGTACCATCACACCTCAGGAGACCAAGCCTTACCTTGCCAAGGCCCTCAATGGCTCCAGCCCCAGTAATAACCCTTTAGACATAAGGCTTCTCTGCCTGGCCCTAGACATACTGCATCTTCCACTCACTGACCTACTGAACTGTTCCTTATGCCTCGGACAGTTTCCCAGCACCTGGAAGACTGCAGTCATAATGCCCATACTCAAAGGTGGAGACAGTTCATCCCCTGGTAATTATCGCCCAATATCCACCCCCCCCCAAAGCCATGGAAAAGGCGGTGGCAGACCAACTTGCTCATTACCTGGCAGCCCACAACCTGCTCTGCAAGGAGCAGCATGGTTTCCTCTAGGGCCACAGTACCACCACAGCACTCCTTGAATTCTCTAGTTTCCTCCACTCTGCCCTTGACAAAGGTCATCTAGCAGGTGCCATTTTCATTTGCCTCTCCAAAGCCTTTGAAACGGTCAGCCACACCCTCCTGTTGGAATTCCTCCTGCAATTTGGCTTTTCCAAAGGCCCCCTATCTTGGTTTACTAGCTACCTATCTTCATGGGCACAATGTGTCAAAATCAACACAACCCTCTCCAGTAACCACCCCGTTTGCTCAGGAGACCCACAGGGTTCCATCCTGGGACCACATCTTTTCAGTCTGTTCCTTAATGCCCTACCCAATTCTTGTGCTGGCAAGGTTCTCCTCTATGCCAATGACACCGTCCTCTGTGCCTCTCACCCTAACCACACCAGTTTCCAGGCTACCCTCCAGCACTCTTTCAACCAGACTGAATGCTGGTTCTTGGACCATAGACTGATCATTAACCTGAAAAAAACTAAGACCGTGCTATTTGCCCATCAAGAAAGCAAACTCAGAGACTCCCCCAGCAGGTACTCTCCAGCGTTCTCTCCATCCCCTTGAACAGGTCTCATCCTACAAATACCTGGGCATAGTCTTTGATCCAGCCCTCACCTTCCACACCCACATAAATGCTCTCTCATCTGTGACCAGTGCACGTATTGGCCTCCTTTACCACCACAAGGACTGTCTACCACCTGGAGCTCTCCATCTGGCCATCACCTCATCGGTCCTATCATTAATTGACTATGGCCTGTTGGTGTATGCAGCTACAGACTCCACCACCCTTGGCAAGATCAAAATGTCTATTAACAAAGTCTGCAGGCTCCTGTCCAGTGCTGATTGGCTGACACACACTGGCACACTCTATTCCCTTACTCAAGTGCTCAGCTTTGAAGAGGAGCTCCAATACCAATCCTGCCTCATAGCCAAAAAAACTTCTTCTCGGTTTTAATGCCCCCTGGTCTTACGTCGTCTCTCCATCTCTCAACCCCCTCTGTCTCCACTTGCAGCACCTCCAAGTCCTCACTCATGGTCCCAAGGGTTAGGACCACCCTAGCCCAGAGGACCTTCTCCTACAGTGCCCCATACTGGTTCAACTCCCTCCCCTCTACAGTCACCAGCTTTCCAAGAACTGGTGCATTCAAAGTAGCTCTTGGGAAACACATTCTCTCAACCCGCTGTTGTAGGTGTCCCCAGCAGTGAGTCAAGAGCCTCTGGGCCGCCCACCCACCTGCTTCGAACTGGCCTAGGTCATCACCTGTGACAAAGTCTCCGCATCTAGACTGCCTCTGCTTCTGTCCTTCTAGTCATGGTGTCATTATATGATTACTGGCTTAGCTAAATTACTGTATAGGCTCACTGCCTCTCTTGCATATAATAACATTGCTCTGTATATAATATCGGATGTGTACCAGACTATATTAGTGTACTTAGTGCACTGTACTGTTTTATTGTCTTCCAATATCTTTTGTATATACGCTGTATGTATTTGTCTCACTCTGTAGTATGATGTGGAGCCTTTGGAAATGAGTCCCTGACTCAAAGGGTTGTAATTCCGATCTCTGACAATAAAATAAATAAATAAATCATATCCCCCACTCCTTCCTCTGCTCCAGCATATACATATTGAGGTCTCTTAATCTTTCTTCATATGTCTTATGCTGTAGACCCTGCACCATCTTAGTTGCTCTCCTCCATACTTCCTCCTTCTTGTCAATGTCCTTACGAAGGTGCAGCCTCCAGAACTACATGCAGTACTCCAGATGAAGCCTTTCCAGTGTTTTGTACAGTGGAACCAGTACCTCCCTCCTCCGGCTTGTGATACCCCTTCCTATACACCCCAACATCCCACTGGCCTTCCCCACCATCTTTACTGCCTGCTTGGAGCCTTCAGGTAATCTGTGATAATGACCCCGAGATCTCTTTTCTCCTTGGTGACTGACAGCATCTCCCCCCCCATCCTGTAGCTCTTTCCTGGGTTCCTACTCCCCACATACACGATTTTGCATTTCTTTGCATCAAACCTCAGTTGCCACTCCTCAGACCAATATTCCAACTCTTCCAGGTCTTTTCACATCCTTTCCACTCCCCCTGGAGTATCAACTCTATTGCAGATCTTGGTGTCATCTGCAAACAGGCAAACCTTTCCCTCCACCCCTTCTGCAATGTCGCTAATGAAGACATTGAATGGGACGGGCCCCAGAACTGAACCCTTAGGTACACCACTGGTCACCTCCATTTCTTTTGATGGGGTTCCATTTACCACAACCCTCTGCTTTCTGTCCCTCAGCCAGCTACTAACCCAGTCCACCATCTTGTGGCCCAACCTCAGCCTACTCGGCTTGGTGACCAACCTTCTATGTGGAATGGTATCAAAGGTTTTACTGAAATCTAGGTAGGTGACAACTACTGCTCCCCTTGGTCCACAACATTTGTCATCCAGTCAAAGACATCAATTAAATTCATTTGACAAGACCTTGCTGCTGTGAATCCATGTTGTTTCAGATCCTGAGCACCTATGGCTTCCAAGTGTTCCACAATCTGTTCCTTAAGGAGTGTCTCCATGATCTTACCCACTACCAACGTGAGACTGATTGGTCTGTAGTATCCTGCCTCCTCTTTTGCTGCCACTCTTGTGAAGAGAGACCACATGCACCCTTCTCCAGTCCTCTAGGACTATGCCATTATTTAGGGACTAAGTAAACAGTACTGCCAGTCGGGCTGCCAGCTTCCTCCTTAGTTCCTTTAGAATCTTGGAATATATGCCATCAGGATCCATAGCTTTGTCCATTTTTAGCACTGTAAGCTATTTTAATTATTTAAAAATTAATAGTGCTGACTTGACTTAAAATGACATAAAATGATTACTTTTTAACGGAGTCCCTCATGTGATGCTTAAATCTGGATTGGATAATTTTGTGCTGAGGATAATATTGACAGGTAGGATTTATGTGATAACGGTGATCGCAGAAAGGAGATCGCCGTTAGGGCAAATATACATCGGTGAAAATCCATTTTGCCGATGTACAGCCCTGGTGCACAGCAAAAGGGCACCGGGAACCTGATTTTTTATGTTTATGCAGGGGCTGTGCCCCCCACACCCCCCTTCTTGGGGGGCTTTGCCCTCCGCACTACCCTACTAAAGATTCTCAACTCCAGGGGGGTGCATGTCGGCCGGGGGTGAAAAATAAAAAAAAGTACATTTTTCGGCAGGCGCAAAAATCCTGACACGCCCAGCACTGAACCCGGCACTCTCCCAACAATAGCCTGCCACAAACCCACCATGCCACATTGCCAGCTTGGCAACCCACCATCATGCTACACCTCACATACCCTCCCTCCCCTTCCGTCAATTGCACAGCAAGCTCGCTCCCCCTCATACACATGTATACATATAGCAACAGAATGTTGCTATACCTGCATTATCCCCCCCATCCACTAGCCCTGAGAATGGGTGCCGCTATTGAGTAGCCCTTTTTGGAAGCACTCAATAGCGGTCATCCTTCTCATGGGATACCTGACAGGTACTAGTACCACTGAGATGTGGAGGCAGTCCATATTGGCCTCCTTCTTTGGCCTCCTTCTGCCAAAAGATCATTGTAATCAATCAATCAATCAAGTCTTTATTTAACCAGACATTCATCATTGAGCAGAAGCTCATTTACAAGATGGACCTGGGTGGAGCATGAACAATTGTATATACAGGTCAACACAGGTACAAGGCAATACAGATAATACTCTTTGCAGAGAGGAAGAAAAAGAAGTTCATATACACATAGAATTATACAGATATTGTACAGATTACACGGTATTTACATACATAGAAGTGTCTATAGGAAGATAAAGCAGGTTATCTAAGGTTGCAGGAGGAAGTAACGGAAGAAAAAAATAAAAATATACACCAGGTAGAGGTGAAGGTATGGGAGAAGGGAGGGAGGTAGGGGGAGAAAGGCTAGGAGGGCATGCTGCACAGAAAGGAGTTGGTAAAACAGGATGTAGAGAAGGTGGATGGAGAAAAGGAGTATGTGTGCGCCCCAGGATTGAATGCTATAAAGTATGGGGCATGGTAGGATGTCACAACCCAGGGTAGTGAGCTCCTATCCGAGGTTGGGAATGGAAGAATAAGGGGATGGATGGGCCTAGTGTTGATAAGACAGGGGGATAAAAGAGAGAACAATTAGGCTGGTGAGGAGCAAGCTGGGGGGCAGTACTTAAAATTGGGTCTAGGCGTGGCTATATACCAGTGTAGACACCGGTACTGGATCTGAATGGGTGAAGCAGTTACATACTTCTCTGACTGTATGGAAATAAAGCGTCTTGAAGGCATTTCTACCGATTAGAGTGCTTTATTTGAAGGTTTTTTGTAGATCGTTCCATAAGGTAGGTAGCACAAAGCTTATGGCTGCCCTGCCGAAGCGGGATTTTGCTTTGGATACTTTAAGTGTAATAGCTGAGCAACCTCTTAATGCGTATATCCCAATTATACTCAAGGGAAGCCAGCAGGAGATATAGTAAGGTAGCTTATTAGAGATGGCTCTATAGGTCCAAAGAGCAGCGTTTCTGTGGCGCCTGAACTTTAGTGATGTCCACCCCACTGCCGCATATAGGGTGCAGTGATGCATGTCGAAGGGGAGTCCCGTTATAAACCTCAGTGCTTGATGGTAGACTGTGTCCAGTTTAGCCATGTAAGAGTTGGGGCATGTTGGCTGTAGAGGAAGTCAGCGTAATCAACCAATGATAGGAAAATGGATTGGACCAGTTGTTTCTTGGCATCTCTGGTGAGAAATTGGTTGATTCTAAAAAACAGTCCAAGCCTTTGCTGAAGTCGTTTTAGCAAGTCCTCGATATGTTCAATGAAGGAGAGTCTTTGGTCTATCCAAACTCCCAGATACTTGAATTTTGTAACAGATTCTAGTTTTTCACCTAGAACTGTGGTAATTTGGGGAACTGTCCCACTGGACACAGGGTTAGCTGTATGGATAAAAGGGGAGAGGACCATCGCTCTAGTTTATTTGGCATTAAGGAGTGGCTTTTTTTGGAGGAGTTGGCTTTGCAAAAGGTTGAATTCTGACTGTAGGTCATTGCAGGCAGCTTCAGGTGTTGGGCGACTCATGTAGAGAACTGTATCATCTGCAAACAGATGGATGTTGGCTTCTTTTATACAGTAGTCAATGTTATTAATGTAGATTACAAAAAGTAAGGGCCCTAATATAAAACCTTGAGGTACCCCTCTTTGCAGAGTTTTTAAGGGGGACAGGCTTCCTTTGGCTTTAACTTGTTGAAGGCACCCTGTAAGATAGTCAGTAAACCAACGCAGAGAGGAGGGATCCACACCTATGGTTTGAAGGGAGGAGAGGAGCAGACTATGGTCGACGGTGTCAAAAGCCTTACTTAGATCAAGGAAAACAGCACAAATAAAGTTTTTGCTCTCAAAATTACACTGCCAGTCATTAGTAACTTTGGCGAGGGCTGAGATAGTGCTATGTTTAGCTCTGAATCCAGACTGCATAGGATTTAACAGTTCCCTAGACTCAAGGTGAGTCCTCAGCTGTGCATTTACAATTTTCTCTAGGAGCTTGGACAGGACCGGAAGGAGGGAAATGGGCCTGTAGTTATTGAGATCACCAGGGTCACCTGATTTGAACAGTGGTATGACATGTGCTGTCTTCCATATAGGTGGTAAGGTGCCCTGAGACAGGGATAAGTTAAAAAAGTGGGTGACGGGTATTGCTAGTACGTGGTAGGCAATTTTTAGGAAGTAAGGGTCAAGGGTGTTGGCCCCAGTGCTTTTTCTATTGTCCAACTGAAACAAGAGGTCCTCTACCTCTTTCAGTGGGGCAGGTTGAAGCGAGAAAGGCAGCGAAGCTATCGGAGTTTCAGGCAGTTGGCTGGCAGTCTGGGAGTGAAGTATGTTTACAGGGGAGTTATCAAATGCCATGCCTGCAGTAGCAAAGTGGTTACTGAATGCGTCAAGTATATCCATCTTTTCGGTTATAGTCAAGTTGCTAGAGGTAATCTTGGTCTGGAGTGAATTTCCTGGGAGTGGCCTAGCAGATCATTGATTGTGTTCCAGAGCTTGATTGGGCTCTTTGTGGCAGAGTCGAGTTCAGATTTGAAGAAGGTGGCCTTGATACTCTGATTGTTTTGTACATAAATTTCGTGGTCTCCTGAACTGGTTCCTCCTCTGCAGTGTTCAGTCTGCCGCTTTTTCCAGCGCTTATCTCTTTCTAGAAGCAAGGACTTGATCTGAGGGGTGAACCATTTACAGGTTTTGGTCCTAGTTCGAACTTTAATCAGGGGAGCATACTTATTAAGTGCCCTTGATAGAATGTTGCTGAAGATATTGTAAGCTGACGTAATCGTTTTGGCCAGGTAGAAATCTTGCCACTCAGGGGAGTACTTAAGCACGTTTAGGTAGGCATGTTCATTGAAGTTGCGTCTGGATCTCTTTGTAGAGAACTTGCTGATGGGTGCTGGGTTGTTGATGGATCTTACTCCCACAATAAAACAATGGGCGCTGGCTTCTGAGAAGAAGACATCAGTATGGGAGAAGAGATGAGGTTTGCTCACCATTAGCACATCCAAAAGTGTACTTTTACTGGGGTTCTTCACGATTGGGTGTATTGGTTCAGTAATAAGTTGCGTCAGCCCATGTTCATCACAGAAGGATGCAAGGGGGACAGCTGTGTTAGAGGGCCAGTCAAAGTTGAGGTCTCCTATAATAATAGTTTCTGGCAGCCCCTGTCCCAACTTGTCACTTAGATATGACACAAGCTGTAGGCCAGCAGATGGTGGTCTGTAGCATCCTATTACACAGAGTGCAGTAGTCTGTGTAATTTCCACTTTGAGAATTAGGCATTCGAATTTGCTGGCAACAGATGCCGAGGATAAGCAGAAGGCAGAAAATTTGTCTTTAACGTAGATAGCTACCCCTCCTCCTCTGGCATGCCTATCAGCTCTGAACAAGGCATAGTTGGTATGTTTACTTCTCTATCAGTGGTGCTGGATCTAAGCCAAGTTTCGGAAATCACAAGAATGTCAGGAGAGGTATGATTTACCCAGGATTGTATTAAGGTTATCTTTTTAAGGAGGCTACATACGTTAATATGCAAAAAGCTTATTCCTTTTAAATTTGCTAGTTCTGCTGGCAAAGCAATAGCTTCTGAGGGGCCAGGGTTGAGTTCTATGTTGCCTGAACATAGCAGGAGGATAAGTAGGATTTTTCTAAGATCACTAATTATAAGCTTGTAATTCCTGCCTTTCTCCCGTCTAGTAGATCTGATGTTTTTAGGGACTGGAAAGTAGCCACCATAGAAGAGCTGATCTGTTGTAGCAAGAGCTAGTACCCCTACCACAATAGGCGGGGAGGAGATAGAAGTCTGCGTGGTGGGAGGTGGGCCTTGTAGTGGGGGAGTGTTATAAGTACTACTGGTAGGTGTGGTCCAAGAGCAGGGTTCGAGGTATTGGTACTTAGAATCACGGAGGCAATTAAAGGATAAGTTGCCATGTGGTATACAGCACAAGGTGCCGTTGTAGACCAAACATGATGGTAGTTCACATGTCCAATGCTGGGCAGCTGGTATCAGCAGAAGAAGGGGCAGTATAAGGAGCCATATAGGGCCCGACATGATAGTACCTCAAAAAAGGAACCACTCAATTAGCCCAGGGGCCAGTGGGGTTGCTGGATTAATGCAGCTTATCAGTAGCTTTCCGATCCAGGTCAACCCAAATTTGATAGCATTAAAAATATTTAGTGGTGAAGGCACAGCCAAGGAGAGCCTATGCGGTTTAGTAAGGTGAGGCCCTGAGAGTTGGATCCCATAGGCTGGACAGAGAAGAGGGGGATCACAAGCTAAGTCTCTATTGGTGGGGCACTGCGCCAGGGGACGTGGACTAATATTTTGGCAGGAGCTACTGTATTTAATAATCAGCGGAGGTGGAGGAGGGGGGGTGGTCGAAAGAGTTGCGGCAGTTGCCGTACCTTGTAGGGCCTTGGGTGCGCGTCTGTGGTCTCGAGCATCGGCTAGAGGGGTGCCGACCGCCCAGTAGCCGGAAATCCCGCGGCTTAGGAGCTGGGAGCCTGGGCGACAGTTCCTTGGCTGAGGGAAAGAAGGAGAGTGAGGGTTAATAAAGTGGATTCACAGAAAGGGTTAGACAGAACAGTGGGGAGTCCAAAATTTGCAGAACAAAAGGACGTGCATGGTACCAGCAATGCCATAGTATACAATTGTTAGCCACCAAATAACTTACCCTTACATATCCCAGCTGCCTGTATAGGCCTCACTCATTATCCTGCACTGCTGAAATATCTTCCATCCTCCACCTTGTTAGGAGAGCTTTTGATGTTAAGATCTGGGATAAATGGAAGCAAAAAAAAAACAGGCTTCCTGTTTTTGTTCTGATTTAGGGATAGGAAAGGTCATTTGATCTTTCCTTCTGAAAGTATAAGCCGTCCAAAGAGGAAGGGCTGTTTCGTTAAGGTGATCTGATGAGTTTTAATGGATGCACTTCTAGAAAGTGTTTAGTACGTGGCAGTTCTGCCTGCGGCATGGAGGGAACCTTAGAGTAGAGAATGTAGTGATGGGTTTCTTATGGGGAGCAGGTAGCCACTAGGCTGAGGGTCTCAGGGTCATGGTGGTGGGGGTTTAACTAGGATCTGCAGCTTATCCAATAAGGAGGGGACTGGGCAGACTGGGTGGGCCAAGAGGTCCTTTTCTGTTGTCAAAGTCTGTGTTTCTATGGGGTATAAGATGTGGAACATAATAAAAATGAAATTTCATGTATGAGCTAAAACAATTTAGCCCCAAGTAAATTAAATCAGATGCACACAATTGCATTCATTGGCATTTTTTGGCATAGTGTTTTTGTGTAGAATTGGCTATACTATTTTATAACTGCTACCTATTACTTATTAGTTGAGTAGTACATTTGATCTTATGGTTGGTTTAAAAGTGTGGTTGAGTGATGTAATGTTTTAAATGATGTAATGTGTGATTAACTTAATTATGCAGGACGTGTGTGTGTGTGTGTGTGTGTGTGTGTTTAACAGTGTATTGACTTAAAAAAAGCATCACATTGTGGCCACTGTTACTTTTTAGGATGGGTATGGACCATCAGTTTGTGTAAAATTCTCATTGTTGGAGAATCTATGGTGCAAGCAAGCCTCAAATGTAAGGGATATATGGAACACGGTGAAAACAAAGTTGTTCAGAGCATAAATTTTGGACTGGCCGATGCAGCCAGATAAGCTGGACCATCTCAAGTTGTGTGAATATTGCTGGTCCAACCACTGTGATTGGAGAATTTTACCTAGCTGGTCTGGTCCCTGTCAGTCTGGATTTCACCCCATCCTGGGCAGGGGTGCAACTCAGACCACCAGAGTGAGACTGGACCAGATGAAAAAATTACTCACCTTAGTAATGTTGTTTCTTCTAATGGAGTCTTGCTATATTATGACATATGCAGTATAACCCCAGGTTAGAACTGCTCCAGAGGTGAAAGAGTTAACTTCCATGCAGGGCATGGAATCTTGCGCACGAGCTCGGTTGAACACTCTGTCTGTTAAAGCTCAAACTTAAACTGTCAGATCTTTACAAGCAAAAACTCACTAAGGTTCTGTGTGGAAGCCGTAAACCTACACTAGCCACTGGCTACTAACTACAAAAACACCTTTTTGTTCTTGATCTCAAAACAAAGACTCAAGTCGGGGATTCATGAAGGAAAATTTAAGCATAACACCTAAGCACCCTAGAAGGGTGAAATAAAGTGGGCATCAAAGAAGTGCCAACATTGCACTGCCCACCCACATCCCAAAAATAGAGGGTCTGAGAGGGGCAGGTTGGGGGGGAGGTCATAATATAGCAAGACTCCATTAGAAGAAACAACATTACTAAGGTGAGTAATTTTTTCTTCAAACAACAAGTCTTGCTATAGTCTGTTTATATACGAACTACACAGCAGTACCTCCATGGAGGAGGACAGAACCTACTTGGGAAATAGGCTCTGAAGCACAGCTGTGCCAAATCGAGCATCACTCCTAGCCTGGATATCCAAGGAGTAATGCTTAGTAAAAGTGTGAACTGTTTTCCAGGTAGCTGCTTGACATATCTCTAGGATAGGAATGTCCCTGGCAGCAGCCAGAGATACAGCTGTACCTCTGGTAGAGTGAGCCCTCAGGCCTGAGGGAGGAACCTTACCCAGTTTTTCATAACAGAATTGGATACAAGAGACAATCCACCTGGCAATGGAACTTTTAGTGGCAGGTTTCCCTTTACCAACCTCACCATAAGTGAGGAACAATTGGAGGGATTAAAACCTGTGACCCTTGGTACGTTCTATATAGTAACTAAGGGCTCTTTTGACATCTAAACTGTGCAATCTCCTCTCACCAGAGGAGGAATGGTCAGTGAAGTACACAGGAAGAGACATGGATTGATTAAGGTGAAAGTCTGAAACCACCTTAGGCAAAAACTTCCTGTTAGTCCTGAGGACCACATTATCTCTATGAAAGGAGATAAAATCAGGCTCCACTGACAAGGCTTGTAGCTCACTTATGTGCCTGGCAGAGGTGATGGCTACCAGAAACACAGTTTTCCAAGTCAAGTACTTAAGCTCTGCTGAAGACAATGGCTCAAAAGGGGGTTGCATAAGCTGAGTGATGCAAATATTAAGATCCCAAGCAGGGGCAGGGTCCCTGAACGGGGGGTTGGTGTGAAGCAACCCTTTAAAAACTTGGAGAACACAGGAGAGCTGATAAAGAAGAGGGCTTACCTTCTGACAAGAAGACAGACACAGCTGCCAAGTGCACTTTCAGGGTAGCTGGTCTCAGCCCCAAGGAATTCAAATGCACCAAATAATCCAGGATCGTGGCACACCAGCAGATTCTGGGGAAATATATTTACCAGCACACCATATGGAAAATCTCTTCCATTTTGAATTATAGGTAGCCCTGGTGGAAGGCTTCCTAGAGGCCTTCAAGATATCCAATACACCTTGAGAAAGGTGTAGGTCAGCAAACTCTAACTCTTCAAGAGCCAAGCCTTGAGATTGAGAGATTTGAGGTTCGGATACCAAACTCTCCCCTGGGCACAGGTTAACAGGTTGTGATTCCTGGGAAGACATAGGGGAGGGTGGACTGCTAAGGACAAGAGGAGTGGGTACCAGGGCTGCCTGGCCCAATCTGGAGCAATCAGTATCATCTTGCAGGACTGAGATCTGATTCCGACTAGCACTTTGAAAAGAAGGGGGAAGGGGAGAAAAGTATAGAGAAACTTCCCTTCCCAACTGAGGAGGAAGGCATCAAGAGGGACTGAGCCCAACACTGGGGGTCTGCAGCAAAAAAGGGGAAGTTGGTGATTGTCTGGGGCTGCAAAGAGATCTATTTGCAGAGTGCCCCATCTGGCAAATATTACCTTCAGTACTAGGGGATCCAGTGCCCATTCGTGATGGCCCTGGGAAATCCTGCTGAGAGCATCCGCTAGGACATTGTCCTTGCCTGGGAGGTGAACTGCCATAAGGGAGGCGTTCAAAGAATAAGCCAGAGACCACAACTTCATTGCTTCGGTGCACAAGGCCGTAGACCGAGTGCCACCTTGCTTGTTGATGTACCACATTGTAGTGGTATTGTCTGTTCTGACCTGAACCACCTTCTTCTGGACAGATGTGGAAAAAACCTGGAGTGCTAGAAAAACTGCTCTGAGCTCCAGCAAATTGATGTGGAGCAGAGATTCCTGAGGGGACCACATCCCTTGGGTGGAAAGGTTGCCCATGTGAGCTCCCCACCCCAAGAGGGATGCATCTGTAGTAAGGGTCAAGGAATGAGACTGGGGAGTGAAGGGAACCCCGTCTCAGATTGTTCTGATCCTGCCACCACTGAAGGGCCTGGATCAGGGTTTGAGTCACTGGAATCAATTTGGTTAGGGGATCTGTCCTTTGAGACCAAAAGGCTCTCAAATGGAACTGAATGTCCCTCATCTGAAATCTCACTCCCTGCACCACTGCTGTAGAAGCAGCCATGTGCCCCAGGAGCTGTAGAAAATGCCTTGCTGGTCGAGAGACCTGCAGGGTGAAAGAGGAGGCCAGAGACACCAGGGTCCTTGCTCTTTCCAGAGGAAGGAAGGCTCTGGCTTCTTTTGTGTTCTGTTCTGCACCTATAAAGGTGAGAAGCTGGACAGGCTCCAGAACTGACTTTGGAAGATTGAGAAGGAAACCTAGAGATGTAAGCAGCTGCTGGGTTACTTGTAAATGTAGTTTGACCTGTTCTGGAGACTGGCCTACAATGAGCCAGTCATCCAGATAAAGAAAGATGGCAATCTTTTGCCTTCTTAAATGAGCAACTGCTACTGCCAGGCATTTTGTGAACACCCTTGGGGCTGAGGTGAGGCCGAAGGGCATTGCTCTGAACTGGTAATGGCCTGAGGGCAGTTCGAATCTGAGGTACTTTCGATGGGAGCTTCTGATGAGAACATGGAAGTAGGCATCCTTGAGGTCCAGGGAGGCTAGCCAGTCCCCTGGCCTTAGAGAGGGTAAAATAATCCCCAGGGTCACCATTTTGAACTTTGGTTTTAAAAGGTGCTTGTTTAGATACCTGAGATCCAGAATGTGCCTCCATTCTCCTGTCTTTTTTGGGGTAAGGAAGTACCTGGAGTACAACCCTTTGCCCTAGTGTATGGGTAGAACCCTTTCCACAGCTCTGAGAGCCAGGAGGGAAGAAACTTCTGCTTCCAGGGCAAGTGCCTCTGATGGGTTTGCAGGTGGAAAAGACCTGGCTCTCATCTTCGGAAATTTTTTGAAGCTGAGAACCAGTCCTTGGCTTACTACTTCCAGGACCTACTTGTCTGATGTTAAAGACTTCCAGTCCTGGACAAAGTAAGCCAGCCTGCCCCCTACTGGTAGTGGAGAATCGGCCTGGCTACCCCATCAGGAGCCTGTTTTGCAGGGGCTTTTGGGTTGAGGGGTAGAAGAGGCTTACTAGAGCCCCTTCTGCCCTTCCTCTAAAGAACCCCTCTGGGCATAAGCAGAAGAGGAGGCCTGGGCTTGGTAAAATGGCCTATGAAAAGGCCTGCTGACCCTGACATGCTGCCTTTGAGAAGTGACTTGCCTTTCTTTGGCCTGTGCACTCCTATAGGTGGTCCCTATCGCATCCATTTTCTTCATATAATTCTCTGTCTGCTCCCCAAACAGAGAATTTCCCACAACAGGAAAATCCATAGCCTTAGACTGGGTATCCTGTGACAGGACAGTACATCTGAGCCAGGCCATTCTGCGAAGAGACACAGATGTAGCCATAACTCTTGATGAAACATCATTATAGTCTACAGCAGCATGAAATTGCACCTTGGATGCCTCAATACCATCCGCAGCCACCTGCTCCAGCTCCCTGGCAAGCTGTTCAGGGGCCTGTTTTGCTAGGGCCAGGACAGAATCCCACCTGGATTTCTGGTACCTAGCTGCGTAAGCCATATAATTTGCCTGTCTGAGTCCCAAAGATGCTGCCATGTACTGCTTTTTTGCCATGGCATCCATCCTCCTGGAATCCTTTTCAGGAGGGTGAGAGGCTAGAGGAATATTAGCCTTGTCACAGGCTGCAGCCTGCACTACCCCACATGGCTGCACTGCTGGGATAGGAACTCCATATCAGAGCCTGATAAAGCATACCTCTTGTCCATCCTTTTATCCACAGGGAGGATAGAATGAGGAGTTTTCAGAATTTTTTACTGTCTGTTTCCTAAAAGATTTATGCAAGGGAATAGACAGTCTCCTAGACTCTGGAATATCCATCATTTCCACAAAATCAGGCTCTTCTTGATCATCAACAGCTTCCTCAACAGGGATCTGCAGAGTGTCAGCAACTTTCTTGTAAAACAAAAAATGAGAAGGGGACTCAGATAGCCTGGGAGGGGATACTCCTGAGGGTCTGTCTGGAGAGATATCCGGTTCAATGGGCACATCCAGACTTTCAAATCACACTCACTCTCCTCGTACCCCTCCTCCCCTTCCCCCGGTTCATAAAAATCTTCAAAATCATAATCTTGAACGGAGGGAACTGACCGAACCGGGCGCTTCCCTAATGGTGCCGGTTCGGACGTGACTGGGGAAAGAGACTGGACAATTTGAATAGCTTTGGCTATTTCCTCAGAGGCTGGAGAAAGAACTTTTGGCACCAAACTAGCTGACCTTCTAGCCCTTTTAGTTGGAACCGGCTCCTCAGAGCTGACTCTTCGTTTACCCGAGGAAGCATCACCCAGGTCAGAGGGCACTCCCTCAGGTTCGGTTGGAACCGAACCGGGCTGGCCATCCGGGTCAGCAGACTTTTTGTCCTCCCTTTCCCTGAGCCTACCAACTCTTTTTTCCACGGTGGCAGCAGGAAAATTCTTACAAATCTGGCAGTCTGCATTGAGGTGGTCAAACCCCAGACAATAAACACAAGTGATGTGTGGGTCAGCCTTAGCAAAGGCTTCCCCACAGAGGCCACAGTGCTGAAACCCAGTGGGTCCAGTTTTCTTTTGGGTTTCTCAGACACAGTGCCAGCCTAACCAAAACTTGCCCGTTAATGGCAATCCACCAAGCAAGACTCTCTTATCGGTTCTCAACCGTGTCACGGGTCATGGAAAAAACGTAATAAAATCCGTTTTTTTTAGAACCGATAAGAACCAGGAACCGCACTCTAAAGGACTAGAAGGTAATTTTAAAACCCCTCTGATCGGTTCAAACCGAACCGAAAAAGACGTTTACAATTTCCACACAGAAGAAAATAAATAAGTCTATCTATTACTTACAATACCACAGACAGAGCTTGAACCGACGATTGTGGTTAAATTTTGGTAAAATAAACCGAGAATTACACTTTAAAACCGACAAAAGAACTGAGCAGCAGGAGGAATCTCCGGAGCGACTGTTCAGTGAGGCGGAGTAAAGAATCTGACAGTTTAAGTTTGAGCTTCAACAGACAGAGTGTTCAACTGAGCTCGCGCTCAAGATTTCATGCCCTGCATGAAAGTTAACTCTTTCACCTCCGGAGCAGTTCTAACCTGGGGTTATACTGCATATGTCATAATATAGCAAGACTTCATGTTGTTTGAAAGGTACAACCCTGACCCACCCATCCATCCAGAGTGGCTGAACTAGCAATATTGCTTGCACCTGTCCCAGCAGGACTGGTCAGTTCAGATTTTACTGATACAATCCAGGTTTAGAAGTACAGTTTTCACCCATACCCAGATGTATGATGTTTTTTTCATTTGTATAATGGTGGGGGGAATAGTGTAGTTTCTTATTGTACTTTACTTATTGTATTGAAAGCACCAATTGCAGCACAGTAAAGAGTTTCTTTACTTAATTAGAATTAAGTATTGAATGCTTGCCTGGCACGGTTCAGCCATGGATGGGGGGGGGGGACATGATTTCTGCTGTGTATAGGGCCCATGGCAGTGTAAATCTGACCCTGATTAGAGGTGGAAGGTAGAAATACTGTCAGCGGACATCACCTGTTCTGGAAGTCTGTTCAAAGTGTCCACTACTTGTTCGGTAAATTAGTTCTCCATTGTTTTCCTTTTAAATCTTCTTTCTTTCAAAGGCTTTATAAACTAAGGTTACAAACTTCTCTCAGTGCAGTTTAACCCCTGCAAGGCATATTTTAAATCAAGGATGGAAATGAGAAAGGAAAAGTGTGGCCCACTGGGAACTGAACCTCAGACTTCTGGTATGCTGTTCCAGTGCTCTAACCATTAAGCATGAACTAAGGTTAGAAATTCCAGATACAGGATAAGATGGGCTTGTTAGGGAAGCCCTTGCTTTTCCATCACATCAACTAGTTTTTAGTTCACAGAATTGGGGAGGGGTCTTAGGCAGGTGGCTTGATCTGTGACCTTCTCTGAAGTGTTACCTATTTATGATGGGGGAGGACAGGTTTCTCAGCAGCAGGAACTTGAAAGCATGGTTGAAGGAATGGTGCAGACAGGAGGGTTTCAGCTTAATTGGGAACTGGGCCACACCTGGAGTGATTATGGCCTATACAGGGGCAATGTACTGCTTCTGTTCAGGAGGGGAACCGTGGTCCTCAGTGAATACTTAAAATGCTATCATTGGTTAGCATTTAAACTAGCCGAAGGGGGAGGCAAAAAGACAAAGGGAGACATAAACTGTCCCCCCCCCTCCACACAGGCAAACAAGGTCAGCAAGTGGAATCCTGAGGGGATGAAACCCCAAAAAGAACCATATCACAAAGGAATCCAGGGGATAGAAGGCAATGGTGATAATAAGAAGATAGTGGAGGAAACAAAGGGGGTGGCAAATGGGAAACTTGGAAGGGTGGCATCACAATCTGGAGAACCATGTGTGCAAATGTTATAAGTCTAGGCAACAAGATTGCAGACCTACAGGTCATCATGGCAGAAGCAGAACTGGATATTTTTGCAATTATCTAGTTGTGGTGCAATGAAAACCAGGATTGGGATGTGGCCATACCTGGGTATACTCTGTTCAGAAAAAACAGAATAGGTAAAAAATGGGGAGAAGTGGCTCTTTATGTTAGGGACAAAATCAAAGCCATGGAAATGCAGGGAGAGCAGGGAGGAGCTGAAGTACTGTGCGTCACCCTGGAAACCCATAAGGTGGTCACTGTTCACATAGGAGTGATCTACAGACCTCCAGAACAGGGGGAGAGGTGGATAAGAACATGAGGGGAGGTGTTGCTGGTGGGGACTTCAATCTACCAGATGTGGACTGGAGCCTATCAGTTGTAGCAACAGTCAGAAATAGGGACATCCTGGACTTCCTGCAATGGGCGTTCCTCAGGCAACTAGTTAAGAAGCCCACATGGCGGTGGGGCAATCCTGGACTTGGTACTGACAAACGGGAACAGTGTTGCTGACATCAGTGTGGGTGACAACCTGAGGTTCAGTGACCACTGTACAGGAGTGGTTCAATGCAAGGACCAGGCCAGAACTGAGCCACACTAAGATGAGGATCCTGGACTTTGAGAGGGCCGATTTCAGAAAAATCAGAGAATGCATCAGGGATGCCCTGGCAGGGTTAGAGGATCTGGGGGGAATTGAGGAATTATGGGCAAAAATAAAGGTGGGCATTGAAAAGCAACAAATCTCTGTGTCAGTCAAGATAACAGGGGCAAGAGAAAAAGAAAAAGAGACCGTTACGGTTCTCTAAAGATATAGCAGAAAAAGTAAGAGCAAACAAACTAGCATTTAGAAAGTACAAAAATACACAGAAGGAGGTGAAAAGGGAACACTATCAGGAAAAACAAAGGGAGGCAGGGAAGACCGTTAAATGTTCAAAGGAACACACAGAGGAGAATATTGCTGAATCAGTAAAAGAAGGGGGTAAAACTTTCTTTAAATATGTAAGTGAGAAAAGTAAGACCAAATAAGGAATAATAAAGATAAAAGGGGAAGAAGGGAGTTGCAAGCAGGAAAACCAAAAGAAGGCAGATATATTGAACAATATTTTTGTTCAGTATTTATAGAAGAGGTTAGCGATTGGCCAAAAATAAGGGACAAGAGTATTCCAAGCCCGAACAGGGTTAAAACTATATACAGGGTGGCTTTGAAACCCCATAAGGTGCCCAAAGAGCATAAGCAAAACTCAGGGACAAGGGCAGACACTAGAGGCAGACTGAGAAACAGCAGGAGAACAGGACATGATGGGGCAAATCAGGTAAATCCCTAGAGGGGAGTTACACCAGTTTATAACTTTTTGACCCATTCACAGACAGACCAGCTTGTTAACCAGTCTTCAGTGAGTAACAGTATAAAAAGCCTTACTTAAATCCTGGTAGGCCACATCTACTGCTTCTCCCTGATCCACTACCCATTTTACCCAGTCAAAGAACTCGATCAGGTGTGTCTGGCAAGACCTCCCCCCTGTGAAACCATTTACCTTGAATCCTGTAATCCACTGGCTACAAGGTATCCCACTATCCTTTCATTCAGTAGTGTTTCCATTACTTTGCCCACTACCGAAGTCAGGCTGACAGGTCTGTAATTTCCTGCCTCCTCCCTTTTCCCACTATTGTGAAGTAGGACCACTTCTGCCCTCTCCAGTTCCTCAGAGTTGGAACCTCCCCTGTTTCTAATGATAAGCTGAACAGAGTTGTCATAGGTGCAGAAAGCACCTCTTTGGTCTCCCTCAGTATCCTGGGGTGAACCCCATCAGGTCCCATTGCCTTGTCTACTTTTAATTGTGCTAGTACCTTGAGGACTTTCTCCTCTGTAAAAGGACTGGTGTCCACCTCCCTCCCTACCATTTATTTATTTATTGAAAAGTTTCAGCAGAAAAAGGCACACTGAATAATATTAAATTGTTCGTCTCATGGAGTGTCCTGGGGGAAGAGTACAATGAAGTACATAGTAATAAGCATTCCAATACATCAATGAATGTCATGTGGTATCAATGAGTAGGCACCACTGGCCTAGGAAAATAAATATGAACAAACATTTGAAGACATGAGATTAGGCAGTAGTAGGAGAAGCTATTAGCAAATACAGGGTACATGGCATACAATGAGCTTATCCCGAAGAACAGGCACACTGTCTAGGATACAAATAATCATAATAATAAATTACTAATAAATAACTTTTATACAGTATTGCAGTAAGTGATAAGTGGTAAGTGTTTAGGAGCAAGTATTTTTTTTTAGGGCAGAGATACCCAGTCCGTAAACTGGAGTTTTTGGCATTAAAGTGGGTTATTGTGGATCAGTTCCACGACTAAATGTATGGGGCCAAAATCACCATGAAGACAGACAACAATCCTCTTACCTATATGCAGACCACTGCTAAACTGGACACAGCTGGTCATAGGTGGCTGTCAACTTTATCTACTTATGATTACTGCATGGAGTATTGTCCCAGTCTGAATCATGTGGATGCCCACGCTTTGTCAAGACATCCCCCAGCTTACACCACTGAGCACTCTAGCTGGGTGAAAATTTCAGAACAAGCAGTGAAGACCCTATGTAAGAAGAACGACTGCAAAGAAACTTTCCCTGTAGAGGATACCCCCCCCACCTGGTGGAATGCTTGGGGGCCTCGGGAAGTTGTCTCCCTGTTGCCTATTGCCATCGGGCTACCTTGGATGTGAGATCCCTCCCACAACTGACCACCCAGGACTTAAAAAAGGAACAGAGATACAGTCCTGTCATAGGGGAGATAATTCAAGTGCTTTAACAGAATGGGGACCAGACTCAAGCGGACACCATCTATTTCCCCACCAGGCTTTTGTTACAAGAATGGCCTAAGTTACGGTTAAAGAAGGGACTGCTTTATCAGGAGATGCAAGACCAGTAGAGGGCACCTGTGAGCAATTGGTGTTACCACAGTGTCATATAAAGACTAGATTAAAGACATTGCAGGATGATATGGGCCATCTGGGTGCTGAACGCACCCTGGAATTGGTCAACAACAGGTTTTGCTGGCCAAAGATGGGAGCAGATGTGGAAACCTATTGTAAAAGCTACAGAAGATGCATGCAGAGGAAAGCACTACCCCAAAAGATGGCCCAATTAGTCAACATCTGAACCAAGGGCCCCATGAAATTGGTGTGCATCAACTTCCTCACATTGGAGCCAGACTCACGCAACATCTGAAACATACTGGTGGTCACCGATCACTTTATGAGATACACCCAAGCTTACCCCACCAAGGATCAGCAAACTTCCACAGTGGCCAAAATATTGGTGGAGAAATTCTTTCTGCACTAAGGAGACCCTCAGAGGATCCATTCATGCCAGGGCCGTGACTTTGAGAGTTGACTTATAAAAGAACTCTTGTCATTGTGGGGCATCAGAAAGTCTCAGACCACCCCTGTATCATCCCCAAGGTGATCCCCAACCTGAGAGATTCAATCGAATTTTGTTAGAGATGCAGGGCACCTTGGATCCCCGAGACAAGTGCACTTGGAGTCAACCAGTGAACACCCTGGTCCATGCCTACAACTGCATTTGGAATGATGCTATGGGTTTGTCTTCCTTCCAGCTCATGTTCAGGAGGGGAAGCTAGTTTGCCCATAGATCTATGCTTCAGAGTGTCCACTAATAGTCTTGGGGTGTGAGACTTTTTGGACTATGTGAGGAAGTTGAAACAGCAACTGAATGATGCCTATCGCCTTGCTTCAGAATTGACCACCAAGAGAAACCAAGCTAACAAAGACCATTATGACAAGAAGATGTGAGTACAGGAGTTGGATGCAGCTGACAGAGTATTGCTACAACATCTAGGCATACCAGGAAAGCACAAGATTGCTGACAGATGGGGCAGCACCCCATACATTGTGCTGGAAAAGTTGGAGGGGGTTTCTGGTGTATAAGATTGGGCCTGAGAGAGAGCCTTGAGGGCACAAAGTCATCCATCAGAATCACCTGCTGCCCACTGGTGACTGAATAATGGACACTGAAAGTGCCGTGGAAGATTCTCCTTCACCCCCCCCCACTACTCGAGCTGCTGCAGGAGATGGAGGCATGAAGATAGTGATGCATAGGGGCTGGGCCTGCCCAAGATGAGTGGGTATCAGAGGAGGAGAGTACAGATGATGAAACTGAGGGAAAGACACTCATACCTCCCAGAGTTTCTAGCCTACCCCAGACTTAACCAGGTTGTTTCAGGAACCACCCCTGATGTTGGTAGATAGGGCTGTACCCAGGGAACAAGGTAGGGATGGGGAGGCTGCTCCCGCTACGCCTCTTGGAGGGACCACTCCGGACTTGAACACCAGTCCAGCTGAGCCCTTTGAGTGGTATCGGAGCCATTCTCCTGAAGAAGTGTCTTTTGGAGGACCCATATTGGAACTGAATACTGATCCGACTGTGTCCTCTGAATGGCTCCACGATAGCCCTGAGGAACAGGAAGGGGAGGAGGAAGAAGTGACAGAACACCCTGCCCCGATAGATACTGAAAGTGCTGGTCATAGTGGGGATGACAGAGAACCTGTCCTCGAACAGGAGGTGGCCGCTAGGTCTGAGATCCAGGAAACCCCAAGAAGGTCAGGTAGGATGATTAGACCAATACTAAAACTAGCGTATGATGCCCCAGGGGTCTCCTCAGATTTAATTTTATTTGTGGTTCATAAAGGGGTATACATTACTCCTAGGTCCTTACAGAAGGTAGTCTTGTGCCCTACTGATGTTAACCCCCTTAGGTCTGAAGGCACGGTGACCAGGAGAAGGAAAGGTAGGTGAAAGGGCACCTAAGAGGTCTGAGGAAAACGTGTACTATGGGGGCCTCAGTATCATATGGCTGATAGACTAAACATATGGGTGCCACTTTTTCGTGTGGCCAGGGGCTCATGATGGGAAAGGTATGTAGTGAACTGTATATAATGTTTCTTGCTTGAGTGTTTTCCAGTTCTAACAATGGTTATGATGTAATAGATAGGATTCAGGTATATAGTTAGAAATGTTATTATGTGTCACTGTTAAACAATTATAGTACCTTACACTTGGGTTTGATGTAGAAGCCAAGCATTCAAGGGAGGAGGGAGTGTAACCCCCCTCTGGGGGCTTAACTGACTTGCCCTATCATGTCCTATTCTCCTTTCATTTCTTGGACTGCCTCTGGCAATCACCCTTGTCCCTGAGTTTTGCTTATGCTTTTTGGGCACCTTATGGTGTTTCAAAGCTGCCCTGTATATAGTTTTAGCCCTGTTTGGGCTTGGATTCTTAACTGCAAGTCGCCAGCACAGTTCTGAATCTGCTGGTGACCATGCATGCACAAGATGTGTTTGATCCGCTGACTGCTGTTTTGCGGTGGAAGAGAAAGGAGCCTGGAGGT
The DNA here is from genome assembly GCA_016271365.2 of Neoceratodus forsteri. Classification (NCBI taxonomy): domain Eukaryota; kingdom Metazoa; phylum Chordata; order Ceratodontiformes; family Ceratodontidae; genus Neoceratodus; species Neoceratodus forsteri. Next base: position 849,180,281 of record CM028137.1, on the reverse strand, counting down.
CCCTGTGCCACTTTTTGGGGTAGCTGGGGACTGGTGACCGTGGGAAGGTTGATGACAGGCACCCTTCTTTCACAAAAATGGAGTCTGGGACAGGGTATGTTATGAGGGCTCTTGAATAAAGATGAGCCCTCATGAATATTAATGAGATGTCACCTGCCGTCTAGAGGATCTGTATTTTGGCAGCAGTGACAGGGAAGGTGTTGCTCATACCTGCACAAGAGTGGGCTCATCTGAAAGGGAATTGTTAGGGCTACAAGGATGTGGGGGTATTATAAGTGAAGGGCAATTTCCCTGGCTGTACCAGAACATAGAATTGGGTCAGTATCAGGACTGCATAGACACTGAATGGGAGCAGACATGTTTGTAATGCTTTGACCTTTCCAAACTGTCAATGAAATAACTGGGCACCCAAGAACTGTGACTAAGGACTTCTGGGAGAAGGTGTTGACAAATTCGGGCACCAAATTCATGCCTCAATGAGTAATCAGGAAATATTAATCTCTATAGTTATTAATGACTGATCAGCTTGAACAGCCAATCAGGAGGCTGGAAGCTTGAGTGAAAACCCAGGGACTTGGTGGATTTGAGTCAGTCTGTTCCTGGACTCTTCTCGAGGCAGGAGCATTCTGTGTAAGGGGAACAGGACTGTAAGGGGTCTGACTCAGGCCTCTGTTGGAGATATCTACTGCAGAAAAGGAATATCAGAAGAAGAGAGAGAGTGAGAGACTGGACTGATTCCTTCAACTCTCCAGGTATTATGAACTGTGCTGTCTGGAATGGAGAGGATTAGAGCTGCAGAGAACCTGCACTGTATATGGGACTGATCTGATTGAACTCTGCTGCTGATTTAAAGTGAACAGTTGCTGCAGAGGAACCACTTTAAGTACTGGGACTCTAAGAGATTGAAGAAGCAAAGCATCTTAAGTGCAGGGTGCTAGCAGGGTTCTGTAAATTTGCTGTGTGAACTGAGCAAAGTGATGGAGAGCTGTGTCCCAGCTGAGGCTGAAGAGAAATTGTTGTGGACATTTTTAGGACCTGAAAGCACAAAAGGGTTGGCAGGGCCCTGTTTAGTACTGAACCCCATGCTGATGGCTGTGGTCTAAGTTCCATCCGAAGTTGTTTATAAGAGGCTAGCAGCCATGGTGAACTGTCACTGCTGCTATCTAGGAGAATTGTCTGCTGCCAGTTCATTCGTGAATTCAGTGCAGGGACTGGAGGGAATTCCTACTGCTTAGGAGTTCTTACCCAGAGCCAGGGAAGGAACCAGTTATCCCCTTCCAAGTGGGACCCACTGTCTCAGGAGGTCACCGGTGCTTGCTGGGGTGCTGGGGCACCTATGATCCTTGTGGGGAGCTGAACTGTAGAGCCACTCCTGGGTCTGGGTCTTCTGGGGCTGATGTGGATCACCACTGAGCTTTGCAATGGGCCAGAAGCAGATGAAGGTGACAAGCGGCCAGATCTTCAATCAAGAGGACAAGCTGCAAGACCTTCGAGCAAGATCCAACCTGCCAGGGAAACAGAGACCACCCTCCTATCTGCCCTTTGCTGCATGAATTGAGAGGAGCTCCACTCTCTATGACACCTGGAAATTGCTACTCCAAAAGCTGTTGAAATCTGCAAACCATGAGTACTCAGGACTTAGCTACTGGAAATAAAACAAGGAACTGTGAATTTAATTTCAAACATTTCTCAAGTTTCCAGGGCCCCAACAGCCGGCCAACCCGTGGCAACATCCAGGCCTGCAACTAATGCGCACACAAGGGACTTCTCAGGGTGTAACACTGGTACCAGTGGGGGTGGGCAGTTGGGGGGGGCCTGGCCTATGGGCCCTTCTTGTTGTTGTTTTCCAATTTGCCACTAACTTTTTTCTTTTGTTCCATAGCTATCCCTATTCCAGGTACTCCTTTCCTAGCCTTACCCCCAATAAAGCTGTCAGTTAGTTGTTGGAATTGCTGTGTCAAAGGAAATTTATTGCATTTTGCCTTCTGACAGATTTATGATGTATGGTGGGAAAAGGTTGTTGGGGATCCAGTGTGTAGAGTGGCTGGTCAGGGAGGTGGGTAGGTGCAGCATCCCAAGGGGCTGTACCAACCAGTCATCTTACCTACTTATAACTTACTCAGAGCGGAGGCACCATGCTATTTTCTATAACCTTGGGAAAGAACCCCCAATTGCCACTGTAGCAGGCCCAGGCTGCTTACCTGTACCAGGGTCAACAGGCAGGGGTAATAGCCCATTGGCACACAGCACCTGGCTACACTGGTAAGTAATTGGTTAAGCAACAGAAGTCAGGGGGTGGTGGTAAATGGTGTTCACTCTGGAGAAGGCAAGGTGACCAACGGGGTGCCTCAGGACTCAATACTAGGCCCAGTCCTCTATAATGTCTTTATTAGTGACATTGCAGAAGGGCTAGAAGGGAAAGTATGCCTGTCCGTGGATGACACAAAAATCTGCAACAGAGTAGACTCATGGGGGGGATGAGGGATGATTTGAAAAAGTTGGAAGAATGGTCAAGGGTTTGGCAGCTGGATTTCAATGCAAACAAGTGCAAAATCATGCACTTGGGGCGCAGAAACCTGAGGGTTACATACCAATTGGGAGGGGAAGTATTGGCAACCACCAAACAGGAAAGATACCTGGTGGTAATCATTTCTGATGACCTGAAGGTGGCCAATGAGTATGATAAGGCAGTGGGAAAGGCTAGCAGGATGCTTGGGTGCATTGGGAGTGGTATCACCAGTAGGAGAAAGGAGGAAATACTACCTCTGTACAGATCATTGGTAGGACCTCACCTCTAGTATTGTGTCCAGTTCTGGAGGCCCCACTTCTGGAAGAACATTGATAAGGTGGAGGCAGTACAAAAGAGGGCACCAAAATGGTCTAGGGCCTGCATCAAAAGCCCTATGAGAAGAGACTCAAGGAACTGAATATGCACTGTCTGGGGGAGAGGAGGAAAAGGGAGGATATGACTGAAACATTCAAATGCCTAACAGGTATTAATAAGGTACAGGAAGGTAGAATTTTCCATAGAAAAAGAAGATCGAGGACTAGGCTTCTCGCTATGAAGTTGGAGGGGGGAGACCCAGAGGAAATGTGAGGAACTACTTCTTCATGGAGATGGTGGTGGACACCTGGAACAGCCTTCCAGCAGAGGTGGTGGGTGCCAAAACGGTGATGGGATTCAAGCATGCATGGGACAGACAGAAGAGGATCTTGATAGCAATGCAAGGGTGGAGACAACCAGAGATCAAGTAGGGTCTGCAGTGACACAGTAGGCAGGGAAAACTGGGCAGACTAGGTGGGCCAAGAGGTCCTTATCTGCTGACAATGTTTATGTTTCTATGCAAAAGAAAGTTATTGGAAGTATTGTGCCAGAATGAGGATTTAAAACAGGCAATCCCCTTAGGTGTTCTATTTCACTCTGTCCTTTCTCCTTTTTTTCCTGACTATCCTTTCTTTTCCCTATCAGGGTGGCCAACCTGATATCTATTTTCTATTATTTTCTATCCCCTATTTGTTAAAATGCCTGTGTTCCCATTTAAAAGCAGCTCCTGAAAAATAACTGGTGCCTTAAAGAAAGAGCATTGGTTCCCTGCTGCTGCTAGCAGTATGTTGAATTTGGTCCCAGCTGATGTGTGTTTTGAAATGATTGTTTAACCACCAGGAGTGGTTTCTTATAAAGAGGACATAGCTCTGAAGTGGATGCAGAATTACAAAGAATGTACAAAATCTGTTATAAAGAATCCTCGCTACCACAAGTATAAGCACTGTTTACTCTGACTGGTTAATTTATTGAAATGATCAAATCTCTCAAAAGTATACTTTTTTAAAAGCAATGTTTATGCAACTCATCTGTTTGATAGCAGCAATAATTCCTTTGGTGGAGGGTAATATCTGCTGGCTAATTAATATTTTTGCGCCCTTGACCATGGTTTGGGGCACTTAAGAATTGCATTACTTTATTATCCACTAGTATACTACACCACATCTAGGTTAACTGGTGAAGTAGCATCATCAGTGTGCAGAGCAATTTCTCACCACACCATACTTCACAAAGCTAATTATGCCGTAGGCGAATGTGTGTCACTTCTAAAAATGGACCATGAAATTGAATGTTCAAGGAACAGATAACTAAACTATGCAAGAGCCTAGCTCTTCATGTTGGCAGGATATACTTTAATATTCTAAATTAAGCCTTGACACAGAGGATGAAAAGGATTTGATTTTTTTGCTGCCTTTGGAGCAGAAGGAGGTATCTGTCATTAGCACACTATTAAGAAATGTGTCTAGCATCATGGGGTGAGGCCGATTTTTTTCTAAATATGTAACAGAAAAGGTTCACTTTGCCAACTAAGAGTCATCTCTGCACTGAATATCAAATGGGGCTGTAAGCATCCATCACAATGTCATACAAAGCAAGGGCAGTGAAAGTTCAACCATGATTACTAGGAGAGGTAGGTCTCTCATGCTATAAAAATGTCATTTTTTTGAGGATCAGAAATTTTAATATATTATTATGCTAGTTGTATATTTTTTTAGCAACATTGAATTTTTTTAAACTATGCCTTTTTTTTAATATAGATTTTTATCCTCCAGGAATGTCGCAGGCAACTGTTCAGCCCTGTTTAAAGTTCTGCAGCACATTAAATAGTACCTTTCATGATGGTCCAAAAAGTTATAGCTTGCAGACATTATTTTTTTTTTTTTTTTTATTTAGTTGTTTAACCAGGTATAGCACACTAAGCTGAAAGCTTTTTTACAGGAGTGACCTGGGAGCACAAGGAGGTTAAGTGACTTACTCAGGGTCACATAGTATTCAAGTGGAAGCTGTGGGATTCAAACCTAGGTCTGGTCTGCTGGATGTCACCAAATTTGCAGCTCAGAGCCTTAGATTATATGCAGCACTAGACCTGAAAGGGTGCATGCATTTGTTAATTTTGGCTAAGGTTTACTCTGCCTTCTATATTTTGTATTTGTTTTTGAGCCCTGCTTTAGCCCTGCTGCACTTGCCTTTGCTGTTCAGCTACTGGGCGGCTAACTCCTGCTGACATCATTATATGGCAGCGGAATGACCCACTGTGCAGCACAGTGCAGTTGCAGCCATTTTATAAAGGAAAGCTACATTACTAGGTGTACATTCTGTGTTCCCCCTTCCCGAAGACACCCAGTAAGCCATGCATTATGCCAAAATCCAAATGTATTGTCAGTATGTTATTTTTGTAAAACTGAGTTCTGCCTCTATAACAAAGCATGGAGAGTAAGAGATTGAGTTGCTCTCAGCACCTTTCCCAATCCTTTTAACTGTCATGCAGAAATTACCCCGCATTTATTCTGGAACTGAAACATAGAAACATAGACTTTGATGGCAGATAAGGACCTCTTGGCCCACCTAGTCTGTCCATTTCCTTACCTAGAGGATAAGCTGCAGATCCTATTTAACCAACAGCCTATTTCTTCCTACCCCCCCCCACAAAAATTGCCTTATGTCTGTCCCATGCATTCTTGAATTCTCCCACAGTTTTAGATCCCACAGCCTCCTCAGGAAGGCTGTTCCATGCATCCACCACCCTATCTTTGAAAAAATGCTCCCTCACATTGCCCCTGAGCCGTTCCCCTCCTATCTTCAAATTGTGTCCCCTTGTTCTTGCACATCTCTTTTTCTGAAAGATGCCACCCTCTTGGACTTTGTTGATTCCACTGAGATACTTAAACATTTCTATCATGTCCCCCCCCCCTTTCCTCAGGGGTATACATATTAAGGTCCTTTAGTTTCTCCTCATATGGCTTCTCTTGCACACCCTGCACCATTTTACTTGCCTTCCTCTGAACTGCCTCCATCCTGTCTATGTCCTTGCGGAGATGGGGTCTCCAGAACTGGATGCAGTACTCCAGATGGGGTCTCACCAACTGTCTGTACAGGGGGATAACAACTTCCTGTTTTCTGCTGGTGATGCCTCTCCCTATGCATCCCAGTATTCCCCCAACCTTCCCTACTGCCTTCTCACATTGCTTGCTAATCTTAAGGTCATCTGATATGATTACCTCCAGGTCTCTTTCCATTTTTGTTGTTGTTACTACCCCCTCCCATTGTGTAATCTTCCCCTAGGTTTTTGTTTCCCAGGTGCATTATTTTGCACTTCTTTGCATTGAATCCAAGCTGCCATACTTCTGACCATTCCTCCACCCTTGCCAAGTCCCTTCTCATCCTTTCCACTCCTCCTTGTGTATCAACCCTGTTGTAGATCTTTATGTCATCTGCAAAGTGGCATACTTTTCCTTCCAGTCCATCTGCTATGTCACTTATAAAGACATCAAAAAGGACTGGACCCAGTACTGAACCCTGTGGTACCCCATTAGTAACCCCTCTTTCTTCAGAGTGGACTCCATTTACAATTACTTTCTGTGTCCTGTTGTCTAGCCAATGTGTTACCAAGGCTACCACCCTGGGGCCCACTCCCAGGCTGGTTAATTTGACTATTAATCTTTTGTGTGGGACTGTGTCAAATGCCTTGCTAAAATCTAGGTAGGCCATGTCCACAGCCCCTCCCGGGTCTACTACTTTAATCACCCAGTCAAAGAAATCAATTAGATTCATCTGACATGACCTTCCCGCTGTGAACCCATACTGCCTTGGGTCCTGTGCCCCACTGGCCTCTAGGTACTCAAAAATTCTTTCCTTCAGAAGTGATTCCATCACTTTCCCTACCACAGAGGTCAAAGTGACAGGTCTGTAGTTTCCTGCCTCTGTCTTGGTCCCACTTTTGTGAAGGGGAATCACATCTGTTTTCCTCCAGTCCTCAGGTACCACACCATCCTCCCATGATTTGTTAAAAAGCTTAGTCAGTGGTGTCACTAGTTCACTGCTTAATTCTTTTAGAATTCTGAGGTGAATTTCATCTGGCTTCATTGCTTTGTCCACCTTCAGTTTTAAGAGTGCTTTCAGAACCCTTTCTTCTGTGAAAGGACTTGGGATCGACCCCTCTTTCCAGAGTGCTTCTGTTAATTGGATTAGGCACCTCCCCAACCTCCTCTTTTGTGAATACTGAACATAAATATTCATTCAGTGTCCCTGCCTTTTCACTGTCCCTCTCTGCCCACACACTGTCCATTCTATTCAGCCTCACTATCCCTCCCTTTGTCTTTCTATGCTCCCTGATATATCTATAAAAGGTTTTATCCCCCTTCTTAACTGAGTTGCCTATCTTTTCCTCAGTTTGGGCCTTTGTTATTCTGACTACCCTCCCTGCTTCCTTCTGCCTTAACTGGTACAGTTCTCTGTCCTGCTCCTTCTGTGTTTCCTTATACTTCCTAAATGCTATCTTTTTCTCCCTAGCCTTCACTGACACCTCTTTTGAGAACCATAGTGGCTTTTTCTTTCATTTTGATTTATTTGCTTCACACAAAGGAGTGTTGCCTCTGTGATGGTAGTTTTGATATTTCCCCATAGTTGCTCCACCCATCCTTCTAGCCTGTTTGCTAGTGCTTTTCTAAGGCACTCTCCCATCTTGCCAAAGTCAGCCTTCCTGAAGTCCAGAACCCTCACTTTTGTATAACTTAACTCTACAGCTGAGTTTATCATGAAAACCACACTGTCTGGTGGTCACTTGTTCCCAAATGGCTACCCACTTCTAGATCTGAGATCCTCTCACTGTCTCCATTTGAGAGTATGAGGTCTAAGATTGCTCCCTCATTAGTAGGTTCCAAAACTAACTGTCTGAGGCATGCCACCTGAAGGGCATCGAGAATGGCCCTTCTTTTGGATGCAGCTGCAGCAAAGGTGCTCCAGTTGATATCCGGCATGTTAAGGTCCCCCATCAACAGTATCTCCCCTTTCTCTGCCATCCTAAGTATGCCTTCTATCATATCCTTGTCCATTCCCTCCCCCTGACATGGGGGTCTGTATACAACCCCTGTGCGGATTGTGGTGCCATTTCCAGTCTCTAAGGTGACCCACAGTGCCTTCTCTCCTTGCTGTTTACTCTTTTGTTCAGTTGCTTTTATCCCTTCCCTTACATAGAGAGCTACTCCGCCCCCTCTTCTCCCCTCCCTGTCTCACCTGTGGGTTGTGTACTCTGGTATGTTAACATCCCAGTCATGGTTCTCTGTGTACTACATTTCTGTGACTGCTACGATATCCAGGCATCCCTCTTCCATCAAGGCCACCAGTTCAGGGAGCTTGTTATCCAGACTATGGGTGTTGCTACTCATTACCCTCTATTTCTTGATGGCATTACCCCTTTTTGCCCCATCTCTGTTCTTATTGCATTTGTCACTTTCTCCATTTAGCCCTGTGCCTCTCCCTATCGACATCTCTGTGTTGGTGTCTACCTCACTTAGTACCCTGATTTTTTGGGGGGACTAGGATTTCCCTGCTGCTCTCCAGTGCCTCCCCCCTTGGCTAGTTTAAATGCTTGCCAATGAAGCAATTAAACCTATCATCTAGGATCCTGGTTCCCCTCCTGGACAGATGCAGACCATCATGGCAGTATAGACCTGCATCCCTCCAGGTGGACCCCCAGTCCCCAATGAAGCCAAATTCCTGAGCTCTGCACCAGTTTTTCAACCACTGATTGAATCCCATGGTGTGGAGCACCCTAGACTCACCCTTGCCATAGACAGGCAGCACCTCTGAAAAGGTTACCGTGCATGCTCTTTGTCTAAGACCTCTCCCCATCTCCAAAAACACTTCCTGCACTGCTCTGATCCCTTTCTTAGCCAGGTCATTTGTCCCTAGGTGGACGATGACATCCAGCTCCCTCCCCTGTGCAGCTGCTCCTGTGATCCTGAGTATTCGCTCCCTGTCCCGCAAAGCCATGGCGCCAGGCAGGCACCTTACCTTCCGCTCCATTTCTTCCCCTAGTTCTACCTTCCTAACAATGGAGTCCCCCACCTGGAGTTGTTTCCTTCCCCTGTGGGGTCCCATGCCACCCTCTTGGGTGTCTCCTTTGTAGAGGTTCCCAGCATCCTCCTTGGTCTCCACTGTGGGTGCCTCCATAGAGGAACCACACTTTTCCAGAACTGCATAGAAATTGTGGAGAGGTACAACTGGAGCAATGCGCCTCTGTTCCACCACCATCACCCTTCCTGAGCCCACTGTGGTCCAACCGCTCCTCTTTCTTGGCATCCTCTGAGGCAATGGCAGTGACCCTGGTGGTCCCTGGGTGGGAGAGGAGATCCCACAAATCCTGGCCATCTCAGCCTGGAGATGAGCAACCTCCTCCCTCAGCCCAGAGGGGTGCCTGCAGATGGGACAACACTGCATCCTCCAGAACATCTTCCAGAAGACTGCTGCACCACAACCACTGCACTGCACCACTTCCATCATGTCTTCTTTCTGGCCCCCTAATTGTTGTTTGGAATTCTTACTCTTTCCTCTGTTTTTTTCTTTTTTTTTCTTTCTGTCCCTACTTACTTACTGCATCTGTGCCCTTTTAGCTCCTGATCTTTCTGTTCTGAGACAAGAAGTTCCTTTATTTCTCAGTAGTCTCCTTACTTGCTCAGAGTTAGATCTCCATTAGCTGGGGGGCTACTCTTGCACTTTTAGGATGGTGAGTCTTTAGTGGCTCTGTGATCACTCCCTGCTCCCAAACAGGAAGTTCCTGTTGTCAGTTAAATCCTGTGCCTATAAAGTAGAACTGCCTTTGCATGGGGGGGGGGGTATAGGGGAGGGAAGTAGGGCAATATTGTCCCAGTAGAGAAGTTTAGTTATACCAGCAGGTCCTTCCTCCTGGTGCTGTGCTTGTTCTCTGCATTTTTATTACTCACCTTTGCAGTTAGTTTTTGCATTCTGAGCTGCTAAAAACTGCAGGGTATACCAGAGCTTCTACAGTACAGTTGCTGTGGACCCAGGGCTGTACTGCTAACATCACTATATGGCAAAGGGGCGTCTCACACTGCTGTATTGTGAAGCTGCAGCAGTTTTGCATGGGAAAACTACATTACTAGGTGTACATACTGTGGTCCCTCTTCACCAAGACATTCTTTTAGCAATGCATTACACCAAAATCCAAATGCCTTGTCAGTATGTTTTTTTTGTAAAACTGACTTACTTCTGCCTTGGTATCAAAGCATGGGGAGTGAGAGAAGATCTAGTTGCTGTCAGCCAAGACAGATAACTGTCAGTTTATGCATCAGTGTGATTAGTGTCTATACCTTGATCATTTGAAAGCGGTAATGCCTCCTTACCAATGCCATACTGGTGCCTTCCATTTCTTTCTGTAGAAAAGCACCTGGCAGTCACTCCGATTGAAAATCCCTTACTGCTTCTCCATCCCGGGCCTCATTAACATCAGCATGGCACTGTGGAATGCCAAAGACTAATTTTGGTACCATATGTCATATAGTCACGTGACTCTATCTCCCCAGCATCCTAGTATCAGCCTATACAGGTAGAACACTTGAGGGAGCTGCTGCACATTCATTCAACCTTTTACAGTCCTAATAGAAATTAATCGCTTTACCCTCAGGCACCCCTCAGGGCACAGAGTTTACCACCTCTTACATTACTCTAGCAATCAGCTTCCCATTCTCCTATCCTAGCTATTTAGCTTTCACTCCAGCAGAGTCTCTGGTAGTGGGATTCGAGCCTCAGCAGCAGCAGTAGCTTGGCTCATTCATAGCTTGTTGCTCTACCCACTAGGCCATATTGCCTGTAATTGTTTTCAACTGCAGTGTATCACTTGTACCTCAACCCTCCCCCCAATCTGAGCACACCCTTCTGTAAAGGGTATATTAACACCTCCTTAGTAAGACTTTGAACCTCTAAGCTTTAGAAAAGCTCTAGTTCAAGGACCTTAGATACTGTATAATAAAATATAAGTATATACAGTATATATATATAGATATATGAGAAAAAGAACCTCTGTGCACAAACACTGAGGCAAGGGTTACCCCAAAGGGCATTTGGCTGGGAAGCCAAGTTTCAAGGAAATACAAAATCACACATGCCCACACAATGCAAAGCATCATGGGCTGCATGTGCAAATCACCACAGAATATTATGCTGGTTCAACTTTAAGCAGAATTGCACGGTGCCAAAAGACCTCTCACACAGTTTGCAAAGGGTGCTAACAGATGATATAGACACATGTTTCATCCACCAGGACTCATCAATGTCATCCAATCACGCTGTGGACCAATGAGCATACAGTTCTACCCGTCTTGAGGGTCAGTCGGCGGCGGGGGGCAGCTGGCAGCTGCCGTGGTTGCACCTTGCATACAGCAGCTCACCTGTGGGTGGCCAGCTGTAGCTCCTTTTTTTTTGGCTCACCTGTGTGCAGCGCAAGTAGGGGTTGTGCCTGTATGGGCTCAGCACATCCTGGGCTGAATATTTGGATGTGTGGAGTATGCATGGGCATGCCCCCCCCCCACTTGCGCTGCATACATTACTGATGCGCTCCGGTGCATCAGGATTTGTGCCAGACACATTCCCCTTTTGAATATCACGCCGGGGTGCATCAGTGGGTTGCGCGTGGCGCAACTGTGTTGCGCCATGCGCAACCCTTCTGAATATCCCACCCAGAGTGTACAAAATTCACCACCCCAAAACACCTCCTAAAACTATCCAAATCTGTTCCTTCCAGTCATTAGCCCTATCCTCCCTTCATGCTGACCTTCTGTCTACTGACTGGTCCCAGTCTCTAATGCCACTGACATTAATGTAGCCTTTGATTACTTCCACTCCAAATGTATACAGATATGGGATCAGCATGCCCCCATATGCAAAACCAGGGTCAGTGGCTCACACCTCCCTTGGGTCCCTGCAGAACTTCTGGCCTTCCAATGTGCTTATGGCCTGGCATGAAAATCCTATAAGGTCTCAGGTTCCCTTGCAGATCTGCACAGGTATCACTCCCTGAGAAATTATTGCACCAGGGCCACTAGGTTAGCCAAGGCTGATTTTTTCTCATCATGTTTCCAGAGGAACTTAAATCACCCCTCAATGTTCTGGAAAATCATTCAAACCCTTTTCTCCCCCCAATCCAGTCTGACCCCCAATTCTAAATTTAGATGCCTCCTCAGCCTTTGACCCTCTATCTGTGGTCACTGCTTTCAACACTTATTTCACCATCTGCACGTCTGCCCTCCTCTCCTCCCTTCTCCTTTCACCTCCATCCCCCACTTCTTCTCCTCCTTTCTTCTTTATACCTGTATCTTCATCCTCCTCTCTGAAAGCCCTTCAAGCCCTCAACCCTTTTCAAAACAGCAGCCCTGATGGGCTTAATCCTAAGCTTCTGCACCTCTCTGCCCCTGCCATTGCCTAGCCTCCCCCTCCTCCTACTCCCTCTGAAACTCTGGTTTTGCTCTCTCAAGCTCCCTTCCTGTACCAAATACCAATTACGTGCCTGGGATGTATCAATAGTTTTGTGCCATACCAGTAGGGGAAAACAAAATTTGTGCAGTGCTGACATGAATAAAAACAAAACCTGGCATGCCAGATGAGAAAAGAATTGCAAACCACTTTATGAGGAAAACCTCAGTACAGAGACTAATTGATGTGGATGTCCCTTCTGAAGTCCAACAAGTGTCTGAACATAGATGTCTGCAATCAATGAACAATTATAGTTTACTTTCTGATCATAAATGAAATAGAATTCTGAAATATTTGCAGGCAACAGCAATCAGAATACATCAGCTACTACCTCTTCATCTTCTGTATTTACCACAGCACCTGAAGTACAGCAGTTCCTGCAGATGAAGACGAAAAATTCATTGGCAGATTTCACAGTTTTCCATCTATTTGGTCCAAACTGTATATTTTAGCAGGCTGTAACTTTTCAAATTGTAAACAAATATGGACAAAAGAAGCAGAGGATCGATGTGATTGAAGACAGCTAGGATGACAGTTCAGAGGTCGAGTAAGGTAAGTCCTGCCCTAATCAAAATGCAAGTTTCCTGTTTAGAGTGAAATGTATTGTAAATTTTTTTGGGGGGGGGTTTGTTTTTGTTTTAGCTAACACGGAGACCTCTGATTGGCAGCCTTGGACACCAATCAGTTCTTCTTATCTTTCAGATAAGAGCATTCTTGTTTTCATTCCATTTACTGTGTTCTCTGTTCATAATTGCATTTCAGCTACTTGGCTGTGTAAAAAAAGTCTCATTGCTTGTGATGTGCTATTGATTGTAAACAAGTTATTAGATAACAGATTATGAACGTTCAATGTTGTGACCTTTTTTTTTGGTTTTCATTTTGTTTGTCCTGGAATACTTGATCATACACTATAAAAGATTGTGTATGAACAGGTATACACAGACAATGCTGTGCTTTGAATCTCAAGGTTTGCTTGGTAACAGGGGACCTCTCAAGTTGTGCTTGCGAGGTCTCCTGTCTCCAAAGAAACCTCTAGATTCTAGCACAGCCCTGTTGTGTATACCTGCTCTTGAGGGTTACATGATCACCCTGGCAACCACTCAATGGTTAACAAACCAGTTAACCATCGATGACCATACATTATATTTTATAGTGTATGGTACAATTACATTTTTTTACAAAAGAAAGCAGTTCCTTTCTGCAGTTTTTTTTTATGTTGCCGCTGCTCTGCCCTCACCATCACAGACGTTTCAAGGCCATCCGATCCATTTGTGCGCATGCCCAGACTGTTCCCGGTTGTTAACCCATAGATGTGACATACCATCGATGGGTTAACAACATCGTGACGTCACATCGATGGTAAAACGTTGTTATAAAAAGGTAGATTTCTACCAATAACAGCATTCTACCATGCATTATAGCCCTGTTGTGTATACCTGCTCATATCCAATCCTCTATGTTCTGTCCTAGAGCAGGCTTGGTGAGCCCAGGATCACATCTGTACTAGGTTGACATCATGGAACCTTGATGCACTACCACTGGCCTATCATGGTGGCTCAGCTACCATTTTGTTACCTTTTTTCTTTGTCTCTATAGCCTCATTGTCTATGTTTCTATGTCAGGAAAAGCTCCCCTTCCCCCTAGAGGAAATTATGGCAGCAAAGCTCCCTCCTCCTCCCAGAGCAAAAGGTTGTAATGCTCTCTGCTCTCTTCTTCTCCTTCCCTCTGACTTAGTAAAAGTAAAGTTTATTCCTCCCCATCCCCCACCTACCAAATGGTAGCAATGCTCTCTCCTACTCCAATTCACATAATGGCAGTAATTCTCCCTCCTCATCTTTCTTCCCCCAGACCAAATTGTAACAATGCTTTCTCTCCTCCATCTCCCACATACTATCTACAACCTACCCACAACCCTGACCTAATGGCAGCAAGACATGCTCACCTCTCCCTTATATGAGCCTCCCCTCAATCAACTGCTGTACATGATCACAGTTTTTAAACTCAAGTGCAGTCCACCCCTGTCTATTATAGTCCCACCAACCACCCCCAGAAAGGAAAGGGATGATATTTGCAATGCTCATCAAACAGTTTCATCACAAAACATTGACACACTGGGGCTGGACATTGGACTAGGGATGCATACGCAAAAGGGTCTTCAGTTCTGCAGAGCCAAAATTTGATTCATTCAGTTCAGTAATTCCCATCCTCAAATAATGATTTGATTACTTTGTCTACTTTATTGAAAGGTCAAGCTATAGTGTGTATGCTTTAACAAAAAAAAAAAGTCAATTTATACAAACAGCATTAATGCTGTTTGTATAAATTGACTTGTCCCTCAATGACATTTTCAGTTGAGAGGCCATGAGCTTAAAACCCATCTTGACCACACATCCCTCATCCTCCCTTCCATTTCTTACCAATATAAATATAATATTGTCCAAAAGCAACATGTAAGCATTTAAAAATGTCATCTGCAGAGTCAGTGTGATTTTTTTTCAGTTTCTCTATTTGTTTGTTTTTTTCCTCCTTTATTAAGTTCCCACATTCTGCATACATAATCTTTAGCCTTGGCTTTTCACTTTTCTTAGCTTGGCTTCCTCTTTTTAATTATTTTGGTCTATCCAGTATTCTCTTATTATTTTCCTGGTCCAACAATTTTTTTTTGTAACTTAGTTGTCTTTTTCTTTCTTTCTTTTTCTACAATTCACACTTTTCTCCTGCAGGCATCAGAGCTATCCCATCAGGTTGGCTACCTTCCAGCTCCATCTAGAGATACCTCTTATGCTTAACCACAAGAGGATTACAAACTGCCCTCTACCCCAGCCAGCACGTTCCCTCTGATGGTTGGACAACAGATAAAACACACCACATCTCTTCTCAGCCTCGCCACTTTCCAAAATAAATGAGTGGTCTTGTATTTTTACATTTATCATTATCCAGTCCAACACTATACAATGATTATCTGCTTCTTCCTCTCTTAAAGGCATTGTAGGGTCTACTCTTATGCATTACTTTGCCACCTCATTAAACAAGATAAGCATACCCTGCAATTCTTAGCCACAAAACTCACTCTACCCAGAGCCTCATTGAGTCACTCTGTTTTTAGGGCTGCGTTGGGTATGACCCTGCAGACCTCTTGCTATAGAAAAAGGACTCAGTGCATTCCTTCCGACCAAACAACATGTAGCTTCCACAGCCATGAAGCACTCTGCTCGTTGTCTTCCTTAGCAGTCTCACTGCACTATTTTTTTTTCTATCAGTAGTCAAGGCAGAACACGGCACACTCTGTCATCTCCAAGATGGTCACCACACTCCACTGTGCATGTGCAGTAGCGTGCAGTGTCCATCTTGGAAATGGTGGATTGTGCCATGTTCTACCATGACCGCCAATTTTTAATTATTTTTTATTATAAATATTCTCCCTCACCCGACCCTCCCTCTCAGCACCCACCACCCCCCCCCCACAAACATACCAATGACACTGGGGTACCCAATCCCAGTGTCACGACTGTGTTCCCCATACTGATCCTTTTTTGTTTTGTTTACATATATTTTCTCCCCCTCCCGACCCTCCCTCTCAGCACCCACAACCCCACCTCCCTCTGAAATATAACAGTGACACTGGGAGTGCCCAATCCTTCAATGTCAGGATCAGAAATACTCAGTCATTTTTATTTTGTTACCTGTAAAAAGAAAACCAGCCTTCAATGTCTTTTGTGGCCATTCCTGACCACCCACCTGACCCTCTCACTCAGCATCCACCACACCGCATCCCCCACAACCTTACTTACCCATTGGGGGTCAAACGCTGTAATCCCCTCTGGACCACAGACATGTCTTCACTTTTCAAAGGTGGACTACAAACTGAAAAAATAGGTATGCAGTTCAATGTATTTCAATGTTGTTTTGAACTTAGTGGTATAAGTTGACCATGTTTGCATGTTTATGGCCCAAATTTTCAACATTCCTTCTTTGGGACCCCGCCTCATGGACAATTTCACTCACATTAAACAAATCTGTCCTGAAAGGTGATTTTGTGGTCCCTGCATGAAATCACCTTTCGGGCAGAAATATTTCTCTGCCCTTATTCATGAAGTGGGGTCATAAGAAGGCTATGTTGAAATTGTGGTGTAAAAATATTAAAAAAAAACAACAAAGTTATGGGCATACGTTGAATTTTGTGAACACAGCCTCATAACTTTGGTCATTTTCAATATTTTCACCCCACATTTAAAACTTAGCCATATCTTTACAACACCTCATGAATGTGGCAGCTGTCATTTTTCAAATCCTGGCCCAAATGTTATTTTTATATCCTGAAAGGTGATTTTGCTGTCTATGCGTGAAATCACCTTTCAGACAGGAGCTAAAAATCTTCTCTGCCCTTGTTCATGAATTGGGGGTCATAAGAATGCTGTGTTGAAAATCTGGTGTAAAAATATTACAAAATAATAAAGTTATGAGTCTATGTTGAATTTTGTGAATGCAGGCTCATACGTTTGGTAATATTCAATATTTTTACCCCAAATTTTCAACATAGTCATTTCTTTACAGCACCTAATGAATGTGACAGCTATCATTTTTCAAGTCCTGCACAAAATGTATTTTTGCATTTCAAAATTTGATTTTGCAGTCCTTGTACCATGTTACTTTTTGAGTAGAAGTTGAACATTTGCTCTGTCTTTCTTCAAGAGGCAGGGCCATAACAAGGCAATGTTGAAAGCTTGGTGTAAAAATATTGCAAAACAACAAATTTATGAGCCTGAGTTACATATTTCTAATGCAGGTTTATAACTTTGGTAATTGTAAATATTTTTACCTCAAATTCCTCAGCTGCAGCCCTATAAGCTCTGGCCAGAGTTTTTTTTTTTTATATTGGCACATCTTTTTGGTCCAACACTATAGAATGGTCCTCTACCACTTCTTATTACCACTGGGCTCAGATGCTGTATTTATGGGGTGAGGAACAAGCATTTTTGCCCATTGGCAGGGATAGGAAGAGGCAGTGGATCATCAAGCTACTTATAACCAGAAAAAGGTACCATTATCAAAAATAAGGTGACCCAAGGGGCTCTCGTGTCTGGGTGGGGAGGGTTTGAGAGGCTGAGATGGTTAGGAGCAAATAATAGTTCTTATAAAATTAAACACAGACAGGGTACTGGGCAGAAAGGAGTAGGGGCAGTGTCTGTCTAACATATTGGGGCAGTTTCTGTGTAATTTCTGCAGCCAGACTCAAATTCTGAGGCCAGCCCAAAATTCTGCAGCTGGCCTTGATTTCTCTGGCAATTGCCTCGTGCCACAGAACTACAAAACCAGGGGGCCTTAGTCTTAGGATAATTAACTAGTGGCCAGGTATTGTATTTAAGGGCTCCCTTGAGCTCTGAGTGTCTGTCTGTTCCAGGCAGCCAACATGAAATGCACTGAGCCACACAAGCTGCCTGATGAAGTTGTTCCCTGTTACTGCAAGGTTGCAGATCCTGGTGTTTTTATGGGGTCCTATCCAGCTGGTACACCCTAGTAGGTTGAATTTTAAATGCAGCAATACAGGTTCCTTAGATGTTCTGTGCTATTGAACTGTTCATCTGAGCTGATGCCATCCTCTCTTGGTGATCCTGACAAAAGTATACCAGTAAGGCTGTGTTTTAAAAGGGAACCAGTCATCATCTCATTACTTCCCAGTGGCCTTCACCCACAGATGCTGCAAGGAGTGGGATGCTAGTTAGTGTGCTGAAGCAGGCACAGGGAAATGAAGATGATGTGACGGCTCATGTCCAATACTTTAAAAAAGGCACACTAAGGAAAGGTCAGAATTTGCCTAGAAGGCCAGGGATGGTGGTCACCCAGTGAAGAGTGCAGAGAGATCCTGATCTGACTATTCAGTGAAGACTGAGGATGAAGAGAACAAATGCAGGGTTAATTTAGCAAACCATCTGAGAATCTTTGAGGAACAGGAGAAACAGAAACAAGATTTGGCTACTGGTGGAGGTCCAGCTGGCACTGCAGTCATGCCTTATGACATAGCTGGTTTCCTTCACTGGTTGGTCATACAGCACACAGAAGTAGGGATGTGCGAAAAAAAATTTCCACTGGCGGAATTTCGGAGAAAGTGCAAATTTCGCTTCCACGAAAGTTCAGAAATAATTTTCAGAACTTTCAAGGAAATTCTGCCTTAAAACTGTGGAAAAAATATATACAAACTGCAGATTAATTTATTAAACTGTGGAAAAATAACCGCAGAAAGGATCACTGTCAGTGGTCAGTTCTGAGGCTTTTCTTAACAGCAGTTTAATTCATTGATTGACCCACCATTGATCATGGATCCCAGTAAATACCCTCAATCCCTTCCATGGACCCTCCTGGTTTCTAGTGGCCCCCTCACCCACTGATCATGGCCCCCAAAATATATTGTTTCCCCTAATGTCTAGCAGACCACCCTCCCTATCCTGGATTTCTTAATCCACAAATAAACAGTCAGAAGTCCACCTACTCATCCCCCGTATTCCCTGGTGTCTAGTGGACCTCACCATCCCTGATCCCTTATAAAAAAAATAATCGTAGATACATAGATACATAGACAGTGTCAGCAGATAAGGGCCTATGGCCCACCCAGTCTGCCCATTTGAGCATGTAAGTTCAGTTTATGTTTTCCTAGAAGTCTGTTGCCCCTTACCCCTGACCTCCAGAATTCCTTTATGTCTATTCCATGCATTCTTAAATCCCGTGATTGTTTCAGCCCCCACCACTTCCTCTGGCAGGGTGTTCCACTTGTCCACCACCCATTCTGTGAAGAAATTTTTCCTCACATTTCCTCTGAATCGTCCTCCCTCCAACATCATCCCATGTCCTCTAGTCCTGGAGCATCTTTTTCACTTAAAAATAGTGTATCCCTGCACCCTGTTCCTCCCTGTAAGATACTTGTATGTCTCTATCATATCCCCTCTCTCCCTCCTCTCCTCCAGGGAGTACATGTTCAGTTCCTTCAACCTGTCTTCATAAGACTTGTGATACAATCCATGCACCATCTTTTTTGCCCTTCTCTGAACCTTCTCTACCCTGTCTATGTCCTTACGTAGGTATGGTCTCCAGAACTGTACACTGTACTCCAGGTGGGGCCTCACTAGTGTCTTGTATAATGGAATTATGACCTCCCTTTTCCTGCTGGGGATGCCCCTGCCTATACATCCCAGCATCCTATTTGCTTTACCTGCTGCCTTGTCACACTGTTTCCCTGCCTTGAGGTCATCAGAGATGATAACCCCAAGATCCCTTTCCTGCTTGGTGCATGCTATATCCTCGCACCCCAACTGATATATTGTGCCAAGGTTTTTGTGCCCCATATGCATTATCTTGCACTTCTTTGCATTGAATTTCAACTGCCAAACCCCTGACCATTCTTCAAGTTTCTGCAGGTTCCTTCTCATTCTGTCTACACCCTCTGGTGTGTCTACTCTGTTACAAAGCTTTGTGTCATCAGCAAACAGTGAAATTATGCCTTCTAGGTCCTGCGCAATGTCAGTGATGAAGATGTTGAATAGGACCAGTCCCAGCACTGATCCCTGTGGTACCCCACTGGTCACTCTTCCCTCTGTGGAGTGACAGCCATTTACCACCACCCTCTGTGTCCTGCCACCCAGCCAGTTACCTACCCACCACACTACTGTCCTGCCCACACCCATATTCCCCAGTTTGTGTAATAGTCTTCTATGTGGCACAGTGTCAAAGGCCTTGCTGAAGTCCAGATAGGCCATGTCCACTGCCCTCCCCGATCCACCTTCCTAGTCACCCAGTCAAAAAATTCAATGAGGTTGGTCTGACATGACCTCCCCCTGGTGAAATCATGCTGCCTTGGGCCCTGTAGTCCATTGACAACCAGATGTTCCACCAATCTCTCCTTCAGTAGTGCTTCCATGATCTTCCCCACTACCGAGGTGAGGCTGACTGGTCTGAAGTTTCCTGCTTCCTCTTTGTTCCCACTTTTGTATAAGGGGACTACATCTGCTGTCCTCCAGTCTTTGGGTACCTCCCCTGTTTCCAGTAATTGGCTAAACAGGATAGCCAGAGGTTCAGCCACCACCTCTCTTAGTTCTTTAAGGACCCTGGGGTGCACCCCATTTGGCCCCATTGCTTTATCAATTAATCCCAATTCCCTGGTGCCTATTGGACCCCCCCCAACTACTACCCTGACAGGTCATCTGCCACTACCCCACTTCCCTTCCCACCCTGCCCCTGAGTGGGCTAGCAGAGCAGCACTCCTCTCTCCTCCACTACCAGTGGACCACTGAATTGTCAGTGAGTGACCGCATGGTTATATAAGCAGGCATTCATTCACTGACAGTTCATTAAACTGTGGATAGAATAAATTCTGCAGTTTATAGAAATGTTTCCGCAGTTCACAAAAAAAGTAAGCAGAACTCAGCGAAAATCCTCAGAAAACCCCAGTTTCACCAATGACGAAAGTTCCGCAATTTCCACAAAATTTCAGAAATTTCAGAGACGTTCCTCAAAAGCGGAATTCACAACTTTTGCCTATGCCTACACAGAAGCCAGTTGGTGGATAGTGGAAAGCAATGATCACCACAGAGATGAACTCCAATGCAGGAGGAAAAGCAGCAAGAAGCCTTGCAAGTTCTACAAAGAGAAGGGGGGACCATAAGTGAAAATTTATGACTCCTGCAAGAGAATGCTGGAGAGGCAAGAGAGGTTCCCACAGTGAGTCCAGTTGTCAAGGACATACAATTTATAATGTTGAAACTAGAAGATGACATTGAAGTCTATTTGACTACCTACAGTATGAAAAGGTGGCTTGAGTCACCCAAAGAGGCATATACCCTACTCAGTTATCTGTTCTGGAAATGTATCTGACCAGAGGCCAAGATTATGGAGCAGATTGTGGAGCAGCAGGTGTGTAAGCAGTTTGCCCAGGTCTTCCCCAAGAGCATCCAGACCTGGGTCCAAGATCACAGATTAGACATGGGATCCTGAGCAGTGGTTCTGGTTGAGGACTACATGCTCATGAGGAAAGATGCAGTACTCTGACTGAAGCCAGTGAGGTCATTTAAATCTTTTCAGAAAACACATTCTAAAGCTGGACAAGCTAAGAGTCCTGTGATGGGAGTGAAGCTGGTGTTACCTGATCATGGCTACAAGCAATGTCCTGCATGGAAGCTGGGGTGCAGAGTTGGAAAGTTATTTACACACATGGCAGGGGAGTCATTGAGTTGTCAGGTGGTGGCACCCCTTGTTTTTGAGTGTGGAAGATTAAAGGCATCTGGGTCTTTACTCCTAAAATAAATGGAGTTTAGTATTGAAATAAAACAGCATGGTGCCTCCACCACAGAATCAAAGTGGGCCTGGTCAAATGTGTAGTACTTCCCCCTTGGACGCAGTACTTATCCAACCCCTGACTTCAGGAATACCTCCTGTGACTGTGCAATATGATGAAATGCAATCCTTCCCCCCCCCCGCCACACACACACACACTGCATTGTTCCAGATTTTTAGATAAGAATGTTGAAGGATACCTAAGGTGCAAATTGCTATTAAAATGTATCAAATAATGAAACTGGGGAGAAACAATATGGGTTAAGTGACACTAGCATGAACTGCAACAGCTCCTGACAGTGATCAAACCCACCCTCAGTGGTACAGACCCATCTGTACTGTTGAGCTAACCTATACTCCCCTCAGCCCCACCCTGCATGCTTATGATGTTAAACAGGGGTATTCCACTACTGCTGCACTTACTGTGTACCCAGCAGGGGTGGCTAAAATGGGGGAGGGGCAGACTGACCATGGCACACCCACTCTGATTCCTGAGTGGGACAGTAATATATTTTAGCCCCCCCCCCCACGTTTGCATTGCAATGTTGTTTTTTAATATATTTATTTTAAAGGCAACAGTATAATTTGTGTGCCACAGCTGCACAGAATGCAGTAAAATGTCAGGGTTCAAGCTGCTAGCGCACACACACTGTTAGAAATAGAAGATAGTCTTCCATTTCTATCAGAACGTGCGCTAGTAGCTCAAGACATACATTGTGCTCTATCAGCCCTGCTACTATGCTATGACTTTATGCAAAGATATCTTGTCTGTTGGCTTTCCTATTAGTACTGTTGCTATGAGTGCTGACCTGACCAAATGAAATTGCAGCAGTGAGCAGTCACTTGCAGCCAGGATAAGGCACACTGGTGAACAGACAGGAGTAAGAAGGGCAGATTGTCAGCAAGAGATACTACAGCTGAGGTAAAAGTTTATTTATCAGATCAGGGTCTTATCTTTAATTATAGCAGTTTTCCTCAGAATCATGGTCTGTCTATTAATAAATCAGGAGTTGCATCCTTTTTCCCCTGATTAATGTTTTCATCTGCTGAGTTGGGCAAACAAATATGCAATCTGTTCCCCCGCTGTCTTAGCAGAAGGGATTTGTTTATGGCGGTTTTGATGGCTGGACTGCAGTGGCTGGGGAAGAGAGCTGATGCTGTGCTTTGGGGGAAACAAGCATTTGTCAACGCTGAATGTTGATTGCTTATATGTGCTGCTTAGGTATTTGGAAGTGAAAGTAACATGCCTAAGAACTGTCATGTGCCCCCCCCCCCAAGACTTTCACTGTGTCTTTCTGTTCGGTATTCACAGAAGAGGGGGAAGGGAATGGACCACAGAAGTTGCAAAGGCGTAAAGAGGTAGATAATAGTCCATTCACAGGCAGAAGAATCCTGGAGAAGGTGAGTAAACTGAAGGTGGACAAAAGGATGGGACCAGATGGCATACACTCAAGGTTACGAAAAGAACTGTGAAGGGAAATAGAAGTACCTGTGGCAGCCATGTTTACTGAGTCATTCAACAGAGGGGAGGTACCAGAGAATTGGAGGACAGCACATGTGGTCCCTCTATAGAAATCCAGCAACAGGGAGGAAGTGAGGAACTATAGGCCAGTCAGACTCACTTCAGTAGTGGGGAAGATCATGGAGACATTGGTTAAAGAAAGGATAGTGGGGCAGGTAGAAGACATCGGAGCCCAGGGCCATAGGCAACATGGATTCACAGCGGGGAGGTCATGTCAGACAAATCTGGTTGATGTCTTTGGGTGACAAAGGAAGTAAATCAGGGTGGGGCAGTGGAGAACGCTTACTGTGATGTAAGCAAAGCGTTTGACACTGTCCCACATAGGAGGCTGATAAACTGGCTGAGTAGGGTGGGCATGGGGGAAGGGTGGTAAGTGGGTAGAAACTGTCTAAGAGACAGGAGGCAGAGAGTGGTGGTAAATGGGGCACAGTCTGGGGAGAGGGGGTGACCAGTGGGGTGCCGCAGGGATTGGTCCTGGGCCAGTCCTGTTCAATGTCTTCATGAGTGACATTGCAGAAGGGGTGAAGGGAAAGGTCTGCCTGTTTGCAGGGGACACCAAGATCTGTAACACAGTGGATACCCCGAAGGGGGGGGAGGAGGAATAAGATGGGACCTGGGGAAGGTTGAGAAATGGTCTGAGGACTGGCAACTGAACTTTACTTCAAATAAAATGCAAAAGTATGGACCTGGGACACAGAAACCCTGGAGAAAGTAACAGAATGGGGGGGAGTTGGTGACAGTCACAAAGAAGGAAAGGGACCTGGGGGTTCTTATGTCAGATGACCTGAAAATGTCGAAGTGGTAAGGCAGCTGGGAGGGCCAGTGACATGCTGGGATACATAGGTAACAGTATCTCCAGCATAAGGAGGGAGGTAGTGATGCCGTGATATAAAACCATTGTCAGGCTTCACATGAAGTACTGTGTGCAGTTCTGGAGGTCGCACCTTTGTAAGGATATTAATAGACTGGAGATGTACCAGCTAAGGGTGAATGAGATGGTACAGAGCTTGCAACACAAGACTTATGAGGAGAAAGTAAGGGACCTCAATATGTACTCACTGGAAGAGAGGAGGGAAAGAGGGGATATGATAGAAACATTCAAGTACCTCAAGGGTATAAATTGAAGTACTGAGAAGCAGGAGACAGTTGCCATAGGGATATGTGCCAGCTTCTGTGTGATACTCTTTTGTTCTTATAAATCTGTAATCTCCAGTATTTCAGTAACCACATGACCACACTGCCTTCTTTAGGCAATTTTATGTTGGTTGATGCCTTGTGTCAGATGGCAGCCAGAGGGCTCACCAGATTGTATTGCCATTTGAAAAACTTCATAGAGTGTTCTTTTACTGGAAAGCGTTTTGGAAAGGTGGTGAAGGTCTCACAATGTTTATTATGATTTTATCTCCTTATGTGTGTCCGCTTTGGTCCCCTCATCCCCACACCCCAACAGTCATCAGTGGTCACAGCTTCAGCCTTCTTCTTGCCAAGATGGTGGGTGAGAAACAGAAACATACAAGTTGCTGGCACATAAGGACCGCTTAGGCCACCTAGTCTGCCCATTTCCCTACCTGATGGATAAGCTGCAGATTCTAGTTAATAAATAGCTTACTTCCTCCTACCCCCCAATAGAATTGCCTTATGTCTGTCCATGAGCAGCTGCCTTCACAGTCTGTGAAGTCTGACGTCTTTCAGTGGCGCTCATTGATCATCTTCCAACACAGGCAAGGCGATGCCAGGCCAAAAGTAACTCAAGACAAGCAGGTTTCAAAGTGGGGAAGAAATGGAGTGAGCAAGAATCAAGTACTCATTCAGATGCGGTGCCGATTTTAAGATCAGCATACTGGTGTGGACCCTGAAAATAGAACCCCAGCTCTTTAAGTAGCCTTATGAAGAGTAAAGGCTTCTCGAAGCAGTGGGGTTCTGTTTATTGCACTGTAAGTGGGCTGCATCTAATTCAGTAATTTACTGTACCTTACATGTGGATATATGGTAGGCACAACTTTAAATAAACACTGCACCTGAATTAACACATGATGCAATAGAAACATAGAATTTGTCAGCAGAAAAGGACCGCACAGCCCACCCAGTCAGCAAAGTGTTCTCTACCTACTTGTAACTCCTGCATGCATACGTTACTGCATGTCTTACTCTGTCTGCATCCATCAGGACCTCCTTGTGAGTGAGCTTAATGGATTTTTCCTGCAATGAACTTGAACCTACTCCACGTCCATGGCCCTATTGATCTCCATTGACCCACTCCTTCTCCTTTCTGTAATATACCCCTATGTTTATCCCATGCATTCTTAATGCCCCCTACCATTTTAGCTTCCACCACTTCTCCTGGCAGTCTGTTCAAGGCATCCACCACCCTTTCAGTAAAGAAGTATTTCTTTACATCTATTCTGAATGTCCCCCCAAGCTTCATTGTATGTCCCTTGGTTTGAGTGATCATCCTCATTTGAAGGAAACTCCCCAACTGTACCCGTTTTACCCCGTGAGGTACTTTGTAGGTCTTGATCATGTCACCTCTTGATCTCCTCTCTTCCAGAGTGTACATGTTGAGTTTCTTCAGCCTTTCCTTGTAGGGATTCCTGTGAAAATTCTGAACCATTTTAGATGCCCTCCTGTGGAAAAACTCCACCTTATGTCCTTTGTGAAGCGTGGACTATAAAACTGGACATAGTAGTTCAGCTGGGGGAATACCAGGGAGTGATACAATGGCAGCAGAACATCCCTTGTCCTCCTACTGCCAGTCTTTATGCACCCCAGAATTCAATTTGCCCTGCCCATAGCCTTGTCACACTGTACTGCCATCTTGAGGTCCTCTGATATAATAACCTCAAGGACCCTTTCATGTCTACTGAGTATCAGTACCTCCCCTCATCGTATACCCAGTATCGGGGTTCCTGTGCCCTAGGTACATGATTTTACACTTGTTGGCATTGAACCCCAAGTAAGTAAGAAAATAGAATTGATCTGAATGAATTGCAGGCTTTTAAGCAGCTTTTTGAGGAGTGTGTATGTGTGTGTTTGGGATGGGGGCTCTGGTACAGGCAGTACCTCAAAGAATGCCACCGACTTCCCCACCCCATCACGCTGCCGGCCCAAGTACTGAAACCTCCCCCTCAGTACTTCCACAGTGTCCCCCAAGTCATTTGTACCCGCATACAACAGTAAATGAGGTTTCTTCCTGCCCCTCGCTGTACGTTTGAGCAGTACATGCCCTGCCTCTCCTGTACTTAACCTGGGGGTAGGCACAATGCAAATATGGGTGTGCCTTTACCCTTTCCACCCCATCTCACCCATTTCAGTATAGAATCCCCCAGGGTGAGTACCCCCAACCCTTACCCCCTTTCCCTTCTAATACCTCTTCCACCACCCCAGTATTCATTCTTCTTTGTCCCTTACCCCTGCCAACAGCACCCTCTGTGACTTCTATATCTGTACCCCTTACTTCTGCCTCACCCCTTTTCTCTGTCTTATTCCTCCCATCCCCCTTGAACCCCTTCCCAGCCTGACTACTTCCTACTGGGCTTCCCATGTCAACCTCCTCTGCTGATTTCCAACCCTCTTCTATCCCCGTTGTTGTCAATTTAGAGCCCCCATTCACTTCTACCCAGATAGTGATGCCCCTCCCATCCTACCCCCTTCCCATAGCCTTCTGTTCTTCAGTCACCACCCTCCCTTCCTTACTAGCCTCCTTCTACCCTTTTGTCCTCGCTATCTCTTGCCCTACCTGTTGCCATCCCTCTCATGCCCCACGTGTCCTCTCCCCTTCAGTATGTTTCTGCTCCCCCCTGTGTCCCATAGCAGAGGTTCAAATGTATTCATAATTGATACCTGTCCTATATCTCTTCCCCCATCGGTTCCCCCCTCCTACTTGTTCCCCTCCATGTCACCCCTGGTGCCTCACTACCCGCAGCCATCTGCTCCCTCCCCTGGTACTCCTTGTGGTGTCTTGCTCCCCCAACAGTAGGCAGCCTCGCTGTCACCTCGTGCACCCCCTCTCTTCTCTTCTTTTGCCTGCTAGTGCCTCTGATACTGGGGTCAGTTTCAGTCCGTAGTTATTCTTCCTATGTCCCCCTTTGCCATCCCCTATTCCCCCCCTTCAGGATACCTATCATACTCATCTGCCCTGCAACTTACACTCCTCCCTAACCTTCACAGTTCCTCCAGTAGCGTAGCAAATTCCCAGAGGGCCTGGGTGCAAGGCGATGTTACAGGGCCCCTCCCCAGTTTTGAATAAACATCAAAATTATGATTTGGGCCCTTCAAACCTCATGGGCCCAGGTGCCACTGCACCCCATGCACCCTTGTAGCTACGCCCCTGAGTTCCTCCCTCAAACTAGCCAGTCATCTACAGACCATACACCCCCCCATCCTCCAAGCCCAGGCCAGGATCATGGCACACCTACACCCTGTACACCCCTCCACCCTTCCAAAGATGCCTGCCCTAGTGACATGTAGCACCTGCCCCACTGTGGGTCCCATCTTATGCTAGGGGGTCTTACTCCCAGGTTCTGTACCCTACTGCAACTGTTAGACCCCTATTTACTAAAATTCCTGTTCCCCCCACATTAGTCCCCCTACTGACCCATGTGCCGATGGGGGTAATTCAGGCTCAAATGTCATCCGTTAGACACTGTATTACCGTAGCAATCCTAAAGCCTCCTTGTCCATTTTTCACCCCTCAGCTACCATACTTTTTGTTCTTGGCTCTCATGTAGTTTCACTTAGCCCACTTAAAAATCCTATTGCACTCCAAGTATTATTCAGTTCAGTTAGAGAAATAAACAGAACAAATAAATATGTATTACTACAGCAATCATAACAGTATAGCTCAGTACTTAGCTCAGTTAGAGAAAGAAACAGAAGAAGTAAATCTGTATTATTACAGCATTGCTAAAGCATCCAATCATTGCTTTGTCTCCACTCCAGAGACCCTGCTGTAATAGAGAACCACAGAGGACACTGGATGGGAGGATGGGCAAGTGTAAAGTCCCAGCAGAGCTCCATTGAGCTCGTTCACTCCCCCTCTCTCACTCGCTAGTTCTATTTCTCCCAATGCTGCAGGCTGCCCTTCTGTACTGGGCTCCTGCTTGCATTGGTGCCTTTTTCTGCCCACAAAGAAATCTGCAGCAGTCCCAACAGAGCTCCATTGAGGTAGGTCAGTCCTCATCTCTTACTTGCTCATTCTGTTTCTCCTGGCGCTGCAGGCTGCCCTTTCATATCTGGCTCCTGCCTCTGTTGGCGCCTTTTTGTGCCCACAAAGAAATCTGCAGCAGTCCCAGCAGAGCTCTGTTGAGCTTACTCACTCCCCCTCTCTCTCGCACTCACTCATTCTGTTTCTTCCACCACTGCAGGCTGCCCCTTTGTACTGGGCCCCTGCCTGCATTGATGCCTTTTTCTGCCCACAGATAAATCCACAGCAGTTCCAACAGACCTCCGTTGACCTCGGTCAGTCCCCCTCCCTCATTCACTCATTCTGTTACTTCTGGTGCTGCAGGCTGCCCTTTTGTACTGGGCTCCTGCCTGAGTTGGAGCATTTTTCTGCCCACAAAGAAATCTAAACAAGTCCAGACAGAGCTCAGTTGAACTTGGTCACTCCCCCCTCTCACTCACGATCCTAATCGGTCCCAAACACTGATTTCCCACAGCAACTGTAGTATTGTGCACCAGAAGCACGAAAACACATTTCATCCAGGATTTCAAAAATGACAGCTGTACTATTCATAAGGTGGTATAAAAAAATGTTACTGCTGAAAATCTGGTGTGAAAATATTACTGATTTGTGAAGTTGCAAGGGTGTGTGTAAACTGCACAATGCTCGCTTGTAACACAGTCGTTTTACGGACTTTCATCACAAAATCTTCAACATAGGCATTTTAGGACATCTGCTCATGAACAGTGTCACTGGTTTTCTTAATGTGTCCCAAACATTGATTTCCCACAGCGACTACACTATTCTGTGCCGGGAGTGCGAAAACACATTTTGGCCAGGATGTGAAAAATGACAGTTGTATTGTTCATAACGAGGTGTGGAAAAATGCCAATGTTGAAAATTCGGAGTGAAAATATTGCAAATTCGCAAAGTTACGAGCATGCACAGCAAGTGCGCAATGCACACTCGTAAAACACTAATTTTATGGATTTTTTCTACCAAATTTATTACTCAGCTCAGTTAGAGAAATAAAGAGAACAACTTAATCTGTATTATTAGAGTTAATCCTAAAAGTATCCAGTCATTGCTTTGTCTCCACTCCAGAGACCCTGCTATAATATAGGACCACAGAGGACCCTGGACAGGAGGATGGGTAACTCTAAAGTTCCGGCACAGCTCCACTGAGCTCGCTCACTCCCCCTCTCTCACTCACTCATTATATTTCTCCCAATGCTGCAGGCTACCCTTTTGTACTGGGCTCCTGCTTGCATTGGTGCCTTTTTCTGCCCACAAAGAAATCTGCAGCAGTCCTGACATAGCTCCGTTGAGCTCACTCACTCACTCCCCCTCTCTCACTTGCTCATTCTCTTTCTCCCGATGCTGCAGGCTGCCCTTTTGTACTGGGCTCCTGCCTGTGTTGGCACCTTTTTCTGGCCACAAAGAGATCCGCAGCAGTCCCAACAGAGCTCCATTGAGCTTGCTCACTACCCCTCTCTCACCCGCTGGTTCTGTTTCTCCTGGTGCTGCAGGCTGCCCTTTTGTACTGGGCTCCTGCCTGCATTGGTGCCTTTTTCTGCCCACAAATAAATCTGCAGCAGTCCTGACACAGCTCCATTGAGCTCACTCACTCCTTCTTTCTCACTCGCTTGTTCTGTCTCTTCCCGTGCTGCAGGCTGCTATTTTCTACTGGGCTCCTGCCTGTGTTGGAGCCTTTTTCTACCTACAAAGAAGTTCACAGCTGTCCCAACAGAGCTCCGTTGAGCTCACTCCCCCCTCTCTCACTTGCTCATCCTTGTTTCTCTTGGTGCTGCAGGCTGCCCTTTTGTACTGTGCTCCTGCCTCCATTGGTGCCTTTTTCTGCCCACAAAGAAATCTGCAACAGTCCCAACAGATCCCCATTGAGCTCGCTCACTCCCTCTCTCTCAGTTGCTCATTCTGTTTCTCCTGGCACTGCAGGCTGCCCTTTTGTACTGGGCTCCTGCCTGCATTGGCGCCTTTTTCTGCCCACAAAGAAATCCAAAGCAGTCCTGATAGAGCTCCGTTGAGCTCACTCAGTCCCCCTCTCTCACTCACTTGTACTGTTTCTCCCACCACTGCAGGCTGCCCTTTTGTACTGGGCCCCTGCCTAAATTGATGCATTTTTCTGCCCACAAAGAAATCTGCAGCAGTCCTGAAAGAGCTCTGTTGAGTTCGCTCACTTCCCCTCCCTCCCTCACTCTCTCGTTCTGTTTCTCCCAGTGCTGCAGGCTGCACTTTTGTACTGGGCTCCTGCGTTGGGGCCTTTTTCTGCCCACAAAGAAATCTGCAGCAGTCCCAACAGAGCTCAGTTGAGCTTGGTCACGCCCCCCTCACTTGATCTTAATTTGATTTGGCTTAAACTGATTTCCCACAGTGACCGTGCTATTCTGCGGCAGTACTGCAAAAATATATTTTTGCCAGGATGTGAAAAATGACAGCTGTACTGTTCATAAGGAGGTGTGAAAAAATGCCAGGGTTGAAAATGTGGCATGAAAATATTACAAATTTGCAAAGTTACAAGGGTGCATGGAAACAGTTCCATGCACGCTTGTAAACCAATCATTTTATGGACTTTTGTCACCAAATTTTCAACATAGTGATTTTAGGACCTCTGCTCATGAACAGTGTCACTGTCATTTTCTTAATCTGCCCCGAACTCTGATTTCCCACAGCGACCGTGCTATTCTGCTGGAAGTGAGAAAACACATTTCGGTCAGGATGTGAAAAATGACAGCTGTACAGTTCATAAGGAGGTGTGAAAAAATGCCAATGTTGAAAATCTGGCATGACAATATTACAAATCTGCAAAGTTACAAAGGTGCATGGAAACTGCACAGTGCACACTTGTAATATAGTCATTTGATGGGCTATCATCACCAAATTTTCAACATAGGCATTTTAGGACCACTGCTCACGAACGGTATCACTGTCATGTTCTTAATCTGTCCCGAACACTGATTTCCCACAGCGACCGCGCTATTCTGCGCTGGAAGTGCAAAAACACATTTTGGCCAGGATGGGTAAAATTACAGCTGTACTGTTCATAAGTAAGTGTGTGAAAATGGCAGTGCTGAAAATCTGGAGTGAAAATATTATAAATTCCCAAAGTTATGAGCATGCATGCAAACAGCACAATGCACACTCGTAACACAGTCATTTCATGGAGTATCATCACCAAATTTTCAACATAGGCATTTTAGGACCTATGTTCATGAACAATGCCACTGTCATTTTTTTAATCTGTCCTGAACACTGATTTCCCATAGCTACCTTGCTATTCTGCACCAGAAGTGCAAAAAACACATTTCGGCCAGGACGTGAAAAATGACAGCTGTACTGTTCATGAGAAGGTGTGAAAAAATGCCAGCGTTGAAGACCTGGCCTGAAAATATCGCAAATCCATGAAGTTATGAGCATGCATAGCAATTGCGCAGCGCACACTAGTAAAACAGTAATTTTTTGGATTTTTCCACCAGATTTGCAACATAGGCTTTTTGAGAGCCCACCTCATAAACACTGGCACTGTTGTTTCATTAATCAGTCCCAAAAGGTGATTCTGCACAGTGACCGTGAAATCACCTTTTGGGGCTAAATAACGCCATGACAGAGACAGAATTCATGAGGAGGGGTCCCAAAAACCCCAAGTGGAAAAATTGGTGCCAAAATTCCAAGCCTGAGATATGCACCAAAGTTGAAAAAAAACTATTTATGCCAATATACAGCTTACCGGCATTTCCTCAGTTTGTGGTTGGCTTTTAAGAGTGCAGACGTGTTCCCAGTCCACTGAAGATCATTGCGCCAGACTCTGGAGGTAAGTATGGGTTGAGGGGAGGTGGGGTATACGGTGGGAGGGCACAGGTTGGGGGAGGAGGTGCAGATGGCAAGGGACCATTTTCTTCTTCTCAGGGTTATAGAAAAAAAAAGATGTTGTGGGATTTTTTTTTCTTTTTGCAGGTATTTTTGGCATGCTGGGGTTGGCTCCCAGTGTGCGACCTACATGTTTTGGGGTGGGTGGTGACTGCAGCCGACGGGGATTGGGCACCCCCATTGGCACATACTGGCATGGAGGGTCTCATGAGCCAAGGGGGATTGGGCACACCCTCGACACACAAGAACTTGGGGGGGAAGGGACATGATGCTGAGGGGTATTGGGCACCCCCTCAGCAAACAGGTTGGGAATGCAAGGGAGCCCTGCAATGAGGGGTTGCTCCCTCATTGCAGCGGATGATGCTGCAATGATGAGGCGGCCCTGAATTGCAGTGGCTAAAACTTCTCAAGGTTGTGGCATGCTGGCTGAACTAGTGTCAGCAGCAGCATGCCACTCCATTGAGGACAGGGGGCCAAGCCTCAAAAGGCAGTGGGAGCATTGGCCACATCAGTGCCACGCCTCCCAGCCTGCTTCTGCAGCAAGCTGCCGCACCATGTTTCTTACGCATGCATGCAATCAACATAAAAAAACATAAAAACATTTTGCTCACTGCAGTTACCTCCCCCTCCTCCCCTTCCCTCCCATCCCCTCTCCTTACTCAACACACATGATGAAGCCAGAAATGAAAACAAAGATTAACAGAAGGGCTGAACAACTTGCTATATGCTACCATGTGTGACAGCATGTAATACGCTGCTCAGCCCTTCTGTTAAGTTTTGTGTCTTAATTTAATGGCTCCAGCGTATCAGCACTGTCTTCTCTTAACTGTACGGCATTTACTGATAACTCGCTTAGGTCATGGTAAACATTTGAAAGACTGCTCACAACAGAGTCCAGAAAAGAGAATGTGGATTGACTACAGACAGGTAATGACTAATGAGAGAAAGTGGGAGTTGCTATATGTGAAGGTCCTCTGTGGATAGTAGCACAATGAGAAACATTTAAGTGTTTAATACTGAGTTAGGTAAGAAGTTATGTCAACAAATGAAAGTGTGTGTTGTGCAGAGAATTTGGTTCAGAATATTTTAGTTAATTTCATAATGTTGCGGTATATAACCACTAAAGAACTGAGCTGACATTTTGCTATGATTTTTTTTAATGAGCTGGATACAATAAGATGAAATATATATTGATAAGGGAAGTAAGGGACACGTAGGTGCTTATTTTGTAATTTAGTTTTATTTAGAAAGAGGTAGCTTGATTGCAGAAGGAGATGAGAATGTTTGTGTGCTTGTATGTCTTCTTTCTGCATTCCTTTGTAAAACTTCTATGAATGCAAAGAAAGTACAATGGCAGATATAGTGACAAGAAAACAGTGTAGGTCCTCTATATAACTGTGTTAATTGTGGTTTAAAGATTATTTCTTTCAATAAGTATGCTTTGTTGTTTTTCAACACTACCAAGTGCTCCCAGACTGATTTGACATTTTCCCTATATCGCCATGTCAATTTTCCTGTTTTTTTTTTTTCTGTAGGTTATATTATTTCCAACGGAAGCCAAAGTGTTCTGCTTTCCTGCATAACCAGTGCAAGTCTATGGCAACATTTGTCCTGTAAATTGCTCCATTTTCCTGTAAAATACAGGAATCCCTGAAGATCTGGGAGCTCTGAACTACCAAGCAAGTTTGAAAACATACTTTTACTTGTTTTTGTGACTGACCCAGTCCACACAGTTTAACTGACAGAAGAATTGATGTACCTATGTATATAAGAAGCTGTGCATCCTTTTCTATTTGTTTTAGAGTAACACTGATAGTAACACAGGGCTATATGCTGTGTTCTTACAATGTATGGGGGGGGGCCCAAAGAATAGATTGCTTCCCTATCTTCCCTTTCTCTTTCATTTATAATTGTATTTAAAATGCTTAAAAAAATATTCATATGAGCTGAAATGCAGAAATGTTTATCTTCTTATTGTGGTATTTCGTTCTCTTAAGTGCTTTCTGTTCCATGTTTAAACAGTGGTTCTGGGTGACATGTTAAAACTTGATAAAAACTTAACGTGTGTGTTGTATTTGAAAACTTCTATAATATATCAGGAACATTTGAATACTGCTACTGTTGTAAGTTTCTTTGTAATGAAGGTGATGGTCAATAGTGTGCAGACTTTTCTGAAAATATTAAAAAAATGTGGGCCCATCAACTCCTAATGGCTTCAGTAGAATGTTTGAAGTGAATATCAAATAACCCTGTTGCTGTAAGACAGTTATAGCCTTATTCCATTATGAGCTACTGTAATGTTCACAGTTATTGTTGTTTGCATTGCAAAAACTCAACTTTAATTTAAAAAATATATATAAATACAGTCATGCATTACTGGTGTCATGACTGAGCCAGATGATGGACTACTGCTTGTAATGTATTTATTTATTTGTTTATTTTATTTATATCTTTGGTAACTAGGTAAGTGAGCTGACCCGAAGGACTGTTTTCGGTCACAACCCGGGCCTCATAGTGGCATTAGTTGGACAATACAGTACATACAGATATGGAGTAGTAAAAACACACCTCAATACGAGGTGAGTACAATGGTATCAAGTAGGTTATACAGCATAATGACAACAGAGATCAGCAAGTTGGACAAAAACAGTACATATAGATACAGAGTAGTAAGATCACACCTCAAGTATGAGGTACATACAATGGTATCAAATTGGTTGTATCAATGTATGCTGTGAAATGCTTTGTGTGACTTTATTTATGTTGGTGGGGACCTTTGTAACATGCTAACTTTGTTAGAAGGGACTCAGTCTGCCCTTGCATAGATGCATAGACACTGTCAGCAGATAAGGGCCTAAGGCCACGCAGTCTGCCCATTTGAGCTTGTAAGTTCACTTTATGTTTTTCTAGAAGTCTGTTGCTTAGTAAGAAGTGCTTTTTAGGTATGCTGTAAAACCATGCACTCATTTATAAAGATTTCCCATCCCCTACTTCTAAGTGTACCCTGTGATTCCCTTTGTAAGCAGAAATGTTTCATGGCTTACCTTGAAAGTGTGTACTGTCATTATATTGATTGTCTCCACTTGTTGGCTATTCCATAAGTTCACTGCCCTCTTGTATAAAAAGTACATCCTAGTCATACCTCTGAATTTACTATTTCTGAGCTTCAGGGCATATCCTAGCTCTCTGCTGAAAGACATCCTTTTCCTTGTGGGTACAAAGAAGACCTGCACTGTTTTTCTATCCTCTGTCTCTGACAGTACTCTGTGTTTGATATTTTTGATATCTTTGATATAGATATATTATCATGTGTTATGCATTTTATATTGATTTTTGCAGAATACATTCTTGATAATATAGAACAAATGGCTTAAGTTATTTTTAATTAAGAAACCATTCTGTAAGACCACACTAATGCACCAGAACACTTCAAAAAATGCTAAATGTTCTGGGGGCCTAGGCAGCTCCCAGACACCCTGCCATGTTGGTTACATCCCCCCTCCCCCCCCCCGAAAATAAAGCTACTTGAACTGACCAGGGTTGAATCATAGTAGACTTACTATCTATGATTCCAGGGAGGAGCTTGCCTTTGTACACTTTAAACAACTGACACATAAAACCCATTCTAGAATGACTTTTAAAACACAGCAAAACAAAGCTGAGAACCCAGATTGTGTTTTGTTACAGATGGCAAAATGAACAACACCAGTAAAAGTGGTACTGTCCTCTCACAAGCATTGCCCGGTACTCACAACCTCCCCACCAAGACTGGCATCGAATGATTACATCAGTAGCAGGGCAGTTGCCTCAGGCGATAATGATGCTGGGCAGTCAGCATAGATAAACAATGCTTGTACATGGTAAGGGAGCATAGTCATTCATGCTTGCTCCATGACTTTAACTATGATTATCCATGGACAACTGCTAATGATAAATGGTCCAGGGGCAGACCACGGTCAATATACTTTGAGAACTATTCAGGTTGACCATGATTATCCATGGTTGTTAATTTCAGGTGTTCTGCATTATAAAAAAAAATATACACAGCTCAGGTTATTTTATTTGTTTCCTGCAACCATAGCATTCAGAAATTAATACATACTGTATTATCAAAGACTATGTAAAATTCCACTTCACCAGCAAATTTGTTGGTAAGCTGTCACTTTGCATAGTCCTTGCAGGGTGAAGCAGACTTTCTGCCACCAAATAACTATGTGAATTTTTATAAAAAACAAGCCCAAAAGGGCTAAACTCTCCTCCCACTCCCATACATAATGACACCGTCCCCCACCCACCTCCTCAACATGTAATTAACCCCTCCTCCCAACTACACTCTGGGTAGATAATCCCTTCCTTCCATCTCCCCATCCCACCAAAGTTGAGTAATTATTTAATTGCATAGAAAATATACAAATAAAGTTTAGGGTCACTTTCCTCCTTTCCATATCCTTAGTGTACAAGTAAGTTATACCCCCAACACCTCCCATCTACTCAGCACCCTCTATCCCCACCCCCACTAGAGATGTGTGAAATTCCAACATTTTGTTACACTAAATATTTAGCAAAATTTTGCATTTCGTGAAATATTTTGTGGGTGTGAAATGCAAAATGTTGACCATTAAACATGAAATTTCACTCGTGGAATGGCAAAATTTCACCCACTAGTGGGCAATATGTTGCCATTTTTGGCAAGATTGAGCATATCATGGTGAAATTCTATATTCCATGTACAAAATTTCACAACTTTGCATCCGGTGAAGAATTTCACGGAATGGTGGAATTTCACAAAATGTTTTGTGTGGTTAGATTGCTAATTTAGTGGCAATTTCACTGGTGAAATTGAATTTTGCAGCATCTCTAACCCCCACCATTCCCACTCATGAACTGTGTAGTGGGGGG
Organism: Neoceratodus forsteri; assembly: GCA_016271365.2. Classification (NCBI taxonomy): domain Eukaryota; kingdom Metazoa; phylum Chordata; order Ceratodontiformes; family Ceratodontidae; genus Neoceratodus; species Neoceratodus forsteri. Next base: position 849,143,183 of record CM028137.1, on the reverse strand, counting down.
GGGGCTGAGTGTCAGAACTGTGCCTACCTGGGCCTTTTTACCAACAGTCCAGTGATGTGTTTAATTTGGCCGTGCCTGCTCAGGGCAAAGGATGAGCAGTTAGTGATTTGACTGCTCTCATGTGGGGCACTTATGAGTGGCCATGGTTCTCTGGCTATGCGTACATAGGGCATTTGAAGACCAGCCAGTTTACACTGACTTACCTCATACTTGTACTAACCCCCTTTTCTCCTTAGAGTTTATCCCTAAACAAGTTGCAGTTTGCTTGAAGAAATTGCTCATTATTGTTTACTCAGAGTGTAAGTGCATATAAATTGGTGAGATGGTTTGGTATTCTGTGGGGTCCATTGGAGTGGAGACAAAAATTGGGAGGTTGGTAGGGACAGCATCCAAGGAAGTTGTACATACCAGTCACCAGACCCTCTCAGATCATTCTCTGCTTAGAGACACCATGCTATTTCTACTATTTCACTTGTGAAGGGCGATAATGACCCCAGGAGTCAAAATGACATCTACAACAATCTAGCACCAATGTAAGGTAGTGACATTCCTCACCCTGAAGGCAGTTGGAAGGGTGCCCTCCACTGGGGCTTTACACGTGTAAACACACATACACACAGACTCAAAACATCACTTTCCAGGACAGCAGTTACAAACAAATGCACAATACCACTGATGCAGTCAGGAAATACAGGTAGACTGCGGGGGGCTAGCAGTCCTTATCTGCCATCAAATACAATGTTACCATGTTAATACACATGCAAACACACTCACACTTGCACAGACAGATGCACAGATGCTTTCATAATACCCAAAGATACACAATGCACACAAATCTGCACACACACCAATATAGACACACACCAGTGTAATCCTTGAAGATCTGTAACACTGTGAGTTTATTCCTGATATTGCAACAGGCTCTGACTGTATCAATACTTCTAAGGTACTTTTGTGACACTGGGAGCTCACGCCTGGTAATGCAAGTAGGAAAGACTCTTGCTATCCCTCTATGAAAGTTTTCAAGCACCTGCAGCCAATCCCAGTGTCACACAAGTATACCAGTTCCTTGACTTAAAGTGTGCACCATAGGAGGCCATCCATTAGCAGTATCAGTGGTCCAGAGCTTGCATGCCCATCTCTGCGCCTGGAAGAACAGAAGGTTGTAGGTGTTAGTCCTGCAACAGGAACTTTGACTAATACCTGACACTATAATCTATAATACAGTAACAGGGGTGTGCTGCACTATGAAGGTGATGTGCTTTGAATGTAATGTTAAACAGATGTTCCTTCTGCCCATCTCTAGTGCTGTACAAGTGAAAGATGAAGCTCCCATGGCACCTATAATATTGTAAGAGATTGAGATGCCCAAGCCAAAGAAATAGGTCCATTTAACCCTTAAATGTACCTGAAAACAAGCTATCAAAATGCAATGTGCCTTTCCAGGCCAAATATTATAAACAAAATTTCCAGTGTCACACAAATGTCCTGATCCTGCCACATTAAGTGTGCGACACCCTAAGCCCATTCCCAGTGTTGCTTAAGTAGGCTAATCTCTCACCTCAATGTATGGACACTGGAAGGGTATCCCCAGTGGTGCACCAGTGTTCAAACCCCAACAGTTCCCTAGAACATCAAGTGCTGCCATTAAGAGCCCATTTCCAGAGGCAAAGTAGTGGTTTGACCCCCAATACCTCCAAACATCTAGTTGGGCCATCAGAAACTAAACCTGAGCTCTACGTTGATTGACCCAGACCACACAAATTTATTCATGTGACAACACCTATAATACCCCCCCACACACACACACAATTGGGAAGAGTTGTATCCAAAATGCACAGTAGGAGTTTGATACAGCTTACTAAGGGTGAGAGAAGGGTAGAGCCTGTCACCATTGTGGGAGCCACTCTACACCTGGAAGTGATTGACATGGCTTGTGTAAGGGCACTGAGTCCATGATCAGCTTGACATGGGCAGGGTAAGAGAAGCAATGTAATTGGATTCGCCAAGGAGATGGAGGGAATGCGGTTGGCACTTGATGCCAGGGGTTGCATGGGATGGAACAATGTGGGGTGGGACAAAGGACACCAGAGACTGCTTAACATGAAATAGGGTGAAGGAAGGAGGTAACACAGGATGCCAGGAACTAATTGGCACACTGGTGAGGTACGGATGGGTGTGCCACTAAATGCCAGTAATGTCTGGTGTGGGGATGGAGTGGAAGTCCTTAGCATCCAGTCTCTTCACTAGATACTGGGGAATTCCTTGTAAGGAACAGAATGAGGAAGGAGGTGACATTACATACCAAGGATTGCTTGGCATGGGGTGGGGTGAAGAAAGTGGGTTCCGCTGGACACCAGGGACTACTTTGACTGGAATGGCCAATACAAATTAGTATGCATCCAAAATTAAATATTCAATGCAAAAAAACTATATTTAGTCATCAGCTACAGAGGTACCCAGTGTGAGGACCCCAAATGTTGTGAGATCTTTGTTTACAATGTCCTCAGTGATGACTAACAAATTGCAAGTGATTCTAGACTCAGTCTATAGTTGTCAGTTCTTCTCTGCAGGTCCTGATTGACATTACTTGTCAGGAAGAAACCTGACACTGGGCACCATTGCATGGCTGAAGCACAAAATCAAAAAAGTAGGGAAATGGGATATTATGGGAAACATTCCACTTAGTCTTGGTGACTGTGTGATGTGGTGGTCTTCAGGGTTGATGAATTGTGCCAAGCAGCACTGATATTACCTTAAGTTCATTTTAGTCTTTCAAGTCTTCTTGCTATATTTTTTGTAAGACTTTATTCACCACAGAGCCAGGGTTTGCAGACCTCTTAATTCCAAGTCAGATTTGTAGTACAGAGCCAGGACTAACCTCACATTCAAAGCTCATTTTTCCATTGTGCAGAGTGTATTAATAGCAACCCTTATTTATGGCACCATGACCTCATTTAACATCACCAAGGTAACTCACCCAGATAAATTATATTCTATAAGAGCATCTGTTATTTTGACCTGGGTACAAACCATCTCACTTATCACTGCTTTATTCTGCAATGAATAGATTATATTCCCTCCACTCAACATCCCTTTCCAATGGGCTGCATTATTGACAATGCTATCATATCTCATGTTCCCACCCTACTGTTTGAAATGTTTTGCTATCCCATCACCACTTACCTAAAGAAATCTAATGATATTTTGCATGTTCCAAACTGTTCTACCACAATGTGTTAGCTCTCCTTTGTCTACTATGCTTCCAAGTACTGGAGCTCTTTGCCATTAGACATACAAAACACTGGTTCCTATGTACCATTCAGAACTGTTCTAAGGACTTGCCCATTAACCATAACACTATGGGCCACAGTTCTAAGCTGGAGGGTGGGAGGTTTAGGAGGGAGGTCAGGAAGCACTTCCTCACTGAGAGGGTGGTGGACATTTGGAATGCACTGCCAGAAGAAGTCATCTTTTTGAAGACAGTGGGCAGCTTAAGTGAGACTGGGATAGGCATAGGGGAAAGTAAGGATCATGGGCAGGGAGGACTGAAAAGGGAAAAAAAATCAGGGATACTGAACAAATACTTCTGCTCAGTATCCACAAAAGAATAGGAGGGTGAGGTACCTAAACCAAACAATAGAAACACTCTGGATAGGGATGTCAATACAAGTCCATTCACAGAAGAAAGGGTTCTTAAAGAACTCTTAAAACTGAAGGTGAATAAAGCAATGGGGCCTGATGGGATTCACCCAATAGTTCTAAAAGAACTAAGGGTAGAACTAGTGACACCATTGACTTCCCTCTTTAACAAATCATGGGAGAATGGGGTGGTACCTGAGGACTGGAGGAGGGTGGATGTGATTCCACTTCACAAAAGAGGGAGCAAGGCAGAGGCAGGAAACTACAGACCTGTTAGTTTGACCTCAGTGGTAGGGAAAATGATGGAATCACTTCTGAAGGGAAGAATTGTTGAGTACCTAGAGGCCAGTGGGGCATAGGATCCAAGACAGCATGGATTCACAGCGGGAAGGTCATGTCAGATGAATCTAATAGATTTCTTTGACTGGGTGACCAAAGTAGTAGACCAGGGAGGGGCTATGGGCATGGCATACCTAGACTTTAGCAAGGCATTTAACACAGTCCCACACAAATGATTAATATACAAGTTAGCCAGCCTGGGAGTGGGTCCCAAGGTGTAGCCTGGGTAAACAATTGGCTGGACAACAGGGCACAGAGGGTAACAGTAAATGGAGTCCACTCTGAAGAAAGGGGGTTGCTAGCGGAGTACCGCAGGGTTCAGTACTGGGACTGGTCCTCTTTAATGTCTTTATAAGTGACATTTTGGAGGGACTGGAAGGAAAAATATGTCTCTTTGCAGACAACATAAAGATCTGCAAAAGGTTGATACAGAAGGTGGGGTGAAAAGAATGAGATGAGACATGGCAAGGTTGAAGGAATGGTCAAATGTATGGCAGCTTAGATTAAATGCAAAGAAGTGAAAAGTAATGCACCTGGGAAACAAAAACCCAGGGGAAGAGTACGCAGTGGGGAATGAGATACTAACAACAACAAAAATGGAAAGGGACCTGGGGTAGTCATATCAGAGGACCTAAAGGTGGGCAAGAAATGTGAGAAGGCAGTAAGGAGGGCTGTCGGGATACTGGGATGCATAGGGAGAGGCACCACCAGTACAAAATAGGAAGTTGTTATTCTTCTGTGCAGACAGTTGATGAGCCCCCATCTGGAGTACTGCATGCAGTTCTGGAGACCCTATCTCCACAAGGGCATAGACAAGATGGATATTGTCCAGAGGAGTGCAACTAAAATGGTGCAGGGTCTGCACCAGAAGACATACGAAGAGAGATTAAAGGAGCTTAATATGTATACCCTCGAGGAAAGGAGGGGGGGGGGACATGATCGAAACTTTCAAGTACCTCAAGGGAATCAACAAAGTGCAAGAGGGTAGCAACTTTCAGAAAAAGAGATGTGCAAGAACAAGAGGGCACAATTTGAAGATGGGGGGTGGCTCAGAGGTAATGTAAGGAAGCAATTTTTCATGGAGAGGGTTGTGGATACATGGAATGGCTTTCCTGAGGAGATAGTGGAGTCAAAAACAGTGAGGGAATTCAAGAATGCATGGGACAGACATAAGGTAATTCTAGTGGGGGGTAGGAGGAAGTAGGCTGTTGGTTAACTAAGATCTGCAGCGTATCCATTAGGTAGAGAAATAGGCAGACTAGGGGGGCCAAGTGGTCCTTATCTGCCATCAAATTCTATATTTCTATGCTTCTATGAGGGGGGAGAGAGAGAGCAGGGACATTAGCTCAAGCTGTGGACCCTGCAATACAAGCAGACTTGATAGACCAAATGGCCTTTCTCTCCTGGCTTCTTCGTATGTTCATATGTTAAAAACTGGTGAACACTTCTGTTTGGAATAGAATATTGTATTGTACCTGTCTGCACCCTATTAGGAATTGGAATGCTGCCACTGCTTGCTCTATGTTGTATAATTGTCCAGGACATGCCTAATGATAGATCTGCAACTGTTTAGTGCATTTACCTAGTCAATACAAATGAAATAGATAAATAAATAAGACATGGACATGTCTGAGCAGTGCAGGAGAGCAGCTAGCAAGGCAAACAGGATGTTGGGATGCATCGTAAGGGGGATCACCTCTAGGAGCAGGGAAGTGATTCTGCCACTGTACAATGGACTGGTTAGACCACACCTTGAGTACTGTGTACAGTACTGGAGACCACATTTGAAGAGGGACATACAGCTCCTGGAGAGGGTACAGAGGAGGCAACAAAAGATGATACGAGGGCTGGGGATTTGACTTATGAGGACAGACTTGAGGAGCTCTGCCTGTTTTCATTGGAGGAGAGGAGAGACAGGGGACATGATTGAGGTCTTCAAGTACCTCAAGGGAATAAATAGGAGTAAACATGGAGGATCTTTAGACTAAAGCAGGGAGGTATCACCAGAGGGCATGGTTTGAAGTTGGAAGGTGGAAGGGTGAGGGGGAAAGAGGAGGAGGTTTTCACCGAGAGGGTGGTGGACCCTTGGAATGCACTGCCTGGTGAGCTGGTTCAGAGATCCACAGTGGAGGGCTTCAAGAAAGGGTGGGACAGACACAGAAAGTGGATGTATCAGATGATGGCCTGTCCCGGGGGGGGTGGGGATGGATGATAGGGGTTTCTAGAGAACAAGGGATGGGAGGATCTCGGCACCCAACTAAGGATCTAGGTTCGAGCAGACTCGATAGACCGTAAGGCCTAATCTGCTGGCAAATAGTATGTTAGTATGGAAATTTACTCACACACCAAGTCTTTGAGGAAGTATGTCTAAGATAGATCAATGCCAATGCTTCTTCAAGCAAAAATTCAAATGCTGGGGAACATCCTACTAAATATTCAAGAAAATTCCAGGAAACATTTACCCGAATGTCACATTCCCCTTCTATTGTGATTTTGTGCTTCAACCCTAAATAATGCCCAAACATTCAATGGGGGGGGCAATGAATATTGTATATATTTAAATAAAAGTAATTAGAGTCACAATAATTAATGCCTTTGGACTTTTTTACATGAATGTGATTGAACCTCCAACTCCATTTAAACTCAATGCATGCTAAAAGCCAAGGAAAACTGATAATTTAGGAACTGACCTTCTATCAGTTCTTCAAAAATGGAGTTGATGGAGTCAATCTACAACGTTTTCCTAGAGGGCAGAACGTTGTTGCAGAGAGCTCATGCAAGTGTGGAGCATTATCTGCATGTAGGGACATAATTAGGTAACTACATAAGTGCCCTCCATGATCACTCACCCCCTGCCTAGCTACATGGGAAGTCATGTTGGGAAGCAGCGGGTAGTTTCACAATCAATGTTACACTTAGCATGAGATGTACGCCGTGATGGGCTGTGGAAGGGCATGAAGGCTATACTAGAGGGACTCCTGTACCACCTAAAAGTTTGGGCCCCAAATGCTCCCCTAAGACACTGCTTCTTGACCTTTGAACTAGCATGGAGGCATGCTGACCACATTTAATTTTTTATTGATAAATGATTTTAGCCATTATGGGATATGGCAATTCTTGGAGGACTGTGCTGTCTCACAGTCCCCTCTTCCATATAAGTAGGGGTCTACTCTGAAGCTGATCTGTTCATCCTATTGGAATCTTGCTGCCTGACAATCCTCTACCCTGGACAGGTCTCTGCCCTGTGTGAATGTTTTGTTCTCATGGATCGGGGAAATGAGGGGGGCTTTGGATTAGGATGAGTGTGGTAATGTTGAGCAATGTGGAACTCCACTTCCTGGATACACATGAATTTTGTCTGTCCTAGACTTATGTGGATCAAGCCCTTAATCTTTTTTGTTTTGTTTGTTCAGTTTTTAACCAGGAAATACACTGTGACAGGAATGTGGCCATGAAAATGCAATCTCCTTTTGTTACAGCAATTTTCTTTCTACTTATTTTCACATAAGTTCTTTGTGTATGGGGTGATTAAAATGGAGTCTGGGTTACATGTCCCAATAGCTATCCTGGGAAATCTAGAATGAAAATAGAGAGCCTCTGGAGGCAGGGGTACTTTTACCAGGGGGGAGGATGGTGGTGTGGGGGAAAGGGAAACCATCAGGGCCAGGATAAATGGTTCAGATGAGAGATGGTTAAAGGGGACACCTATTCAGAGGAGGTCTGAGATAAGTGGGCAAAATAACGAGGGAGTCAGAAATGGGAGGATAACAAGGGGGTCTCTAATAAGGCAGGAAGACTCCGTGGAATTGAGATCATGAATAAAGGGGGATGGGGGCTGAGAGGACATAGTGGAGGTAACCATAAGGATGATGGCAGTGTTGAGTTCTGTTATTGGGAGACTCGATGATTAGGGGTATCCAGTGGGAGGGACAGGGGTGGATGCCATAGCCAGGTGAAGGTAGTGAGTATCTCTGGGCTGACAGTGCACAGAGCAAAGTTCATAGTGTATGAAACTGGTTAGGGATTGTGGAGGGAAAATGGATTTCCTGGTGCATTTGGGAACTAACGTTCTAGAGGGAAATAGCGTTTTGGAAATCCAAGCAAGGTTCCAAGAACTTGCCAGAGTCTGTCGGGATAATGGATGCAACATTTCCTTTTCGGAGGTATTGCCAGTACCAAAGGCCTCAGTGGAGAAAAATGAAGATCCAGAGGTTAATGACTGGCTCAGGAAGTGGGGTGAAGAGAGTGGGTTGGGGGTGTTAGGGAACTGGAAAGGAGTTTGGGAGGATAAGGGACTGTATGCCAAGGACAGGCTTCATCTTGCCCCATTAGGGAAGGAAGTCCTTAAGCAGGGGATGGCTGACTACATTCAAGAAAGGTGGGGTTTAAACTTGTGAGGGGGGAAGTGTAGCCAGAAATTTCCATTTTGTACACAGTCTCCAACAGTTACACCCCCCCGTTAAAAATGTACACATCCTTTCCAAATGGCACCCCCTTCCAAACAAGTCAAATTGTTGTCAGATGATTTCTCTACTCTCTAAAGAGGTTATACATGTATTGGACATGCCTCAGTGGCCTACACTAACCCAAATACTACAGATTAGAATGATAATATTAACAGAGTGGCTTATGGTTTGCGACAGGCTCTCAACAAAACTGTACACAAATGTGTACAGTGAGTATGCCCGTCTACACCCTTGGGGGAAGGGATAAGGGAGGGGCTGACCAGAAGCCCTCTCCTCCAGATGAGGGGAGTAGCCTTCAAACCCAAGGGGGGGAGGGTGGAAACAGAATGGGGGGTGGAGGTTTCAGGAGGAGCACAGTGAGGATGGAAGTATAAGGAACCTGGGTGGGGTTCAACAAAGGAGATCAGGGATAAGGGGTTGGGGTTGGTGTTAGTAAATGCCAGGAGCTTGGGAAACAAGTTGCCAGAGTTTCAGACCATGCTGTTCGAGGGGGGGTGGATGTGGTGGCGGTCACGGAGATGTGGGCCAACAAAAAACATGACTGGGACCTAAACGTGCAGGGTTACACTATGCTTAGGAAGGATAGAAAGGAGGGCAGAGGGGGTGGAGTGGCTATGTTCATTAGAGATGACATAGAAATTGCTAGGGTAGAAGAGGCAGAAGGAAACGTGGAGGCCTTATGGGTCACCTTACGATCCCCAGCAGGAGATAAGGTCAAGCTGGGTGTAGTATATAGGTCCCCAGGATGAGTGATATTCTAGAGGATGGTTTGCTGGACAACATCATTTCCCAGTGTGGACCAAAAGGGGAAGGAGTGGTGTTGATGGGGGACCTTAATATGCCAGGTACAAACTGGGGAACCATGTCCTCTAAGGTGGCCAAGAACAGAGGCTGCTGGACGTCTTCCAGGATGTGTTCTTAACACAGCATGTGATGGAGCCCACAAGGGAGGGGCATGTCCTGGACGTGGTTCTGGTAGATGGGGATCTGGTAAGGGACCTGGTTGTAGAGGACCCCCTGACTGGGAGCAACCACAATACTGTCTGGTTTCAAATAAGAATGGGGGGAAGGGGGTGAGATAGAGGACACTGGCAGTGGACTTCAGGGGGCAGACTTTATGGGCATGGGAAATATTCTCAAGGATCACTTGAAGGGGATTACATCAATCACAAGTGTGGAAAGGAGATGGGAGGACATAAAACGGGGACTTCATGAGGCAGTCAGGATCTGTACTAAGTTGAAACGTAAGGGAGCAAGGTCACATAAACCATGCTGGTGGTCCAGTGAGGTACAGGTAGCGGTCAGAGAAAAGAAGGCGGCCTACAAAAAATATAAAACAACAAGAGGGGATAGGGATAAGGAAATGTGCCATCTTGCATCTAGAAAAGTCACCTGTATGGTGAGGGGAGCAAAGTCCAGTAAAGAGCAGTGGCTGGCACAGGAGATACATGGAGGGGAAAAGGGGTTCTTCCGGTACATTGGGGAGCAGAGAAAAACTAAGGGCCATCTCAGCAGTTTGAGATCAGAAGGAGGGTGGGTGGAAGAGGCGAGGGACCAGGCAGAGGTATTTAACGAGTACTTTGCCTCTGTGTTCACTAGGGAGGGGGATGGGATATCTATAAAGCAAGGCATGATGGGGATAGAAGCGGCAGTGAGTGGGATCAGGGAAGCAACAGAAATGGAGCAAGAGGGAGGGAGAGGTACTCCAAGGGTGTCACATCTGGATAAGGATAAAAAGGCCAGTAGGGTGGAGGGGACAGATGATGCTATCTCTGCCAAAAGGGTGTGGTTAGCCCTCAAGGCCCTAAAGAAAGACAAATCTCCTGGGCCAGATGGCATTCATCTGAGAGTACTATGGGGAATTAGCGGACATACTGGCTACACCCTGGCAGAGCTCTTCAACAGGTCACTTGAGACAAGGAGGGTACCTAGGGATTGGCGAGAGGCACATTTGGTGCCAATCCATAAAGGGGGGGTCGAGGGAGGTACCAGGTAACTATAGACCCATCAGTTTGACCTCAGTGGTGGGAAAATTAATGGAGAGTATACTAAAGGAACGATTGGGGGTGTACTTGGAGGAGGTGGGAGGTCTGGATAGACGGCAACATGGGTTTGTGCCAGGTAGATCATGTCAAACCAATCTTGCGGAGTTCTACAAATGGGTAACATCAGAACTGTACAGGGAAAAGCCTGTGGATGTATTATTCTTGGACTTCAGCAAGGCGTTTGACTCTGTCCCCCACAATGGTCTGGTGGAGAAACTGATGGGGTTAGGAGTAGGGCCTTTGATGGTCAGATGGATTGAAAACTGGCTAGCTGGACGCACCCAGAGAGTAGTGGTCTGTGGGGAGCTCTCAAACACTAGAGAGGATGGTAGTGGGGTACCGCAGGGCTCGGTCCTGGGTCCGATCCTGTTTAATGCATACATATCGGACATCAGGGAGGGTATAGGGTGTGAAATGAGTCTCTTTGCGGATGACTCCAAGATGGGAGCAGTAGTTGAGGGAGTAGAGGGGAGGTTGGCCCTGCAAGGGGACCTGGACATCCTGGAAAGCTGGACTCAAACATGGAAATTGAATTTCAATATCACCAAGTGCAAGGTGTTGCATCTTGGGCAGGAAAACCCTAAACACAGGTACACCCTTGGAGGGGAGGCGCTGGAGGCCTCAATACGGGAAAAAGACCTAGAAGTCATGGTGGATGCATGTATGAATAACTCAGCAGTGCAGGAGAGTGGCTAGCAAGGCAAACAGGATGTTGGGATGCATCGTAAGGGGAATCACCTCTAGGAGCAAGGAAGTGATTCTGCCGCTGTACAATGGACTGGTTAGACCACACCTTGAGTACTGTGTACAGTACTGGAGAACACACTTGAAGAGGGACATACAGCTCCTGGAGAGGGTACAGAGGAGGGCAACTAAGATGATATGAGGGCTAGGGGATTTGACATATGAGGACAGACTTGAGGAGCTCTGCCTGTTTTCATTGGAGGAGAGGAGAGGCAGGGGGACATGATTGAGGTCTTCAAAGCACCTCAAGGAATAAATAGGAGTAAACATGGAGGGATCTTTAGACTAAAGCAGGAGGTATCACCAGAGGGCATGGTTTGAAGTTGAAAGGTGGAAGGGTGAGGGGAAAGAGGAGGAGGTTTTCACTGAGAGGGTGGTGGACCCTTGGAATGCACTGCCTGGCAAGCTGGTTCAGAGATCCACAGTGGAGGGCTTCAAGAGAGGGTGGGACAGACACATAAATTGGATGTATCAGATGATGGCCTGTCCCAGGGGGTTGGGATGGATGATAGGGGTTTCTGGAACACAAGGGAGGGGAGGGCCTTGGCACCCAACTAGGGATTTGAGGTTCAAGCAGACTCAATAGACTGTAAGGCCTACTCTGCTGGCAAATAGTATGTTAGTATGAAACAGCTGCCAGGTGTAAGAGTGTTACATTTCCCACTGAGATAACCAATCAGCTAGGAAGTAAACAAAGTAATAAAAACTGTGGAGCTTTTCAAGTTCAGGGATCCCACACTCAGACACATTGAACTAGAAGATGTTGCGAGGTGGGAAAGGACAATTCAGGCTGGCAGCTGCAATCACACAGACACACACCTGTACATGCAGTGGGTGAAGAATACTGAAGGGTCTGTCACTTTAGAGAGAGGTCCCATCCCATCCTACTGCCATGAGTCCATAAACAGGAAAGTTTAAGCACAACAGTATTGCTTTCTCTGACTTTCTGCAACTTTAGAAGAGGATCTGAGGTTTTGCCTCTTAGTGAATGTCCCCAGAGGAAGGAGGGCCCTACTTCCATAGCGTGCTTATCTGGGTGAGGAAAAAACAGGCTTAATGAACATTTCTTTCAAGTTAGCTCTCAGGTACATCTAGATCCTAGTGTGAGACTAGATTTTGAGTTTATTCTATAAGCCATCTATCTGCTTAACTGTATTATTTTCCTTCTTGAAAATGTGTATATCTTTTTGTTTGCTGTACATATCCGGTTTTTAATATCTTGTAGCATTATTGTAATAAAGATCTATTTTTTATAGTAGCTATGGCAGAATATCCTTATTGCAAAGGTAAATTTAATAATTCTGCCACCAAAGGGAAAATTCTCTGTTTAACATCTGCCATCCGAAGTGCACACTACCAAATATTATTGTGTTTGACCTTCCATGTCCCTGAGCAGGACAGAGGTATTTTACTAGGATAACCAGGTGATGGCAGCAGGAGCAGTAATTCAGACAAAATTACCTAAAAGTTTATAAAGCCCAGAGGAGCTTTTGTCACAATTTGGTGGTGGAGTGGTGGGACTAGTGCACAAATTTAAAGCAGAATTTGTGGGCAGTGTGCTTTCTTAATGGGGCTAGGAACTCTGAGACAGATATAAAAGTCTCACCTGGCACACTGAGAAACAACAATTACCAGTAGAAAAGCTAGCTGTCTGTTTTGGTAGGTACTTTATTTTCTTTGTTAAACAGCTGAGTATACCTATTGCCTAATACTTTATAGTACATTGTATCTTTTTGCTCAGTCTCTGATTTTTCCTCTTCTTTCTCCAATGTTTTAGAACTGTTTAGTTATTGTGGCAGAGGTGTGGTACTGTGTTCTTTCCTGAAGTTCAAGGTACTTTTGGAACTGCTGATTTCTATTGGTTTAAACGACTACATTTTTTTTTTCTATTTTAAAAAAGCTACATCAACTTGGTTTGTTGTCACATGTTTGTTGTTGCTAAGTAGCAGATGTTTTTGCATTGTGCTCTGATTCTGTGATAGAATCTGTATTAGTAGAAGGTAGATTATTGTGATTGTAGTTACCTTTTGATGGTAAGGATAAAGAGGTGAGAGAAGTGTATGTATTTTCAAATATTATAGAGGAACAGTGGCAGGATTTTTAGGACAGTAAATTAATAAAAAGGGAACTAGGAGAGCTTCAATAGCAGACAAGTAGTGGAATAGCAGTATAATTGCAGCGTAATGTGGGGAGTGGTGCAATGCAGTGGCTGTGGGGCAGCCTTATTCAGGAAGATCTTCTGGACACTGAGGTGCTGCCCTATCTGCATGCATCTTTCTGGACTGCGGGATGAGGTAGCCAGACTCAGAGCGGAAGTAAACTGGGTCAGGAGTACCATCACCCCTATCCAGAGACCACTCAGTCCAATGCAGCTGCCTCAAAGGATGCAGAGCGAGGAGTACTTGGATGACAGTGGGCTCAGGAGGTTAGACCAGTCAGACAGAGGCACATCCCAGATCCTATTCCACTCAAGAACTCATATGCCACACTGCCAAACAGGGACAACCAAATAGAGGTACCCAGAGAAAGGGAAGGAAAGGATGTGGAGGTTAGCCAAGTGCAAAGATGGAGATTAGCTCAGGAGGTGGATAGGCAGAATAGGGAAAAATTCAGCAGAAGAGCAGACAGCAAGGTGAACCAGGGATAAAGGACAACCAAGGAAGGGGCTGGAGTAGAACAGCGAAACAGTCTAGGGAGGTCAAATCATGGAAAGTCATGTGTGCAAATGCCAGGAGCCTTAGCAACAAGATGGAAGATCTGGAGGCTGTCATGGTGCAGTCAGACCTGGACATTGTGGCCATCACTGAAACCTGGTGTAATGATAACCATGACTGGGAGTTGGCCATACCTAGCTACAACATATTCAGAAGAGACAGGGCAGGCAGAAGGGAGGAGGGTGGCACCGTATGGAAAATGACATAAGGGCCACAGAGATCCAGGATGAACAAAATGGGGAGAGATACTGTGGGTTAAGCTGGAAAGGAAAATGGGGCCAGCCATCCGCACAGGTGTGGTCTATAGACTACCAGCCCAGGAGGAAGAAACAGATAGGGAGCTGATGCTAGCCATCCAGAGGATGGCAGACAAGAGTGAGGTAGTACTGGTTGGAGACTTCAATATTCCAGGCGTGGACTGGAGCATCCCAGCAGTAGCATCAACTAGGAGCAGATTTATCCTGGACTCCTTCAGCGTGCCTTCCTCAAGCAACTGGTCATGGAACCAACTCGGCAGAAGGCAGTACTGGACCTTGTGCTCACAAACAGGGACAGTGTGATGGGGGTAAGAGTGGGGAGCACCTGGGGAACAGTGACCACCAGTCACTGTGGTTTGAAATCACAGAAAGAGCAGAACCAAACCACACAAAAACACGTATCCTGGATTTTAGGGGGCAAACTTTGAGAAAAGGAGAGATACTTGAAAGAGGGCATTAAGGGAATGGGGCAGGAATCAGGGGTTGAGGAACAGTGGGAAGTATTTAAAATGAGGATTACAAGAGCAACAGAATTATGTATTAAGCAGGTTAGCAAGAGGAAAAGGAAGAGAGACCATTATGGTTTTCCAAAGAGGTAGCAAAGAAAGTGAAAGCCAAAAGATTGCATTCAGGCAATACAAAGACACAGGCAGAAGGGGATAGGAGAAGTACCAGGAGAAGCAAAGGGAGGCAGGGAGGTCAGTAAGGGAAGCCAAAGCTCAGACAGAAGAACACATTGCAAAATCAGTGGGTAGGGGGGACAAAACTTTTACAGGTACATAAGTGAAAAAAGAAAGGAAAAGGGAGGGATAGTGAGACTGAAGGGGAGGATGGGGGCTGTGTGGAGGATGACAACAGTAAAGCTGACATATTGAACAGGTATTTCTGCTCAGTCTTTACTGAGGAAGAGGAGGGTAATGGGTCTGAATGGAGTACAAGGGTGAGAATGGTGCAGAAATGGACACAAGTCCCTTTACACGAGAAGGGTCCTGAAGGAACTGGAAGTAATAAGAGTTGATAAGCAATGGGTCCAGATGAGGTGCACCCAGGGTCCTTAAGAACTAAGAGAGGTGGTGGCTGAACTCTCTTGCTATCCTGTTTAGCCGATCACTAGAAACAGGGAGGTACCCAAAGACTGGAGGATAGCAGATGTAGTTCCCTTATACAAAGTGGGAACAAAGAGGAAGTGGGAACTACAGACCAGTCAGCCTCACCTCGGTAGTGGGAAGATCATGGAAGCACTACTGAAGGAGAGATTGGTGGAACATCTAGTTGTCAATGGACTACAGGGCCCAAGGCAGCATGGTTTCACCAGGGGAAGGTCATGTCAGACCAACCTCATTGAATTTTTTGACTGGGTGACTAGGGAAGTGGCTCAGGGGAGGGCAGTGGACATGGCCTATCTGGACTTCAGCAAGGCCTTTGACACTGTGCCACATAGAAGACTATTGCACAAACTGGGGAATATGGGTGTGGGCAGGACAGTAGTGCGGTGGGTAGGTAACTGGGCAGCAGGACACAGAGGGTGGTGGTAAATGGCTGTCACTCCACAGAGGGAAGAGTGACCAGTGGGGTACCACAGGGATCAGTGCTGGGACCGGTACTATTCAATATCTTCATCAGTGACATTGCGCAGGACCTAGAAGGCAGAATTTCACTGTTCACTGATGACACAAAGCTCTGTAACAGAGTAGACACACCAGAGGGTGTAGACAGAATGAGAAGCGACCTGCAGAAACTTGAAGAATGGTCAGGGTTTGGCAGTTGAAATTCAATGCAAGGAAGTGCAAGATAATGCATATGGGGCACAAAAACCCTGGCACAATATATCAGTTGAGGGTGAGGATATAATACGCACCAAGCAGGAAAGGATCTTGGAGTTATCATCTCTGATGACCTCAAGGCAGGGAAACAGTGTGACAAGGCAGCAGGTAAAGCAAATAGGATGCTGGGATGCATAGGCAGGGGCATCACCAGCAGGAAAAGGAGGTCATAATTCCACTATACAAGACACTAGTGAGGCGCACCTGGGTACACTGTGCAGTTCTGTAGACCTTACCCTACGTAAGGACATAGACAGGGTAAAGAAGGTTCAGAGGAGGGCAACAAAGATGGTGCATGGATTGCATCACAAGTCCTATGAGGACAGGTTGAAGGCACTGAACATGTACTCCCTGGAGGAGAGGAGGAGAGGGGATATGATAGAGACATACAAGTATCTTACAGGGAGGAACAGGGTGCAGGAATACACTATTTTAAGCAAAAAGATGTTCCAGGACTAGAGGGCATGGGATGAAGTTTGAGGAGGGCGATTCAGAGGAAGCGTGAGGAAGAATTTCTTCACAGAGCGGGTGGTGGACAAGTGGAACACCCTGCCAGAGGAAGTGGTGGGGGCTGAAACAATCACGGGATTTAAGAATGCATGGGATAGACATAAAGGAATTCTGGAGGTCAGGGGTAAGGGGCAACAGACTTCCTGGAAAACATAAACTGAACTTACAAACTTAAATGGGCAGACTGGGTGGGCCATAGGCCCTTATCTGCCGACACTGTCTATGTATCTATGTATCTTAACAGTCACAAAACAAGATATACAAAAAGATTACATATTTTACTACTGTTCTTTTCTTTCTAGAAACACAGCTTAGTGCAGTGTAGTTAGCAAACATGGTCTCTTCATGATACAGTTAATTTTGTATGTCTCAGCTCCATGAGCTGTGCAAAGGCAGAGTGATTGTCTATGAGGATCTGACTAGAGATGGCCTTATGACCAAATGCATGGGAGGCAGGCTGTCACCGTCAAGTATGACCAAATCCAGTTGGAGCCAGTGGTCACTCAGGAAGATGACTAAAGTAGTGAGACTGAGGTCACAGTGGCTGAGCCAGAGTTGGACCTCAAGCCATGAACTGGTGAAGCAGTGTGGCCCAAGCCTGAGCCAAGAACTGGTACAGCAGAGTCTCAAAATCAGCTTGAGTTCATGAAAACAATGCTTGTGCTGAAAGAAGCAGAACTGCAGAGGGCATGGCTTGAGGCCAAGAGCAAAAGAGTAAGGCTGGTTGCTGAGGAAAATGAGAGGGCACACCAGCACAAGATCCTGATGAAGCAGGAGAAAAAGCAGCAGTGTAAACATGAGCATCCCATACAGGAAGCAAGAGAGAAGGAAGAAGGAACACCATCACGAAACCCAGAAACAACATGAAAGAGAAAGAATGCCAGCACATGAAAGAGATGCTGTTGCTGTACCACAAAGTGCTGTAGCAGACTTTACGTAATGGCGTATGGAGTCAAACCCATGAAGCCACAATTAATTCTAAAATGTTTCTTCAATACTGGGAGGGGGATGATCTTGATTTTTTTTAAATCATTTGAGAGGATATGTGTGCAGTTTAAATTGGACAAGGCTCATGGATGACCCACCTTACGCCCTTGCTTACTTGCTGTGCTTTGCACACATTTGCTAGAAAGAATGAGAAGGACTGTATGGGCTATGATAACATCAAGAGAGTGTTATTGAAACATTTTGTGCTAACTCCTGAGGCTTATAGGTGAACATTCAGGAAGTTAAACAAAGATCCCAGGAGACAACTGTGTAGCACTGCATGTTCAAGTGTGTACCTATCTTGACTGCAGGTTGGATGGGACTAGAGCTAGAAATGTGGAGCAAATTAAAGACTTGTTTGTAAGGGAACTATTTCTTAAAATTGTACCTGAGGATCTTTGCGTGTGGTTGCTGGACCAGGCAAGCAGGTCTGCAAAGGACGCAGCAGAAAGTGCTGATCTATATTTGGCCAGCAGACATGCATGCTACGTAGGAACAATGGTGGGGCAGCACATGATTTCAAGAGGACCCAGTGAGGGCAGTCTAAAGTAAACCAGCCTGTGCCTGAGCCCAAGAACAATCCACTGGCTCTAAGGGCAATAAGGAACTGGGAGCAAAGAAGTTCTATATTTGCCAGAAAGTGGAGCACTTATCATATGACTGCCCTAAAAATATGAATAATGGGCAAAAATCTGCGGGAGTGGGTGATAAACACAGTGCCCAGGAGCTAGTAGCCTGCTCATAGACTGTAGTACCACTTAACTCCTCCATACATATGCATCCAGTCCTATTTAATGGGATCATAACACAGGGACTGAGGGACACTGGTGCTTCCATAGCCATGGTGAGGCGGGATAATCCAGGTGAAGCAGATTCTGCCTGGGCAACTTTCCAAGATTCAGGGGGTCACAGGTCCAGTGGTCCAATTACCATTGGCTCAGGTCCTTCTGAGATGGGAAAGAGGCAGGGACCCTGGTTTTCCATTTTTACTGGTAACACCGGTAACAATCACGGAATCCTGCTTGGTTTGCGGATTTTTAATTCTTGTACCGGTGCCTCACGGAAATTACATGTCACTGCACAGAATCTCTAAGATTTCAGCATCTTTTTAAATTTTTTTTATTTTCTCTTTCTGTGCCCCCTTTTCACAGCATCAGTCTTCAATTTTTAGAGCTTCCTAGGCTGGGTATCCCCTAGCTTCACCCCAGGTAATGCTCGGGAGCTCCTGTGGGCCTACCCCATCCTGCCTGGGTTGTACCCCCCCCAGGTGGGAAGGGAGGGGACCCCAGGTCATTCCTCCACACTTCCTTAGTGTGTGTCGGGCAGCCCAGTGAGTCCCTCATGGAGCCTGGTTATGAAGTCTGGGGCAGCTGGGTCACTTCTACCAGTGGTCAATGTGGGGTGACTGTTCCTGGTTTTCTGGTCTCTGTCCCTGAGGGCACTGGCACTAGAGGAGATCCAAGGAGGTAGGTCACATAGAGACATGGCACTGCTCTAGATCCTGGCTAGCGTCCTCCCCTCCTGATCACTCTGCAGCACCATTGCAACACCACCTGTGGTCACACAGGTGGTGGTAGCACAATGGGACCTGCAGCTCACCCTCCCTGGAGGAGGAGGAGGAGAGCAGTCCCCCAGGTGCCTAATCCTACTCCCCTGGCCAGAACTCCAGCAACCCGAGTTCGCTTCCAACCCTGGGTCGCTGGCATTACAAGCAGTAGTGCTACCGCAGTGCCAGCAGGCCGACCCAGATTTCAGCATCTTAAAATGAAAACTACTGTGCTTTGCATTCTTTCTGCTTTGCTGCGTATAGAGTCAGTAAGGAAATCACCCACACTGCTTTGTTGTAATCTGCCATTCAGTTTAACCACCCATGCTTCCCACCAACATCTCCATCACCTGAGAACTGCTTTCCTTCCTGAAACCACAGTTTTCATGTAGTATGTGCCTAAGAGTCTATTACTATTTAAATTACACTGTATGATACAAAAATATACAAGTATCAGCACACATGGGCAGGACCACTGGAAAATTGCAGGAAAAGTAACCTGAAATTGCAGAGATTTTTTGCACAACTTGCTGGGAAATTGTGGGAGTTCTACTATAGAGCCTGAGTGCTTCACAATAAATCATTTACTGTTTTCTACAGCATGTATTAGTCAGCATAAACTACTAAATGAATACACTAACACTTGAATATGTTTTAAATATGAAGAAAAACTTCTGTTTCTAACATGAATCCGAAATGGATAAGATGTGGTGCCTCTTCCAAAATGTAAAAACATCTGCCTCATACAGTGCTAGATTCTATTTAGTGAGCCACAGAAAATCAATATTAAATAAATCCAGAATAAACAAATGTTATCTGTTTCTGGATGTAGAATAATGAAGCCTAATCAAAAGCTATTTACAGTGCTCTGCAATTCACCAACTTTGGTGTAAGAACAAATAAGCAGATGGAGTGGCAAATAGTTCAGTTTTAGTAAAATGTTATAAAGTGTTTCATGTTCATAATTTGTACTGTAGGTACTATGCACTATTATTAAAATTATATATTAAAACATTATATATGGGTGTTATTATGGCTGGCAGTATAGCCTAATGGTTAGAGTAACATATAGTGATTGAACTGGGTACATCCAGCAGACTTGAGTTTGATTCCCACAACCTCCACTTTCATACTGTGCGACTCCAAGCAAGTCATTTAACCTCCCCAGTGCTTCTAGGTCACTCCTATAAACAGGCAGTTCTGCCTAGTGGGCCTTACCTGGTTTACAAAGAATATAAAAAAATGCCAATATATGTTTACTGCATCATAGAATAGTAGTCAGGGTACCATGTAATTTACCTGAGTTTTACTTGAGCTGCAATGATTTTGTGTGAGTAAGATTAATGTTCAGATCTATTTTATGTGTTTTATAAACATTGTTATTAGATTTTAGTCAGGTTTTATTGTATTCTTTGCATATGAGCATCTAGGTTGTAGATTGCTAAATGCAGGATCACTGTTACCAACTAGCTTATTAAAGTTTACAATCAGCAGGGCCACCCAAAATCCTCAGTTGTTTGAATGAAAACTAGTTTGAATGAAAGTATGTTCTAAGGAAAAACTGCCTTACTACTTATGAAAAGACTTCACAGTCAGCACCCAAGTGAGGTGAACGGATCATTACACCTTTTCTCCCACCTGCTGTTTCAGTCTCTGTGACAACAAAAAGTTTTCTGATAGACTGCTTCAACAAAAAGCAAATGTTAAGTATTTAAGTATACTTATGTGTGGCCAGTGGATTTTGAAAGCACATTCAATGACGTAGAGAAGGTAAGACCCCAGAGGCTGTATGATGCTGGTGGGCAGAGTAGTGCTCAATTCACATCTGAACAAATATGTAAAAACTGGGAGACACCCTTTTCATGGATAAGAAGTAAAAAAAAAATCATCCACATGTGTGGGAGATGCATGAATCCATTTGAAGGTCCTCCACCTAATCACTTGTGGATTTTTAGGTGAAGACACTTTATTTCAAAAAGCAAATTCAAACCCTTTTTTTTTTGCTCCTCTACCCCTAGCCATCCACTCCTTCAAGCCTGCCAAGGCCTCCTACCACTGCTGCTGAGTCCTGACCACCATCCACTGCCCCTTACTGCTGTGCTACCAGGTAACCCAAAGTAACCCTTCATTGAGTGGGACCCTACTCCTGTGGGAGGCTACCAGGGGAGGAGAATTGCCCCAAAGAGCTTCCTGTGCATTCTGGGCATGGCAGGGTTCAGAATGGATACATGTCTGGGGCTTTGGGCTTATGGAGGAACCAGCAGTCATCCTTCAGTTGGCCAGTGGGTGTTTTCCCGTTTTCTTTGGAGCGTGACAGGACACATGATGTCAAGGCACAAGCCAATGTCTGTCACGCTCCCTCCCGCAGTGAGGGCCAATGTGTTGTCATGCCTCTGGCCTCCACCAGGGGCCAGCAAATGCTGAGCCATGAACCCACCCTCCCTCCCAGGAGAAGGTGAGTGGTCATTGAATACTCAAGCCTTCACCCACCACCTGGCCCTCCAACACCCAAGTCTGTTTCCTAACCCTGGTCAGCAGTGTCACAGGCAGAAATCCAATTCAGGCAGTTAAATTATAGATAGGAAAGAACCAAGGTAGTCCACCTCAGCAGTGATGGTTCAGATTAATTCACACCTGAGTTCTAACAAGCAAAGAGACCAAGTCATTTGTAACTTGTGTATGTGGGGTGTGGGTGTTGAAGAAAGGGGGATCATAGTGCTGTCACTACTGCCATCACCCCAGAGGGATGTGGACTGCATTGTTGCTACTGCCATCACACTAAAGGGGTGGAGGCTATAGTGCTTCTGCCATCACCATTGGTGGATGGGGAATGTAGTACTGCTGCCATCACACCTAAGGGATGGGGCAGCAGTGCTGCTGCTTCTGTCACACCTGAGGGAGGGAGGGAGGTTGTAGTGCTGTTGCTGCTGCCATCACACCAGAGGGATGGGGGCTGTAGTACTGTTGGTGCTGCCATCGCACCTGAGGGATGGGGCTGTAGTGCTGCTTCCATCACACCTTAGCGATGGGGACTGTAGTGCTGTTGCTGCCATCACATGTACCTAAAATAACTTTCAATTGGTACAAGGATGGAAGGATGTGCAATAGTGGAGGTCAAAATTGCTAAAATGCATGTTAGCAGAGTTAAAAATTGCTAAGTAAAGTACACAGAACCAAATACCGGTAAAAACGGATTTTGGCTTAGCAGACACCGGTGATAATACCGTTTTTTACAATGTGCAAAATGGAATATGCCCTTTCTCAATCCCGGTAAACCAGTGTCCCTGGAAAGAGGCCATGGGGTACAGTAGGTGGGAGTCGTACCTGATCTCCCTGTGAATGTGATAATGGGGAATGATTTGACCACAGGGAAACCATGGTATGTGTTGCTACCTGCAGTCAGGCAGAACAGCAAACTCATGAGGATTAGGAGGGGCAATGCAACCTGTGCTAACTTCTCCCCCAGCAGTTGAGGAGCTAGCTAGGAGTACCAGCCCTGAGCCCCAGTGGCAAACGGAGATCTCAGATGTGGGCAGACTTCCTTTGGAAGGTGAGTTGGGAAGGGTCAGATGGGAGTAACTGGGCAGAGCTCAGCTGGCTGATTCTAACTTACAGAAATTGAGAGAAATAGCTGATATTTCTGATGACTCTCAGGAGAATAAAAAGCTAATTTACTGGGGGTATGGACTGCAGTACAGGGAGTGTATACACCACAGGGTCTAGAGAGATAGGTACTCTGGCAGCTGATAGTCCCTAGGGCTTACCACAAGCAGCTTTTGACCCTGGCCCATGATATCCCTTTTTCAGGACACCTGGGTATAAGCAACACAAAATGGTGTCTTTCAAGCAATTTCTTTTGGCCTAGTATGTACATAGATGTGACAAATTACTGTTGAACTTGTTCACAGTGCCAGAGGATGGGAAAGATGAGAGACAAGGCTAATGCAGCTTTGATACCACTGTCTATTATTGATGAACTCTTTAATTGGATAGCCGTGGATGTAGTGGGGTCCCTGAGCACCCCATGTCACATGAGCAAAAGGTACATACTGGTTGCTGTGGAGTATGCCACTAGGTACCCTGAGGCTATGTACTCCATTGAGGCAGAGAAATTGACTGCTGAACTCCTGGGAATCTTTAGCTGAGTGGGATTTCCTCAGGGGATTTTGTCAGACCAAAGGACAGATTTCATGTCATCACTCATGACTAGTCTGGGAGAGAAGTGTGGACTGAAACAGTTCCAAGCCTCACCCTATCATTGCAAGACTAATGGCCTGGTCAAGAGGTTCAATGAGTCCCTGAATACTATGCTTAGGACATTTGCTAACCAGCATAAGAGGGAGTGCGATTTGCCTCATCTCCCTTTTTGCTTACAGAGAAGTCCCATAGAAGTCCACAGGGCTCTCTCACCTTCCAAGCTCCTGTTTGCTCACAGGGAGAGGGGACCCTTATATTTAGTTTGGGATGAATGGGAGAGTGACCTTACCTCTGAAGGGGAGTCTGTTGTGGAGTACATCTTGAACTTCGGGACCCAGCTTAAGGAACTTATAGGGCTCACCAAGCAGCACAGCCACTACACAACAGAGGCAGAAAGCCTGGTACAACCAGAGGGCCAGAGCCTGGGAGTATGAAGTTGGACAGTGAACCATGGTACTCGTCCAAGTCTGACAAAACAAATTGCAGGCTGCATGGGAGGGCACATTCTCCATAATCAGGAAGGTAAGTGAGGTCCATTATGTGGTAGAACTACCTGACAGGAGGTGCAGGTAGAGAGTGTTTCATGTTAACATGATGAAGCCCTACCATGATACAGAGAAAATGGCAGCACCCCAGAAGAGGACAATATGGCTGATCAACAGGTGAACCTCCTCAGGGAGGTGCAGGCAGGATCCTCAGTGGATAACCTTACATTCATGGAGCAGCTGACATCAGCCCAGGGAGAGGATATGAGTGGGTGCTATGAGCATTCGGGGAACTGTTCACAGGGAAACCAGGGTACATCATGATTGCTAAAAACCACATGGACACCAGGACACAAGTGTCACTGAGGCAGCCCCCCTACATGGTACAAGAGGGGGTTAAGTAGACCATGCAGGAAATGCTCTGAAAGATGCTCACAATCAGAGTAATCTAGGGGTCCAGTTGCCCCTGAGCATCGCCTGTGGTCCTGATCCCCAAAAAAGACAGTACCACAAGATTCTGCATTAACTACTGGAGGCTCAACAGCTACCTGGAGTGAGACACCTACCCTATGCCCAGAACGGATGAGACCTTAGAACAGCTGGGGGAGCCCAGTACCTGACAACACTAGACTTGACAAAGATACTAGCAGGTACCTGTAACCCCTGCAGCCAGGGAGAGATCAGCCTTCATCACCCCATTTTACTTATTCAAATTCTGAGTAATGGAATTTGGGATGAAGAATGCACTGTTAACCTTCCATGGCTGGTGGATTGCATTCATTCTGGGGTGAGTTACTTTACACTGGTGTACATGGATAATATAATCATTTACAGCCAGACATAGGATGATCAAGTCAGGCATGTGAGGGAGGTGTTCTGCCAACTGAAAGTTGCAGGGCTGACAGTTAAGGCATAAACAAATCATTTAGTTTAGGCATAAAAATGCCAGAGAGGTATGGCAGAGGTGTCCTACCTTGGGCACCAAGTGGGCAGTGGATGCATCTGCTAAGAGCCTGCAAAGGTTGATGCTATCCAGGACTGATCCCCCTACCATAAGGAGACAGGTAAGGGCATTTCTGGGGATAGTCAGGTACTACAGGAGGTTTGTCCCTCACTACAGTGATATGGCCAAACCCCTTAAAGATCTGACAAAAAGGAAACTGCTGGGGACAGTTCTCTGAATGGAGGACTGAATCTGCTTTCCAGAAGTTTAAGAAGGCATTATGTGGTTCGTCTGTGCTTGCTAGCCTTAATCTTCCCTAAAGTTCATTGTGCACATGGATGCCTCAGACCATGGGCTGGGTGCTATTCTGAGCCAGGTTACATTGAAGCTGGAGGAGCAATCTGCAGTGTATCTGAGACAAAAGCTGCCACCCAGGGAGGAGACATATGCTACAACTGAGAAGGAGTGTCTCAGGATGGTGTGAGCACTTCAGAAGCTGCAGCCATATTTGTATGTGGAGGGAGTTCACTGTGGTCACGGACCATAATCCCCTGACCTTGCTCCTTAGACTAGTTGGTGAAATACAAAATTACTACACTGGAATTTGGTATTGCAGTTGTATAACATGATCATCCAGCACCCCAGTGGTTCATAAAATGCCAACATGAATGGGTTGTCTAAGCAAGGCTATGTGCATGGCACAATAACTTAGGTACTCTCCAGTCCCTACATGAATGGCAGTGTCTCTTGTGGTCACCCAAAAGAGACATATCTTCATTTTGCATGGCAGGGAGATGTGACTGGAATGTGACCATTTCAAAGTAATTTCCTTTTGTTACTGTAAATTCTAATTATTATCATATAAGTTCTCTCTGTATGGGGCAAGCAAAATAGAGTCCAGGTGGATTTATGTCGACCGCAAACTGCAGTTACCATAAATCCATCAGGTAAACTCTTTGTTTTTTTCAGGGGGCTTTGCCCTCCAAACCCCCCCTGTGGGGGACTCTAGCTCCACACCCCTCTGTGCTTTATGATTATCAAACTAAGTCAGAGTTGATTTGGGGAGGGGTGCAAGATCTGGAGAAAGCACTGCCAAAGTCCCGCGGGTACACTACAAAGGCAACATTGAATTGTCACTGTAATGTCATTTGATGTTGAAATGTCACTGTTGGATCGGCATAGCCTAGGTGGGAAAGGGCAATTCAGCCTGGCAACTGTATTTGCGAGCACACACACACACACACACACACACACACACACACACACACACGGACGGGCTGTCAATTTAGGGAGAAGTCCCATCCTACTGCTCAGAGTCCATAAAATAGGACAGCTTAACCACAACTCTGTCTCTGACTTCCTGCAACTTTTGAAGAGGACCTGGGGTTCTGTCTTTTGGTGCGTGTTCCCAGAGGAAGGTAGGCCATGCTTCCATAGCTAGCTTATCTTGGTGATGAATGATCAGGTTTAGTGAAAGTTTCTTTCAAGTCAGCTGGCAGGTAACCATAGATCCTAGTGTGAGACTAGATTGTGAGTTTATTCCATAAGCCATCTATCTGTTTAACTGTGTTATTTTTCTTTCCTGTAAATGTGTATATTGGAAGGGCTAAAAGCTTGAGGTTCAATGGGGGGAAATAGCTCCTTTCACATTCCTTACATAAACTAAGCACTTCCATTGCTCCACTTCAAACATTTTGAAATCATCGCTGTGCCTTTGCTTGGAGCTTCTGTTTCCACAGCTTCCCAGAGTTTGTACTCCTCTGGCAGCGTGGCTGGTACGGCTCTTTCCCTCACTCTCACTCTCCCTCTCCCTCTCATTACTTGTCTTTTCTCCCTTCTGTCTTTTTCCCCCATTTGCTTGTTTGTGCCTCCCCCCCTTCATTTTGTTCCTATGCTGCTGTTTGTGTGTGACTTGGGTCCTGGCCATTTTCTACTGGAGTATGGTGCCTGGCCTCTCCCCACTCCATGTCAGGATCTCCCCATTCTGATGCCATTCTCCCCCCCCCCTTCTTCTGGTGTCTCCCCTCCCCGTTTGCCTCTCGTATTACCTTCTTTCTCTATTTATTGTTTTTGGTGGGCCACATTAAGCCACGCTGCTGATCTTTTCCTCTGCCTGAGCTCCGCTGAGTGCCACCGCCCACCCGGACTGGCTTCACCTACCTTCCTTGCTCTTTCCAATCAGCCAGGATCTCTGTACTCTGCATGGCAAATGCCCGCATTATTCCGACTGCTGGGCCATCTGCCTTGACCGCTTTCCTACATTGGACTCGGAGTGACCTATTCTGACTTTCTGTTTTCATCAATTGGATTTTACGCTTCAGTTTCCAGCCTTGAGTTCCGGGATGTGATGTCACCTGCCACTCCTGGCTTTTTCCAATCTGTGGACTCCTGCTGTTAACTCCAGCTCCTCCTAATGGACTCCTATCCTACTCACCACAGTCCTGGCTCCTTCTGCCCCTCTGGCTCTTTCAGTACATCCTGGTAAGTGCTTCTCCGAGCCTCCTGTGCTTCCCTGTACATCCTTTTGTCTGCTGCCCCATACTCAGGCTGTGCGTGCCCAACTCTCACATTGAACCTGTGTTTATTATCTTTGCTCTGTATTGCAAACTGCCACTCTCAAGATGAATTAACTGTCATTGTACATAAAGGGGATAGCTCAAGCAGCTTATTTTATATCTGTGTCGAGACATTTTCTGCTGTCCTTTTCTGGAGTTCGCCACTGCCACAATGCTATTTCTGTATGCGTATATCACTGTTTATTGATTACTTATTGGGACATGGCTACCTTGGTTGCCTTTTGGCGAATCTCACTGTGGGATTTGCATCCTCTGCGCACTCATCGGACACCTGGTGGACTTTGGGCACCTCATATTAACCACTGAAGTTGACATCTGGGCATTCGTTGCTTGCTCTGCCACTGAGGTTATATATGGTGTGTCTTACCATTCCCTGCAACATATGATGTGTTGGATACCCATGGTCTGTATTCATCATGCAGCTTACCATCTGCTGACCTACGTGGAGGTCCCGTACCGCTCCGCCTCATCTCTCAGTCGCTAAGGGTGGTCCCATCCATTCTGGCGTAATCTTGCCCCTTAGACCTCCGAAGAAGTCTCATTCCATACTGTAACCCAAATGCCCATTTTTGTAACATGGATATACATATGTGTATCTACGGGTTCGGGGAAGGATGAGGTTACCTGGCACAAGAGGCCTAGGTTTGGCTACTCTGCACAGTGGCACCCAAGTAAATCCAAATACTGGAAGCAATAACTGTAATGTCCAGAACCAGAATTGGGATTTTTCAGTGTGGCTTTATTTATTAACTCACTGAACATAAACAAAGCTCTGTATGGTCCCCCAAAGGGCTACGTAACTGTAATGCAGATTAGAGGTTAAATACAGCAGTCCATTTGAGGAATGAACACAATACAACAGTTGTCTGGCTTTGGACCCACCAGGCACTCAGCTCGGACTTTGCATGCGCATTGGATACACAGCCCGACTGGCCCAGCTCCCCTGCTGGCCACTCGACTGATGGTCCACTTGGCGAATGAACCCAAACTCTACTTGGAAAGACATCCCATCAAACAAGGAGGCTCCCAAACTGTGGTTCCCCACACCACTTGAAGTCTGCAACTCCTAGAGAGATTTTGTTTTCATACTTCCAATTCGAAACTCCCATCCAACAAGGAGTAAAGTTCCCATCCTGTGGCTCCCCACACCACTTAGAGTCTGTGACTCCTAGAGAGATTTTCTAGTTGAGACCCATGTCTGGGTACCCACCCCATCACTGGCCAAGCACATGAGGCAAGTAGCAAAAATACAGAAGAAATCCATAGAGGTGGACCTGGTTACTAAAGATGGGGGGTTTTCCCACCTCCAGCTCCCACAGCCCATACCCGGCCATTTCTCTGGACACACAGAACTTTAGACTTTAAAATGTAGATTGACGGTGGATGACCTGAAGCACCCCCTCTACAATGAACTTTAAATCCATTAACACTTTAAACAGATGATTGCTCTATTTGTTTGTTCTAGTTGACATAGTCCTCCCAAATAGCAGTCCCCAATACTTGAAATCCAACTGAAGAAAAGAAGTTGTTTGCCCCTTCCAATGGGGACAAGCACTCACCCATTCGTTGCAGGTGCCCCACAGGTGAAGAAATGTAACCTTTGCTGTTATACATGAACAGACTGAACTTAAATTAAAACAGGCAGCTTTCTTCACAAGGTGGGAGAAGGGGATTGCCCCTGGAACCCACAAAGAACTTTTTCTCACCCTCCCCAGAGGGAAGGGGTAAACAGACACTACTGGTGTCCTTCTTGTTTGCTTAAGGACAAACTGAAGACTGACTTTGAATTCCCAAGATTCTAAACTTACTCTGAGCTGAAGATTCCAAATGTGGCTCATGCAGCTGTAACAATTCGATTATGGTGTCATCCCTCTAGTCTCAGCTGTGACTGAGGATAGAGTGAGACAGTGTGAAACCCATTTAACTGGAGTTTCACAAGCTGCCTTCCTTGCCTACCACTATGTCTTACTGGGATTCTAGTAACCCCGGGTAACAAAGGGGTTACAATACCATCTCCAGTCCTCTGGGATGGACCATCATTGCTGACCTACGTGGTGGTCACTTTGCACACATTTCCTTGTTCTACCTAAGCAGGGGGTTCATATTCTACTGCCTTGTGGCACCACTTTCACTAGAATTTTGCACTACTGTTGCTTATCTAGTCTGATTCCCTCCAAAGGTGCTCCTGTTCTATCCAGTCTGACTGTTCTTTAGCTACTTCCCCATCATGCTTCTCTTCACCTTCCTCAAAGTAGAGTACATTGGAAACTCCTGCACCTCTATCTGCCATTTCTATCTATCGAAGATGGCCCACTATCTCACGCTACTCTTTTACAGCCAGACAGTTCCCTGTCTCATAACTGAACTGCAGATACTAGGTATTTCTCCTTTGGCTTCAGCTGTCAAGCAAGAACTATTTGAATTATCCTTCTCAGCTAACTCCAGTGATGTGGCATGCCTTTTCCCATTGAGCAACTTTCTCGGCGCTGGCCCTGGATTTGGACTTCCTGCCAAGTGACACTTCACCTGTCTCGGGGGCAGATCCATCAGAGGCTCCTGTGCCTCTATCTGCTGTTCCAGTCCTTTCAAGTTGGCAGTCGCTGGCATCCTGGTCTATGTCTATACCTTTGACCTATGTGGAGGTCTCATGTGGTGCCATCTCGGGTCCTCTATGATGGACCTTCAACACTGACCTACATGGAGGTCTTCTCGCACATTCGTGCTGACCTGACAGTCTCCATCCCTAGCTCTGTCTCTGGAGTATTGAGCAAAGGTGTGCTTCCCTGTCTGCCGGGGATGGTAGTCCTTGTCTCCGACTTCATTTTCTACTCATTCCTCTTCATCCCACTCCTTGAGAAGTCTCCATCTCTAGCTCTACCTGGGCAGTATCAAATGAAGGCCAGCCTTCTCAGCCACCAGTGATGGGAGTCTGTTCCTTGTCTCTGTTCCTCCCATCTGTCCATCACCTACCTGCTTTGGATCCCCTCAGTGCTAGCACCTCCTTCTATGTCAGCTTGGCTTCCTCACCTTCAGCTTGTCTCTGGATTGTCTCCCGGACTTCCTCCTTCTGTATTCATTTTGGGGCCTTCAAGTGCACCACTGTATAGTACTGAATCATCCATTGAATTAGTTCGCTGGATCCATCTTCATTTCAGGCTTCCAGTACTCAAATACCACAACAGAAATCCTGGATATCATTTAACCACCCATCTTCATTCATCAGGACTTCCATCCGAATCAGATGCTCCATATCATCTTCCAGAATCAACCTTCCTAGTCACACTGTCAAAGATTCAGAAGATATGACTCATCGATCAGCAAAATGTCAGAGGATAAGACTTTTTGACTTAACCAGAATATGACTCATGGACCCAACCAGAAATAAATCTTGGTCCAACTCATTTAGAATTATCTCCTCATAGGTTGCCCGGAGGATGGGCAGGTCAGTAACCATGGGTCCTCAGAAGTTTCTCTCAAAGGGGGGTTTCCTCTCCTGCATGCTACTGATCACATTCTCTGGAGTTGGAGGAGGTAATCTCACATTGTTAACAATGTTTTTGGGCCTTCTATTCCCTACACATACCCAGCATTCATACCAAGGGTGTGAATAGAGAAAGGCCAAATTCCAAGTCATAAGCTTCAAGTTCATAACCTTCAAGTACATAAGTATACACATGCACTACACTATGCACCACACATAGAATTTTATTTATTTATTTATTGAAATGTTTCACCTGGAAGGCACACTGAGTGACAAGTCACACTTCTCTCAGTAGACCTGGGGGAAGGGGTACAATTGGAATGAGACATTAAACAGTCAAGTTACAAGATCAATATTAACATACAGTTGTAAGGCAGATGTTACAGTGTTTCAACAGTGTTGCTCATAGTAGGTAGAAAGAGTGGACAATAGTAAGTGCGTGGTTAATAAGTAAACAAGTGCTTAGGTGAAAAAAGTGGGAAAGGAGAAGGGGGTGGGGGAGGGGGAAGAGTCATGTACTTGGAGACCCCTTCAGGATGCAAGGAACACTGCAAGGGGACCGGGGGACCAGAGAGAAGGGGATAAGGCAGTGTCCCAGAGATACCCATTCAGGATGTGGGGAACCCTGCAAGGGTTCTGTGGGGCTAGATAGAAAGGGGGATAAGGCTGTAAGGATTTAAAGAGGGAGGAGAGAGAAGGATGAGGTGTGACTTAATGCTTGGAGGGGGAATAGGACCTAAACCAAGAGAGGACCCTTCAGGATGCAGGCTACCCTGCAAGGAGATTGGGGAAGGTCAGCAGATAGGGATTAAGAGATTGATAGGAGAGAGAGAGGTGAGAATTGAACCCTTGGGGGGAAGAGAATTTGCACCTTTGAAGGAGATGGGCCTATCGATAGTCCATCAGGATGCATTGGACCCTGTTAGTAGTCATGGAAAGCCAAAATAGTGGTTAGATAGAATAGAGGAACTCTGCTTAGATTCAGTTGAACCCCTTCAGGATGCTGAGAACCCCGCAAGGGGACCGTGATGGTCAGGGAGAAAGGTAGATGCGGGAGGGGAAGGAGAGGAGACAAGCCTAGATGCAGTAGGACCCCCTCAGGCTGCTGAGAACCATACAATGGGGATTGCAAACACTAGGGAGAAAGGTAGATGGGAAGTGGAAGGAGAGGAGAAATACCTAGGTACAGTAGGACTCCTTCAGGATGTTGGGAACCCTGCATTGAATGGGAGGGCTAAAAGCCTGAGCTTCATTGGGGGGAAATAGCTCCTCCCACATTCCCTACTTAAACTCAGCAGTTCTACTGCTCTGCTTCAAGCTTTTCAAAATCACCCATCATCCTCCATGGCCTTCTCCTCCTCCAGCACTCTTCTCTCACCCATAACGATGGGCCATCTATTTCCTACACCTACCTAGCATTCCTAACAAGGGTGGGAATAGAGAAAGGCACAATTCCAAGCCATAACCTTCAAATTCATAATCTTTAAGTACATAAGTATACACAAGCAATACACTATGAACCACACATTGAACTTTCTGTTTGCTGTGCATATCCTGTTTTTAATGTCTTGTAGCATTATCATAGTAAAGATCTACTTTTTTACAGTACGAGTGGCTGAGCATCCTTATTGCAAAGGTAAATTTAATGTTTCTGCTGTGCAAAGTGAAAATTGTTGGTTTAAAGTCCACCATCCAAAGTGCATTCTACCAAATATTATTGTATTTGACCTTCCATGTCCCTGAGCAGGGCAGAGGTGTTTTCCTGAGGTAACCAGGTGGTGGCAGCAGGAGAAATAATTCAGGCATGATTTACTAGAAGCTGATACAGCTCAGAGGAGTTTTTGTCACAGGCACACTAAATTGAAGCTTGTTTCCAGGTGCACTCTTGGAGCCCAGGTATGTTACATGACTTGCTCAGGGTCATACAGTATGCAAGTGGAGATTATGGGACCTAAACCCAGGTCTGCTGGATGTAGCAAACTCATTCAAATCTCATTGTTCTAACTCATAAGCTATACTGCCAGCCCCTGTACATTTACACACAGTATTCCACTGTGTGACCTTGAACAAGTCAAGTAACCTCACTGTAGTTGAGTCCTTCCAGGTGCAACATTGGTTAAAAGTATAGAAGGACTGAGAAAAAGATTGTGCATCTCAGCTGAGCTATCTTTCAATCGCTTATACAATCTGACCTTATCTTAAGGGTAATATTCATTCAGGCATGACCCGAGAGTTTACAGAAACAAAAATGTTTTGAACAAAGACAGTACAATTATAAATGGTAATTGCTTACACAATAATAACACAGTGCAGGCAGGAGAAAACAATAAGTACAATTGATTCAACAATAATGTATAACAGTGAAATATAAGAGACCAACAAAAAATAAAGCTGTGAGGCAACATTAAGGTAGCGAATAGGGTGAGATTTTACAAAGAAAAGTGCCATTATAATAGTCATGTAAGATGGATACAGGCGAGTCAGGAATTGAGTGGGGGTAGGGAGGCAATATAAGGAGAGAGGATAGGATAAGACAGGAAATTGAGGCAAGGTAATGGATGATGGCTAGATATAACAAAAGTAGGGCAAATAGGTGACTGGAAGACAGTGCAGAGCTTAGTTATTGAGGATGAGATCTGAAAGGATGTTAGGGGAACAGAGATCAGGGAGAGATAATGGGCTCGGGGGGTTGAAGCAGGAGCAGGAATCAGCTTGATGGCCATGTAGCAATTTTTCGAAAGAGGCATGGGATGATGCTGGTTGTATAGTTAGAAGGAGGGAGTTTCAGTGTTGTGGGGCATGGGAGGAGACGGCGCTACCACCTTTGGAGGAGAGATGTTTAGGGATGAGAACATGGGCATTTGGAGCAGAGTGTAGACCATAGCTGGATGTCTGGTTGAGAAATACTTCCGCCAAGGGCTTGGGTGTTTGATTTTGGATGATGGTATCTATGACTGGGCCGAACGCATAGTCTCAGAAGGCAGCTGGAGAAAACCATCTCAGTTCAGCATAGAGGAGGCATATACTCTTTACTGCAATGTGTTCAAAAGACTGAACTTGTACTATATAAAATGGTTCTTAAATCATTTATAATGACTCTGAGGTGTTGAAATGGCAATTCCTCTGCTTAAATGACCTATTTTTTTCTTTTTCAATTCAGTATAGATAATTTCCACAAGGTCATTTGACTTACAATAGTTAGCTGTTCCTCTTTACAGAACGAATATTGAAAAACTGTCATTTGTGTATTGTGCTTCCTTCAGCTGGAGTACCTTGCCAAATCCTTTCAAAACAAGTTACCTGCTTAAAGGTTTTTAAAATCTAATCTACTGTTTTATTGATAGTCCACGTATAATAGTTGAATGCTATTGTATGCTTATTATTATTTTTTTTGTTACTCATTGAATACGTTATGGTATTGTTAGCCTTTTCTCCCATATTTCTTACAAAATAGTGCTGTACATACCTCTCAACTGTCCCTGATTTTCAGGGACGTCCCTGATTTTGCCTCAAAATTTTACTCTGTCCCTCCTAAAATTTGTGTTTCCGTGGCTAAACAGTGGAAATTGTAAGCACAAAATTAATGTCAAGCATTAAAGTTACAGACTTGTTCTTCCTTAGAAAATGCATTTTGCACTAAGCCCCATATTCTACCAGCTTTCTGGGTGGATATCTCTAATTTTGAAGATGTGTCCCTGATTTTGGTCCTTTGTCCCTGATTTTTTTAAGCATTGTCCCTGATTTGTGAGGCAGGAGGTTGAGAGGTATTGTGCTGTAAACATGTTTAATTATCTTGAATCCTTTCAATTAAACTTTAAACATGCTTTCAAATTTAATAGGCTTAAGCACGTAAATCTTGCATGTGGCTGTTGCAGAAATTGTGTGTGGAGGGAAGGAATGTTAGAGCTAAAAATTTACATTTTGAAAAGGTTTAGATGCCCACAAGGCATAACATTTGCTACATAGTTTTAGAAAAATAGTATTTGTTGGCAGACAAGGACTACTTTGCTCATTCAGTTTGCCCAGATGGTCCCTGCCTAGTCTATCTCCACAGACCCTAATTGCTCTCCAGTGACCCTCCCTGCCCATTTCCTAATATTCCCCTCTGTCTATCTCACTCAGGCTTGAAGCCTCCTACTGTTTTGCCTCCTCCACTGGCATTCTCTTCTGGGCATCTACCACTCCTTCAGTAATGTAGTACATCCTCTCATGTCCCCTAAACTCCCCCCTCCCTTCAGCTTCATTGCATGCCCTCTGGTTCTGGGTCTCTTGCTCATTTGAAACTCCCCCTGCACCAGGATCACCACTGTGAAGTACTTGTAGATCTTTATCAAGTCCCCTCTCGCTCACCTGTCTTCCAGAGTATATATGCTGATATCCCTCAGTCTCTCTATATAGGGGACTGGGCACTTTCCTATCAAATCTGTAGGTTAAAAGAAAATACACTGATCCTGAAAGTCACTTTTCCTAGTAGAAGCTATTCTTTAAATACTAGTTCCACTTCTGTTTTTGTTCCATCTATTTATGTCTACCCTTTTAGTTACCTCAGAGGTTGTTTGTAATGTACACTCTGGTGGCACGTACCATTTTAGAACGGTGTAATATAGTAATGTCTCTCTCAGTCACACAGTTCTATAACAGAACATGGATGCATTGCACAAACAATGAAAGAGCTAAGCAAGGCAAATAAACTACACCATACACTTACTGCCTGGGTGTAAACCAGATACAGCCACTAGGATAGCCAAAAAGCCTGTAGAGATAGAACAATAATAGAGCTCAAACCAGTTACTAAAATCAACTTTTATAGGGGAAGAATGACTTACAGATTCTGTGCAGTTCTCCTCTAAAGAATGTTGGTAAGTCCACTATCCAAGTCCCTGATCTCCAGTATATGTCAAACAATGTAGGTCCAAACACTGAAGCCACCTGCACCCAACTTACCATTGCTGTCCATCTAGACACTTTCACCATGCAGAGACTAGAGTTCTGCAGAATATGGAATTTAGCCTGCAGAAATTGTGCAAGAATGGCAACTCTGCTTCCGAAATGTTTTTTGGAATTTCTTTCTTAATTTCAAAAAGCATTTCTGTGTAAACTGTGGAATA
Organism: Neoceratodus forsteri; assembly: GCA_016271365.2. Lineage (NCBI taxonomy): Eukaryota > Metazoa > Chordata > Ceratodontiformes > Ceratodontidae > Neoceratodus > Neoceratodus forsteri. Next base: position 849,107,320 of record CM028137.1, on the reverse strand, counting down.
ATATTCTGCATATTGTGTAGTTCACTGAATATCTGTTTATTTATTTATTTATTTTCAAATTAGTAACACGGAAAGGCAGAGTGAGCCAAGCCTCTCCTTTCCAGGTGTGACTCAGGGTAAGGGAAATACAATAAAACATTATTCTCATTCCCACTCCTCTCCCATACACCCCCTCACCTTCCCCTTACTCTCCATCAACCTCCCTCCTTGTTTTCAACTTTGTTTGTCCTCAACCCAACCTACACTATCAATTTCTTGGTCCTCTCTCCCTTTCCCTCCCTTCCCCTCCTCCAACCATCTCTACCAACCCACCTCGCCTCCACTGTACCCCCTGATACGTGGCCTCCTGCCCATTCCTCTCTTCCCTTCACAGCAGTCCTTCCCCTTCCCATCCTATCTTCCCAATTTGTTTACTGATTCTTTCTCACTAAGTGTCAGGCTAGGCCTTGTGGGCTGATCCTCCCTCTGTTGTTTAGACTATATCCATGATGTATTGTTTTGCCCACCTACTTGGTAGTGTTGTTGCTCTTCTAGCTACTTGTACTATTTTACCTTAAATGTTGTATATGTTGTCAGCTGCCACTGGTTACGTACCCTCCCCTCTTCTGTAACTCAATATGATGTGGAACCTGTGTATAGAGCTTCGTTCAAAGGTATTTCAGAATATACAATAAATAAAAATATATACAATATCAATGATAGACAGAAACTAAAGTGCAATCAGCATAGACTTTAACACAGTACAAGTGCAAATAAAAAGCAGCAAGGTATCCTGAGGCCATGATGTGCAAATAGAGAGACCAGAGCAGGTTGAATGATGGCAGTGAAGATGTGAAATAGGAGGAAGCTTGAACGGGCTGAGGTAGAACCCAGGAGCAGGCCCAACAGCAGGAATGGTAGGGGTTCTGAGAGAGGAGTTTCATGGATAGGGCTGACAGGAGCAGAGAGAGGTGTGGAGGAGTTTTATCTAGTGCCTAAGGGAGCCAGGGATGGGGTAGAGACAGAAAGAGGAGTTGAACAGATTCCAGAAGGAGGTAAGATGATAGTAGAAAGCTGACTGCCCAGCAGAAGAGTGAGGGTGAGGAAGGGAGAAGGTGTGAGGATCCTTGATATATTATTTTGTATTTTATGAACAATAAATCAGACATTTATGTAAACTGCTAAATATTATTTTGCAGCTTATGTAAATCGTGGATTTCTAATCACAGTTAAAAAAAAATCTGCTTTAAGAATTTTGGAATTCCACTTTTGACAGAATTCCACAGAATCAGATGACATTTCTGAAATTCTGCAGAATTTCAGCGAAAATGAAATTTGAAAATTCCACAAAGCTGTAACACAGACCCATTGCTTCCTATTGGTTAGACATGTACCCACAGGATGTCTGATAGATTTAGACACTTACAAGTGTCCCTAATTCACCATTATAAAATGGGTGGGTAAATTACTATGTCCTGATTGGCCAGCAGCTATGCAAGTCAGAGTACTACCACTGGTTAAAAAAGTGCATCAATACCTTTTGTAACAATTTCCTGACTTCCATTATTTATTTATTTGAATTTTGGTAACCAGGTGAGCCCACTGAGACAGAATGTCCCTTTTGCAGGGGTGACCCGAGGGAGGGATACAAAGGGAGATATAGAAATACAACAATGACAGCATAATGTAAGTCTACAAAATGATTTTACAATGGTGCATACAATGAAAATAAAATAGAGCGAAAACAAATTATGTTATAGATCAATTAGTGCAAAAAGACATAACAGCAATGAACAAGATATATACAAGGTACATATCTAAATATCTAGGTATCTGGATCGACAATAAATTATCTTTCAGTGACCACGTTGAAGATGTCTCTAGAAGGTTAAAAGCAAGGTTAGGTTTCTTCTACAGAAATAGGCCCCTTTTCCCCCTTGAAACTCAAAAAAAGCTTGTACAGGCCACTTTTCTCCCCCTACTCAACTATGGCGATGTAATCTATTCCTCCACCACTCTTGCAAATCTAAGTAAACTGGACATCCTTTATCACCGTGCGTTACGGTTCATTACCAACTCCCCTTACCGTTCGTACCATTGTGACTTGTATGCAGCTGTTGGTTGGACATCCCTTACTACTAGATGCCTGCTCCATGCTGGGCTATGGACTCTTAAACTGCTTCTGCAGAAATTGCCAAGCTATCTCTCTTCCCTTATTAGTATCTCACATAGTGCATACTCGTTAAGAAAATCTGACTTTATTATGCTTGATATACTAAGGACGCGGACTTCCTTTGGTAAACGTGCTATTGCATATGCCCTCCCTCCATTTGGAATGAATTACAAACCGTACTGAAACTAACTAGCACAGTTTCAATAAACTTCTACAAATCGCTAAGTTCAGCCAAAATAAAAGACACCTGTAACTGTCATTAAATCTCTTCCTTCCCCATGTGTGCCATATTTATCCACTGGTAAGGTATAATTGATTTGTCATATTAACTGCTTTCCCTTCCCCTGCTACTCCTGGCTTTATCTTTGGTTACGCTCCACTGCTACTCTATCAAATCACTCCTCCCCCCCATATCAGTTGTAGACTGTTGTTTGTTCTAGCTGCCAAAATACTGTATATGTATTGCACACACCAGTCATCATGTTTCATTTATCAGTATGCAACCTGTAAGTCGCTTCCCTATCTCATATCAGTGTTTACCAGCCTGTATCATGTAACGTGCATTTCATGTATATACTGTTATTACCTATCTGTGTTTGTACTTTAAGTGTTTATGTCACAGGACCTCCTTGTGAATGAGCTTGCTCAATGGAGTTTTCCTGCAATAAACTTGAACTTGAACTTGAAATATGTAGCAGATACAAATGAAGCTGAGTATACAGGCACAGCAGTAGTAGATACAATTGAATGTAGTGTGAATAAATAACAACAAGGCCTGTGAAGCACATAAGCACAACAATCATTGTCCAGAACCTGACAGGGGAGCATGAGTAGCCCATGAGAAAGGGTGGAAAAGGAGGGGAGTGGAGATTGTGCAGAACATGAGAGGGGAGCATGAGTAGTCCATAAAAGAGGGTGTGAAAAGAGGAGAGTGAACTAGGGCTAGCCCCAGAGGCTAGGGGTAGGAAGACTCAGGAACAAGTGCAGAGCTCGGAGAAAGCAAGGTAGGATTTAAGAGAGCACTTGAACTTATTTGTAGAAGGGCAAAACAAGATTGCAGGTGGGCGTGAGTTCCAGAGTAGAGATGTTGCAAAGTCTACATTCGCTTTCGAAGTTTGGGCAAATCCGGGAAATCCAACTCCCTGGAGCATTTCGTGAATTCACCTTGACAACATCGAAATCCGCCTATGTAACTTTGACAGTGATCCAATTAATTTTGATGGCCAAGTTCATTAACAAAGTGCAGTTTGCGCTGAGCAGAATCACATGGTGTACACTTTGTGTAGGACTGCAGGTCACATGGTGAGACTGATGCTGGCAGGAAGGAAGTGAGTGAGTGAGTTTCACTTTCTTACAGTGGCTGAGACTGTAGACAGCTCTCTGGGTGTGCTCAACCTGTAACTGTTTGAACACCAGAACAAATGCCTATTTACTTATTTTAAGCAGTTTTTTTTACTAGTTGTACTTGTCTGTCTTGAGGTTTCATTTTATGAGTTTATATTCTTCGGTCTTTTCATTTTTTCCCCTTTATTTTGTTGTATTTGATCTTCTGATTTAAACCCCTTTCATTTTTCCCCCTTTGTTAGTACTACTAGTGTTTGTTAGGATGGCAAAGGAGGTGGGAAAAGTGGGACGTGGTGGCATGCGTCGGCTGGATCGGTCTGCATTTCAGGCTGGGAGGGAAGCACCTAGCCACTGAGTGGAAACTGAGTCAAGTATTAGTGGCAGCCAGGCAAGAGAGAAGCAGGTATAGCCCATGGCAGTCCACAAACTGCATGTGGAGTAGGCGCAGGTGGCGCCAGTGGAGCAGGAGACAGAAGTGAATCCAGAACTGGCCCAGCAGCAGCAGCAACAGCCACCTGCAGCAAGTGCAGTGTCCCCCCATTTAGCTCACCGTGTCTCCCCAGTGTAGGACTACTTTGAATGGCACACAGAAGATGTAAGTACGGTTATGTGCAAACTATGTGGGAAAATGGTGAGGAGGGGCAAAAAGGGGAGCCATCTGTGCACTGGTGGTCAGCGCACTCACATGCGTGCGCACCATGTCCAGAAATGGGAAGTCAGGCTTCAACGTGAGCTTACCACTCCTCCTCAGGATGTGGTGGGATGGGGGGGCCAATGCATGTTGTCCCGGCATGTAGGCACCAGCGTGCACAAGGGGAGTCCACCACCACCAGCCAGAAACAGCAGCAGGACACAGTAAGGCAGGCTTCAGCAGCTCTTCCCCCAGTTCCACCATTTGATCCCCATGCAGTGGTCACAAAGGAAGAGGTGGCTGCTCTGTTGGACTAAGTGACCAGTATTGGGCACAAGGTAGATAAAGTGTTGGAAGAGCTGAAAAGCATCCAAGAAAGTCAGCGGCAAATCTTGGATCAGCATGATAAGCTGGTGAAGGCAGTCAAAGAACTTAATCATCAGTTGGGAGCTAGTGGCGGTACTTGTTACTTTTTTTTTCTGTCCCTTTTTTCTTTTCTGTGCTGTGTGCTGTTGTAATTGCTTGTCCCCATTCCCCATCCCCAAGTCTTATTGTCCCGCCCCCAAAAAAGAAAAAACATAAAAAAATAAAAACGTATATAAAAACAGCACAAAAAAATTGTCTATCCCCTTGTCTAATGTCTTATCCTACTATATTGTTCTCCCTGTGTAACCTTCCCCAGTAAATAGCTGTCTTCATACTCTTCCTGACAGCCTATATTTTACCACATTCTGTAGTAATCATCCTAGGTTTATGGTAGCGTTGTCTTGTGTGTATTGTTTGTCTGTGTTGTATTTGTCCTCCCCCCCCAAGTACAAATTCAAAAACAATTATCAAAAATGACATGAAAACACCAACACAACCCAAAAATCTTTCCTATCTTATTCCACTGCTATGTCTCTCTCTTGTATGCAGCACTGTATGCACACTTCCATGAGAAAATTAACCAGAATAAAATGAAAAAGTATTTATGTGAGAAAGTGCTGTGCTGGCCTACCCTGCCACCATATCCCCCTTGTAATTCCATGAGAAAATTACCCAGAATAAAATGAAAAAGTATTTATGTGAGAAAGTGCTGTGCTGGCCTACCCTGCCACCATATCCCCCTTGTAATTCCATGAGAAAATTACCCAGAATAAAATGCAAAAGTATTTATGTGAGAAAGTGCTGTACTGGTCTGCCCTGCCACCATGTCCCCCTCTTGTCTGCTGCCATGCAGTGAACATCCATGAGAAATCCCCCATCCAAGAATAAAATGAGAAAACGTTTGTGCCAAGAGAATATGTTGTTGTACCCCAGTATGTCTCCTGCAAGAAAAAAACATGTGATGTACAGGTTGCTGCTACACAGCTGCGCAGTTGCTGAGTGAGAACAAGAACAATCTGGGATAATGTGGATGATAAGGAAACTTTACAGTGTTTGTTGATATTGTGACACCCAGAATTTAAAGTTTTGCTGCTGCTTTCCCACTACTGCTGCTACTTCTATTATAATTGTTTATGTCCTGAAGGATTACTTGTAGTAATGGCACTGCTCCTTTCTGTGTGCTGCTGCTGGACTGGTCAGGAACGACGGTGACAGATCGATGGCACCCATTGTATCCTGTACCCAACTCCTGCAGTTTGAGTAGCAAGTTAATTTCATTTTATTGAGATAAAGTGATATTGAATGGGGATGGTTAATCTTTTGGTTTTTAAACATTGGCTATCTCTTTCCTTGTAGGGATCTCGCAAACTCAAGCTCGACAGTCTGAATTGCTTTATGAGAATTGATGCTTTCCTTTTCCAGTGGTGCCAGGTAAGTACATTTTTTCATTTTATTTTGGGGTGGCACTGAGGGTAATTTATTTGGGGAGGTTGTTTTGTTTTGCTGCCTCTGTTTCCTCTGTGGCATGTTAACTGTCAAGCATTGTATTTTTGAGCATTCATGTTCCTGCTTCCTTGCAGGTATTTGTGGACTCCATCTAAATAAGATAGAAGTCCATTGTCAGTTATTCACTGTCTGATGCTCTGGAGTCTGGTTACTGCCTAACAGTACTGGAAGGTAAGTCTTTTAAATTATTAAGTGATGTGGTGGTTTTCTTTTCTGAATATGTACAGTCGCATGGATGGTATACTTAATATTTTCTGTTCTTGATTATATCATTTCAGGTCATTCCCTGAAGTTTATCCAGCGTGCATAGGATGATGATGTCTCTCCTGAGTGATGATGGGCAAAATGTAGCAGCAGCAGCAGCAGCAATACATTTCTGAGAAGGGAACATTAACAGTCATGATAATAACATAACAAATTCTGGAGACGTTGTATGAGAATATAATGGCATACAAAGGGGGCACACAACACAGTTTTGCTGTCTTCAAGCATCATCACTGTCCTCCTCAATGAGGCAGCCCTCACAGTCCTCAAGACCGGAGTTCTCACCTGATAGATATTCACATTCCACAACTGAGTCATCATCAACATTGGTGTCAACAGTGTATGATGACTTCATCTTTCAGCCAAAAGCACCATCTGCCTCTTTATCTTTGTCAGAAGATCTACTGTCAGGAGGATATGATACGAACACAGATATCATGGTTTTGCATGGAATGTGTCACTTATTTTTTAAGTTTCATAAATGTGAGAATTTCCACATTCTTTGGTGACAGGTTTGTGCATCAGTCACATACGATGGCACCTGCAGCACTATACATATGCCCAACCCTGACACTAGAGGGGAGGCAGCTAAGGTATTTTATCGCCACAGCTGTCAGTGCAGGCCATTCAGTTATTTTGCTTGCTCAGTACAATAAAGGCTCATCAATAATGGCAAGGTGTTTTTTCAAGCCAAGAAACAGGCAACCATGCGACGTGCTGCTCTGAGTCCTGCTGCCTCATCATGCTCCTCCTCATCATGCTCTTCCATGGGTGCAACACCAACCTCTCTTAAAACATCCCAAATGGGATTGAAGGCTTTTGGCTTTTGTATACCTGTTGACACAGTCATGGTATGCGAAACTGACAGTGCTGTGGTGGTGGTAGCAACAACACTCGGTGCCCTGTGTGTCTTGAGCATCTGTTTCCTTCTAAGCCTATTGAACAGAATGTTGGTAAGGTTTTCTGACGCCCACCGTCTACTGCAGTATAGACTCAAGGCCAACCTTATACGGTGGGTCAAGCATGGTGGCAATGCAAAGTCATCAGACTTCATAATTCCAACAATATGAGGGTTGGAGTCCAACATGTTGAGCATGTGCTGCATCAAGGCCAAAGTGTCACTGTCACCTCCTGCCTCAATCCATTGCTGCTCATTAAGCAGTGTCCACTGCAGGATGCATATCAAGGGGGTGGACTGGCTGATACTGGCAGTCTCCCCACTTACTGCCTGTGTTGCATGTTCAAAGAGATGCAGAATCATAATCAGTTCATCCATTAGACACCACTGTTCTGTGCTGAGAGCCATGGACACTCAAGCACTGTCATAACTGATGTGTAGAAGCAGATTATTGGACACAGCCTTATACTGCTCATAGATTTGCTCCAACATGTACAGCATGGAGTTCCATCTGGTCACCACATCCAACTTCATACGATGATGTGGCACATTGTTCTTTGTCTGAAGCTTGCATAGCTAGTCTTGGGCTTTCCCAAAAAGGGCAAAGTGGACACAGATGCAGCAGGTCACCAACAAGATATCCCTCGCATCAGGATGGCTAAGAAACTGCTGGACCACGAGGCTGAGGCAGTGTGCCAGGCATGGCACCCTGAGAAACCCACCATCACATATGCATTTTACAATATTAGAGCCATTGGGCAGACTGGGTTGGCCAAGCGGTCCTTATCTGCTGTCAAAGTCTGTGTTATGTTTCTATTGTCACTGGCAACAAAGCCAGCTTTCATTGAGAGTTGGTGCAGCCACTCATCAATCTCACTCAGTAGTACTTCAAGCATTTTCTGCCTGGTGTGAGATTTAAGCATGCTTTTCATTGTGAGTATCTTATGCTGCCTAATACTGCTGATGTTGCTACAACCACAGTCTGCCTTGCTGTGCACTCTGCCACCACACCCAGATTCCAAAAAGACCACCCCCAGAATCTGTGCTCAATGTGCTGTAATGCACATATAGGAGCTGCCAGTGGTTCTCCCACTTGTCCACACATCCATGCTAAGATAGATGGATGGATGGCAATGATGAATGCTTAAGTCCTTTACTTTGGCATGCAGGTCAGGATCAGCACGTTTGGAAAAGAATGTCCTTGATGGTACCTTCCATTTTGGACATGCACAAGCAGCAAAAGTTCTAAATCCTTCATTCTCTACACAGGAGAATGGGAGCAGGTTGAGTGCGAGCATTTGTGTGATGGCTGCACTAAACTCCCATGCAGTAGAATGATCCATGGGGTATTTGGTGTGATGTTCAAACATGGCCACAAGAGTTGGCTGTGATTTTTGTTTTTTTGTGCTGGAATTGGAAAACAGAGGGCTGTGTCATGGTGGCCCAGTGGGGGTTCTATTTGACTCAAGAGACAAGGGACAAAAAGTCATCTTAGGTATCTTATGGCTTGTCGATGGCATTATGTTCATATAAACAAGACTAATACAGAAAGGATTTTCTAGTGGAGAAAGGAGAGGGAAACGAGAGGACACCAACTGAGATTGGAGAGAGGGTAGATTCAGGAGAGAGATGAGGAGACATTTTTTTCACAGAAAGAGAGGTGGACAAGTGGAACTCCTTGCTGGGTGAGGTAGTAGCCTGCAAGATAGTAGACAGCTTCAAGAGGGGTTGGGATAGGGGAAGGGGTAATAGAATGGGGGGAAGGGAGTGGCAGTAGCATTATAAGGTGCTAGCTACGCACTCGAGCAGACCCGATAGACCATGAGGCCTGTTTCTGCTGGCATTGTTTATATGTTCATATGGTTGTACTGCGCATTGACTCTGTTGGGGACTGCTAAATCTGCCACTGTTCTGCTATGCCCGGTAGTTGTAGGAACCATCTCCACATCCTCAACCTCCACTACATACTCCCCCTCAGTGTCACTGCGTAATGATGATGAGGATGGGGGGCAACTGCTTCCTTCTGGTGTTTAAGCCATAGTTTAGGGTGTCGCTTCTTTAAATGCATGTGCTAACCACCAGTGCCTAGGTGACTCCCTTCTTCCCCCTACTAACCCATATATGGCAAAGCTGACACACTGCCACCATTTCATCTTGTGGGTCCAGCACATAGAAGTCCCACACTAGGGATTTTGTAGCCCTTTTTTCTAATGATGCCTGGACTGGGACAATGGAATTGAAGTATGGGGGTGAGGAATACTTTTTTGTGGTTTGAGTCTGTCTCATCACATCAAGCATAGAGTGGGGTGGATCTTCACTTTGCCATTTGGTGGTTAAGTCAATGGTACTGGTGCACTTAGGAACCCCCTGCACTGTTACCACCTTTCTGCTTCTTCTTCTTGTCTAGTTCCCATGTGGGATCATCATCCTGATCCAACACCTCATTATCCTCCTCCTCATCAGGCTCATCCTCATCATCATCATGTGCATGCCATCCACTGTCGATGTTCTCCTCATGCTGAACCTCAATCTCAACAGTTTGTGTGCCCGTCATCTGTACATCAATGGTTGTCATGGTGGTGTGACCCAGGTTTCCGGACATTGCAACATCCCCCTCACCCACTGCCTCAGCTGTATCCCAAGAAACACCACCACTGCCAGCAGCTCCAGCAGCAGTAGAGACAGAAACATGCTCCACTGTATCTTTATCAGACATTGCTTCTGTTTTTTCAGGTTGCTTGCACTTCTGACACTTCCCACCACATCATCACCCTCACCCACTACCACGGTTGCCACAGAGCTTACCAAAAAAGATTTAGATGCAGGAAAGCCACTGGTGGTAAATATTCCAGTATTCCTGCCTAACAGCACCCATCCCAGAGCATGTAGGACATGTTGATGGCAACTCCACATCAGAAGACTGTCCTTTCACCACATCTCACAACCGATTTTAAAGTTTTGTCTGCGTGACTCACTCCTCTCCCTTTCTTGTTTCTCTTTGTTGGCATTCTTCTTTTCTTAAGGTTTGGCATCACGGAACTTAAATTGTTATGTTTGGACACTATGTCTCACACCACACAACGGGTGGGGTTCAACAACAGGTCAGGTAGGGTACCTGAGTGATTATTAGATGGATTTGTAAAGCTGGGACGCACTTTTCTAACAGAGCCGTAACACAGTCTGGGGAGGGGGTACCACTGGTGTTCTCAATAACAGGGGAAAAGTCAGTGAAATCCTGCAAAAATCAGTCTGAAAAACTTATTTTTGGGCATTGTTTCTCACAGCAGGACATGGGGGCACAACAACAGGTCAGGTAGGGTACCCGAGTGATTATTAGATGGATTTGTAGAGCTGGGATGTATTTTGCCAACACAGCAGTAACACAGTCTAGGAAGGATACCACTAGTGTTCTCAATACTGGGAAAATTCAGTGAAATCCGGCAAAAATCAGTCTGGAACACTGTTAAGTTTGGACGCTATATCTCACAACGTGCAATTGGCGGGGTACAACAACAGATCAGGTAGGGTACCTGAGTGATTATTATATGGATTTATAAAGCTGGGACTTTACCAACAGAGCAGTAACACAGTCTGGGGGACAGGTACCACTGATGTTCTCAATAACTGGACAATTCAGGGTAATCTTGCAAAAATCAATCTGAAAAACTGTTATTTTGGGGCACTATTTCTCACAGCAGCATACGGGTTTACAACAACAGGTGAGGTAGGGTACCTAAGTGATTATTAAATGGATTTATAAAGCTGGGATGAACTTTGCCAACAGAGCAGTAACACAGTCTGGGAAGGATACCACTGGTGTTCTCAATAACAGGGGAAACTTCAGTGAAATCCTACAAAAATCAGTCTGGAACACTGTTTAGTTTGGATGCTATGTCTCACACCACACAACGGGAGGAGGGGTACAACAATAGGCTGGACATGCTACCACAGCCTACCAGTGTGAAAAGATGGATTTCAACTAGTGCAGACACACACTGGAAAGGATACAACTGCTGCTATGCTGTTCAAAACATGTAGGGGGACAGCTACAAGGCAAATAAATAAATAATAGAAAGCTTTTTGCATTATTTTAAAAGCCCAATGAATTAAAAAAGGAAGGGAAGAGAGACTGCAAAACACAAAGGGGTGGTGGTGGGGGCAGGGCCCAGGGGGATTCAAATCAAATCAAAACACACACACATACACTGCCACGCACTCAATCAAAATCCACACTCACACTAGAAAACCCCCCAAATTGTAATCCTGCACTCAATAGACAAGATTTAAAATGTTTTAAAAGTCAATATTTAGAAAAATCCTCCACAAATTGACCTGATTGAGAAGCAGCTTCTCTCTTCTCAGTCTCTTTCTCTCTCTTTTTCGACTGCACGGAGAAACGATCCACTGATGTTTCTATTGGCTGTTCAGCCACATGTGACCACCAACTCCACAATACTTAGTGAACTTCACCTGTTTGCCTCAAAATTCACTGGTGAAGTTGACTTAGCAAACTCTAGCATTGGCATTTGACCTAATGAGGTACAAAGTCATTTTGCTAATGAAGCTGACAAAATTCTATGCACAATTCCTACTTCACGTGGTGGAATACTTCGTGAGGTTGTGCTTCTACACAAAATATTCTGCAGAGAAAATTTCTGTGACTTCGCAAGCCTCTATTATAGAGACAGTACCCAAAAGAGGTGAAGGCATGCTGACCCACTGCAAGGTGGGGCTTAGGGATAGTGAGCAGTGCTAGGTCAGCTGACCTTAAGGACCTTGTCAGTTTTTCATAGGACAATAGGCTTGAGGAAGGGAGGAGAGAAAGTGTGAACTAGTTTGAAGGTCAGGCAAAGGGTGGAGTATTTCAATCTGGCTTAAAGGGGAAGGTCATCCAAGTGAATCAAGGACCAAGCAGTGGTGTGCCCTGGCATTAGTGCTAAGAGTGAAGTGAGCTATCCTATGGTAGGTTTGTTTGAGCCTAGCGAGAGGGGAGACCTGGGAGGAGAGGAGAATAGGAGCGCCATAGGAGATAAGAGGGAGAAGGGAGGAGGAGGCTATGGCAAGGCAGGAGGAGAAAGTTAGGTTGGGCTGAAGGCGGTACAGCAGTCCTAGTTTCTGATGAAGGGTCTTGACCACAGTTGTGACTTTAGTGTCAAAAGTGAGGTGTGAATCTAAGGTGATACCCAGATATTTAAAGGATTGCACCAATTCAGGAGGGTCATCACAGGAGGCATTAATCATGGGGGGGGGTGGAGGGGATAGTTTAGGGGTCTGGTGATAAACGAGCATGGATTTAGTTTTCTTGGTATTGAACACAAGGTGATTGTTAAGAAACCATGTCTCAAGATTCCAGAAATCCTGTTGCAGTTGTGTGTTTAGTAATGCCCGGGTCAGAGGAGGACCTGTACAGGATGGCGTCATCAGTGCACATCTGGACTGATGCACCACCACAGTGCTGCAGGAGCTCATTAATAAATTATGAGAACAGTAGAAGGCCAAGGATAGACCCCTGAGGGACCCCATCCATTATGGTGCTAAAAGGGGAAGTATGGCCAGTCCATTCCACGCATTGCGTGTGGTCTGTGAGGTAGCTTGAGAACCAGTTTAAGGTAGTGAGTCTAGACCAAGAGGGAGAAGTGTGTGAAGTAGGAGGTTATGATTGCCAGAGACCAGGCATGGAAAGCGTACAAGGAATCCGGCTCACATGCAGAGCACCAACACTACTACATGCTTCGTAATGCCTGTACCAGGCGTATCCGGCAGGCTAAAAACCAACTACTTTAAAACATTCTTCCACAACAACATAAATCACCACGCTAAGTTCTGGAAGGTGATTAAATCACTCTTCTCCCCTCCTACCCAGCCCCCCAACCCTGTCTTAGATGCAGGCGGCTCCACTGTCTCAGAACCTCATGCAGTGGCCTCTGTCTTCAACACCTTTTTCACTAATTGTTTGACTTCTCTCTTATCAACTCTCCTGCCTGCACCACACCCTTCTGAGACAACATCCCTACCCACCCAAACCCCACACCTGGCCTTCTCCTTCTGCCTGGTTTCTCCATCCAAAGTACTCAATGCCCTACTCATCCTCTACCTCCCTAAGGGCAAATGCCCCTCAGGTTTGGACACCAAAATGCTCTGCCTATCAGCCCCCGCCATCGCCAGCCCCCTGGTGTCTCTCTTCAACCTCTTTTTGTCTCTCAATGCTGTCCCTTCAGACTGGAAGCATGCTACAGTCATCCACCTCCCTAAAGGTGGTGACCCCTCCTCCCCTGGCAACTACCGCCTCATCTCCCTCCTCTCCATATTAGCCAAAATACAGGAGCACCTAGACCACTCACAACTCTCCTCCTTTCTCGACTCCTCCTCTTTCTTCACACCCTACAAGTCGGGTTTTAGGAAATCTCACTCCACTGTTACATCCCTCCTTAGACTCACCAATTCCATACTTACTGGCATGGACAAAGGTCACATCACCTCTGCCATTTTTGTTGATCTAGTTAAGGCATTCAACGCTGTCTCTCATGCCCTTCTCCTGTCCAAGCTCTTCCGCGCAGGGCTCTCCAGTACAGCAACCAGCTGGTTCAAATCATACCTGGCTGGCAGGTCCCAATCAGTCAGAAATGACATTTCCATCTCCGACCCCATCCCTGTTACCACTGGAGTGCCCCAAGGCTCAGTCCTTGGCCTGATCCTGTTCTCCATCTTCCTTAATGACCTGCCATCTGCCTGCCTGAACACATCCATCAACATGTATGAAGAGAATACAGTGCTGTATACATCAGGGACCTCTCCCCTTGAAGTATCGTCCAGACTCCAGCAGGACTTCAATGATGTTCAACTCTGGTTTTGCTCAAATCAACTTTCTCTCAACGCCAAGAAAACTGTCTCCTTAACCTTCGGCATGAGGCAGAGACTCTCCCAACTCACCACCATTCCTACCTTCAACACCTTAGATTGGACTTCCTTAGAGGCTTGCACTTCATTTAGATATCTAGGGGCCTGGCTTGACCAGCAACTTGACTTTTCTGTACAGATCGATGCCATCCACAAAAAACTGCACCCCAGACTGGGCGCCTTATACTGTAACTGTGGCTGCATCCCAATGCCGGCTCACAAGGCAATTGTACAGAAAATGATCCTCCCCACTTTTGACTATGGGGATGTAGTCTACAGTGCCACCCCTAAGTCCACCCAGGCTAGACTGGATCCTCTATTCCACTCCTTCTGTTGCTTTGCTCTGGGCTGTCCCCCCACCACCTACCACTGCGACCTCTACCGGTCCCTGGACCACCCCTCATTCCTGGATCGGCATCAGTCCCACTGTGCTAGGCTCATGGCCAGCTTCTAGGCTCAAAACCTGCCCTCCTACCTCACTTCTACCCTAGCTACCCAATCCCTCCCTGCATATTCACTCAGGAACTTCGACTCCTGGCTCCTGCATGTCTCATACATGGCCACCTCTGCAGGCCAGTCAGCCTTTATAGCTCACATGCAGAAACTATGGAATTCCCTGCCTGAGGATATTCAGATTGCTCCCCCCTGACAGCAACTCAATTCCCTCCTCAAAGAGCACTTCTCCTCCACCTGCACATGCAGCTTAAGTTCACACTAGTCCAAGGACTTAGCTCTCCATCTGTGGTTCTCTTAGTGATGAATCAATGTTCATGAGCGGTTGTTTCTTGCACTTTCTAACAATTTGTAACCTTATTATCTCAGTTTGTTATGTATGCTTGCTAGTTGTAAATATTCTTTATATGTATTCCTCCTCCCTCGACCATCCCCAGGATGCATCTGGAATAAAGTGGTAGCCCACTCAGCATGCCTTCCTGGTAAAACTTTTAAATAAATAAATTGATGAGGTCAAAAGCCTTGGTAAGGTCAATATTACACCAGTGATTAGGCCTTTGCCCATCATGCTGAGAATGTCAGATGTTACCTTAATGAGGGCAGTGTGAGTGCTATTGGATTTATGGAATCCATGCTAGAGCATGGAGAAAGAGTTATTAAGCTTTAGAAGAGATTGGAGTTGAGCATGGATGATTTTTTCCTGAATTTTAGCTAGGGGCAAAAGATGGAGCTGGGCTGGTAGTTTTCAAACACGGAGGTTGGGTAGTTCATGTGGATAGGGACCATTATTGCGGCTTTCCACTTGAAAGGCACAGTACTTGACCAGAAAGATTTGTTAAACAGGTCACACACGGGAGAGGCAATGGCATGAACACCTAATTTTAGGAAGCAGGGTTCCAGAGAGTCAAATCCCAGAGAGGAAGAGTCCTTAATACTCTTAAGGTAATGCAGGACCTCCTTCCAGGTGGTCAGCTTGAGGTGGAAGATGGGACTATTGAGAGTGGCAGAGGGGGGAAGGAGGAGCATCATGGGTGGGGAAGGAATTCTTATGCTTTGAAAGGTCAGTGAAGGCCTGGTTAAATTTGGTTGCTATAGTGGTGGGGTCAGTGGCCTCAGAGTTGTTGGGGTGCATAGTGTTGGGTAGGGATGAGGATTTGCCTTTTAGTAGGGAGTTTATCTGTCCCCAGAATTCTTTAGGGTTAGAGAGATTGTTAGTTTGGAGAGATCGGAGGAAAGAGCATTTAGCTGAGTACAAATTGCTCTTACATAGGTTACAGAGGTGTCTGTAGGCCTGCCAATCAGCAGGCAGACCAGACCTCTCATATAGCTTCTAGGCAGCATCCCGTGATGCCATGAGGCCTCTGAGTTCCTTAGAGAGCCATGGGGCATGAGCACCCTTAGACCTCCACTTGACCATAGGAGCCTGGAGGATGACTATTGTGTTGAAGGTGTTGGTGAAGAATTCCAAAGCCATGTCCACATCTGGTAGATGGTTGACCAGAAACCAGTCCACCTGGGATAGGAAGACTAAAAAGGCTTGTGGACAAAATTAGGTTATGTCCCTGGATGACACAATTTTGGAGGGAGGGTTAGGAAAATTGTTCCGCCACACAGAGAAGGCAGGGGAGTGATCACTCAAAGTGTCGGGGAGAATACCAGAAGCTTTAAAGAGCAACTGTTATGTTGCCTACCCTGAGAAGCACAAAGAACCCTTAACTGCCCCTGAGTCCAAAACACGTAAAAATTATTTTTTTTGGTGCCCCTGTATAGGAAGGGAAAGGATCTCATTTTTTCTGCAAGGAGCATCGCGGTGCAGATCCCTTCCACTTCCTTATAGCTCTACAGAGTGAACTCTGCCCCCAATACTCCCCCATGCCCTCACGTTTTGTGACATCAGTGTTTGAGGAGCGCTGGGGTGTGCATCTATGGATATGATTGGGGGCTTCTTTTTAAAGTTAAATTTCAGTACTTTAAATGACCATTCAGAATAAATGATGACCACCGCTTAACTAACCATGATCTGGTAGCTTTGGAGTGGATTGTCTCAGATCAGCTAGTTGAATATCTTGAAAAATACCAAATCCAATGTCACCAACAACGTGGCTTTTGTAAGCAACACAGTACCACTACAGCTCTACTACAGTTTACTGGGTTTATACACAAGGCTCTGGACCATAGACAGCTGTTGGGGGTAGCTTTCATCAACCTCACCAAAGCATTCCATTCCATCAACCACTCACTGCTACTCGAATAGCTATCCAGGCTCTCCGCAGACTCCGTGAGCTGGTTTAGTAGTTACTTAATGGATAGAGCCCAACAGGTAAAGATTAACAGAATCCTGTCGGATAGTAGGCAGGTGTGTACTGTTGTCCCCCAGTGGTCCATACTAGGTCTCTTGCTATTTAACCTCTTCTTCAACTGCCTCCCCCTGGTCTGCCAAGAGCGAATACTCCTGTACACAGACAATGCAGTTCTATTCACAAACAACTCTGACCATACACTCCTTAAAAAGCAGCTTCAGCAGGATTGCTTTTTTTATTTAGTGTGCTTTATTATTTTTAACCAATTAACACCATCCATATACAGGCAACATGGTAATGCTGGAATAAAGAACTGATAATTCAGTCCAGGTATATAATTATATAGCATTCAGTAATAAAATACAGTATTGAAAAACTATAACTGGTTAGTGTTGTCTGCATCCCCACCCACCACCCTACCCTCATTCCCTACTCACCCCCATCTGCCACTAAATGTTGATTAAGGATGGTTGCAAAAGAATAAAATAAGGGACAAGTTTGGAGATCTCACCAAAGGGAAAAAAATCAAAACCCTATCTGTGGGGCATAAGTGACTAAAGTCTAGTGAACTGAAATAAGGGTGTACATTGATTTCCATCTTTGTTTGTATTTACCCATTCCAATAGTAATTCCTGCAATGGTGAACTCAGCTTGTAGGGCAAACATGATTTCCTTAAACCATTCTACATAGTTGGGGGTAGTCGAATCTAACCAATGCCTCAATATTACTTTCTTAGCGCAGGCTGAAATTAAGGCTACGTGAGCTCTCTGTCTACGCCCTTGTAGTTACGTGTAGTCTCCCAAAATACAAATTTCTAGATTGAAGCTATCAGACAATGTAAGTAATGGGTCAAGTCTGTTCTGAATAGTATGCCAGAAGGGAGCAATTTTCTCACACGACCATAACATATGTGACATAAGTCACCAGGAGCTCGTTGACATTTTGGGGCATTGGTTAGAGGGTAACATGCCCATTTGGTAGAGTTTATATGGGGTATAGTACAGATTGTGATTGATATAAAATTGCATGTATCTAGATCTGTCCCATTTATTATACTTATATAGGTGGCTCCAAATAGTAGGCCAGGCCCTGGAAGAAGTAGCCGGTGGTAGGATATTATCCCACCAATAAGACCTCTGGCCTTCTAAAGTAGCAACATTTAGTAAAAGGAATTTATATGAATAAGATGTCAAATGAGAAGTAGGAATGGAGCTGAAATATGTGAGCAAGGTAGACAAGAAAGAGCTAGCCCATACCGCTGATCCAAAGTGTTGTATCAACATATGGGATATCTGAAGGTATTTAAAAACAGAATTAGTAGACCAGTTGAAAAGGTAAGCAGGATTTCAGTAATGTAGAGGCCTGGTTCCATCAGCAGAAGCTCCTGCTGAACTACAAGAAAACCAAAATCATGACATTCGCATCTCCGCACAACAAACACAAATCGCTTAAGCCAACAATCCAAAATAACCAGGACACCCTTTTAGACCAGGTCCTCGCCTTCAAATAGTTAGGGGTAATGCTAGATAGTACCATGCCCTTTGCAAGCCATGTGAACCATGTTGCGTAAACAGCCAATGCCAAAATAGGCTTGCTTCACAGACATATGCATTGTATCACTACAGATGTACTTCGGTTAGCTGTCACCAGTTCAGTGCTCTTTGTAATTGACTACAGCATGTGGTTTATGGTGCAGTATCAGACTCCAGCCTCAAAAGAGTCAATATAGCCCCAAGTAAAGCCTGCAGCCTAATCATGGGGGCACCCCGGCTCACTCACACTTGTGAGCCATATGCACAAACTGGATGGCTAAATCTACAGGGTAGACTAAATACAAACCCCATTTTCTCAGTAAAAAAAAACTCCTTAGGTCTAACCCCACCTAGCATCCAAAACCTCCTGTGCCTCTTGTCTACTCTACGTATCACCTGGGACTCTAACTTCCAACCATTTAAGTTCCCATTCTGCCGCAACTTGCTAGGTCAGGGATCATTTGAGTATCATGGCCCCTTTTGACTCACCTCCCTCCAGGGTGACTTACTAGTCAAATTGAAGCTTGGCCTTTTTAAACAGGACCTCTGGTAACACCTTGCAGCACTCAGTGGCTATGACTGCCCGGATATACTATGGTATCCCTAAATTCAGTATCCTGAGTCTTGGGATACCGACCCCACTGGCCCGAAATCCATGCTCCCGAATCAATTAGATGACTGAAAATACAATTTCAGGCCTCTGATTGAAAAATACAAATTGCTATTCAAGGGACTTTTGGCCCTGAACCCCCCACACCCCAGTAACTAAAATAACTAACTCCGAGGGGGAGCAGACCTTAGAGTTACAAAAAATTGGTCACGGGGGTATAACATTTTAAAATGTCACTGGACGCAACGTGGGATACAATCCATGCTTCCCAGAGCATGCTAGCCAAGCTGCCAGTGGTTTAGCCCTCAACACCACCAGGGCAGCTTGGCCAGCCTCGCAATTCCTCCAGTATTGAATCCCATCAACAGGGGTAAGGTAGCAAGCTGCTGCATCCGCTATCTTACCCCTGTAAATGTCTGTCAGGTTTCCTACTGCCAGGATGCTCACTATCTGGATGCTGAACCTGTCGGGCAATACTGCTCGGGGAGGTCAGCGTCCATAAGGGTACCAACTTCCCTTCCTAATTTGGTACTCCTCATTCTACGTATCCTTTCCATTTGTTGCACTAGCAGCCTGTCTGCTCGCCCATGTTTGGCCTTCCTTCTTAACCCCCCACAGCCCCCCCCACTTCACCATCCCCTGTCCACCTGCCCCCCCCCAATTCGAGACAATGCCTTCTTGGCTGCTTCCCCCTACCCAGCACTTAACCCTATTCTATGGGTCTCCCCCTCTCTTGTGCATAAATATGTTATGTTGAGTTTATTGTGTAAGTCTCTGATACTTACGATCTAACCAAAATCATGTTGCTGAAAAATTGTCCAGTCTCTAAGTGAATTGTGTACATCCTATTTGTTTTTATTCCTATGTTTTATACCAACTTACTGAATGTTTGTTATTATTCTTACTGACGTGGAACCTTTGTAAAAGAGCACCTAGCTCAAAGATACTTCAATCTTAGATATCAATAAA
This sequence comes from Neoceratodus forsteri, assembly GCA_016271365.2. Classification (NCBI taxonomy): domain Eukaryota; kingdom Metazoa; phylum Chordata; order Ceratodontiformes; family Ceratodontidae; genus Neoceratodus; species Neoceratodus forsteri. The sequence continues at coordinate 849,087,397 of CM028137.1, read as the reverse complement.
ATAAAAATAAAATATTAATATAGTCAGGTAGGCCTTAACAATGAAACCATGTCAAAATATTAAAATAAAAAATAATGTACTGTTCCTTCCTTCCTTTTATAATCCCCTTTTTACACTCATACACCAATTAAAAAAATGAAGTACTACTCATAGCTTTTTCCTTTTTGAGCTTATTTTCTGACAAACAAAAGCATCCTTCCTATTCTTATCTGCCTATCAGAGAAATCTGTGCTGCTTAACTCTGATCAGATTAAACTGAATCTCTGGCTTTACTGAGGCCTTCTGATGTATGTGTTTCTCTGGAGAAAGGTGAACATTCCACCAGTAGACTTCTGCAGAAGTTTGAATTCATGCCTTTCATGATTAACAAGTATTCCATCCATTGAATGTATGGAAAGACAGATGATAGACATATGGGAATGGACTACTTTTTACTAGCAACTTTTAACAAAAGAAAACACCTGTTTTTTGAATTAAAAAGTTGCCTTTTTTTTGATTTTTGAAGATATTTCAGTTTTCCCACTTTATAAGTACAATAAGACACGTCAGGGTGTGGGTAGTTACAGTATGTGATAAACGCACTTTCAGGTGATGAAGGCTCTTAGTGCAAATGCCTCATGCCTTATAATACAACTGTGCATGCATTTACAACATAACTACCCACATCCTGTTGTGTCTTAAGCCAGAGATGTCAATTTTATCTGGTATGCTGGTAAGTTTTGGAGGTGTGGACACTTCTTTCTACGGGTTTCTTTATTCACAGTCCCCACACTGCAGTCCTTGCATGTCTTATTGCTTACCTAGAACTGATGTGGCATTGTATCAAACCTCTTCCTAAAGTTCAAGTAGGCCATGTCTACCTGGTTCTTACAAAAGACGTTTCATGAAATGTCAACAGACCTTCGATGGTTGTCTTCACTTTTTCCTCACTACTCTAGAGAACAAGTCAGTTTCTCACATACAGTATTAACAGTTTAATAAGCATTTGTCAATGCAGAACATTTGCAGCTTGTTAAACTATTTGTTTTGATTTTAATGTTTTGACCCCAACTTTTGAAGAGACTTGTTTTAGGATTACCCTTATAGACATGACATGTACCACTTATAGTATATTGGCCGAAATGTCATTTCTCACAAGTAGTTTGAAAACACATCTCATCCAGGGTTTTAAAAATGACATATCATGTTTATGAGGTGATATGGAAAAATTGCTATGTTGAAAGTTTGGAGTCAAAATATTGAAAATTAGCGAAGTTATGAGTGAATGCTGAAATAGTGTAACATTCAGTCAACACCTGGGCATTTTACATAACACAGCTAACAAACGAACCCACCTGTCTAAACTCCAAATCCCAAAAACACTCCTTAATTGACTGGGTTCTCTCTTCCCACCCACATAGCACTATTGCTGCTGGCTTACTACCTGATGCCCTAAGTGATTGCCACCTGGTTTACACTGTGCGTAAAATCCATCACCCTAAAGCCCCCCAAAAGTTCTACTAATCCACTTATTTAAATCCTTGGATCTGGCCCCAGTTCTGAATGACCTAACTAATACTGTTTGGTTCCCTATCTCCCTGTCTTCTTCCATTGATTCTGCCCTGGAATACTTTTGTTCCAAGTTACTCGCTATCTGGGATCACTGTGTACCTTTGAAACGTACCCATGTGCATGATTCTTGCCTCCCTGGGTTTCAGTTGAACTGTTAGCATGTCCATGAGCCAGGGATCAGACATGGAAGTTACACAAGCAAACTGGCTGTGCTATAGCCCTCCATAAGTACCGTACTCTCTATAATACTTATACTAGAGCAACTAGACTGGCCAAAGCTGAATACTTCTTATCCACGTTCAATTCCTATATTAACCACCCATCTAAATTCTGGAAGATGATTCACTCTTTGTTCTCCCCTGTTTCCCATCCCCCGCCTCCTGTTCTGAAGGTGGGGGATGTCTCCATAGCTAATCCCCTTCCTGTGATAATTGAGGTTACCTCTTGTACCTCCACCCTTCTTTCCACACTCCCTCCCTTCTCAGCTCTATCTTGCCTACTTGATCCTTCTCGTTTGATTTCCTCCTCATCCTCTTCTGTCTCCTTCCACCCTATATCCCCATCTGAAGCTCTGAATGCTCTTCTAGCACTAAATCCCATCAAGAGTAAGTGCCCCTCTGGGCTTGACTCCAGAATCCTTTATCTCCCAGCTTCTGTTATTGCTACCCCACTTGCTTCTTTACTAAATCTATCTTTCACTCTTGCTTCTGTCCCAGCTCTCTGGAAACATGCCACTGTTATTTCCTTTGCTAAAGGAGGTGATCCCTCCTCCCCTGGAAATTACCGGCCTATCTCTCTGCTTCCCATTCTTGTCAAGCTCCAGAAATGTGTTGGCTATCACAGCTTTCTTCCTATCTTGATTCCTCCTCTTTCTTCATGCCTAACCAGTGTGGTTTCTGTAAACACTTCTCCACCACCTCCTCCCTCCTGAGGCTCACTGATTCCATACTCACTGGAATGGACCAGGGCCTCATCACCTCTGCTATTTTACTGATCTAGCTAAGGCTTTTGAAACTGCCTCTTACCCCCTTCTGCTTACTAAACTCACTGCTGCGGGGCTCTCAAATGCATCCACCAGTTAGGTATTTTCATACCTAGTGTGTAGAACACAATCTGTTTGGATTGGTGATGCAAATTCTCCCCTTCCCATCAACACTGGTGTTCCTCAGGGCTCTGCTGGGCCCTCTACTTTTTTGTATCTTCCTAAATAACCTTCCCACTGCCTGCCCTCTCACCTCCATCCACATGTATGCTGATGATAGTGTCCTATTTGCATCTTGCCTTTCCCCTTCCGTTGTAGCGTCAAAGCTTCAGCATTATTTCCATAAAGTACAGGTCTGGTTTCGATCTAATCAGTTATTTTTAAATGCCAGGAAGTCAGTCTCCTTTACCTTTGGTGCTAGGCAGAGACTCTCTAGGCCAGTGCTTGAATTATGATGAAAAAAGTAGGGGTGCCTGACAGTCCATATTCAGAGGTGTTCCCAGAGTCAGTGAAAAGGGGGTGCAAAAACCCTCACAAAGCTAGGGAGGTCTGTGGGCATGCCTCCCAGGACGTTTTTTTAAAACATCATTGTAAAAGGTGCATTTTCCTGCATTTTAGAGCTAAGTAAGGTACATTAAAGCCCACCAGGATTAAACATTCTGTAATAAGAATGTTATTGTCTCCTACAAGAAGACTTGAAAAATTAAACTGTTTATGAAATGACATTCTTTGCTTCATTTGTAAAGTGGATTGCTTCTCACTCCCCATTTCTCTCACACTCTGGGAAACAGACCACCAGATCACACTCACCACCCTTGTTAATTATCCCTTTCCTCCAGCAACACCACCCTCCCCCCAACAGGATTGTTTGCCAGCCCACAGCCTGCAAGTTATGCACCATACTCCAATCGTTCAAACGTACGCATTTCTTGTAGATACAATTCTCGTATATATTTTATTATATGTACTGAATTCCTCCTTGATTTGTATCATTCAGTTTTTATCTCTATTTTTGTACACCATTTTGTAATATGCTATGTCTTGCATTACGTTGTTTTGAATTGTTGCTATCCTGATCTGTATAAGGGACATTCTTGCAAATGAGCTTCCTCAATGAATTTTATACCTTCACAATATTTATTTATTTATTTATTTATTTATTTAAACAGCAGTTTGGAAAACCTTTGAGCCATAGGCTCATTTACAAAGGTACCTTGTCACAGAAAGACAAACCAAAATACACAGTATAGCAGTACAACACATAAGTATAACAGTAAAATTAAGACATAGATACAAACAAGCTGGTACAGGTAGGATGGATGCAAACAATACCAGAGTTATGTCGTCCTTAGCAGCTTAGTAATAAGCTTTGTCATAAGTATTAGTGCGGCTTTGACTAGTGGCAGTTACAGCATCGGGTGTTAATAAGGTGGTTACGTAGGAAGTTTTGAAGCACGATATAGTTGGAGCTTGAGATGGAGGGCAGTGTGTTGAACCAGGAAGGGAGCCCTAAAGCTGAAGGCTCTTTGGCCATAGAGGTCCTAGCTCTAGGGATAACAAGAGAGTTTTCCAGAGGTCCAGTATGAACTAGTGGGACAGGCGGCGTGTGGTGGTGGTCAATCCTGGTGGGGAAAGCCCAAGGAGGGTCTTTTGTGAGGTACAGGTAAGATATTTGGGCTCGTCAAGATCAAGTACCAGCGCTTTAGCATACAGTAGACAGGTGTGTGTCATCCTAGGTGCTCAGTAATTAACCTGCAGGCCTTATTCAGAGTAGTGCAAATTTTATGGAGTGCGGTCTGATCAGCAGCACCATACACGGCAGTCCATAGTCCACTAGGGATAAGGAGGTGACTGCGAGTGAAGAGCCTCGGAGGAGGGCAGTGTTTATCCCGATGTAAGATGCCCAATCGGATATTAGTGGCAGTGGCTCAGGGCAGCGATGTGTCCATGGAAGGAGAGGAGGGTCAAAATGGATCCCTAGGTATTTATAGGAGCAAACTTGTTCGAGTGGGAATGAGGACCCAGAGTGAATGAGGAGTTTGAAGTTGCAGGACTTGTTTTGGGGATGAGTGAAGAACATGGTTTTGTTTTTAAGATTTATCACCAATCTATGTTCCTTGAACCAGCCCTCGGCTTCAGTGAAGGACTTCTGCAGCGAGTCCTGGAGGGCAGTAGGTTCACGACTTGAGGCAAAGATGACTGCATCATCAGAGTACAATAGAATGTTCCCGAGCAAGGCGTGGAAGGGTGTTAAGGTAAAGGGAGAATAGTAAGGGGCCCAGAATGGAGCCCTGGGAACCAGAAAAGATGGAACAGATGTCTGAGTAGGTCCCATTAATTTTTACACGCTGTGGCAGTCAGACAGATAACTGGTGCACCAGGAGATAGGCCCAACAGCAAAACCAGAGACTAAGGGCATCAAGAAGGAGGGTGGGAGACAGTGTTGAAAGCTTTCAAGAGGTCAATGAAGACAGCACCAGCCAGAGAACCAGTGTCTAAGGAGGAGTGGAGAAAGTTGGAGAACTCTAGGAGGGCTGTATTGGTACTGTGTCCCGCTTGGAAGCCATGCTGCTCAGGACAAAGGACATTGTAGGTGGAGAGGTAGTCAGAGATTTGAGAGGCCACCACTTTTTCCAAGGCCTTGGAGAGAGGAGAGAGACTGGAGATCGGTCGATAGTTTCCAGCCACAGTCCTATCACCACCTTTAAAGATAGGGGTGACAGTGGCGACTTTTCAGGCAGTTGGAACCTTCCCCAGGCAAAGAGAGTGGTTGATGAGGCATGTGATCGGGTAAGGACTGTGTCTAAGACCAGCCATAGGATACACGGATCCAGGGTGTCACTGCCTGTACTATTACTCTTGAGAGCAGTGACAGGTCGGCCTAAGTTCTTGGGCAGAAACACGGCGGAGGAGAAAATAAGAGCGAGAAAGATTTCAGACAGGTGCTGGGAGGAGGGTCAAAAAAATTTGTAGGGAGGATAGGGCTAAGGTCAGTGAATGAGGTGTTGAGGTGGTTGGCTATGAGGCTGGGTCTGAGGAGATCACACCATTAATGTTGATCTGGGTGGGTGGGAGTGTGCACTCCCATTTAACTGTTTAATGTTATCCCAGAAGGTTCTGGGATTTCCCCATGAGGCAGTGAGTGAGGACCGATAGTGCTCAGACTTGGCCTTTCTGATGGCCCGAGTGCACTTGTTTCGGGCGGCAGCATATAACCGCCTGTCATTGGGCCGGCCAGTCTCAATGGCACGGTGCCATAGGTTGTCCCTATGTTTGAGCTGGTGGATCAAAGCTGGGGTAACCCAGGGGGCATTCTTCCTTTTAGAACGGCGGGTCAACACTGGGGCAAAGATATCACAGGCATTATTAAAAGTTTGGGTAAAGAAGGAGAGAGCTGTGTCGATGTCAGGAGTTGCCTGTATAGGAGACCAGTCAATTTGGGACAGAAGTTCCTTAAGTTTTATCAGTCCACCAGGTATTAGACGCCGCCGGCATGTGGACTGTGCTATGGGTTTGGGGACTGAGGTTGACCAGTGGAATAGAATGGGGGAGTGATCACTGAGAGAGTCTGGGAGGACTTGTACATTGGGGGATCCGATTAGGGCGGTTGGTGAGTACCACATCAAGCAGGGTACTGGAGCCTCTCTTGGGGTTAGTCCTGGTAGGGTGGGTAACTAGTTGCATTAGGTCTATTGCAGAAAAGGAGTCTCGGGTAGAGGAGAAGATGGGGCTGAGCCAGTTGACATTTAAGTCACCCACCAGAATTTGATCAGCGGAAGGAGGTAGAGAGGTAAGGTATTCTGTAAGAGAGGCAATGGCCTGCGTTTGGTCCCTGGGGGGCACGTATGCAGTAGTCAGATAAAGGGTCCCTTTAAAGGGTCAGGGGTTAGTTTCAGCGTAAGCGCCTGGGCCCTGGAGTCAAGGGTGGGAGTGGGCAGGGCTAGTACCGGGAGAGATTCCTTGACATAAATAGCGCAGCCGCCGCCCCGTCTCCCAACACGGTCGGACCGGAAAAGGGTGAAACCAGGAAGGGAGACTAGGAAGTCAGGGGAGGATTTTGACAGCCAAGTCTCAACCAGGGTGATAACATCAGGGTTAATTGATGTGACCAGGCATTGTAGTGAGTCAAACTTCAATAAACTTGAATTTGAAAAATTGGAAGAAGTGGACAAGCAAGGCAGGTTATGCAAAGGATTATTATCATATGAGCTGCCTTTCTGATCTGAGTACGAGAAAGAAAAAGGGACACAGCAGCAGAGCACTAGACCGACAGGCAATGAAAATAGAGGGGAAGGGGACCCAGTGCTCTACTGTTAAGGGACTACCAAAGGGTGATTTGTGCATTATGATGATAGGCAGAGTATTAAAACAAGCATTTGTCAATGCCGAATGTTGATTGCCTTGGTCTGTTGAGTTCGCTCAGTGGACCTCTGTCACTCGCTCATTCTGTTTCTCCCGGTGCTGCAGGCTGCTGTTTTGTACTGGGCTCCTGCCTGCATTGGCACCCTTTTCTGTCCACAAAGAAATTCACAGCAGTCATGATACAGCTCCGTTGAGGTCACTCACTCCCCTTGTCTAACTCGCTCATTCTGTTTCTCCTGGTGCTGCAGGCTGCCCTTTTGTACGGAGCTCCTGCCTCTTTTGGTGCCTGTTTCTGCCCACAAAGAAATCTGCAGCAGTCCTGACAGAGGTCCGTTGAGGTCACTCACTCCCCCTCTCTCACTCGCTCATTCCATTTCTCCCGGCGTTGCAGGCTGCCCTTTTGTACTGGGTTCCAGCCTGCATTTGCACCTTTTTCTGCCCAGAAAGAAATCCACAGCTGTCCTGACAGAGCTCTGTTGAGGTTGCTCACTCCCTGTGTGTCACTCGCTCATTCTGATTGTCCTGGCACTGCAGGCTGTCCTTTTGTACAGGGCTCCTGCCTGCATTGGGGGCTTTTTCTGCCCACAAAGAAGTCTGCAGCAGTCCCGACACAGCTCTGTTGAGCTCACTCAATCCCCCTCGCTCACTCGCTCGTTGTGTTTCTCCTGGTACTGCAGGCTGGCCTTTTGTACTGGGTTATTGCCTGTGTTGGCACCTTTTTCTACCCACAAAGAAATCTGCAGCTGTCCCGACAGATCTCTGTTGAGGTCGCTCACTGCCTCTGTCTCATGCACTCATTCTGTTTCTCCTGGCACTGCAGGCTGCCCTTTTGTACTGGACTGCTGCCTCTGTTGGCACCTTTTACTGGCCACAAAGAAATCTGACGCAGTCCCAATAGAGCTCCGTTGACCTTACACACTCTCCATCTCTCACTCGCTCATTCCATTTCTGCTGGTGCTGCAGCCTGCCCTTTTGTACGGGGCTCCTGCCTGCATTGCTGCCCCTTTCTGCCCACAAAGAAATCTGCAGCAGTCACAATAGAGCTCCATTGAGCTCGCTCACTCCTCCTCCCTCACTCACTCATTCTGTTTCTCCCTGCTGCTGCAGCCTGCCATTTTGTACTGGACTCCTGCATGCATTGATGGCTTTTTCTGCTCACAAAGATATGTGCAGCAGTCATGACACAGCTCTGTTGAGCTTGCTTACTCCCCAATTCGGAATCGCTCATTCCGTTTCAGCTCACGCTGCTGGCTGGCCTTCTGTACTGGGCTCCTGCCTGCATTGCCATCTATTTCCTCCCGCAAAGCAATCCGCAGCAGGCATGATACAGCTCCATTGGAGGTTACTGACTCCCCTTGTCTCACTCGCTCATTCTGTTTCTCCTGGTGCTGCAGGCTGCCCTTTTGTACAGGGCTCCTGCATCTGTTGGTGCCTTTTTCTGCCCACAAAAAAATCTGAAACAGTCTTGACAGAGGTCCATTGAGCTCGCTCACTCCCCCTCTCTCACTCACTCATTCCATTTCTGCTGGTGCTGCAGGCTGCCCTTTTGTACTGGGCTCCAGCCTGCATTTGTACCTTTTTCTGCACAGAAAGAAATCCACAGCTGTCCCAACAGAACTTTGTTGAGGTCGCTCACTCCCTGTGTGTCACTCGCTCATTCTGTTTGTCCTGGAGCTGCCGGCTGTCCTTTTGTACTGGGCTCCTGCCTGTGTTGGCACCTTTTTCTGGCCACAGAGAAATCAGCAGCTGCCCTGACAGAGCTCTGTTGAGCTCGTTAACTCCCCCTCTCTCACTCACTTGTTCCGTTTCTGCCAGCGCTGCAGGCCACCCTTTTGTACTGGGCTCCTGCCTGCATTGCCATCTTCTTCTGTCCACAAAGAAATCTGCAGCAGTCACAGTAGAGCTCTGTCGAGCTCGCTCACTCCCCTTCTCCCACTCAGTCGTTCTGTTTCTCCAGCTGCTGCAGGTTGTCCTTTTGTAGTGGGCCTCTGCATGCATTGCTTCCTTTTCTGCCCACAAAGAAATCTGCAGCAGTCCTGACATAGCTCCATTGAGTTTGCTCACTTCCCCCTCTCTCACTCGCTCATTCTGTTTCTGCCGGCTCTGCAGGCTGGCCTTTTGTACTAGGCTCCTACCTGAATTGCCGCCTTCTTCTACCCACAAAGAAATCTGCAGCAGTCATGATAGAGCTCAGTTGAGCTCACTCACTCCCCCTGTCTCACTTGCTCGTTCTGTTTCTCCCTCCGCTGCAGGCTACCATTTTGTACTGGACCCCTTCAAGCATTACTGCCTTTTTATACCCACAAAGAAATCCACAGCAGTCCCAACAGATCTCCATTGAGCTCACTCACTCCTCCTCCTCCCTCACTCACTCATGTGTCTCCTGCTGCTGCAGTTTGCTTTTGTACTGGACTCCTGCCTTCGATGGGGGATTTTTCTGCCCACAAAGAAATCTGCAGCTGTCCCGACAGAGGCCCGTTGAGGTTGTTCATGCCCCCTGTCTCATGCACTAATTCTGTTTCTCCTGGCACTGCAGGCTGCCCTTTTACACTGGGTTCCTACCTGCGTTGGCAGCTTTTTCTGCCCACAAAGAGATCTGCAGCACTCCTGACACAGCTCCGTTGAGCTCGCTCACTCCCCCTCTCTCACTTGCTCGTTGTGTTTCTCCCTGTGCCGCAGGCTGGCCTTTTGTACTGAGTTCCTGCCTGCATTGGCACCTTTTTCTGCCCACAAAGATATCCGCAACTGCCCTGACAGAGCTCTGTTGAGGTCGCTCACTCCCCCTGTCTCACACACCCATTCTGTTTCTCCTGGCAGTGCAGACTACCCTTTTATACTGGGCTCCTGCCTCTGTTGGCACCTTTTTCTGGCCACAAAGAAATCTGCAGCAGTCCTGACAGAGCTCCGTTGAGCTCACTCACTCACTCTGCCTCTCTCACTCGTTCATTCTCTTTCTCCCACCACTGCAGGCTGCCCTTTTGTACTGGGCCCCTGCACGAATTGCTGCCTTTTCCTGCCCACAAAGAAATCCGCAGCAGTCACGATAGACCCCCACTGAGCTTGCTCAATCCCCCTCTCTCACTCGCTCATTCTGTTTCTGACAACACTGCAAGCTGGTCTTTTGTACTGGGCTCCTGCTTGCGGTGCCATCTTTTTCTGCCCACAAAGAAATCCGCAGCAGTCATGATAGAGCTCCTTTGAGGTCGCTCACTCCCCCTGTCTCACTCACTCATTCTATTTCTTCTGACGCTGCAGGCTGCCCTTTTGTACTGGGCTCCTGCCTCTGTTGCTGCCTTTTTCTGCCCACAAAGAAATCTGCAGCCTCCTGACAAAGCTCCTTTGAGCTCGCTCACTCTTCCTCTCTCACTCACTCATTCCATTTCTGCTGGTGCTGTAGCCTGCCCTTTTGTATGGAGCTCCTGCCTGCATTGCTGCCCTTTTCTGCCCACAAAGAAATCCACAGCAGTCACGCTAGAGCTCCGTTGAGCTTGCTCACTCCCCCTCACTCTCACTCATTCGTTCTGTTTCTCCTGCTGCTGCAGGCTGCCCTTTTGTACTGGGCCCCCGTGTGCATTGCTGCCTTTTTCTGCCCGAAAAGAAATCCACAGCAGTCCCAACAGAGCTCCAGTGAGCTCACTCACTCCCTCCCCCTCCCTCACTCACTCACTCATTCTGTGTCTCCCGCTGTTGCAGGCTGCCCTTTTGTACTGGGTTCGTGCTTGCATTGGTGGCTGTTTCTGCCCACAAAGACATCTGCAGCAGTCCTGACACAGCTCCGTTGAGGTCACTCACTCCCCCTCTGTCACTTGCTCATCCGTTTCTGCCAGCAGTTCAGGCTGGTCTTTTGTACTGGGCTCCTGCCTGCATTGCTGCCTTTTCCTGCCCACAAAGAAATCCACAGCAGTCATGATAGACATCCATTGAGCTCGGTCACTCTCCCTCTCTCACTCACTCATCCCGTTTCTGCCACCGCTTCAGGCTGCCCTATTTTACTGGGCTCCTGCATGTGTTGCCGCCTTCTTCTGCACACAAAGAAATCTGCAACAGTCACAATAGAGATCCGTTGAGCTCACTCACTCCCCCCTCTCACTCACTTGTTCTGTTTCTCCCACTGCTGCAGGCTGGCCTTTTGTACTGGGCCCCTGTATACATTGCTGCCTTTTTCTATCCACAAAGAAATCTGCAGCAGTCCTGACACAGCTGCGTTGAGCTCGCTCTCTCCCCCTCTCTCACTTGCTCATTGTGTTTCTCCTGGTGCTGCAGGCTGCCCTTTTGTACTGGTCTCCTGCCTGCATTGGCACCTTTTACTGCCCGAAAAGAAATCTGCAGCTACCCCGACAGAGCTCCATTGAGGTCGCTCACTCCCACTGTCTTACGCACTCATTCTATTTGTCCTGGCTCTGTAGGCTGCCCTTTTGTACTGGGCTCCTGCCTCTGTTGGCACCTTTTTCTGGCCACAAAGAGATCTGCAGCAGTCCCAACAGAGATCCGTTGACCATACTCACTCCCCCTCTCTCACTCGCTCATTCCGTTTCTGCTGGCGCTGCACCCTGCCCTTTTGTATGGGGCTCCTGCCTGCATTACTGCCCTTTTCTGCCCACAAAGAAATCTGCAGAAGTCACAATAGAGCTCCGTTGAGCTCACTCACTCCCCCCTCTCTCTCAGTTGCTCGTTCTGTTTCTCCCGCCACTGCAGGCTGCCCTTTTGTACTGGGTCCCTGCCTGCATTACTGCCTTTTTCTGCCCACAAAGAAATTTACAGCAGTCCCAACAAAGCACCATTGACCTCATGCATTCCCCTTCCCTCACTCACTCATTCTGTGTCTCCCGGTGCTGCAGGCTGCCCTTTTGTACTGGGCTCCTGCCTGTGTTGGCTACTTTTCCTGCCCATAAAGAAATCTGCAGCAGTCCAGACAGAGCTCAGTTGAGCTCAGTCACTCCCCACCTCTCTCTCTCGCTCAATCCCAAATTGTCCCAAGCAATGATTTCCAACAGCAACTGCGGTATTCTGCGCCAGAAGCATGAAAACACATTTTGGCCAGGATCTGGAAAATGACAGCTGTATTTTTCACAAGGAGGTGTTGAAAAATGTCACTGTTGAAAATGTGGCGTGAAAATATTACTTATTTGTGAAGTAACAAGGGTGGGTGGAAACTACACAATGCACGCTCATAACCCAGTCATTTTATTGAGTTTCATCACAACATTTTCAACATAGACATTTTAGGACCTCTGCTCATGAACAATGTCAGTGTGATTTTCTTAATGTGTCCCAAACACTGATTTACCACAGCAACCACGCAATTAGGCAACTGGACAGGGGCCATGCAGTCGATGTCCTGTATCTGGACTTCAGTAAGGCATTCGACTCAGTGCCACATGGAAGGCTGGGAAGGAAGTTAGTAGGCACAGGGATGGGTGCAAAGCTGGTGAGATGGGTAGGAAACTGGCTGCAGGGAAGGCAACAGAGGGTGGTGGTGGGTGGGGAGCTCTCACACCCAAGGGCAGTGACAAGTGGTGTTCCACATGGCTCGGTGTTGGGACCAGTGTTGTTTGGGATATTCATTGCAGACATACCATGGGACATCAAGAGCAAGATCAGTCTGTTTGCTGATGATACCAAGGTAGGCGCGGTGGTGGATGACCTAGGGGGATGGCAGGGGTTGCAGGATGATCTGACCTGGTCAGACACCTGGCAACTGGGCTTTAATGCCAAAAAGTGCAAGGTGCTGCATTTTGGGATGAAGAACCCAAGGAGGAGCTACCAGCTAGGGTGAGTGCAGCTAGCCCAGACAGAGGAGGAGAAGGATCTGGGTGTGCTCATTACAGGGTCAATGAACAACTCGGCACAATGTAGGAAGGCAGCTGCAAGGCCAACAAAATGCTGGGTTGTTTGCAAGGGGTATATCCTCGAGGAGGAGGAGGTGATTCTGCCACTGTATAGGTCATTAGTTAGACCACACCTGGGTACTGCGTGCAGTACTGGCGTCTGTATCTGAAGAGGGACATTAAGTTACTGGAGGGTGCAGTGCAGAGCGACAAAAGATGATCAAGGGGCTGGGGACTTATCATACGAGAGGAGGTTGAAGAGTTGAACATGTACTCACTGGAGGAGAGGAGAGACAGGGGTGACATGATTGAAACCTTTAAATACATGAAAGGAATAAACAAAACAAGTACAGAGGGGCTGTTCAAAGTAAGGGAGGGGAGGGACACCAGGGGCCGTGATATGAGACTGGAGTGAGGAAGGTTCAGGAGGGAGATGAGCAGACACTTTTTTACAGAGAGGGTGGTGGCTGGGTGGAATGCGTTACCTGCTGAAGTGGTATGCAGTAGAACAGTGGACTGCTTCAAGCGAGGATGGGACAGGACAGGGAGGGTTAATGAAGGGGAAGGGTGGAAGGAAGGGCAGCTGCAGAATAAGGGGTGCTAGCTGCACATTCGAGCAGACTTGATAGACCTCTAGGCCTTTATCTGCTGGCAAATTTTGTATGTTCGTATTGTGCGCCGGAAGAGCGAAAACACATTTTGGCCAGGATGTGAAAAATGACAGCTGTACTGTTCATAAGGAGGTGTGGAAAATGGCAATGTTGAAAATCTGGAGTGAAAACATTGCAAAGTTGCGAAGGTATGAGCGTGCCTAAAAACTGTGCAACGCACGCTTGTAGCACTCTTATTTTATGGACTTTAGTCACCAAATTTTCAACCTAGCCATTTTAGGGCCTCTGCTAATGAACAGTGTCATTTTCATAATGTGTCCCGAACATGGATTTCAGCCAGGATGTGAAAAATGACAGCTGTACTGTTCATAAGGAGGTGCAGAGCAATGGCAATGTAGAAAATCTGGAATGAAAATATAAATTCACGAACTTACAAGCGTGCGTGCAAACTGCACAATGCATGCTCATAACACAGTCACTTTATGGAGTATCAGCACCAAATTTTCAACCTAGGCATTTTAGGACCTCTGCTCATGAACAGTGTCACTGTCATTTTTGTAATCTGTCCCCAACACTGATTTCCCGCAGCAACCGCGCAATTCGGTGCCGGAAGTGTGAAAACATATTTCTGCCAGGATGTAAAAAATGACTGCTATACTGTTCACAAGGAGTGTGGAAAATGCCAATGTTGAAAATCTGGTGTGAAAATATTGCAAATTCACAAAGTTACGAGCGATTTAGTTAAATCATGTAACGCATTAGAAACAGTCATTTTATGGATTTTTCCCACCAAATTTGCAACATAGACTTTTTGAGAACCTACCTCATGAACACTGGCACTGTCATTTCATTAATCAGTCCCAAAAGTTGGGTCCGTGCAGTGACTGTGACATCACCTTTTGGGACAGAGTAACGCCGTGATAGTGCCAGAATTCATGAGGAGGGGTCCCAAAAACACCATGTTGAAAATTAGGTGCCAAAATTCCAAAAAATGCCCGAGATATGTATCAAAGTTGAAAACACCCTAATTATTCTATTATACAGCTTACCGGCATTTCCTCAGTTCGCGCTTGGCTTTGAAGAGTGCAGACGTGTTCCCAGTCCACCGAAGATCATCACGCCAAGGTCCAGAGGTAAGTATGGGGTGACGGGGTGTGGGGAGGCAGGGTGTGCAGTGGGTGGGTGCGGGTTGTGGGAGGTGGGGCAGGGAGACTGCAAGGGACCGTTTTTTTTTTTACAAGGAGAAAAAAACACATCTCTGGACTGTTTTTTTTTTTTTGCAGGGCATGTGGCACGCTGGAATGGGTTTCCAGCATGCCATCGGACTCTTTTGGGGAGGGAAGCTACAGGCGACGGGGATTCGGCACCTCTGTTAGCAAAAACGGAAGCGGGGGGGTGAACTTAAGCCGGGGGGGATTGGGCACTCCCTTGGCACACAACAAATTGGGAGGGAGAGACATGCTGATGTGGACTGGTCGCTTCCTCATTGCAGGGATGACGCTGCAATGATGAGGCGGCACCTGATTGCAGCTGCTAAAACATTAGAAAGTTGTGGCACACTGGCTGAACTAGTGTCAGCAGCAGCGTGCCATGGCATTGGCGGAAACGGGCCAAGCCTTTAAAGGCTGTGGGGGCACTAGCCACAACAGTGCCACGACTCCACAACCTGCTTCTGGAGAAAGCTGCCACAATATGTTCCTTGTGCATCCGCGCAATCAACATAAAAAGATTAAATTAAACTTGTGGAAGAATCCTGAACCAGTTAAAAATGGGACTCCCCCAACCCTCCCACACACACATGCCACCCACTTCATTTCTTAAATGATTGCTATATATTATTGTCTCAGAAATTCAGTTAATTTTGTATGACTGATATCAAAAACTTCAGTGGTCAAAATCTGAAAGTCATTCCAGTTTGGGGGATGTCAAAATACTTCCCAGGCTACAACTTTGGAAGCCAATATAATATTGTCAGAGACAATTTTGTAACATACACATTACAGATAATGACATGCGCCCTCTCCTCATTCACTCAGAAAAATATCACACCATTGTTTGACTTCCATCATGCCTGCACAATTCAAAGTAACCTACATTTTTCACTATTAGGAGTCAACTACATCCCCATTAAATAATTAAATGAAGCCCCTGGCTGATGGCATGTAGTCCCACCTTCTCAGGGATCACTGCTGGCAGGTTTAGAGATTAACATGTGTCTTTCCTAACACATGCAATATTTCCTTCCACGTCTCCCTATTTTCAGGATCCCCCTTATTCTGATCAACCCCACACACTTCTCACATAGTCACATCATTATCCAAGTAAGCAATAATAACCTCCAGGGTGGGCTTTATTGGGAAATACTGGACTGCCCAGTGGCATAATGAGGCCCAACTCCGCAGGCAGAGGGCCTTATAGCCCCTGGAAGGTCCAGTATTTCCCAATAAAGCTCACCCTGGATGGTATTATTGCACTTAGAAAATGGGCTACATTACATTTTCCTGAGCAGTTGTGAAAACCAAAAAAATATATAACAAAATAAGCACAGATAAGTTAAAAGTCTGTTTTTATGGTAAAGTAATCCCTCTGTGCTGTTCATCTCCTATTGTGCCCCCCCCCCCAACAGTAGTGGTCACAAAGCCATTTAGTTGTAGTAAAGCACACACCACACACACACACACACACACACACACACACACACACACACACACACAGTGTCCTATACAAGTTCTTCCAAACTGTTCCGAATCAGGAGTGACAGAAACCGCTGTTGCTGCATCTTCATTTTCTGCATGTGGGACAGGGATTTTAATTGTGGTGCGAGATGGTGACTGCGTGACCCAGAAGTATGGGGCATCGTGGTTAGTTAGCAACACTTTGGATGATACTGTAGTCTGTTCAGTCAATTCCCACCCCCTCCCTGTAACAGTATTACTTACACTGTCTTCCTTTTGTGGTGAATCTGCTTTGTTTTATCCCATTTCATTTTCTATGTGAGCAATTAAAACAGCGAGAACAATGGCGGAAATAGCGCAATGAGGAATGGCCACCACTCCGCTTTGTTTTCCACCATTTCATTCTCTGTGCGAGCAATTAAAATAGTGAGGACAGTGGCAGAAATAGCTCAATGAGGAACAGCCAGCAGTACAAGGAAGTTACTTTAAAAAAGGAGAAACGGACGCAAGTATGCTTGCGGTTGGGGGGGGCATTAGTTCTCACTAAGTGAGAGAAAAACATGGTGGGGAATTTAAATTATATGTGGTGCTTTCAGCCAATGACAAAGCAGGCTGAGCACCCCTGCACAAGGGTATGTGGTAAGGTGGCACTTGGGCTGGAGCTAATTTGTTGCTGGGCATCTATTGAGAAATAAATGCCCAGGTTGAAAGTGGTATTAGCCAATCAACATTGAGAATCCATTGTTGCCATTTTCCAAAATATTCATAATTCATAGAATCTTCTCTTTTGCTGGATCTAGCTCTGAACTTCTGTCATGTTATACACATGCTGGCTAGCTCTCCTTGACATACTGGTCAAAAATCTGAGAATGTTGCAGATATGCCTCAGCTGCACTATGCAAATCCCTTGGATGCATTACCCGAGTAGCAGAAATCAGTATGCTGTCTTTTTTCTATAATACACAAATTTTACCTGGGCTCCTGGCTCCTGAGGCACAAAGCACTCCTCCCATAGTCTTGCATCATATGGACTCCAGAGACACATGGCACCCTCAGCCTTGCCTTACTTGACATGGGTTCCAGAGACACACAGCCCCCCACCCAGCCTTGTCTTATTTTACATGGACTCTGCAGACACAAAGCACCCATTGCCTCACCCCACTTCACATGGGCTCCAGAGATCTAAAACACTCACCACTACTCCTGCCTTACTTCACCTGGTCTCCAGAGACAGAAAGGAAGCACCCCCCCAACTTGCCTTACCATACTTTACAAAGGCTTGGAAACACCCCCCTCCCAGCCTTACCTTACTTCACATGAGGTCTAGAGACAAACATGCAACTCTGCCTTGTGTTGCATTATTTCACATGGCCTCTGGAGACCAACGCCCCCCCCAACCTAGCTTTACTTCACATGGGGCCCAAAGACACAAAACATCCCCCCCACCAGCATTGCCTTACTTTACATGGGCTCTTGAGACAAAGAAAAACCTCTTTCTAGCCTCCCTACCTTACTTCACATTGGCACTGGAAACAAGTACCCCCTTCCCAAACTTGCCTTAATGCACATGAGCTGTGGAGACTGAAGTACCCCCCCCCCCATATGTGAGGTCAGGCTCATGAGGCCAAAAGAGTGCAACCCTGGCCCATTCAGGATCTCTCTCTCTCTCTGTTTCTCAGCTCTCTCTATGGTGGCAACTTGTGTTCACTGCCAGAGGATCCAGAATCCAGTAAAGCTCCGCATCTGGCCCAACCCCACACTCCAACCCGAGAGCTAGCACCGCCTGCTCACCCCAAGTTCCTCTGAGTCCTGATTTACTCATCCTAATTCCTGCCTATCCCCCGCCTTTATACAAACAAATAAAAGCTAATTACATACCGTCTGGAGTTGCGTGCTCCTGATTTTCTTATCTTGTCTAAAACAACAACACTAATCCTCTGGGCTCCTGACACTGTTTGTTTTCTCTCCCTCTCCCTCTCTCTCTCCCTCTCCCTCTCTTTCTCACAACTTAGCGACAGTGAGCAAATAAGTTTTCCCCAGGGGCTCAGTGTAGGGGTAACTGGCTACTACTTTTGACTCCAAAATTAAACTGCAAAAGTCTCTGGCAGCGGGTGCTATCTGAAGGCAGCCAGCCTAAACATACAATGAATTTCCAAAAACATCTCGCACTCCAAACACGAATATCCACATGCAAAAAATGCAATTTATAAAAGCTTTAATACTTTTTTTTTAAATGGTGAACAAAGACAGCTCTCCAAACATCAACCACCCCATCACTTCGGGTAACAACCCGTCTTCAGGGAGCATCTACTACTACTGGCTACTACTTTTGTATCTGGTTTAAGTCATTTATAGTCTGAACTGAAATGAACACCCCAACTGTGCTCATTCAAGGTGGTGTCACACCGGACATCAAAGAAGGGAAGCACAGCAGCATTTTTTTTACAATAAATAAGGATAAAGATAAGGCTGTCTGACTATCATCTTTTTAAAGTATCTGTGAAGGGCTAACTTTGGTGCTAGCTGTGGATACTGCTTTTAACTGTGGGAGGCTTTTGTTTATTTGTTCTCCAGGAAGACAGCCATCAAAGCAGTCAAGAAAAGGTATGCTATCACTTAAAGCTCATTTACACCACCGATTTTGCAATGCATCAACCTATGAGCACAGGTTGATGCGCTGCAAAGTCAGCTTTGTAGATACTTTCTGGAGTGCCCTAAGTGCACTTCAGATTCCTTTTCTGCTGCAGCTCAATTGTGGGTACCCATATCGGAGCGAGCAAGTTAACTGATGTTGTAAACCCTTTGATGCACTCGCTCTGATGGGAAGCCATCTGTCCTAGTGTCTCCCAGCATTCTCTGCTGAATTTATAACCCCTCCTGGAGTGACCTGCAGTGCTGCGAGGGTGGGCAGTGTAAACAGTAAATTGACAGAGCAGTAGCCAGCACAGCATGAAGAGAGCAGCGCAAATGCAAGAGCACTAAAGTCATGTAAACATGGCTTTAGATAAATATCTGCCTCAAGTATTACTTAACTCACTTTGATGCTAGTTGTGTGGCTATGGGTTGGGGGAGACTATTGTTTTCCTGGATGGCTGTTAAAAGGAAAAACATGGTGTTAATTATTGTTTTTCACTCAGGCAGTTCTGCTGCCATTTGTGTTATTTACTGAATGAAGATCGGCAGCTTCAGCAGTGAGAAGTAAGGGGACCAAAACATGCCCCCCAGCACCTGTCAATTACACAGAACTCAGGGGACCCTACAAAGAAGTAAGAGGGCCCAGCCCCCTCAGGCCTCCTTGTAATTCGAGCACTGCTCTAGGCTAAACTCCCTCCCTTCTTACCACACCTTAGATGGGACACTACTTGAGGCCAACTCCTCCTTCAGGTACCTTGGGGTATGGCTTGATCAGCACTTCACCTTTTCTGAGCCTATTGATGCCATTCACAAAAAGCTGCTCTCTAAACTGGGTGCTTTATACAGAAATCATGGTTGTATTCCTCTGTCAGTGTGCTGAGCCCTTGTCCAGAAAATTATCTTACCTATTTTTTGACTACGGTGATGTTGTCTATAGTGCTGCTCCCAAATCTTCCCTACTTAAACTTGACTCTCTTTTTCACTCTTTCTGTTGTTTTGTTCTTGACTGTCCTCCCTGTACCCATTACTGCACCCTCTACCAATCTCTCTCTCTCCCTTCCCTAGCCTACAGGCACCTTATCCAATGTGTGGTTCTGGTTTCACTCCATCCCTCCCTCCATATCTCTCCTCCTCTATTTCTCTCAAAATGTCTTTTTTTCATTCACTCAGAAACTATGACCACCACACTTTAACCATCCCGCCCAGGTCTACCTCAGATGGTCAGGCCGCTCTCACACTGTTTCCCAAAGATTTGGAATGCCCTCCCATCCATCATGCTGCCTTCCCACATATCCTCAACTCCCTCCTCAAGGTCCATTTCCTCCCTTTCTGTAGTTGTATTTGTTTAATTTCTACCCCCACCATATTTTGCTTCTGCACTAATTTGCAGATATTAAATATGTAATTTTGATTGTGTTGTTTCTTAGTTTCCTACCACCTTTCTTTTTATTATTGTTGTTTATTAATGTTTGTATTATTACCTATTTTTGTTCTATTGTATGTTTAGTCTATATTTTATTATTCACTGTATTTGACTTTTGCTGCTGGACTTGCTGTGTATCCTATCCCCTTGTCCTCCAGGACACATCTGGAAATGAGCATGTCTGCTCAGAATGTCTTTCCTGGTGAAACTTTTAAATAAATAAATAAATTCTGTACCACAGGTATGAAAAAACATTTTGCTTAGGATTTGAAAAATAACAGTTATCACATTCACGAAGAGCTATGAAGAAATGGCTATGTTGAAAGTTTGGGGTCGAAATATAAGTACACTGGAATAAAAGCATTCCATTTTCAGGTATGAGCTGAAGTCAAAGTAATGTATACACAACAGCATACAACTTATATAAAAATAAATTACAGAAACAAAAAAGACACTGAGTGAAACAAAAATGTAAACAAGTTAATTACAAATTATATGAACATACATTGAGTTTTTAAAATGCTGAGTGACAGATAAAACAAACAATTTAGCAGATAGGAGGAGCTTAAAATTTGTTGGTAATGTATTCCATAATGAAGCAGTGCAATATGCAAAAGTTATTTTACCAGCATTTGTACGGACAAATGGAATAACTAACTGTAAATTTTCAGAAGAACATGAATCATATACAGAAGTATACTTATTTAATAAACTATGCAGGGAGACTGGAATGCCAGAGTTCATTACATTATATGTCAGATGTGTTAAAGATATCTTGTAGTTGTTCAAAACTGAAGGCCAATTAAGTCTGTCCATAATTAAACAGTGGTGAGTCCTATGTGGCAATAAAAGTGCAAATTTACCAATTTTTTGAAGCAGTATCTCCTTCCTCAAAAAAACATATTACAGTGCCATGTCAAACATAGCTTCAGAACTTTGTTGTTTTTTAACATTTTTGCCCCAAATTTTCAACATAGCCTTCTTATGACACTACCTCATGAACAAGTGCAGAGAAAATGTTTAACTCCTGCCTGAAAGGTGATTTCTTGCAGCGACTGCAAAATCACCTTTCAGGATGCAAAAACACATTTTGGCCAGGATTTGAAAAAATGGCAGCTATTCCATTCATGAGATGCTATGAAGAAATGGCTATGTTGAAATCTGGAGTCAAAATGTTGAAAATTATCAAAGTTATGAGCCTGCATTTGCAAATTTCAGTGTAGGCTCATAACTTTGTTTTGTAATATTTTCATACCAGATTTTCAACATAGCTTTCATATGATCCTGCCTCATGAACAGTGGTGGAGAAAATTTTCATAGATACTTAGATACATAGACAGCGTCGACAGATAAGGGCCTACAGCCCAGCCAGTCTGCCCATTTGAGTTTGTAAGTTCACCTTATGTTTTCCTAGAAGTTTGTTGTCCCTTACCCCTGACCGCCAGAATTCCTTTATGTCTATCCCATGCATTCTTAAATCCTCTGATTGTTTCAGCCCCCATCACTTCGTCTGGCAAGGTGTTCCACTTGTCCACCACCTGTTCTGTGAAGAAATGTTTCCTCATGTTTCCTCTGAATCATCCTCCCGCCAACTTCATCCCATGCCCTCTAGTCCTGAAACTTCTTTTTTGTTTAAAAATAGTGTATTCCTGCACCCTATTCCTCCCTATAAGATACTTGTATGTCTCTATCATATCCCCTCTATCCTCCTCTCCACCAGGGAGTACATATTCAAGTCCTTCAACCTGTCCTCATAGGACTTGTGATGCAATCCATGTACCAGCTTTGCTGCCCTCCTCTGAACCTTCTCCACCTTGTCTATGTCCTTACATAGATAAGGTCTCCAGAACTGTACACTGTACTCCAGGTGGGGCCTCACTAGTGTCCTGTATAGTGGAATTATGACCTACCTTTTCCTGCTGGTGATGTCACTGCCTGTGCATCCCAGCATCCTATTTGCTTTACCTGCTGCCTTGTTACACTGTTTCCCTACCTTGAGGTCATCAGAGATGATAACCCCAAGATCCCTTTCCTGCTTGGTGCATGCTATATCCTCACCCCCCAACTGATATATTGTGCCAGGGTTTTTGTGCCCCATATGCATTATCTTGCACTTCTTTGCATTGAATTTTAGCTGCCAAACCCCTGACCATTCTTCAAGTTTATGCAGGTCCCTTCTCATTCTGTCTACACCCTCTGGTGTGTCTTCTGTTACAGAGCTTTGTGTCATCAGCGAACAGGGAAATCCTGCCTTCTAGGTCCTGTGCAATGCTACTGATGAAGATGTTGAATAGGACCGGTCACAGCACTGATCCCTGTGGTATCCCACTGGTCACTCTTCTGTCTGTGGAGTGACAGCCATTTATCACCACCCTCTGTGTCCTGCTGCCCAGCCAGTTACCTACCCACCACACTACTGTCCTACCACACCCATATTCCCCAGTTTGTGTAATAGTCTTCTATGTGGCACAGTGTCAAAGGCCTTGCTGAAGTCCAGATAAGCCGTGTCCACTGCCCTTCCCTAAACCACTTCCCTAGTCACCCAGTCGAAAAATTCAATGAGGTTGGTCTGACATGACCTCCCCCTGGTGAAACCATGCTGCCTAGGGTCCTGTAATCCATTGACAACCAGATGTTCCACCAATCTCTCCTTCAGTAGTGCTTCCATGATCTTCTCCACTACCGAAGTGAGGTTGACTGGTCTGTAGTTCCCCGCTTCCTCTTTGTTCCCACTTTTGTATAAGGGGACTGCATCTGCTGTCCTCCAGACTTTGGGTACTTCCCCTGTTTCCAGTGATCAGCTAAACAGGATTGCCAGAGGTTCAACCACCACCTCTCTTAGTTCTTTAAGGACCCTGGGGTGCACCCCATCTGGCCCCATTGCTTTATCAACTATTATTACTTCCAGTTCCTTCAGGACCCTTTCTCATGTAAAGCGGTTTGTGTCTATTTCTGCACCATTCCCACCCCTTGTACTCCCATCAGACCCATTACCCTCCTCTTCCTTAGTAAAGACTGAGCAGAAATACCTGTTCAATATGTCAGCTTTACTGTTGTCATCCTCCACGTGGCCCCCATCCTCCCCCTTCACTCTCACCATCTCTCCCTTTGCCTTTCTTTTTCACTTATGTACCTGTAAAAGATGTTGTCCCCTCTATCCACTGATTTTGCAATGTGCTCTTCTGTCTGAGCTTTGGCTTCCCTTACTGATTTCCCTGCCTCCCTTTGCTTCTCCTGGTACTTCTCCCTATCCCCTTCTGCTTGTGTCTTTTTGTATTGTCTGAATGCAATCTTTCTGGCTTTCACTTTCTCCGCTACCTCCTTGGAAAACCATAATGGCCTCCTCTTCCTTTTCCCCTGCTAACCTGCTTAATGCATAATTCTGTTGCTCTTGTAATCCCCATTTTAAATACTGCCCACTGTTCCTCAACCCCTGATTCCTGCCCCATTCCTCTTAATGCCTCTTTCAAGCATCTCCCCATTTTCCCAAAGTCTGCCCCCCTAAAATCCAGGATATGTGTTTTTGTGTGGTTTGGTTCTGTTCCTTCTGTGATTTTAAACCACAATGATTTGTGGTCACTGTTCTCTAGGTACTCCCCCACTGTTACCCCATCACACTGTCCCTGTGTGTGAGCACAAGATCCAGTATTGCCTTCTGCCGAGTTGGTTCCATGACCAGTTGCTTAAGGAAGGCACCTTGAAGGGAGTCCAGGATAAATCTGCTCCTAGTTGATGCTGCTGCTGGGATGCCCCAGTCCACATCTGGAATATTGAGGTCTCCAACCAGCACTACCTCACCCTTGTCTGCCATACTTTGGATGGCTAGCATCAGCACCCTATCTGTTTCTTCCTCCTGGGTTGGTGGTCTATAGGACACACCTGTGCGGATGGCTGGCCACATTTTCCTTTCCAACCTAACCCACAGTATCTCTCCCCCATTTTGTTCCTCCCGTATCTCTGTGGCCCTTATGTCATTTTTCACTTAAAGTGCCACTCCTCCTCCCTTTCTACCTGTCCTGTCTCTTCTGAATATGTTGTAGTCAGGTATGGCCATCTCCAAGTCGTGGTTATCATTACATCAGGTTTTTGTGATGGCCACAATGTTCAGGTCTGACTGCACCATGACAGCCTCCAGATCCTCCATCTTGTTGCTAAGGCTCCTGGCATTGGCACACATGGCTTTCCATGATTTGACCACCCTAGACTGTTTAGCTATTCTATTCCTGCCCCTTCCCTGGTTTTCCTTTATCCCTGGTTCTCCCTGCTGTCTGCCCTTCTGTTGAATTTTGCCCCTTTTCTGCCTGTCCACCCATTGGGCACTCATCTCCATCTTTTGCACACTGCTTTGTAGAGAGATCCACTCCTCTGGTTCACTGGTTCCACTGCAGCTGTGGGGGGTGGTCAATTAGGTACTCTCCTTGATGGCCTGCCACCCCCCTTGGCTGTTTAAATGTTTGTCCATGTAGCAATTAAACTTATCATTGTGTGCTTGGATTCTCTTCCAGAATGGATGCAGCCCTTTAGGCTTGAACAAGCCTCCATCCCTCCAGGTGGGTCCCCAGTCACCAATGAATCTAAACCCTCCTCACAGCACCAGTTCTTCAACCATGAGTTTAAGTTCCTAGTGCATGCACACCAATGCTCTCCCATGCCTCTCACAGGTAGTACTTCTGAGAAGGTGACATAAGTAGCTACTTGCTTGAGAACCCTCTCCAATTTCGTAAACTCTTCCTAAACTTCCTTTGGCTCCCCATTTGCCAGGTCATTAGTACCTAGGTGGATAATGATATCCAGTTCACCCTCCCGTCTCACCTTCCCAGCGATCCCCAGGATCTTCCTCCCATCCCTCCATGCCGTGGCACCTGGTAGGCACCTCACCTCTCTATCCTCCCCCCCTCCTGTGTTCCTAGCTGGATCCCTCTTATGATGGAGTCCCCCACCAGGATTCACTTCCTCCTCCTCCTCTGGGATCCACTGCTCTCCCCACTGAGGTCACCTACTTGGTTAACCTCCACATCCTTTCCTTCCACTTCTCTGTGTACCTCTATTTGGTTGTCCCCATTTGTCAGTGTGGCATATGAGTTCTTGAGTGGAATAGGATCTGGGATGTGTCTGCCTGACTGCCCTAACCCTCCTCAAGCCCACTGTCATCCAAGTGCTCCTTGTTCTTAGCATCCTTTGAGGCAGCGGCATTGGACTGGGTGGTCTCTGAATAGGGGTGATGGTACTCCTGACCCAGTTTACATCTGCTCTGAGTCTGGCTACATCATCCCACAGTCCAGAGAGATGCATGAGGATAGGGCAGCACCTCAGCATCCAGAAGGTCTGCCTGAATATGGCTGCCCCGCAGCCACTGCATTGCACCACTCCCCACATTATACTGCACTTATATGCCTATTCCAGTACTTGTCTGTTACTGAAGCTCTCCTAGTTCCCTTTTTATTAATTTACTGTCCTAAAAATCCTGCCACTGATCCTCAGACACTTTTCATTAAACAAGGAAAAAATAAATAAAAAACAAGCATTTGTCAAAGCCGAATGTTGCTTGCTTGTATGTGCCATTTAGGTATTTGGAAGTGATAGTTCCATGCCTTCCTCCCAAGACATCCACTGTGTCTTTCCGTTCAGTATTCACAGAAGAGTGGGATGGGCAAGGGCCACAACAGTACAGCAGTTGCCAAGGGGGTGAAGAGGTGGACAATAGTCCATTCAAAGGCAAAAGAGTCCTGCAGAAGCTCACTAAATTGAAGGCGGACAAAGCGATGGAACCAGACGGCATACACCCAAGGATATTAAGAGAACTGTGAAGGGAGATAGCAGTACTTCTGGCAGCCATGTCCACTGAGTCATTCAACATGAGTGAACTTGAGGAGGGCGCATGTGGTCCCTCTACAGAAGTCCAGCAGCAGGGAGGAGGAGGGGAACAATAGGCCATTCAGCCTCACCTCAGTAGTGGGGAAGATCATGGAGACATTGCTTAAAGAAAGGATAGTGGGGCATCTACAAGCCATCGGAGCCCAGGACCATAGACAACATGGATTCACAGTGGGGACATCATGTCAGACAAATCCGGTTGATTTGTTTGACTGGGTGACAAAGGAAGTGAATCAGGGTGGGGCAGTGGACAATGCTTACCTTGATTTCAGCAAAGCCTTTGACACCATCCAACATAGGAGGCTGATAAACTAGCAGGGTAGACTGGCCATGGGGGGAAGGGTGGTAAATTGGGTTAGAAACTGGCTAACAGACAGGAGGCAGAAAGTGGTGGTAAATGTGGTGCAGTCTAGGGAGAGGGGGTGACCAGAGGGGTCCTGCAGGGATCGGTGCTGGAGCCAGTCCTGTTCAATGTGTTCATTAGTAACATTGCAGAACCTCTGAAGGGAATTTTTTCTCCAAATTTTCAACATAGCCATTTTAAGACCTCTGCTCATGAACAGTGTCACTGTGATTTTCTTAATCTGTCCCAAACATTGATTGTGCACACCGAATGCACACCATTGGCGCTACATGCACAGAAACACATTTTGGGTGGCATGTGAAAAATGACAGCTGCACTGCTCATAAAGAGGTGTGGTAAAATGGCAATGTTGAAAATCTGGAGTGAAAATATTTAAAATTCACAAACTTGCGAGCATGCGTAGGAACTGCGCAATGCACGCTCGTAAAACAGTCATTTTTAGGAATGTTTTCACCAAATTTTCAACATAGCCATTTTAAAACCTCTGCTCATGAACAGTGTCACTGTGATTTTCTTAATCTGTCCCAAACATTGATTGCGCATACCGAATGCGCCATTGTGCGCTACATGCACGGAAACACATTTTGGGCAACATGTGAAAAATGACAGCTGTACTGCTCATAAGGAGGTGTGGTAAAATGGCAATGTAGAAAATCTGGAGTGCAAATATTAAAAATTTGTGAACTTAAGAGCGTGCATAGGAACTGCGCAATGCACGCTCGTAAAACAGTCATTTTTAGGAATTTTTTCATCAAATTTTCAAAATAGCCATTTTAAGACCTCAGATCATGAACAGTGTCACTGTGATTTTCTTAATGTGTCCCATACATTGATTTTGCACACCGACTGCGCCATTGTGTGCTACATGGGTGCAAACATGTTTTGGGCGAGATGTGAAAAATGGCAGCTGTACTGCTCATAAGGAGGTGTGGTAAACTGGCAATGTTGAAAATCTGGAGTGCAAATATTGAAAATTCACAAACTTATGAGTGTGAGTAGGATCAGTGCAACAAATGCCCATAAAACAGTCATTTTTGGGAATTTTTTCACCAAATTATTAGCATAGTAACATTTTAACACTTCTGCTCATGAACAGTGTGACTGTGATTTTCTTAATCTGTCCCGAACATTGATTTTGCACACCAACTGTGCCATTGTGTGCTACATGCATGGAAACACATTTTGGGCAAGAAGTGAAAAATGACAGCTGTACTGCTCATAAGGAGGTGTGGTAAAATGGCAATGTTGAAAATCTGGAGTGAAATATGAAATTAGCAAACTTGCGAGCATGCGTAGGAACTGCTGTAGCGATGCGCTCTAAAACAGTCATTTGGAATTTTCCACCAAATTTTCAACATAGCCATTTTATGACATCTGCTCATGAACAGTGTCACTGTGATTTTCTTAATCTGTCCCAAACATTGATTGCACACATCGACTGCGCCATTGTGCGCTACATGCAGGGAAACACATTTTGGGTGACATGTGAAAAATGACAGCTGTACTGCTCATAAGGAGGTGTGGTAAACTGGCAATGTTGAAAATCTGGGGTGATAATATTAAAAATTTGCGAACTCATGGCGTGCGTAAGAACTCGCAATGCATGCTCATAAAACAGTCATTTTTAGGAATTTTTTCATCAAATTTTCAACATAGCCATTTGAAGACCTCTGCTCATGAACAGTGTCACTTTGATTTTCTTAATGTGTCCCATACATTGATTTTGCACATAGATTGCACCATTATGCGCTAAATACTTGTGAAACACATTTAGGCGAGATGTGGAAAATGACAACTGTACTGCTCATAAGGAGGTGTGGTAAAATGGCAGTGTTGAAAATCTGGAGTGCAAATATTAAAAATTCGTGAACATACGAGCGTGCGTAGGAACTGCACATCGCATGCCTATAAAATAGTCATTTTTAAGAATTTTTTCACCAAATTTGCAACATACGCTTTTTGAGAGCCCACCTTCTGAACACTGGCACTGTCGTTTCATTAATCAGTTCCAAAAGGTGATTTTGCGCAGTGACCGCGAAATCACCCTTCAGGCCCGATTAACGCCATGACAGTGACAGAATTCATGAGGAGGGGTCCCAAAAACCCCATGTTGAAAATTTGGTGTCAAAATTTCAAAAAATGCCTGAGATATGCAACAAAGTTGAAAAAACCCTATCTATCCCATTATACAGCTTACCAGCATTTCCTCAGTTCGTGGTCGGCTTTGAAGAGTGCAGACGTGTTTCCGGTCCACTGAAGATTGTTGTGCCACGGTCCAGAGGTAAGTATGGTGTGGGGGCAGTGTGGGGAGGCATGGTGCACACTGGGTGGGTGAGGGTTGTGGGATGGGGCCAGGGAGAAGCGCCGAGGGACAGTTTTTATTTACAGGTTTTTTTTAAAGACTACGAGGGACGTTTGCCACACTGGGGTGGGCTCCCAGCGTGGCAGCTGGAAGACTGTTGAGAGCTGGAGCCGATGGGGTTTGGCACCCCATTGGCCATAACATCATTTTGCCATGCTGGGGTGGGCTCCCAGCATGGCACCTGGATGCTTTTGGGGGGGCATGCAGCCGACGGGGGATTGGGCACCCCCATCAGCCATAAAACATTTTGCCATGCTGGGGTGGGCTCCCAGCATGGTGCCTGGATGCCTTGGGGGGCTAGTGGAGCCAACAGGGGATTGGGCACCCCTGTCAGCCATACAGTGTGGGGGGGATGTGGAAGGCACATGAGCACGCAGTATGCATGCGTGCGTGCGTGGAGGGAGGAGCTCTGCTCACTGAAGTGGAGCTCTCCCTTTCAACTGTATGACCACTGCATTTTCAACTGCTGTCATAGACAGCTGCAGCAGTGATTGTGGAACTGGGGCCACACCTGAAAACACACTGACTGTACTGGAAGACTGGGTGCAACACCTCCGAAAACTCAGATGATGGCACTATGTTTCTTGCACTTGCGTGCAAGCAACATAATGAGTCCAAACACTTGTTGTGCCAAGGGCAGACTTATTCCCCCTTTATGCCCCTGCTACTCCACAACCCTACTATCCCCTGTGCTTAGCTCCTGTCAATCAGATTTAACAGGGCATATAATTAAGAGGTGGGGGGCAGGGGGAGCAAAAATGTGCAGCAATTAAAGACAGCAAAGGAATACACCACCACCACAAGCACACCAAACTAGGTTTTAAATTTTTAACAGCACACAAACAATGCTAAGTAAAGACAGCAAAGAAATTAAAGTGTCACTAAAAGCCCACAATCTAAGTTTAAAGCAAAAATAGCAATGAACAGTTACTGTAAAGCACTAAAATTAATCTGTTTCCTTTCCCTTCTGGGTTCTGGCTTCTTCTGAGAAAACAAAAATTACTTGCTACCTCAACTCTGACTAAACCCCACCTCCAGTTATCACGTAGCTGAGGTCAGCGGTCAGACAATTAGCACCCCCCACCCAAACTACAGGGCAAACCAGACAAGCCAAGACTAAATTTGCAGCAATTAAAGATGGCAAAGGAATACACCACCACTACAAGCACACCAAACTAGGTTTTAAATTTTCAACAGCCTACAAACAATTCTAAGTAAAGACAGCAAAGAATTAGAGTGTCACTAAAAGCCCACAATCTAAGTTTAAAGCAAAAATAGCAATGAACATTTACTGTAAAGCACTAAAATTAACCTGTGTCCTTCCTGTTCTGGGTTCTGGCTTCTTCTGAAAGGTGATTTTGCACAGCAACCACAAAATCACCTTTCAGGACTGATTTGTCTAACTTCACTTACATTGTTCATTTTTTTTAATTTTTTTTTTTCTTATTTTAGTCTTTGGTAACCGGGTAAAGCCCACTAGGCACAAGTGCCTGTTGTCAGGGGCAATCTGGGAGCACTGGGCAGTTAAGTGACTTGCTCAGAGTCACACAGTATGCAAGTGGAGGTTGTGAGAATCAAACTCAGGTCTGGTCTGCTGGATGTTCCAAGCTCATTCACACCTCGTTCCTCTAACCTCCAGACTATACTGCCAGCCCAGGGTGGGGTCCCAAAAAAGGCATGCTTAAAGTTTGGGGCACAAAAATTCAAAAATGGCCAAGTTATGCCACTAAGTTCAAAATACCATTGAAATACATTTAACCCCCCACCAGCCCTCTTATTTAACTAGAATGCAGACCTCTCACCACCGAAACAGGTCTAGGGGTAGAAACAGAGAGGGATGGGGGTAACATATGATTAAACAACAGATACACCAACTAGAAAACTCTATCTGATTGCCCACCATAAACAAGATGGGACCAATGCAGACCACAATGAGTTGTGGCACAAAATACCTGGTACATACCTGGTGGGACCAATGCATGTCCAACAACCCAGGTTGAAAACATTTGCTTAGGGCTATGCTAGGTTTGCACTTCTTAACAGGGTACCCAGAGTATTTCTACATGGGGAGCAATAACATAAATGTCCAAACCAGGTTGGGATTCTAGAGTGCGGCTTTATTCCATAAACACAGTAGGAATAACACAAAGCGAAGATGGACCCCCCAAGGGTTACACACACTGTAAATGCAGACTTCTAAGGTACAGAACTCCAAGAATTCCCATTTAGCATAGGATTACTGTAGAACTTGTGGACTATTCACCTGTAGAACACACAAAAACAAATTTCCCTTGACTAGGCACACATGGCCAGTACTTGGTCACTTCCCATATGGCATAGGATAAGTTGTGGCACACAAACCACAAAAGAGCACAAAAGGCTCCACACTCGCAGAACCCACATATAAGGGGTAAACTGGAGAACAATCCCACTCACTGGGTAAAACTGTTTCTTCAAGCATTGGTCATATACACTGACAGACAACACAGGTGCCCTTCAGAACCCGTAGAGGTAAACTGGTCACTCCAGATGGGGGGGTCTCCCCCCTTTTATTTCCTAGTTCGTACTCGGCCATTCATCTGGTAAATACACTGCACAGAATGTAAAAACTGTAGATGCTGTCTTATTTATTTGGTTTTTGTTTACCGGGTAAGTACACTAGACAACAATGTTGCCTATATTCAGGCACGACCCAGGAGAGTACAGACAGGGGACACCAGAGTCAACATTAAAGAGTATTTCATGATGCAGCATGAGGTGAGAACAAACATTTGAACAGTATACAGCCAGGTACAGTCATTATCAGTAACGACAAAGAGAAACAGATAACATTACATTAATTATTTTCATCTGATGATACTTCAATGACTAAATTGAAATGACAAACAGCAAACAAAACTTAAATGAAGTAGCATTATAACAATAGGATTTCTGCTGGATGTGGGAAACTTTCAGATTTTGGAGACCAGTATGAAATCAGTAAGTGCCATAGGGAGGAGAAAATGCTAGAGAGAAGCTCAAGTTACAGCACAAGAGCAGCAGTCGGATTCTAATAGGTGTGCCAAGACTCAGTTTAAAGGCCTTGTGGGATTTGGAGAGTTTGATGTGGGAGGAATGGAGTTCTGGAAGCGGGAGGCAGATATGGCAAAGGATCGTTCTCCTTTTTGTGTGAGATATCTGGGAATTTCAAGTTGGGTTTGAGCAGATGCCCTGAGGAGGTATGCTTGGGAGGGCTGAGTTAATAGTTCGGCAAGGTATTTAGGGGACCCCGCTCTGATCATATTATCAATTGTACAGCCAGCAGAATAGTGTCTGAGCGAGTCTGGGGAGAGCCAATTTATTTTTGAGTAGAGCAGGCAATGATGGGTAAGTCTGTGAGCGGAGAGAGAAAATCTGCATATACTGTTATAGCAGGTGCTCCATTTCTGGAGTGCTTCTTTGCTAGCTTTAAGGTAAACCTGAGAGCAATATGTTAGAGCAGGGAGGAGAAATCCTTGTGCAATAGCAAGCCGGGCAGCATCATTGAGGGAGGACCTAATTTTAAAGACAAGACCAAGTTTTGAGTAAACTGTCTTACATGTAGCAGCAATGTGGAGGATAAAGTCAAGAGATGGGTTGAGAGTGACTCCTAGATACCTGAAGGAAGTAACGAATTCAAGAGGGGAGTCATCTAGAGAATGTATCAATAAGTCTGGAGTAAGCGATCTGATTCTTGACTTGAAATGTATATCACACTTAACATCATACAAAAACACCTCAGGGGTGTCAAAGGTCAAAGTTCTGTTCACTTGGAAGCTCATATACTGGACTCCACAGAGGATAGCCAACTTTTAAAACTGTTTAAGGTGACAGGGTCCCTATGTCAGAGAATCCACCCTTAAAATTCAGGTACTCCTGGGCAATTTCACACAAAACAAAAGTACTCACAGAAAGTTATCATACAAAGGCAGCTTCTAAAGTCCTAGGAGGATCAGGAGATTGCCCCTGAAATCCTGGAGTCCTGCTCCATCCCTCCTTGGATGAAGCACAGGAAAATCCAAAGGGAGACGGTTTCCACCACTTCAACATGCTGGCAAAGCTGGCCTCCACTAGGGTGAGAAAAGAAAACAAACAGGAAAAACCGCAGCACTATATCAGAGCTGCTTGAGGAGCTGCAGCTGCACTCTGCAGCCTCCTCCACAAACTCTGCTACAAAACTCCCACTTCAGACTGACTTGAGCATTCTATCTCCCTCACTTACAGCTACTGAAGTGAGCTTATGCAGCTGCGAGGGTTCCAAATGACATCACCTCCCAGGCTCTTAGCTGTGACTGACAGCAGAGAGGGAGACAGAGTGAAATCTATTTAACTGGCATTTCACTAGCTGCCTTCCCTGTCTACCACTAATTCTAACTGGGATTCTAGTAACCCCTGGGAACAAGGGGGTTACACCTGATTTCCTCAGTTCACAGTCTGGCATTGAAGAGTGAAGATGTTTCTGCGTCCAGAGAGGATTATGGCATTGGACCCCCTGTGGGTATGCAAGGGCTTGGGGGGTAGGGGGCTGGGTGCTGAGTAGGAGGGTCAGGTGGGAGTAATAACGATGCAATATACATTAATGGATGGTTTGCTTTTTTACATTGTACAAAATAAGAAAAACAATAATGGTCGATTTTGTCTTTTACAGGCAGCAACACAGAGGGATTGGGCACCCTCCAGTGTCACTGTTATATTTGGCAGCACCGGGGGTGGGCTTTCTGGTGCTGCATTACTAAAAGGGTGGGGAGTGGCAACTGGCACAAGGGATTGGGCATCCTCATGCTATAATAATAACATGAGTTGGGTTTGTGGGGGCAGTTAGAGACATCGATGGATGGCTTTCTTTTTTACAGGTTTAAAAAAATAAAATAAATGACAAGGGATGTTTTTCTCTATTACAGGTAGCAACACTGGGGATTGGGCATCCAGCCTTGTCACTGTTATATTTGGCAGCACAGGGGTGGGCTCCCAGGTGCTGCATAACTAGAATAGGCAGGGTGAGGGCAGCAGCTGACAGGGGGATTGGGCACCCTACGTGCCATTATAATAGCATGAGTTGGGCAGGAGAGGCAGTTAAGGTGGCAGCTGCAACAGACATCAAGGGTCGGTTTTCTTTAATACACATTGACAGGCTCCTGATGTGGAAAGCCACTAAGCTGTTTGCTGACCGGCTTAATGTAAATCAAAGGACTGAAGCCATCTCTAATTAGGGCAGCTCGGTCTGTTGAAGTACAAGAAGTTTCTGCCCAACAAACAGCAAGTGGTGTCACAGCCATACTGCTGGTCATCGGTGTAGACTGCCAAGCCCTTGCTATTTTGAACTGCAATGGGCTCGGCAGTGACACCCCCCTGAAATCTCTTTACAGTCCTGACAAAGCGTTTGGTGCACAGGCACATCAAATGTAAAAGTGATACATTAAACTGAGTTTAAGTTTCAGGTCGGAAAATTCTGGATAATCTCTCCACCCCTTCTTATGGGCCAGAACCACATTTGCACTTCTGTAGTACTCTGGCTCATCTTCTGTTAGTATCTTCAGTGCTTTGATATTTTTTGTATTTTTTTATGCTATGTTCTTTGTATATGTTGAAACTATTTGCCTGCATACATCTCGAACATCTTCAAACAGGCTAAAGGTTCCTATGGCCTGAGACGCTTCTCCTTAATCTGCTTCCAGATTCCTAGAGTGAAAACTACCCTTGGCTCAGCAGCAATCAACTTCTCACTTCCATCACTTTGGAACACTATGCAAGACTCATTAAAATTATCCTCACTTCCAAGCATTTTCACATTCAAAGCTCTATTAATGGATTATCTGAAGGAATCATGCAACTGTTTCAGATGCCGATGACCCCTAAGCCCGGGTGCCACTCTCAAATCCTATGCCTAAGTATCTCATCCACCCCACATTCCTAACAATAGAAACCTAGGACCTACAAGCCTAGTTCCCTTAATCCAAGATGGCTCTGCCTATTCTCTACCTTTTACCTATTCTGGCCTCCCTTTTGGCTGCCTACTCTTTCACTCCAGTTTCTACCCTATTCCTTAATACCTCCTTATTTTTTATCATTTAGGTATGAACTCTTACTTAGCGGAGACTATATGGGATTGTTGTCTCTTCTCATTTCAGTAAAGCTTATCATTATGTACCTTTGCATGTTAATTATGTTGACCGGTATGTATAGGCCCATATTGTCCGGCACCTTCACAATGATTTTTCTTTTTTTTTTTTTTTGCAGCATTGTCCACCGTAATTGTAATCTTATGAAGTGTACTGTATTGTATTAATGCTCAGGGCCACCTTGAAAATGAGCTTGCTCAATGGTGTTTATGCCTGGTTAAATAAAGTGATTGATTGATTGATTGATTGGCTGATTGATTTGATAAGTTAGTGTTCCTGCAGTATGTAAATAGCAGGAACTGGCACCTACTAAGACTTACAGAGCTTGTACTGAGCAAAACAGAATTCCATGGGCCCCGATTCCAGAAGCTGGATGCAGGGCTAGCACCACACCCTGCATCCACCATAGAGTTTGCCGCAACTGCGCCAAAGCCCTCGGACGCAACTCTGTGCTATTCCAGAAGGGCTGGCACAGTTCGGACAGTTTTCACAATTTACAGCAGCTTGCGCCAAAGGTATGGCACAAGCCCCATAGTAAGGGTACCACCATGGACGCAAAGTTAGACCATTGGGGAGTTGGTCTAACTTTGCAGCATCAGGGACTTGCGGCATCGGCTTCTGGAATCCCGAGTTTGATGCAAGTTGGCACTTGCATCAAACAGCCTGCTGCAAATCCCCTGCAGTGATCCCCGCCACTTATGGAATCGGGCCCTATGCGTCAGAATAAATTGCCAAAAACAGTACCTTATGTCCAGGATGTGCTTCACTTTATTTGTGAAAATTCATGACACTGTACAACAAAAGCTTCAAGATATTAACAGCAATGGTACTTCAATAAAACAGTCCAATACAGATTTGGGATGCAACGAGGTTTTACTTTGGCTGCACATTTTCTACAAAGTCAACAAATTTACCTCTGCAGATCAATTCACAAAGTTGTCCCATTAAAGGACAATTCACCATTTGTAACTTCGCCTTGCTTTGGGGGATTTTTAAGTGCAAATTGCACTTAAAAAAAACCAAAGCAAGGAGAAGTTACAAACTGAAAATCCCTGGTTAGTGCCCCCCCCACCAATTGCTGGCCAACCCCAATGTAAAAACATATTCAGTAAATCCTATGTATCTAGTGCCCCCCAGTTGTCGGCCCCTGTGTAAAAAATAGATATAAAATACCTGGTGTCTACTGTAGTTGTCCCCCCATCACTGGCAGACCCCAATGTAAAAAATATGAAGCAAATCCCTGGTGTCTAGTGCCCCCGCCAATGCATCACCGGCCCCAGTGTAAAATAATAGATATGAAATCCCCGTGTCTATGGTCCCCCGTACCGGGTCGCTGCCCCAAGTGTAAAAAATATATAATAAATCTAAATCCCTGGTGTCTAGTGGTCCTCCCAGCAACCAATAGCTGTCCCCAATGTAAAAAAAATTATATAAAATCCCTGGCGTCCAGTCATCACCTCCCACCAATGTCCAGCCACAATGTAATAATAAAGAAACAAGTCAATGGAATCCCTGGTGTCTAGTGGACCCCTCCCATGAGGTAGTGCCCCACCACACCTGTCCATTCCACCCCAACCACAAGTTGATGACCAGCACAGCCCTCCACTCTCCTCCATGGCTGGCTGCCAGACTGACATAGAATGAATGAGTGCCTGCTTGGAACAAGCCATGCCTGTCACAAATCCACTCCGGGGGTCAGGCTCTCTGCTCCCACAGTGTCCAACCTTGAAGTGCGATTCATGAACAGGAGACAGAGACAATCTCCTGTTTGTTTTGGGTCTGAGCAAACTACCAGTCTCAAGTCCTAGGGTCAATTAT
Source organism: Neoceratodus forsteri (assembly GCA_016271365.2). Classification (NCBI taxonomy): domain Eukaryota; kingdom Metazoa; phylum Chordata; order Ceratodontiformes; family Ceratodontidae; genus Neoceratodus; species Neoceratodus forsteri. Next base: position 849,050,776 of record CM028137.1, on the reverse strand, counting down.
GAACCCTTTTTAGCTAGCACACCCAGGTAACAGGTCCAACTATCACACTGTCTTTGGGGAAGCAGTGCAGTACTTGACCCAGTGGGCATACAACCAACCTGGTTCACAACCCCCTGCTGACTCAATTGAGACACTGGTATTTTCTTTCTTTTACCTTGCTGGATCTTTATACAGGTCCCCTTTAGCGTGGCTGCATAAGGTGACACAATAAGCATTTAACAGCTGCGTTAGAATAGTAAGACTGTTCAACCATTCACACCCAAAAGAGCATGTCTCACTCAGCATTTTAAGGAAAAACAAAGTTTTGGTCTACAAGCTGATGAAAGATCCTGAACTAATGAACAAATGTGGACTAAACTTAACTGTAAGGCGTACTGTACCAAGATGCCATAACAAACAACTTATTGTTCCAAAAGCTAAAACAAACCAGAGATTAAATTTATTTTCAGTAAGGGCTCCGAGACAATGGAATAAACTTCCACAGGATTTGGTCAATCCTACTAGTGCAGAAGTCTTTAAAAAGGATCTTGATGATTGGTTAATCCAAAATTGTATGCTCTAATTTACCCACTCTGTGTGGGGGAATATCTAGATGGGCCTCTGCCTTCTTTTTTCCCTAAAAACCTAGTAAACTTAGTAAAAATAGTAAATAAATACAGAACATATATGTATTAAGGGTACAGTTAGAAAATAAATGTACAGTTATAAATAAAGCGCCTGACACTGAATAACTAATTGCTACCTCAGTCTTTCAGTTCGCAGATGGTTTAGGATAAGTTGCCTATCTTGGCAGATGTGTCAAAAATACCAAGATGACTCATAGAAGTCCACAAAAGAGTGCCTCTTTCAGGTTCAGAACAAGAGTGTGCATCAGTGTCTTCAGCCAACATGGCAATATTAGCATCAAAGTCCCACCCTCCTTGTGATGTCACAGCACATGAGGTCACTTTTAGTCCTGTAATTGATTTGTAACATGCAGCTGCATAGGCAAACAGGTCATGTTACTACTTACTTGGAATCTGCAAATACAGCAATATTTTTAATCATAACAAGACAATCTCTTCTTCATCAAAGCATAGTTTATGACAGCATTCCCTTTTGATCTCTCAGCAAAACATCATAAAAACACCTCTCATAGCTGGGTGAATTTTCACAGGTATCTATCAGAAACTTCTTCTCTCTTGATATGCCATAAAAGGCAATATTTTATGACAAACTGCCTGGGTTCAAAGCAGTGACTGGTTTATGACCTTGGTTTCATTATAGTCCCAGGAAGTCAGTTATTACAAGCTAGCTGCGACAGCAAGCAAGGCCGGAACATTTTTTTTCTTTTAAAAATCCAGTGTCCCATGATGCCTTGTGCTGACTGCCATGTTACACAAGCATCCCACATGCCCAGCCACACGATACCAATTCTTTCTCCCCCTTCCCTCTAGAATGCCTGCCCCTTCCCAATGTTTATTAATTTAATAGGATTCCCTGACTGTTTTAAATTATTGCTGAAATGTATGCATATTTTAACTGCTTTGATGTTTGCTGTCTAATTAACTGCTTGTAGTTTTACCAGTTGTATTTATTGTGCAGCACCATGAGCCCTTGGAAAAGGTGCGCTATAACAAAAATGATCTTGCCTCTCATAATAGATATATATGAATAGATATACATAAGTGAATCCATGATGCCCATCACCAGTGCCATTTCCCTTGATCCTCACCCCACAAGATCACCTGTTCTTTCCCCAAATTTACAGCATGGCACTGGAGTTCCCACCCCGGGGCTGCTGAAAATCATCCCAAAACTGGAGTGCCCAATCCCTAGTTTCAGCTTGGGTTCCACTAAAAAAAAGAAAACTCTCCCTCACTGATCTTTTCTAAGTTTCACCTGGAAAAAAGAGAATGGCCCATCTGCAATCTGACCCCACCAGACCCCCCCAATTCACTTTAACTCTCCACTCAGCACATACTATCCCACACCTCCCACATACACCGTCATTCACCTGAACACATCCCATGGCATAGATCCACTCTCCGATTGAAGACACATTTGCTGCTGGAACTAACAACTGCGATATACAAAAGTAAGGTAAGTCTGCTTCAATGTATTTCAATGGGGTTTGAAGTTTTATTCAAAACTTTGAAATTTTTTAATGTTTTTACACCAAATTTCAACATGACCCTTTGGGACCTCACCTCATGAGCAAGTGCAGTGAAATTATTCAAATCCATCCTGAAAGGTGATTTCACATTAATTGTGTGAAATCATCTTTCTGGCAGGAATTGAACATTTTCACCGCCCTTGTTCCTGTGTTGGGTCATAAGAAGGCTATGGTAGTTTTCAATATTTTCTCCCCAGATTTTCAAACATAGCCATTTTTCTCACACCACCTCATGAACGTGACAACTGTCATTTTTCAAATGCTGTCAGAAAGGTGTTTTTGGACTTGTGGCTCAAAATGACATTTTGGCCAGGATTTGAAAAGTTTCGCCTACCAAATTCATGAGGTGGGGTCATAAGAAGGCTATGTTGAAAATATGAGGTAAAAATATTTTAAAAACAACAAAGTTATGAGCATATAGTACAAGATACTGTACATTAAACTGTTCCATCAACTCACTGGTGTAGCATTTTTTTTTTGTGATTCTACTGCAGTGGCAACTTGAATTGTTGAAGCTTTTAATTCTTTTCCAACCATTCTTCACTGCCTATTCAACTCACTTGTACCTGTTTAGTGATATGGCAGTAGCTGTTCTGCAGTGTTTATGCAATGCATTTTCATGGCATTGTTTATTAATATCACAGCACTCCTTAAGAACATTGTTTATAAATATCACAGCATTCCTTAAGAGTTGTTTAGCCTGCCTTCTGAAATGAAATTCATAAGCACTCAGCTGAAAATAAAGCTTATAGTCCTAACAGTTAGTTGCAAGCCAATACTAACCTTTTACTAATTCATTAAATTAAACACTACGCAGATTAGGAAACTCATTGAATAATGCTACTCCAGTGAGTTGAGGGAACAATTTAACGTGACTTGTGCTGTATGTTAATACTCTTGCTCTTTGATAATTTTCAATATTTTGTCCCCAAATTTTTAACATAGCCATTTTTTCATACTACCTCATAAACATGACAGTTGCAGTTTTTAAAATCCTGACCAAAATGTAATTTTGCACTTGTGGCACAAAATGACATTTGGCCAGATTTGAAGATTTTCACCTACTGAGTTCATGAGAATGCGACATAACAAGGCTACATTGAAATATGGAGTAAAAATTTTAAAAAAAAGTTATGAGCATACATTGATACGCTTGCTCTTTGGTAATTATCAATATTTTGTCCCCATATTTTCAACATTGCCCCTATCCCTACACCAGTTAGCTTCCCCCCAAGCCACCCATGAGGCACCAAATTGAAGGTCTTGCTGAAGTCCAAGTAAAGAACATCCACCACATGACCCTTATCCAGCTCACCTGTCACCCAGTCATATTATTGTATCAGGTTGGTTTGACAAGACTTCCCCAAAATGAACCCATGCTGCCTCACATCCTGGAGGCCGTTGTCCTCTAGGTACGACACCAGTCTTTCCTTTAATATAATTTCCATGAGTTTGCACACTATGGAGGTGAAACTTACCGTATGATAATTACCCAGTTCATTCCTTGGTCCACTCTTGTGTAACAGCACTACATGTGCCATCCTCCAGTTCGGTGGTGCACATCCTGACTACAGTGGGTGCTGTACAGATCCACCAGCGACTCCACCAACACCTCCGCCATCTCCCTTAGCACCCTGGGGTGGATCCCATATGGCCCTGGTGCCTTATGTACCCTCAGTGTCCTTAGTCCCTCTAGGACTCTACCTTCCTCAATTCTTCCATCTGTTGCCTCCTCTCTTCCTGTCCCCACCCTCCCAGCCCATGCTGTGCAGTCCCCCTTTTCTTCTGTGAATGCTGAGCAAAAGTATTCATTCAGTGCTTCTGCCTGTTTCTCCCCCTTTTCTGTCCACTCCCCACCCTTTTTTATCCTCACTATTGTCTCCTTGCACATCCTATTCTCCCTGATGTATCTGAAAAAGTCTTTCTCCCCCTCCCCCCATTAATTCCCTGCACTAATCTCAGCCCTCTCTGGGCCTTGGCTTCTCTCACTTTTCTGGTCACCTCCTTGGACCATCTTGCATACTCCTCCCTGTCGCCTTCCTTCCCCATCCTCCTATACCTCTGGTGCGCCTCTTGTTTTGCCCTTACCACCTCTGCTACCTCTCTGTTCAACCAGCATGATTTCCTTGCTCTGCTCCTCTTACTCTGTGTCTTGGTGCAGGCTTCCATTGCCTCTGTAATCCCACATTTAATAAATATCCAATTTCTGCTCCGAGTACATCTCCTGCCTTATGCCCTTCAGTTCCCCTTTTAGTACTTCCCACATCCTCCCAAAGTCCAACCCCTGAAATTTACCATGCGGGTTACTGATTTCTCGGGCTCCCCGTACATCGTGATATTAAACCATACCATTTGGTGATCACTGCCGGCTTCTATTCTCCTTTCCTCCTCCTTGTCCCTTGTCCCTTGTGCATTTGATGCCATCCCTCACATAGACTGCCACCCCAACCCCCTCCCCTCCTTTCAGTCCTTCCTGTATAATTTGTACCCTAGGATTGCCAGATCCCAGTCCCAGTGCTCGGTTGCCCATGTTTCCATGACAGCTGCAATATCCACCCTCCACACTGCCAAGAGTGCCTACAGCTCCACTGATTTGCTTCCTAACCTTCTCACATTCAGTGAGACCACCCTCCATCCAGCCCCCTTCCTTTCATCCCCCCTCCATCTCCTCCCTTCTACATCCTCCCTTTTTGGCCACCCTGAGTCCTTCTCTGCTAGCCTGGGGGGCAGGCTGTGACTCCACTCTATTGGATCTCTTCCTTCCTGCTGTCCACGTGCCACCCCCATCTAGTTTTTCATTTTAGATTGTGATTTTTCAGGAAATGGCACCACACAGGCCTTAAGAGTGTCCTTGTTCATTTGTATAATGCAATGACACACTTTAAAGTGCAGCAGTTTGGTGGTGGGGTCAAGTAGAATTATATTTTTTAACGCTGTCTAGTATTCAAACAAATGTAAATGGTAGTAGGTGAGTGGGCACAGAACTAAAGGTGCAGTAGTATAATCTGGACCAGGGATTTATGGTTTGCACACAAAAAAAAAATAATAGAATTTGGCTGTTGGCACACTGGTAAAAGAAAAACAGAATTTGGCATTTTAGTCCATAACAATGTATCTACATTACATTGCTATAAATTACTTCCTTTTTATGTTGCTTGCAAGCATGTGCAAGAAACATAGTGCCATCATCGGAGATTTCGGAGGTGTGTCACCTCCTCCTCCAATTCAGTCAGTGTGCTGGCAGGCACGGCCCCTGTAAGCCAGTGCCTTTTGGAGCTGTCTATGACACGCTCCAAAAATGCAGTGGCATACAGTTGAAAGGGGGAGCTACACTTGGTGAGCACCGTGCAAGTGCTCGGCTGCTCACAGCCTCATCCCACTGCAGCTGCCGTGGCAGCCCCAAGACGCACTGTGGCAGCGCCACGGGTGCTCAATCCCTGTGGGCTGAGCTGTGTCCCTGCCCCCCCAGTAGCAGGAGCCCACTCCAGCACGGCAAACAGTCCTTTTGCCGATGGGGGTGCCCAATCCCCCGTCAGCTGAATGCCCCTCCCCAGCGTGGCAATAACTTCCATGGCTGACTGGGGTACCCAATCCCCCATCAGCTGAACACCCCCCAACATCCTTGTGCCATGCTAGGAGCCCACCCCAGCGTGGCAAACGGTCCCACGACGTCTTTTTTTTCCTGCAAAAAGCAGTCCTAGCGCGCATCTCCCGACTCCCCTCCACAACCCGCACCACCCATTGCGCACCCAGCCTCCCCACAACCCCACCCCATACTTACCTCCGGACTCTGGCGCGACGATCTTCGGTGGACCGGGAACACGTCTGCACTCTTCAAAGCCGACCGCGAACTGAGGAAATGCCGGTAAGCTGTATAATGGGCTAGATAGGAGTGTTTCAACTTTGTTGCATATCTCAGGCATTTTTGGGAATTTTTACACCAGATTTTCAACATGGGGTTTTTGGGACCCCTTCTCATGAATGATGTCACTGTCATGGCGTTATTCGGGCCCGAAGGGTGATTTCGCGCAGTGACTGTGCAGTGACTACAAAATCACCCCTCAGGCCTGAATACTGCCATGACAGTGACATCATTCATGAGAAGGGGTCCCAAAAATCCCATGTTGAATATTTGGTGTGAAAATTCCAAAAAATGACTGTTTTACGAGCGTGCGTTGCGCACTTCCTACGCAGGCTCGTAAGTTCGCGAAATTTCAATATTTTCACTCCAGATTTTCAACATTGCCATTTTATCACACCTTCTTATGAGTAGTACAGCTGTCATTTTTCACATCTCACCCAAAATGTGTTTCCGCCCATGTAGCGCAGAATGGCACAGTCGGTGTGCGAAATCAATGTACGGGACAAATTAAGAAAATCACAGTGACACTGTTCATGAGCAGAGGTCTTAAAATGGCTATGTTGAAAATTTGGTGAAAAAATTCCTAAAAATGACTGTTTTACAAGCGTGCATTGCGCAGTTCCTACGCACGCTCGTAAGTTCACGAATTTTCTATATTTTCACTCCAGATTTTCAACATTGCCATTTTACCACACCTCCTTATGAGCAGTACAGCTGTCATTTTCATCCTGCCCAAAATGTGTTTCCCTTACATGAAGCGCACAATGGCGCTTGATCGGTATCACGAAATCAATGTATGGGACACATTAAAGAAAGTCACAGTGTCACTGTTCATGAGCAGAGGTCTTAAAATGGCTATGTTGAAAATTTGGTGAAAAAATTCCTAAAAATGACTGTTTTACGAGCGTGCGTTGTGCAGTTCCTACGCGCGCTCGTAAGTTCGCAAATTTTCAATATTTGCACTCCAATGACTTCCAAATACCTAAACAGCACATAGAAACAAGCAACATTCGGCATTGACAAATGCTTGTTATTGCTATTTTGCATGTTTAATTTGCTCTTTGGTTAATTTTTTGAGTGGTCATGCTCACACTCATCTTCTGCTCCAAATACAAAATTGTCATGTCTCTTCACTTGACTTATGCTATCACCATTCAGACCCAAGTCATGGCAGAATCTTTTATTACCTTCCACATGGAGGAATGGAAAACCACCCCATAAGTGAGATGGGTAAAACAGCAAGATGGCTGTGGTGCTGCTCTGCTCCATGCTGCTCTAACTTTTTCCAAAATTGAAAACTGAACTATTCCTGGAACTTCCAGATTTAGCCCTGAGTCTTTAATTTAAAAATGTGTTTATAGCTGAGAGCTTTAAGTATAATGTGGTCAGTGCTGTTTCAGTTAATTTGGCTGGTGGTGTTTGATTTTGGCTTGTGCGGAGTCTTTGCAAATGGTCCTGTAGTATGAATTATTACTGAGTGGTTAGCCCACTGTTTCTGACAGAACACAGCTAGTCCTACATCATGAGTAGTGAAGACCTGCCAATTGAGAAGCTTGAGAGTTTCAATGGGAAACCAGGAGGTCCAGAGGATCAGGAGCAACCTTTGCTGACTCCAATGGAGAGACTGGCAAATACCAAAAGTACTGAAAGGCACTTTTAACTGGAAACAAGTTATGCTAGCATTGCCTGGGGCTAGGGATTTAAGTATTAAGCCTAAAATAGAAAAGAAAATACCATGCTCAGAGGAGTGTTTCTCTGTTTTTATTTTTCCAGATAAGATGCAGGACATGGAGGACAGAACAATGGACCTCAGGAAACTGGAAATGAGAGGGAAGGTGAGGAGAAATCCTAGTGTGACAGCTGCCGAAAACTTTTAGGAACGATTGCCATTTGTCTGGAGATTCCGGGAGTTGATGTACTAGTGAAAGCAGTATAATAGGATCCTCATTATCAAATTCTAAGGAGAGATTCCGGATGGAAAGACAGAAGAGGGGGGCCTTGAACTATGGAGAGGAGGCTCTGGGACTGATAGTTGGAAAAATAGGAGCAAAGCTTGATTAGTAGTTGCTCTCATCCCCTTCAATTTACATTTCATAGATAGTTAATTACTGAATTGGGGAACATGGCCTAGAGATATTTTCCCACCTTACTGCTTTTTCCATTAGCAATACTTGGATGTGATGCATATGAGGTTTTATGATACGTTTGAAATATTGTTTGGAATGTTACTCTAGATGGCACCTTAAATCCTCTGGCCCAGATATTCAAAGGGATTGTGCCGGCGCAACCCCGCATTGCGCCCCAGTGGGACATTGAGAAGGCTGCCTGGTGCAGCGTAAGTCCTGATGCACCGGGGCACAATGATAATGTATGCTGTACAGCTGCAGGGGGTGTGTCCATGCATATGCGGCACATACTGATATTCAGCCCGGGATGTGCGCCGCATATTCCGGTGCACCCCTGCACTGCACCACATAGAGGGGGCTCAAAGTTGAGCCTGTGCAGAGTAGGAACAAGTCCCGGCCACCCACAGGTGGGCTGCTGTTCTGCAGGGTGCAACACAGCAGCCCAGCCATGGGTGGCCACCCGCCCTCCCAGAACACTGTTCTCAAGCACTCACAACTCTGGTGGCCTAGTGGAACCCCACCCCAACCCATAGCCACAAATGTGTGGTATATGTTTATAACAATATTCCTAGTAGTCTAGTTGTCCCCCAGTCCCCAATTCCCCGATAAGCATGAAACATGACCATCCCCGATGGTCTAGTGGAACTCCTTCCAGCCTATTGCCGTGATCGCAGTAAATACCCATATTGAAATGCCCTGGTGATCCAGTGGCACCCCACCTACCCACCCACCCACACAGAATCCCTTGCACCCCACTCCCCCCCCCGTTATCGGTGGGTGGCTGCATCCCAACCGCACACCGCCTGGCCACCTGCCGAATGACAGGTACAGTATGGGTTGTCAGTCCATTGGTCCCCAATGTGGACCAATTGGCTTGTAGGGCATACTATATTAGACAGTCCCAAATATATGAATGGAGTCATTTAAAGATTTGGGACTGTCTGTCAATATGCCCTGCAAGCCAGTAATCCATTGGGACATAGGCTTACAACCCATACTATACTACATGTAGTGGGGGGCCAGGTGGTGTGCAGGCAGGATGCAGCCACCCCCCCCGATTACAGAGGGGGGAGCGGGGTGGGCAAGGGGTTCTTTGTGGTTGGGTCAAGGGTGCCACTAGATCACCAGGGCATTTCAATACAGGAATTTACCATGATTACGGCAACTGATGGGGGGGTTCCACTAGACCACCAGGGATGTCATATTGCCATTTATTGGAGAAATGGGGACTCAGGTGGGAGGGGGGCCACTAGACTATCAGGGATGGTCATGTTTCCTACCTATCAGGGAATCAGGGACTTGGGGGCACTAGACTACCAGGGATTTCTTCATTAACATATACTGCATGATCATGGCTACGTGGCGGGGGATGCCCCGGGATCCCCACAGCACACGTCATGCTGTGCAGGGTGCCAGGTGCAAGTCACCAGCCTGCCCTGCACAAGGCATGCAAATGGGGCCATAATGACATGCAAATGGCCCCATTTGTACCTTGCATATATTATGGCCTCATTTGCATGCCTTCTGCTGAATATCGCGGGTGATGCGCCTAGTGTAACTGCACTTGCTCTGGCGCATCCCCATGCTCCTTATCTACGGCTTGTGCTGGTGCAGTGCCACTGCGCCATGTGCAGTTTGTGTGCTTACCATGCCATATTCATTGGTGCTGCACCATGGCACAGCACCATTGAATAGCTACCTGGACCTTGCCCCAGCACATCACAGTTGCTCTGTGCCCAGGCTTGCACCATTGCCTGGCACAGTCTGAATATCCCGGCCTCTATGTGTACGTGCAGACCACAAGATTTCTGGGTTCAGAGGCTTTTTGTCATTTTCTTCGGGCTTACTGATAAAACCCTCCCTTTTTCCACACAATAAAGACCATTTTTTGCCAGAGGAATTGGCTTTTTACTAGGAATACTTGGAATTTAAAATAACACTTTGTTTGGAATGAAGTTTGTCTGGTAAAAGGAATAACTTTTTATTCAATTTCCAGTCACTACTAAAAAGTTTATCAAGCTTTTACCATTTTTTATTATTTTCTCTTAAGCTGTTTTTATTAGTCACAAGAGATCAGATTATTAGTGTAACAGAGAATGGAGCTTTTTAACTTTGTATTTTGCATTTTACTTAACCTTCCTGGATTTATGTGACCCCTATATGGGTAAGTGTCAATGCAACCTTAGGCTGATTATTAATTAAGATATATTAGAAGGTATTATAACATGTGTTTAACCTGCTCTTAAAAATTATTCCTGATATGAGGAGGACTGGATCAGATAGGGTAAAGTGGAGTCCAATCTTTTCCTGTAGCAGGGGGTTTATTCATGGATGTGCTACGCGCTTGACTAGTGGCAAATTACTTAGTACACTGCCCATAACTGCACACAGGGCCATAGAAACATAGAAACATAGACTTTGACGGCAGATAAGGACCGCTAGGCCCATCTAGTCTGCCCATTTCCCTACCTACAGGATAGGCCGCAGATCCTAGTTAACCAACAGCCTATATCTTCCTGCCCCCCACAAGAATTGCCTTATGTTTGTCCCATGCATTCTTGAATTCTCCCACAGTTTTAGACCCCACAACTTCCTCAGGAAGGCTGTTCTATGCATCCACTACCCTCTCTGTGAAATAATACTTCCTCACATTGCCCCTGAACCGCCCTCCTTCTATCTTTAAATTGTGTCCCCTTGTTCTTGCAAGTCTCTTTTTCTGAAAGATGCTACCCTCTTGGACTTTGTTGATTCCCTTGAGGTACTTGAAAGTTTCTATCATGTCCCCCCTCTCCCTTCTTTCCTCAAGGGTATACATATTAAGCTCCTTTAGTCTCTCCTCATACAGCTTCTCTTGCAGACCCTGCACCATTTTAGTTGCCCTCCTCTGGACTGCCTCTATCCTGTCTATGTCCTTGCGGAGATGGGGTCTCCAGAACTGCATTGCTTTGTAAAACATGGCTGGGATAGACCAGGAGTATCTCTGCAGTTTGTTTGCTGCCAGAGGAGTTACATGGCAGTTTCCAGTCCCTGGTACCCAGCAATTGTTGTCCGATAATGGCCATTTGAAAAGACACCTGAGTGTTTTTAACCAGGGATAACTCGTACGCTGGCCTAGGACAGCACTGTACTGTGCAGAGATGAGGTTGGGACTTAGCCAAAGGTGGTTCTTGGCTGACATATAGTGGTGCCAAACACCTGATGGAGCCCTGGCATGTTTATGCAACAATATGGTTAGTGTGACACAGTAAGGGAGCAGAAAACATACTGTTACTGGCGATAAGCAGATACTATCTGAGAATTTTTCTCCTTGATGCTCGAGCATCTCTTACTTACTGTAATACTCTGTGTATCTGCTCTTACATGCATAAAGGGATACAAATGAGCAGGTTGCATGTTTATCCTTTGCATAAGTATTTTGGGATGTTGGGGAGTGGACTGGACAGGGTAAGGTAAAGTAAGATATTTACCTGTAGCTTGGGAGTTTACCCATTGATATGCTATATGCTTGGCCAAATGGCAAAACTGCTTAGTATGCTGTCCTGTGATTACACATAGGACCAATGGGATGTAAAACATGAGGTGGGACAGATCAGAAGTAATGCTGCACTTTGCTGGCAGATGAGCCAGATGGCTAGTTCCGTTCCCTGATGTCTGGCAATTATAGGCTGAAATAGCCTTTGAAATGCCTCCCAAGTCTTGTTAACCAGGGTAGACTAGTTTACTAGTCTAGGACAGCACTGTATAGCTGAGATGGGGTGGGGGTATAGCCAAAGGTGGCTCTGGCCAATATATACTAGTGCCAAACATCTGATATGAGTCATGGGTAGTTTATGCATCGATATGGTCAATGTAGCTCAGAAAGAAAGCAGAAAAAGTAAGGCAACTGGAAATAGGCAGATACAATCTGAATTTTTTTCTCCTTTATGCTTGGGCACTCCTTACTTATTGTGTCACCTGTGTTCCCATTCTTCATGTGTTAAGGGATTTTAATAGGTACATTTTCATGTTTTATACTTGTATAAACTAAGGACTGTTATAGAAACAAAGAAGCATAGACAATAATGGCAGAAAAAGACCAGAGGTCCATCCAGTCTGCCCAAGTTCCCTGCAATCCCTGGAACCTACTGTTCCTCCTGGGTACTAACCCTCCCCATCCTCTCTCTCTAGTCTCCTCCTTGATTCTGTCACCCCCGGCAACCACGATTCCCATCATTATGTACCAGCCCTGCTTGAATCCTCTGACTGTTTTCACACCGACCACTTCAGCTGACAGACTGTTCCAAGGTTCCACCACCCTTTCCATAAAGTAATACTTCCTTACATCTCTCCTGAACCTACCTCCTGTTAATTTCCATTCATGTCTATGTGACTATAAATTGGTATTCAGGCTAAATAGTTCCCCACAGTTCACTTTGTTAATTCCTTTAAGGAACGTGAAGGTCCCAATCATATCTCCTCGCTCCTTTCTGGTCTCCACTGAGTACATATTTAGTGCCTTGAGGCTGTACTCATAGGTTCTGCCCTGCTGTCCCTAAATCATTTTTGTTACTCTGCGCTGCACTGTCTCCAACCTATCCTTATCCTTTTGAGGTGAAGACTCCAGAACTGGGTGCAGTACTCTAGGTGAGGCCTTACTATGGAGCTGTAGAGGAGAAGTATTACCTCCTTTCATCTGCTATCAATATTCCTCCCAATACATCCCAGAATCCTGTTAGCCTTGCTTGAGACCTTGTTGCACTGACTGCATTTTTTAAATGAGTTGCTAATGATAACTCCCAGAACCCGTTCCTCAGCAGTAGTGCTAAGTCTCTTTCCTCCCATCCAGTACTCTGTCTTGTTTTTTTTTTTTTTCACTAAGTGCATTACCTTGTACTGTCCAGCACTGAATTTTAACTGGCAGAGCTTCGACCACCCTTCTAGCTTTTGTAGGTCTCTCTACATTTCCCTTATTCTCTTGTCACTATCCACCCTCCCACATAGTTTTGTGTAATCTGCAAAGAGACACAGCCTGGCCTGGATTCCTTCTCTAATGTCACTAATGAACATGCTGAAGAGGACCGGACCCAGGACCGATCCCTGTGGAACCCTACTTATAACTTCCTTCTCCTCTGATTTAACCCCATTGACCACTACCCTCTGCTGCCTCCCTCTACCTAGTTACCCACCCAGTTAACAGTTGGTTTAGCTGCACCCAGGTCTTCCATCTTCTTGAGCAATCATTTGTGAGGTACTGAGTCAAAAGCTTTGCAGAATTCAAAGTAGAGGAAATGCAAAGCCTGGCCCTTGTCTAATTCCTTTGTCACCCAGTCAAAGAAAATTATCAGGTTAGTCTGATAAGATCTAGGAATTGCTGGGTTTAACAAGATGCTATTTAAAAGTTTTTATTTGAAATTTGCAGTCTATATATATTTGTTCTCTTTGAATCTTAGAAATCTGCTTAATGTATTGTGTTTTATTGAACAGTTAAGGTGCTATGCTTGTAATGACTCACACACAGTCAAACAATAAAGCATTTTTGAACTTGAACTTGCTTAACTTTTTCATCCTAGTCACTGCCTTTATACATATAACAACTGCTAAACTGTATCATTTCTGTAAATTCTGGAAATAAAACTAGCAAGCATTGGTGCAATCCCAGAATTTCAAATTGTGAAAATGGAATTTGTCGGCTTAATTCACCATATATCAGTGGCCTTTTAAATGTTAGTTTACAGTAATGTAATGGCACACTTAGGGTGGGGCTGTATTTTCTAGAATCCTTATATGTTTTTATACGACGCACTATGCAGTGATTCTATGGGAGTTAGTATGTCATGGGGAAATAACAGTTGCATTAGTTAGGCATGTCATTTTTGTATTAGGGCACTGATGTACAGATATTGTGATGGTGAATAGTCATCAGGGTTTGAAAGAACTGCTGAACTGTGCTTATAAGAGGAAATCAGTACATGACCATGTGACATTTGCTGGCCAATCACCAACCTCAACTTCTCATGTCCATTTTATAACTAGTTATATAGTTTCTAAGAATGGACAGGGGGCATGATAATACACAGCAACAACCAGCAACATGTTGCATTCTGAAGTTTGCCAGACCGGCAGACCTCATCAGGGACACCATGGCAAGCATTTAAAAGAACAGTAGGAAAACAAAATATCCTATTAGTTAAAAAAATATTTGCTTGCCATGTATCTCACAATATTTATTAACCTGTATATTATTATGTCAAAAGTTTAATGCTTTTTAAATGTATCCTATTTTTATTTATGTAAGGTGCAGACAGCCTCTGGTTTGGGTGCCACAGAAATAAAATCGACTTGCCTTGTCTTGCCTTTTCTGCTACATGTTCCATGCCACTGTATGATACATTCTTGCAGTTCCCAGAATGTGACAGAATTGAAACTGTCTCTGCACAGGATTGTAAGAGACATCCAGTTGAAGACTTGTTTGAAACACTGACACCACCTGTTATCTAAAAGTAGCAGAATTTATTCATTGGCAAGCATGTTCACATACAGTTGTTTTTTTTTAGCAGAAATTCTTTCTGACATCCTTAGATTCACAATCTGTATATTTTAACTTGCTCAGATATTTAAAAAAAGCTTTAATTGCTGATTTATAATTAATGACTCAAGTCATTAATGATGGCCACCACTCAAAATATTTAAATATATGTTTTCTGTTGTGGATACCTTTGGACTGTACATGCTGGATTTGTATCATGTATGCATTATGAGGTTTCATGTCATAATAGCAATCGCAAAACAGCGATTGCTATTATGGCAAGTGTATATCGCCGAAAAGCAAATCAGCGATATGCTCTTCAAGGTGACCTGACATCCAGAATATTAAAAAAAGTTTGTAAAGGGGGAGGCTGCACCACCCCATGTCCACCTCACAGGGGGCTTTGCCCCCCGCACCCCCCTTAATTAAGATTCTTCACTCCAGGGGGTGGTGCATCTCAGGGAAGGGGCAAAATCTGGATTTTGCAAAAAATTAAGCCCTGCGGCTGCAGGAAGCAGCAAAATTCACTCACTCCTGGTCCCAGCCCCGAACCCAGTACCTGCTGTGCCAGAGCTAGCCACCCACACCATCACACCACATGACTAGCTTGGTGTGGCATCAGTTACACCAGTCCGCTGAAGCCCTTTCCCTGTCCCTCCTCTTCCCCTCACTATTCCCCCCCTTCCAGTTGCCCTTCCCCATGGTCACTTTCCCATACGGTCACTAATTTGCAGGGTAGCCCAGAATGATAGCACTGAAAATGAGTTGCTATTCTTGGAGTCGCTCATTTTCGGTCACTATTATCACTGGATACCCATTATGATGGTGCTAATAAAGGTTTCTGATGGTAAACAGCACCACATCCTACCAACATGTTTAATTTTTTCATGGGAGGTAGTGCAAGGGAGCAAGAACTTTAAAAACTTCCAAATCACATATCTCAGTTAGTGAATGAATGAACATGAGAATAAAAATCAGTATATCAATATTTTTGCCAGAAATACAGTACGGTATTACAAAAAAAAAGCATGATGACTAACAAATATTGCTGCCTTAAGTTAGAGAGAGCACTTGGCGCTGGCCTATGTTCAGCCAGCCTTGCTTGGTTTCCAGTAGTCTCCCAGCCCCTACATTCATCCTACTATTGAGGCTTTCAATGGCTCCTCCCCCTGTGGTGGAGCTTGTTGGGGCAACAGCAGGAAACATGAAGCTGCTGCACTCATAGGAAAGTAACATACACAGATCTCCACTGAATGTAAAAAAAAGACTGTATCTTGCTGGTTACAGAGTTATTGAAAGTAACACACTAAGCTCTGGTGCTTCGAGTTCAGCAATGACACTTCAATGGGGTAGCAATCTCTTGTGCAAAGGCTGAGTCCAGCCCCTGAAGGCAACGATGTAGGGCCTGAGAGTACTGGGTATCATCCTGTCATCCTGGGGTATTTGTTTCTGTTGTTCCTCCCACAGAGACAAGGCATACAGATGGACCTCAGGCATAGCACACTTGAGCATGCCAGTGCAAGCCATGCCTGTGTGTTCTTTCTCCCATGAGGCATGCACCAGGCCACACTACATCTCTGGTGCCACCATGGGCAGTGCAATGAGAAGGCATCTTTCACCCACCTCAAAGGAGGAAAGCATCTGGTGGTAAGCTCATTTATCCTTCTATGATGCCATGACAAACCCAGGTTGCCTGAGTGAAAAGTGACAGTGCTGTCATTGCACAGACTGAGTGGCCCAACTTAAAGATTGTTCTGCAAGTTAATGGATTTTTCTGATCATTTTTCCTGTGGCTCAACATGATATTTGTTTATAGTGTATAGAGAATACTTGTTGAGTATAGTTTTCCATCTCTACCAGAACGCTGTTGTGCTATAGTGTACAGGTCATGGAACATGATTGTACCCTTTTGTGGTACAACAGAATTCCAACAAATGAAAATGCCCACAAGCCATCACTAGTAAGTACTTGACTGCAAACCACCATGTGCTCATCAAAGCTTCATAACAACTGAATCTTAATGATAGCTGCAGCGTTTGTTCAAAGATCTGAGACAAGCACCAAAAATCCATAGACGAGAATGAGAACAGGCGTACATTACAGAAAATGGTAAAGAGTTTAAAAATAGTGACTTCTGATGTGACAAGGATGAGCACTGCCCAATACTTAACAATACGCATCGCCTTGAAGGATTAGATTTCTTATTTGTTGACTTTATATTTAAGAGCAAAGGAATCAATGGTTCAGATTATCAACCCATAATTCTCCATGGCATCCTGGGCATTGTAGATCACTCTCTGATAAAACATAATTATAAGCATTATGTTTTTCACAGGAATAGTACTGAATTCAAAGAGGCCCGAAACACTTTAGTGGCCAAGCAGGAAATGTAAAAAAAAAAATTAGGCAAGGGTAACAAGCCCAATAAAGCAGATCCCCTCACAAATGAAGACATAGCCTCTATGATATACTACAGGGACAATTGGGCTTCAAAATCCAACAGTATTGTTACAGTATGCTGTTTTGCAATATCAGGCTCTACTTTGCTTTAAGAACCAGTGAACACTACAAGTTGAAGTGATGCCATTTACAATTAGGCCAAGACTCATCTGGCAAAACATACCTCCAGTATAAAGAACTTCATATGTAAACCTGCTTTAGTGACCCCCCCCCCCCGAGATATCAGACCTGTGAAACCTTGCATGTATCAAAATGCAGAAAACCCTCTGACTGCTGCTTATATTAAATATGAGTCTCAGAAACCATTAAAATGGAAAAATGCAGATGCTTTTTTTTACCTCGACCCCAATCAAAACTACGTTCCTAGTAAATGTGGCTCCCTGTGGTACCCTGCAATGACTGTTTGCAAAACCAAACTGTGTTCATTAATGAAGCAAATGAAGATTAAGGATGGTCTCCCATAGGAAGAAAAATTGCCAATCATTCCACAAGAAAAACACTGATTCAAATGCTCATCGATAATTATATCCCCCCAACTAAAGTTGTGCAGGTTTCCCGACATTTGAATCTGCAGTCAATAAATAATTACTCTGTTTTGCCTGAAGAGAAACAGAAGAGAAATTCCATGATTTTCACTAACATTTCATCAGTCTCAGTGGCATCATGTCACCAAAAAAACAGTTTTATTCACCCTGAAGCGACCACATCTCTGGCACCAGCACTTTCAACCTCCTGCATGGAAGGAAACCTTCAATCAAATATGCCAGAATACTGAAATCTCTAACCTTGTTTGGGGACCATTGCATATTTCAACATGCAGTGAATATTTAAAAACATTCATAGTGGAGAAAACCTGAAGAAATGCAGAGTCCAAGCTACTGAATCCTCCAACAGCGACTAAGGTAAGCCACCTAGAATACACTACAGTGAACTAGGCTGAAGCTGGGAAAGTGCATCAGCTCAGATGTGCACCAAATAGGGAGATACACAGCACAGCACACTGCAGTATGACATGATAGACTAACAGAGGGCAGGCTATGCTGAATGGGAGTACGTGGTAGTGTTAGTTTCCTATGTAAATTAATGGCAAGAATAGGAAGGGGTGGGGGTGGGAAGGGTGTGAGAAATGAGAATGTACAAATACTAGAAAAAAAATAAACAGCATAACCTACAGAAACTCATTAGTAAGCAACCAATTTACTAATCATTTTTTTCTTTTCTAACAGATACCTCATAACTGACTGAAAATGCCAAATGTGGATTTTTGCAACTTTACATGGCATTAAATTGTTCAGGTTACTAATAATCCATGTTAAATTATCTAACTTTCTGTCTTTGTGTTAATGGACATTTTTACCTAACAGTGGGACAACAGCCAAAAACAGAACAACAGTTCACATTTCAGTTAAGGAAATGTTCCAATGTTCATGTCATACTGTATCTTTAAAGCCTTAACTTTACAGCCTTCTAATTATTCCTATCTGTGTAAGAACATTTTTATTTTTTATTAGTTTTTGCTCTATAAAAAATAATGGTTGGGGTAAACCAAGCCCAACCTGTATTCTCTATATATACTTAGAAATGGTAACCAGGGAGGCACACTAAGCCATAGACTTTTTTCCAAGAGCTATCTGGGGTAGGGGGTACAAGGAAGAAAACTGCATATACAGGCAAAACAATACAGCTTGGTACAGATAAAATCAGTGTTGGCATATGGCAAGGTGCAACACTTACAAAGTACAAAAATTATATGAACCATAATAACGAATGATATTTTGATAAAATGTTGTACTTAAACTAGCAGAAGGCATTTGCTGGAGGGACCCAAAAATGGTGTCAAGCACACTGTGCCCAGCTAGAAAATGTGAGATGAGTGACAATTGACTGTAGAACAGTGTGGGAAGACTAATCACTATAAAGGGAGCTGGAGAGGAGTAGGTACAGTACTGAAACAAAAGGATGCAAAGAGCGTTTAAGGGTTGTTTGAGAGAGTTAAGTGGAGGAAACCAGAGCTAAGCAGAACGATTGTTCTGTAGAGAGGGGAGGTGGCTACAGAAATCAGCTTAACCAGCATTTTTATAAATATAATGATCATTTGCAAATGAAAATATATGTGGGATTATTTTTTCAGACATTTACTAGTAATAAAATACTATTTTTAATTCAAAAATAATATGCACTCTTACAACAGGTGTGTGCAATACATCTGCCTTTTTAATTGTGGTCCTTTTCACAATCAACCAGGCACACATTTTCAAGCTGTAATTTCATTCAGCAGTCTCTAATTTGGTTGAACACTGCCCTTAATTAACAGTTGTTTTCTTCAAAGTAATAAGATATGACCTATAGTGACAGAATTGATTTTCATTACACCAAGACATTCAGTTCACCTCTATTTAGCAGGAGGAAAACTGCTGTAATTAAAATGACACAGTCACTTCCCATGGAATGGTTTGGCTCAAAGACTTCAGGGAAGAGGCAGCCGTAACAAAAACACAATACACTGGAACCTCTCGCCATGCTAGTACAGTACTTCGTAAAGGCCATTTGGTAACAAACAAGTTTATCTTAAAGGTAAAAGTAAGACAAACATATGTTATGTTACCAGTGATCTACAAGTAAACATGGGCTCTATGTTCCATGCAGCAACAGTTTAGTGTCACCCTGCAGCTTATGACCCTGTCAAGCTATGCTCAGTTGGGGTCACAAAGCCTCCCTTTATGGTTACAAAACTGTTTGTGACAAAGCAGAGAATGAGCGAGAGGGCTGTTATGCATTCAAAAAACATGTCAGCCTTCGCAATGCGTTTTGTAGTCTCCTGCAAATCATCCCCTCCCTGTAGTACCACTGTACAAAAGGAAGAAGAAGAAGTAGTATAACATGGCTGTGAAACTAGAGACCCAGGTCTGACTGCCACCATAGCCACTTGCTCATAATGTAGTCTTCAGCAAGTTACATAAGTGATAGCCATCATCACTTCGAATAACGCCACACCACAGCATGACACTGTGAAATATCATACCCAAAATGCCACATTGAGGAGATGAATGCAGTTTTTCTGACCTATTTTGGGTCATGTTGTGCCATCACCCATGCCACAAATTCGCATGGTTATGCCGAGCACTGTAGTAATTTAAGGTCAGAAGGCATGTTAGGTCCATCACCCCCAATTTTATATATAAGGATTAAAATGTATGCTGTGCAAGAATGTTCTAATTTATAGGGCTACCACATCACTCCACTACCAAGGGTGTCCTGTATTTCTCTTGTTAATCAGAAATTTGTCCAGGAATACTGCAAAGTTATGTACTGTCATCATATCCACTGTCTCCACTGGTAGACTGTCAAATTAGTTCAATAGCTTCAATGAGAGAAATGCCTTCTGTCATTACTACTGTATTACAGTTACTGGTTAAGTGTTGTTCTGTATGGAAATTCATACGCTTCCAGATGCTGCTATACTACAGTGGTGATGCCAAAATGCTGTTGTACCACAGAAGCTATGTCACCACTCTGGTACAATAGTATAGTACCCTGTGTCAATTATGATTCCTCATTCTTAACTGCACTGCAGAGTTCTCATAACAAAGATAACTGCAAGACCAAAGCACATCAAGTGAACTGCTTGTTAAAAGATGAATTACTACAAATATCTACAGCTCATGTAGCTATTACTTAAATCCCATAAAATGTTTTTAGTCTTATCCTGTTGTTTGCTGCTTTTTGTTTATTAGATCACATTTCAAGACATAAAAAAGAAGATAAATTAATTAAAACAAAACTATACTATACAAAATATCATATGGGCAACCATACAAAACAAGGCTGATGTATCCATTTCAGGATGAGATGATATCATAGAGAGCTCTGGAGCTCTGTTCTTGAGGTCTATGATGTCATATCACCCCTCAATAGAAACACAGCCTTGTAGTGTGTGGTTATCATACATATATTTGCGTACATTACCTCTTTCTTCTATCAAGTTTTTCTTGCTGACTGTATTCACATCACCCTTTTCCCTATGTTCTCTGGTGACCATGAAACCTCATCCACCACTAAACACCTTGCAGCCATCAGTTTCTATGTTTTTCCCCTCCCTAGCAGCTGTCTTCAGTGGGGGATTGTCCCTTGGTGGCACATTCAGGATCCAGAGGCTCGTGAGGGGGATGCATGAGGGGATACATGAGTGTGCCAGCTCATGGTCATCATTAAGATGTAGCCTGACTTTTCTCTCCCTGTAATGTTGGACTCCCACCACCCCACAGCAAGCACCATAGCCGATCGGGTTCCCACAGGCATAGAGCTTCTCCTGCAACTCGAAGGTGAACCTTCCCAGGTACGACCACTGTGGTCATGGATGCAGTGGAAGCATGGTGCTGGGCCACCCAGTTGAGAACACTCTGCCATCAGTTACATTCATCAGTTCTTAGTCATCCTTTTACTAACACCTTGAACTAGTTCCTGAACCCAAATTGCTGGTATAGGAGCATCATACACTAGTCATTGGGCCATGGGGAGGCTAATCCTTTAACCTCCTTTTATGCTTCTTATACTGCCTGTGCTTATCTAAAGGCAGGTGATATGATTCATGGCATATACAACATTTTGGACAGTGTGTATGAAAGCTGTTATATTCCTTTCCTTATGCAGTTTATGAAAGCAGTGTCACTGAGA
Organism: Neoceratodus forsteri; assembly: GCA_016271365.2. NCBI lineage: Eukaryota > Metazoa > Chordata > Ceratodontiformes > Ceratodontidae > Neoceratodus > Neoceratodus forsteri. The sequence goes on along the minus strand of CM028137.1, from coordinate 849,028,994 downwards.
AGCCTTCCACTGTTTCACAGTTTATTCTTTTAGCCAGTCCCCACATCAAAACGCCTATCTTTATTTCTGATCAATGTTTGTTATTGTGTAATTAATTTGCACACACAACAAAACCAGGAGGGAGTGGGGGTACTGGCCAGAAGAACAGGTAGGGTAGTCAGGAGGTGGATTACAAAAGAAAAGGGGGAAGGGTCTGGTGAAAGTGCAGGAGATAGATGCAGGGGATTACCAATGGATGGTCATCAAAACAGGGGAACAAAAAGTGAGGAAACCCCCAATCGTAGCAAGAAAGCATAGTGGGGCAAATATTCACATATGTATGCTGGCAATAATGAGATGCCCCATAGAAAAGTGGATGAGTTCGAGGGTCTGCTAAACATTAAAGGCCAAGGCAAAATGTCACTCACAGAGATATCTGAAGGGAAGAAATTACTAGAATGCCAGGATAGAGAGCTACATGCTATTCCAAAGGATTATTTATTTATTTAAAGTTGCATAGATTACAGGGTAAATTCTGTGAGAAGCAAGTCTCATTTACAGAACATCCCAAGTCAATTAAACTAGCAATAAATATATAAACCGACATACACAAAATCAAATAAAACAAGTACAGATACTCAACAACAGTTTTCTTAGGCCATGTTTTAAAATACCAAGGATGGTGAAATTCTGAGCTGAGAAGACAGGTCATTGGGGCATGGACCAGACAGGAAAGGGGTTGGGGGTGTCTCTCTCTTTCTCTTTGTAAGGAAGGGAATCACTGTAAAGGACAAGGAGGACATCACGGGTAACAGTGTCACAGAGTCTATCTTGGTCAAATTAGGGGAAGGGGGGAAAATAGATCAACAGTGATGGGGGTGCTACATGCTCCCAAACAATTCGGTGGAACATGATGCCAAGCTAGTCAGGGTAATTAAAAGAACAGCCAAATTAGATGCAGTGGTATCCTGGGGGACTTCAATCTCCTGGGCACAGGCTGGCATCTTGGGAAGGTTAATGGAAGAGGTCATACTGAGTTCCTATCCAGTTTCATGGGCTGGCTCTTGACACAGCTTTCTGGAATGATACATTCAACAAGGGACTCAGTCTGAAGCCACCCCTGACCTTCTTCTCAGCAGTGGGAAAGGAGATGTTTACCTGTTAGATACATATCTAAGGGAACTTGTGTCTTCCCTACTTTTCTTCTTCTCATTTCTCCTTTTCCTTGTCTCACTTCTCCTTCCTCCTTTAAGCAGTCATTTAGGTTGTTTTGTTGCATTCTTAGCAAAACTTCAACCAAATCTCTATCTTTTTGTTTCAAATAATTGTAAGGTGTTTTGTATTTTAACATTCCTTTTTACATGGAATCTTTGCAAGTGACATATTTGAGAGCTGATGTGATTTGTCTTCCTCTATATAATATTTATCATAGTGTATAAATTATGTAGCCTTTTTCTGACTGGTGTTCACATTTGCACTTTGTAGCTTATCTCTTGGAATTGTCACATTTTATTTACTTGTGCCACACTCTGCATTTTATGTTTCAAACACGAAAGTCCAAAGGCAGTAGAACAGTGATACCAGTGGTGCTAACTGGTGCATATGAGAAAGTGCAGCCAGCCCTAAATAAACACCACACACACACACACACACACAAGTCTGTCACATTTAAAGGAACAGGAATAACCATCTATTTTCAGTGTGAGCTCTGCAAAAGTCATATTTATTTCACAGTTGTTACAAACAACAAATGCCCATACAAAAAAAGTGACTGGTGCAGTGGGAGCTGCTAAACCTCTTGCCCCGGCGCTTTGATTCAGACTCTTTATCAGGGGGCATGGCTAAGGAAGAACACATCCAGAAGTAAATGATTTGATACCTTTTATTGAACCAACATAGATGTAACAACAAGAACAAAGTGCTCTAGCTTTCAGAGACAACCAGTCCTTCTTCAGAAGCATAATGGCAATTATTTAGAAAAAACAATACTTTAAACAGCTAGATCATGCAGAAAAAACAGAAAAAATCCCAATTGGTGTAAAATACTCATTTAAAAAATACAGATGATGATGTCAGAGAAGTTTAACAGTACCATGTTATCTTCAGCTGGGAAGGTCCCAAGATCAAAGGTGTATGGTGCAAAACACAAAGAATCCTACTGCATATAAATTTAATTGACATAGGATAACACTGCTGGGGCAGATGACTCTTAAATCTAGGTATGAGTGTCACAGTGTGCATAAGGATGTGATTACTGAAAAACAACCCCCACCCAGATTAAAGACATACTGAGATTGTCTAAGGACTCCAAGAAGTTTCAATGTATGCATTATAGACAAGAAATTACCAGTAAAGCTGTCTTTAAAACATCAGTGCACACTATATGATGTGTGAAACTTAGCTGGACCTATCACCCAGCTATACTCTCCAGCTAGATATCATGCCTCATAAACTTCAAAAGCCTCTAGTGTAGTGACAGGACTTTATAAATGATAATTTAAATATAAAGAAAAAACTCTTGTTGAGGACCACCAATTAATTAAGACCATGTAGCCTGATATATACTGATGTAAATAAATTCTCAGTGTATAACAACTTGATGTACCAGAAGTGTCTTAGGAATCTGAAAAAGAGATAAAAATGTAATTTACAGTAGATCCTCCTCTTCACACAAACAATACACCCTACCCCATCCCACATCCCCATAATGCGGGGGTAACTGAATTTAATGAGATACACACAAACACACACACACACACACACACTCTCTCTCTCTCTCCTAATGAACCTTCAGTCTCATCAGTCACTGCAATTGTTCCCCAAAGGAATTCAACTTGTCATGAAATCCCAAGTAAAAGGGATTATGTACACTAATACCTACAGAGCAAAAATGTGACACTATTTAACCTTACTCCTATCTGCATAGTAACATTTCCAAGGACTCTGGATAGAACTACAATGAGATAAAGCTGCCACCCTCCCCAGGGTAAGGTAACTAGAAGTAAATATTAAGTATGTCTGTAAGACCAGAGGTCTAGCATACATACATTTCCACAAATCACTACAATACTAGCCTAATGTAAAAATATCTGTCCAGGAACCCCATGCAAATGAGATCTCACACCCCAATATGTTCAGAGTTAAAAAAATATGTGACAATCTATGATAACACTCTAGTATGCACAGTAACAGGTTAGGTAATCTGAATATGGTGCAATGGAATCAACCCCACTCCCGGGTGAAAGTAAAAAATAAGAAGGAATTATTATTCATTATGTGTTAAGTAAGAGTAGTAACACACTGTAACTCCATGTGTCTAAATAAAAGCCTACCTCAATGTGACAGCAAGCTCCACACTTGCTATATTCACATACCTCACAACACATACCCACACACATACACTCATACACACACCCACACACACACACACACCACCCACCCACACCCCACACATGCTGAAGTCCTGTAATATGCCAATCTGAAGAAGAAGTGGTCTGTAGATGTCAATTTCTGTAATGTCCCATGAAACCCAGATCAATGTTCATCCCATCCTTAAGGAAGAACACATTGTCACAAAACCACTCAGCAGGTCAGCCCTCTACTCCCAAAGTGCCAACCTTCCGAGCGCAGTGTTGTGAACAGTTAATAGAAGCAGGGTAACCCTCCTGTCTGTTTTGTGGGTTCGAATCAACCTTTGGTCTCAGTTCTGGAGGGATTCAAACTGTGAACCTCTTGCTAGAGTACCCAATGCACAGGCTCAGATAATTCTGTCTTCAGGGGGCCAGATATCTTTGCCTATGGGAACCTAACCAGGTGTACAAAATAAACCCTTAAAACTCTAATAAGACCTCAGATTAATCTTACCTTTTTCCAGTTTGGTATCACCATTCAAGCTTATGCACAGTGTCTGCTTTAACCATATATACTTCACTTGTTAAAGAAAAGAAATTCAAAGACAGACCAAATAGGCTCTAAAAATAGAGTTTTACTAAAATAGATAAAAATATGTAAACCATAAAATATAAACATAGAAACATAGAAGTTGACGGCAGATAAGGACCGCAAAGCCCATCCAGTCTGCCCATTTCTTTTTCTACCTTATAAATGTGCCATCGGCCTTTGCTCTGTCAGTGACCTATCTATTCATAGTCATTTGTATTGCTCCCTTATGCCTATCCCATACCTGTTTGAAGCCCTGCACTGTATTCATAGCCACCACTTCTTGTGGTAAGCCATTCCATGCATCTACCACCCTTTCTGTGAAAAAGAATTTCCTCACATTCCCCCTTAATCGGCCTCCCTCTAATCTCAGGCTGTGTCCTCTTGTCCTGCAATTTTTCTTATATTTAAACATGTTAGACTCTTTCACCTTGTTTATGCCCTTAAGGTGTTTAAATGTCTCGATCATATCACCTCTCTCCCTCCTTTGCTCAAGGGTATACATATTGAGCTCCGTTAATCTGTCCTCATATGTCTTCTGATGCAGTCCCTGCACCATTTTGGTTGCCCTTCTCTGGACTGCCTCAATTTGGTTAATGTCCTTGTGAAGGTGTGGCCTCCAATACTGCACGCAGTACTCCAGATGGGGCCTAACCAATGTCTTGACAGAGGATTATTACCTCCCTCTTACGACTTGTGATACCCTACTAATACACCCTAACACCCCTAGCCTTACCTACTGCTTTAGAGGTCTGCTTGGATGATTTTAGGTCATCAGTGATGATGATGCCCAAGTCTCTTTCTTCCTTTGTGATCATAGCAACTCCCTCCCAGCCTATAAGTGGCTTCAGGGTTTCTCTTCCTCATATTCATGATTTTGCACTTTTGCATTAAATCCCAGCTGCCATTCTTCTGACCATTTTGCTAGTTTATCCAGATCTCTTCTCATTCTGCCCACCCCATCTGGATCATCTACTCTGTTGCAGATCTTGGTGTCATCTGCAAACAGACAACCTTACCCTCTAGTCCATCTCTGAGGTCACAAATGAAGATGTTGAATAGGACTGGCCCCAGGACTGATCCCTGAGGTACCCCACTTGTGACTTGCATCTCTTCTGACTGTATACCATTTACCACCACTCTCTGTTTTCTGCCAGTCAACCAGTTTGCCACCCAGTTGACCAACTTCTGACCCACCCGAGCCTACCTAGCTTATTTATCAATCTTCTATGTGGAACAGTGTCAAAAGCTTTGCTGAAGTCAAGGTAGGCGACATCAACTGCTCCCCCTTGGTCCACCACTCTGGTTACCCAGTCAAAGAAATCTATGAGATTAGTTTGACAGGACCTTCCTTTTGTAAACCCATGCTGTCTTGGATCCTGTGCCCCTATGGATTCAGGTGTTGCACTATCCTTTCCTTAAGGAGTGCCTCCATAATCTTGCCCACTACTGAGGTAAGACTGACTGGTCTGTAGTTCCCTGCCTCCTCCCTGCTACCACTCTTGTGGAGGCGGGATCACATGAGCCCTTCTCCAGTCTTCTGGGACCTCTCCTGTGCTCAGAGACTCACTAAACAATTCTGCTAATGGCTCTGCTAGTTCCTCCTTTAGCTCCTTAAGTACCCTGGGATGTATGCCATCAGGTCCCATTGCCTTATCCACCCTGAGCTTAGCAAGCTCTTGTAGGACCCTTTCTTTTGTGAAGGAGTAGTGCTCACCTCCCTCCCCCTGTGTCCATGATGCTGAGCTGTGGGCCCTGCCCTACCTTCTCTTCTGAAATACTGAGCAAAATATCTATTTAGGATAGATGCCTTTACAGGGTCCTCCTCCTCACATGCTCCCTTTTCTCCATTAAACAGCAATACCCCTCTGGACTTTCTCCTTTCACTAATGTATCTATAGAAAGTCTTGTCACCTTCTTTTACTGTTAGTGCTAGTGTTTCCTCAGTTTGGGACTCTTGCCTGCCTTGCCTTCACTGCTTCCTTTAGGGCAGTTTGGTATGCCTCCCTATCTTCATCCCACTGTGTTCCTTATATTTCCTGAAGGCCAGCCTTTTGGCTCTGACCTTTCTGCTACTGTATTTGAGAAACAAAGTGGTTTCCTTCTTTTTGCACTTCCTTTCTGTCTAACACAATGGGATGTTGCTTCAAGTATTGTATCCTTAATGCTTGCCCACTTTGCCTGTACCTCCTCACCTGTGTTTCTTTTTGCCAGAGCTAGCTTAACTCTGTTGGCCATCTTATCAAAGTCAGCTCCTCTGAAGTCCCATATTTTTGCCTTGGAATGGGATGATTTAGATGTAGTAGCCAAATTGAACCATACCATGTGATGGTCACTGGCCCCTAGGTGACCTTCTACCTGGAGATCTGTGATCCCTTCTTTGTTAGTCAGTACTAGGTCTAGGATAGCCCTGTCTCTTGTGGGTTGCTGTACCAGTTGTTTGAGGCCCTCCCCCTGCAGGGAATCCACTATGAGTCTAGTTCTAGTTCTATAGAACTACATATCTCAAGAACCATGCAATCTTTTAAAAGAACAAGGGTTTAACAGTGCAATTCCTACTACAGTACTTAGATGTGTCTCTCTCTCTCTAAATACCTGCTTAAAGTGCTCAAAGATGTTTCTTTGTCAGAGTGTAGATAAAAGTGTCTCTGAAGAAAAAATTAAGACTGCTTAAAAAAAACTGTCTTTGACAACCCCTTTGTGTGAGGTCACCTAGCTCCTCCTCTGTTTATTAAAAATCATACACCCAGGAAGTTTTATCATTTTAGAAGGAAAGTTAATTAAGGTTACATCATCAGAAACTCCTTTCCCCATGTGACTTCCCCAATCAAGTCTGTACATTTCCTTTCATCTATGATCAGTATCCCCTCTCACACAGACATCAAAGCATTTATGATCTTGCACCTGTGTGCTAAACCTGGTTTCCTCCTTGAAATGTCATAAAAGGGATGCTGATTTCCCCCATTAACAGTTAAAGCTATATTTAACTTAGAAAACACAGGAGATTCTTGATTAAGGCCTGTTCTAGTCCATAATTAGCTTCTGGCCTTCCAAGTAATACCTTGTAATTAAAACCTGGATGTTTGTGTGATCTCACATGCTGCCTCAGCATCTCTCATGAGAGACAGTCCATAACACATTGTTATACTACAAAAAAATCATAGTGTACTCATAACTGGCTGTCCACATGTCACAATCCTCCCCACCTAGACTGAATTTGGGAGGTTTATCCCCAGCATGGGATGAGCTTCTCAAATCAGTTCACTCCTCATACACGCAAGACAGATCATCTGAGTTCTGGTTTCTGGCTCCAGCTCTATATATGATTGTCATATCATACCCTTGCAAAGCAAGACTCCATCTGAGCAATCTACCATTATTCTTTCCCATCTGCATCAGCCAAACCAGGGGGTTGTGGTCAGTCTGCACCACAAAATGCTGCCCATACAAGTATGGCTCTAATTTCTTTAGGGCCCACACTATGGCAAGACACTCCTTTTCCACTGTGGAGTATGCCTGCTTCCTGGGAAGTAACCTTTTACTCAGGTATGCTATTGGATGATCTGTCCCTTGGCTGGATGTCTAACTCAATACTGCCCCAATACCCATGTCTGAGGTGTCAGTCTGAACTATAAAGGATTTACTGTAGTCAGAACTTGTCAAAACAGGAGCACTGCACAGTGACTCCTTTAGTTTGGAAAAGGCTTCCTCACAGGCTGGACCCCAGGTAATTTTATTGGGCATCCTTTTCTTTGTCAGGGCAGATAGGGAAACAGCCAGGGCACTATAATTGGGTAAAACTTTTTTATAGTACCCTGCTGTCCCTAGAAAACTCCTGACCTGCTTCTGTGTTTCTGGTCTGGGCCATGCCCAGATTACCTCTATTTTTATTTGGTTAGGACAGAACTGACCCCGGTCTACCACATGTCCAATGTATGCCACTTCCCCCATGGCCGCCTGGCACTTCACGGCTTTGACAGTGAGCCCGGCCCTCTGTATCCTGCCCAGCACTTCTCTAAGGTGGGATAGGTGATCCTCCCAGCTACTGCTAAAGATGGCAATGTCATCCAGGTACGCCACAGTGTACTCCTCAGCACCATTTAACATCTGATTCAGCAACCTCTGTAAAGTGGCCGAGGTGTTCTTCATTCTGAAAGGCATTACTTTAAATTCAAATAAGCCTATGGAAGTGATGAAGGTCACCCTCTCCCTAGCTCTGTCTGTCACTTCTATCTGCCAATACCCCTTGGTGAGGTCAATAGTTGTAAGGTAGGTCACCCCTCCCAACTTGTCCAGGAGTTCATCCATCTGGGGCATCGGGTGGATGTCTGACTTTGTGACTGCATTCAGTCCACAATAGTCCACACAGAAATGAGTAGAGCCACCTGGCTTGGGGACAAGGACTACAGGTGAAGCCCAAGGGCTGTGGGATCTCTGGATTACCCCTAAATCCAGCATCTCCTCCACTTTCCTCCTAATGTCCTTTTGGACAGCCTCTGATACCCGATATGCTGTCCGCCGTATGGGGGTCTGTGTCCTTGTCTCCACATTGTAAGTCGCTAAGGGGGTTAGTTCAGGCTTGGTGCTAAACAATGGGGCAAAGTCTGCTAAAACCTCCCTTACTTCCTGGATCTTGTCCGGGGTCAACTGGGGAGACAATATTACTGCCTCCACAGAGGACCCCTGCTTACTTTCTTCCAGCAAGTCCAGAAGGGGGTCCCCTTAGTCTGTCCCCTCCCCAGGACTACACACTGCAAACACCATGTCAGCCCTATTTGCATATGGCTTCATCATGTTAACATGGTACATCCTTTCTGTCTGTCTTCAGTCAGGTAGCTCCACAATATAGTTCACATCATTTACCTTCCTAACCACTTTGTACGGTCCTGCCCACTCAGCCCGCAGCTTGTCTTTCCGGACCGGAATAAGGACCATGACTTCCTGACCCACTGTGTATGAGTGAGCTCTGGCTCTGCAGTCGTACCACACTTTTTGTTTCTGTTGGGCAGCTGCCAGGTTGCTCTGGGCTGTCCCCATAAGCTCCTTCAGCCTTTCCCTAAACCTAAGAACATAATCCACAATGGGAGTTCCCTGGGTGGTGTGCTTGCCTTCCCAGTCCTCCCAGATCAAGTCTAGGGGCCCATGTACCCAGAGTCCATATAAGAGTTAGAAGGGGGGAAATCCTGTTGACTCTTGAGGCACCTCCCTGTATGAAAACAACAGGTGGAGAAGATATTTTGCCCAGTCCCTCCCATGCTGTTCAGCAAATACCCAGAGCATTGACTTTAGGGTACCATTGAATCTTTCCACAAGCCCATTGGCTTGTGGGTGATTCATTGTTGTGCATCTCTGCACCACCTCACACTTCTCCTGTAAACATTTCATCAGGTCCGACATGAAGTAACCCCCTCGATCAGTGATAACCTCCTGCAGAAACTCAACATGGGAGAAAATCCCAAGTAAGGCATCTGCCACTTTGTCTGTCCTCAGTGAGGGTAGGGTGACTGCCTCTGGGTACCAGGTGGAATAATCCACCACAGTCAGGATGAATCTCTTCCCTGAGGAGCTGGGGTATTTAAAGGCCCCACAATATCCATTCCCATCCTCTGGAATGGCTCCTCCACTATGGGCAATGGAATCAGGGCAGCTTGGGTTTTCTTGCCCACCTTCCCTATTTCTTGGTGCTGGTGACAAGACCTACAATACTCCTTCACCTGCTGGGTGAAGTTAGGCCAGTAGAAATTCTGGGCCAACCACTGCATAATGCTCATGATTCCCAGATGACCAGGCAAGGGAATATCGTGCAATCTTGAGCAACTGTTCACAATACCCCTGGAGAATGACAAGCTGCCTGCCTAGCACCCCTCTATCTAACTGTACTGCCTGAGTATACATAAGTCCATTTTCCCAATAAAGCTTATGTCTGCCGTCACCTCCCTGTGCATCATCTGAGTCTGCCCAAACCCTCAGCTTCTCTAAACTAGGGTCACTTCTCTGAGCAGCTGCAAACCCCTCACACATTCCCAAGGCATGGAACAGGTCCCCTTCCATCACTAGCCTAGGGTACCTACCACTAGTGTCAGGGAACTCAGGATCACTGTCAATCCCAACCCTCTGACAATGAGTCACCCCTCCCTCTTTGGAGTAACCCTCTGTAGCTGTGTGGTTGCTTGCTACTGGGGAAGTTTTTACCCTCTTTTCATTAGTCTCCCCATCTGGAGACACAGGCTGGGGAACCTGCCTCTCGGTGGTTTCTACAATGGCTTCTGTGGGGTTCAGGGAACTACAATTTTCCCTTGCCATTTGACTACAGGTAACTGCACATACCATCCCCTGTTTTAGATTGTTGCCCAGGATCATATCCACTACTAATGTTTTGGCTACATCCACCTGTTGCACAGTTCCCCCTGTTTCACCCCAGTCTAAAACACTAGTGAGGTGCAGTGTTTTCGCCTCACCAGTAAAGTCCTGTACAGTGACGTATTTAGTGGGTATAAGCTGACCAGGCTCTATTAGATCCCCACCTACCAATGTCGGGATGCCCAATGTCCCTTAACCCCTGTGTCTGTACACCATTCACCATGACTGGGTGCATGTGTTCTCTCATGTTCACTGGCATGCTCCCAGGGACACACAAACAAGCCACTTCTTTTCTAGTACCATTCTGCATATTATTTCTCTTTCTTTTGGGACACTGTCTGGCAATATGCCCAGTTTCTTTACATAACCAACATTCATTTTTCTTTTCAGAGAAATCTTTTCTCTGAAACCTGGGGCTGACTGGTTTCTGTGGAGGCAGTGAAGGTTTTAACTGCCCTGAAGGCACGCTTTTCCCTTTCTGCACTGCCACACCCACCCTATTTGCTCTCAGAGCAGGTCTGCTATTGGCATAGCGGTCAGAGAGTTCAGCAGCTTCTTGCACTGTTTTGGAATCTTGGTTCTCCAGCCAGTTTTCAGCTCTGCTGAGCATGCCCATTAAAATTGTTTTAACAAAAATACATTTTCAATTTTATCAACAGAGTTTGCCTCAATTCTTTCCCACCAATGTTTTAAAAACTGAAGTTGTTTCATGGCTAGCTCCTCATAGCTCATGTCAGGGCTTCTCCTGAGCTTATGGAATTTAGTTCTGTATGACTCAGCAGTTAATTCAATTTTTTTTTTAACAGAGCAGCATTAAGTTTGCTGTGATCATCACTGTCCTCATTGTCCAGTTGACCCAATGCATCCCAAGCTTTCCTGGAAAGTAGCGGGGATAGCTGGAAGCTCCATGACTCTCTAGGAATTTTTGCCTGAATGCAAACTTTTTCAAAAGAATTTAAAAAGGCATCCATATCATCCCCCTCTTTAACTTTGGCTACTAATTTGGAATTCAATTTGTAACCCAGTCCTGTATTCCCAGTTAAACCCAAGCCACTCACCTGCTCGGGTGCCACTGGTTGTAGTCGTAGCTTCTCCAGTTTGTGTTGCCTCTGGCACTCCTGCTCCTCATGGTCTGCGTCTCGGCATTCTCACTCTCTCCTCCTCTCCTCTGCAGCTCGCTGGCACTCATGCTCCTCATGCTTAGCACCTCTCCATTCTAGCTCTGCCTCTCAACATTCTCTCTCTTCCTCTCAACATTCTTGCTCTGCCTCATGGTCTGCCTCCCACTTCTCTCGCTCCCTCTCCCTCTGGAACTCCAGCTCCATCGTGCACTTTTCAATTTGCAGCCTGAGTACTTCTGGATCCAGGATACTTGTGACCCTCCCCTGATACTGTGCCCTTCACTGACAGTGGCCCTGTTGCCTCCTCATTGGATCTGGACACTGCACTGGCCATTAACCCTGTCACACTCAAGGTTTGGTCCTTTTCTGTCATGGTCTATGACTCAGTGCTCTGGGTATCTGCTACCATCAGGGCATCCACTAGCTTCTGTTTGCTGGCTTTCACCTCGAACAGGACTCCTCTGTCCCCACACAACTGCCTTAAGTAGTCTACAGTGTGCCTGCTGTAGTTGGAAGCCATCTTCTCTAACTACTGCTACTCTGACTTGCACTTTAGGAAAAAAAATAAAATGGGTAGGAACTTGACTGTATGCCAGGTGATATAGTTCTGTCTTCTTTTTAAAAATGAATCACTCGCTTTTTCTTTCTTTGCAAGTGAGCTGATGGTCTCAAGCTAAAACACTGAACAATAAAAGCTTGTAAAACCCAAATTATCCACACCGCTGCCAACCAATCTGTCACAAACCTACTCAGCAGGTCAGCCCTCTACTCCCAACGTGCCAACCTTCTGAGTGCAGTCTTGTGAACAGTTAACAGAAACAGGGTAACCCTCCTGTCTGTTTTGTGGGTTTGAATCAACCTTTGGTCTCAGTTCTGGAGGGATTCAAACTGTGAATCTCTTGCTAGCATACCCAATGCACAGGCTCAGATAATTCTGTCTTCGGGGGCCAGATATCTTTGCCTACGGGCACCTAACCAGGTGTACACAATGAACCTTTAAAAACTCTAATAAAGACCTCAGATTAATCTTACCTTTTTCCAGTTTGGTATCACCATTCAAGCTTATGCACAGTGTCTGCTTTAACCATATATACTTCACTTGTTAAAGAAAAGAAATTCAAAGACAGACCAAGTAGGCTCTAAAAATAAAGTTTTACTAAAATAGATAAAAAATATGTAAAACAAAATACAGAACCATATATCACAAGAACCATACAATCTTTTAAAGGAACAAGGGTTTAACAGTGCAATTCCTACTACAGTACTTAGATGTCTCTCTCTCTCTCTCTAAATACCTGCTTAAAGTGCTCAAAGATGTTTCTTTGTCAGAGTGTAGATAAAAATATCTCTGAAGGAAAAATTAAGGCTGTTTAAAAAAACTGTCTTTCAAAACCCCTTGTGTGAGGTCACCTAGCTCTTCCTCTGTTTATTAAAAATCATACATCCAGGAAGTTTTATCATTTTGGAAGGAAAGTTAATTGAGGTTACATCAGCAGAAACTCCTTTCCCCATATGACTTCCCCAATCAAGTCTGTAAATTTCCTTTCATCTATGAGCAGTACCTCCTCTCACACAGACATCAAAGCATTTATGATCTTGCACCTGTGTGCTAAACCTGGTTTTTCCTTGAAACATCATAAAAGGATACTGATTCCTTAAGTTAAGTTACATTACTAAGAAAAACACACAATAAAATACAGCCTGTGCAGCGGTAACTTTATAAAACATAATGATCTAAATTATTGTGTGTGTGTGTGAGAGAGAGATCCCACACTATAACATCTCACGAGACAGGCCATAACACATTTTATATTACAAAAAAACTCAGAACTGGCTGTCCACGTGTCACACACATCACTTAATATACACACCACATGACACATATCCATGATTACATATTAGCATGTCCATTGCAACAATTTTAGTAAAAAGATAAGTAAGACATACCAGGGAAACAAAAAAAGAACTACAGAAGAAAAACCAGGAAGGGCAAAGGGGGAGGTGCAAAAAGGAACAAAACACCCAGAAAGTACTGAGGAACTAAAAACCCCACTAAGGTACTATACAAGTGTTAAATCTTCCCTGCACTACATTAACAAAAGATCAAAAATCAGTTCTCCAAAAAGGTTTAACCTTTATACCAATGCCAATGGTTAACAATTTTACATTTTTTGTGGACCTGCACAAATTCTTCAGAAAAATCAGACTAAAACACCATTTTATTTGGAATAACAACACTGGAACTATATAGAATATGGATGTAACCACCCAGTCCCCTGGGTTACTAGAATCCCATTAGTACTAGTATTAGGCAGGTAGGAAAAGACAGCTGGTAGGGAGCTCATTAGGGGCTTCCTATATAATGACATCATTGTTTATACAGCTAGACTGGGTAGAAGATGATTATGTCATTTAGAACTCTCGCAGCAGCACAACCAATTTTGAGTCTGCTGTCCAAGGGAAGTTTAGAATGTTCTGCTAGTTTCAGTTAGAGTGTCAGAGTGGCAGGAGGTCTGCCAGTGGGGCTCTAAAAAATGAGCCCTGGTCATTTCTCACCCTAGTTTGGTAAAATCCTCAGTTTGCCTTTGAAGTGGTGGAGACCATTTGCCTGCAGGACTCTTAATTTCACTCCAGGGGGAGTGAGAGGGACTGCAGTGTCTTGTGGATCCAAGGAGTAATCCCCTGAAGGTCCTGAAGTTTACAGCTGTTTTAAAGAAGGACAAGGAGTAGAATATGACAAGCTACCAGAGAGGAAAAGGTGCCTTTCTTTTGTTCTTTATTTTATTTATTTAGCTTTTGTTAATCGGGTAAGTGCACTAGCCATAAAATTACTATTTTCAGGCACGATCCAGGAGAGTACAAACATGCAGAAACTTAACAGGATAACAAATTATAAGTGCTTTACATACAATGAGTTAAAGAGGATACAATATATCAGAACATACAAAGTAAAGCACTTTACATATAATGAGTTAAAGTGGATACAATATATCAGAGACATACAGAGTAGACCATTCATAAGTTCATAGGTGCCTACCTATGCAATGAATAGAAAGGACCTTGGACAATAAATTATCAGGTGACATATCATATGAACAGAGGAAGGTACAGTAATACAAAAGGAAGAAATAACCATTTAAGAGCAGGGGGTGTCATTAAGGAAAAGATCGGTAAGTGAGGAAAAGGGGATCAAGCCATGAAATTAGATTATATGAGCGTATGTAAGTGTAAGGAAGATGCCTGCAGTGCAAGATTGTATATGGGCAGGGAAAGGGAGCTGGGACAGGCTGAGGCAGTAAGAGGGTTAGATAGAGGTAAGGAAATACTATTGTATGGCCAGAGACATCAGTCATTAGGTAGGGTGAAAGCAGGAACAGGTATCAGCAATCAGCAGATTCGAGCCCAGTTTTCTCTTAAAGCATGTGTGGGAGCTAGAAAGTCTAATGTCGAGGGGAAGGGAATTCCACAGCTGTGGAGCCGCATGCTCAAATGCAACAGTTCCTTTCCTAGTGCGGCACCTCGACAAATTCAGAAAGGATTTATCAGCTGATCGTAGTCCATGGAGTGTGTCCTGAGGAACAAGCATAGCAGCAAGACACCTAGGGGTCTGATTTTGAATTATTGAATCAATAAGAGAGCCAAGGTAGTATTTCCTACTAGCTAAGGAAGACAGCCAACCAAGATCATTATAAAGCTGACAGTGGTGTTTAAGCCAAAGATCAGAAGAGGCATTGCGACATATGTTTTTATATGTAATATCCCATCTGAGTAGGTCAGTTTTATGAGCGGCCCCAAATAAGGGAGCCCCATAGATTAGGGTGGGAGCAGAATCCCTCGCAATGGCCATTTTAGCTCGATGGCATGAGCATATAACTAGTCTTATATGCAACACCCAGTTTGGAGTTGACAGCTCTGCAAACAGACTGTACATGAAGATTAAGATCAAGAGATTGATCTAGCAGGATGCCCAGGTACTTGAAAGAGGTCACACATTCCAGTAATTGACCTTCTAAGTCCTGCACCGTCAGTGCTGTTGTGCAAGCCCAGAGCTTTGGGGCCAATCCAAGCAGCATGGCTTTAGTTTTGCTAGTGCTGACAGCCAGTTTGAGGTCATATTGCCAGTTTTGGATATTGTTAAAGTCAGAGGAAAGGGCTGTGTTGATAGTGTCTGTATTAGTAGAACTTGTATAGATGACAAGATCATCAGCATATAGAATAGCAGAGCAGGATTTTAGAGCAGCTACAATGTTATTTATATGAAGAGAGAATAGGAGGGGCCCTAGGATGGAGCTCTGAGGTACACCAATGTTAATGGTGGTACTGTTCAATAGAGAGGAATTAAATTTCACCACTTGAGTTCTATTTATCAGGTAGCTTTCATACCAGTCAACAACAGAGGAGGAGAAATGCAGGTGTCGAAGTGAGGAAAGAAGCAAAGTGTGATCTACAAGGTCAAAAGCCTTTGTGAGGTCAATAAAGACAGCCCCAGTCAGATTGCCAGTATCCATTTTTGAAAGAGTGTCTGTGGTGAATTTAAGGAGTGCAGTCGTTGTGCTATGTCCTTTCCTGAAGCCATGTTGGGTATCCGAGAGCAGGCTGTGCTTAAGTAGATAGTTAGTTGTCTGAGTTGCGACAATTTTCTCCAGGATTTTGCTCAGTACTGAGAGTATGGCAATTGGTTTGTAGTTCATGATAACCTTAGGATCCCCTTTTTTAAGTACAGGTGTGATCCGAGCAGCTTTCCAGAAGTCAGGGACCACTCCATCTGAAAGTGATAATGTATACATTTTGGCCAGTGGTAATGCAATAAGGGGAGCTGCAAGTTTCAAGAGGCGGGGTTCAAGGGAGTCTGAGCCAGAGCTGGTATGATCAGAGATGGACCTCAGGAGCTTCAGGACTTCCTTTCTAGACACAGCCTTAAAATAGAATGGAGGAGTATAAGGAGCACAGGGGACAACACTTCCAACTTATCCAGACAAGTTCCTGATGAGGAGTGGGAGGACACTGCAGTGGAATAGAAGGAAGAGGTATATTGGGAGAGATCAGAGAAATGCAGGTTGAAAGAATTAGCTATGGTTTGTGAGTCCTTGCAATGCACATCATTTATCAGCATATCACCAGGGGTAGTTGACTGTGAGGATCCTAGGAAGGATTTGATGTGTGACCAGAATTTTCTGGTATCATTGGCCAAGTTAATCAGTAGGTCTTTACAGTACTTGCTCTTAGCAGCTCTGACTTGTCTTTTACATGAATTCCATAGTGCATGGTAAGCGTTGAAATCTGTTTGCTGGCCTGATGTTTCGTAGCGCTTCCAGAGTTTATCTCTAAGGCGCAAACTTTTGAGCAAGTCTTTGTTTAGCCATCTTGTTTGTTTACCCCTCACTCTCCAGGTGATCTTTGGGGCATGTTTACATTGAACCATAAGGAATTTAGTGATGAAGAGGTTAAGAGCATCCTGAGAACAGTGTGATAGATAGATCTCCGACCAATCAATTCTGGTGACATCATACAGAAACACCTCTTGATCTAGGTGAGCAAAGTTTGTGAGAGTGATGAGACGTGGTGGAGGAGATGGAGGTGCCCCGAAGGACAGGATACAAAAAGTAGGAGAGTGGTCAGTTAAGGCATCAGCAAGACTACCAGTGGCTGAGATGTGTTCGATCCGGTTTACCAGCACCCAATCCAATAGTGTGCCTAGTGGTGATGAAGACAGACTTCTAGTCGACACTGTTACCATCTGATGCAGGTTGTAGCTAAGAGTCAGAGATTGAAGAGAACTGAGAGCTGCCCCAAGACAGTTTAAGTTTAAGTCCTCTAAGATGACAACCTCATTATGATTAAAATTCTGAGAGCTATTTTTCAACAGGTACTCTAGACCCACAATCCCTCCTGCTGGGGGGTTATATACACAGATAACATGCAGTTTCTTGGCTCCCAACGCAAGGGTAGCATGTAAGTATTCACATACCGATTGAGCATCCGGGATAGTGAGATGAGAGACAGTCATATTATTTTTGTAGTACAGAGCAACTCCACCACCACGTTTGTTCAATATCCTATCCCTTCAAATACTAGAGTAAATTGGCAGGGAGCAGAGGGAGTCAGTAACTGATGGTTTTAGCCAAGTCTCAGTGAGACAGAGGATATCAAGATTGTACAGTTTGACCCATGACTCCAGTTCCATGAAGTGACACATCAAACTTCTTATATTCAAGTGTGCAATTAACAGCCCATGTTTGGACATACTATGTACGTCATCTGCTGAGAAATAAGCATCTAGTGGCCCAGGATTTGTCTCTATATCCCCAGATAGCAGAATGGCAATGATGACAAGGTACCACAGCCGGTAGGAAGGAGTAACTAATCTGTGAGTACAGATAGTGTGACCTTTCTCTTAGGGAGTTGGCTGAGATGTTTGTGCCCCAGATAAGATTAGATCACACTGGTCCGGACCCCTTTCATCACAAATGTGCTTAATTTATAGTTGAAGTTGAGATTCTTTAGCAATTCAGTGAGGAATGAAGGCTTTTTTTGGTGTAACCCTGAAGGAATGGCAGAGACTGTTTTGGAACAAAGGGTGGGAACAATGCCATCTGGAGCCTTGGTCAAGGCTAACTGGTTCATGGATGGACAGCAGTGTTCCCTGGGCAAAGACCATGTGCCAGGAGGATTTTTAAGTGTGTGGAACATCCCACAGATATACACTTTGGAAATGGAAATGTGTTCTGGAAATGGTAAGTGTGTAGGGCACATCCTACAAGAATTCACTTTGAGGGAAAGGAGATGTTTCTGTGGAAAACAATACTGTCTAGCAAAGTGTTTCTGCAAAAGAAAGCGTACCTGTGTTGCAATGACAAACCATTGGGGGACCATCCTTGCTTTAAGTAACATCTTTGAATAAAGCCATACTGTACAATCCCAGTTACTGCTTTGAACATTCAGCTTATTGCTTATGTGTGAATGTTATTGGGACCCCTCAGCAGTTAGGTCTAGCATACGCCTGGCATCCTCTCCCCTGGTCCTGGTGGTAAATACAACGGTTAATGTTTTAGTATGTACCCCCAACCCCGTCCTCTAGATAATGAGCCTGGTATACACTGTAATGCTAGGGGTGGTACCATTTGTGTAATTCTGCTAAAGGTAATTGGTATGTCATATATGGGGCACTAGTTCTTATAATGGGGGGGCACCAGCTAGCCAAAGGTGGCATGGGGGTTACACTGAAATGGGTTTCACCAAGGAATTATTAAACCTTGGTGCAGAGGATTTGGACTATGTTCTATCAGAAATCAATTCAGCAAGCATACATGATCAGCAAAACAGACAACAAACTGACACTGGGAAGTGAGACTTGAATCTGCAACCAACAACCCAGGACTGGCAAATTCATGGGGCAGGATTTTCAAAGTGTGGCACAGGGCTTGCATCCAGCCCTGCACCATGGCACTTAGGTTCTGGCAGTGCACCAAATCCTATGCCGCAACTGCACTGGTTTTTATCATTTCTGGCACAGCCGTGACAGTCTCCATGAATTACAGCAGCTTGCACCAAATATCTGGTGCAAGCTCAGTAAAAATGGTCCCCAGGATTGCTGCAAGGTAGACCAGAAAAAGTTGGTGTACCTTGTGGCAATTGCCACACAGGATAGAAAATCCCATTAGATCACTGCAAGCCACATGTGCTGTATCATCAGCACACCTTGGATTTCTGGTGTTCTAAGAGTTTCAAAATTTTCATTGCCTGTGTTCATGATGAGGGGCCATAAGAAGGCTATTTTGAAAATGTGGGTTAAAAATATGTAAAAATGGCAACATTATGTGCATGCGTTTAAATTTTATTATGCTCTCTCATAACTTCAGTAATTTTAACAGAACGAAAAAAGGAAAAGTTAATGCAGAAATTTGATGCAGATTCTACCAGATGGTCGACCCTTCTATTCTAGTGGCAGGGAAGGGTAGCCATTCTCAAAATGAATATTATCCTATGGTTACTTTTCTTTTTCCACTCTTTGCTCATCCCTTCCTTAGTCTGTTCTAGGAAACCACGCAGTACACTTTTTACATTTTTCTGAAATGGTAAAAAGCCCTGAACTAGAATTACTACATTGCAATTTCCCAAAGAACAGGGAGGGACTGGACTCTCAAACCCAGAACTATACTATACGCTGCCCAAGCTATAGCCATATTAGCAGAGGCCAAGCAGAGAAGTGATATAGGCTGGTAAGAGATGGAAAATGCAGCAGCACACCCCTTACCTCTCATAGTTTACCTTTATCCCTTATCTTTATCCAAATGATCAAGAACACAGTTAACCCATGGCTGGAACTTACACTTAAAGGGACACTGTCAGGCGCTGGGCATCTACATTTTCCAGACCCTATTGAACTCGATGTCTAAGACTATATTGCATTTAGTTCATTTCTGCATTTTTCATTAATTGGAAGCTACTCGTTTTTTCTTAATGTTTTTAATCTTTTGAGTTAACTGCGGGTCGTCTGAAATTTGAGCTGCTAATGGAATGCCCACAAACGTGTCACTGTTTTTGACCACCCACCCTGCATGCTATAATGTCAGGGAATGAGCTCCCCAGTCACTACTTGTGACCAACCGACAAATGATACGCTCCTCCTTCAGTTCCAGACCTCATTCTCTACCACATCTACATAAGTACTGTTATCAGGAGTGTCTGTGAAATGATTAGTTCTGTGCCACAGTGAATGTGTTCTGCTCTGAGTGTCCTAATTTTTTGTGCACATTTTTCTGGTGTATCCCACATGTCATATTGCTTACTATTGAAAATTAATTATTGCACTATTGCTTTATTTAATGTATGTCAATGTGCGGTAATAGTGCATCACAATGACTTGTATAGACACCACTACAGGTACCGGTTCACTGGAGCAAAAATATTGCTGTGTCTTTCTGGTGGTTTATCGTGGAAAACATATTGGTAATTCGGTCCTATGAATTTCCTATAGGTACGTTTAGTCCCACAGTGGGACGCTGCTCTATTTAGCACTTTTCCAATTGCCTAGTTTGCCATTGGTGGTGTGAGGTTGCGATCACTGCTGCAGTGCACACATTTCTGAGGTCCCATTAAAACATCTGTCTAGTCCCTGCATTTGGCAGCATGTGCACCACAACCCACTTCAGGGAACACTGTTGGTTGTCATTGCGCACTGTGAATTTCTAACTGTACATGGCTGAGTAGTGTGCTTGGCAAAGTAAAATATCTAAACATGTAAGTCTCTTGCCTTGTTTGACCATTTGTTGATCATATGCCCCTTGGGCTTCTTGATGTTAAAAAACTTGGCTGAACCCACTACTATACTGGCATGCAAATTCTGCACACCTTATATGTCCATGGCAGAAATTCTGTTATTGCACATTCAGTGCAAATACTCCATAACATTGCCTGTCCAATGCCAGCAGCAACTGCCCAAATAGCAGTTTGGCACACTTTAATGTGTCAAAGGTTCTACTGGCTTCTCCATTCTCTTTGGTGGCATAGCATGGATTTGGGCAGGGGTAAGATCTCGAGTTGCCTGATACAATGATCTCACCACAGTACTGTATGTGAAAAGGAGTGCTGCACTGGCTAGTCAAGGCACTTGCCCCCACATTAATTTTTCATGTTTCACATTTTTTTCCTTTACCGAGCAGTCCTTGATGCACTCTTGGGTCCCAAAGTTTTCATTACATGGTTTAAGTTGTGTTTGTTATGTGTATGTGTATGTGTATGTGTATGTGTATGTGTATGTGTATGTGTATGTGCTTGCGTGCATGCATGTGTGTGTTTCTGTCTGTCTGTGGGTGTGTGTGTGTGATTGTGCATGTGTTTCTGTGATTTTCATTACATTCCATATCCATGCATTGCGGGCAATGGATACGCTGGTAATGGCCCGAAATAACAGCACTCGCTGAAAACATTTCATTTCTCAATTCACGGCCATCAGGACCTCTCCTCTTCAAATTTGACTGCTACCAAACTGTCTTATAGTCACTTTGTTATAATCTGTTCATGTTAATTTGCTACTAACCAAGCAGTAAGATCAATTGAATGCATATCGTGTTGTGGAACAAAATAGTCCTATAATAACGATCATAACTGCTCAATCATTAATATGATTATTTTTAATATTATATTACACTAGTCTGAGAATACTACCTATTCCCTGTCTCATGAAATTGCCACATGTAATGCTGTTTTCTGAACCTCTTGGTGACTGATGTGTTTATCATTGGATAAAACGTGATGGGTACGGAACAGAAAATATTAAAACACAGTACAAGTATGCCTATGCAATTCCATGATTGTGTCATTTTGAAACTGATGTTTTCACATTGCTGCCTTGCTCAAACACCAACAGTACTTGTCACACCTTATAAATGGCAAGGTACCGAAAGGCACACAGTTTACAGCCCAGCCAGAGAGCACTACTGAAGTAAGCATGCCTGAAGGTCAAACTGAGGATGTTACTCTCAGTGCTATTGCTGTTGGATGCTTGGTGTGGGTTCAGCAAACCAACGTACAGCTCATAAGCATACTTCTAATGCTGTTTAAAATTAATGTTTTTCACACCTGCTCCCTTACTAGTGGATTGCATAATCAGTGCTTCCATCCATTGGACCACAATGGTATCACTGTAATCCCGATCTCAATTGCCTGACATCAGTAGACAGTCCTTCCTTGCTATACATCGCTCTCGATTAGATATCATAGCCTTCCTTGTGTGGTTTTCTGAGCCACATCCTAAAATACTTGCTCTCACAATGTGTGTCTGTGGGTGTTACAATGGGAAACCCATGTACTGGTACCACATTCCAGTACCCCACCGCCAGGACTGCCTGCACCAACAACCACCCCCACCCCCCCCCAAAACAACCATCCCACCACTCCTTTCAAACACGCTGCTCGCCCCATCACAAGTTCTAGTTAAAATACTACCACAGGTCTGAGTACTAATGTCATTGCTACCCTTTAATTATGAACTCACTATTGAAGTCAAGCTTATTCAAAGTTGGTGCGTGTGGGGCGGGGGGGGGTCCCATTGCCCACTGCCCCCTTCACTGTGTGATGATGCAACCCATTATTGTCAGTGCATCTCTTCTGATGCCTTGAAGATTAAATTTTTCAATAACTGACTGACTGTGTCACAACAACAAGCTCTTGGACATGACCTTAGTGCTTAAAACGTGTCTTTTGTGGATGCTGTAGCTACCATTTACAATTCTAAGATTATCGTCCTCCACTCAATGACAATAATGGTGCTTGCAAGAAAAAATGTTACTGTCATATTCAGCTACGTCAAGCAATGGCTAACTACAACATTGCAACAACTACATTAATACCGATTTGTGCATCATCTGGTGTTGGTCAAGGCAAATTATAGATTTATTTGTCTCTATAGGATAACATAAGTAAGGCTTTCTTGAAATCCTTGTCATACAGCATTCATATGGCATCCAGCATTCATTTTGACCTTGTTAGCATTGTTGCTGGTTATCGTTTCTTTAATGGAATGCTTGCGTGTATTTGTCCTGTGCACACCACATTTACAACTGAAACACGGCAGTTTTATGCTCTATGGTGATTGTTTAAGTATCAAAAATGATTATTAGAAAGAACACAGAAGCAACGGTTGTCGCGATCGTAACATGCATTTTGAAAACTGCTTTGGTGTGCCTTTCATACATGTATTTGAAATACTTTTGTGATTTCTTGCTTGTTTAGCTCAATAAAAGCAGCAAGCAAGCTGCAAGATGGATGATGTGTCCTAGTTGCAGTTTTATTGCATACTCTAAACGCCATCACAAACATTTCTGCTATGACTCCATCAACCACTCTTAGCACTTACTTAGTTTAACCAGTTAGTTGTTAGGTCACCCACCAACCACCCACCTACCCCCCACTACCACAAAAAATTAGGATCTGGCCATATGTAACATTGTGGTCCGGTACCATGGGGGTTCAATTTATAACTGTGGTATCATATACTTTGATGTTTATTACTGTGTATGTAGATCCAGGGTCACATGACAAAACCATCTGTTCCAGGAAGGTAATCCAGTGGACAGACTGACAATGCATATGTGTTATGCATCAGGAATGCTGCTAGCCCTCAGTAGCAGGTGTGCCCTTTGACCTATCAAGTACTAACTCCATGTAGATGTTCCCTTGTGATGGTGTCTTTGAGCTAACTGCTTTATGCTGCTGCCTGCACCTTTGTATGCCATCTATCATACTTAGGCAACAAGTCTTGGAACATGTATTTATCTCTGCTTCCTGGCACACACACAAAAAAATAATAATAATAATTTTTATTTATCAAGCACAATTTGAGTATCAAAGCACTGTACAGATATAAAATCATAAAATTCTTCAAAACAAATATTAAAATCCAGTATACTCAAACCAATTGATTATTCTTAATAATTCACAAACACAAGATTAAATTAATGTTTTTTTAGTGCAGTTTTGAAGCTCTTCATGGTCTGGCACTCTCGAACCCGATGAGGTAGAGAATTCCACAGGATAGGTGCTACAAAAGCAAATGAACAAGCACCAGATGTTTTCAACTACACCCTGGGAACCTCTAGCAATCCTTCATCGGCTGAAGGGGACAAAGAGGTGGTAGGGGGAAAGAAGCTCCTGCAGTTAACTTGGACCCTGTCCATGTAGGGCTCTATAGGTCAGCAAGCCTACCTTAAAGGTGATCTGCCATTGCACTGGAAGCCAGTGCAGCACATGAAGCACAGGGGTAATGTGGCTAGATCGAGAAAGCCCAGTCAGTAACCTGGCTGCTGCATTCTGCACTAGCTGCAAGTGGTTAGCCACAGGTAGAGGGCATCACAGTAATCCAGGTGAGAGGTCACAAAGGCATGGACCAAAGTTGGAAGGCATCCGGGTGGAACCAGATGCCTACTCCAGGCATTATTCCTCAGATAGTAGAACAAGGTCTTGACCAAAGATGACACCTGAGACTTCAAGATCAATCCCTCATTGAGGATAACGCCCAAACTATGCACCCATTCAGAGGTCCTTGGTTGGCAGTCACCCAATACCAAACCAGATGCTCGCCTGCCGAAGACCCCTCTACCTGGTGATGCGGGTCCATCACCAAAACCTCAGTCTTGTAGGAGTTCAGCTTCAGCCAGTTGGCACTCATCCAGTCTTGGATCTTGGATAGGCAGGAGTTAAATACCAAGAGTGCAACATCCTGGCTGGGCGCAAAGGACATGTACAGCTGAGTATCATCTGCGCAGCAGTAAAAACTCAATCCGTACACCCTTATAACGTCCCCCAGCAGCAACATGTACACTGTGAACAACATGGGGGAAAGCACTGAGCCCTGTGGAACCCTACATGGCAGGGAGAAGGCATCAAAGGAAAAAATCCCTGACACTACTCTCTGAGACCTGCCAGTGAGGAATGAATGAAACCATCTGAGGACAGTACCAAACAGTCCACAAATCAACTGCAGGCACTCTAGCAATACCCCGTGGTCCACGGTGTCAAATGCCACTGAGAGATCAAGGAGGATCAAGATAGTACGACTCCTCTGATCTCTCGCAACAAGGAGGTCATTGAGCACCCGAACAAGGTTACTTGTTACTGGTACTGTGCCTTTTCCTGAAACCCAACTGGAAGGGATCATAGATGACATGAATGTCAAGATGATCCTCCAGCTGTAGCACAAGCACCTTCTCAATAACCTTACCCACAAAGGGAAGGTTAGAGATGGGCCTGTAGTTCACAAAACAGTCTGGGTTGAGAGAAGATTTCTTAAGAAGAGGAATCACCCCTGCCTGTGTCGGAGAATCAGGGAATTCTCCAGTCTCTAATGAGCTCTGGACTATCTCCTCCAGGACTGGGCTGATGATGTTCACACACCCCACAAGGAGGTGGGTTGGGCCCTGATCCAAACTACAGAAGGTCAGCTACATAGTCTGGATGATCATCACGACATTCAAGATCACCACCTGGCCAAACGCTGACCAACCAGACTGAGGTTCTGCAACCTCCCACCAGTAGCTGCAACCTCTCTTAGAGCATGCCAAACAGATCTTAGATCTGATGCCAGCAACCTTATCTGCAAAGAATCGAAAAAACTTGTCACAGTTATCCTGTGACAACGCTCTTCGCAACTTCAGACAGGCTGAATTGCATAGTCTGTCCACAGTGTGAAAGAGCTGAGTCAGTCAGTTCCATGCAGCAGTGATCTCCCCAGACAGGAACTCTGCCTTCATATGGGAGATCTCCAGTTGACAGTCCGCATAATGTGGCATCAATCTAAGCTTGTCAGCATCTAGGCCTGATTTCTGCCAGTATCGCTCTAGCCTTCACTCCACTCTCCTCATCTCCCTCTGAGTCCCATCAAACCAAGGGGACCTAGGTCAAAGGGAGAGGGACCAAACCCAGACAGGAGCTATGGAATCCAGAGCTGTCACCACAGCCTCATTATAGGCCTGTAGTAAAACCTCTGGACCCAGGCTTGCACTCGCACATCCCAAAAGGTCCAGCACTGCCATTAGGTCATCTGGGACCACATCCCTCAATGGGCGGTACTGGACCATCCAGGGGCAGACCTATTGGGGGGGGGGGTGCTTGGAAACCAAACTTCATAGTGTGATGGTCAGACCATCTGACTGGTTCCACCACCAAGTCAGTGCTTTCCATACCTAGCAGGAAGACCAGATCCAGAGAGTGACCCAAAATATGGGTTGCAGAGGAAACAACCTGTGTGAAGCCCAGTGCATGTATAAGTTGGAGGAAGTCCTGTCCAAAATGCAAGAGTTCGTCATCGATCCAGGCATGGAAGTCATCCAGCACCATCACTCTGGACAACTCCAATACTGTGTAAATGTCAAAGTACGTGACTCCCTGCAAAAATTGCTTCCCATCCTTGGGTGAAAGGTAAATAAGAAGAATTTTGCACCCCACACTAGCGCCCAGGGTACACTTAAAGGATCTGGTCTCCCCCACCAGCACCTCTACCAGGTCCAGCTCCATTCTAAAACAAATGGCAACACCCCTGCCCTACGATCCAACCTTGGGTGATGTATCACCAAGAACACAGCTGGCACCGCTGCCTCAAGAACTGGACCAGCATTTGTGTCCAACCATGTCTTGGTGATGCATGCAGGTCCAATGACACAACAAAATCAGCAATCAAAGCCATGTTGTTTTTAATGGACCTAGCATTGCATAACACTGCCGGGTAGGATGGGGCTCCAAGGCCGCCTGTCACAGAGTGACCCCTGTCTCCTGTTTAACCCCAACTCCATGTTAAGAAAGGTATACTGAAGGCTGAGATATATGCCTATGAATGCTAGGTGATTACAGAAAGAGCATAGGTGCTTGTAATATGTGCAACATGGCTAACAGGCCAGATTTATGTACTGGCTGGAATTCCTTACCAGGAAATGAAGTGGCACTTAGGCACTACAGTAATGTCACTTAGGGAGGTGCCTGGTGGAATGTACAAAATGGATGTGCTAAGAAAAGTAATGGGGAGAGTCCCTGCCACGATAGATGGACCACAGCTTTCTCTAAAGCCCTTACTGTTGCAGTTCTTTTCTTTGCTGTGTACTGTCCTTTCTCCTACACTCTAGTCTGGAAGATTAGCCACCTCCGTCAAATCCCCCTTCCCCTTCTCTGTTCTATACTCAACTCATTTTCTTATTTTCTCTTTTCAACTAAGGTCCAGTATAGGGAGATCAATGTATAGTGACCCCAAGTCACGGTAGCAGGTTAACCGAAAAAAAGATACTTTAGAATAAAATGGATCCAAAATATTGTAAGCATGGAAGAAGTATATACACTGCAAATGGCTAGGTGAATTGTAAAATCTAGAAAAAGTATAACAGTGATTTGTGTTTCGTGTGAGAGGCCAATGTGAGAGGCCTTTCAGCACCATGCAATTCTGCTTAAAGTTGAACCAGCATAACATTCTGTGGTGATTTGCATATGCAGCCCATGATGCTTTGCATTGTGTGGGCATGTGTTATTTTGTATTTACTAGTGATTTGTTCTAGAAGGAACTATGTTATAAATCAAGCTAAGCAGCAACAGGGTTTAAATTGCTGCAGGAAAATTTATAACATGTAACACCTTTCGTGTTAAATTGTTTTAAAGTACAGAGTGACACGTTTGTGTAAAAAAACAAAGAGTTACAAAATTAAAATATATCCACAGCTGGGAGCCCCTGCACATAAGCAAAGCTAAAGGAGGGCTAAAGATTTAGAAGCTCTTGCAGATGTTTCTTGAAAGCAATTTAAGAAAATACAAGAAGTTAATAAAGTAATAGGATTCAGGTCTTGTGAGCTGGCAGGAGAAGGGAGATAAGGAGTGCACCCTTAATCTACTCTTCCCCTTGCCAACTCAGAGATGCCTGAGGAACAAAACTACGCAAAATAAAAAAATAGTTGTACCTGTTACTGTGGAGCTACATCAGAGGGACTACTATAGGGATGGCAGCCCACAATCAGAATGTTTTTATACAAAATGGTGGCTGATGAGGTCAGCAAAGTAAGAGGAGCCTCACCCTTTAATGAGCTCTCTCAGGACAAAAAGATATTTTCAGGTACTTAACAACCTATTATGTTTAATGTGATAGGTGGAATACAAAGGTCAGTCATTCTTACTGTGCTATGAATGTTATTGGATATCAAGGATGTTTAGTGAAGGTGATTATTAGGGAAAAAAATGTTAATTGTCCAGTCACATGACATCTGATATCAATTAGAGTCAGGTATAAAAGTTTCCACTAGGGACAGCAATTTTAGATAGGGAGTCAGTTGGAGACTGACTGTGAGAGGTGTAAGACCTGGTGAGAGAGTGGGCTTACACTACCACTTTGAGCAGGCTGAGCAAAACCTGGTGTTCCTGCTGCTCCAGCAGTGATTTTGTTTACTTGTTCTTTGAAAAAAGCTAACCTTTTTCATTTTTGTAAATATTTAATTTCTCATCTTTTATGTGAACAGTAAAATGATGAATGCAATCCTGGCATTTTTTATGCACCAAATTGTCTGCCTGTGTCAATTGCTTTGAAAATCCCATACCCTACGACACTGCCCAAGGAACCTGTCCACCTAATGTGGAACCCTTGGGATAACCATCCACAAAGAGAGTGATGGCACACTGCAGTCTCTCCAATTTCATTGTCTGTTTTTCTTTCTCTCTTTATATGACTGAGTTTCTCTTTATGGGTTTTTTCCTTTTGCAAACCTGATCATTGGGCAGTTTGGGAGACAATCGGCATTCATGCATACATTGTGGCAGTTACTATACCGATATATTTTTACTCCTCGGTGGTTCATAGCTTAACACCACCAAACTGGAAGCTCCTCCATGGATTCCTTGTACTGCAGTGCATCACTTTGCACTTTTTAGCACTGAACTACAACTGTCATGGTTTTGACCAGTCTTCCTGGTTTGGTCATTTGATATTCTCTTCCACCATACTATGCCGGCCGCCATCGCATCTGTGTTGGTAGCATCAGTAAACATACTGATCTAATTCCAGCTGCCATGCATGATGTCTGCTATGAATATCACAAAAGTAGTGGGCCAATTAATGAACCCATGGTACCACGCTTGACATAGCAATTGGACATGATAATCCACCCGCTGCCGCCATGCTCAGCTGCCTACCCTTTTGCAACTTCCTGATCCAGTTCACCATGTTTGTGTCTGCTGACAAGTATTTCAACTTTCCTCCCAGCCTCCCATGAGTCACCAAAATCCAATGCCTTTTGAAGTCCATTAACAGGACAGCAACTTCATGGCCCCAGTCAAGTTTCCTTGTTACTCATTCACTCATGTCCAGTGGCATACTGGACAAGGCCAAGAAGGAAGAGAGGGTCCATCTAGGCATGGAGGGAGCAAGGGTAGTCACGGGGGAGAGAGAAAAGCAACAAATGGGGATACCTATGCCACAAGGGCAGGGAGGGCATCTCATGTTGGGGGGAGGACTGCTGAGAGTCGGGGGTAGGGGTCGTGAGAAGAGGGAAATGAGCAGAGTAAGAATAAGAGAAGGCACTGGGGACACTATGGTTGAGGTGGAATCAGAGGGGACTCAGAGATGGGATGGTGTGCAAGGAACAGGTGTAGGAAAGGACAAGGAGGCAGAGGGTGCATGCAGTAAGGACAAGAGGTCAGGAGGAGAGAAGAAGGATTGGGGCAGGGGCCGGGGGGGAAAATGCTGCACTGAGATGAGTAGAAAACACAAGGGCAACTAGGGGAAGGAGAGTAATGCCACAGGTAAACAAGAATGAGGAGGGGATCAAGGTGCTACTGGTGGATGACTTAATCCTGAAAGGAGTCAAGTGGGGTGGCAGGAAAAGAGGGATATGGGTTGAATGCTTGCCTGGAATGACTTTATTGGAGGTTGTGTACCATGTTCCCTCTTGGGGTGGGGTCTAGGACTGGAATTCACATCTTGTGTTCCACCTTGGGACTACTGACCTGGCAGGTAATAGTTTCAAGGAGGTGCAAGCAAGATTTAGGGCCCTAGCTAGATTCTGCGGAAGGTTGAAGTTCAGATCTCTAACCTTCTCACACATTTTGCAAGTACTGAGAGCTAGTACCGATAGGAAGCAAAGGATACGGGAGCTTAACAGCTGGCTAGTGGACTGGTGTGTGTAGATGGGGTATGGGATGATAGGAGACTGGGGGGCAACATGGGAAGGCAAAAACCTCTTTCCTGCAGACAGGTTACATCTCAACAAAGAGGGGGCAGCCCTTCTGAAGTGTCAGCTGGAGGAGTTTTTCAAAAAAGAATTTAAGTTAAGTTTAAACTGAGCAAGGGGGAGGGCTGGACATAAATCCACACCATACCAAGAACGAGTTGGGGGACCCTTGGTCTCCCCTCCCTTGGGAAAGATTGATGCACAAAGTGCATCCATACGGGGGAACAAGGGAGGGGTAAGTTGGTGGAATGGGTTGGTAGTGAACGCCAGGAGCCTGCTGTGTAAGATGTAGGAACTGATGACCATCGTCAAGCATGACAAGTTAGACATTATAGAGGTAACTGAGACTTGGTGGAGGGACCACCACATATGGGAGGCAGCTATACCTGGCTTCAGGCTGTTTAAACATGAAGGACAGGGCGGGCAGCCATTTATGTCAAAGAGGATATACAGGTGTGGAGGGACAGGAGGGCGAATGGAATATGGAACTTCTATGGGTAAAGCTATGCAGGTGGGTAGGGGACTACCTGAGACTGGGAGTCATATATAGACCTCCATCGCAGGAAGAAGATCAGGACAGGGCGATGCTGCAGGATATTGAAAGAATGGCTGTCAAGGGGGATACACTACTGGTAGGTGACCTCAACTTATCATATGTGGACTGGACCATCCCCAAGGCAGCTTCAGTAAGAAGTAGGGAGACAGTGGACGGGTAAGTGGGGTGTTCCTGAAACAACTGTTTGTGGAGTCTACCGGGGGGCAACCTGTTATATGTGGTCTTGAAGAATGGGGAGAATGTGGAGGAGGTGATGGTAGGGGAAAAATGAGGGAAAAGTGACCACAGGACTGTCGGGTTCAAGATGAGAGCAGGGAGGACGGGGACCCAAACCAGCACAATGGTGCTGGACTTTCAGTGGGCAGACTTTGACAAATTAAGAAGCCTGGTGAGGGAGGCATTGAAAGGAATAGGGGATATAAGGGGCACAGACGAACTATGGGTAGCTATCAGGGACCTGATCCGGGAGGCCACACAGGCATCCATCAAAAGTGTCGGCAAAGGGGCTAGAAGAAGGAATCCACTTTGGTTCAGTAGGGATGTAGCAAGGGTGGTAGGGGATAGGTGGAGGGCCTTCAGGAGATACTGAGGGGGATGGGGACAAGGAGGCTTACAAGGAGGTGAGGCGGCTAGTGGGTAAAATCATTAGAAGGGCTAAGGCAAAATGGAGGAAAGAATAGTGAAACAGGCCAGGGGGAAGAAGACATTTTTTAGATATGTGGGGGGAGAGAAGGAAGGCTGGGCAGGGGATTGAAAGGCTGAGGGGAAGGAGGAGAGCACTTGGTGGGGGACAGGGAGAAGGCACAAGACCTGAGCAGGTATTTCTGCTCTGTATTTATGGAGGAAAGGGGGCTAGAGGGCCGGAGTTTGAAAAGGGGGGGGGCACTGGGATGGTATTGGATCCCTTCACCAGGAACTAGCCAGGGTGAAGGTGGACAAGGCCATGGGGCCGGAGGGCCTGCATCCAAGGGTTATTTGGAAACTAAGAGAGGAGTTGGCTGCCCCACCAGCAAGGCTGTTCAACCTGTCCCTGGACACCAGTGAAGTGCCAGAGGAATGGAAAAAAAGTGACAGTGGTTCCAATCCAACTGGGGGAAGCAGGGAGGGGAAGGAAAACTACCGCCCCATCAGCCTAACTGCAGTGGTGGGGAAGGCCATGGAGGCACTCATTGGTGAAAGAGTGAAGAAGTACCTGGAGGTGAACAGTCTGCTGGATGACAGACTGCATGGGTTCACTAGGGGCGAGTCATGCCAGTTCAGTTTGATCTAATTTTTCGACTGGGTAACACAGGTAGTGGACCAGGTGAGTGTGGTGGACATGGCCTATCTGGATTTCAGTAAGGCATTCGACACCATACCACATAGAAGGCTGGTCAACAAATTGGATATCATGGGGGTAGGGGCCAAAATAACAAGACTGATGGAGAACTGGTTGGCAGCTAGGAGTCAGAGGGTGGTGCTGAACAGGGTGCACTCAGGGATTGGGCAGGTGAGGAATGGAGTTCCCCAGAGATCAGTGCTGGGACCCCTCCTGTTCAATATCTATGTTCAGGACATCACAGAATGCCTGAAAGGGAGTGTGGCCCTCTTTGCAGATAACACAGAAATCTGTAATAGAGTTGACTCCCCGGGGGGAGGGGGGGATGGAGGACATGAGAAGGGGCCTGAGAGTACTGGATGAGTGGGCGGAGACCTGGCAGCTAAAATTCAACATCAAGAAGTGTGCTGTTATGCACCTGAGACACAGGAATCAGAGGGCCAAGTATATGCAGGGAAGGGAGAGAGTCAGGGTGACAGAGGATGAGAGGGATCGGGGGGTAACAGTCTCCAATAACTTCAAGGTAGGGAAGCAGTGCTCAACGGTGGTGGGGAGTGTGTATAGGATGCTGGCAAGCATCAGCAGGGGGATTACCATCAGGTGTAGGGAGGTCCTGGTGCCACTGTATCAAGCCCTGGTGAGGCCACACCTCGAGTATGGGGTTCGGTTTTGGAGGTCTACCTGTGCAAGAATATAGACTCAATCAAAAGGGTTCAGTGAAGGGCAACCAAGGTGGTGCAGGGGATGAAGGGCAAACTGTACGAACAGAGATGTGGGTAGTTGAGGCTGTATACGCTGGAGACCAGGAGGGAGAGGGGTGATATGATCGAGACCTTTAAATACATCAAGGGGATGAACAAGGGAGGCATGGGGAAGTTATTCCAGAAGAGGGAAGGAAATATAACAAGGGGGCACAGACTGAGACTCTGGGGGGGGGCACTTCAGGGGCAATGTGAGAGGTACATTTTTCACAGACAGGGTGGTGGAGAGCTGGAATGGGCTTCCGGATGAAGTGGTGAACTCAGACCATAGAGGGATTCAAGACAGCTTGGGACAGATACTTGGGGCTAAGGGGAAGGGGGGTGGGTGCCTTAAGTTGTGGTAGGCTGGGATAGTGGGGCAAGAGGCAGACGAGATGGGCCATAAGGTCCTTTTCTGCTGTCACCTTCTATGATTCTGATTCTATGATTCTATGATAATACTCAACTTGGTTGGTCTGGCAGTATCTTCCTTGGCCAAAGCCATATATCAGACCATCCTGCAGTCCATTGAATTCCTGCAATGTCAGAAGCCGCCAGTTAATAATCATCTGCATTAGTTGCCACACGATGGATGTTTTGCTTACTGGTCTGTAATTGCCTTGTTCCTCATTTGGTCCACTGCTTGGGATGTGCACAAGGAGAGCCATCCACCAGTCTTGTGGTATACATTATGCAACTGAGTGGGTGTCTGCACATTTATTTCAGTGTACTCTGATTAGCTGATAGAGAACCCATGTAAGAGATGTGTCCTACAGTGTACTCTTATCATTTAATTGACCTTTCATGTCAAATTATGTTTGTTCCAGCTTTCTGCAGCCGACAATGCAAGATAAGTCACAGCAGCCGTACTGTCTTAGTCCTCAGCTGTGGAAGCATGGAAGGCCATGTACTGTTACCAATTCTGTGAAAAAAAAGGCAAAAGATAGAGTGTGATGCTAAGCGTGGAAGATGCCGCATTGCCATTGGCTTACAGATGCACCAGTGGCTGTCACTGAAAGGGGCACTTCATTTAACCCTGCACTCTGAACTGGCGAAACTATTGATGGACATGTGAGTTTGTCATTCATAGCTTCATAGATATGTGATGCCATACAACGACTCTATTGCCAATTAGTCTCCCCTTCCCAGTCTTCTGACTTGTCCACATCTCCCCAAGATCCCACTCTCTGCCACTGGTACAACCACTTGTGTCTGTCCCATGCACTTGTGAATCCCTGCACCATTTAAGTGTAACCGGTGGGTTACCCAGGGGTCAGGTTGATGGTATTTTTGTGTTATTAGCGCTATGCGGTGCCTCCATATGTAACCCCCTACCTGGGACCTGGGTTCGGGGAGAAAACTGTTGCTCTGTATTTTGGCTAGGTTTGACTTCCAATTAGGGGCACCCAAGTAACTCCAGACACAAGAAGCAGTAACTGTAGCATCCAAACCAGGATTGGGATTCTAAAGTGTGGCTTTTATTCACAACCAACGGAATAACAAAGCTTAGATGGCCCCCCACAGGGCTACACTCCTGGTAATGTAGATTTATGGAGATCAGAACACATCCTCATACATTGTAGCCCTCAGGCTTAGAAACATACTGGGCACTCAGCCCAAACTTGTACTCTTCTCTGGGTTTCCCTGGCTCAGCTCCCTTGCCAGGCCTTGGACTACCTTCCTTCCATGGCTCGGCTGTCATGCCAGCCCTTGGACTACTTTCCCTTATAGCATGGATCATTTCTCGGTGGCTCCCTAAACCACCTCTGAGCACTTCTGGCTCCATCAGGGAATCTTCTTCAACAATCCCACATCTGGGTACTTTTCTCAGGCACTGGCCATGTACCTGAGAGAAAGCAACAGGTGTCCCAAAGGGAACTTGTAGAGGTGACTCTGTTAGTGCCAGATGGGGGGTCTCCCACCTCTTGCTCCCATAAATCATACCCAGCCATTTCTCTGGACTTTAACACCTCATCTCTGAAAACACTTTACTGTGTAGATTCTCTTTAAATGTATGTCACACTTAATCTACTGTTTCTTCCATCCCACGTGTGCTGAACTTGAAACATACTTAATGAGTGGCTGTGTCCATTTCTCTAGACCCCCACAGAGTTAAGCAGTCCAATTCCCACAACTTTCAAAACTGTACTTGGCTGTCTTTTCCTGATCCCACAGTAACAGTCACTTAACTTCATCTTGTCTCAGGTGAAAACACATTGGCCCTTTATCAGAGCAAACTCGCCCCTTGGTTGCAGGTGCCCCACAGGCTTTTTCTCTCTTCAAAGAAATCTCAACAAACTTCTGGTGCCTCAGCATAAACCTAGATTTAGGCAGCTTCTTCTTCCTCTAGCCGGGCCAGGGGATTGCCCCTGGAAGTAGGCAGAATCCTTCCCCCCCATCCCCGCAGAGATGGGGCCCTGAACCTTTGTAAGCGGTCTCTTCCAGTTCACTTGGTTCTTCTTGTGTTCCTCTTCAGGTGAGAACACACACACCTCAAACAAAAATATAGCTCTTTGTCAGATCTGAGGGCTCTGAGGGCCTGCAGCTGCAGCACACCTCCTCACTCTTCAACACTCTACTACAGAACTGACTTCAAATTCCCCAACATTCTATCCTAACCTCCAGCAGCAACATTCCAGTGTGGCTTGTGCAGCTGCAACGGTTCTAAAATGATGTCATCCCTCAGCCTCAGCTGAGACTGAGAACAGAGTGACAGTGTGAAATCCATTTAACTGGAATTTCACAAGCTGCCTTCCTTGCCTGCCACTAGGTCTGACTGGGATTCTTGTAACCCCAGGTAACATGGGGGTTACATAAGCACCCAGCAACTCATCCAGCAGACTGTTCAAGTACATAGAAAGATAGACTTTGTGGGCAGATAAGCACCACTTGGCACACACTGTTGGACCATTTCCCTATTTGGTTAGCTGCACATCTGAGTTAACCCAACAGCCTACTTCTTTGGACCCTCCATCAGAATTACCTTGTCTGTCCCATGCATTCTCAACTCCCCACACTGTTTTTTAAAAACAACCCCTCCTCAGGAAGGCCATTCCATGTGTCCACCAACCTCTCGGTGAAAAAATACTTTCTCACGTTGACCCTGGTCTGTTCCCCACTATATTCAAATTGTGCCACCTTGTTCTTGCAGTTCGCCTTTTCTAAAAGATGCTACCCTCTAGGACTTTGTGGGTTCCTGTGAGTTACTTGAAAGTTTCTATCATGTCCCCTCTCTCTTTCCTTTCCTCAAGGGTATATATAATAAGCTCCTTTAGTCTCTCTTGTTATGACTTCTACTGCAGACCCTGCACCATTTTAGTTGCCCTCCTCTGCGCTGCCTCCTTCCTGTCTATGTACTTGCAGAGATGATGTCTCCAGAACTGCACACAGAACTCAAGATGGGGTCTCACTGACTGTCTGCACAGAGGGATAAAAACATCTTTCTTTCTACTGGCAATACCTCTCCCTATGCATCCCAGTATCTCTCCAGCAATCCTTACTGCCTTCTCACATTGCTTGCCTACTTTAGGTCATTTGATATGACTACCCCTGGTCCCTTTCCATTTCTGCTGTTGATAGTATCTCCACCCCCATTGTGTACTCATCCACTGGGTTTCTGTTTCCAAGGTGCATTACTTTGCACCTCTTTGCATTGACTCTAAGCTGACATACTGTTGACCATTCCTCCAACTTGCAAGTCCCTTCTCATCCTTTCCACCCCCTTGTGTATCAAGCATGTTGCAGATTTTTGTGTTGTTTGCACATAGGCATATTTTGCCTTAAAGTACCACTGCAATGTAGATTATAAAGACATTTATAAAAAGGACAGGTCCCTGTACTGAAACCTGTGGTACCCCGCTTGTAAACCCATTCCTTCTGAGTGGACTTTGTTTACTATTACCCTCTGTGTACTGTTGTACAGCCACATTTATTACCCTGGCTACCACCCTGGGACCCACTCCCAGGCTGGCTAACTTGTTTATGAATCTTTTGTGTGGGACTGTGTCAAATACCTTGCAAAAGTCAACGTAGGCCATGGCCACAGCCCCTCCATGGTCTACTACTGTGGACACCAAGGCAAAGAAATCTATTTGATTTGTCTGACCTGACCTTCCCGCTGTGAAATCATGCTGCCTTGTGTCCTGTGACCCACTGGCCTCTAGATAATCAGCAATTCTTTCTTTCAGAAGTGATTCAATCATTTTCCCTACCATGGAGGTCAAACTAACAGGTCTGTGGCTTCCTGCCTCTGCTCGGCTCCTATTGTGGTGAAGGAGAACCACATCCACCCTCTTCCAGTTCACAGGCACCACACCATCCTCCAATGATTTATTTAAAAGGGTAGTCAGTGGTGACACTAGTTCTCCCCTTAGTTATTTTAGAATTCTGGGGTGCAACCCAGTGGGTCCCATGGCTTTGTCTACCTTCAGTTTTAGTAGTTCTTTCACTAAACTTGCTTATGTGAATAGACTCGACCCCCTGATCCAGAGTGCTTCTTTTAATTGGGTTCAGTAACTTCCCACCATCTGTTTTTGTGAATACTGAGCAGAAGTATTAGTTCTATATCCCTGCTTTTTCACTGTCTCCCTCTTTCAAGCCACCCTCCACTTTATAAAGCCTCACTATCCCTCCTTTTGTCTTTCGCCGCTCCCTAATGTACCTCTAAAAAGTGTTATCACCGTTCTTCAGTGAGCTGGCTATCTTTTCCTTGATTAGGGCCTGTGCTATTTTGGCTGCCTTCCCCTCTTCCTTCTGCTTTAACTAGTACAGTTCTCAGTCCTACCTGTTCTGTGTTTCCTTATACTTCCTGAATGCGATCTTTACCTCCCTTACCTTCCCCGCCACCTCTTTTGAAAAACATATTGGTTTATTCCTTCGTTTTGATTTGTTTATTTGATTCACACAAAAGCTAGTTGTCTGTAATGGCATTTTGGATTTTACCCCATTATTCCTGCAACCTTCCTTCTTGGCCATTTGCTAGTGCTTTTATTAGACACTCTAACATTTTGCCAAAGTGTGACCTCCTAAAGTCCATTACCCTCACTTTTGTATTGCTTGTCTCTACGGCTGTGTTTATTGTGAACCGCAATGGTTGGTGGTCACCCGTTCACAGATGGCTACACACTTCTAAATCTGAGATCCTCTATCTGTCCCTGTTTGACAATACCAGGTCTACGATTGCTCCCTCCCAAGTGCCTTCCAACACTAACTGTCTGAGGCAAGACCCCTGTAGAGAATTGAGAATGACCCTTCTCTTGGATGTGGCTGCAGCAAGAGTTCTCCAGTTCATATCTGGCATATTCAGCTACCCCATCAATAATATCTCTCCTTTTTCTTCCATCCTAAGGATGTCTTCTGTCATTTGCTTGTCCATTTCATCCCCCTGAGATAGGGGTCCATATACAGCCACCATGATGATTGTGGTGCCATTTTCTGTCCCAATGGTGGCCCACAGTGCCTCCTCTCATTCCTCTTTACCCTTTAGTTACATTGCTTTGATCCCTTCTCTTACATAGAGAGCTACTCCTCCTCCTGTTTTACCCTCCCTGTTCATCCCTGGTGTGCCACCACTATGTTATTGGTGCAATAACACACTTTAGGGTATGTCTTTGCAGGATTTTAATGAATGCTGTGGGTGCTTTGAAGACAGTCGGCTTTCCACTGTTTTGCACAGTGCATGCAGGCCATGCATTTAATCCCTGTAACCATATACCCATTTGTAGATTATTGCTTACTTATCCATTGTAAATAACATATTCAGTCTAGTAATGTAAATTTTCATTGCATAACAATTAACATAAACATAGAAACATTGTCAGTACTCCAACAGTTATCAAAATCGGTGAAAAGCTGTAACAGTCTGCACATTTCAATGTACGTCATTTTCCAGTGCCCGTACCAAATTACAAGAACTGTTTGTTGCCACTGAAGACAGTAGCATCTATCTGTCGACAGTATTTCATGATGCATTTTTATTTCCCTTACTTAGGTATGATCATGTTTCACATGCTGGATGTGGTGAACCATCACCATTTGCATCGCCAGTGTGTTTCACTCCACACCGCAAGCAAAAACTACAACTGTTGATTGAGGGGTTCTCTCTACACCAGGTGCTGCTGATCATGCACCATCACCAGACATGAGCAGCATGGCAAGACGTTTGGGGTAAATAAGAAAAATATACGACTGTAAGTGGCAAAACATGATAAGGGTATTACTTAGTTGTTTATCATGCTCTTTCTTTTTTTAAATGTAGTTCATACTGTGAACTAACCTCTGACAGAGACAGCCAAAGACCTGGGAGACTGAGCACAATTGCTGCACATTATGGTTACACTGAAACAAGATGCAACAGCCACATGTTCTAGTACATGTCCACCATGCAGTATGTATGTGAACTTTGCATTGTCCTTCATTGCCAAAGTACATATATTTTCTTCAGGTGGTCTATATTGCTTGATACAGTGTTCACTGGCATCCTGTGACTTTGGCTATCTGCAAGTGGACACCTACCAAAAATGGCGACCAACTTGTGGCGACTACCTTGACAATGAGGGTGTAGGTAGGGTGACCGGATGGGGAGGTTCACAAAAGGTGACAGGATGTCACATGCTTATACACACATGGGGGGAGCGAGTGTGCCGAGTGAGGGGTGGGAGGATTTGTGAGGGGTGGTGCCATAGATTGCCACCAAGCTGGTGCTGTGGCATGGTGGGGTCGGTGCTGGCCTGGGGTGGTGGGGATGCAGGGTTTGGGAACGGAGCCCAGCATATTTTGTTGTACCTGGCCCAAGACAGGGATTATTTTTTCCTACCGATGCACCCCCCTGGAGTTGAGAATCTATAGTAGGGGGGACAGCCCCCCTCATAAAATAAAAATACTGAGTTTTTGCACTGCTTTCACTGGTGCTGGAGTTGCACATCGCCAAAATTGAATTTCGGCGATGTACACTCACCATAAGGGCAATCGCTGTTCGGCAATCACCCTTATGACATAGAACAGTGTTCACTGACTGCCGTATACATATTACATTAGCCAAAGCTGCAGGGATCAGTAGAATAAGAATTCCCTACTTATCATTTAAATTCTGCTGCCACAGATGTTAGTGTTTGCATATGTGTAATTGAGAATGGTTCTGTATTATTTCCAAGTACTTCTTGTCTAGACAGCTACTTTACAATCTGCCGTGGTTCTCAACATTGATGTTTGCATTCTTTCGGTCTTGTCCACAGAAGTGCATCATAGGACAACCATGAGGTCAGCTATGTGGTACAGCTTCAAGATTCTATTGATCAAGCTCACTGCTCTCAATTCCAGCAAATGCAGAGGTACAATTGTTGATCATGGATTTGGTGACTGCCAACATAGTTTCACCTCTTCGCAATGTGCATGTTTGGTGTTATGTAATGTTTATTGCATACAAAATTGCAACAATGTACTGGCCATCTTGAAAAGTCATGTTGCAGATTGCTGCTATAATCACTGCATTACTCATTATGCATTGTTGTGCTCATTTAATACACAGTTTGCAACAAGGTTCTGCTATTTGTTGCTCATTCCACCATAGTTAATCCTTGTGTCACAATGTGTCTGCATGCACACAGACCAAAATACATTTGTTGCTTGCTTGTTCTAGTTTGGAACAACTGCCAGAAGCTTCCATCACCAATGATGTGCTTGGCTTGTTTGACAAGAAGGAAGATGGAGACCAAGGTGAATCTGAAGACTGACTGAGCAGTGCTCAGCAACATACTGAGGACATCAATGAAGAGGCACACGCAGTCTCAGACCAGACCTTGTTTGTTGTGTTTGCCAACAATCTAATGACACTAGCAGAACAGTGCCGTTTCAAGAACTATGGAACCTGCAGGCAGGTACTGGAAGTCCAGTTGTGTGACATTGACATGGGTGAGTAAACCTGTGTTTCCAGCAGTTTTCATTGCTGTCAATGACTAGTGTAGTAACATATACAGTCTGCATGTCTCTATCAATATGCATAGAAGGCAGTGATTATATTACGTGGAATGTAATTCCATTCTAGCATTATTTATTGTGCAAATCAACACTGTTCTTGTCTTTGTGGCGCCACAGTTTTGTGGCTCCTTGGGGGCATATGACACTGTTTCACAGTTGCACAATATGATTACTGCCATTGGATAACATGGCTATATATAATC
Organism: Neoceratodus forsteri; assembly: GCA_016271365.2. NCBI lineage: Eukaryota > Metazoa > Chordata > Ceratodontiformes > Ceratodontidae > Neoceratodus > Neoceratodus forsteri. The sequence goes on along the minus strand of CM028137.1, from coordinate 848,988,112 downwards.
AGTTGGTTACTTCTCCATTGCTTCTTTTCCACTGCTGAAACAGGCTTGCATATGTTGTTTACTATGGATTATTGTCATCTCTTTCTTGCAGGTGCACAGCAATAATCACAATGAATTTAAATGGCATAGTTGACCTCAGTTGAAACATGGCCTCAGTGCGGGTGATTTGATGATTACCAGTGCTATCCTACTTTTAGGCAACAACTATGGGGAAATAGCACTGATGTTTCACTTTTTAAAACTAGCTATGACCAGTGAATCTTTTCTTTTGCTTCCAGCAATTATATGTAGTCCCCGTGATTGAAAATGTGTGAAACACTATGCAGTCCAGGCTTCTGAATGACTGTGTAGGCAAAAAAGTTATTATTATGGTTATGTCATTAACCAGTTCTAGTTGCCTCAGTGTGCTACTAAAAAATTTGATGTTACTTATTCTGTGTAACTCTCACTGCGGTGGCTTGGACATGCATGCTATATTTAGTTCAGTATGCTGTCATATCATTTGGTTTAGGTGACAGACGCATGGATAGTCCAGGCCATTGCACATGATACTGCACTTACACTATCATGGACTTTGAGACAAAGGAAATCCTTTCCATTAATGTAGTTGATAAGTGTGAGACACCACTCAGTTAAACAAATGTGGAGAAGTTAGCCTTTCAACGTGCCAATAGATACTCTTCAGGGAAATAGCATTGATGTGGTTGAGGTGGTAACTGATGCACCTGTGCAAATATCAAGTTTGATGCATGAGAATGTAGTGCCTGTTGTTACTGGATTTCCTAGTATGCTGTGCTTAATTTTTCTAATGAGCATTGTTCGCCTTTGCTGGTAACAATTATCATACAATACTGTACTCGTATAATATGTGGTATGGTGAAAAAAATCTATGAAAATGAATCGTGGCTGTAAGATGTGTTATTATGTATTCTCCTGTACTAAACTGAAATTTGTCTTATTAGGAAATACATCCAGGTGCTTACAACAATTCATGATGTTGTCTGGCTCCTCTTTCAGGTGGGGATGCAGCCAGGATGTAAAATGTTGATGAAGTGGTACAGAGATATGGTGAACCATTTCTGGCACTGCTGTCAGGAGTCTGATAACTACCATGACTTTATGGTAAGGCATGTTAAGTGCCAAATTTCTATCCTTCATGCACTCTTTGTGAGACAACAGTCAATGTGATGGTGAAAAATCCTGTTTTTGTTACAGGAGCATTGGTGCGGAGTTGGCCATCACGTAACCAACGTGCATAAATGGAAGCTTGGTATCGGTGAGGAGTATGGCAAGTGCACTCACACAGCATTAGAAACTCCACATGACAAAGACTGGCTGGTTGCCAATTCTAAATCACATAGTGAACTCCTGAAGGCTCTTGTTAACAAGCAGTTCCTAGTTACAATACACTACTATCTGCGCTTCAGGTACGTTGGTTTTAAGTGGGCTATGATGTGTCACTGTAAAGCCCCATCCAGCACATGGCCAAAGATTGTAGAATTGTTGTATGCAATGCCATTTGTCATTGTTTCCTTTTTTTGTTTATTCAGGAGCACTGCTGAGCTGGAGCAATTTCAGCAGCACATACTAACGTATACTATGAAGAGGTATGCGTACACATTTCTGGTGTACCGTGCTAGGAATGACCTTGCAGCACTAGATTACAACCACCACATTTCACGTCCATACTGTACATGTACAAACAAAGTGGGGAGGAGGTGTAAGTAACTTTAAGGATTGTTCTTCTCAGTACCATTACACTATACCATAAAATCTCCCTGTTGATCCACAATGCTCTGTAATGCCACTTTACGAATTCCAAAAGAAACACTCTTCAGAATGTTTTTGCTGCTTTCACTGTGCTTGTATGTGATGGTCAATAGAGCAGTCATTGTGTCATCTCCAAATGGCATTGACTTCACTCTATTTCCTGCAGAGGTCCACAGATTGTGATATGTTTTAAGCTATGTGATTATAATGCTACATGTCTATACAAATACTTGCATTATTACATATGTACAGTATTGATGAATAAACTTTCTCCACATGTACCTTAATAACAGTTTGTTGATCAACTCTCAGTTACAGGCATCTATTTAACAAGAAAAGTGGGTGATGGGTGGTGATTGCAAAGAAAATGGCCAAAGACTATTCATATATCCCTGACATCATTCACCAAATAGTTTTCATACATCTGCAGTCCAATGGTGTGTGATGTAATGCCATGTACTTAAAGAAGAGGACCCATGGTGCATTAGACCAACAATTCCAATTGTTGATTCACCAGACACTAAGGACCTAGTAGTTCAGCACATGTCATACTTCCACTCATGAGACAAGATTATTCAGTGTCTTCACCAGTTGACTGCTACGGCCAGAGGGCAAAAATCCTAATGCTACTGGAAGACAAATAGTATTATCAGACTCTACATGGACTATTATCTAGTCACCATCTTGAGCAATTCTTGCCTATCTTTATACACTACACGAATGGCACACAAACTGACATATCTAGATTATGTGTCCTTATGATTATTCACTATGTGATGTTCTACAACTTGATTTACATGTCGTGTTGTGTGTTGTGCATTTTTCTATGGACATGATTGTGTATGCCTGCCTACTGGCCATGAGTATTTTCCAGGCACTGACATGGTAAGATGAATCTTGCACAGCAAAAGTCATATCACATTCCTTTTTTTCCATGGACAAGCCAATCAGTTCCAATTACAGTTGGCACTGGCATTAAACTAACACTGACCTGACTGTGTTTGAAGCCATGAAATGAAAATTGAATGCTCAATCAAGATAATAATCTGAACATATGTCTTATTTGTGACAGGCTTTTAGACAACATTAAACATTGGCATCTGAAATGCATCCTCTGTGGACCTTTCCAATATTCATTAATTAATTATTACAACTGTTTCTTGTATGCCAACTTAGTGTATTGTTAGTGCCCAGTTATACACCCATAAGCAATCAGTGATGCAAATTGTGTTCTGTGAATGGTCAAGCCACTCTACATGTGTTCATGTCCATGTTGGCTGACAATAATATGTACACTGTACGAACTATGCTAGTGTATTGTGCTAATGACAGCACAACCAGGATGACAGCATTGTCAAAATACAACATGGTATGCCTTGTCTCGTGACTCTGTAGACAGTACATTGCTTGCTGGATGGAAAGTACATGTATTGGGACAGGATACATAGTTAACTGTGACAATAAAAAGAAGAAGGGCTTGTAAAAACAAGGCTTACATACCCATCAGTATCATTGAATGTTCAAATTAAAGGGGAAGGTACTTTCGGAAATCACTAACACAGGTATCTGAAATGGGAACCATGTAAAGCTGCTAGTGATGTGAAACAGAAATGAGTTTCACAGAGTACTTACTATTGAAATCAGCATTTGCTGGCTATATTCTCACAACAATAATGTTTTTGGAACATAATTAGTAATAGCAGCAAAAGTGCAGTCATTGTTTGTTGTGACATTGTGCGTATTATTGCTCCACTGGTTTGGTCAGATTAGTCTCATCAAGAGGAATCCAATGCTTCCACCCATCCGGGAGGTCATTTCAGTTAGAAATGACACCAGTCTCTCTTTCACTATCTCTTCCTACATTTACCCACTATGGAAGTGCGAATGACATGCCTGTAGTTGCCTGGCTTGTCCAGTGCACCACTCTTGTGAATGGGCACTACATGAGCCGCCTACCAGTCCAGAGAAACACAATCTGTGTCCAGTGAGGTGATGCACAGGTCCTCTAGCTGCCTGTCCAACACATCCACCCTCTCAATCAGCAACCAGTGGTGAATACTATCAGGCCAAGGTGCCTTGTTCACCCTCAGTGTCTACTGACACTCTATCACTGTACTCTCCTCAATTAGTCCATCTGTTGGCCACTCAACTCCCGACTCCACTATCCCCGTCAACCAAAGTAGTGGACCACCCTTCTCCTGCATGAACATGGTTCAAAAGTATGCATCCAGTGCTTCTTCATGTTCCACTCCCTTTTCAACCCACTCCCCGCACCAATTTATCCGTGGTCCCTGAGCTTCCATTTTTCTCTGACATTGCTTAAAAAGTCCAGCTTGGTAACCTCCTTGGACCTATCTGCATACACCTCCCTGTCTTCACCTACCTTCACCTTCCTGGTGAATCACTGGAACACAGCTTTCATTGCTGTCACCCCCTAAATCACCTTGCTTTTCATCTAGCATGCCTTCCTTTCTATGCTCTTCTTGCTCAGCATCCTGGTGCATGACAGTGTAACCCCACTATAAATGGGGGTTCCCAAAAGTCTTCCTTGGACTTGCCTAAATGCCCACTGCCAGGCTGGTGTTCTATGTACTAGCAATTTAAAAGTGTTTGCATGTGAGTGTCCTGTCAGCCTCCATGCCTGTCTCTTTAAGAGCTGCCTATTTTGTGGTGTAAAATTAATCTGGGCTGGGGCTGAGTAGTTTCAGGCTCGAGTCCCACCCAGGCTGCAGTGTTATCACTCCATTCTGCATCACTAATTGTGCAGAGGGAGCCCTATATGGATCTGTGACTGTTTGCTGTTTGTCTGTTTTACTAATAATAATATTGCAGTTTGTCTAACCTGCCTTCCTTTGCAGCACGGACATTTTTATATTGCACTACCATCTTGGTTCTGGACTACCTATTGGGACCAATCAATACTTTTGGGGACCCTAAAATGGTGTCTGTCCCCAGGGGTCTTGTGGGAGTGAATTTCTGTAAGAATTGTAGTTTTTACACTTTGGCCCCTAAATAGGCCTGGAGGGGGAGCTCTAGCTGTGACAGACACATGGATCAGCCAACCAAACCTTTTGGATTTTCTAAGGAAGTCCCGGTGCTGCCTGCAGCCAAAGTCAGTCTAGAGTTGAAATTGAGAGAGTGAACAGCTGTAGTGATTTGAGCAGCTGCTTCTGCGTAGTTTGCATGGGAGATTTGTGGAAAGGCTGAGTTTGGCCTATCTGCCTGCCAACCCTCGAGAAGGGAATCTTTGGAAGGCTTAATAGTCAAACTTCATTTGAATTTGAGTGTGACAAAGCCACTGAAGAGTGACCAGATTTAAACCTAAAAAAGACTGAAGATTCGCTGTACATGATCGGCCTGTCAGGTCATCCAGTTGCCACAGAATTCACGGTTTTGCTCAGAGACACTGATATTGCTGCCAGACTGCTATCCGCATTGTGGTATGGTGATTGCTTTACTATAAATATGCTGTATGCTGTTAGTGGATCATGATTTGGTTCCCCACTGTTTAATTGTGTCACGCTTGCCAGAAGCTGCATTCAGCATTACAGAACTGAGATCTGAACTGTATCACCCGGCCTGGGCCTTGCCACACTGGCCCAGCCAGCTACTCACACCACAGAGATCACCATCGATGAAAGACTTGCCCAGGCATCAGCCCTCTACTCAACATCTCGAACAGAAACGACACCTCAGTGCTTCATGTGGGCCCTGATTCTCCTGGCAAACCAGCAAGTCATCCTGCAAGTCTCCATTTCATCCATCCTGTGTCCTGTACTGGGTAGCATGAGTAAACAACAGGGTAGCTTCCTGCAAAAACAGCTCAATCAAAGTGTGTCAGATAATTTATTTATTTTGTATAATTATCACAAACTGATCCTCCTGGCTCTGGATTACAAATTGCTGGTTATAGTGCATGACTTGTTTTTCTATCATAGGGCCCCAACCAGCTGCAACCCCGGCCTACCCCAGGCAACGCTTCAGGCTAGCCTACCTCACCAACTGGATACTCAGAGTGTGTGTGACTGTGTTGAGGGACTCTAAAGTGCATGCCTTACAGCCAGATTGAATCAGTACTTCAACCAATCAACCTGATTATGCCCCTTCCTTGTTCAAGTCCCCTAAATAAATCAGATCTAACTCTTTATGCATTTAATCTGACTGTGGTTCCAGTTTGTACCAAAAGCACTGTACTGTTGTTATCTACTGTGCCTAACTTTGTTTTAAAGGGGGTTTCCAGGGTTGAACTGGTGGAACCAGCCCTGGTGGTAAATGCAAACAGTGTAGGGATTTGTATGTTGAATAGGGGCTACTGTGAAAGTGTTGGTTGTGTATTGTTCAGACCACTAGAGGGGAAAGAGGGGGGTTACAGTGTTTCGGAGGGCTGTATCCAGATTAGCTCAGCTACTAACAACCCTGTTCTCCGGGTGGAGGCACCTGTTTCAGTACCTAGGTCCCTTAACCTGCAACTAGCCAAGCAGGCAGGGGTAGTAGCCCTTGAGATCGCACCACCTAGGGGTACATCTACATAGCATCTGATACCCCATTTTTACTAAAGTCACACTTTGGGTGTGTGTCCGTCTCTGGCCTAATCCACTTTAGCCTCCCCTGCAGTAATGCTCTCATCATCCTGAAGTCCACCCTCCTGAGGTTCACGACCCTTGTTACTGGGCCTCCAGTCTCCATACTCAATCTGAGTGTGAACCACACTGATTGGCGGTTGCTTCCATCTAGTTAGTAATCCACCATTATTTCTCTTGTCACCTCCCCGTTTGACAGTACCAAGTCCAGCATGTTAACTAGCCATGTTTGCCCACAGACAAGCGGTGTCAGGAGACCCACATGGACTGCATCCAGGAGCACCTGCTCCTTGGCACTGGACATGGCAGGGGTGCTCCAATCCACCCCTGGCTGATGACATCCCCCACTATTGCCCTACTCCCCTTTCTACATATCCTCCTACTCTGCTCCGCAAATCCCTTGTCAAGCTCCTCGGACTGGGCTGTTGGTCTGTCAACCATCAACAGCCACACCTTTCTACCCTTGCAGTCCAGGAACTGCAGCTATTGTACCTCATGCTTCCCTTGCTCCCCCTCATCTTGCATGCATCTGATCCCATCCCTCACACAGAGTGCCACCCCTCCACCTCTGCCTACCACTCAGTCCTTCATGTGCATTCTATGCCCCAGAATTGCCCGATCACAATGCTGATGTTGTATGGTCCAAGTCTGAGTTGTAGCTGTGACTTCCACCCTCCACTCAGGTATAAGCGCCAGGACCTAAGCTATTTTATAATCCTGGCTACTCACATTTACAGACACCACCTTGCACCCGTTCACATCTTTACCCTAACCCCTTCCCCCTTTTCTCATTTTATGGCACTCCTCCATTCTCCAAAACCCTCCACTTACAATCACTGCTTACAGGGGTGGAGCAGACGTTCAACCTCCCAGTGTTCTGATCTTGCGATCCATGGATATAAATTATACAGGAGGGTCAGGGTAGTCGGGAATAGGGAAGAGGTGTCAGTTTATATCAAAGAGGGAATAACTTGCACGTGGGAGAAGTCAGAGGAAGGGGAGTTGGAGGCATAATGGGTTCAGTTATGGTCCAATAGAAGGAAAAATGTGAGGTGGATGGTGGTTTATAGACCACCTAATCAGGATAATGATAGGGACAGGGAACTGAGCTCACAAATACTACAAGCTGCTGGAAAAAGCGGAGAGGTGGTAACAGTGGGGGACTTAAACCGTACTGAAATGGACTGTATCTTACCAATCACAACATGTGCTCGGAGTCTGATGATCCTGGAAGGACTGTAGAGTGGGTTCCTGACTCAGTGCATCACAGAATCAACAAGGGCTGAGACAATTCTTAATCGTGTGCTCACAAATGGGGAACATGTACAGGTAACAATGGCTTGGTAGCCACTGTGTGGAAGTGACCATCGCACAGTGTGCTTCCAGTTGGATATGATCTCGCCAGCCGGTCAGTTGTGGAGACCAAGGAACACCTGACTAGGCTGGGTGACAAACTATCATCTATTTCATCCGGCATCTCCTTCTCTGAGATCCTGCCAGTCTGGGAGAGGGAGCAGATGGACGGAAGGTCAGAGAAGGGGAGATAGGGGAGCTAAACACGTGGCTCAAGGACTGGTGCCAGGAAAAGGACACAGATTTGTAGGGAACTGGCAACAGTTCTGGGAGCGAAAGTTCTTTAAATTTGATGGACTGCATCTGACTAAAGAGGAGTCAGTGCATTAGAGCAGAAGTTTGAGCGTCTTTGCAGAATATTTAAACTAGCAAATGGGGAGAGAATGCAGCACCCCATCGTCGAATGGGAAGAACACCCCTCCCCTCAGCTAGTGGTCAAACAGGAATTCAGCATGTTTGCCGTCATTTGCATCACCAGGTAAGAAAAAAGGTTTGTCTCCCATACGACGCATGGGAGTAATGCCAAACTTTACCCAACAACTAACACACCAAAATCTGGCCAATGGAAAATCATGTACACAAATGCTCACAGTCTGGAAATAAGATCCCAGACCTGCAGGCAATAATGTCAGAGGCTAAACTGGACATAGTAGCAATTAGTGAGGCGTGGTTTACCAGTAACCACATGGGAGACTTCAGTACCTGGCTATGTATTGTTCAGAAGAGACCGAGGTGCAAAAAAGGGGGAGGAGTGGCTCTGTATGTTGGCGAAAATATCAAAGCTACAGAAATTCAGAATACATAAGGAGCCAGAAGAACTGTGGGTCACCCTGGAAACAGGAAATGGGACAGCCATAAGAACTGGGGTTGTCTACAGGCCCCAGACCAGAGGAGGACATAGACACATTACTGTTAGAAGATATACAAAACATGACAGCTAAAGGGAGGTTCTGATAATGGGAGACTTTCAACATGCCAGATACAGATTGGTCAATACCAGCAGGAACATCTGCCAGAACTAGACTCATAGTGGATTCCCTGCAGGGGGAGGGCCTCAAACAACTGGTACAGCAACCCACAAGAGACAGGGCTATCCTAGATCTAGTACTGACTAACAAAGAAGGGATCACAGATCTCCAGGTAGAAGGTCACCTGGGGCCAGTGACCATCACATGGTATGGTTCAATTTGGCTACTACATCTAAATCATCCCATTCCAAGGCAAAAATATGGGACTTCAGAGGAGCTGACTTTGATAAGATGGCCAACAGAGTTAAGCTAGCCCTGGCAAAAAGAAACACAGGTGAGGGATACAGGCAAAGTGGGCAAGCATTAAGGATGCAATACTTGAAGCAACATCCCATTGTGTTAGACAGAAAAGGAAGTGCAAAGAAGGAAACCACTTTGGTTCTCAAATACAGTAGCAGAAAAGGTCAGAGCCAAAGGCTGGCCTTCAGGAAATATAAGGGAACACAGCGGGATGAAGATAGGAGGCATACCAAACTGCCCTAAGGGAAGCAGGTAAGGCAGTAAGGCAGGCAAAGTCCCAAACTGAGGAAACACTAGCACAAACAGTAAAAGAAGGTGACAAGACTTCTATAGATACATTAGTGAAAGGAGAAAATCCAGAGGGGTATTGCTAGCTTAATGGAGAAAAGGGAGCATGTGAGGAGGAGGACCCTGTAAAGGCATCTATCCTAAATAGATACTTTGCTCAGTATTTACTGAAGAGAAGGTAGGGCAGGGCCACAGCTCAGCATCATGGACACAGGGGAGGGAGGTGAGCACTACTCCCTCACAAAAGAAAGGGTCCTACAAGAGCTTGCTAAGCTCAGGGTGGATAAGGCAATGGGACCTGATGGCATACATCCCAGGGTACTTAAGGAGCTAAAGGAGAACTAGCAAAGCCATTAGCAGAATTGTTTAGTGATTCTCTAAGCACAGGAGGGTCCCAGAAGACTGGAGAAGGGCTCATGTGATCCGCTCCAAGAGTGGTAGCGGGAGGCGGGGAACTACAGACCGGTCAGTCTTACCTCAGTAGTGGGCAAGATTATGGAGGCACTCCTTAAGGAAAGGATAGTGCAACACCTGGAATCCATAGGGCACAGGATCCAAGACAGCATGGGTTTACAAAGGAAGGTCCTGTCAAACTAATCTCATAGATTTCTTTGACTGGGTAACCAGAGTGGTGGACCAGGGGAGCAGTTGATGTCGCCTACCTTGACTTCAGCAAAGCTTTTGACACTGTTCCACATAGAAGATTGATAAATAAGCTGGGTAGGCTCGGGTGGTCAGAAGTTGGTCAACTGGGTGGCAAACTGTTGATGGGCAGAAAACAGAGAGGTGGTAAATGGTATACAGTCAGAAGAGATGCAAGTCACAAGTGGGTACCTCAGGGATCAGTCCTGGGGCTAGTCCTCTTCAACATCTTCATTAGTGACCTTGCAGATGGACTAGAGGGTAAGGCTTGTCTGTTTGCAGATGACACCAAGATCTGCAACAGAGTAGATGATCCAGATGGGGTGGGCAGAATGAGAAGAGATCTGGATAAACTAGCAGAATGGTCAGAAGAGTGGCAACTGGGATTTAATGCAAAGAAGTGCAAAATCATGCATATAGGGAAGAGAAACCCTGAAGCCACCTATAGGCTGGGAGGAGTTGCTAGCAGTCACAAAGGAAGAAAGAGACTTGGGCATCATCATCACTGATGACCTAAAATCATCAAGCAGACCTCTAAAGCAGTAGGTGAGCTAGGGGGTGTTAGGGTGTATTAGTAGGGGTATCACAAGTCGTAAGAGGTAGGATAATCCTCTGTACAAGACACTGGTTAGGCCCCATCTGGAGTACTTGCAGTATTGGAGGCCACACCTTCACAAGGACATTAACCAAATTGAGGCAGTCCAGAGAAGGGCAACCAAAATGGTGGGGACTGCATTAGAAGACATATGAGGACAGATTAATGGAGCTCAATATGTATACCCTTGAGCAAAGGAGGGAGAGGTGATATGATCGAGGCATTCAAACACCTTAAGGGCATAAACAAGGTGAAAGAGTCTAACATGTTTAAATATAAGAAAATAGCAGGACAAGAGGACACAACATGAGATTAGAGGAGCGATTAAGGGGAATGTGAGGAAATTCTTTCACAGAAAGGGTGGTGGATGCATGAAATGGCTTACCACAAGTGGTGGCTATGAATACAGTGCAGAGCTTCAAACAGGCATGGGATAGGCATAAGGGAGCAATACAAATGACTATGAATAGATAGGCCACTGACAGAGCAAAGGCCGATGGCACATTTATAAGGTAGAAAAAGAAATGGGCAGACTGGATGGGCCTTGCGGTCCTTATCTGCTGTCAACTTCTATGTTTCTATGTTTCTATGACAGGGGAAGCATCACAACTAAGACCAAAATCTTAGATTCCCGGAGGGCTGACTACAGGAAAATGGACAAAGTGCTAAAATGGTGGTCATCAGCATAGATATGGGGGAGGACAAAAGGTGTTCCATCGTTAAGGAAGGAATACTGGTTGCCACAGATAAGTGTGTTAGGCCCAGGGTGAAGAACACAAGAGCCAAAGCACCCTGCTGGTTCACTTCTGGGGTTGTCCATGCAGTAAGAGAACACAGGTTGGCCTATAGAAAATTCAGGAAGATCAAGAGACAGGTGGACAGTGGAAATTACATAATGTTGGCTTGTGAGGCAAGTATGGTAGTCTGACGATCAAAGGCATACAGGGAGCAGCAGATAGCGGAGGGAAGTAAGAAGGGATAGAAGGCTTTATTTTGTTATATAAGTGAGAAAATGAAGAAGAAGAAAGAGATTATTAGGCTTGAGATGGAGAGAAGTGGGTGGAGGACAATGTGGGAAAGCAGAGATACAACATGAATACTTGCGTTCTGTTTTCACAATGGAGAAGGACAGACCAGTGCCTCTAGGAGGGAGAAGAGGAGTAGGGGGGAAGGGAACACAGATGTAGTGATAAGAGGAGGACAGAGTGTGGGAAGGGCTGCTAGCATTGAAGGTGGACAAATCGCTAGGACCATACCGAGTACATCCAAGGGTACTAAAGGAACTGGTTGAGGAGCTGGCAGTGCCATTGGCAGACCCATTTAATAGTTCACTAGAGTCAGGCATGTTACCGCAGGACTAAAGAACAGCTCACGTAGTGCCCCACTGCAGAAGTGGACCCAAGGATGACTCAGGGCATTAAAGCACAGTCACTCAGTCCTCCACTCTGGGCATGCTCTTGGAGGAAAGGTAACACTCTTTCTGCAACCCTATTTAACTCTGTATTGACATGAACTGTGTATAGGGAAAGGGAATGTTGTTTAACCAGGAGTACCACGCTAAGCCGGAGCTTATTTCCAGATGTAACCTGGAAGCACAAGGAAGTTAAGTGACTTGCTCAAGATCACACATTATGCATCTAGGCAGCTGTGGGCTTGAAACCCAGGTCTCCAGATCTGCAGCTCAGAGCCTTAACCCACTGCTCTATACTGCCTCCATAGCTTAACTAATGTCCATTCTGAAACATTTCTATTGTAGTTGTGCCATGGTTCACAAAAGTAGAATTCATGAGATTTACTACAGTCACACTTTGGGACAAGTGGTCCTTATCTGCTGTCATGTTTTACATTTCTATTTTTCTATGTGATTATTTTGTTAATTTGCTATGTTGAACTAATTGAGGGCTTGATCTTCAAAGGGTGTGCAGCTGATCCCACACATGTGTAGTCCAGAGAAGAGTGACTAAAATGGTTAAGGGTCTGCACCAGAAGCCATACAAACAGAGACTAAAGGAGCTTAATATGTATACCCTCGACGAAAGGAGGGAGGGGGGCATGATAGAAACTTTCAAGTACCTCAAGGGAATCAGCAAAGTCCAAGGGGGTAGCATCTTTCAGAAAAATAGATGTGCAAGAACAAGGAGGCACAATTTGAAGATGGGGGGGGGGGGCTCAGGGGCAGAGTGAGGAAGTATTTTTTCATGGAGAGGGTAGTGAATGTATGGAATGGCCTTCCATAGGGGGTCATGGGGTCAAAAACAGTGGGGAATTCAAGAATACATGGGATAGACATAAGGCAGTTCTAGAGGGGGTAGGAGGAAGTAGGCTATTGGTTAACTAGGATCTGCAACTTATCCAATAGGTAGGGAAATGGGCCATCTAGGTGGGCCAAACGGTCCATATCTGCAGTCAAAGTCTATGTTTCTATGTCTGTTTGACTCATATCATACGTGAAAATGGAACTCTGGTCCAATATACTCAACCAGTTATCAAATAAAATAATCATAAAATGTATTTGAAAATGGGTAAGGGAGAGTAGAAACAGGTACAAGTGTTGGACTTCAGGAAGGCCAACATCAACAGGATGGGAGAAGTAGTTGAAGGGTATCTAGCCATAATCCAAACTAATATGGACACTAATCAGAGGTGGGAAATCATAAAACTGGGGTCTGAGGAGGCAACCAAAACCTACATCAGGTTCCAGAGTAAGAGAGCTAGGGCCAAGAAACCCAAGTGGTTGAACAAGAGAGTCATGGAGAAAGTAAGAAATAAGAGAGTTGCCTTTAGGAGGTTTAAAAAAACAGGGAGCGGGGAGGACAGAGAGGATTACATGAAGAAATCGAAGGAGGTGATGAAGGCAGTAAGGGCAGTCACGGCATTTAAGGAGCTCAGGCTGGTTCAATGCATCAAGAAGGGGGAGAAGGAATTCTTCAGGTACATCAGGGAGAAAAGGAGTTGTAGGGACAAAATAGTAAGGATTAAGAAGGATGGGGTGGGTGGAAACGGGCAGAGCAGGCAGGCACGATTAATGAATACTTCTGCTCGGTGTTTACTAAGGAGAAAGAAGGGTGGGTGGGAGGTCAGGCTCAGGGAGGGAAGAGGTGACAGATAGAAGAATCACAGAGGGCAGAGTACTATAGGGCCTGAGAGCACTGAGGGTGGACTAGGCACCAGGGCCAGATGATATTTACCCCAGGATACTGAGAGAGCTCACAGAAATCCTGGAGGGGCCCTTGGCAGACCTGCTCAATGCCTTCCTAGTCTCAGGAAGTGTATCTCAAGACTTGAGGATGGCTCGCATGGTACCCCTCCATAACAGTGGTCCCAAAGACAAACCGGGAAACTACAGGCTGGTAAGCCTCACATCCATTGTGGGAAAACTGATGTAGACAATCCTGAAGCAGAGGCTGGTGTCCCTTCTGGAGACCAATGGACTGCAGGATGTTAGGCAGCATGGGTTTATTACAGGGGCAGATCCTGTTAGGCCAACCTGGTGGATTACTATGACTGTGTAACTAGACAGTTGGACAAGGGTCATGCAGTGGATGTCCTGTTTCTGAACTTTGGTGAGGCATTCAACTTGGTGCCACATGGGAGGTTGGACAGTAAGCTGACAAGTACAGGTGCAGGGGCGAAAATGATGGGATGGGTAGTAAACTGGTTACAGGGAAGGCAGCAGAAGGAGGTGGTGGTGGGAGGAAAGCTCTCATCTCTGAGGGCAGTCACAAGCGGAGTACTGCAGGGCTCAGTGGTGGGACCGGTGTAGTTTGGGTTGTTCATATCAGATATCTCAATGGGCATCAAGAGAAAGATCAGTTTGTTTGCAGATGACACCAAGATGGGAGCAGTAGTGGATGACCTAGTAGGGTGGCATGGGTCACAGGATGATCTGTCAAAACTGGAGATCAGGTCAGACACCTGGCAGTTGGGGTTCAATGCCAAAAAGTGCAAGGTGCTACATTTCAGGGCAAAAAATCCAAGAAGGAGCTACCAGCTTGGGGTCAGCTAGCTGTGGCAGAGGAGGAGAAGGATGTGGGGGTGATTACAACAGGCTCAATAAACAACTCAGCACAATACAGGAAGGCAGCTGCAAAGGCCAACAAAATGCTGGGTTGTATTGCCAGGGGTATATCTTCAAGGAGAGGGGAGGTGATCCTTCCGTTGTATAGGTCACTTGTTAGGCCACACTTGGATTACTGCGTGCAGTACTGGTGCCCACACCTGAAGAGGGACATTAAGTTACTGGAGGGGGTGCAGTGCAGGGCAACAAAGATGATCCAGGGACATGGGGACATACCCTACGTGAGTAGGCTGAGGGAGTTGACATGTACTCACTGGAGGAGAGGAGAGGAGAAATGGGGGGGATATGATTGAAACCTTCAAGTACATGAAGGGAATAAACAAGACAGGCATGGAGAGACTATTCAAGTTAAGGGGGGGTAGGGACATTTGTGGCCATGATCTCAGATTGGAGGGGGAAGGTTCAGGAAGGAAATGAGAAGACACCTTTTACAGAGAGAGTGGTGTCTGGGTGGAAATGGTAGCCTGTAGAACAGTGGACTGCTTCAAAAGGGGCTGGGAAAGGGTAAGAGAGAGGATCAGGGGAAGGGAGGGAGGGGCCACTGCAGTATAAGGATTGCTAGCTGCACACTTGAGTAGACTCGATAGACCATAAGGCCTTTATCTGCTGGCAAATTCATATGTTTGTATGTTCGTATTTTGTGTTAATGTTACCTTTAGGTTCACTACTCATTCATACCTTTTCATGTCATACAGATTTCAGAAATCTCAGTTTTTTATTTGCATGTACAGTACAGTATATTGAAGTCTTGCTTTAATAGAGGAATATGTTGCCCACATAGTTGTTAGTATCACTTGTAATCATTTTTTTAATTTGCTATGTTGAACTAATTGAGGGCTTGATCCTCCAAAGGTGTGCAGCTGCTCCACATGTGCGGAGGACCATGGAACATCACATAGAGCCCCCTACAGATAGGATGCACACCTTTGGGACACTGTGGCATCCACAGCCATGTCTGCATGCCCATTCCATACCTGATTCCTGGCCACACAACCATTTCCACATCAGGATGGGTCAGGGGTGGGCAAGGAGGCATGGGCAGAAAACAAACAGATCCTCAGTGCTGCCAGGGCAACATGGGTGGCTGGTAGAGAGGATACATGATATGCAACCCTAGAGACAGCCATAGCAGTTATGCACCCCTCTCGGTCACACCATTCCATCGTTGTCCAGGCTAGAATGGTCATTGCACCATCAGTCCCAGCCCCAGTGGAAGAGGTAGGAGGCTGAGGGTGTCACCAGCACTGGCCAGTTGATAATTTCCTTGTCTCCCAAAAGGGAAATGGCAGCCCATTCAGGACCACATGGAGCAGAATCCACTTCAGAGCCATCTTGCCCATAGTCATAGTATAGGAATCCACTCCTGCAGGGATAGGGGGACAGGGCTAAGGATTTCACTTGTCCCCACACAGTCCAGCGGCACATGACAGCATGGCGGGCATATTTTCATTTCAGGTTTATCACCATTTGTGAATCAAGCCTTGAATTTGTAATTTGATACACCTGACCACCTAGATCCAGTTGGGATCTCATACAGAGACCATTAATAGTTACATTGGTAGATATTTTGCTTACTCACCATTTTCTTCATGTCACAGTTTTTAGCTATAAAACATTCTTTGAGTCATCTTTCAGGTGTCCATATTTTGAATTCTATTTTAGTCCTCAACATATATGCAAAGTAATTATGTTTTCAGTATTCTTGACCACTTGTGGAGTACATTCTAATTAAGTTCTGTGTTTATCACTGTTCAGTTATTTTTTACAACTTTTCATTTAGGCCCTTCTTAGTACCAGAAGTCGCATCTCTCACTGTGCCAAACTAACCTCTAAATTCTTGTTCTGGGGGCTCTTATCTCTCGTCCTCTCTGTCCACTCCACCTCCCCCCACCCACTCTCTCAGATCAAATGACGCCCGCACCTTGACGGTCCCTCACCACTCCACCCTCATCAGTCAGACTGGTTTCGGCCATTGTTTCCCTAAAATCTGGAATTCCCTCCCCCCTGAAATACGACACTCCTACTCCAACTGCTCCCTTACCTCTGCCCTACACAATTACCGTTCCCTCAGCTGTTCCTGCTTTAACCCACATATACCTTCCCAATTTCTACCCTCCCTATGACCCCGGCAGGATCCTCAACATCCTGAAGGGGAAATCAGGAAATGGCTACCCCTTCTCCTCATATTCAGTTCTTGCCTCTCCCCCTCTTCTCCTCCACCTGCCTTTCTGGGTCACCAATGTTCACAACCTGACCCCATCCTTTTTACTTCAACAGCTCTTGCATACTACCTTGAGCCTGCTCCTGGTACACTCATGCACTATAAATGGTTCTATAGGTTTTGTATGTTCATATGTTCTTTTATATGATTTTGGACATGTATTGTAATTTACCCAATGTTCCTCTACTGTTTATTGTACAATACCTTGTGTTTCAACTGTTGCACAATCTTACTAGTTGTATTGTTTGTACTATCCACATACTATTGTAACTGATCATCCTTCACAACCCTATGTAACCCTTCCCCCCAGGTTGCACTGTGAGATGAGCAACTTGTTGTTCAGTGTGCTTCCTGGTGAAACATTTCAATAAATAAAAATAAAGAAGTAGACATATATTAATCAGAGTTTGATTTGGTGAAATGTTTCTGTTTATAGCATGTACTAACCTGTTGTCATCGTTATATATTTGTTGTATTTGGTCATTGAAAGCATATTATAATATTTATATCCTTTTTTGCAGACTTGATCCAACCGTATCCCACAGTCAATTCTACCAAACCGATGAAGAAATTAATGTAAAACATATACACTACTGACATTTTACATTACTCACAAAAAGGGTTGTGCAGACAACCATTCAGTTTCAGATAGGTAGACCAGTATACCTATTTAGGTTTCATTTTCGATGTCCAAATGTCCTTTAATGTACATGAGAACACTTTGATAGATAAAGTAAACAAAAGAATAGGTGCTTTACGTAGGACAACAAAGTGCTTAGGGAAAAGTGCTCGCAAAATAGTGGCAGAGCAATTAATTATGCCTGTAATAACTTAAGGAGAACTTGTATACTGTACAACTAATAAATAATTACTACTGAAATTAGATAAAGTACACTACAACCTGGCAAGGTACGTCCTTCGATGCAAATTCAGAACACACCATTGCACACTGCTGTACAAATTGCAGTGGCAATCTCTGGATATTATTTGCACTAGGACATACTAACATACTAATTGCCAGCAGTTTAGGCCTTACGGTCTATCGAGTCTGCTCAAACCTCAGATCCCTAGTTGGGTACCGAGGCCCCCCCCCTTGTGTTCCAGAAATCTCTATCATCCATCCCCACCCTCCTGGGCCAGGCCATCAACTGATACACTTGGTGATATTGCAATTTAATTTCCAGGTGTGAGCCCAGCTTTCCAAGGTGACCAGGTCCCCTTGCAGGACCAGCCTCCCCTCTTCCCCCTCAACTACTGCTCCCATCTTGGAGTTATCAGTGAAGAGACTTATTTCACACCCTATACCCTCCCTGATGTCTGATATGTATGCATTAAACAGGATCGGACCCAGGACTGAGCCCTGCGGTACCCCACTACCGACCTCTCTAGGGTGCGAGAGCTCCCCACCGACCACTACTCTCTGAGTATGTCCAGCTAGCCAGTTTTTAATCCATCTGACCATCAAAGGGCCTACTCCCAACTCCGTCAGTTTCTACACCAGACCATTGTGGAGGACAGAGTCAAATGCCTTGCTGAAGTCCAAGAATAATACATACACATGCTTTCCCCTGTCCAGTTCTGATGTTACCCATTCGTAGAACTCCACAAGATTGGTTTGACATGATCTACTTGGCGCAAACCCATGTTGCCGACTATCTAGACCTCCCACCTCCACCAAGTACACCCCCAATCGTTCCTTTAGTATACTCTCCATTAATTTTCCCACCACTGAGGTCAAACTGATGAGTCTACAATTACCTGGAATTTCCCTTAACCCCCCCTTTTTGGATTGGCACCACTTGTGCCTCTCACCAATCCCTAGGTACCCTCCCTGTCTCAAGCGACCTGCTGAAGAGCTCCTCCAGGGGTGCAGCCAGTATGTCCGCCAATTCCCATAGTACTCTCGGATGAATGCCATCTGGCCCAGGAGATTTATCTTTTT
This sequence comes from Neoceratodus forsteri, assembly GCA_016271365.2. Lineage (NCBI taxonomy): Eukaryota > Metazoa > Chordata > Ceratodontiformes > Ceratodontidae > Neoceratodus > Neoceratodus forsteri. The sequence continues at coordinate 848,969,375 of CM028137.1, read as the reverse complement.
TAAGGGCCTTAAGGGCAAACCACACCCTTTCAGTGGAGATAGCATCATCCGTCCCCTTCACCTTACTGGCCTTTTTATCTTTATCCTGATGTGACACGTACATCAATATCTTATGACTTTTTTTTTTTTTTTTTTTACCAGTCTATTTGTGCACTGCCACTCGGGAAACTCTCTCAGGCATCCAACTACCCCAAGTCTACCTCCTTACCTGAAACAACTCCTTTTTTTTTGTCCTGGCACCAGTCCGGCTAGCCCCCTCGGCTCTGAGCCCCCCCCAAGGTAGGGCTGCCATATCTGCCCAGAGCAATCTATCTACAATTTCGGCCAGACTGGGCTCGGCCCAGGATGGGAGGAAGTCCGGGTGCTGGAGTGTGGCTGGTGGGTGGTGGTGCTGTCACATATCCCCAATGGCAGGGTTTTTTCATTTTTCTCCCCGAAGCTCAGACATGTAATGATGCATCCCTGAAAGACGTCCGCTGAGCTTCAATCCCCTGCATTCTGCGGCCGTGCACTGTGAACTTCCAGTCTCCACTAGAGGTCAGCTGTGCAGCAGCAAGTGGATTCCCCTCTCCCCGGGGAAGGAGAGTAGTCCATAGGATGCTCAATCCTTCCCCATCACTGCCGACCCCCGACGGCCCGGGCTTGTTCCCGAACCCGGGTCATTGGTGTGGCACGAGGTGTGGCATCCAGCACCACCAGGCCAGCCACATCTTACAATTTATTTATCCAAGAAATAAATGAAATTAGTATATTTAGATGTGTTTGTATTTAGAGGATCCCATACTTTCCTGAACACAGGAACCCTGAGGCTTCAGGTGGCACCTAATCTAATAGATAGTTATCTTCATCTGATTATTTGTTATCACTGCATTGATAAGTAAAACTGAATTCTTACAAAGTTTCCGGGATCATTATTGTGATTTTAAGCTTACAATACTTATATGTGTAAATGACCTTAAGGACTATGTTTAAAGGTTTCTAGTCCAGATAGTAATGTTTAGAAATGATGTGTTATTTATTGGGTTGTCAAGGACTGTGTGTACTGATGTGTAAATAGATCTCTATGTGTACATGTTTAGTTGTAATGTTAATAACAGGTCTGTCTTGTAAACTGGGTTACCAACCCGAACGATATGTATCCTGCATAAAAATAAACATTTTTACTACTTACTTTAAAAACAATGTAGAATGTCTGTGGGTTCTAAGTGCATAGTACATGATTGCGAGTCCATTGTCCAAGCTAAGCATATCACAAAGGCAATAATTTTACACTGTTCAAGCTTTTTTCTATCCTGGCAGATCAGATCGTGCTCTATCTTCACAGCATTACTTACAATGGATTCACTGGGCCAGATTTTCAAAACCTTGTGATTGCCACAAGCCCTAGGTGTTCCAAAAATATGGTGCAGGCATTCTAATGGGATTTTCTATCCTGTGTGGCAACTGATGCATGCTAGACAATTTTTTGTGGTCTATGTTGAGTCAATCCAGGGGACCATTTTCATGGAACTTGCACTCGAGATTTGGCACAAGCTGCCATACAGCAGGTAAACTGTTGCAACTATGCGCCAGCTTTGAAAATCTGGTGCAGTTTTGGAAAAGAAATATGGTTAATGGAAAAGGTTTGATGCAAGGCTTCATGCAAGCCCTGTGCCACCCTTTGAAAATCTGCCCCATCAAAACAAGATATCTTCATTGAAATAAAATACAATTAAAGTATTTATAAAATGGGCTTCAGAATCCTAGCAACTTCATTGGTCTAAACACAATACATCACCTTATTACTCATAAATCTCTGACATGCAAACAGTTTGTAGCTAACTTGCCCTAATTTACCTAGACATAGCATAACTAAATGAAAATATTTTTTTTCTAGTAAAATAAAAACTTGTTTACTTTTTAAACACAGAAACTCACAAGAGGGCATAGCTTTTTTTCAAAATAAATGCACTCCCAGGTTCATTCAAAAGCACCTGGACTTTGCTACCAGAGTCACATATTCTTCTTAATAACAGCCTAACTAAAGGAAAATACAAGTTTTTTCCATTAGAGGAAACTCCTTTTTCTATTTTATAAGCACAAGAACCCACTCTAGTGCATGCATTTCTTGAGAAATTATGTATTTTATGGGTGTATTGAAAATCACTTAGCTGTTAGCCTTGTGCTTTCCAGTTTAACTGGGATATTAATTCTCTAGAATCACATGTCCTGTAGTGGATATTACTTACATGGTTACTTCATGTTGTGCATGGATTTTAGCATTATATAAAAAGCTGATGAACTACTGTTTAAAGATCGTAGAGTGCTGCTGTACCGGTTAGTGGTACAACATATTTTTTAATCAGAATGGAAACTCATGCTACCTGCCATATTACTTTTATTTTCCTCATACACAACAGGTCAGACCTTTCTAACAGAAAAGCATTGGTTTTATCATTTTGAAGAAAAAAAAAGAATCCACTTTCCACCTGTGTGGGATTTCAGTTGTAGGGTGAGAGTGGTTTCTGTTTTTTTTAAACTAATAATAAAAAATAAATTTAAGACAGCTTGGCAAGGAAAAAAAATGGCATTTTTTTTTTATTTTATGTTTCAAACCATATAGTATTCAAAATAACACATGGGCAACCATGCACAACTTTGCTGCGTGTCTGTCCTTGGGTTCTCATGACATCAGAGCTTCACTCTCAAGCTCCATTTGATGTTATCAGAACCCCTTAACGGAGGTACTGTATGGCCTTCTTGTGCATGGTTACCCATGTATTATTCTCTGTTTTACACATATTCTAAGCAGTTTAAAGTTATGTAATTGTAATGGTTGAGTGTATAATATTTGACATTTATCTGAAAATACCAGGAACAATATTTATAATCACAGATGTTGGTTCCACCACATAAATTAGTACCCCAACGAGCTATGCTTAATGGTATTAAAACCCCTTTTTAAATGGTTGCAAAGATCTTTGTGATGCATTGGGAATGGAGCAAGGGCTGCACTGCAAATGGCCAGCAGGGCTAAGTACAAAGGCATGATAGCCCTCATACTACTAGTCAGTGTCTCCTGCATCTCTGAAAGTTACCACCTGGGAAAAGCAGGTAACCAGTTTGGGTGGGGCACAGGGCTGCGACCAGTTGTAAGAGAGGCAAGCAGAGATTAGTGGCACATCAATGGACTGGTAGGTAGAGTATACAATGGGATAAGGAAGAGGGTACCAATGAACTGCCAGGGACCATGATGGCTTGGAAAGGGAAAAATGCCACTGGACCACCAGGAATACTGGTAACAGAGTTACATTGGGAGGGAGAACCAATGGATCTAGAAGATCCACGTGCCATGCCTGAGTTGCGGAGGAGAAAAACTGACAGACAGGATACCTATATTTTACATTCTAAATCACTTACTTGATTTCAGCCAATCAGTGCACAGAGTCGTTGTACCCCTTACCTGCATACAGTGGTCTCTCATGTCACCTATTATGGATGGAGAGTTCCACTTCACAGCCAGGGGGAAGATGGTTTCATTTAACTTCTGAAATTAAGAAAATAAATACTTAAAACTTATTATATATTGCTCTAGCAAACTCAGGTGATGTAAAATAAGTCAATAGGGCCTCTGTAGGGTGTCTTGTGTAACACACTCTGCACTGTGAAGTTTGGGCAGCCAAATCTGCATCGCTTTGCTTGGCTGTCCTCTTAACCAAACCTCATACTTGGAGCCTCTTACACCATAAGAGATACCCCACAGAGGCCCTTTAATTTGTATTGTCTGATCAGGTCATTGTGTCATGCCTCCGGTGCAATGCCAGGCTAGAACCTGGTTTTATTTTGGGAATACAGATGACAGCTATCCCCAGACACCAATATGGACTTGGCATTATACCTAATGGGGCTAATAGTGAATCTGCAAAACATACTGAAACTCTGACAGGAGACAGAGAAGGTAACCACCAGATATTGAGATGTCCCATAGCTCCTTCAAGGACAAATCATCTTTCTGCTCCTTAGTAACACCAATCCAAGTGTTATGGTGTTTAAAGATTTGGCCAGGAAAGAAATTGGAGATCTCATATGTAAGGACATATCTAAACAGTCAGATTGTAACATTTCTAAATTAGAACAAACTGATTTACAGTATTTGAGAGAGAGAAGTGACATTATCATAAAACCATCTGATAAGGGTGAGAATGTGGTGATTATGCCTAGAAATATGTACATACAGGGGGTGATGAGACAACTAAATGATAATGCCTGTTATTGCAGACTAGATAGAAATACTGATGAGCAATACAAATCTGAGGTGAAAATGTTCATTAGAACTGCTTTTTGGGCAGAGAAATTGGCTTTCCAGGAGGCAAACTTGCTAAGCACATAATTCACAACTGATCCTACATTTTATGTATTGCACAAAATACATTAAAAAAAGTGTGACCAATCCACCTGGAAGACCCATTGTGCCAGAAATAGGTCTGTCACTGAGAGGCTTTCTATTGTATATACATGGAAGGCTGTCTACTGTAAAAGAAATAATGTTTACTATTCCTTCGTACCACCATGACACAATGGATCTCCTGGGCAAGTTACGCAATTTGGAGTAGCAGAATAGTTACAGATGGATTACCATCTATGTCACATCACTGTATACTTGCATAACCCATGACTTGGAATTTCTTGCTGTACATAATGCCCTGTTAAACTCTCCCCTGTGTGAGGTAATGCCATCTGACAACCTCCTGAGGGGTCAGAAATACCTATTAACACAAAACTGTTGTAGAACTAATATAGTCCATGATGAAGATATCTTGCATTGCCAACATTGATGGTGTATTCACTCACCCTAATTTTAGAAGATGGCAAATATGCAACTTTGGGTGTGTGATAGTAGTAGGAGCAGCTGGTGGGATGGCAGTTTGACAGGTTGTAGGAGCGGCCTGCAGGAATGACAGTTTGACAGTTGACAATCAGCTGTTACTGTGCTGCACTCTACACTGCATTCCCTCATTTTCACATGCTCTGTGCTGCTTACCAATTCACATTCCTTCTTTCTCTGGTATTTAAACATTGCAATAACACAGGACATTACTGCCTCCTGCCTCTGGTGATTCCATCTGTCAAAAGTTGTTTTCTTGTTGCTCCAGTTACTCCGTCTAACAAAAGCAGAAAGCCAAAAATGTACTGTGATTCCATTTACTGAAAGTTGCTGTCTCTTGTCTTGTTTGTACTGACTACTCCTCCTTCTTGCTGATCTCTGCATGAAGCTGGCTTGGTAAGACCATCTGCCCTGGTGATTTTCATCATACTTCTCCACTTAAAAGCCATTTAGCCAAAGTCTGCTCTCTCTGCTACTGTGCATCTGCCACCTCACTGCTGCTCCAACTGTCTAACCTTACTACTCCGAAATGTCCCTATACAGCTGGCTATGGAAGTCAAAGACTGCAAAACAGGGACTAGCATTCATCAATGGTATTGATACTGACCCACTGACTGAGAGTGCTGGAGTGTCCGATCGGGTGGCACAGTCAGTTGTTAGTGCATTATAATCCTGTACAAGTCCAGTCAAAAAATAAAAAGAAGAGGTGAATATGCCTGTTACTACCTGAAAACTAGATTTGAACTTCATTGCTATGCCTGTGAGAACAGAACATGGTTGATCAATAGAGTTTTCTATATAATATACATGGGCAAAATATCACACTGTCCTTTTATTTTCACAGTTTCATAGCGGTATCAGATGGTGAGGAAACAAGAAACAGCTACACATCTGAAAACACAGGCACACTCCACAGCTAGGAGACAATAAAATGCTTTTATTAAACAAAAAAACAGTAGCACCACCCCCAGAAGACCACATCAATGTTTCACATCACACTGATGTATGGGAAGCCATTCAATTCAAAATCACAGTTTTGAGAAAATAATGTATAGTAAATTGTCTATGACTAGCAATAAAATGTTTATAACATAATATTAAAAGGATATAATTTCATAGTGATTTGCATATACATCCCATGATGCTTTGCATTATGGGGGTATGTGTGATTTTGTATTTCTTTGAAATTTGGCTTTATGGTCAGTGCCCTTTGGGGTAACCCTTGCCTCAATGCTTTTGTACTGAGGTTTTTGTTGTAATATTAGGAGAATGACAAACACAAAAATTAGTATATCACACACTGAAATAGGTATGATACCTTCTGAAATGGGTATGACATATACCAAAATGGGTACAGCACATACCAAACTATATATGATATACACCAAGATAGAAATAATACTTCTTAAGTATGACATACCAAATTGGCTAGGACACATACTGCAACAGGTAAGATGCGTATCAAAATAGATATGGCACATACTAAAATGGGATTGACACACAACAAAATGGGTATGACACAAACTGAAATGGATATGCTGTACCAAAACGGATATGATACATAAAGAAATAATTACGATGCATATTGAAATGGATATGACCTATACTGAAATTGTTTTGGCACATAGCAAAATAGGTATAGCATATTGAAATGGGTATAACACAAATTAAAATGGGTCTGACAGAAACTGAAATGAATATGACAGTCATCAAAATTGGTATCACACATGCTGAATTAATAATGACACATACCAAACTGGATATGCTCTATACTGAAATAGATATGATATATAGCAAAATGGGTATGACATATACTGAAATTGGTATGACACACACTGAAATTGGTATGACACAAACTATAATAATTCTGACACATAGCTAAAAGAGTATGGCCCATACTGAAATGGATATAACACATGGTGAAATGGTGTGACAAAAACTGAAATGAATAAGACACATACTGAAATATTTATGACACAAATCAAAATGGGTGTGACACATACTGAAACGGGTATGACATATACCAAAATGGGTAGGACATGTTCCAAAATGGATGTGATACACATTGAAGTTGGCATGACACACACCAAAATGGGTATGACACACACCAAAATTAGCAGTGTCTGTGACTCAGGAGGTTGCACACTTACCTCTGAGGCCAGAAGATCAGAAGGCTGTGGGTTCTATCCCCATACTGGGCAGTTGGGTTAAATCCCAATACTGACACTGTAGTGCAGCATATGGGGAAGGGCTGCACTCCTGAGGTGCCTTCTTTCAGATGAGATGTTAAACCGAGGTCCCATCTGCCTGTTCCAGTAGTAGTTCAAGTGGATGTTAAAGATCCCATGATTCTTCTGGAAAAGAATAGGGGAGTTTATTAAGGGAAGAAAAATCAAACAATAAGTACATCTCAAAATAATACAGGCATATAATATGGTGCAATAAAAACAAATAAAAGGAAGCAGTGTATGTACATCATAATCCTTATTAAACTAAAATATACAGCTTAATTCAACTTTATATTCAAAACTAGATAGAACATTAGAAAGAAAAGAAAAGACAACTATCAAAGAATTGATACTAATGCTCTCATCTGATTAACCATTGAAAATGAATGTCACAATCAATCTATCATACTGTATATCTAAAGGCCCATAATCGTTCAAGTGATTGGCACATCTGAATTTGTCACCCAAGACATATTCCGCCAGATTGCCTTTAATTGTCTCTGCGTCATACATTTGGCCTCTGCAAAATAAATGGTTTATAATTCTATGGTTATTTTCTTAATTAATTCCATATGCAAAATTTGTTTTTGCTGTAGTGTAAAAAGCTTCTTACATTCTAGATATACCATTTCACCGCTAACAGCACCACATGCATTATACTTTTGTTCCATTTAGGAGCTGCACTATTGTAAAATCCATACATTGATGATTCATAACTCATTTTTTCCTTCCCTCTACTTGGCTGTGAGACAGCTAAGGGGGGGGGGTCATTTTGTTGTAGGGGTGGTGAGAATACCCTTACATTTATTTATATTTATTTATAATGATTTGTTCATTTGTATTTTTATTTATCATTTTATTTTTCTTTCTTTATTTTTATTTTATTTTGTCAGCTCTTAGATCAGTCCAGATTTGATTTTTTGTTTATTTGGTTTTGTTATTTATATTGGTTTTGTTAAGGGATTCTTTGTTTAATTTGATATTGTTAAAGAATGATTATTTTGCATTTGGAGTTTATTGTTACATGTTACAGGGAGTAAGGAAGGCTGGGGGGCTATTGGGATGCATAGGGAGAGGCATCAATAGTAGAAAACAGGAAGTTGTTATCCCTCTGTTTTCAGACAGTTGGTGAGACCCCATCTGGAGTACTGTGTGCAGCTCTGGAGACCCCATCTCCGCAAAGACATAGACAGAGTGGAGGTTGTCCAGAGGAGGGCAACCAAAATGGTGCAGGCTCTGCACCAGAAGACATACAAAGAAAGACTAAAGGAGCTTAATATGTATATCCTTGAGGAAAGGAAGGAGAGAGGGGACATGATAGAAACTTTTAAGTACCTCAATGGAATCAACAAAGTCCAAGAGGGTGGCATCTTTCAGAAAAAGAGATGTGCAAGAGCAAGGGGGAAAAATTTGAAGATAGAGTGGGGACGGCTCAGAGGTAATGTGAGGAAGTATTTTTTTACAGAGAGGGTTGTGGATGCATGGAACAGCCTCCCTGAGGAAGTCGTGGAATCAAGAACAGTGGGGGAATTCAAGAATGCATGGGACGGACATAAGGCAGTCCTAATGAGGGGTAGGAGGAAGTAAGCTGTTGGTTAAGTAGGATCTGCAGCTTATCTGTTAGGTAGGAAAATGGGCAGACTAGGTGGGCCAAGCGGTCCTTATCTGCCATCAAATTCTATGTTTCTATGTTTCTATTGTTTAGTTTAAGCAGTGACATGTGCTGGCCTTCAGTCTCCATGGCGGTGTGCTATTCATCCTCCTCTCTTCATGCCCTCCACCCTTTCTGTACTCCTCCCCCCCTTCAATTCAATATTTACCAGTGCTGTAGAGCACTGGGGATTGTTCATAGGAGAGTGAGGAGGGTGGGGGCATTTGAACAGGAGAGGATGTAAGAGTGGGGCCACCGTATCAGGGTTACTAAGTCCAGAAAGCACCCTGGGGCGAAATGGAACCCAGACCGGGGTTTACCATGTCTGGTGCCCATACCCAAGGGCACTACTGAATTTAGTGGGCAGATAGGCCGGACAGCCTCCGAGGTTTGTCCAAGTCTGGCGGTGTTATGCAATGCCAGGTCTGTTAGGAATAAGACCGCCATTATTGCCGATATTGTTAGCTCGGCTGACCTGGCTTGCATCACCGAGACTTGGCTGGATGAAAATTCAGGCCCCATATTGGAGGCCATGACTCCAGCTGGGTACTCGGTGATACGCCGCCAGAGACTGGACTGCAGCGGGGGATTGCAGTCTGGTTTAAGACTGAATTGGGCATCACGAATGTAGTAGTAGGTTAGACTGAGTCCTTTGAGTGCACAGTTGTAGCAGGTGTAGGCGTTTGAATCGTTCTCATCTACTGTCCACCTGGAGATGGGAAACGCTTCTTACAGGAAGTAGCAGTCTTCCTTGTCGATATGTCGTTTGAGTCACCCAGATTGATGGTTCTGGGTGACTTTAACGCCTGGGTCAACGATGAACTCTCACAATTTGGTAATCACTTCCTCCAATTTATGTCTTCTTTGGGCCTTACACAGGTAGTTTCCACTGCTACACATAAATCTGGGCACTCTCTGGACTTAGTCTTCCTCTTAGGGATTGATTCATCTGATGTGGGGGTGGAACCAGTCACCTGGTCTGACCACTACACCATGAGATTCAATTTTTGCACCCCTCTGAGAAGGCCTTCCCCTGTGGAGATGGTCAGGTACCGCCCATTACGGAATATTACTTCACAAGGCCTTGCGGCAGTCCTTGACCTATCATCCCCCGTGTTGGCAAGCAGTAATCCAGAGGCACTGGTGTTGGCCTACAACATGGCCATTTATGGCGGCCCTAGATCTTATTGCTCCTGTTCGTGAATGCCCCCTATCCCTTCACCCCAGGTCCCCTTGGTTTGATGGGACACTGAGGGAGTTGTGGAGACAGGGGCGAAGGTTAGAGTGTTGTTGGCTCAGGTCCACCCTTGATGCCGACCGCCTTAGATTGATGGAACATTATTCTATCTATCAATCTGCAATCACCCATAAGAAGGCAGAATTCCTGTCCAGGGAGATTGCAATTGCTCAGAATTGACCAGCTCAGCTGTTTCGGACTGTAGACAGACTGTGCAACCCAGCCTGTCTGCAAGTTTGGAAAGCTTTTTCTCAGTTAGAGTGCGAGGAGCTCACTCGTTACTTTGCAGCTAAAGTGGCCGACATCAGGGCGGACTTGTGTCTGGCAATCTCTAAGGGTGACATCATAGAACAGTGTGAGTTCACAATACCTCAGTTCTCTTGGAGTTCTATTTGCCGACCTGAGTTCCTGAATATTATGAGGATCATCCATAGTGTTCGACCGACAAGCTGTGGTTTGGATCCTGGACTGACTTCCCTAATTTTGGGCTGTTCTGAGATCATTGATCCAGTCCTGGTGCAAACAGTCTGGTGCTCCTTAGAGTCAAGTGAGTTTCCTAACTCCCTGAAAGAGGTGGTGGTGACACCTCTCTTGAAGAAAGCTACCTTGGACCCAGACTGTTTCTCAAACTACAGGCCTATCTCTAACCTTCCCTTTATCAGGAAGGTTATTGAGAAGGTAGTGGCAGCCAATTTGGAAGACCATTTAACCATCCAGAATATCTACGAATCCTTCCAATCTGGTTTTCGTAAAAGACACAGCACCGAGACTGCGCTGGTTCGGGTGCTTAATGATCTTCTGAGGGCGAGGGATCAGAAGAGACGCTCCATTCTGGTTCTCCTTGATCTCTCATCAGCTTTTGACACTGTGGATCACCTGGTATTGTTAGAACACCTGAGGCTAATTTGTAGAATGTCCAATCTAACATTGTTCCCATAAATGGAAATACTGTGTACTAGTAGTAAACAGAAAGGGCGTCCATTCTTGCCTGGAGTAGGCTAACAAAGGTTTTAAATTAGTCTGATAGAAAATACTATAAAAAAAGTGACAGAGTTTACCGTTCCTAGTCCTCCCTGTGTTCTAGATAAATAGGTTATGTTCCTTTTAATGGGGTTGAGTCGACTCCCTCACACAGCTCATAAAATATACCAAGTAGTATAGTTTCTAATGTTTTTGGTAGTGAAAATACATAACTGATAAATAAAAAAAGCGGCATTATGATTTAATCAGATTTATCCTTTTCTGCTTACTACGTTTCCATCTATTCCATTGAACTACCATTTGTTTGCCCTACTGCAGTTTGGGTTCCAATTTAAAATATCTAACTGTGTTGACCCATAGGTTATACCCAAAATTTCTAGGGGCTCTTCCATGGCTCAAATTCTTGCAATATTTGTTGTCCTAGGATCTCCTAAACCTAATTGTCTGCCACAACATTTTGTCAGATTTAGAGGGGATCCTGCATATAAGTCATAATGAGTACATTTCTGAATAGTTATTCCATCTGATAGTTCATCTTCTACCAGTATGCAATGGTCATCTGCATATGCGATTGCTACATATGGCACTTTGTTTGTTACTGTGCTAATAGGTATCAGCTCAGAAGATGTATTTAATAACCTAAGGAGTGGATCTATGCAAAATGCATAGAGCAGTGGGCTAAGGGGACATCCCTGACTTTCACCCTTAAGAACTGGCAACATCAGGCCTTTCCAGCCATTTACAAGGGGTTGATGGTAGCCAATTTATATAATCCCTGAATCCATTTTATAAATTGTGTAGGTATACCATACATTCTTAATGTTGTCCAGAGAAACTCATGATTAACAGAGTCAAATGCCTTTTGTTGATCTAAAGATGAAATATATCCCCTCAAAGTTCCCTTATTCCTAACTCAAGTTTATTTCCCTTACTAGGATTAAGTGTTTAGTAATTTTCCTACCTGGTATGGGACATGTTTATGCAGGTGAAATTAACTGTTGGGCCATTTCCAATAATCTTTTGTTCAATAGTTTTGCTAAAATCTTAAAATCTGTAATCAGAAGACATATAGGTCTCTAATTATGAATGTCATATTTTCCCTTTTCTGTACAAATAAATCAGTTGACCATTTACCAGCCTCTGGGAGGGGGCTTGATTATTCAGTATATGTGTAAATACATTTGCCAGTTCTATTCTTGTTTCTTCGCCTATCACTTTATTTACAGTAGTTCTCTAGTTAATCCATTCCCGCCAGCGACCTTACCCATGGGTAAAAAGTTGATGGCTGCTTCTACTTCTTCTGGTGTTATATCCTTTGTTATTTCATCCAGGTTGTCTTCTGGGTAAATTGGGTGTTCTAATTCATTAATAAAAAATCTGCTACTTCTGTACACAGTGGTACTGCTAGCTGAAATAACTGGTAGGTATGTTGAGTAATAACATTTAATATTTCTTGTTCATTGGTATGTAGTACTTTTTTGTCATCCCATAAACCTTCTATGTGTTTTTGTTTATTTTGTGCATTGCAACTTTCATATGGGCAGATTTTCTTTTTTTTTCTTTGTATCCCATATCTTTGTTGGTGTTGCAAAGTCTGTTCTTGTTGTATATGGTAATTAGTCATCAATTGTTTAATATTATTTATTTGTATAGTGAAGTTTTGTCCAATAGTATGTGAAAGAGTTAATCATTTTTGTAGTTGTTGTCTATAGTGTACATATTGCATATATTTTTTCATTCCTAAGTGACTTACTATGAGTTTTTAAGAAGTTTGTTATATCAAGCATAGTGTTTTCCCACCAGAGACTCTGGCCTTGTTAGTCAACCAGTGCCCACGTTTCATTGCCAACTGGCCATTATGTTAGTAAAAACAGATCAAAGAGTCACCGCCAATTGAGATTAATGGAGCATGCCCCCGCACTCTCACTGGCATCTCGTCATCATGTCTGTGAGTGCAGGGGCAAAGCGTGGCTGGCAGAAAAAACACAGGAAGTCCTTGGGACTAGATATACAGGATTTTATGAAGGAAATTGCATTTTATCTAGTGAACACTTTTTTCAGGGATATGCACAATATGGAGATCCTCTGGCGGTATGGCACCTATTTGACACATAGCACAATGGGTGTGACACACTGATATCGGTATGACATAAACTGAAATGGCTATGACACACACACTGAACTGGGTCCTGCTGCTAGCTTTTGGCAGACAGGAATCTTGCTTTCAGAGAAAGGAGCAGCTGACTAAAAAACTAGAACTTTTCTTACTAATACAACACTTCTGTCTCAGCAGGACTTAGTGCCTATTGGGGTTAAGCAACCAGATACTTTATTAGAAGTGGGGGGTCTCATGTAGGGTAAAAAAAGAAAGCCAGTGTGTTTTTCTGTTTTTGGGGAAAGGGAACTGTATCAACTTCTTAGTTTACTAAATCAGGAGGGGAGGATAGAACTTAAATGGGGATGTGGCTTAGGCAATAGAAAACCAGGTGTCTCCAATTACAATATCTTGCTGCTAGCTTTTAGCAGACAGGAAACTTGCCTTCAGAGCAAGGAGCAGCTGACTAAAAGCTAGAACCTTTCTTACTAATAGAACGCTTCTATCTCAGCAGAAGTCAAGTGACTGTTGGAATTAAGCAAACAGATACTTTATTAGAAGTAGGGGAGTCTCATTTAGGGTAAAAAAAAGAAAGTCAGTGTGTTTTTCTGTGTTGGGGAAAGGGGACTGTATCAACTTCTTAGTTTGCTAAATCAGGAGGGGAGAAAAGAACTTAATTGGGGGTGTGGCTTAGGCAGTAGAAAACCAAGTGTCTCCAATTACAGTTTCCTGCTGCTAGCTTTTGGCGGACAGGAATCTTGCTTTCAGAGCAAGGAGCAACTGACTAACATGCTAGAACTTTTCTTACTAATTACCCTCCTTCCCCTTCCCTCCACCCTCCCACCCTTAGCCACTCTACTTTTATAGGCACTGGATTTGACTGACCACAAGAACTTCTTATTTGGCAGTAGGAAGGGAAGGATCACTGAGACACATTAGTGTTGTCATCCTTGAAGGAAAAGAGTAGATCTCCCTCCCCCCAGCTGCTGGAGGTCTGACTCTAAACAAGGAAGAAGGAGACTACCAAAGAATGCAGGAAGTTCCTGTCCTGAAACAGGAAGGGTGAGAGCTTCAAGGGCACATAGGCAGAAGGAAAGTAGGTGGAAAAATAAATAGAGGGAGGGGAGAGTAAGCATACAAAGCAACAGGAGAGGGGCCACGAAGTAAGACATGATGAGAGTGGTGCAGCACAATGGCTGTGGGGTGGCAGTCTTCTGGGAGACATTCTGGAGGCTGTGATGCTTCCCTATTTGCAGGCACCTCTCTGGTCTGAGGTAGGAGGTGCCCATCTCCAGGCTGACCTGGCTAGGAATCGTGAAACCTCCTCCCCCACTCAGGGACCACCAGGGCCACTGCCGCTACCTCAGAGGTTGCCAAGAAAGAGGAGTGGTTGGACCAAGGTGGGCTCAGGGAGAGACAGGGTGGTAGAACAGAGGCACATCCCTCCAGCTGTCCCTCTCCACAATTCATATTCTGTTCTGGCAAAGAGTGGTTCCTCTATGGAGGTACCTGCAGTGGAGACCAAAGAGGATGCTGGGAACCTCCACGAAGGAAACCCACAGGAGGGTGGTATGGGATCCCACAGGGAAAGGAAACAACTCCTAGTGAGGGACTTGATAATTAGGGGATTAGAACTGGAGGAGGAAGGGGAGAGAGAGGTAAGGTGCCTGCCTGGTGCCACAGCTTGAAGGAACCGGAAGCAAATCCTCAGGATTGTGGGAGCAGCTGCACAAGGGGGGAAGCTGGATGTCACTGTCCACCTAGGGACAAGTGACCTGGCAGGGAATGGGATCAAAGCAGTGCAAGAGGAGTTTGAAGAGTTGGAGAGGGGCCTTAGACAAGTAGCACATACAGTAACCTTTCTGGAGGTGCTGCCTGTCTATGGCAAGAGTGATGCTAGGGTACTCCACACCATGGGATTTAATGAATGGTTGAAAAACTGGTGCAGAACTCAGGGTTTTGGCTTCATTGGGGACTGAGGATCCACCTGGAGGGATTCAGGCCTATACTGGCACAATGATCTGCATCTGTCCAGGAGGGGAACCAGGATCCTAGGTGAGAGGTTTAAATGCTTCATTGGCAAGCATTTAAACTAGCCAAGGGGGGAAGCACTGAAAAGGAGCAGGGAAATCCCAGCCTCCTCCCAACAAAACACAGTAGTTAGTGAGGTAAACCTCAAGGTAGAGAAGTCAATAGGGAGCAGGACAGGGGAAAATGCAGAAAAAGGCAGTAAAGACAGGGTTGGGTCTAAAAGGGGTAAGTCCATCAAAAAATGGAGGGTGATGAGTTCCAGTGCCCATAGTCTGTGCAAAAAGCTCCCTGTACTAGTGGCCTTGATGGAAGAGGGATGCCTGGATATAATGGCAGTCACAGAAACATGGTAGACAGAGAACCTAGACTGGGTTGTCAACATACCAGGATACACAATCTACAGAAGGGATAGGGAGGGTAAAAGGGGAGGAAGAATAGCTCTCTATGTAAGGGAAGAGTAAACAGGGAGTAGAGGAGGCAATATGGGTCACGCTGGAGACAGGAAATGGCACCACAATCCACACAGGGGTTGTATATAGACCCCCATCTCAGGGGGAGGCAATGGACAAGGAACTGAAAGAAGTCATCCTTAGAATAGAAGTGAAAGGGGAGATATTGTTGATGGGGGACCAGAATATGCCAGATGTTAACTGAAGCACCTTTGCTGCAGCCACATCCAAGAACAGGATCATTCTTGATGCCCTACAGGGGATATGCCTCAGACAGCTAGTCTTAGAATCCACTCAGAAGGAAGCAGTCTTAGTCCTGGTACTCTCAAATGGGGACGGAGAAAAGATCTTGGATTTAGAAGTGGGTAGCCATCTGGGAACAAGCAACCACCAAACAGTGTGGTTTACAATAAACACAGCCATAGAGTCAAGCCATACAAAGGCAAGAGTACTGGACTTTGGGAGGGCTGACTTTGGGAAAATGGGAGAGTGTCTCAGACAAGCACTAGCAAATGGGCAAGAAGGAGGGGGTGGAGGAACAATGGGAAAAAAAATCAAAACAGCCATCACAGAGGCAACAAGCCTTTGTGTGAAGCAAATCAACAAAATAAAATGAAGGAAAAAAACACTACGGTTCTCAAAAAAGGTGGTGGGAAAGGTTAAGAAGAAAAAGGTAGCATTCAGGAAGTATAAGGAAACACACAAGGAGCAGAACAGAGAACTGTACCAGTTAAAACAGAAGAAAGTGGGAAAGTCAGTCAGAATAGCAAAGGCCCAAACTGAGGAAAACATAGCCAACTCAGTTAAGAAGGGGGATAAAACCCTTTATAGGTACATTAGAGAGCGAAGAAAGACCAAGGGAGGGATAATGAGGCTTAATAAAGGGAAGGGAAGGTGGGCAGGAGGGGACAGTGAAAAAGCAGGGATACTGAACGAATACTTCTGCTCAGTATTCACAAAAGAAGAGGAGGAGGAGGTACCTAAACTAAAGAATAGAAGCACTGTGGATAGTGAGGTTGATACCAGTCCATTCATAGTAGAAAGGGTCCCAAAAGAACTCCTGAAACTGAAGGGGGACAAAGCAATGGGGCCTGATGGGAGCCACCCTAGAATTCTGAAATAACTAGGGGTAGAACTAGTGACACCACTGACTACCCTTTTTAACAAATCATGGGAAGATGGTGTGGTACCTGGTGAATGGAGGAGGAGGGTGGATGTGATTCCCCTTCACAAAAGTGGGAGCAAGACAAAGGCAGGAAACTACATACCTGTTAGTTTGACCTCAGTGCTAGGCAAAATGATGGAATCACTTCTGAAGGAAAGAATTGTTGAGTTCCTAGAGGCCAGTGGGGCACAGGACCCAAGGCAGCATGGATTCACAGAGGGAAGGTCATGTCAGATGAATCTAATTGATTTCTTTGACTGGGTGACCAAAATAGTAGACTCGGGGAGGGGCTGTGGACATAGCCTACCTAGACTTTAGCAAGGGATTTGAGACAGTCCAACACAAAAGATTAGTAGTCAAATTAACCAGCCTGGGAGTGGGTCCCAGGGTTGTAGCCTGAGTAAAACATTGGCTGGACAACAGGATGCAGAGGGTAATAGTAAATGGACTCCACTCTGAAGAAAGTGGGGTTACTAGTAGGGTATCACAGGGTCCAGTACTGGGACCAGTCCTCTTTAATGTCTTTATAGGTGACATTGCAGTGGGACTGGAAGGGAAAGTATGCCTCTTTGTAGATGACACAAAGGGGTGGAAAGGATGAGAAGGGACTTGGCAAGGTTGGAGGAATGGTCAAAAGTATGGCAGCTTAGATTCAATGCAAAGAAGTGCAAAGTAATGCACCTAGGAAACAAAAACCCAGGGGAAGAGTACACAATGTGGGGGAAGGTACTAACAACAACAAAAATGGAAAGGGAACTGGGGGTAGTCAGATGACTTAAAGGTAGGCAAGCAATGTGAGAAGGCAGTAAGGCGGGCTGAGGTGGTACTGGGATGCATAGGGAGAGGCATCACAAGTAGAAAACAAGAAGTTTTTATCCTTCTTACCAGATAGTTGGTGAGACCTCATCTGGAATACTGTGTGCAGTTCTGGAGACCTTATCTCCACACGGACATAGACAGGCTGGAGGCAGTCCAGAGGAGGACAACTAAAATGGTGCAGGGTCTGCACCAGAAGGCATACAAAGAGAGACTAAAGGAGCATAATATGTATAACCTTGAGGAAAGGCGGGTGGGGGGGACATGATAGAAACATTTAAGTACCTCACGGGAATCAATAAAGTCCCAGATGGTAGCATCTTTCAGAAAAAGAGATGTGCAAGATCTAGGAAGCACAATTTGAAGATAGAGGTGAGAAGGCTCAGAGGCAATGTAAGGAAGTAAGTTTTCACAGAGAGGGTAGTGGATGCATGGAACAGCCTTCCTGAGGAGGTTGTGGGGTCAAAAACAGTGGGGGAATTCAAGAATGCAGGGGAGAGACATAAAGCAATTCTTGTGGGGGGTAGGAAGAAAAAGGCTGTTGGTTAACAGGGATCTGCAGCTTATCAGATAGGTAGGGAACTGGGCAGACTGGGTGGGCCAAGCAGTCCTTACCTGCCATCAAATTCTATGTTTCTATGTTATATATATATATATATATATAGATACAGTACATACGGTGCAGGGGTGTGTAGTTTTATCTTTGTGGATCTCTTTAAATATGCATCTATAAGATTAGTATTCTGGATCATATGTTTCAAAAAAGTTCCATCACAGTATATTTTCCTTGTTTTAGTCTGTTTCCCTCTGTCTGTCAGGGAAAGTCCATAACTGAAATCTCCTTCAGAAGCAATATTCTGTGCTGAGTACAGACAGGGTTGTACAGTCTGAAAAAGTTTTGTTCTTTCTGCCTTTGTTTGGGCAGCACATATATTAATTAGTCTGAAGAGAACATTCTGTATTTTAATGTCATTGATTACTGCCCTGCCTGGAATGAGATCAGACAATTTTATTAACTGTATAGAAATATAAAAAAATAATATGATTACCCCTGAACAGGTATCTTGTCCAATGGACCAATAGGAGGGATGTGTTATAGCTTGGCATAACTCATTGGTAGTGTGTAATCTAATATCTTGCAGAAAAAAATATATTTTTGAAATGTTTTGAGTTGTGAGAATACAGCCATCTTCCGGCTTGGATTTTGTATAATGTTTATGTTTATAGTATAGAGGGGAAAAATGGTTTCCATTTGTTAAATGGAGAGAAGGAATCATTATCATTGACTGTACTTCATGGTGGCTGCTGTTTACTACTTCTAGTTACCCTGGTATGTTTCTGCTTTGATTTAGCCTTTAAGTTTGTCTTGGCTGTGTTTGTACCATGATTTTCCAAAGGGAAAGGATCTTCCTTATCTGAGGTTCCATCTGGCAGGGAAAACCATTCAGAAGAGTCATCAGACTCATTCCCTGATGCCCCAGCAGATTCAATGAGGCCATAAAACCTATCAGAAAGTGGGAGGTCTGAAGTTTTTGGCACTTTGGGGATGAGTTGTGATGATTCCTGTCTCCTTCTAGATGTCTTGTTTTTTCCTCCATCCCTTGGTGGTTGGGGGGGGGGTAACATACTGCTAGGGTTAGGGGGTGAGGAGATCAGTACCCTGAGCAGTTTCATCAATATCCACCATTTCTGAATCTTGCACAGAGGCAACTGTCTCTGTTTGTTGCTCTTCCACTGGGGGTGAGGGGGGTCTACTCTATCAGCTTGTGTTCTGTCTTTCGTATGGGGGTGGGGGTGGGGAATTATTTTTTCATGATCTTTGGGCTATTGCTATTAGAAGCCTCTGCTCTTCCCTGATCTGGTTGAGTATGTGCCACCCACAGACATGTGTAGTAGGAATGCCCCCCTGCTTCACATAAATTACACAGTTTTTCATTTTTATATTGGCCGTTTGAATGACCCAACTCATTATAGAAGGTACACTTTAATCCGTCACACAAGTTACATTCATGCCCAGTAGCTCCACGTCAGTAATGTGCTTTTGGTTGTCCTGTATAAAATAGGACACCCTTATCCCTACCCGGAAAAAAGCAATTGGGTAAATGTTGTAGTCCTGTGTCAGTGGTATTTAATACCACTCTAATTCTCCAACCACCTGTCCAGATTTGCTCCTCATCAAAGATTGCCTCAGGGTTTCCCAGAATGGTACAGCTCTGCTTGAGCCAGTAGACAAGGTTTGTCATGCTGACCCCTTCATTTTGGAATAAAACAGTTATTGTTCTGTTGGCTGATTTCGTTAGGGGGATCACCTCAAAGGGTGTCCATAGTGGGGAAGTTTTCAAGTTGTGATACAAAGACCAGAATTTGCTTAAACCACTATTCAGCTTAAAGCTGACATCAAATGTTTCACCTGAGACATGTATCAGGGTATAAATTTCAGCTGCCGTAAATTGCATGGACTCCTTCAGTAAAGATTTTACCACAAATGTCCTGTCAGGGAATACCTCCATCCTTTCTCTGTAAATCAATCTTACAGGATTATGCTGCTTTGCTGGATATATGGGTGTTCTAAAGAAGGAGGCATATGACCTTGCATTACTGCTTCCAGCATTAGGCACTGCATTGTTTGTAAAGTTTGGTCATGATTCTGAGGGCTTAAAGGTGGTAGGTTCTCCAAGCCTTGCCCCTCGTTACTTACTATTCTCTCATGATCCCCCACAGGGGAAGGGGTTGAGGTTTCAGGGAGCACGAGTAGTGGGTTCTGAATTAGGTGCAATCCCTCTGGTAGATGTAGAGGTGATGTAGCAATGTGATCACCATCTACCCCCTCTAGGTCTATTATCTGCGCAACTCCCAAACTCATATGTGTAGTAACTTTTTCTCTGCCTGGTATTTTAATAGGTGATGATCCAGACACCCATTGCTCAGCCCCATTGGATTTTACCCATCCTGCTGACTGTAGCACTGTCTCTACTGACCATTGTATTGGTTTCTCTGTGCTTGGTGTAGTTTTAGAGTCCTGTCTTAGGCCAGGAACTGAAGTACCTGTAAAAGCCATTCCCAGAGGGTCTTCCTTATTAACCTGTGCTAAATTCCCTTCAAATACAAACAAAGGCATCTGGCGTATACTTGCTTTGAACCTGAATGTTGTTTGAGTGTTAGATTCAGATGCCTTTGCTGTGTCACTTGACTGTTGCAGCTGCTCTGTTTGCTGGCATGGTTTTTGCCTCTGTTTAGCAGCTGTGTTAGTGGTTTGCATCTGGCCTGATACAGCTGGGGGAATCTGTGATGCTAGTGTGTACTGCTGAGCTTTCACCGGAGCTCTTGTTACCATTTTAAAAACAGCCGTTCCTCTTTTTGCCGCAATTCTTGAAGTTCTTCTGTGTTGGATGTCTCCACGTTCTGTACTGGATTCTCCATGCGATCATCATTTACATCCATTGTGGTGTTCTGGATGGGAGTTTCCACAGGAAAACTGATTTGGTCTTCACTGCTATCATCCATATTTTGCTCTTTTCCATTTATCTTGCTAGCCTGTTCCTCCTCAAATGTACCGGGAGCATCAATGAAATGCTTGGTCTCATTTGCTATTAAGATAGAGGAGGAGACCATCTCCCCCACCTACTGCACATTTTATTTATTTATTTACTTATTTATTTATTTATGTATGTATGTGTTTGATAACCGGGTAAGTGAACTGATCCAATGAACCATTTTCAGCCACGACCCAGACCACAACGTGGCAACAAGACTCAACAACAAAATACATATCATGGGTAAAGAAACACTACAGAGCAGATAAGATAGTGTTAGAAGTACATGAGATTACATGAAAGAGCAACATTACAACATGTGGTCACATCCCTCCTCTCCGTCAACTCCAGTGAAGTGGCCATCAGAATACCCAACGGTCCTACTGGAGAGTAAGGAAATTTCTCCAGTGTCCTTGTCAAATTTCCACTATTCACTAAAATAGCAATAACAGCTTAATCTGGTTCAATGTCAGTTAACATCCATCTGTATCCCCCCTTCCCTGGGACAAGGCTGAAAATAGGCAGAATTTTCTAGTCCTCCTTTCCCAGTAAAATAAAAAACTACTAAATAAACCAATAATAAATAAAATGGGTATGACACACACCAAAATGGGTATGAAACACACTGAAATGGGTATGACACACACCAAAATGGGTATGACACACACCGAAATGGGTATGAAACACAATAAAATAGGTATGAAACACACCAAAATGGGTATGACACACAACAAAATAGGTATGGTACATATGAACTAAAATGGCTATGACATGAACTGAAATGCTTATGATATATATAGAAAATAATGGATGGGGAAGGGTTTGATATGAGAATTTAATGCACACCCGAGTTGTGGGATGCTACATAAATCCCGACGGCAAAGCCCGAGGGGTTTATCAAAGCATCCCACAACGAGGGTGTGCATTAAATTCTCATATGAAATACCCTCCCCATCTTTTATTTTTTATAATAACAGGCCAGTAATTTTTCTCCAGCAGTTTGTGAGACTGTTTGGCCCTGCCCACATACAGAATGTTGGCCAATGAGGAAGCAGCATAGTTTGATTGGCATGGCTCATGAATGTCATAACAACCAGCCGGTTGTTATGGAAAATATCAACCTGGTCAGTACATTGAGAGAAATTGCTGACCAGTTATTATACTGAAATAATGACACATGCTGCAATTGACATGACCTATACTGAAATGGATATGAGGCATAATAAAATGGGTATGACACATTCCAATATGAATATGGAACATACTGAAATAGATAGATTATAGGTAGAGCACCCTGCAAATTAAGATCAACATACCATAATACGCATATTCTGTAGCAAACTGAATTTTATATATATATATATATATATATGTATATATATATATATATATATATATATAGATATAGATATATGTAGCAAAACTTAAAAGAATAGACTAAATAGAATGTAATGTGTGCCAAAATGGCCATGTAACAAATTGAAATGATTATAAGACACATCAAGATGAGCGTAACACATACTGAACTGAATGCAACACATAATCCCTAAACTTTCTGGATCCAGTGAATCCAAGGATGACCTTGACTTAACACTTAATTTAATTAATACAAGATTAAATTTAGAAAGGAAGTCCAAGGATGTTAAATTTAATTACCAAGGGCAAATACTCAATGAAATGATGACCAATTTGGATCTTTTTCTTGTGAATGGTAGAACCCCTGGAGACCCAGAGGGAGAATTTACTTTTATTGGTCCTTGGGGGGCTTCTATTATTGACTTGGCTTGGGTCAATCAAGATACATTTGAAAGTTTATGAGATTTTAAAGTAGTGGACTGGTTAGAATCTGCTCATTATCTGATAGCCATTACTTTCTCTTTTTCAAATCTTAACAGGGAAGCAAACCATGCACTTCCAGCTGAGAATGTAATAGAGGTATTAAATACTAAGAGACTAAGATTACAGACTGATGTGGTCAATCTGTTTTCTACTATTCTTAGCTCGGATCCTTATCTAGTTTGAGACTGGAAATAGTTTCTAATTTAGACAATGGCAATATCAACCAAAGATAAATAAAATAGCTAGACCTATGAAACAAACTTGGTTTAACGCAAGGTGAAAGGCTGCTAAAGTGGAAATAAATAAATTTGTTAGGTACACCAAAAGGTAAATGACTAGAGAAAATCCTAGGTTCTTAAATAAATGAAGGAAAGATTATAAGCTTCTTGAGATAGAAAAACAGAAGTATCAAATCAATATGTGGAATAAACTAAAAAAGGCGGTGCTAGATCAAGATATTAAATTATTCTGGATATTAGTCAGTTTCGGTTATGACCAATATACCACTAAGACTGAAGCCTATATTATGCCCCAGATCTAGGCTACTTGCTTTCAGGCCTTATATATTTCTACAGTAGAAGACCAAAGATACTCAATCTCTGCTGAGCTAAATAACCTAATATGGCTCTATGCATTTTCTAGACCAATTATTTTCTTTCTGGAGGAAATTATGAAGCTTTTCTTTCAATCAAAGCTAATAAAGTTCCAGGCCCTGGCCAAATGCTAGCTATTTATAAAGCAGTCCCTGATTGGCGGATTCTTATGTTTGTAAATATATTTGTTTTTTACAAGGTGAAGACTTCCCCGATTCTTGGAAGGGTCGCATCCTCTATCAATATATAAAAAGGGGCATGTTTCTGACCCAAACATGTACAGACCCATCAGTCTTCTATACAAGCTGAGCCAGGGCACCGGTTCCTCAACTCCACTGGAGCTGCTCCTTGGGCCCCCATCCCCACGAATGTATGGCCTCCTAATTTAGGCTGGAGGACCTGTAGTGGTATTTGGATGCTGCTCTTTAAGGGCTACTGTGTGCACTATGCTAGAGTCATTTATTGCTGATACTGTCTTCTGAGAATTTCTACCTGCTGCCTATGTATTTGATGAACTGCTCATGGCTTACCTGCAGCGGCTGTTGCTGATTTTAACCATGTTTCCTTTTCCTCCAGCAGTGTTCCACTAGCTCCCCCCTCGTTAGTCAACCTTTCTGCCTTGACCTTGCCTTGGTTTGGGATGACCCCTGAATCCCCTGCTCTGCCCCATTCTCTAATGTCTCTCTGTTTCCTTCATTAGGCGCAGACAAGATGAACCAGGATACCGGCTCCTCAACTCCACTGCAGCTGCTCCTTGACCCCCATCCCCATGCAGGTACAGCCTCCTAATTTCAGTCAGAGGACCTGTATAGCCCACCACCGCTACTGCGGCAGCTGCCCCACCCACGTCCCACCCCACGCCACCCAGGGCAGGCATTTGTTATGTAGCCAGCCCCATCATGTGATCAAGTCATGTTAACTCTTCCATCACAAATGATCTCCCCAAGTTTCCTTAAGCTCGCTATATGCCTTGACCACTAGAGGGTGCTATTTTGACCCCTTGATAGGTTATAATATTATACACCCCTCCTCTATTTATTTACAATCTAAATTGTGTTAATTTCCCATCTAGCCTTAACCCTTTCCACCCTATTACTCTCTTTACTCCACCCTCCTTGCTTCTAGTGGCAGCTTTGAATCTATGTCTCTCAGATTAGTGTTCTGTCTAACCACTAGGCCACACAGCCTGCTAGGGATTACCCTTCCACTACCTTTGATATAACTTATTGCCTAGTGGCCTACTACACCTTACTGTGCTAACCTGTTCTGTGGTCACCACTGCTACATAACTTGTGTCTTGGCATAGTTTTTGGTACTCTTTTCCACATGCACTACAATGCATAATAGTATCTTCATTTGTCTTGGTCTCACTCTTCTCCCTTCACTGGTCTCTCTACCTCCTCTCTCTCAACTCTCTATCCACTGCCCACCCCTAATACACTCAATCCAGTCCCCAACACAGTCCACACTCCCCATTCACCCTACTCCAATCAATTACCCCGGCCCCCCCTTGCTTCCACACTCTACCCCCCCATATCTCTCTAAGCTGTCCTACATTTCTCCAAACTCCTCTTCCCCCCACCAATCCCCTAGCTCTCTACAACCAAAAGCTACCAAATGGGTCTACCCATTCTCCAAATTGCTCATCACACTCCTAATCATTTCAGCAGGTGACATTGAACTTAACCCTGGACCTACCCCCTCCCCTATGCACCTCCCAAAAGGTTTAACAATTGTTCACCTCAATATAAGAAGTCTACTCCCCAAAATCACCCTACTCCAGCCAATCATGCTGGATTTACATGCAGTTGTCCTGCATAGGGGAGCTCAACCTGTTCTCACTGGAGGAAAGGAGGGGGACATGATTGAGGACTTCAAGTACCTCAGGGGAGTAAATACAGTAAGCCACAATAGGATCTTAAACTGAAGGAGGGTGGAATCACCAGAGGACACAGCTGGAAGATTGAGGTTGCTAGGATTGGGGAAAAGGAGGTGGAGGTACTTCACCGAGAGGGTGGTGGAACTGTGGAATGCGCTGCCCGGGGAGCTGGTACAGGCAGCTACGGTGGAGGGATTCAAGAGAGGGTGGGACAAGTATAGGCAAGGGGTGAAGCAGAGGCTGGTTTGCCCAGGGGGGCAGGACTGGGGGATGGAGTAACAGTGGAAAGAGACAGATAGAGGGCTACTGTACCAAATCAGGGTGCTGAAGCACAAGCAGACTTGATAGAACAATAGGTCTGCTCTGCTGGCATCTAGTATGTTAGTATGTATGTTAGTACTCTCAGAAACCTGGCTGTCACATAACATACCAGACACCAATCTCTCAACTCTCGGCTACACTCTTATCAGACAAGATAAACCTAGCAAGGGTGAAAGTATAGCAATGTTCCTATCTTCCAACCTCCAATACTCACCTGTACTGTCTATCTCATCCCCAACCCAATACAAACTCCTCCTAATCAAGCTATCCCTCCCATCTTCTCTATCTTCATAGCTGGCACCTATTATCACCCTGGCCTCCATACATCACCCATAGCTGAACTTATCATCACCATCACCACATATACCACCTCTGGCAAGCTATACCTACTAGGTGACTTAAACATCGATTGGTTCTCTTCTGCCAAGAGTAAAATTTGCATCAAAGTAAACTCCCTAAACTTAACACAACTAATTACCTCCCCGACTTGGCTTAACCACTAATCACTTAAGCACACCCTGATAGATATGCCTTTACCTCCCACCCCTACCAGATAATTGACTCAGGTATTCTCCCAGACTCCCTTAGTGACCACCACATGATTTACTGCATCTGTAAAGTCAATCAGACTAAAGCTCCCCCCTGAAACTGATCCGTCTACGCTCTTTTCACTCACTAAACCTAGCTCCCCTACTAAATGACTTACACCACACTGACTGGTCCCCCATATCATCAGTATCCACAATCAATACTGCCCTCAACTACTTCCAGATAAAATTCCTGGGAATCTGGAATCTACATGCCCCACCCCTAAACTTACTAGGGTCAAAGGCGACCACCTTCCCTGGATCAACGCAGATCTGCTGACCTGCATGCGTGCCAGGGACCAGGCCTGGAAGGGCTACATGAAATCTAGATCTCACACATTCTTTTGCCAATACAGACAGCTTAGAAATGCATGCACCAAGGCCTCCAGATATGCTAAGTCTGAATATTTCTCCACTTCCTTCTACACCAATTTAAGACATCCCTCTAAGTTCTAGAGAGTTGTCAAATCCCTCTTCTCTCCTCACACCCACCCCCCATCCCAACTCTCATCCATGGTAATGCTACACTTTCTGACCCTCCATCTGTCGTTTCTACTTTCAACACATTCTTTATATCCTGTGCTGCCTCACTCTTCTCCACTCTCCCACTAGCCCAACTTGTACACTTTCTGCCTCCCCAGACCCCCCACCTACTTCTAACCTCTCCACCCCCTTTCTCATTCACTACTATCTCACCTAATGAAGCTCTACAGGCAATCAGTGCCTTGAACCCCTCCAAGGGTAAGAGCCCAGATGGCCTAGACCCCAATCTGCTCTATCCCCCCCCCCACTATTGCTTCCCCGATGGTCTCTCCTCTCAATGTATGTTTTCCTCTAGCCTCAGTTTCATCTACCTGGAAACATTCCACTGTCATTTCTCTCCCCAAAGGTGGAGATCCCACTACCACTGGAAATTATCGTCCAGTCTCCTTACTTCTTATTCTTCCTAAGCTCCAAGAATGCATTGTCCTCGCTCAGCTCACCCCTTACCTTGACTCTACCTCATTTTTCATCACTTTCTAGTCTGGCTTTTGTAAGTCCAACTCCACCACCAATTTCCCTCTTACAGCTCAATGACTCCATACTCTCCAGTATGGATTAGGGACATGTTACTCAACTCTTCTTTATTTTTAAAAAGTGCAAATCAAAATATCTAAGCCATTGTTCAAAAGATAAAAAGATGCAGCATAAAACAATATATTACAGTATAAAAACATAAAAACAACAGCATTCATTAACAGTAAATTATCTGAATTCCAAAAAGGTGAGACTAAATAAATAGACTTTCAGGGCCTACTTAAAGCTCTCCACAGTTGGGCGCTCCCTTACCGAATGAGGTAGGGAATTCCACAGGGTCGGGGCCACAAACAAAAATGCCCTGAAACCTGATGTCTTCAAACTGACCCTGGGAAACTCCAGCAACCCCTAGTCAGCAGAGCGAAGTGAGCAGAGGGGGTGATAAGGACACAGGAGTTCTTGCAGGTAGCGCAGACCCTGTCCATGTAGGGCATTATAGGTCAGCAAACCAACCTTGAAGGTGACTCACCATTGAACTGGCAGCCAGTGCAGGCCACACAGAACAGGTGTAACATGGCAAGATCAAGGTAAGACAGTCAACAGCTTGGCTGCCGCATTCTGCACCAGCTGCAAGTGACAAATGTCAACCCCTGGAAGCCCTAGGTATATGGAGTTGCAGTAACCAAGGCATGACGTCACAAAGGCGTGGTTCAGAGTTGGAAGGTCATCAGGTAGGACCAGATGTTTTATCCGGGTGATATTCCTCAGATGGTAAAAAGAGGATTTGACGATGGTCGACACCTGTGATTTAAACGTCAGCCCTTCATCAAAAATAATGCCCAGATTACGCACCGGATCTAATGTCAACAGCTAGCTGCCCCCGAGCCACAACCCAGAAGGCTGACCAGCCAATTATCCCTCAACCCAATGGCCTGGGTCCAAAACCAACACCTCGGTCTTGTCAGGGTTCAGCTTCAACCAATTGGCACTCATGCAGTCCTGTATCTCTGTGATGCAGATGTTAAACACTGAGACTGGATCATCCTTCCAGGGCACAAAGGACATTTAGAACTGAGTATCATCCACATAGCAGTGAAAACTCAGCCCATACTGCTTCACAATGTCCCCTAATGGCAGCATATACACCATGAACAAGATGGGTGACAACACTGAGCACAGAGGGACCCCACAAGGCAGGGAGACCAGGTCAGAGGAATAAATCCTTGACACCACTCTCTGAAATCTGCTGGCGAGGTACGAGTGGCATCCACCTTAGGACCATACCCAATAGTCCACAGATGAACCTTAGGCACTTCAAAAGCACATCACGGTCCATGGTGTCAAATGCTGCAGAGAGATCGAGGAGAAGCAAGATGGACTGGGTCCTCCAATCTCTTGCTATCAGGAGATCACTGAGTACCCGGACAAGTGCCATCTTAGTACTATGCCTCTTTCTGAAACCCAACTGGAGAGGATCGTAGATCTCTTTGATGGTAAGATGATCCTCCAGCTGCAGTGCGACTGCATTCTCTCTAACCTTCCCTACAAAAGGAAGGTTAGAGACAGGCCTGTAGTTGGCGAAACAGTCGAGGTCAAGAGAAGATTTCTTAAGGAGGGGTGTCTGGAAACACATCTTTCTCTAAAACACACCCGACTATCTCTGCTAGGACCAGGCCGATGACCTCAACACACTACACAAGGAGGCGAGTTGGACACGGGTCCAAACTACAGCATGTCGGCCACAAACTCTGGATGATCTTCACGACATCCATGACCGCCAGCTGATCAAAATCTGCCCAAACAAACCAAGGAGCCATGACATCCCACTGATCACCGTAATCCCCCTTAGAGTGAGCTGCAGAGATATCCGCCCTAATGCCAGCAACTTTATCTGCAAAGAACCGAGCAAACTTGTCACACTTTCCTTGTGACAACACTCTCCATAACTGAAGATAGGCTTGATTGCACAGTCTGTCCACAGTCTGGAAGAGTTGGCTAGTCAGTTCTGTGCAGCAGCTATCTCCCTGCACAGGAATTCTGCCTTCTTATGGGAGATAGCTGACTGATAATCCTTATGATGAGACATCAGCCTAAATCTGTTTCCATCAAGACTGGACTTCCGCCAGCATCACTCCAGCCTTCGTCCCACTCACCTCAACTCTCTCAAGGTCCCATCAAACCAAGGGGACCAAGGACGAAGAGTGAAAGGGTGAACACAGACAGGAGCAACAGAATCCAGATCCTCCACCACAGCCCTATTATAGGCCTGCAGCAGGTTCTCTGGGTCTGTGCTTACTCTCAGCATGCTTGATAGATCCAGTACCGCCATCAGGCTATCTGGGGTCAAACCCCTCAAAGAGTGGTGCCGGACCATCTTCACAGGGGCAGGTCTATTGAGGGCAGCCAAGAAATTGAACCTCATGATGTGTTGGTCAGACCATCTGACTGGTTCCACCACCACATTGGAGATTTTCATCCCCAGTAGGAAGACCAAATCCAATGAGTGACCATAAATATGGGTCACAGAGGAAATCACCTGAGTGAAGCCCAACAAATTAATTTGTTGGAAGAGGTTCTGACCAAATTGCGAGAGTTCATCATCGACCCAGGCATTGACGTCCCCCAGCACCACCCATCTGGGGGACTCCAACACCATATCAACGATGAAGTCCATGACTTCCTGCAGAAACTGCTTCTCACCCCTGGGTGGATGGTAGACTAGAAGGATTCTGCACTCCACACCTGCACCAATGACACATTCAAAGTGCCTGGGCTCCCCAACTGGCACATCAGTAAGGCCCAATTCCATTCTAAAACAGATCGCTACACCCCCGCTCCTGCGATCCATCCTCGGCCAGTGTATCACCAAAAACCCTGTCCAAACAGCTGACTCAAGAATAGGGCCAGCATTCTTGGCCAGCCAGGTTTCGGTGATGCAGGCCAAGTCTGATGACTCAAAAAGATCAGCAATTGCTGCTGTCTTGTTTTTAAAGGACCTGGCATTGCATAACACTGTCCGAGTAGGATGAGCAGCCAAGGTCAGCCAAGCTAACTTCCCACCTAATGTGGAGTCCTTGGGTATGGGGACCAGACAGGGAGGAACCCTCTCTGGAACCCATTTTGCCCCAAGGTGACACCCCATTCCATCCACTCCACTCCACTCCCCCTCCAGGTCCACGACCCCCAGCCTTGTGCCTCTTCCTCACAATCCCCAGAGCTCAACTCTGCCCTTATACCTCACTGGGCAAGGGGAGGCAATCAAAAGGCCAGAGGCCTTGGAGCTCAGAAAGGGAGTAGTGCCTAACCAATAAAGCCCTCGACCAACACATATCAGTGCGAAACTACCAGCACACTCAACAACAGTCCAAAATAATAAACCAAACAAACACCCAGACATAAAAACAAAATATATGTCCTCACCCCCACCAATACCCCACCAAAAAGAAAAATACATCTCCACTAAATAAAAACTCCTAAAACAAACAATGCAAGGTCCAGTAGAGCTACTGAATCTGTATGATCCAGTTGGGGATAAGTTTGACACACTTATAAACCAGTCTTGTGCAAAGTGGATCTCCCACCTACCCACCACAATTTGTCCAAGGAACTGTGCTGTCACCACGATGTTCCAAAACAGCTTAAAGGAAAATTGAGTTCAAGGGCTCTCTCACCACCCTACCAAAACAGTTAATCACATCCAACAGATTTCTTAAGCACTTGAAAAGACTCCAGCCAAGGTCACTCAGAGTTCCTTCTGAAGAAGTAAAGCAGCCTACAGACCAGGAAGGAGGTTAGAGTGTTCTACCCCACAAAGAATCAGGCACCCCCAGAAAGAGGTCCTCTGACCCCCCCATCAGGTTGCCCCAGGCACACCATCCCCCAGCAGTGAGTCCCACTCCCACTTCATTTGGCTGACCACCCCCAGCCAACCACACTGTCTGACTGCAATAGTCTGAGAAACAGGAAGAACCAGGCTGATGAAATGATATCCAAAGGCCATACACCAAATCAGGCTCCCAACTCACTTACTGGCTCAAGGAAAGACCAGGGTGAGCCACTCAGAGGACAGGGCCCCAGCCAGAAAATGCTTCTCAATGAAGGCCCCTGAAAAGCCCCTGGGTAAACACTCCCACCTTCCCCTTTCCCACAGGCAGCCCTCACCTAGACCCCCACTCCCCAATTACCTCTGCCATTTTTGTCGATCTGGCAAAAGCCTTCAACACACTATCCCACTCTCTCTTCCTCCAAAAACTCTCTGTTGCTGGGTTAAACCCCTCAGCCACTGGAAGGTTTCAATTTTACCTGTCAGACAGAACTCAATCAATCAAGATTGCCTCCTCTCTCTCCCCACCTCTCCTCATCACCACTGGCATCCCACAGGGTTCATTTCTTGGCCTTATACTATTCTCCATCTTCCTCAATGATATCCCTTCTGCCTGCTCCACTTCCCAAATCCACATGTATGCAGATGACAACATCCTTTATACATCTAGCACATCACTCTCTGACACTAAGGCTGGACTGCAACATGACTTCAACACGGTCCAGCTATGGTTCGAGTCCAACCAGCTGTTTCCTAGCACCAAAAAGACAGTCCCCATGTCCTTCGGCACAAGACAGAGGCTATCTGAACTTAAGTCTCCCCCTGCCTTCCACACCTTGGATGGCACCCATATCAAAAATGTCACTATATTTAGATACCTTGTGATCTGGTTAGATCACCATTGGGACTTTTCGGTACACGAGGATGCAAGCCATTAGAACTTACACCCCAAACTTGGTGTTTTAGACAGAAACAAGATATGCATTCCTCAATTTGCCCGGTGTGCTTTTGTGTAGAAAATGATCCTCCCCACTTTGACTATGCAGACATAGGCTACAGTGCTACTCCCAAAACTACCCTGGCTAGACTGGACACCCTCTTGCATTCTTTCTCTTGGTTTGTACTTTCCTGTCCCCCTCAAACTCACCACTGCAACCTCTACAAAGCCGTGTCCCTCCCATCCCTGGATTCCAGATGGCTGTCCCACACTGCCACTTTCATGGCTAAATTCTGGACTGGCAATCTCCCCTTCTATTTTTCTTCCTTCTTTTGCAACTCCTCCCAATGCACTTACTCAATCCATAACACTGACCTTCACTCCTTCACAATCCCCCACCGTTCCACCATTACTAGCCAATCTGCCTTCTCTTTCCACTGTCCTAAATTATGGAATGCTCTTCCCTCCTCCATCCGCAATGCCACATCTCTCAAATCCCTCTCCTCAATCCTACATGATTTCACAGCCCACAACTGCTCATGTCAAAGCCTTTAGTCCCCCACATTACAGTGAACCTCTCCCCTCACCACTAATCCTTTGGCCTATGCCTTGGTTCCCCCTAGCCATGGCACAATTGGACAGTTGGACTGTCCAGTCTTAGCCCCATGCAATTATGCCCTTCTATTTCTCTTTGGCTGTTTACCCAGCCGTCTTAGTCTGTCTGCTTATCCTGTGTACTTACAGCTGTGCTCAAGTTGTATATACTCAAGATGTATACTATTTACATTTTATTGGATGTACCCAACACAATGTACTAGCTGCTCTGATTGCTGTAACTTGTTTCAGCATGTTTACTGGCTATTTTTACCATCTGTCCCCATTTTTACGGCTGCAGTAGGTGGATCATGCAGACATTTTGCATGTACAAAAGGAGTGATGTCATGTTTTCTGTCTGTGGAACTGACTGAAAGTGTAAATAGTCTCCTCCACCTTACCCTCCTCCAAGAAATGTTTTCCGCCCTCAAATAAATATGCTTTCATGTTAGTCAATGGTTGCAGGGTACTATTTTCTTTCTTAAATGGGCGGTACAAGAACTGGAACCTGAGTAGTGGGAGGGAGCATTTATTTTTTGGTGGGAGTAAGATTCACCCCCACCTCCATCCAAGAAGCTCCTAAAGATCCACCCCCACCTTTTTTGATTCATGTGGGAGGGGCATGAGGTGGATCTATCATGTTGGAACAACTGACTATCAGAGCTGCCTGGGGAAGTAATTAAGGAGTGCCTGAAACTGCATCTAGGCATATCCCCCCCAAACACACACACACACACACACACAAGCTCCTCAAGATCCACCCCCACCTTTTTTTGATTCATGTGGGAGGGGCATGAGGTGGATGTATTATGTTGGAACAAGACACACTAGTTTGGGACCGGGACCAAGCAACAGAACAAGTCTGTGGAGTGATCGAGTTGTGGAGCCCCTGCATTTTGTTAAGGACTAAGAGAACAGAAGGTACTTAATGCCTTCAAATTGACTTAAAAACCCTTGGAACAAATGATTATCAGAGCCACATTGGGCCTCAGAAAGAAAGAGCAATTAAGGAGTGCCTGAAACTACAGCTCACAAGGAATACAATAGACACAGCATTCTGATTCAAGTTGAAAGAGCCACAGGTTTTGAAAAACATTTATATACTAAAAATATAAAGTTCAGCTTTTGGGATTAAAAATATTTGTTTACCATATTCAGTCTATACACATATATATATATATATATATATATATATATATATATATATTAATTGAAAAACTCCATTTAATGCATCAGTTAGGGTTGTTCCACAGCAACAAAGTGAGGAGGTTGCGGTGTTAGGGTTGAAAACCCTTATTTAGCCCACCCCAACTGGCTTTAGGTGTGCATTGGGTCGTCAGCCCTAACTCTCACCCCATCATGTGTAAAGCAGCAGAAGTATAGGAGAATGGGGTGAGAGTTAGGACTGATGACCCCAATGCACCCCAATGCCGTTTGGGGGTGGGCTGGGGTCCAAGGGGTTTTCAACTCTAACATTGAATTTCCTCACTTTGTCACTGTGGAACAACCCTAACTGATGCATTAAATGGAGTTTTTGCCTCTAATTTCCTTCTTTGAGAATGATAATGAGAAATAGTGCATGTAATGAAGGGTGGAGCGCCAAGCCCAAAAGGGCCCAAGGCCCCACCACATGATGTCTTGTGACATAGTAACAGGAACAGCAATGCAAACAGAAGTGCTAACAGTGGTGCACATGGTAACACAAGCATGAATGAGAACAGAAAGGGGTAACACACACGGTGGCGTAGATGGGAACGGTCCGCCACGTGATGTCTTGTCACATAGTGACATGGTGCCCGCAAATGGAAATGTCAGTGGGCATGGTGATGCAAAGCGAAACAGAAAGACAAACAGTACTGTAGACAGAAATGGCAAAAAATAACTGAAACGCAAGCGGAAATGAAAATGCAAAGGATAACGCATATGGTGGCGTAGACGTGAACGGTAAGTGAAACGGGTACGGAACCACAAGCGGAAAGGGCAACGGTAACAGTAATGTAGGTGCACAGGCTGGTTTTCCCCAAAGGCTACATAGAGAAAGACAGTGAGTATAAAGAATGTATGCATAATAATGGGTCTCAGAGCAGAAAATGAGGAGTTGGAATACTAAATAGCGTATATCTCAGAAACCGTACGACGTAGAAAAAAATTTAAAAATCATATGATTTATGACTTCCTGGCTAGTTTCTACTTACCTAGGCTAGCATTTTCACAAAAGTCCGTATCTGCACCGTTTCCGACATACGGGCCCTGAAAGGCGCGGCGAATGCTGTAATGTTATCCTATGGGAAAAAAAGAGAAGTTCGGAGTGTCATAACTTTGCCTCCTTGTAATATTTTTTCAGCAAACCACTGAAAGGCACATCTGTGGGCTGTTGGCTGTCTTCCCTCCAAATTTCAGGAAAAAAGATCAAACCGTTATTTTGCAGCAGGGTGCCAAAGGATTCCTGTAATGCGTCGGCTACCGTAATGTTATCCTGTGGGAAAAACTGTCAACTTTGGAGTGCTGTAACTTTGCCACCATGTAATATTTTTTCAACACAACACTGACAGGCACACCTGTGAGATATCAGCTGCGTTCCCTCCAAATTTCAGCCCAAAACTCCCAACCGTTCTTTTGCAGTGGGGTGCCAAAGAATTGCTGTAATTTCCCCACAGCCTAGAAAAGTACTGTCGCAATTTGTGAAAGCTTTCACAAAAATTTGCGACACTTTCATGAGCACGAAAGTTCTTTGCTAAAGTACTTTTTCCAGAAATTTGAAAAACATATTTTTGGGTGTTTTACCCCAAAATAAAGACATGGCTAGCATCCTCAGGCTCCGACTAAGTGAATACAAAAAGAATTAGGTTGCTACAGGGTCCCAAATTTAAATGGCAAGCATTTTTCTGATCACTAACTGAAAACAAGATGGCAGATTTGCGAAAGTAAGAGGGCTGTTTGCGAAAGTAAAAATGCATTTGCGACACTGTCAAACTTTTTGTTAACTTTTCCCATTGACTTATAATGGGAAATTGTTTTTTGAATAACTTTTGAACCGTTTAATATTTTTTCACAAAATCTTTGAAAGGCACATCACAGACCCTGGCTGCACATTCCCTGAAGACTTTAGGCTGGTCGCGCAAACTGTGTGACCGGTAGGTGCGACCGTAAAATTCCAGAAAAAGCGTAAATGCACATGCAGATCACACTTAATAACTCCTCAGCCGTGTATCCGACCAGTACGAAACTTGGTAGATTCCAAGGTGTATGGGTCTTGATCACATATTCCAAATTTCAGGCAAATCTGTCAAACGGTTGCAAAGTTATTAAGGTGCAAAATTTTGGGTTTAACATGTAAATGGCTCCTCAACCCTAATTATGGTAGCACTAACATGCTTCCATAATATATATACTGTATATATATATATATATATATATATATATATATATAGGCCAGATATTCAAAAGGGTTGCGACCCGGTGTGATATTCAAAAGGGAAAGTCGCCACACAAATCCTGATGGCGGAGTGCATCAGTAATGTATGCAGGCACAGGTAGGGGGGCATGCCCATGCATAACCTGCACAGCCTGATATTCAGCCTGGGATGTGCAGAGCCATGCATGCACAACCTCTACTTGCACCTGCACAAAGTTAAGCCAAAAAAAAAAAGGAACAAATGATGGCCACCCACAGGTGAGCTGCCACATTGCAGGGCGCAACACTGCAGCTGCCACCTGTGGGTGGCTACCCGAGTTCCTGCCACACCTGGTGGAACCCCCCATGCCCCATCACAGGCATCTGTTTAAATAAACCCCTCCTCCAATATCCTGGTGGTCCAGTGGTGATCGCTGCCAGGTGCGGGCATCTGTAAAACATAAAAAACGTCCTATTACCCTGGTGGTCTAGGGTACCCTCTCCCCACCTGCTAACTGAGCCCCACTCCCCCCTCAGTCAGCCGGTGGGCTAGAGCACCCCACCCACCTGCCACCCTACCACCCACCGACTGACAGCTCGGTAGGGCTGCACGCCCATTGGTTCACAGTGTGAGCCAGTGGGCATGCAGCCCATACCGTACTACACATTCCAGATATGTGAATGATTCATTCGGTGGGCAGCGGGGCAGCAGACAGATGGGGTGCTGCCACCCACCAGCTGACTGGGGGGAGCGGGGCAGTGGGCCTTAGTGGACAAGTGGGAAGGGGAGTACAATAGGCCACCAGTGTAATAGGATGTTTTTTATGTTTTACAGATCCCCACGATCGGGCAGCGATTGGTCCACTGGACCACCAGGGATATTGGCCAGGGGGGTGATTTAAACAGATGCCCACGATCGGGCAGCGATCAGTCCACTAGACCACCAGAGATATTGCACGGGGATGTCTTTCATTTCATATGCCCGCGATTGGGCACATAGCAGTCCACTGGACCACAAGGGATATAGGACAGGGATCTATGCTTTCAACAAATGCCCACGATCAGGCTGCAGGGGACATTAGTCCCTGACAGCTGCTGCCTGGCAGGGTGCCAGGCGCAAGTCATCGAGGATCGGCGCACCTGCACGCTAATGGAATGTAAATGGGGCCATAATCACATGCAAATGGCCCCATGTGTGCCTTGCATAAATTATGGCCCCATTTGCATGTCCCCTTTTGAGTACCGCAGGTGCTGTGAATGGTGCAATGGCACTTGTGCTAGCGCATTTCCATGCTCCACTCTGGCCACTTGCGCTGGCTCAGTGCCACTGCACTATGCCAGTGGGGGTAGCCAGGGTGCGATATTCATAGCTGCTGAGCCATAGTGCAGCTCCATTGAATATCGCCTAGGCCACACCCTTGTGCAGCCAAGTTGAGCTGTGCCCATGCTTGCACCACAGCCTGGCACAGCTTGAATATCCAGGCCATAAACTCTATTTTCTGTTTTCAGTGTGAATTTAATATAACCATTTTGTTTTGATATATATATATATATACTGTATATATATAGTTTGTCTTTTTAGTAGTTTTAAAACTTTAAAAGCATTGGTGTTAGTAATGCATTTAGAAATACATTTTTTAATTGTCTTTATAGTTAAACATGCAGTTTCATGTGAGGGCACATTTTTGGGTGGGGGTTCAAATTATTCTAATCATGGGCACAGTACTTGGTAAACACAGCTTTGATGATAAAGTGTATTTTTTCTTCTAAGTTTGAGAAGTATGTATTACATATAAGTGTAACAGTGTTGTAAATGAGACTGGGGAATGAATAATGGTTAAGTGCCTAGCATTTTTTTAATATAATTGAGTTTATATGTGGCAAGTAGGTAGGTGATAGTGTTTTGAATGTGGCAGTAGGACAGATTTTGTTAAGATAAATATATGGGCCCGGATATTTGAAAGGGTTGCGCCAGCGCAAGTCCGAAAATGCGCCATTCCATGATATTCAGCAGGAGGCAGTTGCGCCACTGAAAACATGCTGAGCAACAGCACAATGCAAATGAAGGCATGCGCGGCTTGAAGGGGTGGATCCATGCATAAAGAAAGCGCCAATGCGACATTCAAAGGCTTATGCAATGCGTAACAGTGGAATAGCCAGAACTTGCGCCATGGCGGAAATGAGCCAAAATAAAAAGGCTCAAGGAAGAGGCGCAAGAACCTGACAGGGAATGCTCATGAGGCAGCAACAGAGAGCAGGCCACAGCAGCAACCAGTGCAGGCCAGGGAGTAGGCAGGACAGAATAGTGGCAGCCGAAGGTGTGTGGGGCCACAGAGTTTGAAGGCCAGAAGGTGTACCCGGTGCAGTGGAGGTAGCAGTCAGGACAGTGGTGGGAACAGAACAACAACAGCTGGGGGGAGACACAAGCCAGGGAGATAGTGCCACCTTCCACATGGAAGCTGTAGTGAGGGGGGTGAGAAGGCATGCTGCAGGGGGACGTGGCCATGGAAGGGCCCATCGGCGGTACGCCCCCAACAGGCAGTACTGTGCCTACATCAGCTTTGAGCTGTATTCGGATGTCAAGATTGTGGGCCAGTACCACCTGAACAGGGCAATACTGAGGCAGCTCTGTGAGCTGTGCAGTGATGTGATGCAGGCACCCTCATGACGGAGTCATGCTCTGTCAGTGGAGACAAAGGTAACAGCCTGCATGTGCTTGCTCGCCACAGGTACCTTCCAGAGGCCAACAGGGATACCACAGGCATAACACAGGCGGCCACGTCACGCATCCTCACCCAATTCCTCAGCACACTGCTGCCACATGCTGCAGAGTACATCCATTTCCCCAGCACCGCGGCAGAGCGTACAACAAACATACAGGAGTTCCACAGGGTAGCACGTATGCCTGGCATGCTAGGGGCGATAGACTGCACCCATGTGGCTATTCGCATGCCACCTGGCCCCGATGGGGCCGCATATCACAACCGGAAGGGGTACTCCAGTGTCAACTGCCAGGTGGTGTGTGATGCCAGTGGGCACATCATCAATGTCTGTGCCACGCACCGTGGCAGAGCACATGATTCATTCATATGGTACCAGTCTGCACTGTGTCATCAATTCAAGAGTGGGGATATCCCCACAGGACACCTAGTGGGTGAGTATGCATGTAGGAGCGGCAAAGTTGGGGGATGCGTGGGCAAGCCACAGGTGCCATGTGGGTGGCACACAGGGCTAGGGACAATATGGACCTGAACATGACACCAACCTCCACTATCTCCACACAGGTGACAGTGGATACCCACTCCGTCCCTGGCTGCTCACACCCTAACGGCGCCCCACGACCCCATCGCAGCAACGCTTCAATGAGGCACATGCCGCCACACACAACATCATCAAGCGGGTGTTTGGGATGCTGAAGGCACGCTTCCGATGCCTAGACACCTCCGGCGGTGCCCTACAGTACAGTCCCTCAAAGGCCTGTGGGATATTCCTGGCCTGTTGTATCCTGCACAACATGGCCAAAGACTGTGGGATAGCCGTACAGGTCAAGGAGGGGGACAGCGATGGGGACGCCGGTGACGCCGGTGATGATGGGGATGAGCAGCCCCTTGGACGGCATGACCCGACTGATCCAGCAGGCCCAGCTGCACTGGGACACCATCACAGGAGCAACTTCTGCACAACACAGGTAAGTCATGGGGCCATGTGCAACCAACACTGTCTAGGCACAACCCACATACACACAGGGTAACACACCAGGGGTGCATGATGGCAAGGGGAGTGGAAGGGTACAGGCACAAAAACACACCATCATGGAGGGGTGAATAGTTACACGCTACATGGACACACACACACACCAGGCACACAGTGCACAGGGGCAGTTTCACAGCAGAACAGGAACAGACATGTCAAACACACAGATCCACAGACCACCCCCACCACCTGTACTGTCCATGTACGTGTGTCAGATGCTGGGCACCCTTGCACCATGGTGAACAGTACAATGCAGGTATCATCATGCACATGCACCTGTGGACAGCAGTCGGGTGGGTGTGCAGGTGGTCCATGTGTCGGCGTGTTGGGCAGGGCACCCACCGGTGCACTGCCCACCAAGACACACATTGCACACAGGGCAGCACCAGACAGGGCCCGCACTGGGAGACAGGTCAGTCAGGTGGCACTGAGCCACGGCCACCACGGATGCGTGAGTGGCCCCGCCATGACCCAGCCGCACTGGCAGGCTGAGCATGGGCCACATGGGGTGGCACCAATGGACCACCAGGGGTCCCACTGCACGAGCGTGACCTTGTCTGCAAAGGGGTCTGCTACATGCTGAACATACCTGCACCAGGGGTGCTTGGGATGCCCACAGCAGAACCCGGCATCGACAGGCTGGGTGTTGCATGACACTGGGAATGTGGAGTGGAGAGCGTACTGTGGGGGGTGTGCAGTACAGGGGCACCTGACTGTGTGCCCAATGTGGCCACGACAGCGACCAATGCCTGGCTCAGCCTGTCAATGGCTGCGGTCACATCCATCCGCATTTGGACCATCTCTGCCAGGTCATCGCATTTTTCCTGCTGTGCCGCTCCACAGCCACACACAGTGCCTCCACGGACGTTGCAACCCGCATCTGCTGCTGTACTGATGCCTGCAGCAGGTGAGTGTGCTTGTCAAATGGGTCATCTGCCAAATCAGCAACCTGTCCCCCAGGGGATGGAAGGGCCTGATGCTCAATACCCCTTGAGGATGGGTGCTGTTCACCAGGACCAGGTATGGGCAAGTCAACAGGCGTTGTGCATACACCACCACTGAACCCTGTACCCCCAGACCCCGGTGGGTGACTGCCGCTGCTGCATCTCTGCCTGCTGTGCCCAAGGGACCAGTCCTTCCAATGCTGTGTCCGCAACAGTGCCAGGGACCTGCACAGCCACCGGAGCTGCCCCACCGGTGCTGACAGGCACAGCCTGGGACTGTGCTGACATGCTGGCACACATGTTGGAACCCTCTAGGTCCATGGGCACGGGCTGTTCTGCTGTGTGCCCATTATGTGACACACACATGTCACTGCCCATAGCGGCCATTGCATCATCAATGGTGCAGGTTCATGCCACAGCCTCAGCCACAGCGTGCTGGCATGCTTGCATTCCAGACTGCTGGGACACAGGAAGGGCACCCCCACACCTGACTCACCAACATCGGAGATGGCGGCCAGGCATGCACACTGATGCAATGCACGCCGGCTACCAGCAGAGGTGGATGGGCCCTCCTCCAACTCTGGCTGCACGTCCACAGTGCACGGGCCCACCACCACTGTCCCCTGCAGGTGCAGAGGATCTGTAACAGAAAGTGAGAACATGTTAGTGCATGGGATCAACCTTCCCCCCAACCCCCACCATGTCATACCGTGCAGTGATGGGCTTCCACCTGTCTGGAAACCACCTCCTGGAACACCCTCGATGGCACTGTGCTGCATGGATGCAGCAAGACAGTCCTCTGCCGGGGTCAGCTGCGCCACCTCTGGCTGGCCCCTGCCTGTGGCAGCGCGTGCCACCATGAGTGCTGCCACCTTCTCCTTAACCCGTCTCCTGTCTGTACCCACCTTCTTCTTACATTCCTGCATGGAGCGCTGGTGGCTTCCATGCAGGTTTACCGTGCAAGCTACCCCCTCCCATGCAGCAGCATTGGCCTGAGGGATGCCCCGCCGTCCACTGAGTAGTGACTCCTCATCCAGGTAAGCCTTGTAGAGTGCCTCTGTTTCAGCCTTTGTGAAGTTGGGTCTCCTCTTCCGCCCACCATCATCCTCTTCACCCAGTCCTTGCTTGGCTATGTCATGGTCTGTAT
This sequence comes from Neoceratodus forsteri, assembly GCA_016271365.2. NCBI lineage: Eukaryota > Metazoa > Chordata > Ceratodontiformes > Ceratodontidae > Neoceratodus > Neoceratodus forsteri. Next base: position 848,927,497 of record CM028137.1, on the reverse strand, counting down.
GGGTGGAAGTGGACACCTGTGACTGTGCAGTTCACTGCATTATCCCATGACCATAGTCAAAGCCCCGAGTTTTCCGCGATTCCGCGGATGCGGCAAACCGTGGAAATATCCGCGGAATTTGCCATCACCCGTGGAATTCGGCCACCCACGGAACAAACGTCCGCTTCATTTGCTGACGAGGCGCCCAATCCCCCGTTGGCTTCACTGTGCCCCTCAAATGCTTATATGCCACGCTGGAGCCCACCCCAAGCGTGGCAAATTGTCTCATATTTTTTTGCCGACGGGGTGCCTAATCCCCGCCGGCTGAAAGCCCCAAGTCATTGTGCCACACTGGGGCCCACCCCAGCATGGCAAGCGGTCCCGCTGACGTCTTTTTTTTCCTGTAAAACAAAACTGTCCCGGCGCATCTCCGAGCCCCCTCCCACATCCCGCACCCACCACTGCGCACGCAGCCTCCCACACCCCCCCCCATACTTACCTCCGGACTCGGGGCGACGATCTTGGTGGACCGGGAACACGTCTGCACTCTTCAAAGGCGACCCGCGAACTGAGAAATGCCGGTAAGCTGTATAATGGGCTAGATAGGAGGGTTTAACTTTGTGCATATCTCAGGCATTTTTGGGAATTTTTGCACCAAATTTTCAACATCTGGTTTTTGGGACCCCTTCTCATGAATGATGTCACTGTCATGGCGTTATTCGGCTCGAAGGGTGATTTCACGCAGTGAATGCGCAGTGACTGCAAAATCACCCTTCGGGACTGAATACCACCATGACAGTGACATCATTCATGAGAAGGGGGCCCAAAACCCCCATGTTGAAAATTTGGTGCGAAAATTCCAAAAAATGACTGTTTAACGAGCGTCCGTTGTGCAGTTCCTACGCAGGCTCGTAAGTTCGCGAAATTTCAATATTTTCTCTCCAGTGTTTCAACATTGCCATTTCACCACACTGTCTTATGAGTAGTACAGCTGTCATTTTTCACATCTCACCCAAAATGTGTTTCCACCCTTGTAGCGCAGAATGGCGCAGTCGGTGTGCAAAATCAATGTTCTGGACAGATTAATAAAATCACAGTGATACTACTCATGAGCAGAGGTCTTGAAATGGCTATGTTGAAAATTTGGTAAAAAAATTCCAAAAAATGACTGTTTAATGAACGTGCGTTGCGCAGTTCCTACGCAGGCTCGTAAGTTCGAGAAATTTCAATATTTTCACTCCAGAGTTTCAACATTGCCATTTCACCACACTGTCTTATGAGTAGTACAGCTGTCATTTTTCACATCTCACCCAAAATGTGTTTCCACCCTTGTAGCGCAGAATGGCGCAGTTGTGTGCGAAATCAATGTTCCAGACAGATTAATAAAATCACAGTGATACTGTTCATGAGCAGAGGTCTTAAACTGGCTATGTTGAAAATTTGGTGACAAACACCCATAAAATGACTGTGTTACGAGTGTGCATTGTGTCAGATATGGCAAAAAAAACAAAAAAAGGAAAAAAATTAAGAGTAAAAATGTGCCGCAGAATTGCCGCAGAAATTGGTGTTGAGTGCTGCAGAAGTTCTGTGGCAAATGAGAACCCTGCCACAGAACTTTGCTCCGATGTGCCGCAGAAAAATCAGGGCCCTGACCATAGTCCATAACATCACACAACATGCAACCCACCTATCACCTGCAGTAACCGAATATAACCACTGCAGATCACTGTTGTACATTTATAGCACAATGCATGCAAATTAGGAGTGGAGCAACTTTAATGGGATGCAAATCGCGTCACTGTGCCTTTGAATGGCTGATCAGCTGATTTGCATATGACAGCTGAATATTGCGCTGTTGCGCTTTGCGCAATACGGTTGAGCCAGCTGAGCCTATGGCGCAGTTCTGTGACTGCATAGTACACTGCACCACGCATGCCCAGGTACCTTACGCAGGTGTCTGCCGCACTGATTAAGTGCTGTGCGCGGTCAGCTATTCAGGACATGGCCACCATTGTGCCAGTGGCGCTACAGCGCTGGTCACCACATGGCGCTGTGGCACAACTGTGCAATAGTCTACTGTGGCACTGGCATGCAGGTGACTGCTCATGCTGGACGTGTAGATGTCCAATGGCGCTGTGCGTGGCCTTGCACCAGAGACATGACCTTGTGCCCGACCTTTGCCCCCTTGGCGCTGTACATCGGGCATGTGTGCAGCTCTATCGCGTTGTTCAGTAACAGCGCGATAGGGACCGATGGCACTGCCTGAACAGCATCATAGGGACAGACGGGGTTGTATTGTGCAACATTTCTACTTGGGGTCACCGCGCAGTGGAGCGCCATATTGCCTACTATCAAGTTGCTGACATGGCACGCAGGAGAGCTCCCTAGTGGAGTAGCTTGGAGATGGCCAGCCTAGTGGCCATGGTTGAGCCTCTCTATGGGCCACTGTTTGGGGGGGAACCCCTAGACTTGGCCCACACCCAAGTGTGGCAGCAGGTGGCCACTGCACTGGAGCAGGTCACAGGGTGGCGCAGGACAGTGGAGCAGTGCAGGCACTGCTACAGTGACCTGCGCAGCAGGGAGCAGGCACTGCTGGCATGCCTCAGGTCCCATGCCAGGAGGGGCATTGTGCCTAGGCCAGGTGGGTGAACCATCTATGCACCTGTATTGTCCACAGGGGTATAACTGTGTATTGGGGCCAGAGCATGGGGGAGGGTTGTTCCATGGTTGGCTGTGTCAGTGTTTGCAGGTGTGTGATACATGGGTCTGGCTTTGTGGGCAGGCACACTCATTGGGGCAGGGGGCTGTCTGCGTTTGGATCTCACTAATGTGTTTCTCAACATTTGTTTCCCACAGACATGGAGGAGCGGAGGAGGGCCCAGGCTGAGGCGCACAGGGGTGCTGCAGGGGTGGCCGGCAGAGGAGGCGGCAGTATGGGCCCACAACAGCAGCAGCAGCAGCATCAGCAGCAGCCACCACAGCAGCAGCAGTGGCTGGATGAAGGTGAGTGTCATTACATCATGGATGCTATTGCGTGCAATGGGGGATAGGGCATGGCCACCATCCATGGACAACACTGCCATGCATGCGATGTGTGACAGTCAGCACTGTCCAGTGGCACTGCATGTCTGTGAGTGCATCACTGGTGGTCCATGCATGTACTGGGCACATGGCTGTGTCACTACCTTCCCACCACATAGGCATGTCACTGTACTGCCTTGGTTGTGCTGTGCTGGGCATGGGTGGGGTGTGTGTGTGTAGTGGCACACATGGCTGTTGCTGCCTGGTTGGGGCTTGGCCCATGCACGGTCACTGTGAGTGTGTGCAGTCCATCACAGGGGCGGGGCACTTGGCTGTATGCCATGCATACTGGGTGGGCTTCAGGATTGTGTACAGTCCTAGCCATTGATTCTGTTCCCTTGCTCTAGGTGTCCGGGTTCTGCACAAGATAGAGCAAGCCATCCATCACCTGTTGGAGATATCCCAGGAATCGATCAGCATCCTCAGGGAGATGAACCAGAGGGGTGTGCAATGCCGAAGAGGGACACGGGGTACAAGCCAGCCTGCAGATCTGCAGCCTGGGTGGCAATAGCTGCCCCACAACTACACCCTTTACCCTTCCCTCACACCCTGCCTTTCCTCACCATGTTCTTCACCCCAACCCCACACCCACCCCTACCTTGTATCTGTACCCCCAACCCTGTATTGTATATATATGTAAATAGTGTTATTTTGTTCCTATTGTTGTTGTTCTTCTGTTTTCATTGAATATATATATCTATTTTGTTATGAATACTGTGGTGGTCTCTGATTTGCAGCTGGCTATAGGTGCTCAGTTGCAGTGGTGTGCATGGCATCTGGTGTGGTGTGGTCCTGGGATTGTGTGTGTGTCTTCATGGGGGGGTGTCCCTGATGTGGTGGTGGCTGTCAGCTGGTCTGGCCGTGTGCTGCCCCACTCCACTGTGGGCTCCTGGTGGGTCTGGCTTGTATGGTTCTGTAGTGCACATGGTTGCATTGTGCCAGTTGGGGGGGAATGGTGGTTCCAGCAGTGCCAGTCACAGTCACTGCTCATGGGTGGTGTCTTGGGGTTCCAGAGCAAAGTGTGCTGTGCACAGTGGGGGCTGTGGTACACCTGGGTTATCTGGCCCCTTTGTGTGGCAGTATTTGCTTGCCAGTGGGTGTGCTGGGGTGCCGTGGCCCAGCTGTGCTTTGTAGGCTTGTCCCCATGGGCCAGTGGATATTCTGTCCCTCCACCGGTGATGCTGTGCTTCGGATGTGGGGGTGTGTTGTTAGTTCTACACTGTGTTTCTGTGCCCATCTGTGACATGGGTGGTGGGCTCCTGCCTACCTCCCTGGTTGTGCAGTTCCATTGCTCTGCTGCTGGGGGGGGCTCCCTGCTTGCACTAAGGCGCATCTCGACTGCTCAGCTGGGCTGGCCTTGTTGCGCTATGGTGTGACATATGTGCTCAGCTTCCCCTACCTGGTTGCACTATGGCGCAGGTTGTGTGATATTCAGACATTGGCTGGTTGCGCAATTTGACTTGCTCCACGTTTGAATATTGTGTCTATTGCGCATGTGCGAAAATGACTTGTGCTTGCTCCTACTATTGAGCATATTTTGGGTACAGTTTGAATATCTGGGCCATGCTGTTTTTCAAATAAGAAAAACTGTAAGGGATACATTTTGCAAAACAGTGAATTATAGCATAGGGTTTTCTTTCATGTACTGTTGGAAGGAACAGCTATGGCTTATTTTGTACTATTAGCAAAAGGAAAGAAGAAAACATTGAACAAGAAAATAATTTGTGATTTAAAAAAATCTCAACTGTATTTTTTATTTTATTTTATCAGGGACACTACAAACAGGATGTTAACACATCAGTGAGCACTGATGCCATTTGTCTGTGTTAGAGAAGTTGTGGAAGGTGTTGCAACTTGTGTTAGGGAAGTTGTGGAAGGTGTTGCCTTGCACATGTTAAAATATACCAGCTGCAATTAACAACTACTTGTAAAAGAAAATACCTGGGTGTTTTTTCTCCCTACTTTCTTTTCACTGATATTATAAACTGAGCCAGGAAAAAAGTAAGACTGAACAGATCCGAACTGACATTAGAAAATGTGATGTTCCTAAGGTCTGTTGCAAGCACTATGCTTTCATTTTCATGGCAGGGGCATGAGGTGGATTTATCATGTTAGAACAACTGACTATCACAGCTGCCTGGGGAAATAATTAAGGAGTGCCTGAAACTGCATCTAGGCATATCCCTCCAAACACACACACATACACACACACACTCCTAAACATCCACCCCACCTTTTTTTATTCATGTACGAGGGGCATTAGATGGACCTATCATGTTGGAACAACTGACTATCAAAGCTGCCTATGAAAGTAATTAAGGAGTGCCTGAAACTGCATCTAATTGTTTTAGAGACTGGTGGTGAAGAAGAAAGGAAAACTGGTCAGTTAAAGACTGCAGTCTGACTGATAATGTCACTGCAGTGAAATCAGCTAATAAATAAGCCAGAATGTGAGAGATGGCACTGTGTCTTTTTCCTGCAGTTTGCTCTGCAAACACAGTGTTTGAAATTGGTTCACACCTTTACCTTTTGCACCATTTGCATGAACAACTTTTGCTCTGCATCTGGTTTTCTACTTTGTTTTGCCTTTTTTATTAATTTATTGTTTTAGAGACTGGTAGTAAAGAAGAAAGGAAAACTGGTCAGTTAAAGCTAATAAATAAGTCAGAATCTGAGAGACGGAATAACATATTTTTCCTACAGCTTGCTCTGCAAACACAGTGTGTGGAATTACCTCTCCCACTCCCTACAGCAGCAAATTTAATCAGTTCAAGCAGAGTGTCCTAGTCTTATTTCATTTATTATTTTTAAATATTTTAGCAAAAAAAAAAAAGAATCTGAGCGAGAGATTGCAAAATGTTTTATTCTTCCCCATACAACTTGGCTTCAGAGCATGCAAGATCATTTCTCCACCTATCCCACTGCAGCAAGTTGATCCACAAGCACTGTCATTACTACAGTAGTCTTCTTTATTAACAAAATGTGTTAGCCAGGCAAGGGAATTTCAATTGTACTCCCCCAGACATGAGCTCCCTACAAAGTGTAAGCCCCCCACAAGCAGCATTGTCAAAAGTGTCTCTATATAATCTGTTGCTTCTGCTGAGTTAATTCTTTTAGAACATGTACTTTATTTTTTAAGAAATATAAAATAATTAAAGTAGCATTGAAAACATTTCCCCCATTGGGGACTGTATGTCCTATATTGCAGGCCAGTGTTTTCCTCCCACTTTATCAGTTCTTGGTTTACTTACAGCCTATATCTTGAAGGTACTGATATGTGTTGTTCTTGGTGCAATTAAAATCATAAAATCCAATATCTTAAGGTCTCTTACTGTGGAAATAAAACATAGTTATTTTTTAATACATAAAGCAAGTGTGAGTAGTAAGTATAGATGCAGTGTATGTGTATCACTAGTGTCCCTGCTGATTGTGGGCATGTCTCGGGTCTGGTGGCAGATTGGGGGGGTGGAACAGACTGAAGAGCAAATATTTAAAAGACAGTCTGTATGTGTGAGTAATAAATATGATTAAAAAAATAAATAAAATGGAAAACCTGCTGTGACTAGAACATGATGCTGAGTGTTTTAGCATGGATACAATGATCATGAACCAGCAAATATAAATATACAGTTTCTAACAAAACACATACTCGAAATAGATTCTTTTTGCCAGGAAAGTCGCACTAAGCTGAAAGCTTGTTAACAGGTGCGACCTGGGAGCACAAGAAAGTTGAATGACTTGCTCAGGATCACACAGTATGCAAATGGGGGTTGTGGGATTCAAACCCAGGTCGCCATGTTTATAGCTCAGAGCCTTAAACCACTATGCTGTACTGTCTCTATACTGTATAAGACCTAAACATGTCTTTAAAATGCATTGTGGAGTTTATTTTTTTTTTATTATTTCTTATGTTTTACATGTTGAACTGAAAAAAATATATGTAGCAATGCAATGGATAATCTAAGAAAAAAATCTGGGCTCTTCATTTCCTTTAGGCCGAATTGTCTGACAGTTTAGGATGAGTTCAGTGTGTGGGTGTGGTTGTCTAGGGAAAACAAATGGTGCCAAAGCACAAACACCTACTGTAATTAGTCTTCCTCACTTCTCCCTGCTATAAACCAGAAAATAAGTTTATCTCCAGCATCTGACATATTGACAAATTCACTAACTTTTCACATATACAAATAAGAAAAAACACACTATCATTTTAAACATATATTATTATAAATGATGACCATACATATTTAATCATTCAAACAACATTTCTTGTCTTCTTTAAGCTGCCAATATTGAAATCAATTGTGGCACTATGTTTTTTTTTTACAACAAATACAGTACAAAATGATCTGCTGGTATATCTGGTGGGAGTTCAACCCATACAACACTTTGTATACTACTTGACTTAAATCACTCTGGCAATTAACAGCTAAGAATGTATTTTTTGGTAAAATTTTATAAACTAATAAATACATGCATTAATACACACGATACAATTCAGAATATATATATATATATATATATATATATATATATATATATATATTTATATATAATTTAACATTATGAAGGAAAATGCCTATATGTTCCTGTACTATTATCCTTGTTTGTTTGTTGTTGTTTTTATCAATTAGTAATCTTTAGTTCAGAGATATTGTTGTATTACAGAAATCTGCACTATATATAGTTCTAGGAATTATGCACTTTTAGAGGGCTGAGATGAGAAAGTATATGTTGCCAGCAGGCAGAACGCAAAGCCCCAGTCATGATCAGTATCAAACAATTTGTGCAACAGACGCTATACTTGATTTTGCAGGATTTACATGTATTTTTTTTAAATCCTTACAGAATAAATACACCCACTATAAAAGGAGCCAAACATTACACATTGAGAACTAGATGTATGCAGTTCAAAAACCTGTGCCTCCTGCCCTACTGTGTGCTTTTCTTCTGTTAACTAATGTAATAAATAGTATTTTTGTAGTTTCATCCTGCTACACCAAAGTGTGTGTGTGTGTGTGTATGTGTGTGTGTGTGTCTTAGTACGATAGTTACAAATACTGTTAGACATTGTGGTGCCTCATGTTAGGCTGCTATATACTGTGGCACTTCAAATTATGTACTGGGGTAATTTATTTATTTATTTATTCATTCACCCGTCCAGTTGGTTATATACAGTATATTCCATGCAAAAAACTGCATTAATGCATCATTTAGGGTTAAAGTAGAAAAAGTCAGGAATTGAAAAATCTTTAGGGTTGCCCCTCCCCCCTGAACCTACCAATCATCCCAAGACTGACACAGGACAGGGTGTGTCATTGGGGTTGTGAGCCCTCAATGTCACCCTATTCCATGTGTAATCATATTGACAAGGGATAGCAAAATAGAATGGGGTGACATTTAGGCCTCACGACCCCAATGACACACCCTGTCATTTGTCAATCTTGGGATGATTGGAGGGTCCGGAGGTGAGGGGCAACCCTAAAGATTTTCATTTCCTGACTTTTTCTGCTTAAACCCTAAAAGATGCATTAACGCATTTTGTTGAATAGAATTTCCTTACTTTTTGAGAAAGAATAGAAAAGTAAGAACTTGCACAACTTGGTGGGAGCACAGGCCCTTCGGGCCCTGCTCTCCCACCAACTTGTGGAACTTTATGTGAGTGCAGGCCCTTCAAATGCCTTGCTGAGATACAAGTACAGAATGTCTACTGCTACCCAGCAGAGAGATGAACAATCCAGAGGGAACACAACTAAGCCACAGATGAAAATACAGTGATGGGCACCCTAGAACTGAAATGCGAGGGTACCCCTGATGGGACATATAAGACAATTTTTATTTTATTTATTAAGTTTTTGTTGACTGGGTAAGTGCACTAGACAAATTCTGCCTATTTTCAGGCACGACCTGGGGGAGGGGGATACAGATGAATGCCAACTGACCTTGAACCAGATTAAGCTGTTGGTGGTATTTTTAGTGAATGAGGGAAATTTGACCAGGACACCAGAGAAATTCCCATACTCTTTTTGATAAGTGCTATGGGATCTTTAACATCCACCTGAACTATCACCAACCCAGGCAGATGGGACCTCGGTTTAACATCTCATCCGAAAGATGGCACCTCAGAAGTGCAGCACCCCATTCATGCTGCACTACAGTGTCAGTGCTGGGATATTAACCCAAGTGCCAGATGTGGGAACTGAACCCACAGCCCTCTGATCTCCTGGCCTCAGAGGCGAATGTGCTACCTGCTGAGCCACTGACACTGACAAAATAACACTGTATAATCCTAAATCAGAATAAAATAATGATAATTAGGGGACCCAGGATGAGAATAACCAGCTAGGTTCCCTAGTACACAGTACATAGGGGACCCCAGGCAAGAAAAAATTAAGAAATGCAAATGTTTGCAGCAGCCAGATAAGGAGGTTGCTGGAATAGAAAGCAGTAACTGTAAACAGAAGTAGCATCTAGATATGGAGGTGGCTAGGCTAGATAGTAGACTTTAACACCAACAACAACTATTGTCCATAATTATGTACAAGTCCAGATTTTGGTGCCAAAATTGGGCTTCCCAAAAAGGGGAACTAAACACATCTGTTAAGTAGACCTATCTGCTGGAGTTACTCTGGTAAACTTTTGATTTTCAGCAGTAACCTAATTTTGTGCCCTGTTACGGCCACATTTTATTGTGATGTGTATCTTATGTCTCGGCCTCAGTGGAAGGGCACCATATATATAAATAAACTCAACTACTACTACCTCCTGTGCCTGATGCTGATCACATTTGAGCAGCAAAATAACATGTGCAGTTTTGTTAAAACTGGCAAGGAAAAGAGGACTTTTATGTGAGGTTGACTTACAGACAAGTATATACAGTCATCAGCAGCACCCAGTCAGAGAGGCAGAGAGCATATCAAGCAGCACAGTAATAAAATAATAGCAGCACCCAGCCAGGAAGGCAGCTATAACAGTACACAGTTAAGGCAAATAACAAATACTAGCAGCACCCAAACAGGGTAGGAGGCTGACCACAATAGAAAAAATTATCAAGCAGTAATACATACATTTATTTATTTATTTAGGGATTTGGATTATACCTTTGAGCTCAGAGCTGTTTTACAAAGGTTCCACGCCAAACAGTGACAATGACAGCAATAACAAACAGTATACATACAATACTCGAATAGTAGGTAGCTAGTATACAATAAGGTTACAATGTCCTTCATAGTACCAATGGTGATAGTACAGCATCAAGAGCATTCAGCTAGGGTAAAGGACAGTGTTTATATGTAGTGAAGGAGATAAAGAGGTGTGACACCTAGTGTGAGAGTCCAAGGAGGAGTCAAGGTGAGGGGGAGGGGCGCCGGGGGGGGGAGTGGGCAGCCAAAAGAAGTGGCTTTGTCTAGGAGGTTGGGGAGGTAGTGGTAGTAGGTTGGTTTAAAGGTTGATCCAGTGGGAGAAAAGGCACGGGGGGGGGAGAGGAAGACAGAGGGATAGGGCAATAGGGAAGAGTGGGTGTAAAAGGAAGGGGAAGGAGAGTGTGGGTGAGTGGGCATTATGGGTGTTAGAGTCCTAGTGGCAGTCACAAACTGTCCTAGTAAGAAGGTGTTGCCTTAGGCCATTTTTGAATTGCGAGATGCATTGGGAGTTTAGAATGTGCACTGGGATTTCATTGAGCCATTGGGGCCCTATAGCTGAAAGCACTCTGTCCCTGCACAGTTCGATGGAAAGGTGTTGATAGGGCCCCCCTCATCCTGCCTCTGGTGGTATAGCTGGTAGCACTTGGTGTTAGGATGCTAGAAATGCATGGGGTGGTTTTACCCATTAGTGCCTTTTTTCCAAGGAGACATGTTTGGAATATAATCCTGTTCTTTAGTGGCAGCCAATTGGTCTCCTCGTATAAGGAGCAGGTGTCGGTATTTCGATCTGCAGCCATTGTGAGCCTACATGCCTTGTTGAGAGCAATATGAATCCTTTTTAGTGCAGTGTCTGTTGCTGTGCTGTAGACCACCAATCAATAGTCAATGGTAGAAAGGATGGAGCTGGAGACTGAGAGACGGAGGGCCTCTGGAGTGAGATACTTTTTATGCCTATATAGTACACCCAGCTTGGTGTTCACTGCCTTTACCACTGTGTCGATGTGTTGGGTGAAGGTGAGGCAGTCATCAACAGTGACCCCCAGGTACTGGAAGGTCTGAACTTGTTCCAGTGGCTCACTGACTTTATTGGAGATGGTGAGGGGAGGGAGCTTCTTTTTGTGCTGTGGGCTGGCTGTGAGCATCACCTTGGTTTTTTTGTAGTTTAATAGAAGTTTATGGCTACAGAACCAGTCTTCCAGCTTGTAGAAGGATGCCTGCAGCTCGGAGTGGAGGGCGACTATTGATGAACTGCTGGTGAGAAGCACAGCGTCATCTGCATAAAGTATCAGTTTAGTGTCACAGGCTTCAGGAAGATTATTTAGGAAGAGGCTGAATAGTAAGGACCCCAGTATTGACCCCTGTGGGACCCCTAAAGATATCTCGTTGGAGCTAGATACTGTGTGCCAGGTAGTCCTTGAACCAGCAGACTGCATTGGTTGCAACCCCCAGGTTCTGTAGTTGAGTCAGGAGGCGAGAGTGATTAACAGTGTCGAAGGCTTTGGTGAGGTCTATGAAGACTGACCCCACCAGCTTTCCTTCGTCTAGTGCCTTGTGCAAGTAGTCAGTGTAGTCCAGCAAAGCTGTGGAGGTACTATGATTCTGCCTGAAGCCATGTTGATTGGGACATAACAGGTTGTATTTGTTGAGGTAATCTGTGAGTTGGGTGGCCACAATCTTTTCCAGGGCTTTAGATAAGGGAGAGAGGATGGATATCGGCCTGTAATTGGTGGTGCATGTCATATCACCGTTCTTGTGCACCGGCATCATGAGAGCCTGTTTCCAGATCCCGGGGAACTGTCCAAGAGCCAGCGATTTTTTAAATAGTTTTGTAACTGGCACAATGATGACATCCAGTGTTAGGGATAGGAGTTTCATATCGATTCCATCACTCCCCATTCTGGTCTTGCCTAGTATTTTTTTTTATGTATTTGTAAGCCTCCTTCACTGACACTTTTTTGAAGTAGAAGACAGGTATTGAGCCCCCTTGAGGCGTGCAGTTGGTTTGTTCCCCAGCAGGATGCAGGTAGTCGGGGGGGGGGTAGCACTCCATGGCTTATTTAAATTTTCATTTCCAAAGTGGCACTGTATTTGTACATATTTACTACTAGATTTGCCTTATTTCCTTATTCTTCCCCTCCCCCCCATAGAAACGAACCCTGGGTTCTGTTTACTTGCTTGGGTGTTACAACTACATCAATAAACTGCCAACAGCTGTTTTTTTGTAGAAAACTTCAGGAGAACACCAGCCCTAAAAAAAAAAAAAAAAACTAAACTATAAAAGAAATGCAAAATTCATCT